>JAQSUU010000012.1:3750000-5000000 GCA_038087645.1 Saccharum hybrid cultivar R570
ATGGCTAATACAACATCTTGTACTATATACGTGATTGTCCAAGATGGAATTGACTTGATAGCGCATTTGGAGAAGATGCAACACCTGCATTGCTGACCGGCTTCATGGCCTCTTTGCTTACTATTGTTCGCTGAGACATAACCATCATGGCTATCAAAGAATTGTTATGTGACTGGAGATTAACCTTCTTACTGGTAACTAATCAGTTGTCTCTCAATTCTTAAAGTTCTAACCTTTACTCTTGACCACCACAATAATTGCAGTCGAGGCACAAACAAGTGGTCGGCATCAAAGTCTACAGATAAGGAGTCACACCAGAGAGAGTTGATTTCATCTGTATGACTGTCATCTACACAAGGATCAAGACTTTGATAGTTAGGTCATATGCACCATGTGACGATCGGTTCTTTTCCAATGGATAACTTGTCCAATCATTTAGTGTTAGGTGCCCATTCGATTCAACAAGGATGACATACATTGCTCAATCGATGACCGACGTCGTACAAGGACACTTCAGAGAGTCACTTGTCTACCACCTCTTGCAGTCTGTTAATGTTTATGTCGGTGACTATTCTTCAAAGGTCATCTTCTTAGCAACTTCAAGGGATATCTACTACATAAGGTCTAAGATATGAATCTTCAGATAAGATATAGGGAGATAACCAAGGAAAACGGTCACGAGAATTAACACGTCGACTGTCGTTTCATAATGGATCATGACTAGCAACCCTGATACCAGCGCGTGCCGAGCAGCACAACCTTGCGTGCGCGCCCACAGGAGGCTCTCGGTTTCGTCGCGGCACCATAGAATGCTAATCGTAACACCATTATTAAACGCACAAACAAAGTGGAATATCAAGTGGCACCGATTTGGTGGTAAGAACAAGCACCAGACAAGGGAGGAGTAGCAAGCAAGGGTAGTTACAAGGTTTAGAGTCAACACGGAGGCGATCCGAGGATTAAAACACAGCGCAAGGGAACATAGCTTAATTGCCGAAGACAACTGAGCAAGGGTTCTCGGTCACGTTGGACAACAATATGAGATCAAGATTAATAATGTTGAGAGACGTTAGAAGTTGAGATGGACTTTAGCAGACTTCTAGAACAAAAGGATACACCGATCAGAGATTGGGTTGATAAGATAGCCACCTGATTTCGCAAGCAAAGATTTCTAGATCAGACGACGAGAGATTAGCGTTGCTCGGATCATCTATAGGAGAGACAGTCGGGAGGTCCAACATGGAATTGGGTATGGTCTCCAAAACTTGGCAGGCAACAACTGTGGTCAAGATCGACGTTCGTTAGGACTTAACTGGGTTGGTCAATGGAACAAGGGCATTCTCCAAAAGGTAGCGGACGTCCAAGGCCTAAGCAAACATATAAGGGGACTACACTAGGGCCTACGGTTCAAGCAAGGCATGGATACAAAAACATTCAAGGGCTAGCAACCATGTCTAAGGCTCTGGCTCCTACGAGAATCTAATTAGAGACGACAACCATGCAATTACGTAACATGAGCGTTGTTCTAGGATAAAGCATCTTCAACACCCACATGCTCACCGAGGACAAAAGAGAGGTCAACTATGACACTTCCTAGATAACAAGCATCTACACAGCATCACAGATTTAAGCAGACACTTGAGATTATTAGTTAGGTTAGCTTAAGCATCCAATACTAAGCAGAAGGCTCACACCTAACAAGAATTTATCCAACAAGAACTAACTACAAGTTTAGCTAAAACAAAAGCATGCTAAAGGAATCAACTTAGTGCATACACATCAATCACAAGTTACTTATTTATTAGGACAAAGGTGGGAGGAGCATAGTTATATGCACAAAGCAACAATCATGACGATGCATGCTTCGTCCTATTCGTCCTCACAAGATTGCCAACCTAAGGTGGCAATCACGTTCTATGTCGGTGGCATAACACGCATTCTCTCGATATAGGGCTAGTCGTCAGCTACATTCAACTTACGCATTCGTGGTTAGCGTACCTGCAGAAAATTTCATTGCAGCCCAACAATTCCCAATATAGCACACAATGAAAGCAGTAAACTAAATACTCTCCATACATACATCCCCTGATGCATATACTTCGGTATCAAAGCTACCCAACAAATGTACCCACAATTAAGTACTTTCATAATTACATGGTTAAACATGTAATTATGTCAGTAACCATAGCTAACTCTCCCCTAGACCGATGGTTGAACGGTCAAGCTCTCCCAACTCACACTTACCTTGGCGTAGGTGCGACGTTGCAAGAATGTAACTCTAGCGACATATATGGCTATTTCATATATGAAGGTTACCTCTACCATTCGACCACAGGGTAACGGTGCGGTCAAGTTATCACTCATACATACCTTGGCTTGGGCGTAGATGCAAAAATTTAAAACCCCCAAGTTAGTACTTAATTAAGCCACCTAAGGGTCCTTAATGGGGCATAAAGGAAATGACCACTGGCATACTTAGATTTAAAATTCAGATTTGAACAAACCTATATATGCAGTAGCTATAAGTTGTCAAAAACATCGTTTTGCAAACAAAAACCTTTGTTTTAAATACACCTATGACATGTTTAGTGTTGAACCTTGCTCCGATACCAGCTGTCACGGAACCGCCCAAATTATAAGAACAAAAGTACAAAAACAATCACCGGAGCAATTAAATTCCCGTACTTAAGCTCTTATAACTCCGGTAGTCCAATAAAATCCCGAGGGATTTCAAACCAACCAACATACAAGCCAAGATCGTAGTGGTCCAACATAACAGGTCATATGTTACATCCATTTCATAAGTAATTCAACATATATCGGAGTTCAGTAGAGTTATTACAACTCAAGTTTAAAAGTAGCGGAAGCAAAGTAGTTTGAAAACTAATATCACCTTAATTCAAATACATGCCAGTACCAAGGTCAATTTCCAACAAAAGCATGAGAGATAAGATAGCTCAGAAGGATCATGCCCATGATCACACTCCGCCACTACAGCCGGAGTCTTCCAATTCTTGCAGTAGCTATGATACATCACAACCTGCAACAAGTGGGAATAAACCCTGAGTACGAGAAGGTACTCAGCTAGACTTACCCGTCATAAACCAGAAATAATGACACCAAGGAGTATGCAAGGCTTTCTTTCAGTGGGCTAGCTTGACTCATTTGCGAAAAGCATAAGTTATCATGAATAAACTAATTTAAGTCCTTTGGCATCATATTTATTATAACCTATTCAATCTAGGTAAGCACCTATGCTAAAGCAATCACTTGATTAACCATTAACATCAAAGGTTACCATCTCAGGTTTAGCATTTCCAACATTATCCCCATAACCAATCTGTGTTCCATCATCATTACTACGATGCAGTAACTCGAGTCAAGTGCTCACTATCCAGGAGCGATGGCGATTCGAATCGATTATTAACCAGCTGGTAATTTATTCCTCACACAAACCTCACTCACCCGCTAAAGTGAGGTATTGGTCACCGAGTCAACTATTCAGGTAAAGTCGCGAGCTTGCCAGGAACCACATGTACCCGGGGGCCGCCCGACTGCTCTTTGGCCTTATCATCGCGCCCCCGTTTCCTGCCACTACTGCTCCGGTACAGTGCGTTGCGGGCAATCCACTCGGCCCGAATAATCTCCCGGCTTCGCGGTCGAAAGGTACTTTATTCGGCCAGCTAAATGTGAGGCATGCGTTCAACATGACCCGAGGCCCAACAACGGACGGTCCTTAATCGACACAGGCGGAAACTACAAGCACCCCAGAACCCTGTCTGGTTGGCCCATACTTATTCCGCCCGGTCTCCAATTATTCATCAACACTTGGTTATTTCCAGGATATCATCCATTCCATAGCTAAAGTATTCCAGTAACCACCTATAGTTGCCGGTGACAGGAAATCACCGATCGCTACCGGTCTAAGCAGGGCTAAGCAATATTTTCGATCCCGAACCAAAAATAGGATTTCAGGCATATTTGCGGGACAAGGAAAATGATATATATGCAGCAAGTGTTTTCAATCAACTCCTATAACTTAATGCAACAATACATATATAACATATATATACTCAATTGCTTTTATAAAATAGGAGGCTTAGAATGCTCCGGGGCTTGCCTGGGATCAAACACTGGGTTAGTGATTGACAGATGACACTCGCTCGGCGAGCATCTCCCAACCCGACACTTGTTTAGTCCTTCCATCTTCGGGATAGGTCCACCAAACACCATCTTCAGGTTTGGCTTCAACATCTCATCCTTCACGTGATGCATCTAGCGAACCTAAATGAGATGCAAGATGCATGCGTATGAATATGATGAATGGTAACACAAGATGCATCACATAATCATTCATGTAAACACACGATTAAGACATAGACACCAAAAGCTAATTAACTAACATCACACAACCAATTAAAGAGGGCAAGCACATTAAGCATAACACAAGTTTAACAAGATTAGAAGTATCTTAACTTGACCATCATCAAGGGTATAAGCCACACTTAGCAACACATGGAGTAAACAACCATAACTAGCATCTGACAATTTCTGGACTGCAAACAACATCTACATGTTTTGATCATAACTGGAGTTATAAAAATCTAATAGCCATGAAATAAGACATTCTAGAAAGCTTATGAAATTTTCTATAATTCATCTTTAATCATCTTAGCATGATTCTCAAGTTAACCAAGTCAAACATGCATAAATACAGAATCTGGTCCAGAGATTCCAGAGAACAGCTATTTCTGGAACCCAACTTGAAACAGTCATTACTCACAAACTATAAGGCCAAATGCCACCAAAATTTAACACAAGCTAGATTAATGAGTTATCTACAACTTTGTTATAAACATGTTTCTCAGCAAACATCATTTTCATGGTGCAATTACCAAAGTCCCAGAAACTGTCCAGGAAAGCATCAATTGCAAGAATAAATATTAACTTACATTACAAACATATATTTGGCCACAACCAATGTAACCATCATAAAGTGCATGTTAAATGATCACCAAAAAGCATAGTGCTCATCATTAAATAATTTCTTTTAATGCATTTCTTAATTTATTTAAATAGCAAGGTGAAATAATAAACATATATCAAAATTCCATAATAAAATCTATAAAAATTACAGTAGCTCTTACATACACCCAATAGTCTACTATACAAATTTCAAGCCATTTGGACATGTATGTCAACCTCTATGAAAAAGACAAGTTGCTATTATAAGAATTCATGTGAGAGCAAGATACACTAATAACTCACTCAAATGGCAACCAAAATTCATGAAATTTTTACCACACATCAATCATCATATGAGTAGCATGCCACAAAAATTTCACTTCATTTGGAGCCCTAGATCTACAGTTATGAAAATAACAAATACAACTAGCATTAAAAACCTAGCTGCACAAATCCATTTTTACAGAGAAAACTTTAAACTAAAACATGCAATATTATAGATCTACTGCATAGAGAATTTCACAAGGATTCCAAAAAGTACTCATTTACTATTTTACGATTTTTCTACAATTTACTATGAATTTCCAAAGTTTCTGCAAAAATAATTACGAATCAATCCTCGCGACACTATTCATTTGAGTCACTGACTGTGCAGTTAGGCCCCTGGAGTTAGTCGAATTCTTCCTCGAGGTCCCTGGTCGCGATTTACAGTAGAGGAAGCAGCAGAGCTCGCGGATTCGGTGGTTGTGGTCGTCGTCGGCCGTGGCTGAGGGGTGGGGAAGCACGCGGAGGTCCTCGCGCACCCGTTGGGCTACCTAGCTCGGCGCGACGCGGTCCGTGGCGGTGCGGCCACGGTAGCAGGCGGCGGCGACGACAGAGGCACGGCGGCCGCGGCACTCCGGCGACGGTTGGAGCCAGGGAAGAGGCGCGGGAGGGGCGGCGCGGCGAGGGGAAGGTGATGGTGCGGTCGGCTTGGACGAAAGACGGGCAAAACAGCGGGGACGCGGCGGGGCCGAGCTCGGCCATGGCGGCCATGGCGGGCGGCGCTCTGTGCGCGCGTCGCGGCGAGAACGGGAGTGGGGAGGGCGATGTGAGTGAGGAAGGAGTGAGCTGAGGCGAGTGGGAAGCTCGGCATTTGAAATGGAGCAGCAGAGACGCGGCAGGACGCGCGGCATCGTGGTGGGGGCACTGCCCATGCATGGTCGCCACGCCGACATTCAGCCGAGCAGGTGGCGGGTGCTACAGTGGGCGCATTGGATGCCGTTTTTGAGCATATTCGGTGTAGATTCGGGTCCTGTCGCCTGAAGCAAGTTTGATGTTCTCCTTATCCTCTTCAAACTTTATTAAGGGTGCATGACCATTCAGACTCTGGATTAGTAGATAATTAAGCTCCAAGATGGCATTGTCGGCGCTTTGAAAATAGTCATGGAAACTCACTTTCGAAGATCAAAACTCGGTCCGACTGAACCCAACTTTTTGTATGCTCTTCCTCATTAAGTTAACTCCAACTTTCATTTTTGGGTCAACTTGAGTTGCTTAACGAAACCATGAGAACGCGACGTGCCAACCGTCTTGTCCTTGCCGGACCAAGTCCAAGAGTGTGATGAATCTAGCAGTTTTGAGAATAAATTTTGAAGGTCCAAACGAGCTCTAAATCCATTCAAACTTCTCTGAGCTCTTCTCCACTCTAAACACTCCAACCTTTATAAAGAGTCCAACTTTAGTTGTTTAACAAAATTTTGAGAACGAAATGCGCCAACCTGTCAATGTCAGTCCACATATTCCATGACTTAGAATATTTTCCAAGGCTGAAAAACAGCAGCTAATCCAATCTTCGAGCCTCTGTTTAACAAGCTTACAAGCTGATCTAGCTCTTGGTCCAAAAACAAAGTTTCTTCTACACAACATGAACTACAACTTTTATTTAAGGTCCAACATCAAAACTGGTATATAAACTATATTTCTACTTTGACCAAAGTAGGATCACGATAACGCTTAAATTACCCTTTTTGATCAATTGGAGCATTTTCTGGGCATTTGCTCAACACGAACCTTTCTTGACTTTTGTTGTAGAGTCCATCTAGAGTCATTTGGGCAAGGTTGCAAGATTTTGGTGATGATCTATATTTCCATCCACTTAATAATGCAATTCCAGCACTTAGTAAAGTCATTCCAACAAGCATATAACTTATCATTTCATGTGACTTTTTGATTCCAAACGTCATAAAACTTTGCCAGTGACCAATGTAGATAGGTACTAAGGTGAGACACATGAAGATATTGCAATAACACCATCCAAGCATATATCTTAAAAATGGACTATATGTAAAGCAAGGGTGCAACATCCAAGTTTGGGTTGGGGCTCGCTTCCATAGGTTTGACCTTGACATCTTCATCATCACTTAATCTAGCATGTTTGAGCTCAAACCCACTGGTTAACTGGTGGCAAACACCTCGGATGTTACAGTATGCTGGCGTCATCCTCTCGGTCGAGCGTAGAGAAGAGTGGACGCACCGGCACATCCGATCACCTTTGACCTGACGTGTTCAGTCATAAAAACCCTCTCGAGGTGCTTACTAGACTCGACCGGACACTGCCTCGAGCCACGTCAGGTCGGTTTGAGCAGCGCGTTCGGTCATCTCTTAACCGTGCGAGTGGAATCATTTTGATCGTTGAGATCCAATGGCTAAGGTTTGAACTATGGACACGTGGCAGCCATTGGAGCGATCGAACGCTAGCGACCAAACACAGGGCTGAGTCCGGTCAGTGCATCCGATCAGCCCGAGAGTGCCCAACAGCTCTTTAAGACTTTGGGCTCTATAAATAGGAAGATACCAGCTTGGGGTTCACACTCTTGGCACTTTAACATACTTGACATCCTTATGAGCCTAAGTAATCACCTTTCACTCATCTCCATCATTAATTCATCATCATAGTGAGATTAAAAGTGATTCCAAGTGCATTTGTTTGAGTGATTGCATCTAGTGTCACTTGGAGATCGTTATGGCTGTGGATTTCTTATTACTCTTGGTGGTTGCCACCACCTATAGAGCAGCGGAGGAGCTTCGACATGTGTTGGTGATTGTTCATGGCCAGCTTCGGTGATTGTAAAGGGTCTTGTACCTTCCCCGATGGAGAGCTGAAAGGTAACTCTAGTGAATTACTCGTGTCATTGAGTTACCTCACTTGTGGGTAAGTTCTTGCGGTGTCCAATTGTATGGAAGAGGTTCGTGCAACACCTCTTAGCCGTCGAACCACCAAGTGTTGGTTGACACAACGAGGACTAGCGTGCCGGCAAGCACATGAGCCTCGGAAGAAAATCATGTGTCTCTTGTGTGATTGAATTTCTCCAGTGATTGGATTATCTACATCTTGTGATTGGTTCATTCCTTGACGCGGTGGTGGTTGGGTATCAATAGTAGACATACCCAACCAAGAGCGTTAATAGCGTGTCAACTACTAAATCGTCTGAGGCTTAGGAACACCTTCCGCCTCGCCCAAGCCCCCATGATGTCATCAAAGATCCCAACCCCTGCACCCCATCGGAAACAATTTCCGCCTCGCCCGACCCCTACAACGTAAGCACAGGAGCGCCCGACCCTCTTAGCATACTTCTGCCTTACCCAATGGACACGTGGAGTCCTCTAGCAAGGCAGGGAGCCACGAGGCCCCTCACTATGGTGCCCATTTCCTCCGATGGGACGAACATGACTGTGCACGGTGAACAGGAACACGGGAACTACGCTCTGATCCAACATGACCCCGGTCATTCCACCACGATGACGTCTATACCACTACAGTGACAGGGGGTAACGAGAACTATACCACCTACCCCTCCTCTCTACGCAAATCTAGGCGCACGTACTGCCCATCCTCGATGACACAGAAGCACACAGAACGGAGTATGGCCACATCATGTTGCACCAACGGATGGAGAGGCCAAAAGATCAACATCCGTTGCATCTCTGCGCTATAGGGGAAGCTGCTCACGCCAGATAAGAAGCAAGACGGCTGCACTGAGGCCACCTTTTTTATTTGTCTCTTTCGTCTTTTCCCCATTTCACCTTTTTACCACAAATATAACCCGAGCTCTACCCTTAGAAAATATAAAAGGGGAGGCATGTGCCACATCTAGGGACGACGGACATACACCTCGCTAAGACAACTCACACACACCTCCCCCGATGAGACCTGGGATCCGTTCCCTCTCTTGAAAGCTTATAACCCTACTATAAGCACTCCAGTGCAAGGCAACACGAGCAATTGTAGAATCTATTGGACGTAGGGTTATTTTTGCCTAAACCAGTATAAACCCTTGTGTCCGCTTTGCACACCATCCAGGTGTAACACCCCGGTGTTAGGCTTGCATTAGCATTTGCAAATCATGTGCGTAAGCATAAATCATGCATTGTTAAGCATCACATAAAATATAGACTTGAAACATGTTATCGAAACATGCATGTTGCAATATGTTGTTTCAATAAATTTAAAATTACGTTGATGCTTGTTAGGATTTGTATGTTCTTGTTTGAGTAAATAAGCAATGTTTAGCAAATAAATTGGAGCAAGGTTTGTATTCAATTTTTTTTTTCAAATTTGGCTTGAAAAATAATCTTAGAAAATAGAGTGTTGATTTAAAAATTTACTTCAAATCCCTAGTTCAAAGTCTATTGGGAATTTAAGTTTACTTCTTTTGGCAAAGTTGAAGGTCACAAAATTTAGAACAACTTTTATTTTTGGGTCACCTGTTGAAAATGGAATTTTGGTGCTCAAAATGGGGTATTTGGGGGCTGTTATGCATAAAAGAAAAAGAAAAATCAAATTGTAATTGAAAATGGGTCGTGCCCTCCTTTCTCGGCCCACAGCCGAAGTCGGCTCGGCCCAGCTCAACCTCTCCCCCACGCGCGCTCGCGCTCGACCGCCACCGTGTGGCCGCCAAGCGCCAGCGACAGCGGCAACTAGTGCTCCGACGGGCCTCGCAACCACGCTCTCGCATTATCGGTCGCTCGCCCAAGCTCCTCCCTCCTCCTTCCATTTCCCCACTCCTCTTCTCCTTTTGAAAAAGCCGAGCGGGAGCACACCGACGCCGCCTACCACCACCGCTCTACTGGCGGAATACACCATCGGTGGTCCACCTCCGCTCGCCAGCACGCACCCACCGCTCCGCCTCTCGCTGGTCTAGCCTTAGCAACCGCCCGCGCCACCTATTTCGCCCTGGGTAAGGCCAATTTGGGCGTTTCTTCCCTGCCTCCGACGAGCCGCACCACCGTGGCCATGCGACTCCCCTCGTCGTAGTAGCTAGGGTGTGTCGTCGTTCTCTAGCACGTAGCGTCTGCCTCTTCGCAAGGAACCCGACGTGCCACCCGTTTCGCCGCTGAGCTCACCGCCAGCGAGAACCGGGGAGGTCAGCGCCACCTCCTCTGCCCTGCACGGCTGATGCGTGGGCCCGTTGACCCATGGGCCCCACTAGCAGCGTCTTGGTTTGGGTCGGGGTGCACTGCACCGAGTGCGGCAGCCAAATTTTTAAAGGGGAATTAGGAAATGAATTTTCAGAAATCATTTAAATGCTTAAAAAACTCGTATCTTGGTCAATTTAACTCCAAATTTGATGAGACTAATTTTGTTAGACTTCTTGTGACTAGATCTATCTATTAAAAATATTGAATGCTATTTTTGTGATATTTTTCTGTACAGCTTTGTTTAAATCTTGGTATATGCTGATATCTTAGAAAATATGTAATAAAGTATAGAAAGGTTAGAAAAATATGGTTCTTGTTGTGTTGATCTTGTGGTGACATGTACTTTCCATGAAAAATATATGACATGTATGTTCTGTGAAAAAATATAGCTAAGTAATTTAGGTGTATTAGTTGCTAATTTCTTTTAAATTTTCTAGAGCCAAAAATATGAATAATACATGTAAGTGAAACTTTTTCTATAATGTTCCTATACTATGTAGAGCATGGGAAAATATAAAATCTGTTGTTTGATACTTTTCATAGGACAAATTATTTTTATGCTTATTTATCCATCATAGCTTGTCATTTTTGCGTAGGCTATCATACTTATCCAAATGTAATAAAAATTTTATGGTAGACTACTTATTGTACGAGGAACCTACTGTAAGTTAGGTGTATCTTTAAAGCATCAAATAACTTGCTAGTATGACTTGACATGCTAGGATAGCACTTGTGACGTTAGGATAATAGTGCCTGTGCTGTGGCTATACGGTAGTTAGCGGTATATGATGGTAGTCAGTAGTAGAAGAGAATACAGTAGTTGACATGTGCTTGTGGCACATTTTCTTAGATGATGTTGACAACTTGGTAGAATAGCTTTATACATACTCTGTCGAATAAAGTTAAACATTTTCATCTACATTGCATACAATCATGAGCATCATATGTCATGTCATCTGATGCACCAGTTGCATAATTACTTATACAAATACATCATATAGGATCATAGGAGGAAGTGCAAGTAGCGGTACAAGAGGAGCATGTCGGGGCCGATCCACAGGAAATCCAGGCACAGGAGGTACCCGAGGCCGACGAGCAAGGAGAGGATCTGCCCGAGTACGTGGACCATCAACCTAGTTCCTTCGAAAGAGGCAAGCCTCGGAACATTATAAGTCTCTTACTTTATAAAAGCAATTAATTATATAAGTTATATATATATATATACTTTATAAAAGCAATTAATTATATAAGTTATATATATATATATATAACTTATATAATTAATTGCTTTTATAAAGTATAATATATATATTGTTGCATTAACTTGTAGGAATTGAGTGAAACCATTGATGCATTTATTATATCCTCGTTACCTAGTTATATTTGTATACCCTGCTAAGTCTAGGACCACGTTAAATGCTTAGCCTTACTTAGATCGGTAGCAGTCGGTGATTTTCTGTCACCGGCAACTATAGGTGATTACCGGAATATTTTAGTTATGAAATTGATGATATCCTGGAGATAACTAAGTGTTAATGGATAATTGGAGACCGGGCGGGGTGAATATTGTGCAACCAAATATGGTTCTGAGGTGCTTGTAGTTTTCGCCTGTGTTGGTTAAGAATCGATCATTGCTCGTCCCTCTTGTCATGTGGAACGCATGTCTCACATTTAGCTGGCCGAATGAAGTACCTTTCGACCGCGAAGCTAGTGACACTATTCGGGCCGAGATCTACACGAGCGCACGTATTGGTGTTGATGGGGTATGACAGGGGCGCAAAGAGTGAGCCCAAGCGCAGGTGTGGCTTGATTCCTGGCAGTCAAGCAGCCCCTGGGTATTGCGGCTCCAGTTTGTCCCATAACGTTTATCGAAATAGTGTCATTAGTGATTTGTAGCTCATTTGATCGGTGAGTGTGGTTTGTATGATGAATAAATCACTAGCTGGTTAGTAATTGATTCGAATCGCCATCGCTCCTGGATAGTGAGCAATTGACTTGAGCTACGGCATCATAGTAATAATGATGGATGGTAACTTGGTATGAATGGTTAATCAAGTGATTGTTATAGCATAGGTGCTTACCTAGAGTGACAGATTATAATAAAAATGATGCTAATACTTAAAATGGTTTATTCAAGATAAATTATGCTTTTCGCAAATGAGTCAGCTAGCCTACCGAAAGAAAGCCTTGCATACACCTTGGTGTCATTTTATTTCCGTTTAAGACGGGTAAGTCTAGCTGAGTACATTCTCGTCCTCATAGCTTTGTTCCCATTGTTGTTACAGATGGCCAGTGTAACACCTCTGTTGTTAAGCATGCATTAGGCACTGCAAATCTTGAGCATGAGTATCATCTTGCATTCATAATCACATAAAATATAAATGAAATTTTGGTTTGAAACATTGCCTTGAAACATGTCTTTGAAATGCAGCTTTGAAACAACTGAAACATGCTTATGAAACATGGTTGTTGCAGTTGTTTGTCTCAATAGGTTAATGCTTATTCAGTTACATGCGTGCTTGTTTGCTTAGCATGTAGTTTGGAGCAAAGTTTGTATTCAAACTTTTGGCAAAATTTGCTTTTAAAAATATTCTTCAAAAATGGGAGGAATTGCTTTAAATTGACTTTTAACTTCTAGTTCAAAATCTATTTAGAATTTCAAGATGCACCTTTAAGAAAACTTGTAGAGAATTAAATTCTAAACAACTTTTATTCATAGACCATCTTGTAAAATGTCATTTTCTAGTTCAAATTTGAAGTTGGGGGCTGTTCTTCAAAAATAAAAATGAAAAATCAATTTTCTTTGAAAATGGGCCCGTGCCTCCCATTCGGCCCACTGGCCGAAGCCGCCTGGCCCGCTCAACTCCACCTCCCTCCTACTCCCACGTGCCCCGCGCGAACGCACGCCGTGCCCTGACCACACCCACGCGCGCTCTGCCCGCGCGCAGGTTGCGTCTGCCACGTGGCCGCCGGCCGTACGCCGGCGTGGGCTGTGACGCACTCGTCGTTCCGACCGGCCTTTTTAACCCCGCCTGTCCGAGCCCCCTCATCCACTCCATATCCCCCTCTCTAGTTTCAAAACTCGAGCAGGAGCACCTTCGCCACCACTCGCCGCGCCACCCCGCCGGCAAAGCACGCCGTCAGTGGTCCACCTCCGCCTGATTCCTCTCGGCTCTGCCTCCGCCTCACTCCGCTCTTTCCCGTGCTCGCGTTTGTGTCGTCGTTGCACTAAGGTAAGGCCCAATTGGGTGTTCGCCTCCTCCGCGGTGCCATAGCCACCGAGCTCGCCCTGAGCATGGCCGGAGTTCCTCCGCCTCCCATTCCCTCCCTGTTTCGCCTTCGTCAGTCCGCCTTGAACGTGCGAAGCCGCTGCTCACCTCGTTTCGCTCCACCGTGGCCGAGAGCGTCCGCCACGTCAGTGAGCAGCGCCAGCTCATCGACGTCTACCACCACCATCGCTTTAGCTCACCCCCGTCCCTGCTTTCCGTACTGCTAGGTCCACCGCATCGTAGGGATGCTCGGCGTACCGGCCGGGACGCCGAGGACCTCGTCGCCGGTGAGAATTCGGCCAACGGACTCCTCCCCTGCCTCTGGGTGGCTGGCTAGTGGGGCCTCGGAGCCCACTCGCAGCGGCTCGGGAAGGACTGGGGTGCCCAAATCCGGGGACACGTAGTGTTTTGGTTCGGGTTTTTTCAGAAAAGAAAAAGAAATAATTTTCTTATTTAAGTGAAAGGCTTTGAAAATTTGTATCTTGCTCATTTGTGCTCCAAATCTAGTGCAGCAAAGTTTGTTAAGTTTCTTATGACTAGATCTACACTAAAAAAATATTGCATATCAAGTTTGTGATTTTTTCTGTAGAGTTTTGTTTAACTCTTGCAAATGCTATTAATCTTCAGAAATGCATAGTAAATCACATGTTGCTCAAAAAAATATGGTTCCATTTTGTTAGTCTTCTTTTATGATGTGGTCTGCATGAAAAATATATGTCAGGCATGTTCTGTAGAAAAATATTGATGTCTAGTTCAAGTGCCTTTATTGGCTGATTTTTGTTATTTTTGCTAGAGAGAAAACTTAGTATAAAACATGCTTATGATAATTTTTGTACAATATTTGTTTACTGTGTAGAACATGGAAAAATTACCAGATCTATTGTTTGACACTTTTCATAGTACAATGTATTTTCATGTGTATTTTTGTCCTGTCATTTGTCTTTTTGTGTAGGCTGTTGTAGTAGTCCAAATGTAGTGAGATTTCTATGATAGACTATGTACTGCATGATAAAGCTACTGTAATTTTCTTAGATTTTTATGAGCACCAGAAATACATGTTGATGTTGTAGCCCTAGATTAAATTAAAATAAAATAATATTCTTTATGCATGATTAGTTTAATGGTGTAGATTGGTGTATCATTGAAGTATCAAATAACTTGCTGATGTCACTTGCCATGTTAGTATAGTTGTATTGATGAAGTGTAGTAGCACTTATGTTAGGGCTATATGTTAGTTAGTGGAAAAGTATTAGGGGTTAGTAATAGAAGATAATGTAGTGGACGACATGTACTTGTAGTACATGTTTTGGGATGATGTTGACTACCTAGTAGAAAAGTTTTACCTGTATTCCATCCAATGAATCTAAGTGTGTACATCTCCATTTCATGTCATCATGATCATCATATGCCATCGCATCCGATGCACCACTTGCATAATCGCATATACAAGTGCATCATACAGAATCGCAGGAGGAAGTGCAAGTAGCAGTTTAAGAGGAGCAGACCGGAGCCGACCCATAGAAAATCTAGGCATAGGAGGTGCTAGAGGAAGAGGAGCAAGGAGAGAACATGCCCGAGTGCGTGGATCATCAACCTAGTTCCTTTGAGCGAGGCAAAGCCCCAGAGCATCCTAAGTCTCCTACTTTATAAAAGTAATCTTTTATATATGAGTTCTATATATTATTGCATTTAGTTATAGGAGTTGAGTGGAACCATTAATACATTTATTACTATCCTTGCCTACCTTCTTATATTCTTACCCTGTTAGGTTTAGAATCGAATAACTGCTTAGCCCTGCTTAGACCGGTAGCGATCTGTAATTTTTCGGTCACCTAAAATTATATGTGGTTACTGGAATACTTTAGTTATGAAATGGATGAAATTTTAGAAATAACCATGTGTTGATGGATAATTGGAAACCAGATAGAAAAGTTGAAGGCAACCAGACAGGGTTCTGAGGTGCTATTAGTTTTTTGTCTGTGTCGGTTAAGTACCGATCGTTGCTTGTCCCTCTTGTTATGTTGAACGCATGTTTCACATTTAGCTGGTCGAATAAAGTACCTTTCGACCGCGAAGCTAGTGGCATTATTTGGGTTGAGATCTACACGGGTGCATGTATTGGTGCTGAAGGGGGCATGACAGAGACACGAAGAGTGAGCCTAAGGACAGACAAGGCCTGATTCCTGGCTGTCAGATGGTCCCTAGGTACTGCGGCTTTAGTTTGTCCCGCGATGTTTACCTAGATAGTGTCATTGGTGATTTGTAGCTTACTTGATTGGTGAGTGTAGTTTGTGTGAGGAATAAATCATCAGCTGGTTAGGAATCGATTCGAATCGTCATCGTTTCTAGATAGTGAGCACTTGACTCGAGTTACGACATCGTAGTAATGATAATGAAACAGTGATGGTTATATGGATGATGTTGGAAATATTAAATCTAAGTTGGTAATTGTAACACCCCGGTGTTACGCATGCATTTAGCACCTACAAAACATGAGCATAAGTATTGTCATGCATTCATTAGCATTACATGAAATCTTATATGAAACCCAACTTTGAAACATCGATGTTGCAATTGTTTGTTTAAAAAAACTATGCCATGATTATGGTTGTTAGGTTAATAAACATGTTTGTTTGGTAGTGTAAATAATTTAGAATTGTTTCACATGCAATTTGGAGCAAAGTTCATTTTGGAAATTTTCCCAAATTCTTCTTCTAAGAATAATTCTCAAGAATGATGAAAAATGAGAAAAATAGATTTAAATCAACTTTTAACCTCCATCTCCAAAACTGTTTAGATTTTGACTTTACTCCTTTTGACAAAGTCGTAGAGCTCAAAATGTTGAACAACTTTTGTTTTTGCCCCATCTTGAGAAAAGATTTGGAAAATACTAAAATTGGTACTTTACTACTATTTCATTTGAAAAATAAAAAGAAAAGGATTTCATTTTCCTAAATGGGCCGGCGCCTCCCATTTGGCCCACTGGCCGAAGCCACCCGACCCGCTCAGGTCCGCCTCTCTCCCGCGCCCGCACCCCTTCCTTCTGGCCCAGCGTCGCTTCGCTGGCCCAAGCCCACACGCGCTCTCGCTGTCGCACGCGCGCGCGCCCGCGCTTGCTTCCTGCCTTGCCCGTGCACTTGGACGTCGCGTGGCACGCCGCCACCGGCGGCCGTGGGCGGTGGCCGCTCCGACCGGCCACCCTGGCCTTCAAGGCCAGTTTGAACACGCCTCCCCTCCGCGCGCCCCATTCACTTCTCCTCGCTTTCGAGATCCCGGTGGGTGTAGGCCTTGCCACCGGGGACCTCACCGTCGGCGAGATCCCAGCGGTCAGCGTCTCTCCCCTGCTCCCGGGTGGTTGACGGGTGGGGTCCCGGTTGACTGCGGGGCCTAGCTGTAGTGTCTCGTGCCGAGTCAGGGGGAAAAGCATGGGGTGCACCTAGAGTTTTAGTCGGCTGATTTCTAAAGGGGATTTAAAAAATGAATTTCCAGAAAATAAGTAAATGATTCCAAAAATCATATCTTGAGATTTATGGCTCCAAAACTTATGAAACAAGTTTTGTTGTGACCCTCATGACTAGATATACAGTATAAAAATGTTGCATATTGATTTTGTGATACTTTTCTGTGAAGCTTTATTTAATTCTTATAATTGCTATTTTCTTAGAAAATGTATAGTAAATCACATATAACTCAGAAAATTTTGGTTCCAGTTTTGTTAGTCTTCATTTGTGATATACTTTGTAGGAAAAATATATGCCATGAATGTTCTATAGAAGCATATTAAGGTTCAGTTCAAGTGCCTTTATTTGCTTAGATTTGTTATTTTTGTTAGAGAGCAAAATATGTATAAAACCTGCATGTGATAATTTTTGTCTAGTGATTATTTATGGTGTAGAGCATGAGAAAAAACTAAATCTATTGTTTGATACTTTTCATAGTACAAAGTATTTTCAGGTGCTGTTATACCATGTTTTTTTGTCCTTTTTGTGTAAGTTGTTGTAGTGGTCCAAATGAATTGAAATTTGGATGGTATGCTATGTTTGGCACTAGTAAGCTACTATAATTTTCTCAGATTTTTTTGTGCTATCAAAGTAGATGTTCTATTCAAACATAGTATTAATTATGGTTTAATTAAATCTTGTTTTATGAATGAATAGTTAATTTGTTTATCTTTGGTGTATCTTTAAAGCATCTTAACTTGCTGTGGTGACTTGTCATGTTAGTACAGTGGTTAAAGTATTAGTGTGGTAGTACTTATGTGTCGCTATATGGTAGTTAGTAGTATAAGAGAATGCAGTAGATGACTGGTACTCATAGTACATGTTCTTGCATGACGTTGACTACCTTGTAGAAGAATTTTTCTTCTACTCTATCCAATAAAGTTGAGCATGTTCATCTACATTTCATGCAGTCATACTCGTTATGTGCCCTTTCATTCGATGCACCTCTAGCATAAGCACTTACGCATATGCATCATACAGAATCGCAAGCGGAGAATCCAGTCGTCGTGCCTGAGAAGCCGAAAGAGCAGCTCGAGGTGCAGCCACATGAGGTGCCCGAGGCCGACAAGGAGGACGTTGAGGAGCTACAGGAGTGCCCTGACCACCGTCCCATCTCCTTCGAGAGAGGCAAACCCCGGAGCATTTCTTTCTTGGTTTGCAATTGTTCAATTATGCTTTATTTAAATTGATGCATTAAGTTTAGGAGTTGTTTGCAACCGTTATTGTATTTTACCTTGTCTACCTTTGTTATACCATATCCTTGTTACCCTGGTATTCGTAGTCGAGTAAATGCTTATCTTGCTTAAACCGATAGAAGTCGGGTGATCTCCTGTCACCTGCGAGCTATATGCGGTTATTTGGATCTTGTTTGGCTAAATGTGTCATCATAGGATATAACTAAGTGTTAATGTGAAGTTGAGACAGGACGAAAATTTACAGGATTTTGGACTGTAGTGAATTCTGTCGGTGTCGATTAAGGACCGACCGTTGTTGGGCCTCGGGTCATGTTGAACGCATGCCTCATATTTAGCTGGCCGAATAACGTACCTTTCGACCGTGAAACTAGGAGATCATTCGGGCCGAGTGGATTGCCCGCAGCGCACTGTATCAAAGAAGATGTGGTAGGACATAGGGGCACGATGATAAGACCGAAAGGTAGTCGGTCGGCCCCCTAGTACATGTTGGTTCCTGACAAACTCAAGACTTTACCTAGATAGTTGACTCGGTGATCAATATCTCACTTTAGCGGGTAAGTAAGGTTTGTGTGAGGAATAAATTACCAGCTAGTTAATAATCGATTCGAATCGCTATCGTTCACTGGATAGTGAACACTTGACTTGAGTTACTTCATTGTAGTAATATTGATGGAACAATTAATTAGTTATAAAGAAAATGAGGTTATGAAAATGCTCTTGATCACTTGGTTATCTTAACTGGCTAAATCATATACTTGCTCTAATATAATTACAAATATAGTTGGAAGGTTAATGCTAATTAACTTAAAATAATGCTTTTAAAAAGTATTCTTCAAATGCTAAAAATGCTTTTGCAAATGAGTCGGCTACCCCACTATAAAGCCCTTCATGATTCATGATTCTTTCTTGTACTCAGGGTTTTGTTTCCACTTGTTGCAGATGGGCAGATGTACTACGGCTATTGTATCAATTGTCCTTAACCTACGATGGGTGATGTTTAGGACCATGGACAATGGTCGTTCCTTACGTCTCATCTAATGCTTTTGTTGGAGATGATCATCAGCTGGCATTTTACTTCGAACTCTATGTGACTGTGTGTGGATCTAAACTATTTGCTTTCGCTACTTTCTATTTAAACTCAGATTGTAATAACTATGTTTAAACTCCGATGTATCTATGATGCGAACTTTTATGTAATATGTGATGGTGACTGCTAAACATATTATGATCTTGACTGGTGTGAGAGTTGATTTGGAATCCTTCGTGATTTCATGGACTACCGGGTTATACGGGCTTAAGTGCGTAAAAATTATCTGCTCCGGCAGGTGATTTGCTTACTTAATTTTGTATAATTGGTCGATTCTGTTATAATAACGGGATGTTATTGGTTAATCAAGTGATTACTATAGTATAGGTGTTTACCTAGCTTGATAGGTTATAATAAAGATGATGCAAAGTACTTAAATAGTTCATTAAGTTAATTTACTGCTCTTCTACAAATGAGTCAGCTAGTCCATTAAAAGAAAGTCTTGCATACTCCTTGGTGTCACTTTATTTTGGTTTAAGACGGGCAAGTCTAGCTGAGTACTTTCTCATACTCATGGCGTTGTTCCCATTGTTGTTGTAGATGGTCAGATGTACTGCGGTTATTGCATCAACTGCCTGTACCCTACGATAGGCGACAACTAGGACCAAGGGCAATTGTCATTTCGTAGGTCTTATCTGATGCTTTTGTTAGAAATGACTATCTCCTGGCACTGTATCTGAACTAAACGTGTGTGTGACTTTAAAACTATTTGCTTCCGCTATTTCATTATGAACTTGGTTTGTAATAACTTTATATTTTAAACTCCGATGTATCTCAGTGATGTTGCGAACTCTATGTAATATGTGATTGTGGTTGCTAAACTTGTACGATCTTGGTTTGTATATTGGTTGATTTAAACTCCTTCGTGGTTTCACGGACTACCGGGTTATATGGCCTTAAGTTTGCTAAATTATCTGCTTCAGCGGGTGATTTTCTTACTTAATTTCGTATAATTGGTCGGTTCTGTTATAGCCAGATGTACTATAGATATTGCATCAACTATCTGTATCCCGCGATGGGCGACAATTAGGACCAAGGGCATGGTCGCTCCGTACGTCTTACCTGATGTTTTTGTTGGACATGACTACTATTTGGCATTGTAATCCAAACTAAGTGTGTGTGAAGTCTCAAAACTATTTGCTTTTGCTACTTTATTATGAACTTGTTTTATAATAACTTTATGATCCAAACTCCGATGTATTCAAAATGATGTTGTGAACTTTATGTAATATGTGACTGTGGCTGCTAAACTTGTACGATCTTGGTTTGTATGTTGGTTGGTTTGAAATCCTTCATGGTTTCACGGACTACCGGGTTATACGGGTTTAAGTTTGCCAAATTACCTGCTCTGACGGTGATTTTCTTACTTAATTTCATATAATTGGTCGGTTCTGTTACACCAGACGTGCGGATACAAATTCACTCGTCGCTTTGCCTAGACCCCCGTTTCTAGACACTAACAGCGATATAATCACCTTACTCACTCTATTACTTTCCCGCAAACTAGTTGTACCAAGCTCTTTAGTGTAGCTAGAATTGAGAGTTTGCTTTGTAGCTTAGCTTCATCTAGTGGAGCTCTTTAGTGTAGCCTTGTTGAGAGCTCTTAGTGAGTAGTGACATAGCCGCTTGTGTGCATAGAGATCATAGCAACTAGAAATGTTGGGTAGGTAGCTTGCAACCATTGTAGAGCTAGAGCAAGTTTGCATTTCGCCATTTGTCATACTAATCAAATTGCTCTAGTGATTTTATAGAATTTTAAGTAGGCTATTTACACCCCCTCTAGCAATATTAGGACCTTTCACCAACGTGATACTAACACAATGGATGCAGATGAAAGCCCAAGTTTGGTTTGAATAATTAATGAAACCTATGTACTAACCTTTATCATAAGTTATGAAATGAGCAAGTTTGGTGCAATCCAAGTATGGAGCATGGTGGCACTCAAGTGATGGTAATGATCACATAAAATGAAGAGATGGCCACGTGATGATGATCAAGTGCTTAACTTGAAAAGAAAAAAGAGAAAAACAAAACCCTATGGAGATCAAGGCAAAGGTATAAATAGAGATTTTTGTTTCGGTGATCAAGACACTATAGAGAGTGTGATCACGTTTAAGATAGATTGACGTACTATTAAGAGGGGATCTCTATTAGACAATTCGGTCATCTAGCGCCACTAGGTGTTGGACTTCATGCATTACATTTAGACCTAGTACACTTTGGAGAGCAAGCAAAAATATTTATTGAAAATGTTTTGAGAAATGCTAACATGGCTCTAACATGTTTTTGAGAAAACACATTGAGAGTTAGCATCACTTGTGGAAAGTAGCTCGAGTTGCCGTGGATCAAATCGTGACAAAGTTTGCAACTTGGAGAGCTAGTGGTGGTGCCTGGGTGGCACCGCCACCCTTAGGGCGGTGCCCACCTAGCCTCGGCAGAGTAGCAAGCAGTGGGGTCATCACTGGACGTGGCTATGTGCACCACCACTGGCACGGCGGTGCACCACCATGGGTTGTCCGGTGCCACCATCCTAATTCACCAGAGAGTAGCAAAAACGAATGGGGGCACCACCATGGGTGCGGCGGTGCACCTCCCTATTTTTCCAGAGAGGGAGTTTTTTAGGAGCTCGGTTAGGATGGTCACTGCCACCCCTGTCCGGTGACCTTAGATTTCGACCGTTGGAGGGGGCACCGCTGTTGCGGTAGATAAGTATCATTTTTTAACCGTCAACATAGCATGAAAAAGGACTAAACAATAATTACCACTTAGATATAGGGGGTTTACTGACATAATTCTATGAGTTTTGGTGAATGTCTGTTTCTGCAGGGTGTCAGCTGAAAAGAACCCAGGAAGGCCCATATGCCAGGTTTACATAGAGAGAAAGGGTCACAGATGGAAAAAGTATAATCTAGAAGGTTCAGGAAGCCAAACCCTGAGAGGTGGGACCCACCTATCACTGTGATAGGGGTGGGCGCCTAGCCCTAGGTGCGGCCGCCCCACCCAGGTGGCCAATCAGGCTCCACCTCATGGATCCTGTCTCCACCGCCTTTGAGGATCAATAATAATCGTAGATCAAGGTCGGTTTGATCTGAGGGCTGTGGTGCTTCCTAGAGGGCTATATAAGCAAGACCCCTAGTCCCTGGAGGAGGCATCCCTTGAAACCCTAATTCATTTTTTCCTACGAGGATCAGCAGGGAGGGGTCTCTTGAATGGATCTCTCTCTTAGGGCACATATAAGAGAGATTAACTTTGTAGTCTCTATGTGAGATTAGAGTTCTTCTTCTAGATTGAGAGAGTTAGAGTGGAGGGAGAGTTGGAGGAAGCCAGGCATGTCGGTGTCTCCTCTCTGGCTTGTACCTGCGGGATCAAGTCTCCTAACCCGAGGCTTGGTTATAGGATTCTTCGGTAATTCAACTTCCAATACTAAGTAAGTACGTTGTTATTATTGTTCTATGGTTTATGAGTTTACTTTATTCTCTTCCATGGTAGAGGGTAGGGTAATCGTCTGTAACGTAAGCGTGGTTCTTAGGCTAGAGATACTCGTAGATATCCCTTGTCTGGCCGGATCGGTGTGTAGTAGTGTGGGAAGTGACAACCCATTGTTACCTTTGGAGCCTCCTCTCGTCAGAAGGATTGGTAGGATTAAGTGCCCTGGTCAAGCATCCTCTGTGGTGTATCTTTTCCATTGGTATGTCCCCATAGACCAATAGTTTCATAGCTTACCATAGGTTAGAACCAGACTATTATCGTAATCTTCTCTAATCGCTTATATCTTTGCTACCTTGTAGTGCGGCCCAGACGTTAAGTATAGATTTATGTTAGTCATCACACACTTTCTTCTTGCGGATAAACAAATATGATACTATAAAAATATCTCTCGGGTGAAATGCTAACCGATATCCGTACGCTTGCGGATCCTTTTCTGTGTGCGTTAACAAATATCAACAACCGCCGTGTCCTGTGACCTCATAGAAATAGCTCCAAGGGGTACAACGACTCTATTTTGTTGTATGGCTATAAATAGAGGTGGTGGCTAGCCATGGCACCTCTTACACTTGTGCACACCCTTTGGGAGCTGAGCAAACACAATCCACTCACTTGCCCACTTGATTTCATCCTTTGAGTGAGATTGGTGAGCCTTTAGTGCATTGCATTAAGTTGCATCATCTTGTGGCACTAGGTGGAAGCTTTGAGCTGGTCATGATCTTATTACTCTTGGTGTTTACTGACACCTAGACGGCCTGGTCATTGGAGGATCGTTGAGCAGAGTTGGTGATTGTCTCCGGCTCCGATTAGTTAATTGTGCGGGTTCTTGACCTTCTTCTGGCGGAGAGCCAAAATGCACTCTAGTAAATTGCTCGTTCATTAAGCTACCTCACTTGTGGGTAGGTTCTTGCAGCATCAAGTGTTGGCTAGGTGTGTGATACCTATTAGATGTGAACCACCAAGTGTTGGTCGACACAACGGGGACTAGTGTGCCAGCAAGCACGTGAACCTTAAGAGAAAAATCTTGTGTCTTTTTGTGACTGGATTTCTCCCGATGATTGATTGGCTTTCATATTATGATTGGTTCATTCCTCGACACGGCGGTATAATCACCCTACTCATTTTCTTACATTATTTGCAAACTAGTTATGTAGCAAGCTCTTTAGTGTAGCTAGTTTTGAGAGTTTGCTTGCTAGTTTAGTTTCCCCTAATGGAGCTCTTTAGTATAGCCTTGTTGAGAGCTCTTAGTGAGTAGTGACTTAGCCTCTTGTGTACCTAAAGATTATAGCAACTAGAATTATTGGGTGGCTAGCTTGCAACCCTTGTAGAGCTAGAGTAAAATTGCTTTTTCGCTGTTTAGCGTACTAATAAATTGCTCTGGTGATCTTGTAGAGTTTTTAATAGGTTATTCACCCCCATTTAGCTATATTAGGACCTTTCAACGGATGAATCCCTAGAGTCACCGTCTACAAGCTTCATTAGTGCATAAACTATCAAGAACCATGTCACAAGGATACTGCACTCATAACTTATACAAAAATTGTAATTGGTTAAGGAAATTAATCACAACAATGTAGAGATTTCCATCTAATTATCCCCAACTACTATGTATAAGACAAAAAACTACATCTCACTCACGTAGCAATTGCTCCATTGAAGTTAAATGCAGCTTCAGCAATAGTTATGCCTCCAACTTCACCCGAGTATGGCTCAGGTGACCAACGAGTCTTTGGCAACCTAAAAAACTTAATGGTGGGTACCGTGAGTAGAAAGGTACTTGGAGGCATTCGAGGCTTGATTCAAATGGAATTCATATTGATCGTCATATGTTGAGTCAAGTTACGAAGCTTAGTGCAAATCCAAACCCAATGCAATGATAAATTAGTGAAGTCCAAGTGTTATAAGTGGAAACTCAAACAAGAAAGAAAAGGACTCGAATAGGGAATCAAGGATCAAATTTGGATGAGTTGTGCTCATCAAGAGAGATCAATCAAACAAGTAATGATCTTTCAACTGTATCAAGAAGTGATCATTGGTGCTTAGCTGACTTCGCACTAGTGCCCAAGCTGTTGTGCATATGGGAGGCTAGTGGAGTGCCTGAGCTCTTGTGCTCTTTAGGCTAGTGAAGTGGTGATCTAAAAGGACATTAGTGATATCACAATGAAGAATCGAAACATTGATCAAGAGCAAGCAAGCTACCCCAAGAAAGAAGGCAAATGTTGATGGTCACTAAACACCAATATTGATCATCAACATTGCACCAAAAGTGAAAGAATAATCAACACTATAGTGGTATTTTGTTTTGAAATTCACGTGGTTCCACTTGTACTTGGAGATATTTTCTTATGTAGAAAAATTATACAAATACATCAAAGATCAAGCACCAAGGGCAATGGAGCAAGGCAAGGCCACCATGGGCCACTTGATGGGGTTAGCTGACCCCACCAATAGTCGCCCGAGATGGCCCACCAATGCCACCTCATTAATATGTGGAAGTGGCCATGAAACACAACTCCAAGTTCCATCCATTGTTGATCCTATGTCGGTTGACCAATCAACGCTCCAGGATGAGAGTACATGGATCTTTGGACCTACCATGGTTATGTCTGTGATCAAATGGACACCAATGTTTGTAAAATACCCCTAGAGGTGCTAAAAAACATAAAGGTGACCCCTAGATCTACCTTTTCCCCTGGGATGGTGTTCGTGGAGTAGAGATGGCAACGAGGAATTTCGCGTTGGGGGTTGCTTCCCCATCCTTGCCCTCGTGGAAAAAAACCCTGTTCCATCCCTGCGAATAGCCACAGGAACATTTTATCCCCATCCTCGTCCCCCCTGAGGATTTTATACTCGACGGGTCTCATCCATGCAAAGTGAACGACAAAAATAGGCAGCCAACTATCCAATTCAAACACATGTTGCATATGAGCATATCCATGGAATGAGAGAAAAATTAGGACTAGATTTTAGGGAGTACCAAGACACCAAGAGATGAAGATAAGATCTATGGTCCATGCTTTGGATTGAGCACACTCGGCTGTGGATGAAGCCAGCCAGAGTCAAGGCCCCATGGTTGCGGGTGTTAATCCCCGTCTCACGCCTGGAGAGGACGGCGACAACGCTCGGGGAGCGGTGACGCTCACGCCCGTGGACTAGGGATTATGGTGGTGGCACTCATGGCTAGGGAATGGAGAGGGTGACGGCAGTGCTCATGGCTAAGGAGGGTGGCGACAACGCTTGCCGAGTTGTGATCGGGGAAGATGACGACGCCACATGTGAGTCATGAGTTGGGATTTGGAGGGCATGGGCCGGGACAACAACAGGGTAGGGAAACGCTAGGACAACAACAGGGTAGGGATCCAGATGAACCTTCTATCCAATCATATGCACCAAAAGTTTTTGTTGTAGATTTTGATCTATTTTTTTTTTGTATTTTGGACTCTAATTTTGTTGTACTAAAGCATATCATATTATATATTCACTGTGTAGATCTACTCATGTGGAGTCCAATAAAATTAGATTTTTCATTTAATGATTTTTCTGTGATTTACTATGATTTTTAAAAGATTCAGCCAAAATAAACAAAAAAGAAAAGTAAAAGGCAAAACCGTCCGCACTGTAGCAAAACCACTATCACTGTAGCAATACACGGTTACTGTAGCAACCACGGTCGGAAAACCGCCTGGGGTAATTTGACTGGTTTTTTTTGAAAGTTCAGGGGTAGAATAGACCGTTTCATAGTTGAGGGGGTTAAGTAGTCCAACCCTCGTAGTTGGGGGGTGAAGTAGACTTTTTCCTTACGCCAAAATGCCCTCGTTCCCGTTCTCTATCCCTATCGTGGAGTTGACCTTCTGACTAAGTTGGGAGCAAAATTTGTAAAAAAAATGAATTAAATTACACACAAGAAGGCTGTGTTTAGTTGAGAAAATTTGGGCGAAAAGTTACTGTAGCACTTTTCGTTGTTATTTGGTAAAATTTATTCAACCATAGATTAATTAGACTCAAAAGATTCGTCTCGAACTTTACAGACAAACTATACAATTAGTTATTTTTTTACCTACATTTAATACTTTATGCATGCGTTTAAAGATTCGATGTGATGGATGAAAGAGAAAATATTTTAGATATGCATGACAAGTGAACGCGGCTGAAGCTCGGCTCAGGCTACGCAAGCGAGCTTCGGCAGATATGGAGATGGGCACGCGGCAGCAAAGCCACTCCGTCCACATACCACGGGCCGCCTTGCCCTGCTCCTGCTCACGCGCACTCCACCCCCAGCAGGCCACCGCTTCTTCACAGACATTTGGATGTGACAGTTTCTTTTTTTTTTATAGTAGAATTTGGGGAGAATTGAGCAACTAAACAAGGGGTAAATAATAAACTACTAAAAAAACGCGCACAAAGTAATCCCAAGAGGAGAACAAAAAAAGCTACCTCTCCTGCTCCCCCTCCCCCTCCCATGCCTCCTCTCCTCGCCGCCGCCGCCGACGCCGTTGAGAGAGGTGAGAGAGCTAGGACCACGGGCGGGCGGAGCACTGGCTTCCTGCCGAACCGCCGCCGCTCCACGGGCGCAGGCGCTAGCCGTCGCGGGGTCGCCCTGTGAGCCCTGATCGGTGCTGGGCGGCGGGGGTCGGCGGCGGGCTGGCATACGGGCGGGGGGCGGCAGCGGGCGATGGCGCCGGCGAAGAGGAAGCGCGCAGCGGCTGCGGCGGCCGCGGCGGCTGCTGCCGCGGCCAAGTGGAAGGTGGGCGACCTCGTGCTCGCCAAGATGAAGGGCTTCCCGGCCTGGCCGGCTATGGTGAGTGCGTCGTCCCAACAGCTCCTTCTGCTCTGCTCGCTGATCTGTGGCCTCCCTGTGGTCTGAGCAGCCTGGGGTCCGGGGATTCTGGGTCTGGGCGGGGGTTTCTGGCTTAGGGTTTGGTGGGGGACGTGGAAGGCTGGTGTCTGGGCGCTGCCCAGCGGTCGGCTTGGTTAAATCTTAGGTTTTCACATGGTCTCCTACCCCGATTTGCTCATTTTAGCTATTAATCTGCGCTAATTTTGCCCTCCCGTTGCTCCATAGCGCAGGGAATTTGTGCGAGCAGGGTTTTGGTTAACGCATGCTCAATAAAGATAGGATCTTTAGTAAAAGAAATCCCTTTCCATTACTTTCTGCTGAGCTTTAGGGAGTAGGGGCTGGTTTCTACTGCATTTTTTGGCCTAGCTTGATTCATTTCTTGGTGATTTGTTTGTTTAGATGTTGGGTTCTTGTAGAGATCTGGTGCTACTTGTGGTCTATGGCATGGGGGCTAGGTAGGATTTGGGCGATTACTGATTAGGGGCCATCTTCCTTGTGTTTGGATGTGCAGTTAGATTTCGACCCAATTTGACCTATGGATTTCATAGCTTATTAGTGGTTAGGTGGTTGTGGATATGGATATGGACTTCGTTCTTGGGGATCTGGCTCTTTGTACTTCCTGTTTGCAACTACAGATGCTAGGATATCTGATGTTTCCTAGGTTTCACAAGGCAGCACTTTGTCATTTCATTTTTTGTCACTTCTAAAAGGCATAAGATTTTCTTCTTGAATGTCATCAAACTTTTGTAATTTCGTTGCTTTTCAATAATGAAATTTGGATTCTGAAGTAGCATAAGATTCACTTTTAAAGTTGCATAAGATTTGTTGTTTTTGTCTATGGTGTTCATATTATGCGGAATATTATGATTATTATATGCATGCGTGCTTCTATACTACAGAGTGGTCTGCAACTAAGTGCGTGTTAAATGTTCTCTCATGTTTTGTTTTAAATTCGGATCAAGGATTAAATAAGCTTGAAGATGTCCTCTGTTTGTATTTGTATTGGTACTGGTAGTCACACCACAGGTGTCATATGTTTAGCAACTTCATATAGATTCTTTTGAGTTTATAGAGCTCTTCTGACTTTGTATATGCCTGTTTGGTGATACAAAAGATCTAATTCAATTTACTAGCCCTCCATATAGGTTCTAGTTTTTGCTGTGATTCTCTTTCTTTATAATGTCTCCACTTAAAAATGCTTCTCATTCTCATCGCATTTGTTAAACCACTTTGCAAGTATTCTTAATCCTTCTAATCGCAGCACCCTAATTGAACATTTGAACACATAATTGTTGATTTATTTCAGTAAGTCTTCTGTTTGGTTTCTGGGATGAAATGTTTTGGTAATTGGTAATGCACCATTCCTGTATTCTGTTCCATTGCATGAAAATAAATATGTTAAATATATTTCATTAGGCAGATTAATTTTTTAAGTTAATTTAAACAAAAATATATGGCTAGTCATTTGCTTTGTTTAAATTGGCGGTGCTCTCTGCACATGTCAAAATATTGCAAAAAGGGATTGTAAAAGACTACAAAAGCTTGGAGTAAGATAAATGTGGGGCCCATAATGCTGTGGCTTAAGTGTATGGGTTTGGTTAGAGATGTTTATTCAGAGATGTTGGAAGGTCAGAACTTGAGAGCACATGGGTAGTTCTCAGTCTCCTTATGTGATGTTTTTGGGCCATTGCCAACTTGGCATAGATTGCTACAGCCTACAGGAATGTATTTAAGCTAGTGTTTGCTGAAATGCCCAGTATTTTGGATGGAACCAAGTGCATCATCTTCTCTCCTGTGCTGTGATGCCAAATGCAGCCTCCCACAATTCCTTACCTGAACAAATAGAATGGACTCAAGAAGCTTGGTTGAACATCACTACTTGCTATATGTCGGCTTGGCCATTCTTATGTTGGGAAGCACGCTATGGGTGATTTTGGACAATAAACAATTACAAACATACTGTTCATTATTGACATGACAGTTTGATTAGATTAAGTGATGGTATCCGTCTCAATAGTTTTTTAATATTTTCTTTGCATTCTTCCCCCTTAGGCCCTAACTATTAGCTAAAATGCTTAAGTGCATCCAGTCAAAACTCTTGTTACATCAATATCCTTGCAAAATTTCTCTCATCCTTTATTCACCGAAAAGGCATACTGTTAACTTTCTGCCTGCTCTATAGCTGTTGTAGTCACTTTCCTAAGAGTGATTATGGTTCCCAGTATATTCATTTTCTTTTGGGGCTTTATTTTTAAGCTCAACTGGTATACTTACGTCATGAATATAAGCCTATTTGGATATCGACATGTTCTCCAATATGACATTTCAACTAGTAATGTCTATAAAATATATAATCTTAAATTCGAATACTTGTATACCATGAATACTTTTTGATAATTAATCCGGTAATGCCAGTTTTGTGTTCTCTAAAACTATATATATTGATGGCCAATGTTAAAAGAAGTTTGACTTAGGAGTTAGGACAAGCCTAAATGTGCTTTTTTTTAATCAGAGGAGATGACTCTCATGAAATGCCACAGTCTTACTCTTGCTATTTCTTTCTACTTTAGGTCTGGCTACCCTAGTAGGGCGCCGGTATTCATGTGAGCATATGCTTGTATGAAATTCCATTTTGCACTTTCAGAAGTTACCTTTTTTATGAGGGAATATGGAGAAATTAGTTCATTTTGTGAATATTCGTACTTTTGCAGATTAGTGAACCAGAGCAGTGGAAGATGCCTTCTACTAAAAAGAAACCGCTGGTTTATTTCTATGGTACTAAACAGATGTAAGTGCTATTTTTGGTTTTATTTGAATTTGTGAGTTTCTTTTGTATCTTCTTAACATCTTTTGTTTTGGAAACATCTGAGTATTGTTACTTTTGATTAGCTTATACTAGCGCTTTTTGGTAGTTCCTTTTCAAAAAGTAAATCATGTTTAGAACCATTTCAATCTGTAAGTTATTTGTGACTCTTAGTTCTTTCAATTGCAGTCTGTAAGTTATTTGTGACTCTTAGTTCTTTCAATTGCAGTGCTTTCTGCAATTATGCTGATCTCGAGGCATTCACTGAAGAGAAAAAAAGATCTCTACTTGCTAAGCGACATGGTAAAGGGGCTGATTTCCTGAGAGCAGTTGATGAGATAATTGAAGTTTATGATTCTCTAAGGGATAAAGGTAATAACAAGGTTGACTTGGCTGCCGAAGAAGTAAAGCCAGATGTAGAAAAGTTTGCTGAAAATAATAGCTGCATGGATACTGAAAATCTGGTCAGTAGCTCTTATACGCACAATGATAAAAAGATAGAAGATCATTATGTCACTACCAGGAGTCATGACATGATCAATTCTGACAGGCCTTCAGTCACTATAATGGGTGACGAGCGCTGTGTTGTAAATTCTGCCCCTGAGCCTACTGAAAATGTATCCATCCTTGATGAAATGAGGGATATTTCTTTGCGTACTAATTCATTTTCAAATAAGCAAAGGGATGCACAGCCACAAAATTGTTACACACGTAATAGGGTTCCATCTCTGCGGAAATCAAGAAGTTCAACAAGTGTGGAATCAAGAAAGGCTCAAGGTTCTGGTAAATTTTTTGATCATACCAATTTGGCTTCTATTGATTTGGTTCTTGGTGAGCATAAGGAACATTCCAGTCATCATAGGCATGAGGATGACAAAGCTAACTCAGGTTCTGTTTCTACATCAGATAATGTCTGGTTGCATTCTGGCGGAGGCACTTCCAACCAGCCTGTAACTTTGGGGGCTAGTAACAGCAACAGAATGTTAAATCCTCCTGCTAAGGTGGATAGTACTTGTAACAGTGAAGCATCTGAAAATGGAACTTCAGAGATAGAATTGAAATCAAATGGTACATCAAGTCTAACCATGAACACAGCAGTAATTTTCACGAGAAAAAGAAAATCAGATAGAAAACCTGTTCCTCATTATAAAGATTGTACAACACCAAATAAAGATGAGCAATTACATGCTGAGTACAGTGAAATCCTTCCAGATTCTCCAAATTCAAAGAACGAAGTAAGCAAGTCAGATGGAGATGAGCACTTGCCATTGGTCAAAAGGGCAAGGGTCCGAATGGGAAGGTCTCAGTTGGAGGATTCACCAGTTGATGAAATTGATGCTTCTAATAAAAAGCCAGAGCTTGCAACAACCTTGGACCAATGTGATAGGAATGGTAAACCTGCAAGTCCTGCCAATGATTACTCAGCTGATCAGGTGTCCACAGTCGTAAGTTCTGCTTCTAATCGGTCCTGCAAATTTGACACAACTATCCTGTCAAAGGAAGCTCATCTTCCTTGGAAGAATAAAGAATACCATCCAAAAATTTTAGCATTAGATGTGGAAGCTGCTTTGCCTCCTTCAAAACGCCTTCATCGTGCCTTAGAAGCAATGTCTGCTAATGTTGCTGAGAATATCAACAATATACCTGAAGTGACAGGGCCAAATGAAATGGCTCTAAATGGCTCTTTGTTGACAGCAAACAGCCATTCTAATAAATCTGCAGATGCAGTAGTCACAGTATCCAATAAACCTGCAATAGTTCAAAGCCCTGAACCTTCTTTAGACACACAGTTTGTGCATAACCCATCGGGCAAATGTACCTCTGAATCAATTTTACAAAATAACACCATTCCTGATTCTGCTTCAGTTCGTTCAAGAGAAAATGATTCCTGTGAAGAAACCCTCATGGATACTAAAACGGCCAATGGTTCTTGGGTTTGTAGTGAAGTAGGTAATGATTCCTGTGGGAAAACTTCAGCCCCTTGTATGAAATTGAATCGGCCTACACTTGATGTTACACAAGCCACATCTATACCTGACCGGCTGTCTACGTCTTTGGAGAAAGCCAGTGAAAATGTGGCAGCAAGCAGTGTCAAAGAGACAAAACCATTTGGCTCAGCTGTTTGTGATGTTGACAGAAGTGCAGAACCAATTGACCATTCAAACAACAATGTGATGAGCAACACTATACGACATAGTGAGACTATTGTAGTGGATTCAGTGAACAATGTGGGGGATACAGCAAGCAACTCTTCGTTGGCTACTAAGTCATCCAGTGTACAATCTGATGCAGACACCCGGACATCTGAAGTGTAAGATCTAAGATCTTATTTTTATGCTGATGTTACCATTAATGTTTTCAACATGAATATATGATGTATTTTGTACCTACATATCTATGTTGCTCTTCTGCAATTTTAGTACGTGTGCCATTTCTATTTTTGACATGCATCTTTTCCTAAGTGTTTTATGATGGGCCTTCTCATTTTTCTGGATGATGTGAGATGATTATTTCACCAAAGATGTCTACTTTTGAAATTGCATATGCAAAACTAGGTCTATGATGGCTTAGGACCTAGGAGAATACGTTATATGCAACATCTTTCTGCTGGTATGTGGGTAGGGCATTGACTCTAAAAACTAGTCTCCCTGTTTTCTACAAATAATAGTCGAAGTGCTTGTGTCATGATAATTTTGGTGATGGATATCTGTGGACTATTCACTTATGCTGCACAATTCTTTCTAAAAAATATGAAATAGCTGGGCGCTGTTTTCTACCTCGTTGTGCACCAGATCTTCTATCTGGACACTGTTAATTGATAGGTTTTTTGAGCTGGCCGAGATTAATTTTGCAGAACACAAATTTGTTATTAATCCATTGTTTAGGCCCCCTTTGGAACAATCGATTTACAAAACACAGGAATAGGAAAAAAGTAGGACTGAAATGCCTTAACACTTCAAATCCTACAAGATTTCAGAACAAAGGAAGGTTTGGGAAGATGCCTTTGGAAGCAATGTAGGAGAAAACATAGGGAACAAAACAATGAGGTTGTAGCTCATGTTCTGTTTCCTACAAAATTACCTATGGCTCAATCCATAGGAATTTCAAAGGAATTGTCGGGAAGCATTCCTTTGTCCCAAAGGGCTTCATAGGATTTTTTTTCCTATAGGAACTGAATCCTTCAAAATTCCTATGTTTTTTGGAGCTCTTGTGTTGTGATGTTATTAAGCATGATGCTTATATTCTACGAGAATGGAAAGTGCTGTATTAACCTTTATATTCACTTATGGTTTCCTAAGGTCATGATTCTTCTGTCATACATATTAGACTGCCATCCACTTACTAAAATTTAATTTTCATTATCCTGAAGGTGTACTCCTGTATTTTTTATCTGAACCCAACATGTGCACAAACCAAGGAAACACTAAATGTAAGGGGGAAAAAAAGATGATTACACATTCTCCTATTAGATATGACTGGCCCTATCAACCTGCATGTTTTTTTTTCAGTACTAAAGTAGGGGTGGGGAGTGGAGTTATTGCACTTATTTTTTTCTTTAAAAATACACTAACATTTTTGTGATGCACAAACATTTTTGAGACGCTGCTTTCTGAGAATTTGGACAAATATTGTAAAATGGATGGAGAGTAGATTTTGTTGTTCATTTAAATCAAACTGTGAACTTGTGAAGCATAAGCTAAAGTAATTCTCCAATGAAATCTGAATGCAATATCTACAGTTGTATAGAGTATTTATTACTTCCCTTTGTTTTACTATTTTTGCACATGGCTTCGGGAGAAAATGTTCTGTAATGTTTGTCTGTGGAGGATATGACTTGTGAGGGTGTAGTTATTGCAATACTTCCACTCCCTTCCCCTAACTAAATGATTTGATAGAAGAGAAATGATTATATCATAACATTTAATATGAGTACAGATAAGTCATTTCACATTATTTTTTTTCTTGGATCTGTTACTTATTTAGTGCACCTGTCTGCTATGGATAAAATATAGTGAAACAGAGGTAGGGATTTGTAGATTAGGTTCCTGAACATGCTGCTGTCTTGCTGTTGTAATCTTCTGTTGTAGCTTCCAACTTGGTGCTTAAATTTACAAAGCAGCCTTCTGAGAAGGCATGACTGTACGTATTTGTGTTGCAGGCATACATTCTCATCTTTGGCATTGAAAGAACTGAACCATAGAAAAATTAAGGACAGGAGCACTTCTCCAGATTCAATGCCAATGAAAGAACTTATAGCTGTTGCACAAGCTAGAAGATTTTCTCGATCAACTTCCTTTCCAGATAACTTCCTAAATGCCAAGTATATTCCTGAGACATCAATAAATACACCTCCCAAGGAAGGGTCACACAGGCAGTTGTCACCCTCAAATCGGATAATCAGGTCCACCTCTGGAAATGATAATGTTCATTCTAGGAGTCCTTTTGATAATATTCAACCGAAGAAATTAGCAGGGCATGATGAAGCCAATGCAGCACGAAGGTCTTTCAAAGATTTCCTCAGTACATTGACAAGAACCAAAGAAAGTATATCACGCGCGACACGTCTTGCTATTGAGTGTGCTAAATTTGGCATTGCTGGTGAGGTTAGACTCTGCATATCCCTCTTTTTGTTGTATTTGTTCACAAAAAAACCATTTTCCATAAGACTCCTAGTTCTTTGTTCTTGCTCTGTGACTATGCTTCTTTAGGATTGTCTTGATTTGTTTGCTTCTGGATTTTTTTGATGTAGCTGGTTTGTTCAATATACTGGATTTTTGGTGGATTGATTAGCGTAGATTTCGTTTCCTGGTTTTCTTACTCTGGTGATGATGTGTTTTATATGCCTTAAGCTAACTTGAGGAGCAGGCATTTCATTTTGATGTATGTAGCTCGTTACCTAAGAGAGCCATCTGATATTTTTCTACTTGCTTAGACATAGTATGAGGAATCAATCATAAACTTGAGGACTTGGAAATAACAAGTGATAATCTTGTCAAACATGCCACTTACAAATTCTAGTTTAGTTTGTGAAATTTACATAAACGTGCATGCTGCCTGCATCCAGCTTATTGAAGAGAATCACATGGCTCTTATTTCTTCCACCAAAGTGCTATCTATCAAAATTTTCTGATGCCTTTTTTTGTTTGATTGATTAGGCAATTGACATCATTGTTGAACACCTGGAAAAGGAATCAAATTTATATAAGAGGGTGGATCTCTTCTTTCTTGTAGATTCAATAACACAATGCTCCCGCAATCAGAAAGGTTGGTGTTAGCCTTCCCATTTTTGGTTCATTATTTTTATGATGGTATTTATGATTACGTTAAAAATTATGTAGGTGGAGCTGGAGATGTATATCCCTCTCTCATTCAGGCAGTTCTACCTCGAATTCTCTATGCTGCTGCACCTCCTGGAAATTCAGCATGGGAGAATCGAAAGCAATGTCTCAAGGTAAGTACATTTGATGGTCTTGATGGAGTAGACATCACATGCTGCCCTGCCTTTTTTTTTTTTTTTGCTTCTTACAAGTTTGTCATTTAATTATTAGGTTTTGAAACTTTGGCTTGAAAGGAAAACACTTTCAGAATATGTCATCCGTCACCATATTAGAGAAATTGAGACTATCAACGAGGCATCATTTGGAAGTTCTCGCCGTCCTTCAAGAACAGAGAGAGCTCTAAATGACCCTTTGCGTGACAATGAAGGAATGCTTGTTGATGAGTATGGGAGGTATGGTGCTATGCCTTTATTATGTTCCTGTAATGAAAATGGTTAAAGCTATATGAGTCGTGTCATTTGCATGTTATCATGCAATAAGCACTAGTTTTCTACTCCCTCCGGTCCATTTTATCTGGTGAAAGTTAGAATGACACGGTCTCCTAGATTACATTTTGACCTTTGACCATTCATTTGCTTTGTATTATATTATTTATGCTTATAAACTTATAATCATTGGATAGTATAATTCCTTACAAATCTAATCATATAAAGTTTGTATTATAATAGTTAAAAATTATTAGCCTAAATATTGGCCAAAGTTTTTGAAGTTTGAATCTTGATATGCGTGTGCGCCAGCTAAAATGGACCGGAGGTAGTATTTGTTGCTTACAAATACATACGAGAATTGGAGGTTTGGCAGCCTACTTTCATATTTTGGAATTGAAAAATGGTTTTAAGCTATATGCTATAGTGTCTTATGTTTGCAACTTCTTCAATTATTTTCTCTATTTGCAATAATCTTTTATTTGTTCGTGTCCTAATGCACAATCAGGACAAGAGCTATATGAATTCGCCGTCCATGAAAAAACATGCGCTAGCCCTAGGTAGGTTTGATTAGGGTATATTTGTTTATATCCTCATGTCCATGATTTTGCTCATACAAACCCATTAGGGCATTCTTTTATAACTAGATATATGTCCGTGCATTGCACCGGGGCCACAATTTTTTGAACTGAACCCCAGTAATCGGAGTAATCGGACGCAGACGCGTGAGCTCCGAGGACTTCGTATCGGACACGTACACGTGGATCCAGTCTTCGTATCGGAACCGGGTAGGACGCGGACGCATGAGCTCCAAGTGGAGGATGATTCATATCGAATGCAGGCGCGTGAGCAGGGATCGAGACTCGGTATCACCGGGTAGACGATGATGTTACGGTCTTTTTTAAGTGTAGAGATTTCGTAAGTTGATTTGTTAAGCAATGTGCTATTTTGGCTTTTTGGTAACTGGTACTAGTACTGACAAAGAATTAGCAAATATTTGAGAAAAAAAATCTCCACTAGTTAAATTGTTTTGCCTGCCCCCTTTTGCTTGGGACAAAAGGCTATGTTGTTGTTGTTGTTGCCCCCTTTTGCTATACTATTGAACTTGTACATCAGCTAAAAATGTAATAGAGCTATCACTGGAAATACAAGGGAGCGCTTAGAAAAGTTGCTTAAAAGTTTAGAAAGAACAATACCCATAAAACAACCTTTCTATAATAGATATGGAACACAAATGGCAGAAAAAAAATCTGATGACGTGTTTATGATCATGCGTGATACATGCAATGCGGAGCTGCATCTGTGGCATCTTGGGTCCTAGCGTGCCTTTCAATTTGGCCTTATTACTTTAACAAATCAGTTATGCACATAGAGCATGTAACATCATCTTTTGTCCTGAGCGTTGTTCCTACTTTCGTCTATTTGCCTCATGGTTGTGTGTTTCATTGTTGTCAACAGCAATGCTGGTTTTCAGCTACCCAACTTAATTTGTACTAAAGTACTTGAAGAAGAGGAAGAAAGCTCTTCTGAAGATAGGAGCTTGAGCTTTGAAGCTGTTACACCTGAACAGGATGCCCCATATCATGATGACAATGAAGAATCTCAAATGCCTGTTGAGAAGCATCACCACATTCTTGAAGAGGTTGATGGTGAGCTTGAGATGGAGGATGTAGCTCCGCCATCTGATATTGAAGCAACCACCAAATGCCAACCAGAGCAAAGTGACGCCAATTGTGCACCATCTGACCAACGGCCTTCAGATGTTGGCCCTCCACTTCCTGTGGACCAGCCTCCATCACCTCCGCCGTTGCCATCATCTCCTCCGCCTGTGCCACCTCCTCCACCTGCCCCCGTTCCTCAGAGTGCGCAGATGCAGCCTAAATTACAAATGGCATCTGATCCCACACATCGTCCAAGAGCTACATATGTATGTATATTTTGTTCCTGTGCAAGAAGAGATTATGCAATCATAATGTCATGTACCTAATGGGTACTTTCTTTTCTTTTTTACAGAATGTGCAAAGTCAACAACCGCATTCTATTGCAGAGCACCCAGGTAACATGAATTCTTCTGTTGCATCATTGCCACCCCCACCTTTTAATAATTCGGGATATGGAGGGCAACCAAATCAGATACCACCTCCCCCACCAATGGCACCACTTAATCCTCCTGGTCCCCATGGCAATTTCCCTGCTCCCCCAGCACCATACCATGGGAATAACTATCATCGGCCTCCAACCACATCAATGCCTAATGAGGGATATCATCTGCAACCACCACCCCCTCCGCCGCCTCCAAATCAATTCCCTTCTGTGCCACCAGAACACCAACATAGGCCACATCACTGGGGTAATAACTGTCCACCTTATCCTGAGAGATATCGGTACAATGGAGATGATCGAGGTCATCACAGACATGATAGAAGGCATCACGGGCATGACAGACAACACCATTATGATGATAGAGGATACCACTACGATGATAGAGGATATCACTATGATGATAGAGGCCATTACTTCGATGATAGAAGACATCATTTTGATGACAGAGGACATCACTTCGATGAGAGAGCTATTAGGGGGCCAATGCACAATGAGGCTGCTGACAGGGGAAGATATCCTTTTCCTCCAGGTACACTTCTTGCCATGGTCATGAATCTCTTCTTATTTATCATGGTCATCATGCTGTAAGGTACCCTAATAAAAATAAGATATGCTAGTGCTTTTTAAAGAATGAGCTATTGCTTGTTATATGATCATCTACATCCAGCGCTGAGTTGATTTGTTTTGTTGTTGAGTCATATGCAGGACCTCCTCTGATTCCTGACCATTTTGAAGCTCCACCTGCACCAATGCACTATGGGCGACCATCAGATCCTCCACCAGGGCCTTGTGCAGGGTGGTCTAGGCCGCCTAGGATATCTAATAACTATTCTCCCACAAGACATTCTATGGAGCCTCCAGTTTCACATGCAGCTGGAGGTATGTAACATGTTGTGTTGATATATATGCTTTTTAATGAAAGTTGCTTCCATTTCCTATTAATATTTGTTTCTGGAAATCCAGTCTTGTAAAGAATTGCTAGTCCCTCAGTTCCAAAATATTAAGGACTTTTCATTTGTCCCAAGTCAAACTATACTAAGTTTATAAAAAAGAACAGTAATATTTATGATGTTAAATGAGCATTATTAGATCCATTATGTAATACACTGTCACAGTTTACTTCTTTGAACTTGTAGATGTTAATACTTCTCTATAAGCTTTTATGACAAATAAAAAATCCTTTTTTGGGATGGAGTATAATTTTGTTGCTAAGGTAGAGGATTTTCAGGCTTAATTCATGAGCTTCAGCGAAAAGTCAGGTGGGAACGATGTGGAGGAGTGCCATAATTTTGTTGAATAGGATCAGAGAATCTTGTTCTCCATTTTATGTTTACTTTGAAAAGTAGCTTTTCGTCAGTAGTCCACTAACTATAATTCCTGTTACTTGTTAATAACAAAATTGTATTTATTTCATTTGCTTGTGAGATGCTAAAATAAGAGCCACTGGGTATTTGTGAAAGAAAGCCCCTCACATTCTCTTGCTTGGCAAGTAAAAATACTAAATGTACCTTTTGTACTGCAGGACATGGTGGATGGAGACCAAGATAACCTTTTGCAATATTGAAGTGGTAGGCTATTTGTTACATTGGCAGTGCTTTTTTGGAGGTTTACAAGGCATTGTCCTCTCTGTTTCATCTGACATCCCATTTGTTTCAGGTGCTGATGTTTTCTTGGTCTGTGGGGGTTTAACCTGTCTCTGCTTCAGATTGAAGGCAGAAACGGAACACTCCAGGAAAGTGGGAGCTGGTACCTGCCTCCTTGTACATATGTATCTCAAGGATTCTATGGCAGTCAGTCTGCCTGAAGTGCTGTTGTATCCTCGGGGTAGACTGCGCGACCACACGCAGAGCTGAGTTGTAGGGGTAGGATGTCTTTTATCAATCGATTGTAGTCTTATTAGATTGTATTTGTTAGTCCCAGAGTCTTCGATTTCATTGCTGATGTCCATTCCTGAATTCCACCTGGCCTCAGACGACAGCCAGCTGCTCTGATGACTTGCCGATACTGTTTGAGTACAGCGTACATATATGCCAAAAAAAAGTGAAATACAAATCATTTTGCCCTGCTGGTGACCTGTCCGATCCGTCAGTCCTTGCATCTGGACAGTTTCTGCTTTGATGTTCACTTCTTTTCTACACTATTTTCCTGTATACATAGAGCAAGTACATATGGCGGAACTAATGACTTGCGATTGATCATTATTGTTTCCCTAGACAACTACAAATCGTATCTAATGTTACATGGTACTTCCTGTGATCACAAATAGAGTTCCATTTAATTTGTGGCTGGTGTTGCCCAAACTATTTTAGCTTAGTATTACTCTTCCAGAGATTGACAGCACCAATGGTGTTACAATGAAAATTATTCCATATAGCTTATATTTATTTGATTGAAGATCATATTTTTTATGTGCACAAGTGTTGTACTGGAGACCGACTAGTATTTGTGATGATCTCTGAAAGGTGTGTTTGTTTAAAATTTGTCCGAAGTCGTCAAACGTTTCTATCTTTAACCATAATTAATCTCTAGAAATTTAATATAGTTTTTCATAATAACAATATTTTTGTTTTTAGATGAATCGTGAGAAATGTTTTCATAAAGTATAGTCCGCATGTTGTTAAACTATATGAATCTTGGAAATTTATGGTCAAAGAGTCATCGACGAACATCCGAGAGCTGGCATGCAATGTCCCTAGAATGCCAGTACGTACTACGTACCATCAAAGCCAAAAACAAGTGAGTTGCATGCATGACCAAAGAGCCACTAACCTCTCACCAGCAACCAGTACCCGTGTATATATGCATGTAAACAGGGTGGCCATGGGCTGAAGGACGCAACAAGTCGTTGGCCTGGGTCGATGCATGCCACCGGTATGAAGCACCTAATTCGGAGCATGCACCGATGATACTCGTCTCGTCTGGTTATGAAGGACAGGAGGAAGCAAGCACCTAATCCAGACCGAGACGAGACCGTGCAGCGGCTGACCCAACTACTTGAAATAATCCCATGTCTTTATATAAACAAGTCGCACGCCGCCAGCGAGCTAGGGAGAGCCGGAGAGGCTAGGAGACCACACAACGGCTGAGCGAGCACTATCTAGCAGCTAGCTAGGCCACAAGACGGACGATGGCGGCCCCGGCGCCTCACGTCGTGGTGCTCGCCGCCGCCGTCCTCCTCCTCCTCCCGTCCCTCCTCGCGCGCCTCGCCGTCGCGCAGCCGACCAAGGGCGCCAAGGCGTTCTGCATTAGCCAGTTCGCCATCGCCAGCCAGGCCTGCTCCATCCTGCCGCCGAGCCCACCCGACGAGCACCACCACCACGACGATGACGACGAGGACGAGGACGAGGATGACCACGACGACGACGACGAGCATCATGACCGCGACCGTCGTCGCAGCCACCACGCGGCGGCCGTCAGCATCTCGGCCCTGATGGCGAGGAGTAACGGCAGCCACGGCGTCGTCTCCGGGAACCGCACCGTTGGTCACCACCAACACCAGGGCAACCGCACCCGCGGCGGGCACGGGCGCGGGCGCGGTCGAGGCCGCGGGCGTGGCCGCCGTGGGCGTCTGCGGGACGGCGAGGACGACCACCATGATGCCGACGATCCTGACCACGACGATGATCATGCTGACGACGACGAACATCATGACGACGATGATCACCACGACGACGACGAAGACCACCACGACACTGACGACCCGGACCACGACGATGACCACGACGACGAAGATGACGATGACGACGACGACGACGACGAACACCACCACGACGAGGAGCTCCGCGCGTACCGTGACTGCTGCCGATGGCTCAAGGAGGTGCAGAAGGACTGCGTCTGCGAGGCGCTGCTGCGGCTGCCGCCCTTCCTCGTCAAGCCGCAGCACACTTACGTGGTCAGGGTCGGCAGGACGTGCAAGATCACCTACCGCTGCGGCGGCGTCTAGCTAGCCCCCATGTCGCCGGCCGGCCATCCACCGTACGACGTCCATGCAGCTGCCGCTCATGGCCGGAGTTTGATTAACTGCCGCGCGCGTGCTTTCTTTACGATTACATGCATCTTTGGTCATTTTGTTCACGTAGGCAATATATATATATTAGGTAGACACGGGGTGTACGTGTTTGATTTATATATGTGGTTGCAATGTTGGTTGTCCACGTCAATAGTTTTGACTTTTGAAGGATAAATGTAGTCCCTGAAAAATTTTCTACATGTCTCTCCTTGGTACTAATTTACTCCTATTTTTAGTAAATACTAGTACATCCTTTACTTTAATTTCGATCAACTTTATAGTAAAGATTATCAATATTTTTATACTAAATAGGCACAGAATGAAAATATATTTCATAGTGAATATCATGATATATACTTATTTGGTCTCATAGATTTTGATATATATATATTATAGCATATGCTTTTGCCTTTCAAACGGAATGATGTCACTTGCTCCAGCATCTCAGCTGGCATAATGACCACAGGGAAAATGACATTTTTTTAGATAATAGATAGAAATCCAGCCTCTATATCGACTAGCCAAAGTTTATAAGAGCCTTTAGACTCCAAGCCTCAAAATCGAGGTACGCAAAAAAAAAAAAAGAGCAATAAGACTACGAGAGCTAGCAAGACTAAGCTTCAAACTTCTATGCCCTCGCTTAAAAATTGTTTTGATCTTGTGCAGTATCAATCCTTCATTCGCATCCTCTCGTTTATTTAGAAAGTCTTGACGTCAGGACTCAAAATGTGATCTTCTGCAATAGTAATATTTCGCATCCTTCTTTACTTAGAAACTCTTGATGTCAGGATGAAGGCATGAAAGCCACCAAAGTAAGAATAACATGGACCTGCAAAGGCAACACCTTCAAAAAGGAAGGCGATGTAGGCTCGTCGAGACGTCATCATCGTCAACACAACAACAAGGCAAAGGCTTTTGCCGTGAAACTGCATGAGCAGCTGCCGCTCCGCCACATGCGGAGAAGCCGCCGTGCCGCTAGCAGCCGCTGCGCGCGCAATTGCGCCGGCCGCCTCCACGGCACACCGATCCCGGTACAGGTGGCATAAAGCCCACAACAAAGACACCGCCGCCTCCGCGTCGCCCATCTGACCCCGCGGACTCTCGCAGACCGCGGTGCAGCCCTCGGCCTTCGGCGCACCCCACCGCGGCCTCCAGCACGCAAAGCGGGGACTCAACGTCGGTGCTCAACACACGCACCGCGGCTGGCACGACGCCCAGCCAGACGACAAGCCTCGAAGCCCATGGAAAGCCCCGACCCCGAAGCCCACGCGCGGAGTCCACCGCCGCCCCAGACACCGCCACCACGCCCACATGATAGATCCAGGCAGGAGAACACTGGATCCACCCGCACCAGGGCTGAGTCCGCGCCGCCGGCTGCCGCCCTACGCAGGCCAAGACATGCGCCGGGAGCCCCACCATTAGGAAGAGAGAGAGAATGAGACGTGTGATTCGGATTCTCTGGGACGACCCTGTGTCCTAATCTTTAACTGGTTGTCATGAGCAAAATGCGAGAGGTTAAAGATTTGCACCAATAATGGGTGTGACCGCGGTTCTGGGATTCGGTCCAAATGGACTGAATTTCACCAAAATTCGTCTATTTTGACGTAACCCGAGATAAAACTAAACCAGTCAAAAAATTTTAGCCCAATTAAAATTTGCAGTCTGTTTTATGGTCCAACAAGAGCCCATGAACATTTCTCACACTGGAAAATATCGTCACCATCCCTAGCGAGCGCTGCTTTCTTGCGAGCCGCCGTCGTCTCCGCTCCTCCCCGCATGCGCCAGTGCTCTTGCAGCCACCGCGAGAGCCGTGGTTGCTTCCCGACGTCCGTTCTCGTGCCATGGACGCTCCTCGACGCCACCCACTTGCCATGGACACTCCTCGACGCCCGCCGTCATGCCGTCACCGCATCTAACGTGTCGTTGCTGCCATCTACACCACCTGATCTCAACAACACGTCGTCGCTGCCCTCCCTGTCACCTGCGAGTGCGAGTTCCATGCCGGCTCCGTGTGCATCCTCTCGAAGCCCACCGCCATGCCTGCTTGTTTCGGGAAATTTTGTTCAAATTTGCTCAAATTTCATTCAAATTATGAGTGGATACCGATCCGAATTTTTTGAATTTCGTCCAATTCAGCGGGCTCCGATTTTTTTTTTCAAAAAAGAATCCCAGAACCTTGGGTGTGACCAACGGACTGAGCAGGTGACCGGCTCCTCATGAAGACCTCAGGGGCTACTGTCGTTACTATGGGCACCGAATATCCTCATCATAAAGAAAAGGGAGAATTGACTGTGGGACACTGCCAAAGCCGAAAATTGGGTGCCACACACCTCCATTCTCGTTATTTGCTGAGGGACACCGCGTTTTCGTTCACTTTGGCCAGTGGACACCGCTGACCGGTTCCACCCAATATCGGAGAGAGAAACTTTACGAAATGACGACTGGTGCCCCTGACCCCTGTCTGGTTGGACCCAACTGACCGTTGTGAACAGGTCTGGTTGGACCAGCTTAAGTCCTAGCCGGTCGAGTCTAGATTAGGGTTTGACTCCAGTCTGTCCCCGTCCCCAATCCCTTCGCCACTCCCGTCGCCGCCGCGCACCATTGACCGCCGCCGCTGAGCTTCTAGAGCACACCCGCCGTCCGCCATGTGGGGCTAAGCTTCGGGAGCACCACCGCGTACAAGGAGATGGCGTCCCCCAGGAAGAAGGACGCCCCGTGCCCTAGGTCTCCGCCTAGGGTTCTACCTCAATTCAAGTGGATTCGACCAGGGTGAGATTTCCATGCCCCCCTTACTGCTTTCCCTTAGATGTATGCGTTAGAAAGGTTGCGTTGAGTTTCTTTTTTTTTGTTGATTTAGGATGGATCCGACTAGTGCTTGTAGACTGGCGATTAAGGTTCCCGCATATGTAGAGCAAAAACCAGATGGGCTCGGTGATTATCACGTGACTGAGAATTGGATGCGTGTGGTTGACAAGGATACTTTCAATTGGATGGGTTTTCATGCATTGCTTGATGAGGAGATTGTCCACGGTCAGGATCATGAACTGCAGGTTACATATTTGGACAAGAACACGAACGAGACAACTCGTATAAATTCTGATAGTTCTTTGCTACATGCATTTGATATGTACTGGGACAAGAGGAAGCTGCCAGTGACTATGGAGGTTGTGGACACTCGAGCTTGGGACACTATGGGGAAACAATTCCCTAATTCTGTTGTTGATGATCCTCCACAACCATTAGATGTGATTATGCCTGCTGACAATGCTCATAATCCTGATACCGATGCCACTCCAGAAGATGATAATATAGAAGATGCTACTCCAGAAGTTGATACTCTAGAAGATGAGGCTGAGGGTGAGGTTCAGGATGATGACAGTGATGAGTCTAATTTGTCTGATGAGCCTGATGGGCCTAAGGCTGATTCTGATGAAGACTGGGAAGAGAATGATGAAGTTGAGTATGTTAGAGTAGATGATGAGAAAGAGAAGTACATGGATGAGCTGGCTGATGATGAAGCTGAAGGTGGCTGTGCTTACTATCCTGACACTGATGAGGAAGATGGTGACCCACTAACTGTCAATGATGTAGAGGAGTGTGATGGTGTGGTGCATGTGACTGACTTAGAAAATCCTAAAATTACTGTTGGTGTTACTTTTGAGGATGGTTTCCTTTTTAAGAGGTGTATTAGGCAATATGCTGTTCTAAAAGAAGTTGAACTTACAGTTCCTTATAGTGAGTCACGACAATACAGAGCATATTGTAAGGCCAAGAGGTGTAAGTGGAGGATTCATGCATCTCATTGTGCAGATGGCAAGACATGGAAGGTACTTGAGTCAATTGTTTCATTTACTCTATATTGCTTCATTTACTCTATATTGCTTCATTTAATTGCTTCATTGATTTGTTTTCATTGATGGCTGCAGATTATGAAGATACCTTACAAGCATAATTGTGCTGGCATAGGGAATTTGGAGGAAAAGAATTATATGGCAAACAATCATTGGGTGAAGGATATAGCTCTCAAGTGGATGAGGGAAGACCCAACTATACAGGCCAAGGCTTTGAAGAAGTTGGAGGACTATTACCCAGTCAAGTTGAGTTACTGGAAAGTTTGGGACGGTCGACAAATGACACTAGATGTGCTTCAGGGTGTATGGGAGGACAACTTTGTACATGTGTTTTCTTGGAAGAGAGAGATTGAGAAGAGGTGTCCTGGTAGTGTTGTAGAGCTGGAGTGGGATGTTGTGAATAATAATAGAAGATTCAGTAGGATGTTTGTAGCACTGAAGCCTTGTATAGATGGCTTCCTTGAAGGTTGCAGGCCTTATCTAGGCATAGATTCCACTGTTTTGACAGGAAGGTGAAAGGGGCAGTTAGCTGCTACAGTAGGCATATATGGCAACAATTGGATGTTCCCAGTGTCCTATGGAGTTTTTGGCAGTGAGACCAAGGAAAACTAGGAATGGTACATGAAGATGCTTCACAAGGCTATTGGTTCTCCACCTGGACTTGTTCTGTCAATAGATGCAGGTATTTATTCATGCATTTCAGTTTGACCTTCTTTTTCTCTTGCTGTTTAGAACATGCTAACCTTGTTTACAACATGCTGACCTTGAGTGCTTTCAACTGGTTTGCAGGCAAAGGAATTGATCAGGCAGTGACCAAAGTCTTCATAAATGGTGTAGAACATAGAGAATGCATGAGGCACCTTGTCAAGAACTTTCAGAAGAGGTTTAGGGGAGAAGTGTTTGAAAGGAACTTGTGGCCTGCTTCAAGATGCTATAGGATGACAACACATGCCAGCCATTGGGATGAGATGCACAAGGCATGCCTAAAGGCCACAAAATGGTTGGAGGATAATCATAAACAACTATGGGCAAGGGCCAAGTTTAGCACAACATCAAAATGTGACTATGTGACCAACAACATTGCTGAGACTTTCAACAATTGGATCAGGGAGGACAAGTCATTACTTGTTGTTGAGCTCATGGATAAGATAAGGGAGATGATCATGGAGAGGTTTTACACAAGGATGCAACTGGTCTCAAAGCTATCAGGTTTCAAGATTCTGCCAGGTGTTATGAAGGACCTGCATGCCAAAAGCAGAAACCTGAACTACTCCATTCACAGGAGTGGCCCAAATGTTGGTGAAGTAGGAGGAGTGAATAAGGATCTAGTTCCTTGGAGATTCATTGTAGATCTAGACAAAAAGGAGTGCACTTGTAGAGGCTGGCAACTTACTGGACTGCCTTGTGTGCATGCCATAGCTTTGATTGGCACAAAAAGGATGGAATTGGAGGATTATGTGGATCCTTACTACTCTGTCCAGAAGTTCAAAGCAGCTTATGCATCTCCTGTGCCTCAAGTGCCAAGCAAGGAGGAATAAGAAAAGGTGGACCTTGGCTTCAAACTTCTTCCTCCTCTGTGCAAAAGAGCAGCAGGAAGGCCAAGGAACAGAAGGTTGGTTGGAGTTGAAGAAGGTGGATCTGGCAGCAGAGGGAAGAGAAGGTGTAAAAGGTGTGGTGGATATGGTCACCTACAGAAAACATGCAATGAAACTGTGGATGACCCAGATGCACCACCACCTGCTCCACCAAAGAAGAAGAGGACTTACAAGCCAAAAGTAGTGGAGATTATAGAAACCACAGAAGATGCTCCCAAGAAGAAGAGAAGGACTTCCAAGCCAAAAGTAGTGGTAGAGATCCCAGAAGAAGATGCACCCAAGAAGAAAAAGGAAGCTCCATCCAAGAAAAGGAAGGCATCCACCAATGAGAACCAAACAAACAACAAGAAGAAGGGAACTGCTGTTAGCCCACCAATGCAGTAAGTCCACCAACAGTTAGCCCTTCATTTTGTCACTGTTAGTTTAGGAACATGTTAACATGTGTCATCATTTATGCAGGGTTAGCCCATGGCCTATGACTAGGAGCCTGGCTACCTCCACAGCTAGTCCGAGCGCTGGCACCAGGAGCAAGAGGAGGCTGCTTGATGCATAAGTGCGCTGCAAGGAAGGCATTTTGAGGCTCCTTGCCATTTGGTGAACTTTTGTGTACTTTTGGGCCTGCTGAGCCTGGTTATGTAATGTAGTGAACCTAGTTATGTAATGTCGTGCACCGGTATTGGTACTGAAATGTTCTGCACTGCTAATGTATTCTGGGTATTTAGTGAAACTTGCAGCTCTTGGTATTGTAATGTAATGAACGAGTACTGAAATTAGAAGGCTAATGTATGTAACTTCTTGTCTCTTGGTACTAAAAGTTGGCATATGCCTTTCATTCATTTCACAATGGCATTACAAAGCATAGTTCATGCTAGTTTGTACATTAACATGCACAACATGACAAAGCACACAACTCCACACAGACTAGCAACTTTCATCCACTTTTCCACACTTTGCTGCATATCCATGCCTCTAACAACTACGCCCAAAGCTTGAACACTAGTGTTCATCACCGAGATAGAGTCCTCCAAAGCATGCAATTGGGCCACCATTGTTACAATCTGGGCACCAATGTCGACGGCAGAGCTTTCAGGCTTCCACATGAAGAAGTTGCACCTGCTGTTGTCCTGTGACAAGCATATGAACACATGAACCCTAGATCTGGACGTTGACACCCAAACAAAATTGAACAACACGAACTACTCACCCAGTCTCGTCTCTTGCAAGTGTAGAATGGCTTGTCGGGGTGCTTCAAAGTCCTCGAGACACGCTCCACGACGGTAGGCGTCTTGCAGAACGGGCACAGCGGCTAGGCACCCTCCGGCAGCTGCCCCTACCCATGCGAACTGGTCGAGCAGGAAGCACTAGAACCAGTCACCATCTTCAGGTCTCCTTTTCGCCCACCACGCCAGTTGAGGAGGAAGCGTCGGAACCCAAGCCTGACCGCCCGCCGCCTACCAAATCGCCGCTGCCGCCGACGCGCTTTCGTCGTGGATAGAGGCAGGGAAAGGGGAAGGAAGTGAACAGAGGTAGGGAAGGGGAACTAGAACGACCAGGTCCAACTGGAACTTAAGCTGGTCCAACCAGACCCGTTCGCAACGGTCAGTTAGGTCCAACCAAACATGGGTTAGGGGCACCAGTCGTCATTTCGCGAAGTTTCTGAAAGCTCTATGTTTGGTGTTGGTAATTAGTGACAATGCCTAATACTAATCCTATGCCTAAGTTGTATATATCATATGAGGATTAGTAAATTCCAAGGTTGGTGGTAAGATGGACATAGTGATCATAATGGCCACACTTGGATTTGGGTGCAACCCTACGTGATCAAGGCAAAGGTATATGCTTAAGGGTTGTGTTTTAGTAACCAAGACACCTAGTGGGTATGGTTACATTGTAGGATAGATAGCCGTACTATAAAGAAGGGAATGACGCGGCTATTGAACTCCTAAGTGCCTCTAGGTGTGCATTTCATAATCATATGCATTTGGATAGAACTAATAACACCTCGATAAATGATTGTGAAAATGCTAACACACTCGCACATGACGTGATCACTTGGTGGTGTTAGCACTTTTACGATGGCGTTGGAGTTTGAGCGGTAGAGAGGGTTTGGGTCCCTCTCCCTCCCACCGAGCTTGCGAGGTGGGATTCAGGCGTTTTTGAGGAGTTGAAACGACTTTTTTCCACTATGCCGGAAGTCAGAAAAGAAACAGAGGCGAACGGAGGTCACAGAGGTGACCGAACGCTGGACCAGACACGGTCTTTGTTTGACCGGATACGTCCGGTCAGTGTTCAGCGTCTGCACGTGTTTCGGTTTTCTGATCGGACGCAGTGGCGCGTCCGATCACAGTTGACCGGACGCGTCCGGTCGATCTGGGAGCTTACTGGACTTTAACCGGACACCGGCACTGTGGAGTCCGGTCAGTTCGGTAGCGCGTTCGGTCGCTGTCTCGGTGGAGCGCTGCTCAGGCTTGACCAACGCGTCCAGTCCGTTACGGGACCAGGGCGTCCAGTCATACTTCGCGCGTCCGGTCCGCACGACGAGCACGTCCGGTCAGTGCTTCGTGGCGTAGTCGCTGTGCAATCGGCACGTCCGGTCAGCGCGACTTCGACTGTTTCAAGTGCCTAACGACTATATTCGAAGGGGTACGTCTATAAATACTCGTTGGCCGGCTCAAGGCTCACACCCTTGGACATTTGACATACTTGTGAGCACTTTTAGCTAAGCAACTCCCCTCCCACTCATCTCTCTTGCTTCTTTGCATATTCGAAGTGAGATTGAGGGATCCAAGTGCATTTGCATTTGTGAGATTGCATCTAGTTGGCACTTGGTGGTTGATTTGCTGTGGGATTCTTGTTTCTCTTGGTGGTTGCCACCACCTAGACGGCTTGGAGCAGCTTGGAGGCGTTGTCAAGAGTTGGTGATTGTTCTTAGCCACCTCCGGTGATTGTGAGGGGTTTGTGCCTATCTTGTGCTTGACGTGATTGGTGTGGATTTGTACTTTTTTCTCTCTCAACATATGTTTTTCTCATGCTCAGCATGTATCTATATTTTTTCTCTCTCACTACATCATGTTGCTATGCCTCGTGAAACTAAGCAAGATACAACTAGTTCGATGCATGGTCTCTTAGGGTAGTCCGAACCTAAAACCATAGGTAGTTTCAGTAGCATTAAATAGTACACCAAGTGAACAAAAATACTGATGTGACAACAAACATAATGAAGAGAGAGGGGAGAAAGGGAAGAAACCATTTCTCAGGTGAGAAATGATATTGGCTTAGTATCCAATCATCGAAGAAACGTGCGTTTTGGCATTGGAGCAAGTGGTGGTTTCTAGCTTGTTGTGGGCCAACCTCCCTGCTATCGACGGACATGCTATCGCTCAGACGTTCGATCTGGGTGCCAGCGTCCGGACACTGCCCACACAGGGAGGAAGCGAGCGCCTAGCACGTGGGGCTCACGAGCGAGCACACCAGCAATGGGCCCGCGGCACCCCGGACGTCACCCACGCCGCCCCAAATGTCATCCACGCACCATCCGCTTTCCACGGGCATTCTATGTGCAACACATGATCTACTTTTGAAACATCCAGATGCAACAATTGCAACATACAAAAAAAAGACAGATGAAACACTTAAAACAAGCGTTTAAAACACTTGTGAAAACGCCTAAAAATGATTTGAAAACCATTGCAAACATATGTAATATCCATATGAAACACTTGCAAACATACGTATGAAACACCTGAAAACACTTGAAACATATGCTTGCAACATGCATGTATATGCAACATCCAGATCTACTTTTGCAATATCCAGATAAAACACTTGCAACATTCGTCTAGAACAGATGAAACATTTGGAATACTTGAAACATACGTGTATAACCATTACAACATCAGCATCCTGATCTACTTTTGCAACATCGATATACAACATTTGCAACATACCTCTGAAACATTTGAAACACTTGAAATATACTCTTGCAATATGCACTTTCAGCGCAATATCACCTTGCTACTTGGACGAATGGAGGCTCATCGTTGCGGAGCTCAACGCTGGCGTGGAGGTCGGCAGCGCTGCGCGAGGCCGTGAGAGCAATGTTGGGCGAGAACATGCGCAAGGAGCAACTAGCGAGGATGATGGCCTGCTCGGCAAGCAACCCCTATAGCAACCATGGCGGCCAACAACCGACGATCACCCCCCTGCCTGGCAAGCATGAGCCCCACCTACTGCGTGGCGAGCACCCCCGGCTGGCAAGCACATGAGTTTGAGACGGGGAGAAGAGTCATAGGCTCCGCACGACATCCTTTCTCTCCCTTTGAATGGAGAGACGGAGAAGAGAGAGGAGATGGAACAGGAGTAGATATTTGTGTGGTGAAAAAATACGTGGACCATGTGAGTCCACGTAGCGTCCGTCGTCTGGGCACGAGACAGACGCTCGCGGTGGAGCATTACCATACTATCGAAACACACGCCAACGCCTTATAACACGCTGCCGCCACCACAAGCCGCAACCTCCGCCGCCACGTCCTCGTCTAGCTAGTAGCAGCAGCCAACAAGACCCTGGTTGCCCATGCCAACAATCATAGCTTGCAAGCAAAAAACAAAGAAGACAAACCACAATCAGGCAAATAAGCACCAAAGAACAATAGCCAAATGTACTAAGACTGACGACACCTCCCACCAAGGCCAAGCCAAGATTTGCCAGGCAGCCATACGCAAGTGGCCTCCACCCGACGCTTGACGCTGGGTCCGCTTCCACGGCAGGTTAGTGTCCAGAATCTGCCGCGCCGCATTTTATGCATGCCAAACCCGAGTTAGGCAGGGGTTTGGTTTACTACCCTAGGTTAGGCTGCCAAACAATCTCAGGCGCCGCCGAAGTGCTTTGCCATAGGATTTCTTGCTGAAAGTGTGGCAAACGATTCCTTCGCCGCAACTCTGGCGTGCCGACGCGAGCTGCATTTAGCCCGGGAAAAAATGACGCGCAACTTTAGCGCGTGTGTGCATATATGGCGCGAAACTGCAAGCGCTGTCCCTTTTCTCTCGATATTTCTTCACCGCTTATCCCTCCTTATCTCTTCACTGTTGGGGGGAAAAAGAATACCGTGCCCGCCGCCGCCGCCGCCGCTCTCCACGGAGGGTGCGTCGCTGTCCGATTGCAACACCGCAGGGCCTGGCATCCGGCGCTGCGCTGCTCGTTGGCCTGGCGCGGAGCGGCGGAGGTTCTGCCTCCGGCGTCGCTTGCCTCCGTGTCCGGCGTCGTGTTCCTCCGCGTCGCTGCCACATGGCCACCGTGTCGAGGCTGAGCTTTCGGGGTCACACCATCTTGTATGCAGGTACATGCATCTGCACATCTCCCAACTGGAAAATTTTTCTCGGTAGCTGATTGCAGAGACTTGTGTGCGGCTGTGTGCTACTGCTAGTCTGCTACTACATGGGAAAAAGTTTGGTTGATGCATGCTGATACTTTGATTTGCAAACTAGAACGTACTCTGTTGCTTGCTATTGCTATCACAGCCTGCATTCACTGAAATGTACTGATCATTATTTGTGGCTTCTTTTGCTAAAATAAAATTGCATTTCTATTGAGTCCATACGAAAAACATATGACATTCAAAATGCTTTTTTTTTGACGAATTGTTGGTAGATATCATCTAGTAAAAGTGAGTAATATTTGTCTAAATTATTTTTTCCCCAATCTGATATGTGTTGAATTTTTTATTTTTTAGGATATTTGCTAACCAGATGGATCAAAGGATGAGTCAGTTCATATATTATTACTTCAGTTACTACTACCAGTACTACATTTGGAGGAGAAGGTTGGTAGCTGCTATTGCTTTGTGTCTAGCTAGTTACACTTATCTGCTAAACATGCGAAAGCGAGACAAAAAAGGTGTGACATATGGACCCAGGTTGGACATAGATATCTCAAGAGAAACCTGTTTAAATCGTTTGTATAATGGTATGGAGGCCCGTTGTATTTCTGAACTGCGCATGCAAAAGAATGTTTTTCATATGCTCTGTCAAAGTCTCAGATCACGTGGTTTTTTGATGGACACATTGAATGTGACAGTGGAAAAACAAGTTGCAATGTTTATGGATGCAGTGGGTTAACTCCGTGTGGGAGTGAAAAGTGTCGAAATGCTGGTGTGATGACTTCAAGTGGTAAGCTCACCTTTTCCTAGGATAAGGTAATTGTAATAAACTTTAGCTGTGAACCAAACACCTGCCACAAACATTTGCCAAACTTGTGGCAGCTCATATGGCTATGAACCAAACAGTTGCTGGCGTTAAATCTGCCACATCTAAAGTTAGGCATGGTAGTGAACCAAACACCTTGTTTTTACCGTAAAGTTGGCATGCCACTACTCTGGCACATGCTTAACCTTAGTTGCGGCAAACTGTGGCTATGAACCAAACAGGCCATGCCCTAAGTCTGATTTTGGTAATTGACCTGTGATCATCTATACCTGGTACAGATGCAGGCTCGGCCATCCATTTGTAGCGCCTGCGTCTGAATAATTGATGTGCCTCAACGAGCGCGCCAGAGTGAGTCCACGTTGCAACCCAAACAACCATGGCTGCCTGGCCTGGGTCCTATACTCCTATTCTATTTCTATCGATGCACGGTTGAAGAAAGAGAGACGGGCTAATGAATCTGCACCATGCATATGAATAATATCTATCACTGTGTGCCCCTAACTAACAGTATGATTAGACATCGGACCCATGAAGATTCTTCTCTTTTGTACGCATGACATGCTTGTCTTCATATGTCAGCATATGTACCATAATGTAAGACTAGAGAAGCATTGGGTCGTCCGTCCCGGTGGCTAAACCTAAACTTGGGTCTCTCTCGGTGGCTAAAACGTGGAGGCGAAATAATGATATTAAAGATATAACTATCAGTTGGCGAGAACAACACGTTAAGCAATTGACTATGAACTTAGAAAATCCATCGCCCTATCTCTTCCTTACGCTATAAAAATGATGGTGTTCTCCTAGTGTTTTATTATTAAAGTAGTAGTAAAACAATACCAGCCGGTCATAACACATGAGAATTCTCGCTACGAGTCATTTGGTAAGGAATATTTATATTAAATATCGAATATTAAAACACTAGAAAAACCTCACGTCATTGGGAGAAGTTACGGATTCTGATTGTGTTACCTATTCTTCACATACGGTGGCATATCTCGTGTTTCTTAAACCCCACTACCTCGGCAACTAGTTCTATTCCATGACACTTGACCATGCCTATTACTTATCTTAATTATCTAGTAACTGACCGGTGCTTCAATAATGTTGCTGGTAAAACACGTGAATCATCAAAATTGTCATGTTATAATTAGTTGACAAAATCGCACTAGATGCCGAGAGAGATACTTGCACTCGATCGCCCAGCGCCCACCAAACGTTTGATCTTTCGCCTTCATATGCTAGATTTTCTTCTCGCTCGTACGTTCCTCGTATATGCTCGCTTAATTAATTTGATGGGTCGTCATCAACTCCATCGGTATCACCACGTACGTAAGCCAACGTACATCCACAACAGCTATTTTTTCGGCTGATCGCCAACAACATTTTCGGCGATATATTTATCTATCATTATGTATTTATTTATACATGCGCGTCATCACCAGGTCTTAAAAAGAAGTCTAAACGAAGGAGGAGCAGCAGCAAGAGCTCGTGTGGGGGTAGGATAGGAAGGACCAAATTGAAATAACAATGGCGGACGCAGCAAGAGGCATGGGGTCTCTCCCGGTGGCTAACGTGCAGGCGCTTGCGGAGACTTGCAATAACGGAGTTGATGAGCCGGTGCCCCGGAGATACCTCAGCAAGGATCCTAGTGCGGAGGAGGTTGTATTCACCGACGACAGCGCTTGCGCGATTCCGGTGATCGACTTCCGTAAGCTGCTTGATCCGGAGTCATCAGAGGAGGAGTGCGCCAGGCTGGGATCCGCATGCCACCACTGGGGCTTCTTCCAGGTACGTATCGACCACCTTTAACTATTTTCTGCTCATGTTAGAACCATGCATGAGGTATATATTGATGAGGTGCATGCAGTGCAGCTCATCAACCATGGAGTTCCGGATGAGGTGATTGCAAATCTCATGAAGGACGTAGTCGCGTTCTTCAAGCAGCCGTTGGAAGCCAAGAAGGAATGCGCACAGCGTGCTGATAGCCTTGAAGGCTACGGCCAGGCCTTCGTCGTCTCTGAGGATCAGAAGCTGGACTGGGCAGACATGCTCTACCTCATTGTGCAACCGAGGGAGTCCAGGGACATGCGCTTCTGGCCTACACGCCCTGCATCCTTCAGGTGATCTTCTCGTCTGATGCATCCATCCAACGATAAATTATATATACCTGAATAAATTTATTTTTAACCGTAGTCTTACCTGAATCGATTCCAGGGATTCCGTAGACTCGTATTCCTTGGAAGCTTCGAAGCTAGCGTATCACCTGCTGGAGTTCATGGCCAAGGGCGTCGGGGCCGACCCGGCGTCGCTGCGAGGCGTGTTCCAAGGGCAGGTGCGGGGCATGCGGGTGAACTACTACCCGCCGTGCCGGCAGGCGGCGGACCGGGTGCTGGGCCTGTCACCCCACACCGACCCCAACGGCCTCACGCTGCTGCTGCAGATGAACCACGACGTGCAGGGGCTGCAGGTCAGCAAGGACGGCAGGTGGTTCCCCGTGCAAGCGCTCGACGGCGCCTTCGTTGTCAACGTCGGTGACGCGCTTGAGGTACACGTACTTGCTGTTGCTGGTCGCTCGTTCCGATCCGCTGCCTAGTAGCTAGCGCAGGGAGATTCATTTTGCTATGGCCTAGAGGCCTACCCTTGCTTGCAGATCGTGATACACCCAACCAAGGAGCGGATTTCGGCGGCACTGTTCCACTTCCCCGACCAGGATCGGATGCTTGGTCCTTTGCCGCAGTTGGTGAAGAAAAGCGACAGAGTGCGGTACGGAACAACAAGTTACCAAGATTTCTTGAAGCAATTCTTCACTGCGAAGCTCGATGGAAGGAAGCTCATAGAGAGTTTCAAGTTAGAGTAGTAACTACGACTCTACACATACCATTGGAGTTGGAGGGAGGTGACGACCTCTCTCAACTCCAATAATAAATAAATTATCTTGTAATGACTAGCTCAAAATATTCAGCCTTGAACTGGGTACTTTTTGGTTCTCGCTCCAAAATGTAACACAACCTCGGGTATGCATTAACTTTATCTGAGTCTTCCAATTTCGTTATATTACCGTTACATCTGTTTGCTTCCTATTGTCTGTAATCAACTTTATTTGATTCTTCCAATTCCAAATTAACACAGATCGCGGTCAAGTATCCTAGCTCCAATTACAGTGTTAACTCATTTCCATTTGTGTGTTACCACTAGCTCACTGAACCAAACACCTTTATATAGAGAAATTCAAAACGCAGTCAAAAAGAGCTCTGCTTGAAGTAATAAGAATTATGGCATTTATACATATAAGATGAGATATGTGGTTGAACCGGCGGGAGGAACCTTTTGGGGGTGGTGGGGGGGGGGGAACTGTGCACCAATGCGCTAGCACCGTGCGCATGGCTCAGGTTTCATTGGAAGAGGGGAGAGAGAGAGAGGTGGCAGATAGTGTTGGGGAAGGTCGAACCATCTCTTGCCTCTAGCATTGCCTCCTCATATATATAGACTCCACTAATAAACTTCTACCCTAGAGGCTTATTAAAACTCTCATGGATCAATATCCTATTTTAGCCCACGTATAGATCCAATCCATAACGCATATGATTGCCACTTGGGCACATCGCCAACACGTCCCAAATTAGTTCAACCAAACAGATCATCACCTGCTAACCAACCTATGGTAGAGCCTTTGTGAGCTTTGTGAGACTCTCCCAACCCCTCTCTTTGTGAGAGTGAGTGATTAGTGTGTGATTAAGTGTTGAGGGTTAGTGATTTGGAGTTAGAGAGCAATTGAGAGAAGCCAAACCTTGAGCACTTGATGGGCTTCGTCATTCTTCATGAAGCATTTTTTACTCTTGGAGGGGAAGCCTCCTAGACGACTCTCGTGCTTGTGGTGAGCCATGTGAAAGTTTCTGAGGGCTATAATCTTGCCCCCGAAAGGGAAAAGATCAACTAGTAGAGACGAGGAATGTGGTTGAGAGGAAACTGACATGCGCACGAGCTTTGTGAGTTGCTCACCGCCACCTCAACGAAGACGTAGGGTTCAAGTGGGAACTCGAACTTCGGTGAAACAAATCTCTAGTGTCCCTTGTGTTTTTGAAAGCATCTAGACCCCGGTGTTGGTTTCGGCAATTGATGACAATGCATTATTACCATGACTAACGTGTGTTTTGCAGAAACTTTGATAAGTTAGGTCATGGAGTTGATAACTGCTTTGGGCACTATGGTATTCATGTCCCTTGATGAAAATCGTTTTGGTTTTCAAAGGATCAACGACAAGATTAAGGACGGTTAGTTCCGGATGTCAAGGTGTTGGGTTACATCCGGAATAGTCGTTAGGATCTTTGTTTCTTCCTTCGACCGTACTATAAAGGGGGGCTTGAGCGAGTAGCTTGACCTAGGTGAGTCTTGTGTTTAGGTGTGGTGCACACTTGTCAAATTTAGCACTAGGTAGCTCTAGTAAAGCTCAAAGTTCAGTTGGAAGCAACTTGGTTCAAGTTACGTCACGTTTCAAAGTCGTTTGAGCAGTTTACCCTTGACCGAACGCGGTTTCTGACACGACCGGACGCATTCGGTCAGTACTAACAAGTCACTGCGTCATTAACTAGTTGACCGGACGCAGTCCCTGAGAGGACCAGACACGGTGATTAGTCTGACACGTGTTTCAGAGGGTAACAGTATAATCGGACGCCACTGTGAAGTGATCGGACGCGTCCGATCACGTTCCAGTAAGGTCCTTAGCTGACCGGACGCGTCCGGTCATCTATGATCGGACGCGGTCGAGCGTCTGGTCAAAGTCTAGTAAAGTTCTTGCACGATCGGACACGTCCGGTCACCCCTGACCGGCGGTCCGGTCACTCAGCGCTGACTTTTGGTTTTCGACCGTTACACTCGACCGGTACGTCCGGTCATGATGACCAGCGCGTCCGGTCAGTACTAGTTTTGCTGATTTGACAGATAACGGTTGGATTTGTCTGAGGGGGTGTATAAATACATCCCCTCCACCTCTTTTAGAGGTCTCTTGCTCATTTGTTCAGCTGAGAAACACCTTTGAAGTGCAAGGGAGTGCAAGAGCCCTAGTGAGGATAGTGATTTGAGAATCAAAGTTTGAGATTCCTCATTAGTGACTAGGGAGTAGCAAGTGTGCATCTATCTTCTCATTAGGCTTATTGTGGTCAAGTGAGAGTTCTAGCTTGTTACTCTTGGTGATCGCCATCACCTAGACGGTTTGGTGGTGATTGGGAGTTTGGTGATCATCCGAAGAGCTTGTGGATGACCCAACTCATCTTGTGAGTGGTTTTGGGCGATTCACCATGACAGAGTGTCTAAGAATCAACCCGTAGAGAGCACTTGATCCTTGCGCGGATCAAGGGGGAGCTACACCCTTGCACGGGTGCTCCAACGAGGACTAGTGGGGAGTGGTGACTCTCCGATACCTCGGGAAAACATCGCCGTATTCCTAACCCTTACTTTCAAGTATTTACTTTCGTGCATTACTTTCATTGCTTGTTTACTTTCTTAGAATTGCCATGCTAGACTAGGATTAGAACTTAGGGTGTAAAACTTTTATCGGTAGAATCACAAGGAACACTAGTAGGCACTAGGGGTGAAGTTTGGCTTGTAGGATTTAATTCTTGCAATTAATTTTTAGAAAAGCCCAATTCACCCCCCCTCTTGGGCATCTTGATCCTTTCAATTGGTATCGGAGCCGAGTTGCTCCTTATTTAGGCTTCACCGCCTAGAGCAAGATGTCTAATGGGAAAGGACCACCTCTTACTTTTGAGGGAGACGGTTTTTCATATTGGAAAATTCGTATGGAGACGTACCTCGAAGCCATAGATGTTGGGTGCCTTAGAGCCGCAACCGAAGGGCTTCCCCCTATTAGGGATCCTGCCAACCCAAGTGGTGACGAGGAGAAGTACGATCGGTGGAATGCAAAGGCAAAAAATGCACTCTACAGGGCCTAGGCAACGATATCTTCAATCGTGTGCGTAATGCCAAAAACGCTCATGAATTGTGGGAAAACCTTTGTGCTCTCCATGAGGGAACTAAGAGTGAGCATGAGGAACGCTATCATATTGCTTTAAAGAAAATTAATTCTTTTAAGATGCTTCCTAAAGAAAGTGCTAATGAAATGTACACTCGATTGAATGTTCTTGTAGAGGATCTCAATGCTCTTGGACTCACTCAAATGAGTCAATCGGATGTTGCAAGGAGGATCTTGAGTGTTATTCCCGTTGAGAAGTATGGGCACATTGTCACCGTACTTCACCAAAGTGATCTCTCCACCGCAACACCGACATAAGTATTGGGAAAGATCAATGCACATGAGATGTACATGCACATCACTCCGGAAGAGGGCTCATCATCTTCCAAGAAGAAGGACTTGGCCTTCAAAGCTAGCTATAAAAAGAAAAAGAAGAAGGGCCAAGCCATGATGGTGCAAGAAAGCTAAAGTAAAAGTGATATTGATGATGCATTACTTGCACTCATGGTGAGAAAGACCACCAAGATGCTAAAGAAGCTCAACAAGAGTGGCATCAAGTTCGATGGCAAGAAGAAGAAGTTCTTCACAAGTAGCAAAAGGAAGCCAATATCCGAGATGGATTGCTACAATTGTGGTGAACTTAGCCACTTAGCTCATCAATGCCCGAAACCTCTAAAAGACAAGTACAAGAACAAGAACAAGAGCAAGAGAAATGATTCAAGTGATGAAGAAGATGAGAAGAACAAGAAGAACAAGCCATACAAAAAGAAAGATGGCAAGAGAAAAGAGTTCTACAAGAAGAAGAAGGGAGGCAAAGCTTACATTGTTGGTGATTGACTCACCGACATTGAGTCATCATGTGAGTCCTCCGGCGATGAGAGCGACGATGAGAAAGAGAAGGTCGCAGCATTTATGATTGGGCCATCATCATCTTCACCGACATCTTCATCACCACCTTCACCGCCATCTTCACCATCATCATCTACTTCTCACCTATGCCTTATGGCCAAGGGTGAACGAAATGTACAAAACAATGAAAGTGATGATGATGATAGTGATAGTGATGATGAATATGATGCACCTTCTTATGATGAACTTGTAAAATTGTTGAACAAATATTCTAAAATCATAAGAAGAACTAGAAATGAAAATGATGAGCTCTAAAATGAAAATGACTCACTCTCATCTAAGCTTGAGAATGCACATAAGACTAGTGATGAGCTCAAAGATTAAAATAAAATTATGTCTTCTACTCTCAAGGAGCTCAAAACTTCTAACAAAGAGCTTAGAGATGAACATGATAAACTTAAGAAGAAGCATGATGAGCTCAACACTAGGCACAACTTGTTAAAAGACAAATATACTACATTAAAAATCAACTATGATAGTCTTATTGTTGCTAATGAGCTTGCTCTTAAGACACATGATGCTACTAACCAAGTTGTTAAGATTGATATAGCTACATCATGTGATGATTTGATTATTGAGAACTTTGAGCAAGGCTCTAGCGGCAAAGGCAAGAATGTGGTTGAGTCCGACAACTATGATGAGTATGTCAAGCTCAAGAGTGAAAATAAGATGCTTAAGAATGAGAACAAGAAGTTGATGGCTCTTAAAAAGCAACATCAAATGAGTCACTTATTGAAGAGAACAAAAAGCTCAAGCAAGAAAAAGAGCATCTCAAGACCGGCCTAAGCAAGTTCACAAGAGGCCAACATTTGTAAAGTGAGCTACTCATGAACACCGTCATGAAGATGGATAGAAGTGGCATTGGTTACTTGGCAAATCAAGAGAAGAAGGCTAAAGCTCAACAACAACAAAGCAAGTCAAAGCCCAAGCCAAAGAGATGTGTTGAGTGTGGATAAGAAGGCCATTTTGCTCATGAGTGCAAAACTCCACCACCACAACCCTTGCCCAAGCATGCTAGACCCTTTGCTTTTAATGCTTATTACATGCTTAGAAAAGATTCAAGTGGAAAGATGAAAGTCATGTTCTTGGGTCCCCCCAACAAGAATAGGCCTAAGAAAATATGGATTGCCAAGTCACTAGTTGAGAAAGCCAAGGGTCCCTCTCAAGTTTGGGTCCCTAAACAAAAAGCTTGATCTCTTGTGTGTAGGTGAACTACAAGACCGGTGGATCTCATTAGGTTAATGATAGTGGTTGCACTCAACATATGACCGGTGATCCTCGTATGTTCACCTCACTTGAAGAGAATGGGGTATGTCAAGAGAAGATCACATTTGGAGATAATTCAAAGAGCAAAGTCAAGGGTATAGGCAAGATTGCAATATCAAATGATCACTCTCTTTCAAATGTGCTCTATGTTGCTTCATTGAGTTTCAACTTACTATCCGTTGGGCAACTTTGTGACCTTGGCTACCAATGCTTGTTCACTCTAAATGAAGTGGTAGTTACAAAGATAGATGACAAGCAAGTGATTTTAAAAGGTTTTAGATACAATAATCTCTATCTTGTTGACTTCACCTCCGAAGATGCAAACTTGATGACATGTTTGTTCACCAAAACTACACTTGGGTGGCTTTGGCATAGGAGGCTTGCACATGTTGGAATGAACACTCTCAACAAGCTATTGAAGAAAGAATTAGTGAGAGGCTTGAAGGATGTCAAGTTTGAGAAGGACAAACCTTGTAGTGCATGTCAAGCCGGCAAACAAGTTGCAAATACTCATCCAACCAAAGCCTACATGTCAACATCAAGAGTGTTAGAACTTCTACACATGGATTTGTTTGGTCCTACAACTTACAAGAGCTTAGGTGGAAATCTCTATTGTCTTGTGATTGTGGATGATTTCTCAAGATACACTTGGACTTTCTTCCTTCATGACAAATCTGAAGTGGCAAATTGCTTCAAGAAGTTTGCAAAGAGAGCTCAAAATGAATTTGAAGTCAGGATAAAAAATATTAGAAGTGACAATGGCAAAGAGTTTAACAACCAAACATTGAAGCTTATTGTGATGAAGTTAGAATCAAGAATGAAGTTTCATCAACCTACACTCCTCAATAAAATGGTGTAGTTGAGAGAAAGAACCGGACTTTGATCACTCTTGCAAGAACAATGCTAGATGAGTACAACACACCGGAGAAATTGTGGGCCGAGGCAATCAACACCGCATGCTATGCTTCAAATCGCCTCTTCCTATAAAAGTTTCTTGGCAAGACCCCCCTATGAGTTGCTAAATGGGAAGAAGCCAGACGTCTCATTCTTTCCGGGTGTTTGGTTGCAAATGTTACATCTACAAGAAGCGTCAACACCTAGGGAAGTTTCAAAGATATTGTGATATTGGTTTTCTTGTTGGTTACTCATCAAAGTCCAAAGCATATAGAGTATTTAACCATGCCACCGGTTTGGTTGAAGAAACATATGATGTAGAATTTGATGAATCTAACGGCTCCCAAGGAGCAATTGAGAATTGTGATGATGTAGGTGATGAACCATTGAGAGAGGTAATGAAGAACATGCTTGTGAGAGACATCAAGCCTAAAGATGATGAAGACGATGTACAAATTGTTAATCTACCATCTTCATCACATGTGCCTCAAGATGATGATAAGAATGAGAGAGTTAAAAATAAAGATACTCATGTCTCTCATGAACAAGCCGAGGCACAAGCTCAAGATGTTGATGCTTCCCAACCCTCTCCTCAAGTGGTTGATAGAAGAAACTCATCTCTACTTCAAGCACATCCACAAGATCTCATCATAGGGAGTCCTACAACGGGTGTAATGACTCGATCTTAAAAGCTTATTTCTTTTGTTGAACATCACTCTTTTGTCTCTTGTCTTGAACCTAAGAATATAGAAGAAGCTCTTCAAGATCCGGATTGGGTGAATGCCATGCACAAAGAATTGAACAACTTCGCCTATAATCAAGTTTGGACACTTGAAGAGCATCCAAAAGGTGCAAGAGTCATTGGAACCAAGTGGGTGTTCCGCAACAAGCAAGATGATCAAGGCGTAGTAGTAAGGAATAAGGCAAGACTAGTTGCAAAGGGGTTCTCTCAAGTTGAAGGTCTTGATTTTGGAGAGACCTTTGCACTCGTTGCAAGACTTGAAGCCATTCGTATTCTTCTTGCATATGCATCACATCATGAAATGAAACTATATCAAATGGATGTGAAAAGTGCATTTTTAAATGGCTTTATAAATGAACTAGTCTATGTTGAATAACCTCCCGGGTTTAAAGACCCTAGATATCCTAATCATGTTTATAGGTTATCCAAGGCGCTATATGGGCTCAAGCAAGCCCCTAGAGTGTGGTATGAGCGCCTCCGGGACTTCCTCATTGAGAAGGGCTTCACTATTGGGAAGGTTGACACCACACTATTCACCAAGAAGCTTAATGGAGAGATCTTCATTTTATCAAGTCTATGTTGATGATATCATCTTCGGGTCAACAAATAAAGATTATTGCAAAGAATTTAGCGAATTGATGCCAAAGGAGTTCAAGATGTCAATGATTGGTGAGCTAACATTCTTCCTTGGTTTTCAAGTCAAGCAAATGAGAGAAGGGATTTTCATCTCTTAAGAAAAGTATATCAAGGATCTTCTCAAAAGATTCAAGACGGAAGAGTGTAAGCCAATTAAGACCCCAATGCCATCTAATGGACATCTCGACCTAGATGAGGGAGGTAAACCAATTGATTAAACTCTCTACCGTTCTATGATTAGTAGCTTGTTGTACCTTACCACATCTAGGCCTGATATCATGTTTAGTGTGTGCATATGTGCTCACTTTCAAGCGTGCCCTAAAGAACCTCACCTAAGTGCTATGAAAAGAATTTTAAGATTCTTAAGTACACCCTAAGTATCGGTCTTTGGTACCCCAAAGGAGCTAGATTCTAACTAGTTGGCTATTCTGATTCGGATTATGCCGGTTGCAAAATTGATAGAAAAAGCACATCCGGAGGGTGCCATTTGCTTGGGAGGTCCTTAGTATCTTGGTCATCTAAGAAGCAAAATAGTGTGGCTTTGTCCACCGCCGAGGCAGAATACATTGCCGCGGGGACTTGTTGTGCACAAATCTTATACATAAAACAAATCCTCCTAGACTATGGAGTTATTCTTGAAAAGGTGCCGCTTTTATGTGACAATGAAAGTGCCGTTAAAATTGCTAATAATCCGGTACAACACTCACGCACCAAGCACATTGATATCCACCACCACTTTCTAAGAGATCATGTTGCTAAAAATGATATATCACTAGAAGGTGTAAGAAGTGAAAATTAATTAGCGGATATCTTCACTAAACCCTTAAATGAGGCTACCTTTTGTAGGTTGAGAAGTGAACTAAACGTGCTTGACTCTAGTAACTTTAAAAAATAAGCTTGTGTTGTCCCTTGCATTGCATTGTATTATATGTCATGTTTAATTCCCCACAATGCATCTAGAACTTGTCTAACACGGTTACGATAACCCTCCTTTGGAGGAGTGAAGAAGCCTAACCGTGGATCAAACTTGACAAGCAACCTAGTCTTCCTTTCTCGCTTTGCATTGCATATGCATGGTTGTTGCTTTGTCATTTCTTTTCGGTTTTGCTTTGAGTAACCTCTGTGTTCGTCCATGAATAGAGAGAGCATTTGAAGCTCCCAAGGGTTCATAAACTCTATTGCATGGCCATACATTGCTCCTCAGGTGTTTATTGCTTATTTTCTTAAAAATAATACTACCCTAAGGCAAAATACTTTGAAAAACTTGAGGGTTTGAGTGAGGTCACTCATATCAGGTTCCAATTGGTGTTTATTTGAGTCTCTTTGAATTGGAACTTGATTGAGAGAAGTCGCGTCGAAGATTGGATTGAAGAAAGGCGTTAAATAGTGACCGGACGCTGAACCGGACGCTGCATCGGACGCGGTGCTGCTTCACCACTGCGTCCGGTCCCGGCGTCCACCAGCGCATCCGGTCATTCCAAAGAACTTCTCCAGGATCTGTGACCGGACGCTGCATCGGACGCGTCGTTGCTGACCACCGCGTCTGGTCCCGGCCACCACCACCGCGTCCGGTCATGCGCTTGAGTTTCCCGGGCAATCTCTGACCAGACTCTGTCAGCGTCCGATCATGCCTAACCGGACGCGTCCGGTCGTTCCAGGAGCTTACTGGACTCTGACCGGACGCTGCCTTACCGCGTCCGGTCATGCGACCACCGCGTTTGGTCATCGCGCGAAAAGCGGATCTCACCCTTTTTAACCGTACTGTCAGATCTCGTTCTTCCTTCTAAAATCCACTGCCGCTCCGTACACTAGCCGCCCTTGCCATAATCCCGAGCGCCGCCTCCTCGCCGAGCACCGTATCCACGCCCGTGCTTGCCGTTCCGCGCCCGCGAGCTTGCTGTTCCGCGCGCCGCTGCCGTGTGCCTGCGCCCGCTGCTCTGCCGCCGCCGCACACCCGTGTTCGCTGCCCGCGCCGCCGCTGCTGCGTGCCCACGCTCGCTGCCCGAGCGCCTCCGCAGCCGAGCCGCCATAGCCGAGCAGCCCCGTGCGCCTCCACAGCCAAGCCGCCGTAGCCGAGCAGCCCCGTGCGCCGCCGCAGCCGCTGTTCTCCGCAGCAGAGACCTAACCCCAGCCTTGCGAAAATCGTTCTTCATCGAGGTTTTTCGTGCGTTTCCGTCTCCGCGAGCATCTCCATCTCGGCAAGGTGACTTCATTACCTTGAATTAGGGTTTGCCAATGTTTTTCGGTGAATCTCTAATAAAACCCTTGATCTCATCGGTACTCCAGGTTTTCGCTCGTCGATGAACCCTAGCGCGTCAAGATCTTCTTCCTTTCATCGGCGTTTCGCTCATCCGAGGTAGCTATCATGGTCTATTCACATCTTATCTAATATGCTTGCTTTCACTAGGATCTCATCTATTAGATAATATATGTTGCTTATAGTAGATCTATCTATTCTATCCTTTCAGTGCGTCCTGTCGGTGCTTTGTGTGTCAGGTGATCAGCTGTGAATCCGAGGCCAAGCCTATGGATACAGATTAAGGCCAAGCCTCACAAGTGTCAGTTCACCATCTATCACTATCTAGGTTTTCTCAGTCACAGCAGTTTGTCAGTATGGTTCGCTGCAAGAATACTAGTGGTGCACCTAGTGACGGGGACGAAAGTCCTCCTAGGAGGACAGAGGTGGCTCATGGCAAGCGAGTGAAGATAGCCGCCAAGAAGAGGAAGAGGACACTCACAGAGGCAGAGGTAGCTCAGGCAGTTGCAGATGCAGCTGAGCTAGCAGAGAGAGGTGGCAGGAGCAGTGGGATTCGTATTGGCGAGCGTCGCTTTCACCTTGAAGGTCGACAGCTCGAGACTGAGGCCACAGAAGAGATCGAGGATGCACCTGCAGAGTAGCCCATAGAGGACCCAGAGGAGACAGAGGAGCAGTCAGTTCACTCTCCACAGCGTCGTCGCTCAGGACGTATGTGAGCTCAGGTGACTCCCAGGCCATAGGGCCAGCGTCGTGGAGGTCGTCCACCTCCCAGGGCTCGAGGTCACCCCCAGTTGAGCACTTTGACCTCAGGGGAGCTACAACTAGACAGGTATAGGCTCTCAGGTTCATTGAGGTTACTCGGTGGTTCCTACCTCAGCGGGATCCCCGGGCTTTAGAGGGCTTCTACACACCTCTGCACGAGGACTTCTATAGAGCCTATGTTGACAGCGGGATTGCATTCAGACCTCAGAGAGTCTGTCGACTAGAGGCCTTAGTTGAGGTGGTTGGTGAGCAGCTCTGTCCGCACCTGTCTTTTCTACCTGGCTTGTCTGATCTTCTTGGACGGACTGGAGCCTACTGCGAGACTTGGGTCTGAGAGTTTTACTCTTCACTTTGGATTGACCCAGCACATGAGTTTATACACTTTGCATTCAGAGGCTGTGACTGCAGACTATACAGCACCAGGGTACAGGAGATTCTCAGACTCCCAGCTTCAGAGACGAAGATACACCAGCTGTGCTTTGGATAGACCACACCTCCCCGACGTCCTCATGGAGGGACAGTGCCACCTATAGACACGATCAGACCCAGTTTCCATGAGCCGTTTGGCGAGGGATCTAGACGTACACCTGCCAGCCTGACATCTCTAGCTAGAGTCCTTGATGCTATTGTAAGGAGGACACTTCTTCCGAGGCTGAGATATAGAGAGGGACTGACCCATATGCAGTTATGGGTGGTGCATCACCTTATCTCACAGACACCGTTCGATATTTGAGATCTGATGCTATGTGAGATGGAGGATACTTTGGCAGAGGGATTCAAGGGTCACAGGCAGCTTCCTTATGCTCATTGGATCTGTTTTCTTATTAGATCTGCGTGTGACCTACCTACAGAGATTAGAGCTGAGATATCTGATACCACCACAACTTTTCCAGAGTATGATATTCGACAGCTGTGGGCTTTAGTGACCAGAGAGCAGGCACCTGGCCCAGGACAGCGTCAGAGGCTAGAGATACCAGAGACAGCTGCTGAGCAGGATGAGACCATTCAGGGTCTTGCTGAGGCCGAGCTAGCAGATCTTGATGCTCAGCCAGCTGATCCAGTTGAGGATGTTGCTACTGACAGCACAGATGAGGATTATCAGCCCATCCCCCGGTACCGCTCTCCTCGGCCTCACGACCATGAGGCCGGTGGTTCAGGCTCAGCCTCCCGCTCAGACCCAGCCATGGTGGCTATACTTGAGAGGCTGACCCAGGCCCAGGAGAGATAGGAGATTCAGATGCAGAGATAGGCTCAGGACACAGCTGCCGCATTTGCTTAGATTTAGGCTCATTAGGACGAGTTCTAGAGGCAGCAGCTGGAGTTTTAGAGGCAGCAGTTCGAAATGCAGAGGCAGCAGGCAGCCACCCAGCAGCAGTATCTTGAGCTACTGTGACACCTTGTCACTGTTGGGGTACCTCCACCACCGTCTGTCCTGACTCTAGCACTACAGTCTAGTGGACCTCAGAGTCAGGGACAACCGAGCTTTCAGTTCACCTCTCCCCAGCAGCAGATTCCTCAGACCTTCCAGTCTCCGAGCTACACTCCTATTCAGATGGGGTTCACTCCACCAGCTTAGCCCAGACCTCACCTTCTCTCGGGCACTCCTTTCCCTAATTTGAGTGCCTCCTACAGTGAGCTGATTGGTCAGCCGACACCCTCGCACACCACTGTTGAGACCACTACAGGGATGTCAGCTTCCGAGACTGCTTTTCCTCCAGTGTCAGGGGCTAGGACTATAGAGACTGTGCCATCGTCAGTTGCATCGACAGATCCTCCCACTCTTGGTGTCTTTTAGGCTCAGGCAACAGTGACTGCTCCTATTGTTGCTACTACACCTTCAGTTCCTACACCTGCTCTACAGACCCAGACTATTTCACTGCCACATCTATCTACAGAGGGTTAGCCTGACAGTTCAGAGTCTAAGGAGGATACTTCACAGTTCGTGATCACTCCACGCTCTTCGGCACCCGACACGACAGCTTCTGTTCCCCCGTCGGATCCTTAGTTTAGTTTTTGGCGTTTGATACCAAAGGGGGGGAGAGAGTAGATTCAGGGGGAGTGTTGTAGATTCAGGGGGAGTGTTGATAGAGGGTTTCATTTTTTTCCATGTGTGCTACTTTTGTGCATCATGTTTATTTTCTTGCCCTGCATTTTGTGACTATGAGCTTATGAGACTTTATGTTATATCATGTCATTTAATTGGTTTTAGCTCTTAAGGTTGTGCTTTTGTGCCTTACTCCGATTTCATATGAGCTATGCTTTTGTGTACTAACTCTTCATGTTTTATCTTATGAGTACACTCAGTTGGCTTGGAACACATAAGCAATTCCAAACCCCTTGTGCTTACAGCTTTTTGCTCATGTGAACCAAGCATGTTCGAAAACCTCAACTCTTATATCTTCTAAATCTAAGTGTTGTCATCAATCACCAAAAAGGGAGAGATTGAAAGCATCTAGGCCCCGGTGTTGGTATTGGCAATTGATGACAATGCATTATTACCATGACTAACGTGTGTTTTGCAGAAACTTTGATAAGTTAGGTCATGGAGTTGATAACTGCTTTGGGCACTAGGGTATTCATGTCCCTTGATGGAAATCGTTTTGGTTTTCAAAGGATCAACGACAAGATTAAGGACGGTTAGTTCCGGATGACAAGGTGTTGGGTTACATCCAGAATAGTCGTTAGGATCTTTGTTTCTTCCTTCGTCCGTACTATAAAGGGGGGCAAGAGCGAGTAGCTTGACCTAGGTGAGTCTTATGTTTAGGTGCGGTGCACACTTGTCAAACTTAGCACTAGGTAGCTCTGATAAAGCTCAAAGTTCAGTTGGAAGCAACTTGGTTCAAGTTGTGTCGCGTTTCTAAGTCGTTTGAGCAGTTTACCGTTGACCGAACGTGGTTTTTGACACGACCGGACGCGTCCGGTCAGTACTAACAAGTCACTGTGTCGTTAACTGGTTGACCGGATGCGGTCCCTGAGTGGACCGGACGCGGTGATCAGTCTGACACGTGTTTCAGAGGGTAACAGTATAATCGGACGCGACTGTGAAGTGATCGGACGCGTTCGATCACGTTCCAGTAAGGTCCTTAGCTGACCGAACACGTCCGGTCATCTATGATCGGACACGGTCGAGCATCTGGTCAAAGTCCAGTAAAGTTCTTGCACGATCGGACGCGTGCGATCACCCCTGACCGGCGCGTCTGGTCACTCAGCGCTGACTTTCGGTTTTTGACCGTTACACTCGACCGGCGCGTCCGGTCATGACGACCAGCGTGTCCGGTCAGTACGAGTTTTGCTGATTTGGCAGGTAACGGTTAGATTTGTCTGAGGGGTGTATAAATACATCCCCTTCACCTTTTTTAGAGGTCTCTTGCTCATTTGTTCAGCTGAGAAACACCTTTGAAGTGCAAGGGAGTGCAAGAGCCCTAGTGAGGATAGTGATTTGAGAATCAAAGTTTGAGATTCCTCATTAGTGACTGGAGAGTAGCAAGTGTGCATCCATCTTCTCATTAGGCTTGTTTTGGTCAAGTGAGAGTTCTAGCTTGTTACTCTTGGTGATCGCCATCACCTAGACGGTTTGGTGGTGATTGGGAGTTTGGTGATCATCCGAAGAGCTTGTGGATGACCCAACTCATCTTGTGAGCGGTTTTGGGCGATTCACCATGATGGAGTGTCGAAGAATCAACCTGTAGAGAGCACTTGATCCTTGCGTGGATCAAGGGGGAGCTACACCCTTGCGCGGGTGCTCCAACGAGGACTAGTGGAGAGTGGCGACTCTCCGATACCTCGGGAAAACATCGCCGTATTCCTAACCCTTACTTTCAAGCATTTACTTTCGTGCATTAATTTTATTGCTTGTTTACTTTCCTAGAATTGTCATGCTAGACTAGGATTAGAACTTAGGGTGCAAAACTTTTATCGGTAGAATCACAAGGAACACTAGTAGGCACCAGGGGTGAAGTTTGGCTTGTAGGATTTAATTCTTGCAATTAATTTTTAGAAAAGCCCAATTCACCCCCCTCTTGGGCATCTTGATCCTTTCAGTTTTGAAATGCAATATTTGCTTTCCACTTGATATACTTGGGTGTGTGTGTTTGTGAGTGCAGGTACTTCGTGGAGTTGCTACAGGACATCTTTAAACACATCTACAAAAACACCTATTCACCCCAGTTTGTGACATCATGGTCCTTTCAGCATGAAAAAGGGAACTAGTAAACATTAGTTTTATAAAATTGTGTTGGCAACCATGAGAACATACTTAATCGACTCTTACTCCCCGATACTGATTCCAGAAAAAGATTGTGTTCACTACTACAAAACCGATTTTTAGGGGCAGGGCATTTTGAAATGGTCTAAAATTTTTGGTGTCTCCCAAACTATCTACACAATTTCAGAGACAACCAACATATTTTAGGAGGTAGTGCAATAAATCCCATCTTTGTAAATTGATTTACAGAGGAAGGCTTCTTAAATGGACTGTCTTTGTAAATTGATTTGCGAAGGCGCGAGCTTCTTAAATGTGTTGTCTCTGTTTACACGGATGGCTCATTTAAGAAGCTTGCCTCTATAAATCAATTTAAACAACCTAGTTGTGACCTTGACTAACTCATGGTTAAGGTAATCTTGTTGATCTTTCTGAAAGGTCTGGGATTCACCCACATAATGAAGAATTCCTCTAGGGTTTTCTCAAGAAAGCACAAAAGAGTGGTTGGAGGTGCTCATGGAAATCTGTTTAAAGGCAAGCCTAGATATGTTCCCATGACCTCATAGCACCAAGATTGAGCATAAGAAACAACCAAAACCACCTAGCTCAAAGGAACCATGAATTTCACTAAAGGAAGAATTTCGAAGAAGAAAAATTGGGATTTGGAAAGCCAATCATATGAAGTTAGTCATGTACCCTTCTCCAAAGGCTCCAAGAAACACTTCAAAACCTTCCAAGAACTCTGATCTATCACCGCTCCAAAACTCACCAAGAGAATGTGACATAAATTTTTTAAAAAGGAAAAAACCAATGGATTCAAAAGAAATGGCACATAAGAAATGATTTCAACAAGATTTTCATTACTTCAATTCAACTGTGAGTTAATCTACACATCACATTAGTCTCCCTCCCAACATCCTTCCAATTTGGTGACAAACTAGCCTAAGAGGGAATCACTCTCTAGCCTAACTCCGCTAATCTTTAATTTAGAGCACTTGACTAACCCTAGAAAATAAACAAATGGTGGAAGGATAGCTTGGGCAGCTTACTGTCTTATTTGTAGAGGGCTATTACACATTACAAGAATAATATTAGGTTTAGACATAAACAACTTAGCCAACAGGGGCAAAATATGCCAAGTTGGTCTTCCATCCATTGAATGGCCATGGCCCCTTCGTGAAGTCCCAAGATCTCCTAGGTTTCGCGAGGCCCAAACTTGAAAACCACTCCGCCCATAAGGGCTACATAGCTGGTAAGCAACCTCCAATATCAATGTGTGTCCTTCATATTCATGGCGTGGCAATCCACCAAGTGCTCATGACGCATTACATTGACTTGGTCCAACCCTAGTTTTGACTTCGGTCAATGTCATCATCATCACCATCTCGCATGTGCTTCTGCTAGTCGCTGCGCCAAGTGCTAACCATTGTCATTATTACGTCCTCCGGTCTATTGGTCCAAGCTGATATGTTTGGCCTTCATCACCCGTTGCCCATCGACCCAGACATCTTGTTTCACCTTCTCCATTGCCATCGGCCACCTTGATGCATCCAACACATGCGCATTCATAAGTCAAGCAAGTGACGTGTTGCACAAACACACGCCAACTTGACACCTCTTTGTCAGTCCAAGTCATGCTAAACCCACCAACTCAACGAAATCTCAGTCATCTCACCTTGACAACTCATTGTCCTTGACACACCATCTCATCTCAACAAGCACTAGAGCTTAAATTTAACACGTGGAAAAAATACAATAACTAATTAAATCAAAAGGAATGAATTTGTTCGATCGAGTTTGCATCCAACAACCTCACGAAATCTGACGAAGGGTAGCAGAGAACATTTAATTTGCTTGGTACTCCTCCATTGCTTAGAGCTGCGTGAGGATAACTGTCGTTCATCGGAGAAAACCCCAAAATTTATGAAAGTTAGTTAAAATCTTCATCGATTTTTGTAGTTTGCTTGACGGATGGGGCGAGGAGATATTTGTACTAATTATCAGAGGGAAAAAAAGTAGAGACAAGACAAACCAACCGCTCGAGCCTTTCCCATCTCCTGTACCTCTACGTTTGAAACTTGGAATCCTAGCTCTGCCGCTGCGTGCGTTGTCAGACGACGAGTGGCGTAGGTAAATGAGGAGTCGGAAAAATGCTTAGTGTCGTGAGGTCGTCGGTGTCGTCATAGATATTTGATTGTACTATATATACTACATATAGGTGGTAGGCTGGTAGCATAGCATGCCTAATAATAATAAGAAGAGCCGACGCTACTCGATCGCCCACCTTCAGTTCCCTGTCTCGCTCCCTCCGACTCCGCCCACACTAGCTGTTTCTTGACGTTCTCGACCATGTGAGCGTCATCAAGAGAGACATCAGAAGAGGAACATGTCTTGGCAGACAGCACGCGCCATTGATATGTCAGCATCGACAGCACAGGTCGAAGCAACTCCGCTCCATGCATAAAGGTCGAGGGCACCAGGACAGCAGCAGCAGAAGCACAAACAAAGCAGCAGCACGATCGGTTGTTGAGGAACAGAGCCAGAGGTAGTAGCAGAGCAATGGCGGAAGCAAGGAGCACGGGTCTCTCCCGGTCCCTAACGTGCAGGCCTAATATACATGAATATAGGATCGCCTGGTTTAAAACTGTATCTTTATTTCTTCGTGATCTCTCAATTTTTGAATTTGTCTGAACTATTGTACAGCCATTCCATAGATGCTTTCGCCTCGGCGACCAGAGAGCTAGTGTACCGCGCATGGCCAAGGGCGTGGGCGCCGACCTGGCGCTGCTGCGAGGCGTGTCCAAGGGCAGGCCCAGGGCATGAGGGTGAACTACTACCCGCCGTCAAAGCAGGCTGACCGGGTGCTGGGCCTGTCGCCGCACTCCGACGCGTGTGGCCTCACGCTGCTCCTGCAGATGAACCACGATGTGCAGGGGCTGCAGGTCAAGAAGGATGGCAAGTGGTTCCCTGTGCACACTCTCCATGGCGCCTTCGTCGTCAACGTCGGCGACGTGCTTGAGGTAATTACTTCATTGATTCCCTAATTGCAAGAGATGGTTAAGTTCTTATGGAGAGGTGTGTGCTTCGCCTGCAGGTCCTGAGCAATGGGAAATTCAGAAGCGTTGAGCATAGGGCCGTGATACACCCAACCAAAGAGCGGATTTCAGTGGCACTGTTCCACTATCCTAGTCAGGATCTGATGCTTGCTCCTCTGCCGGAGTTGGTGAAGGAAGGCGAGAAAGTGCGGTATGGGTCCATGAGTTTCCGGGCTTTCTTGAAGCAAGTCTACGCAGCGAAGCTTGACGGAAGGAAGCACTTGGAGGGACTGAAGTTGGACTAGTAGCTATATATGGCTCACGAATAAATCTTGTCCACGACAATGACTAGTAGTACAAGAAAATAGTGCTGCCTTTTTTTCTTTTTGCGCTGAAAAGAAAATATGCGAGCGACGCGCCGGTGTGCTGTTCTTTACACGCTAGGGATTGTTTCCAAGAACCCACAACTCTAGTTAGTTTTCTTATTGCGAAATATAACCCATGTGGCTAGGTTCTAAAGGGTAAAAAAAATGGAAAACTAGATTCCTATAAAAATCCTCTGCGAATCATTCACAGTGAAGAGGTGTTATGAGTTAGGACATGTATAATGTAAGGTGCTTATGAATAGATGCTTAAAGAGAGAACACTAAGCACCAATGCAGTATTTGGTTTCTTTCAATATAAAATAGACATATGAGTACTAAAAAATCATGATCAACTAACTTGTTAGCACTCGAGGAAGCACCTGTGACTACTGATGTAAGCAGCCATGAAACCGCAAGTAGACTTAATTTTTTATTTGAGGGTTATGTGGATAACTCAGCAAAATGAAGCCTATTTGCCCTGCAAGTTTGTGGACAAACACACTTACATTCCTGCGAGTAGCTAGGCTTAATTCTTTCATATCGGGTGGAAACATGACGATCAACGTTAATGGCGACATCGGTCCTTACTTTCAAACCAAAAAAAAACCTCCGACAAGGTGATCCTTTATCACAGATTCTCTTTAATCTTGTTGCTGATATGCTTGCAATAATTGTTAAGAGAGCCAAAGCAGATGGTCAAGTTAGTGGGGAGGTGCCACATCTGATAGATGGTGGGTTATCCATACTCCAATATACTGACGATATGATCCTCTTCATGGACCTGGAAAAGGTTAATAACATGAAGTTGTTGTTGTTGGCTTTAATTGGGTCTGTCCCATTTTTACTCAGCAATTAAATCAAAGAAAATTCCAAGACTATAGTTAATGCTAGGTGTAATATGTATGAATCTTTTATGCAGTGTAACTGAGGGTTTGATGAGTGTTAAGTGCACGAGGTTCATGATGACTATTATGTACTAGTGGGTCATGATGTTTTAGTGGTTTCCAATACTAGTAAAAGACTATTGTTTTGTCAGTTTCATAAGTTACTGGTATCAGACGATGCTATGATCTATCTTTCGTGCGCCTGGCTCTTCATCTTTGTCTTCCTTTGTTGCTGCATAAAAGGGGCACTGCTTCTCTTGTTCGCGAGGGAGTACACAGAGCCAAGAACACCGCCACGCTGCTGTTGTGCTGCTCTTTGCCATCTCTGTTTTGACCTCCTGCATTCATAGGTTGTCGGGAGAGCAGGCCTGCAAAACACTGTCCGCTTATGTATGTACTTGCATGGGTAGACGGGCGATCAGGTTTTTGGGGAGCGTCTACACACAACTACTCACTGCTGATCAACGATTTACTATGATTACTCCCCAATGATTGACGATGACGTTTTCTTCCCGGTGACCAGTACGTAGCAAACTTTTTCTGGTGGACGTTCACGGGACTGCACTGCGTACATCATCCTGCACCGACTATTGTCCATGACTTCGAGCAACACACTATGTTAACTAGTGCACATGGAGCCCCTGGTGCCTTGAGCATAGGTCTCTCCGTGGGTGAATTTCTGATATTACTGATTACGATCGGTATGTTGGTCATGATTGCCACTATAGGAATTAATTGTAGTTCACATGTGCACATATATGTTGTTATAAATTTAATACTATTTTTCTAGATTAAATTAAACATGAAAATGCCCAAATTCCTAACAGTTGCTTTGTGCTTTTGAGCAAATATCCAGTTTCAAAATAAACTTCCATAAGAGCGAAATTTGCTGCTTTGGAGAAGCTAAAGAATGAGGCTCAGTACTTAGATCTTTTTAGCTGTAATCCAGGCACTTTTCCAATGAGGTATTTGGGTATTCATATTCATTATAGGAAACTAACAAATGTAGATAGTAGAAAAGTAGAAGAACGTTTCGAGAAACGCCTCAATAGAAGAACGTTAGCAGGAAGGGCATGCGTGAAGAAACCGCCCTGCCACCCATTGACAAACCGGCCCCATGAAAGCCCTGGGGCTATGCCGGCCCTAGCTCACCTCCAGGAGTTCAAAGGTCCAGCCGACGGACGCTTGTGACCGTTCCTGGGCATGAAGAATCAGGAGCAACGGGAACTGCATGATGGGCCCACTGATGTGCAGCCCAAGCCAAAGAGGCCTGTTACCGAGCCCTCATGCAGGCGAACGTCGAGTGAGAGAATGGAACTGAGCCAAAAGGCACCGAGCCAAGTCTCTCGAACCATGACAGACATAGGTAAGCACGGTGCCGCATGGAGGCTCAGAACCATCGACCCCTTGACAGGCTCGTCGGGCCCTCGCTCGGGCTCTCCCGAAACAATGCTCGTCCACATCATCACCCGACCCAGAGGCCGCGCGAAACAACCGTCTTATCCTTAGAAGGGCGTCCGACCCAAGGCTCTCTAGTGGAGTCAAGATGGCTCTGCGGCCCACAGAGCTTTCTCCCTTGAGGAGCCACGCGATGCCAGGAGGACGATCCTAAGTGTGCTAGTAGCCATCGCTCGGAGCTCGGGGGGCTTGGCCACGGCCCCAGGGATCCCGAGCGACGAGGAGCCCACGCCAGACCTCCATCCTAGCCACTGCCCGAGCCTTCGCTCAGGGAGAGGTCTCGAGCCAAGATAAAAAGTCGATTCAAGAATCTGCCAGGCACCCAGAGCCTGACAGACGCAGAGGCACTATGCTGTCTGCTCGTTCCACAGCCGCAAGGCACTGTTGGCCACTCCGTCGACAACAAGGTCATGCAACAGACGTGGCACAATAGGACAAGGGATTCCCTAAGTCCAGGGGCAGAGGGCACCAGGCCCGCTCGACAGTCCCTCTGGGCGGGGAGGCTCCTCATGCACCAAGGAAGCCTCAAGAAGGCTCACCTGGGGGAGGTCGCACAATGGCATGACACTCAAGCACCAGTCTGCACAAGAGTGTTAGGAAGTGGCTGCGACATTGTCAGGCCACCTCCTACAGGACGGAGTACTAGACGACGCCAAGATGAAGGAACCGCAAGCACCATGTAGAGAAGCCCTAGGAGAATGACCAGCCAGGTAGAAACCAAGAACCCTAGGATAACACCGCTGACACAGGGCTCAAAGTCCCGAGCCAGGATAAACTGATTGTGTGTCTTGCATGTTTTGAGTGTCTAAGCCACCGGAAACCCACACGTAGACCTCCAATGAACAAACCCGATCCTTGCCACTATTCTGAACCCGTGACAATTAGCAGTAGAGAGGGTGAGCACCTCTTGCTTCTAGTTTTCCGATCTTAAAAGGGAGGATGAAGGGTGGAGGCTAGACATGACCTTGTAAACTTGTTCTCGTAATCAATCTATCAATTTGACCTTGAAATCTCGAGTTCAATCTTTGCCTCTATTCTGTCGCTTTCAAAGTGCGGTTTTTGGTGATTTCTTTGATTTTTTTGCTCTTAGCTTTTGGGGCTGTTTGGTGTTGATCTTCTCGTGCCATGACTTCCTGGGAACGTATCTACCATCTGGTTTAAACATATTTCACACGAACATCCAGAAATTAATTTTGGAAGAAAATGGACAAAACCCCATTTTGGAGAGCCCCTTCATAGATCTGCTTTGATTCCTCGGTTGTCTAAAGTTGAAACTTTGTGGATATCTTCATTTCACCATGGGGAAGGTCTATACCAAATTTTATTTCAGTTGGATTTGATTTGATCAAGATTTGACTATTTCCCCTCTTGGCTCAGGCTGCAAAAAACCATAGAACCAGCCTGGCTGTGGTTTAGAACTGGCTTGGCCGTGTTGCAAAACCAGCCAAGCCAGATTTTTCAGACCTGGTGAGTAGGTCTAGCCTGATTTCACAGAGTGAGTAGGTTTTTGTCCCGTTTCTCGCCTATATTGCTTCCATGTTGTTTCTCTACCATCTCTAAACTTCTCTAGGTCATCTTGTCACCTGTTAGCTTTATGATCTTTTTTTTTTGCGAGTAGTTGGCTTTATTATCTAGGGTAGGAATAACAAAGCGCTAGGGATTATTTTAGGACATTGGCCAAGTTCTCGTCGGATAATTTTTAATTGGCTCTAATCCATCCCCTTCTGGTCGCCCTCTCAGTCCGGCAAGTGGGCGAGCGAAAATAATTTCCCTATGCTCAACTTTCTTCACGTTTGTCATATGGTCGCTTTGATGTGTTTTCGCTACCTTATTCTTCATGCATATCCTTTGGAAACCAAGTTCAGTGGGCGAGGGAAAATAATGAATCCCTATCTTTCAACTTTCTTCACGTTTATCGTATGCTCTTTTTGATGTGTCATCAATTCGGTATCACACCCCGTAAAGGCAAAGTGGACCACAGCTTTTTTGGCTGACCATATCAACAGTTTCCACAATACATTTATACATCAGCGTCATCAACTGCAGGTCCTGAAAAGAAGCCTGAACTGAACAAAGAAGGAGGAGGAGGAGGAGGAGGAGGTGCACGTGGGGAAGGGAGGAGCAACCTATCAATGGCGGATGCAGCAAGAGAGATCGGGTCTCTTCCGGTGGCTAACGTGCAGGCGCTTGCAGAGACTTGCAATAACGGGGGCGATGTCCAGGTGCCCGAGAGATACCTCACCAAGGATCCTGGTGCTGAGGACGTCGTCGCTGCGGACGATAGCTCTCACGCAATTCCGGTCATCGATCTCCAGAAGTTGCTTGACCCGCAGTCATCGGAGGAGGAGTGCGCCAAGCTGGGATCTGCCTGCCTCAACTGGGGCTTCTTCCAGGTAAGTGTATACATCGTACGTCCATGTGGCATGTGCTCATCTATATATTTGACGCAAATTAAATCAATGTCATGGAACATATATATAATAAAACAACTGAGTATATATGTGCAGCTCATCAACCATGAAGTGCCAGACAAAGTGATTGGAAACCTGAAGAGTGACATAGTCGAGTTCTTGAAGCAGCCTCTGGAGGCCAAGAAGGAATGCTGGCAGCCTTGAAGGCTATGGCCAGGCCTTCGTCGTCTCTGAGGATCAGAAGCTGGACTGGGCGGACATGTCTACCTGCAGGTTCATCCGAGTGAGTCCAGGGACATGCGCTTCTGGCCTACTCGCCCTGCATCCTTCAGCCACTCCGTAGACGCGTACTCCTCGGAGACCAGAGAACTAGCGTATCGCCTGCTGGAGCTGATGGCCAAGGCCGTGGGCGCCGAGCCGGCGCTGCTGCTAGGCGTGTTCCAAGGGCAGCCGCAGGGCATGCGGGTGAACTACTACCCGCCGTGCCGGCACGCAGCTGACCGGGTGCTGGGCCTCTCGCCGCACACCGACGCGTGTGGCCTGACGCTGCTGCTGCAGATGGACAACGACGGCGTAGATGGTCTGCAGATCAAGAAGGGCGGCAAGTGGTTCTCCGTGAACGTCGTCGATGGCGCCTTCGTCGTCAATGTTGGCGACGCCCTTGAGGTACGTTTGTACGTGGTGTCCCCGTCTAATCATGTTGAAAACATGTGTTTTCAATTCCTTCTGCCCTCTGGGGAGGAATTTTTGAGGTAGACTTTTTGAGGAATTTTTGGGGTGCCTACGTACGTGTTGTCCCCGTCTCTGTGTCTGTGGTGCTGATGTACTCCGTATCTTGTACCCTTGGTTTTGCAGATCATGAGTAATGGGAAATTCACCAGTGTTGAGCATAGGGCCGTGATACACCCAACCAAGGAGCGAATTTCAGCGGCAATGTTCTTCTACCCTTGCCCGAATATCATGGTTGATCCTTTGCCAGAGTTCATGAAATGCGATAAAGAGCGGTATGGATCAACGAGTTATGAGGATTTTATGAAGCAATACTTTGCAACAAAGCTTGACGGAAGGAAGCACATAGAGAGATTGAAGTTGGAACAGTAGCTACCCACCTCCTCTACCTTACGTCCGTACCTATCGCTGGAGTCACAACACAAAATAATTCTCTCTCTTTTTTTTGCGAATTGAGCACAAAATAATTCTGTCTTCAACAGTATAGCTTGTATGTTCGTTCTCAAGGTTTTATGTACGTGTGCATCCTGCAAAAAATAATCTTTGATGAAACAGATATATATGCATGCGATTATTGCTCAGGGTCAATCTTTCATCAGTGCCCTAATGCTATGCCCACAGAATATATTTTCCGTTTGTTGTGAACAAAATATCCAGATTCCATTACCAATTAAAAGATGCTAATCGGTGGGCTTCTCTGTAGGCTCTATCTCGAGTAGGCCCAAATCTCTCCGTGCCTCTTTTTTCCTGAGACACGTACTTCGGTCGGCCTGCACTGGCCATCGTGTACGCTCCATGGTCCATTCCCACACACCATGGCACAATAAATTAAGATCAAATGTATTTGATAAAAATATATTTGATGAATTTAGGTAGTCTGTTATTTTAGGTAGTGCTGCTGGAGTTGAAGATAAAAAAAATGAGTAGTTTAAAAATAGGTGGCTACCTAAACTGACATTTAGGTAGTCTGTTTTGAATAATATTGCTAAAGATGCTCTAATAGGGTGTTTATTTCTCCTTTGCACTCTGTTTTAATTTGTTCCTCTTCCTTTAATTTTCTTCAGCATTGGTAAATATTCTGGTGAGGCTAGACCTCCAAATTAGGGGGCCAAAGCTCTGGATGAGAGATGACAATCAAAGTCTAGAGGCGCTTGAGTGAAGCTACTCGAGGGCAAGCAGGCCTAGTAGGCTAGTAGTAGCTGAGTAGGGCGGTGCTAGTGTGATGACGTGGCAGGATTAGCTATTGGATTAGCTATTGGATTTTAATTGGATCTGATCTAATTTTATTTGATAAAAATCGAATAAACTCTTAAGGCCTATATTAAACGCTAGGTAAAAAAAGTTTAATTTCATATAGGATTTTGAATAAGATTGACTCAACTTAAATAAATAACTATTATGTACGTCTATGGAGAAGTTAAGAGAGATCAATGGTAAACCACACTTGTGCACGCGCTCGGCCAGCCACGACATGCCAAAGTACGTGGTGGGCTGGTTTTGCCACTTGAGCCAATTGATGGCGGTAGATAAAGGCTCATCAAAACCATCATAGTAGCCGCTGCTAGTAATCGACACATGTTCATGTGTTGGGAGAGCAAGCCTCCGCATCTCTCGGTCATGCGTGGGCGTTGGGAGAGCAAGCATTAGTGTGTTTCTGGGTGATACGTGAGCATGTTCCATGCTGGAGGAGACAAGGTGCAAGGGCAGAATTGTTTTTGGCTAGAGGAACCAAAACTTTATACCACTTTAGTTACTTTTTTATCTAAAGATGCAGTGTGTTTTTGGGTTATACGCAAGAATGTTCCATGCTGGAGGAGATAAGGTGCTTAGAATTCAGCCATCTTCTGTGTCTTGAATTGTGCCCTCATTGCCAAAACATAATTCTTCTAGAATAGTGCTAGCGGCGGGGAGGCGGTGCTCGGGCGGTTTAGGTAGCCTACTGGTGTTGCTCTAACAGGCGATGCATGATGACCATTATCTCTTCATCAACTGGCTCTTCATCTTCGTCTTCCTCCGCTGCTGCATAAAAGAGGCACTCCTTCTCTTGTTTGCAAGAGAGAAAGAGAACCAAGAACACCACCATGCTTCTGTTGTGCTACTCTTTGCCATCTCTGTTCCAGCCACTTGTGTGGACAGAGAGCAGGTCTCTATAACTCCATCCACTTGTGTACCTGCACGGGTAAGCGGGTGATCAAATTTTTGGGAATCGCATCGGTGCGTCTACTCGCTTCGTCACGCTCTTGTTCCTGGTAGTAAGATGTTTCTGGTGTTCGAGTACAAGGTGACAGCGATCAAGTACTTCGACTACTTCCTAGGGGTATTCGTAGAACTGCACTGTGTACCTCGTCCTACAACGACTGTGGTCTACAACATTAGCATGCTCAGTATGTCAACTAGTGAGAACAGCCTCGTCAGTGTCCCTCGCACTGGTACCGCCTCACGATACATCTTCGTTTTGCATTAGTTTTTAGTATATTGATCTTCATGTTTACGAATGCAAATAGATCTCACATAAGCACATATTTTTTTAAAAAATGGAAGACTTTATTAAACACTCCAAGAACAATACATCGAGTGGATACATAGTCTTGGAGGTCACTTTCGGCTTCTGCCAAACAAGTAGCATACAGCCAAACAAACAAAAAGGATCTCACACTCTCTAGTGGCTATGAATCCGTAGACTAGACCGCCACCCATGTGCATGGGAAAAAAAAGTTTGTGGCCAGCTGCACCAAATGTTGCGAGGCCTCTACAACCAAAACCTGTATATCCGGCGTCTGGAGGATGGACCAAATACGAAGCCAGCGGAAGACTGCAAAGATAACCTACAAAGGATAAATAGTTTTTTTTTTCAAAAACCCTATCATGTCTGTTTAACCAAATGGACCAACATATAGCTGCGGCACCTAGCAACACTAGTAGTTTCACATCTTTGGCTAACCTTGTTAACCAGCTACTGAACATATGTGATACACAACTAGGTTGTAACACCCTAAAATTTAATTTCTAAATTTAGTAATTAATTTGGAGCATTTATTTAATTTTATGTGCATTTAATCTAGGCCAAATCATTTTTTTAGCAATTAAATTAAATATAAGATTTAGAATTATGTTTGTTGCATTCATGCTGGAGCACAATGTTTTTGTTTGAGTGTAAGAGTAGGTTGGTTGGAGTCAAATTCAAATTTGATTTGTGTTTGATCAAAATTCTCAGCTTTGGAAAATAAAAAGCCTTTTCTTTTTATCTATCTTCTTTCTCACCTTTCAGCCCAGCACCTCGAGGCAGCCCAGCAAGGCCCTTTCCTCTTTTCCCTCCGTGCAGCCCAGCAGGCGGACTACTCTGCGCCGCACCCCTCGTCCCAGCTCGAGGCCCATGGTCGTGGCCCACTCGCCAGCCCAAGTGGAGCGGTCGCTCCTGCATTCCCTCCCCTCTCTCTCTCTTCGGTAGGGGCAACCAATCAGCCGCATTGGCCCGCATCCTCTCCCTCCTTTCTCTCTCTGGTGGCTGGGGCCCGCATGTCGGCGCCCACCTTTTCTTCTTCCTCGGCCAGGAATCCCGCCCGACCATAAACCGCCCCTCTTGACTCCTTTTGATGGCGCTCTTCATGGTGGCCATCAAGCAGGGCTTTGTAGCCCCCGAACGGTAACGCTCGCCCACTTCCCCACATCTATTGTCCCCTGCTCACCCTATGTAGGGTCGAGATGGCGGATTAGAGGGGATGAATAGTCCTTTCTAAAATTAATCACGTCGGCTAACCGAAACAAATGCGGAATTAAAACTAACGGTCTAGCCAAGACTACACCCCTCTATCTAAGTTCTCTAGCTCCTTACAAAGACACTAATTAAGCAACTAAGGTGCCGGACTAGCTAGAGCTCACCTAACCAATCTAGCTTGCAAGGTCACATAAACCTATGCAACTAGTACTCAAGCAACCGGGAGCTCCTACAAATGTTAGTAAGCAAAAGCACAAAGTCACCTAAGTTTACTAGCAATGCTCAATAATAAGGCTGCACGAGCCAAATTATAGAGCGCAAATTACTTAGCTACACAAACTAAGCAATGCGACTAACAAGGTTACTCAAACCAAATTAGTCACGCAAGGGAGCTACTTTTATGCTATACAAGCAAGAAGGTAACTAGCAAGCTACACAAGCTAACTAATTACAAGAGCAACTACACAAGCACAATGTATATGAAAGTAATTATAAGCTTGTGTAAGGGAATTGCAAACCAACGGGAAGGCAAGGATGACACGATGATTTTTATCCCGAGGTTCACGTGCTTGCCAACACGCTAGTCCCCATTGTATCGACCATTCACTTGGTGGTTCGGTGGCTAATTGGCACCACACCAAGCCCACACATTGGGCGCCGCAAGAACCCTATGAATCAAGTGAGGGTAGCTCAATGACACGCTCAACTAGAGTTGCTCTTCGTGGCTCCCGCAAGGTGAGCACAATACCCCTCACAATCAATTCTCCGGAGCACCGCACAAGCTTCTTGCGTGCTTCGACGGAGGCCACCACCAAGCCATCTAGGAGGTGGCAACCTCCAATAGTAATAAGCACCACCAGCTTGCAACTCGAACACCTAGTGCCACTCGATGCAATCTCATAATGCAACACACTAGAATCACTCACTAGCAATGGATTCGCACTTCTTGCAAGCACAAGTGAGTTAGAGGCTTCTCAAACCAAGCACACACAAGGGAAACACATCCCCAAGGTGCTCAACCTTAGCCAAGCCTGAGCTCCACCTCTATTTATAGCCCCCAAGCCAAATAGAGCTATTTGAGCCTTGGAACACATTTCTACGTGGTCACCGAACAGCAACGTGCGGGCACCGGCCAAGGGGTGGCGGTGCCCAATGGTCGAATTGCAACAGCTATTTCAAACTAGCCATTGGAACCCTAGCACTGGACATAGGGGGGCGGTGCACCGCCCTAGGGGTGGTGGTGCCCCCCGACGAGTTTTCCTCCCTCTCTAGAAAAAAGGGGTGGTGCCACACTACCATGGTCATCGGATAGTCCTGTGCCCCTAACTTTTCCCAAATCAATTTCCACTACTTCAAGCTTGTAGAGCATTTCACTAGCTTTCCGAAAAGTCCTAGATCATCAAAATTGGAGTTCGGAGCTAAGAGTTATGCCCAAAATATGAAAGTGTGGTGCTACTGAAAATGGCACGTTGTAGGGGGTGGCGGTGCACCACCCTAGGGTGTCCGGTGCACACTGGAAAGGGCAGTGCCATGCACGTTGAATATAAGTTTGGTTGCATTTTCTGACCCTTGGACAACCTAAACTTGCTCTTTTCTTCTCTTTTTCTTCTCCAACTTCATTCAAAATAACTCCAACAACTTCTGCTTTGCAAATGTGCCAACATCACCAAGTGTTCATCATCTTGTGCATGTGTGTTAGCTTTTCACAAACATTTCCCAAAGGATTAGTCACTCAATTCATCACGTCACTCGATCCTAGTAACGATGCAAAGTTAGATCACTCGAGTGATACTAGATGACCGATATGCAAACAAGTTTGCCCCTCTTGATAGTACGGCCATCTATCCTAAACCCGGTCATAAACTTCTCTACACACCTATGGCCGGTGAAATGAAATGCTCTACAAATATGCCTTTACCTGCGCATTCCATTCCATCATCTCCACTGTTGATGCAACACATGCACCAACTATATCACAAATGATATGATAACTTCATATCACCACGTGACTTTGTTGGTTCATCGATCTTGACCTCACTTTCTCTTCACCGTTGACTCGGTCCATCGGCGCCAAGTCCTCGACTTGCCCTTCACTCTTGCAACTAGTCCATCAAGCAAAGTCTTGTCTTGATCTTTTCCACCTTAGTCACATGACTCAATGTCATGTCTCATATGCAATAAGCTCCATCATCACATGTGTGAGCTTTGCAACATACCCAAGTCATTTCACCTCCATGGCATAGGTTGCTCACACATGATGTACTTGTGGACTAATCACCTGTATATCTCACTCAAATACATATTAGTCCACCTAAGGTTGTCACTCAATTACCAAAACCAAATAAGGATCTTTCACCCTATAAATCCATTCGCCGAGCTCTCCCCTCTGTTCTTTGGCCACTGTTCGCACACACACCTCTCCTGGTTCGGTGCTTCAATCGTAGTCGAGATCGTTCCTAGGAGATTCACGAGGCTCCTCCCCCCGCATTCATGGGTATCTTTTTCGCTCAGTTTCGTAATTCTTTGCTTGAATTTATGCTCACTGGTGGGCTTTTCTCTATCTAGTCCATCGTAGTTTGCCACCAACCACTGTGGTGCATTTCGGATGTCGAGAAGCCCTCCTTCGAACTCGTGGTAACAACAGATTCCTCCCCATGCCCTCCTTTTTGCGTTAGGTCCCCGGTATCGCCGTTTTGGCGAGGTCTAGTTCACTCCGGCCATGGCGCTGTCACGGGGCGAGATGCTCCCATGAGATTTTCGCCCTCGTGAACTCTTTTTTTGGGTTCACATCGATGCACGCATCACGTAGAGGTAGTCCTTTTTGAGAACTGAGGTTGGGGGCACCGGTTTGCATTTCCCCGGCAAGCTCGAGCCGTCGGCGTCCATGGCGGTGACCGTGTGGAGCTTCTTCTTCGGCGGTTCACGCGTCCCCTTCGTTTGGCGCCATCCGTTTCTAGATGGACGGCCACGATTAGGCCATACCGTGTCAATGTGTAACCGGTCCACCAAAAAGCCATGGACTCGGCTCACCGCCACCACACGCACCTGTCCACGTACACGTGGTGCACCGCACCAATCCCGCGCAGCCGCGTGGTGGCCATGTCAGCAAGCGACACGGTCAACACCGCCAGCTGAGCGCATCTTGTGCTTTAGCCCCTCGGTTTTGTCAAAATCAACCCGCAGTCTAATCTCAGTTCAAAAGTATTTAATTTGGGCCCTGTTTTCTTCTGTTTTAGCCCTTGTAGTTTTCAAAAATAGTATGCACCGTCCAAACCTGCGTAGAAATCAGTTTTAATTGTTTTAATTCAAAAATTAGTTTAGTTTATTTATAGAAATGCCATTCCACCTTGTTTTTAACATAACTTTCACGTTTTAACTCCGACGAGAGTGATTCTTGCGCTCATGTGTTCGTAATAATGCGTAAAATAGTTTTATACGCCTTTTATATTTTGTTTTTACTATTTGGTGTACTGTTCTAATAGAGTATTATTTGTTTGCATGTAATGCTTGGAATGGATGCGTGTATGGTGATGTTGATCACATTTAGAGTGTGAGCCATCCAAGGTTGCTGAGAAGAAAGTGTTTGGAGATCAATACCAGCAGCAAGCTAAGGTAACAAAGGAATCCATGTACCTATAAATTATATACAATTCATTCATGCATGTGTCTAAATTGAAATGCCTATAAGGACTTTACCTAGATTACTTTTGTACCACATATCCTTGTTATCCGTGGGATTGTATGCATGTTGTAGTTAGATGCTGCTACGCATAACCAAGATTAATTAATTAATATGACTAATGATATATGCAATATACTAAAATGGTGCTTTTTAGCAATATGGACCAGGGGGCTAGAGCACGGGGTTTTAGTGCTCTAGATACCTCTCCCTAAGGACTTAATCCTAAAGCGGCAACCCAAGAGATACCGTACAACCATGAGAATCACATGGCTATGATCTTAGCTAATTACTTAGATTAGTTCTAGCTCATCTATAGCTTACTGAAATGGCAAGAGGGGGTACCATGCTGCTTATGGTCCCGGTTCTGCCAAGGTGAGTGCTAGACTATGATCAGGTGTGCCACTCTTGGAGGAAGGTGTCCATGACCGTCTTTGGAAAGGCTTCGCAGTGAGACCCTGCCGCACATCATTGGAAGATGTGATACGAGAGTAATTAACCCTGGCGAATGGGAACCACGGCTCATGGTGAAAGTGTACACACTTTGCAGAGTTTGATCAAACTGTTATAACAGCCGTGCTCACGAACACGAGCGGCCTAGATCCTTTATGATTAGTGGTTACCAGGTTGGTTTGGGAATGATCTTAACATTGATTAATATTTCTATTCACTTGGGTTGGTTTATCACTAAAGTAGTGACTCAGGTATAATAAAATTTGACCAACTAAAATTGCTAACTGTAGTACACTGAGTCAAGCCTTTGAGCCTTCATAAACCTCTTTGTTATACTTGTTAAGCATGGTGCGCTTACGCTTGCTTTACAATCAACAAAAATCATAGATGGGTACCAGATAGTGGAGTTCATGAAGATGATCTTGAGGAGTCTAGAAGTTGTAGCCTGAGGTTCACCAATCGATATCCCTGTGGCTCATGGAGTTCCACTAAAGATTAGATTATCGTTTCCGCTCTGTATTTGTTAAAGACTTGTAAGTCTTGTTGTAATGAATGTTATATCAATATGTAATAAAGCACAATCTTTGGTACCTACCTTGTTTGTCACTGTATGTGTGATATTGACTTCCTAGGCACACATATGGTTGGCACTCGGTTTTATCCTTAAAATCAGGTGTGACAACTAGGTTGTGTTAGACCAAAACCCAAATGAGTTGTGTTCTAAACTACTTGTGCAACTCAACAATAAAAAACCAAGTATCTAATTGTCTCATCTCTGTGACAAAAGGAGCATGTCCTGCTTCCTTGCTAGTTGCACTTAGTGTTGACACCTTTGGTGGCACATAGAAAAATCCGCAAGTGCACGAATATCATAGTAGCTTTTCAAATGAGTATTCTGAGTATCGTATCCACATAGAAATATGTGAGATTAACTACGAACTAACTTAACCAGGGATAGCAACAAGGTTAAGGATAAACAAGAGTATACAGAGGACTTCTAAGGCTTTTAACTTCAAACTTAAGTTAGCATTGTATTCTAGTGTTCACCTGAGGACACTACTAAGGAAGAGCATAACAAAGTATGACTTCTTCCATCACAATTGGGTCCTACTAGGCCTACAAACGAGAAGTGGACTATAGAGGATCAATGAGGCTATCACCCACGCGATCTAGCACACGTTCCAGAATGCAGGGTGCATCCATGAGTAACCAAAAGTCTAAGCACCATGCTTATACTAGTGATTACTACTTTAGCCCTCCTGGCAAGGATTAAAGCACTAAAACGAGTCGTGATCCTGATGAATACAAAAACACAAAATTACTTTAAATTAGAAATCAATTACCAGAGTTGTCTCGAATGCAGGCTCGGATAGAACCCGAATCCGCCAAGGTACAAGTCATACAGAGAGCACCGACAAACCTGGTACTTCCTCCAAACTCTTCCCTCACTCTCTAACTCACTATTTCTATGTATAAAGAATAGATCCAACTCTAGAGGACAATTCTTCTCTTCAATTGCGATCCCTTTCTAGAGGGGGTCTGGGGTCCTTTTATAGGGGTCACCCGGCATCCTGTGGGCCAATGAATCCATGTCACAGCTCCATCTCGACCCTCCAATCCAAACCAACTTCAATGCATGGTGAAGATTGATCCTCAAGGTCATTAGAGGATCCACATCTGAGGAGGGGCTGATAGGGGAGGCCCACTGGTCAGCCGACCAAGGTGGGGTCAGTCAACCCCCTCTGGTCTCCTGTGCCATTGATCTTTGGCGGTAAGTCTCCAACGGCGGATAGGAGTCTAGTGGAGTCGGTTTTGTTGTAGATAGACGTGATTTTCTAACATAGTATGGCCCCACTTTGGTCTGTTTTCTGGATAAATTCACCTGCATTCAAATATTCACCATAACTTGTGGAATTCGTTAATTTAAACCTCTACTTCCTATGTAGATCATTGATTTTAAGTATAAATGCAGGTTAAATTGACGGTTTATTTTTGCTGTAGCGGTCGTCAACACTTAGTTAAATTATCTTTGGTCAAAACAACTCCCCTGCATAGGTACCACAGAAAAAACTTTACCATTAGTGTGGTTTTCATTTTCCACGAACGTTTATTCAAGTAGGGTACATAAGATTGGATCATGGCTTGATAATTGACTTCACCAAGAATTGATTGTTTGGGTGTAAATTCCAATGAAACACATCATGCTTTTGTGTCAATTGAGTGTTAGCAATATGTGGTAATAAATTGTTCTAGGCTCTAACTTATGACCAATAAGATCTATGTGCCATGAAAGATTTGGTGGAGAGGAACCGAGAACATTTGAAATAGTGATGAATTTAGGTCTTGCTATGTTGTAAAGGCAAGGGTATTGATCCTTCAGTGTAGCATTACTCAACCACTTACCCTCCCAAAACCTCACCTAAGGTCCTTCTTTAACAATGATGGATCCAAAGCGAAGAAACTCCTGCTTCACCTTCAACTTGAACTAAAGGTTTAGATACTAGATATTTATTACGTAGTAACTGTTGCTAAGTGCAATCCGTCATGAGAGCTTGAAGAGCCATTTACTCTAAAGGGCGATGTCCTTAATGTTTAGATCATGAATCCCTAGACCTCCTTGGTCTTTTGGTTGGCATAGGATGTTCCACTTTGAAAGGCGATAATTTTTCACCTTGCCAATAAAATCTAGACCGAAAATAATCTAACTTTTTAAGAACACCTTTTGGTATGGCAGAAAAGGACATCATGTATATTGGACGGCTGCTTAGAATTGAATTTATCAAAGTTAATCTTCCTCCAATTGAGAGGTGTTTTCCTTTCCAACTGCTAAGTCGATTCTCAAAACGTTCCTCCACCTTCCTCTAATTTGTATTTCTCGGTTTTCTATAATGGATAGGAATACCTAAATCCCTTTTTGGAAAATTCCTAGATTCGTTCGCATCTAAAAAGTTCAGTATACTGATCAATTGATGCATCCTGGGCATCCCCAAACTAAAAAAGCTTGCTCTTATGGAAATTTATTTTTAGAACAAATAGTTGCTCAAATGCACAAAGGAGTAGCTTCATGTTTCTAACCTTCTCCAGGTCACATGATCAAATACAAAATTGTGTCATCTGCATATTGAAGAACGGAGAGACCACCATCCACAAGTGTGGCACTACACCACTAATTTGTCCATCTTTTGGCTGATCGTCAAAAGTTTCAGCGATATATATTTATTTATTTATTAGACATCAACGTCATCACCTGGTCCTGAAAAGAAGTCTGAATCAAGGAGGAGGGGCTTGAGTGTAAGGACCAAACTAACAATGGCGGACGCAGCAAGAAGCACTGGGTCTCTCCCGGTGGCTAACGTGCAGGCTCTCGTAGCGACTTGCAATAACGGAGTTGATGAGCAGGAGCCCAAGAGGTATCTCAGCAAGGATCCTAATGCGGAGGAGGTTGTAGCCAGCGACGACAGCACTTGCGCGATTCCGGTTATCGATCTCCATAAGTTGCTTGATCCAAAGCCATCGGAGGAGGAGTGTGCCAAGCTGGGATCTACCTGCCTCAACTGGGGCTTCTTCCAGGAATATATATGTATACTAGTAAATATGCCCGTGCGTTGCAATGGGATCGTAATTCATTATATTACAGGAGGCACGAACATAGTTGTATGACAGAGCTGCACGTGAGACACTACGACCACAGCGAGGTGGCTTGAACCTGCAACCACGGCACCACGTGCGCATTGTGTCACTGACCATGGCAAGGCAGCCTAGGCCGTTAGCATGATGGCCATAGTGCGAAAACTGTGCCGGCACTGCATCGCGGCACAACGCTCATGCGAGAGACAAGAAGTGGCCATGGCAATATGCACATAGTGTCTTCAGGCAGCTTGGGCCAGAAGCGAGCGATTCTAACTCGTATGTAAATAAAGAAAGAGGAGCAAAATAAAGAATGTAACTCTTATCATTTTCTATTTGATTATTAAGAGTTCTATTTAGAGTACTCGGGATCTGAGAAATCTATTTAGATTAGGATTCCTACTCCATATTGGTCTAGAGTTCTATTTAGAGTACTCGGGAGGAATCTATTTAGATTATGATTTCTACTCCAATATTTGTCTAGACGCGAGCGATTTTAACTCGTATGTAAATAAGGAAAGCGGAGCAAAATAAAGAACATAACTCTTATTTTTTTCTATTTGATTATTAAGAGTTCTATTTAGAGTACTCGGAATCTGAGGAATCTATTTAGATTAGGATTCCTACTCCATATTGGTCTAGACGCGAGCTATTCTAACTCGTATGAGTACGTGTTATATATATTAGTCCGTGAGTACCGAGCTGATAATCCGCCCTAGCTGTAAGTTACTTCTGTTCTCTGAGTACTTTTCATTTTTCTCTGTTCTACTTAATATGTGTTCTTTCTGACTTTATTCCCTCTTCTGATCTTGTTGATTTGTTTGGTTGTAGGAATTAGGGCATAATTTTGTCGATCCGATCCCCACTGTGGACAACTCAGCTGGGGCAGGGGTCGGAGCGAGTCTAGCCATAGCGGCTCCGACTAGTAAGTCTCCAGTATTCACAGTCCGTCCTGGTGCTTCTTGCATTGAACTCGTCCAATATGTTGAATATGTGCCATGCCCAGTTCCTTGAGCTACTCGTTCCACCAACAAGAGGGCGCGGGCGGATGATGCTTCCGCCAGCTTGTCTGCTACCAAGAAGCCATGTCCTCCGAGTACTCGTCCAGGTACTCAAGTCATAGGTATCATGCTCCTAGGTGAGTGTGTCAATGTTCCTTATTTTTCTTTGATTTTTCTGTTTGTATCTTTACTGGGTCCTCCTTTCTCTTCAGATGGTAGTGCGGTGGAGTTCTTGAAGATGAGGATGAGAATGATGATGCGGCCCTCGATACCCGTCGATGAGTTGTTATAACGTTCCGCTCTTGTTATCTTGTATTGGTTCGAGTTCTTCTTCTGATTTTTCTCATCTTTGTTCCTTGTAGTAAAGGGGGTCGAGCTTGAGTTCCACGGGGGCTGAGGTGCCCATCTTGCCAACCTTGAAGCAAGGTGGCGATGATATTTTTTCTACTGCCATGCCCCCGCCTAAGCCATCTGTTTAGCTTGGGGGTATCAGCCTAAAGAGAAGGACAGCTAGGTGAGTGAATTCTGGCTAGCTCATTCTGTCCTTGTTCTTTGTCTTTCTTATATATTTTCTTATTGGAGAGTTCTTTATCATCTTTTAGGCCGTCATCATCGTCTTCCCCTAATCCCTAGCCAACTTCTTCTTAGTCCGCTGGTGCTCCTCCACGCACCGAGTCTCAAGATTCAGAGCGTATGGTCAGCGAGGTGACTATGGGGGAGGCGATGGCTCAGGTTGATGAAGCCATTGTGGAGTCAACCAATCCCGCGGTGATCGTGACCATGGCGGAGAAATCTGCTTCGGAGGTGGTCGGGGCATCTACCGCGTAAGACATGGCTCTGGTCGTGGTTTGAACACCTCTGCCGATTTCTTCTCCTGTTGGCCACGCATCGAGCAGCCAACACCTAGAAGATGATGTGGTGTTGGAGTTTGACGCCACCCATTGTCTGTCCAAGTTGATCGTGCCTTGGGAGAACCTCTCAGCTGGAGCAGCTTCTTTTGGAGAGCAGCTTTAGATATACATCTTCTTCTTTCTTTTTTTTGGCATTCCGACTTCTTTTACTCTCTTTTCTCATTTCCTTTCTTTTTCTGCGGGAGAAGTCTTTCTTTTAGGATCACTCTAGCTTTTTTTTGGCTCGGGTGAGACTGAGAAGAAGCTGTCCTTTGAATTGAGCCAGCTGAAGGTTCATTTGGCCAGTAAGGAGGTGGAGCTAGATTCTGAGCGCCAAGGGCGTCAGAACTCTGAGAGGGCTCTCCGCGCGCAAGTCATTGAGGCGAAGTAAAGAAGGGATGAAGCCATGGCCGCCATGCGGGAGTTCTCTAGGAAATCTGAAGGTCTCAAGAAGGAGTGTGAAGGTATCCTAATTTCTTATGTTTTGTTTCCTTTTATCTCTTATTTCTCTGTTCTTTATTTGTCTGACTTTCTTTAATTGCCTTGATCAGCCCTCCGTAGAGATAAGCAAAAGCTCTTGGTTAATGTTGAAGAGATGAAGATATTAGTTCGCTCAAATCACAATTGGGCCGAAGAGGTAAAAGCTCGTGCTGAGGAAGAACTCGCTCGTGCCCAGCTGATTAGACTTGGTGCTGATTGGGATCTTGTACAGGGAATGAAAACTATAGAAGATTTGTCCAAGAAGCCAGCGGTATCTGACCAATGGTTTGCCACTTTGTGAAAATCTTTTAAGACCGTTACGAAGCTTCTTTGGACTTCTGAAGATGATGGAAGGACCTAGGGCGACTTCATCCTGCTGATTCCTGTGCGTCTCCAGAGCTTCATCAAGAATGGGGTCCAGATGTGTGCAAGAATGTTTTAGCTTATATATGTGTTCTTGCTCTGTCGGTCCCTCTAGAAAAACTTAGGGAGGAAGCCGATGATGACGATTATTTGGAGTCCATTGAGAAGGCTGAACCTGAAGTTAAAGATTTGGCCAACTTCATCGCTGAGAAGCTTGATATTCAGTTGCCTTCTTCTGATGATGAAGTTGATAGTTAGACTTTGTAGCGCCCGGGCGCCTCCCTCTTGTAAAGATATACTTTATATGGTGCCTTGTAAAGAAATTCTGGCTCTTTGGATACATCTTTACTATTTTGCTTGAATTATTTAAGTGAATCTATCCGAGTTGTTTTCCCAGATCTTGGAATTTTCTTTAAATACGTGCTGGATATAAGCCTTAATTGTTGTAGGCGTATCCAGGTGCTTTTGAGTTATGTCCCTCCAACTGGTCGTACTCTTGTTTTGTGTGTCTTGTCGAGCGTAGACGCTAGATCAGTTGGGTTCTCATCCAAGCCTGAAAAGACTTGGGATAGGGCGAGCTCAAACATCTTTTTAGCTCTTTTGCTCTCATCTGGGTTGAACAACTCTGGGATAGGACGAGCGCTATCTGGCTCTCATCCAGGCTATAAAAACAACCCAGGATAGGTCGAGTGTTGGCTTGTCAGCCTTCTTACTCTCATCCAAGCCTGAAAAGATTTGGGATAGGGCGAGCTCAAGCATCTTTTCAGCTCTTTTGCTTTCATCCGGGTTGAACAACTTCGGGGATAGGTCGAGTGTCAGCTTGTCAGCCTTCTTACTATCATCCAAGCCTGAAAAGGCTTGGGATAGCGAGCTCAAACATCTTTTTAGCTCTTTTGCTCTCATTCGGTTGAGAAAACAACTCGGGATAGGGCGAGCATCCTCTGGCTCTCATCTAGGCCATGAAAACAGTCCAGAATAGGTTCGAGTGTCATCTTATCGGCCTTACTCTCATCTAAGCTTGAAAAGATTTAGGGTAGCGAGCTCAAGCATCTTTTCAACTCTTTTGCTCTTATTCGGGTTGATTAACTCTGGGATTGTCCAAGTGTTTTGTCTTCTCCCTAGTAACAAGAAGAACTCAGTTGGTCTGCTCAGTGGCAACTAGTCTCTTTAGAGTTGCCATTCCACTGGTTTCCTTGTTGCTATTTGTATTGTTGCTCTTGCTGCCTTTGTTGGGTCTTGTTTTGTATTGTTATTAACTATATTCTGTAACCCTCTGTTTGATCAATTGAAGAGTACTTTTTGTTGTTTCGGCCTTGTGCTAATCTATTTGTGCGGGTTCTCATTGGACAGATGAATCTGAAATATGTCCGTTGTGCTGCTCCATGTGAAAAGTTGTGTTACTGTCGCATTGGTTGTGTTGCACAGTTAATGGCGGGAACCGGAGTGCCATATTGGTTTTGGTGAAGGAATTAACTCCGTCTTTAATTTGAGAAGAAAAATTTAACTCTGCCTTTATCTTGATGAGACTGTTTGACTGCTCGGGTAGGCGACTTGGTCCTACTTAACTGGCCCTTTCACGATGGTTTCACCACTTTCATCTTTTTCATCTTGCCATTCTACCTTGTCATGGCCAAAATGGTGAAGAAGAAGTTTATCCAAAGGCACTACATCCGTAAGGTGCCGCCTTCATCGCTCGCTCGCCCTTCAAGGGCGGCAGTTACAGCGGCACCGTTGAGCGGAGGGTCTTCATCATCATCATCATCTTCGTTGCTGGCATCGTTGCCTTTTGGTGTTCATGAGGCTCCGGCGGTGGAGAACGCTCCACCTGCTGGGACATCAATGCCGGTTCCATCTTTGTGGAAGGAGGAGGATCCAGCGGTTGCTCCTGCACCAATCTCATCTCCGTCCCTCCAATTGATGCCACCTCGATGGAGGTGGATTTGATCATCCTTAGCAGCGATAGCGAAGATAAAGTTGACTGGGAAGGGCTCGTCACCGGGGATAAAGTTGACTGGGAAGCTCTTGCCGCTGAAGATGTCGATGACGTCGAGTCTGTGGGTAGCTGGTCCCCATCGAGGTCTGACAGTGGCTTGGATATGCTGCTGTTAGCCCTCGCTTTGATGTTAGCATAAAAGAGATCGAAGGGCGGGTTGTCCAGTCATAGATTCATCTTATTAGGTTGTCGATGTATCCAATAGTTCTGTATGTCGTGCTTGTCTAAACTCCTTTAATCATCTTAATATGTAAATCTTTTGTTCTTCCTTAAATCCGAGTAGTTTCTTGTGGTGTAGTCTGATCTTGAAAATCTAACGTCAGGGTGTCTTTTCCTTCTTCTGACGATGAATCTGAGAATTAGGCCTTCTCCTTGTTGTTTTGTAAGAAAGTTTCCTTTTCGTGACTTCTTTCTGTCTTGTTCGTTGATCTTGAACTTTGGCGAGCATCGGTGCTTTTGTTCGTATTAGGAGTTGTCTTGGTGGGCTCAGGCTTCTTTCATAGCCTGGCTTTTACTTAGCCTAGAGTAGGCTTATTCTCAATCCAAGTTTGAAGAGTTCTAGATGTAACGAGCTCAAATATCTTTTTAACTCTTTTGCTCATGATTTTGAATTGTGAGCTCAAGCGTCTTTTCAGCTCTTTTGCTCTCATCCAGTTGAGAAAACAACTCAGGATAAGGCGAGCACTCTTTGGCTCTCATCTAGGCCATGAAAACAATCTAGAATAGATTCGAGTGTCAGCTTGTTAGCCTTACTCTCATCTAAGCCTGAAAAGACTTATGATAGTGAGCTCAAGCATCTTTTCAGCTCTTTTGCTCTCATCTGGTTGTGAAAACAACTCGGGATAGGGCGAGCCCTCTCTGGCTCTCATCTAGGCTGTGAAAACAACCCAAAATAGGTTCGAGTGTTAGCTTGTCAGCCTTACTCTTATCTAAGCCTAAAAAGACTTAGGATAGGGAGCTCAAACATCTTTTCAGCTTTTTTGCTCTCTTCCAGTTGTGAGAACAACTCGGGATAGGGTGAGCTCCCTCTGGCTCTCATCTAGGCCATGAAAACAACTCAGGATAGGTTCAAGTGTTAGCTAATTAGCCTTACTCTCATCTAAGCCTGAAAAGACTTAGGATAACGAGCTCAAGCATCTTTTTAGCTCTTTTACTCTCATCCGGTTGTGAGAACAACTCAGAATAGGGCGAGCTCCCTCTGGCTCTCATCCAGACCATGAAAACAACCCAAGATAGGTTCAAGTGTCAGCTAATTAGCCTCACTCTTATCTAAGCCTAAAAAGACTTAGGATAGCGAGCTCAAGCATCTTTTTAGTTCTTTGCTCTCATCCGATTATGAGAACAACTCAGGATGGGGCGAGCTCCCTCTAGCTCTCATCCAGGCCGTGAAAACAACTCAGGATAGGTTCGAGTGTTAGCTAATTAGCCTTACTCTCATCTAAGCCTGAAAAGACTTAGGATAGCAAGCTCAAATATCTTTTTAGCTCTTTTGCTCTCATCTGGTTGTGAGAACAACTCAGGATAGGGCGAGCTCCCTCTGGCTCTCATCTAGGCCATAAAAACAACCCAGAATAGATTTGAGTGTCAACTAATTAGCCTTACTCTCATCTAAGATTGAAAAGACTTAGGATAGTGAGCTCAATCATTTTTTTAGCTCTTTTGCTCTCATCCGGTTATAAAAACAACTCGAGATAGGTCATAATAAGACAAACATTGACAAGGAACATCATCTTTATTTTATTGATCATGAATCCTAATTACATGTTGCTCTCTTGCTACATAAATTTTGTCTTGAGTTCTTCAAACGTAGAATCTTCTTAGCTGGCTGATATGCTACGTATTCTTTACTTCTATTCCATCTTCAGTAATCAACTCATATGTGCCTAGTTCGGTGACTTTTATGACAATAAAAGGACCTTCCCATGAGCTATGTAGTTTATGACGTCCGTCAGTTTTTTGTATTCTTCGTAGTAATAGGTCTCCGACTTGAACTAAGCATTGCTGAGTACTTTTGTTATAGTGACGCCTTAAACCTTGGAGGTATCGAGCTGACTGAAGGGTAGATTTTACTCTGACTTCTTCTGTATTGTCGAGTTCCAATCTTCGGGTGTGTTCTGCTTCTCCCTCCTCATATTATTCGATTTTTTGGGGCTGTCCAGATCAAGTCTGCTGGTAGCACGGCTTCTGATCCATATACTAGGAAAAAAGGTGAGTATCCAGTCGCTCTGCTTACTTGAGTGTGTAGCCCCTAGACTACTTTGAGTAATTCTTCAATCCACTTGGAGCCATAATCTTCTAGTTCTTCATACAATCTTAGTTTCAATCCAGCTAGTATGAGTCCATTGGCTCTTTTTACTTACCCGTTGGCTTCAGGGTGTGCAACTCACGCATAATCTATATTGATGTCGTAGTCCTGTACCCAATTTTTGAACTCAATGGCTGTAAAAGGGGAACCCAAATTTGTGATGACGCGGTTGGGTATTCCAAAGCAGTGCATGATGTCTTAGATGAACTCGACTGCTTTTGCTCCACTGTACTTCACGAGCGGCTTGTATTCGATCCACTTGGTGAATTTGTCGATTGCAATGAAGATGTACTCAAATCCGCCTTTGGCCTTTTTGAGTGGTCCTACTTGATCTAGCCCCCAGCATGCGAACGGTCAGACAGGAGGGATGCAAATTAGGTCATGTGCTGGTATGTGAGCTTGCTTTGTGAACATTTGGCACCTTTTGCACTGTCTGACTAGTTCTTCTGCATCTTTCAAGGCTGTTGGCTAATGGAACCCGGTACAAAAAGTTTTGCCCACCAGTGTCCTTGAGGCTGTATGGTTGCTGTAACAATCTGAGTGGATTTTATCTAGGTTTTTTTTCTTTTTCTCTTGAGACACATTTAAGAAGTACTCCTGATGACGCGGCTCTTCTGTATAGGTTGTCACCTACAAGGAAGTAGTTCTTCCTTATTAGATGGTAACTTGTTTTCTCTGATGTAGTCGATGAAGTCTTGAGTCTTTGATCTGGTGACTACCATGATCTGGGTTATTGGTGCTGGTGGCTCAGAGGTTATCTCACTGGGTTGTTTTATGGAGGGTGACATCAACTCCTCTACAAACACACCTGGTGGGACCTTCGCCCTGTTCGATCCCAGCTTGGCGAGAACATCTGCCGCTATGTTTGAATCTCGTAGAACATGCAAGATTTCTAGTCCATGGAAAATTTTCTCTAGTTTTCATACTTCAACATAGTAGGCGTCTATGTTGTCCTTGGTATGGTCCCAATCTTTATTGACTTGATTAATGACTACAGCTGAATCGCCATAGACAAGTAGTCGTTTGATTCCAAGAGAAGTCGCAATCCATAGTCCATGGATGAGTGTTTCATACTCTGCTTCGTTGTTTGTGGCTTGCCACAGTATCTGGAGTATATATTTAAGTTGTTTTTCTTCTGGGGATATGAAAAAAATACATGCGCCAGCCCCGTCTAACTTGAGTGATCCGTCGAAGTACATCTTCCAATGGTCAAGGACGGCATCTGGCGCGAGTTGTTGAATTTCTATCCATTCGACCACGAAGTCTGCGGTGCTTGTGATGTTATTACTTTCCACAAAGAGAAATCGATATTTAGAGCTCCAAGTTCTACTGCCCACTTTGATATGCGTCCTGTCGTATCTCTATTGCACAGGATGTCTCCAAGAGGGAAATCTGTTATCACGGTAATCTTGTGGCCTTCGAAGTAGTGCCATAGCTCGCGAGAAATAATCAGGAGGGCGTAGAGTAGTTTTTGTACATGTGGATATTGTATTTTTGAGTCTGTCAAAACTTTGCTGACGTAGTATACCGGCCGCTGTACTTTGTATACATGCCCTTCTTCTTCTCTTTCTACCACGATTGTTGCACTGACCACCGTAGACATTGCCGCTATGTATAACATCATGTCTTTGTGCTTCTTAGGTGGTGTGAGTACAGGTGATGAGGTGAGGTACACCTTAAGGCTTTCAAAAGCCTCCTTGGTTTTCTCTGTCCACTCAAACTTGCCTGTCTTTTTTAATAGCTTGAAGAAAGGGAGTCCTTTTTCGCCGAGTCATGAGATGAAGCGATTGACGGCTGTCATGCTTCCTGTCAGTTTTTGCACATCTTTTACACAGCATGAGGGTCCCAATTCTGTTATGGCTCGAATCTGCTTAGTACTTGCTTCTATGCCTCAATTGCTGACCAGGAATATGAGTAGTTGTCCTGATGGTACCTCAAAAACACACTTGTTTGGGTTTAATTTCCACTTCCATTTATTTAGGTTTTTTAAAATTTGCTTCAAGTCTTTAATTAGCATGTCTAGGTTCTTTGTCTTTACTACTACATCATCTATATAAGCTTCTGTGTTGTCACCAATCTGTTCACCGAGGCATGTTTGAATAGCTCTTTGATAGGTGTTGTCGGCGTTCTTGAGTCCAAAGGATATGGTTTTATAACAATAGGCATCGAATGGAGTGATAAAAGATGTCTTACTCTGGTCTTCTTCCTTTAATGTGATCTGATGATATCCTGAAGAACAATTGAGAAAAAATAGAAGGGCGGATCCTGCCGTTAAATCGATAATTTGATCAATTCACGGTAATCCGAACGGGTCCTTTAGGCAATGTTTGTTGAGATCCGTGTAGTCGACGCACATGCGTCATTCTATCATGTTCTTTTTCTATACTAGAACAGGATTTGCTAGCCAATCTGGATGAAGGATTTTCCTTATAAATCTGGCTGCCACTAATTTTGTAATCTCCTTTTTGATTGATGCCTTCTTGTCTGGTGAAAATCTTCTTAACTGTTGTTTGACTAGTTTGGAGTTTCTATTGACATCAATTCTGTGCTCAGCCAACTCTCTCAGGACACCTGGCATGTCGGTCGGCTTCCAAGCAAATATATCTTTATTGTCCTGAAGAAAGTTGGTGAGCGCAAGTTCCTATTTAGCTGAGAGGTGAGCACTGATGGTCACCGTCTTCTCGGGATCACCAGTACCTAGGTCAATTTTCTTCACATCGGCCTCTTTTGGTGGTGCAAGGATGTAAGGCTTCTTAGCTAGGATCTCTAGTTCTTCCGGGTTTATCTGTGCAGCAACGGTGGCAATTTCTTCTCTGTCGTCAGCTGCCTGTGCTTTGGCTGTGATTTGGATTGCTTGAAAGTCACAATCGAAAGCGCGCTTCAAGTCGCCCCAGAGCGAGAGTATTCTGTGAGGCCCTGACATCTTGAGTAGAAGGTATGGGTAGTGAGGTATAGCCATGAACTTGGCAAGCGTTGGTCTTTCAAGGATGGCATGATATGATGTCTCAAAGTCTGCAACTTCAAACTGAATGAATTCGGTTCGGTAATTGGTCAGTGTTCCAAATATAATTGGTAGAGTGATTTGTCCGAGCGGCATAGCGGCCTTGTCAGGTACTATTCCATAGAATGGTACTCCTGTTGGGGTAATCAACCCGACAAAGTCTAACCCCATCTTCCTTAGTGTTTCTGAAAATATGATGTTGAGTCTAGCTCCTCCATCGATCAGAACCTTGGTGACTGTCATTCCTGCTATAGTTGGATCTAAGACTACTGGATATAGGCTAGCATTCCCAATGCTAGTCCATTGATCTTCTCTTAAAAACTAGATTGGATATTGTGACCAATTCAGGTACCTTGGGACGGCTGGTTCTGCTGTCATGATGCTATGGAGAGCCAGCTTGTCTTGGTGCTTGCTTCTAGAACCTAGAACTCCAGAGAAGATTACCGCAACTGTTCCCTTCGATTGTTGGAAACCTTTTTCTCCTGGGTTGTCTTCGTCTTTCTTCTTGTTATCCTCTTCTTTATCCTTATTTTTTCCTTTTCTTGCATACTGATCAATGAAGATTCATCAATCTCCTGTTGTGTGGTTTCCTTGCGGGTACCATATACAATGCATATTCTCAATGTCTTCAAATCTCCTGAATTTTGATTTTTTTTGTCTTGTCGGCCATCGTGACGGTGTTGTCTGGTCCACGCTTTCTGTCCGGATGTTCGATGTTTAAAAAAATTCTCCTGTCTGAGTTGCCTCTTTTGTTTTCTCAGTTGTTTCTATCCGGGAATCTTTCCCTCGTATTTTCTTCTGCCATAATCATATTTTCTACTGCACGTCTGAATTCTTCATTGTTCTTTGGGTTCTCTTTGTAAAAATCTTGAAATTACCATTTAGCCATGATCCAATGAGAAAAGGCTTCGATCACTTCTCATTCGGTGATGTCATGTGCTTGGGCACGTAATTCTCCAAAACATCGATAATAATCCCTGAGGCTCTCGCCTCCCTTCTGCTTGAATCCTTTTAGCTCTGCATGCGTGATGGGATGTGTAATGGTGCCTATGAAATTTTCGTAGAAAGCTCTTTGCAAGTCCTTCTAGCCTCTAATTGACCCCGGGTTCAATTAGTCAAACCATTGGAGGGGCATGGTTTCTAGGGCCATGGGAAAGAACAATGCCTTGATATCGTCATTTTCGCTGGCTAGTTCAATTGATTAGAGTAGATTCTGAGCCACTGCCTTGGTTCGGTCTTTCCATCATATTTGGAGTGGTTTGACGGCTTGAACTTGTGAGGCAGTCGTACTGAAGCAAGTCTCCTTGAAAAACAGGGAAACTTATCGTGCGTTTCGGCTTCTCTGTGTTTTGACTCAGCCCCCCTTCTTGCCAGCTATTATTTAGCCTAGAAAGAAACCGTGGGGATGAGTGGTAAGATGCTCTGCTCCTCTCTTCTCTCGGATGCTTGACTTGATTACTTCGGGCATGGTCTCTTCTTTTCTCTTGATTTTGGCTCTCGTTTGGTCCCAGCCTTTCGAAGGCAGTCCTCCTTTGGCTTTGTGCTTCTTGTCCATGTGATGTTGTCCTAGCGGGAAGCTTGGAACGAGTTCTTCTATCATGTGCCTTCAGGGCCATTGTCCGAAGAACTCAGAGTTGTACTTGTTTCTCGTTGGGATGCGAGATCGCTTCGAGTTCTTCTAGCGCCTCTTGTATCTTGCCGTAAGGAGCTATATGTGCTCTGGCCACGTGCCTCTCTTCTACTTCTCTCTCTGACTTTCTCTTGTTGTATTCAGCCAGCTCTGCTTCGTATGTGTCCCACACTTCTTTTCGTTGCTTGGCACGGCTTCTTTTAGTTTGTTCCTTCTTTCTCTAGCTCGTTTCTGGTCCTCCGACTCACCATCGTACTCAGGAGTGTTGGGTGATATGTTTGATTCTGATTCATCTGAAGACCTGACATTGGGTACAGTTGGTGGCATCGATGGTGGCCGTCGAATCATGAGGACTTCTTGGGCTAGCACCACCGCTGCCCTACTGGAGTTGTTGATGACTTCAGTTAGAACGTCGGCATCACAGAACGTGCTTCCTTCTTTGTAAGGTAGAGTGATAGCTTCATCAACTAGTTGAGCATTGCTGCTCCAGGAAAAGTACCCGACCACTAGACTAGGCAATCTTGAGAGGTTACGGTTAATATAAGGCCTTCTTGTGCTCCGGTAAGACGTAGCCTTCATACTGGACCCGCTGCTTTTCAGAGTAAGTCTTGATAAGTCCTCACCACATTGTTGAGTCCGGTTGGGAGGTGACCCAACTTCCTAGAAGAACCTTGAAATAGGTTCGAATTGATCTCTTAAAGAGTTGATGCCGCGTTCTAGAGTCCAATTGAAAAAGAACTCGGCTTGTCTCTAAAGGAACCCGGATCGAACTTCGAAGAGGAATCCGACCCAGACATTAAGTCGAGTCTGGTTGTCATCGAAGCCCGAGTCGATTCAGACATCATAAGGCCTGAGAACCTTTTGGCGAGGTCTTCGGCTGACCCCGTCGAAAGAGTGAATTCTTCCCGAGCTTCCTGAGCTTCGATGAGGCATCCTTGGAGGTTGCCCTCATCGTTTGCCTTGCAAACCCATGATCCGAAGATGAAGATTGATTCCATTAGGAAGATCATGTCATCAAAATCCGTAGAGTTCTTAATCGTGATTATGCTGAAAGCACCTACCTGGCGCGCTAGATGTCGGTTTTTGACCACCGATAGCCTGCCATGGGGGTAGCCGGGATAGTTGTTTGAGCTTCGGCGTATGCTAGAGCTCGACGATGAACGTAGAGACAGTCGATTTATACTAGTTCGGGCCCTCGATCGTAATCGAGTAATAGCCTTTACGTCCAGTCGTCGTTAGCCTTTGCGTTGGATTAATTGTGTTGTATTGTCTCTTGTTATAGGGGTGCCCACGCCCTCTCTTTATATCAATAGAGAAGGCTGGCGTGTGGTTACAATCCTAGTCAGATCCAAAGAAGGTATCCTGAACTAAATATAGAAGTTACTTTTCATAAGAATCCGGCTAGTCTAGCCTATTCTACTCGGATTCGGTGTAGCGAACGCTGCACCTCTCCTTGCTCCACTCCGTGGGCCAGGCCAGGGCCCACGATTCATAGTCATACCACTGGGAAACCCTGTGGATCCCACATCGACAACCACTGAGTAGGCGGGGCCATGACCAAGTCGATGGCAAGAGTTAGGATGGGGGTGATGGCTCCCTACCACCGAGGCTAGATGAAACATCCTTGATTTTCATCAAGGGAAATCCACAAAAATGAAGTGTAAAATGACGAAACAATCCATCAATTTACCCAAATCTGAGTGATACACAAAGTCATACACGATTATCAGAGTACAATAGAAAGTTTTACATAAATTATTTTCTTTGCCATGTAGGGCGGAACACAAACACACTCAGCATTCTAAACAGTATCTGATGAAGACAGCAGCGGAAAACGATCTCCTCAAACCAACTCGAGTGCAGAACAGACCCTCTAGTCCTCCTAGTCGTCGTCGTCGTAGTCGTACTCGGGCTCTGAGCCTGCCAAACATCTATCAGTACACTAGGTACTGGCCACGCATCGCCTACCCTATGCTTGCATTGCTTTGTGAAAAGTGGAATGCATTGAGTTTTATCAAGTTTTAACCCATCTCATTCTCACGTTTTCCCCATCCCATCACACACATCACATCTCATCTCACTCTCACTAGGCGATGAGATCGACTCCCGCTCAGATCTTGCCTCAACGGCCAAAACTGGAAACCAATACGAAACCCGGGGGAAAGGTAGAGAAGGACTCCTCTCTCTAATCAAGTGAAGCATAGGTCATGAAAATGTCTATATTCGTGGACATGGCTATATGTATAGATCGATCAACTCTGCAGAGTGTGTACACCTGGTAATCCACAAGATCGCCATCATTGACGATCCGGCTCGTCTAGGCTGATTTCGACTGCCTCCCAACCGGTACAGTACCACCCTACCACTCAGCCCTAGGCTACCTCGAAGTCCACCATAACGCTAAGACTATGAGACGTAGTACCAGCCCCCCAAGGTCACTACACTGTCTTAGAAGGGTGTGGATCCCCATGCCCATACCTCCCTACACTATCACCTTCTAACCTAGTAGTAGTGGTACCGCCCTAGTCAGTCGGGTAATCGTCCCCTGCCCATTGGGAGCGAGTGGTGTGCACGAAGGTCCCATGGTTCTGGTTCTCAAGACATACCAGTCCTTAGGGGGGCCGAACAGGATATCTTCTCAAAGGGGATCACCAACTCCCCATGCCACGATAGCACCTCCACCAGGGATAACCAATACCCCGGTCCACCTCTCACATTTACCCGCCACAGGTAACCCTCGTAAGGGATGCCTAGGTCGCACCCCTCTAGCGAGACTTCCCCCAAAGACTCATCGTAGGATCCTGTCCAATCAACTCAACCCTTACCACACACTCAAGACTCACACCAAGATCTCCCCAGTTCATTACTCAGTTTACCAAATCCTCGGCACTACGTGCCTTATACATATATGCCTCTCACTCACTGGCATCACATCACAGATATAATGCGAGTAAGAGTAAAAGTAGTAATATGTAACATGCGAGCATCTAGCCTAATAGCAGGGTATGCAGGAGTAAGGTTGCAACAAGGTATAAGGCTCAAAGTATAACTACCATGCAACCTAACATCATATTATTGCATAAAAGTTAAAGCACTAGCAGTTCTAGTTGTAGCATGCGTAATAGGATCTATGAGGTTGGGTGGGGCGTGGCACCTGGCAGGTCGTCTTCCAAGTCCTCGCCGTAGTCGGGGTCGAAGTCCTCAGTCGGTGGGTCCTCCGTCTCTGTTAAATGTAACATATGGTCGTGTGAGTGACTCCTATAGAGGTGCACAAAGAAGCACAGAAATTCGAAAGATCCAAATACACTCAAACATAAGCCTATAACGTAGAGCTCATTTTTAGAAAAATTTGGACTCTAGTTTGGTATTTTTCTGAGTTAAAATGAATTAGTTATGAATTTTCAAAGATTAAATGAATTTCTAGAAAAAAGAAAAAAGACAGATTTATTAACGGGGTGACACGTGTCAGCAGCTGGTTGGTTAGAGGTGCATGTGATGCTGACAGGTGGGTCCCGTTGACCGGTCAACGGTCAACGGTCAACTTCGACTGGGCCTCAACTGGGCTTTGACGGGCCGGGCTAGGGTTGGATATGGGCCGGATCGGGCCAGACATGTGTCAGGCGGTGGTTGTGTCCACGTGGCAGCCTGGGTTCAAAATGGGCTTTGGCCCACATGGGCGTGGCTCACGGTGGACAGAGTGGTGTGGGGCTGTGAACCACAGACTCAGTCCGTGGTGGACTGAGCTCACCTGCTCTCTCTTCTTCTTGGTCCACGGTACACCAGGTGCATCAAGCGCTCCTTCCCGCCACGGCTGAGCTCTTGCCGGCGGCAAGCTCGTGCACTGGCGCACTATAGTGGTTTAGGGCGGCTACTAAAGGGCTCTACGTCCTCGCGGGTACACCAGGATGCTCGTCGACCCATCCCCATCGAGCAAGGGGCCGGAAAGCTAGGAACGCCCCAAACATGGTGGCGCTCGGTGCGAAGTTCCGCCAGCGAGGCAGACATGAATGGTGCCCTGCCAGGCTCTTCCTTCCTCTTGCTGCCATGTGCCTCGTGTTTCTCCACCGCGCGATGCAGTCCGAGCCCCTCCACCTATTCCTATGAGTCGGGGGTGTCCCGAACGAGGCCTCTCCATGGCGAGCTCTAGCCATGGCGGGCACGCTCTGTGTCACGCTGCCCCTCGACGTTCTCAGGACCTCGAGGCGCGATGCAACGGCGGTTTGGTCTGCAGGTGTGTGTGCGTGTGTGCAAGCAAGGTGAAGGGTCAAGGCTTCCCCTTGCTCGTCACCGGTACGGGAACAGCGAGGTGGTGCCCGTCGAGCACGACGGTGGTGAACGAGGAGAGGTGCTGGGGGCTACTGGTGCAGGGCGAGTCGATGCCGTGTAGTCGTGAAACTGTGTAGTGCAGTCCCGCGGTGAAGAAGAGGAAGTCCGGCGTCGCCTTCGTCTCCGACGCCCCGAACAGTGGCGGTGGCTTCGCGTCCTCTGCTTTCCCCTCCTTCCCTTCTCTTCCTACCCCTTCTCTCTTCTCCAGGTCGAGACGGATTGGCGAGGCCACCGGGCGGTGGTGAAGTGGATGGGAAAACTAGGGCTCTGGCTCGGGGGTTTTTATACCCCGTGCTCGGCTTTGGCGCTGGTGAACGGTGGATGGAATAGTTGGGGCGCATGGTGGTGATCGGAGGGCGTTGCGTGGGGTTTTGGGGCGCGGCGTGATCACGAAGATGCCTTGGTGCTCCCGTTTCCTCGTTGCGGCTGGCCTGGCACCGTATGGTGGTGTTAGGAGGTGGTTGCGGGTGTGGCCAAGGCGATGGCGTCACGACGCGAGCGGGGCTCCAACTGTGGTGATGGTGAGCACGGGAAGGCGACATGGCGCACTTGCGGGGGCTGGGCGCAGCGGCTTGGCGCGTAAGGCTGGCGTACGGGGGAGACCGGGGGAATCTCCCCTGCGCAGGTGGTTGCTCTGCTTTTACAAAATAGTGGGGCGTGCGGTTGGGGATGACAACCGGGGCCAGCTCGTCAGCGTCAATCGGAGAAGGTGTCGTCGGGTTGTGGTGCGATGCGGTGTGGGCCGCCAGCTGGGCCGGCTCGTCATTTTCTGCGCGAGTAAATGGGGAACGGCCGAAGCTTGGTCTGCTGGGCTGGCGGGGCAGTTGAGAAAGGCTAGGCCGGCTCGGTTGAGTAGGCCCGCTGTGGGTGCGGCTGAGCGGGGCAGGCCGGCTGGCTGCGGGCTCGCGGGCGCGGCGGCGGTGGAGGCAGGCCGGCTCGGTGGAAGCGGGCTGGCTCAGGAGCTGAGCCGAAAGGCTTTCTCCTTTTTCTGGTTATTCTGATTAGCCTTTCTATTTATTTCCTTGCTATTCTATCTAAACCAAATTACTACATGCATACACATGTGTCGCCTACACATGTACGCCCTAGTGGGGTCCACTAGAGGTCATTTAGGGTTCAAGCTTCACAAGCCAGGGGTTGGTAACAACACACACGCTTATGCATTTATTTAAGCATTTAAATCAATGTTGTTGCTTTTATTAATCAATACAAAATAACATAAGAAGCAACTCATGAATATTTAATTAAATGCAAAAAATGTAAATTTCTACTTTAGGGTCTACTTGTGCAACTAGGTAGTAGTTTTCCTACTTGTCACTCACCAATCATAGGTTGTTTTAGAAAAAAAAATTATAGTTGTGATTTTTGGTTTGTGAAAATTTCTAGGTTGTTACCCTGGAGGAGGCGGGCGAAAGGCGGGAGCGTCTGATAACGGACTAGGGGAGGCGGGCAGCGGCCTACAGACCTAGCGGCGGGGACACCGCAGGGGCTAGAGGAGGTGGGGACATCCGAGAACGGGCTGGAGGAGGCGGGCGTGAGGCGGGAGGCCGGCTGGAAGACGATGACCCGAGGAAGAAGATGAATAAGCGCGGGTCAACTGGGATGTTGGATCAAGATCTAACGGCTGAGATCGATCGCCCGAAAAGAATTAAAAATCAGGCACTGATCCATATTTTCCATCTGTTGTGATCGGAATATTCATATATTCCATTGCTAATTAAAAAAGATGCTAATCTGTGAGCTTCTCGATAGGCTCTAGCTCTATCTCGAGTAGGCCATACTGTCAACAAAAGTCTTCTCACCCAGGCTGCTTGGAATATATTGACTAACAAAAATCCTTTTCTCACCTCTGTCCTCAAGGCTAAATATTACCACAATTGCTCCTTCTAGACAACCAATACCACTGGCCCTCAGTCCATTTTTTGGTCCTCTATTTTGCAGGTTAAAAAGGATCACTGCACCAACTCTGTCTACCAAATTCATGCAGGTAACAGCTCCATTTGGTTCACTCCATGGTGCCCTATATGGAACTCCATACATGACCACATGATTTTGCCAGTCACTAATTTACCCCTGCCTGCTACCGTTTCTGATATGTGGATGCCTAACTCTCGTTCTTGGAATGTACATCTCATAGCCAACATTTTTTATAACCAGGCTGTCCAGCTATCACTTTTGTTCAATCTGTTCATAGTGACCAACAGGACATTCTAAGGTGGACTCCCTCCAAGAGTGGTCAATGCACTACTAAAAATGCCTACAGACACCTCAGCTGCCAACTGCTGATTCAGCTTCCCCAACACGGATCCAGAAGTATTCACCATCAAGCTAATCAGATTTTGCAGAGGGCATGGAAAAGCAAGGACTTATCCCCCCTAATCAAGGCTTTCACCTGGCGGCTTATAAGAAGGGCACTAGCCACTGCTGATAGAGCATCCAGGTACTCTACCCATATTGATAAACATTGTGCATCATGTGGTGCAGTGGAAGACGATGCTCATCTATTCTTCCATTGCCACCTTCCTCGGACGGTTTAGTTTTCTACTAACCCTCCTCTCCGAACTGATAATCTTCGTCAAGAGGATGACGGAGTGCAGTTAACTCTCCAGGCTTTTGTCTCCAAATCAACCACTATTGATTTATTTCACAAAATCCTAATCACTATGTGGTACCTGTGGAAGGCCAGGAACGACACCCGTTTCCAAAGGAAACCCTGGACTCCTTGGCAGGTTCACCAAGCTGTGGCAGCACACATTGCCACTCAACAGGCAGCAGAGGATATGCAGGACCACGCCACTGCTTCACAACCTACAAGAAGGATGGGTAGCTCAACCACAACCACAGCTACTTGCCTCACACGAAGGCAACATACTACCCAGAGAACGACAGGTATGAATCTCTCTTATGCAGGCATGGTTCGAGCGGATTGCCACACTGAGCCGTCCAGCAGTATCATCCAGATAGACAGGAATACAATCCAAGTGCCGGCCCTACTTCCAGGCGTCAGATGCTTCGCCGATGCATCATTGCTACCCGATAACCCATCCAGACCATCAAGAACTGCTGGTCTGGGAATTTTATTTGTGAATACACAGGTACATCCGGCGCAGACGATCTACATCTACATCAAGGCGTTCATGACAGGTGCCCACTCGGTGATCAAGGCGGAGGCTGCTACCTTAGCACTCGCAGCAATTGTCAGCGACAAACTTAATTTTGGCAACACAACTTTTTTATCAGATTGCCAACAATTGGTGGACTTTTTGAATATCACAGACCAAAGCCATCCTCCAGACTGGAGAATCACATACTACACCCAAATCTTCGCCAACTACTCAGCTCGATGACAAGCTCAGATCTTCAAGATTAGAAGGAATCTCAATACTACGGCAGATACCCTGGCTAGACAGGCCTTTTCTGCTTCGGTTCCTACCAGTTCAACCCATGAGCTGCGTGCTCTTATAGTAATCATGGTCATCAGTGCTCGCTGGTGGATGCACTGACCTATGTAAGCCTGCAATCTGTAACACTCCTTTCTCCTTCTTGCTGCTGAAATAAAGTCGTTTGATGAAAAAAAAAACTCTCCGTCCCTCTTTATCCTGACGAGCCACTTCGGCCTGCAGTCATGCGCTGCCCATTATGTACGCTCCGTGGTCCATGCCCAGTTGCCCACCCACCAAGGCAATAAATTAAGATCAAATAAAGGAGTATTCGATAGCTAATGCAAGGCCAGTGAAGTTTCACGAGAGTTTTATTTTGCTTTTGCTGTATTCAAGGTGGTGTGGTGGTGTTTTACTGTTTTCACGGTATGAATCTGGGAATGTCTATTGCTGATGGAAGTTGCTTCGTTGCTCATGAGTATTGTCTTGTCGATGTTGTCCTCTATGTTGGAAATGTTACCATAAGTCAACAACTGTCCTTGCCTTCTATATCATGTATACAGCAAAAATTTTGCTTTATAAACTGTCACCCAACTCAAGCATATCATATCATTCTAACCATTGCTGATTTGACCTGTTTTGTAGATTGGTCAAAAGTTTTCACAGCCAAAAAGTCATGATACCTACTATATATTCTTCTGCAAAAATTAGGCCTTCAGAACAATGAGAAGAACGTCAAATTAATTGCTATTCATCTACAAAGGTGTTTTTTTAAAAAAATTATAAAAAACATGTACGCACCACGCGTGCATGTCTACTATCATACATAAGTTTTGCTGTATATGTTGTCAATAAAGATTAGGGATATTTTCTATATGATATATGAATTGTCTTGTTAAACATTTGACTTTTGTACTCATCTATCTTGATATATTTTTTGTAAATATGTGTGTGTTGGACGTGCATATGTACTAGTTAATATAAAATATATATAGGAGTATTTGATATAATGGGGTGTTTATCTTCTTCACACTCTGTTTTAGTTTGTTTCTCTTCCTTTTCTTCTACATTGGCAAATATTCTGGTGAGGTTATTAAAGCTCCAAGTTAAGGGCATAGCTCTAGTTGAGAGATGACGACCAAAGTCTAGCGGCGCTTGATTTATGTTTAAAAAAAAGAAAAAAAATAGCGGGCTTGAGTGAAGGCGAGATGGTGGTATAAAGGCCTAGTAGTAGCGGCCTTCAAGGGCGGTGCTAGTGTGATGACTTGGTAGGGACATCACCAGTTAGGATGGTTGATTGGTTGGATTAGCTGTTGGTTTTAATTGGATTTGACCTAATTTTATTCAAAAAACAAATAAATTCTAAGGCCTATAAATTCTAGGTAATGAAAAAAAGGTTTAGTTCCATTCTATAAAGGATTTTGACTAAATATTCACTCAACTTAAATAAATGACTATTGTGTAGGTTTGTTAGGAAATCGAGAGAGACGAGGCAAACTCGTGTATCCACATGATTAGTCCGCCATGACATATATGCTATGGTACGGGATGGGCTGGTTTTGCCACTTGGGCCAGTTGATGGTGGCAGATAAAGGCTCGTCAAAACCATCATACTAGCCATTGGGAGCTTCACAGCTTATGCGTGAGCACCGGATACTCTGGTGGCATCACCGGAGAAAGTTCTCTAACATCCAACGGTTGAACTAGACGTTGGACACCCGAAACACCGGTCCCTCTTCTTCAGTGGTCATCGTAGAAATCCTATGACTCGGGAGCTTTCAGTAAAACTAGCCCAGGGCAAAACCTTTTTCTTCACACTACTACAATAAACTTAACGAAGGCGGGCACTTTTTATTTTCCGAGGCGGGCAAAGGCAATCGCCTCCGTAACCGTGACCTTTGGACGGAGGCGGTTGCCTTTGCCCGCCTCGATTAAACGTTTAACCGAGGCGGGCGCCTTACAAATGCCCGCCTCGGTTAATGGATTAAAATAACAAAAAAAGCCCAGAGCCCGCTAGCGAGCCCGTTTCTGAGCCCACTGGCGAGCCCGTTTCTGCCACCGTGAACTACAGCGCCAGCGCCCTCCACCAGATCTGCTGCTCAGGGAGTCACCACTCGCAGATCCGCCGCCCTCCACTGAATCCGCCGCTCGGGGAGTCACAACTCCCAGATCCGCGTCGGGGAGGTTGATCCGCACTGCAGAGGTCGATCCACACTGGGAGGACCTCGATCTCACCGGGAGGAGCCATCGCCGTCCGCCGCCAAGAGTAGACCGAGAGAGAGAGAGATAGTAGATTGAAGCCGTCTATCCGTCCGTCGTGCCGCCGTCGCCTTGGATCTGGATCTGCAAGGAGACAGAGTGTGAGAGAGGGAGACGAAGAGTATACCGAGAGAGAGAGGGGACCTGCTTGAGGACGGATCTGGCCCTGGATCCCGCTCACCGCGCCGCTGCCGGTTCCTGAGCGACGCCGTGAGGGAGCGGGCCGCCTCGCACGTCTGCGTTGCCGGGAGGAAGCTAGCCGGCTCGCGCGCCGCCGGGACGTCGCACACCGGGGCCCGCGCACCGCCGGGGCAGGGACACGCGCGTGCCACACGTCGGAGCTGAAACTCAGGGCAGGGCCGCATGCGTCGGGTCCCGCCGCCCGCCGGAGAGAGGAAGGGTCGCGCTGGCGGGATCTGAGGGAGAGGACCTTGGGCTCGCCGGGATCTGATCGGGAGGTGCAAGGGAGAGAGTGGACTAGTGGAGGGAGGGAGAGAGTGGAGAGAGGGAGGGTGGAGTCGCGGGAGTCGCGACTCGCTCGGCTGCGGGCGCCGCTGAGAGAGAGATGGCTGAGAGAGAGAGCAAGTGGAGGAGAAGAAAACCCTAAGTCCTGAATATATAGTGGGTTAGTATGGGCTAGCGGGTTGGGCCTGATTTTCCGAGGCGGTTGCGTCATTAACCGAGGCGGTTATGTTATAATGCCCGCCTCGGTTAATACTTATTAACCGAGTCGGTTATTTTACAATACCCGCCTCGGTTAATGATTTACCGAGACGGTTATGTTACAATGCCCGTCTCGCTTAAAACTTATTAACCGAGGCGGTTATTTTATAATATCTGTCTCGGTTTGAATAACCGAGGCGGGCAACCGGGCCGCTCACCTCCGAGGCCATTTTGGAAATGTTGCGCAAATTTTTTTGTGTAGTAGTGTCGGTCCCCCTCTAGGTAACCACAAGAGAAATCCGGTGGCCCCTGGGAGCTCTAGGGAACTAACTCCAAAGACTACTCGCACCCATAGAGGAGAGGGGCCTAAAGTTAGTGATTATTTTAACCACCCTTATTTAACCAAATAGGCCCTGGGAGCTCAGAGATTATATTTTCTAAAATTGGTTAAAACTTGAAAAGTTTGACTCACATTAAAGCTAGAATAATCTAAAATTTAAATTTTGAACAGGAGTAGCAATCAGCCACACGAATGAGAAAAATGTGCACAAGTCCTCTCGTCTTAAGTTGAGGAGATATCTGTATGTATGTAGGATATGATGCAAAGGCACCGAAGCCAGTCCTTCGATCCTTTCATTCCTGACGTCGGTGGCAGAGCTTGATCAAAGAAGCAGGAGGGGCCATTCTTTATAGTTGAGTATTAATGACTCATGAACAGTACATAAGTTACTGTTTAGCAAATGAAAATTGCACTGGGCAGGGGGCGTGGCCCAGCTTGGCCTTAATCACCGCCCGTCTGGCGTCAACCAGGAAAGCCGAAAAGGGATGCACCGTGCACATGCACGTAATTAATCAGAAGTAGGGGCGGATCTGCCACTGGGGCTGGGGGGCTCGACCCCCCCCCACCCACCCCTACCGCGGCGGCGCCCGTGGAGCCCCCGCTCAGCCCCCTCCCCCTAGAAAAATTTCTGTCATTGGAGCTTGGGAAGGAGGGGTTGGACGGCTGCAGGCAGTCGCTGGACGGAGGTTGAAGACGAAGATATGTTTATTCCTGAGCCGGCCTTGTATGTGGTATTTTTCAGCCCAGATAGAGAAGCCCATCAGCCCATTAGGGAATAGAAACCGGCCTTTCTTCTCCTCTTTCTTCCATTTCTCGATTTCTAGACTGAATCGGCGTTGGGTGGCCGCGGACGAGTTGCAGGCGGCGGCTGCTCCCTGCGACTTAGCAGCAGCCGGCGGCCGGAGCCGCGGAGGCAGCCACGCGGGAGCAGGCAGTGCATGTGCCGCACGGGCGCAGGGTGCATTGCGCACTTGCGCAGCTGCAGGGGATTCAGACATTCGGTGGATGATGTGGGCATGTGGCCAGCTTTTTGCACCTTAGGTAAGGTAAGAAAATTGAATCCAATCCTAGATTTCCGATTTTGTTTCTGATAATTAGTTTCTAAGAATTATTTTCAGTTGCATATGTCTATGCGGAGAGGAATGAATCTTAAGTAGGAAAGAATTAACTATAGATGCATATGTTTGCATCCATGAATATGAAATCTTTTTTTCTAACATTTTCAAGGAATAAGAAACTAGAAACTCTATGATAATATATTTGCCACACAACAGATCGAGCGGCATATATTGTATTTCCAAGTTTTCTAGTCACAAGGTTAGTTTAAATGTTCTTTGAGCATTTTAAATTCATCATATTAGTTGAGGTAATTCCCTTGTCACATCTCAGGCGATTGTTCAGTGTTTGGCCTTTTTCTATATTGTGCAGTAGCTGCCGGACGAAATAAGTACTGCATTTTTAGCATTTCTGACGAGCTGCAGCCAAAACCAAATACATTCGAGTATATTGGCCTTTATTGTTCAGCCCCCTTTGATCTATTCCTGGATCCGCCACTGATCAGAAGAAAAGGAGATGAGATTCGTGTAATATATAACACATTTGATGCGCGCACGAGAGAGAAATATTAAGGCACGACTTTAGAGGAATAGAGTGTACGTCCTGAATTATCAAGAGTGTGTTTGGTTTCTAGCCATCACGTGTCATGCCACATACAAGACGTACTGCCACATTGCGTTAATACGCGTTTGGTTGACGATTTAAGCTGGACAACCACATCTTTCATAATATTATATTTTCACCATGCTTGTGGGGTCTGATTCTACCACCACAAGTATGGTGCCGCCGCGGTGCACGGTAGACCGTGGCTAGGAACCAAACACGCTCTCAGTCTTGGCAGCAGGTAGGTACCACATGAAAAACGAGAAAGCACCGTTTCTTCACGTTCCCGCCCATGACTATCTTGGTACGGTGTGCGCGCGTCAGCTTCGGTCATAAGTAAGACAATATGAGAAGGGCTCAGCAAAAGTCGCTAGCGTGGCCAGGCAGGAGAGGAGCGAGAGCTCGAGTGTTGTCAGGCTGCATGCCGTGCGTATGGCGACTGGAGACGGGAGTACGGGACGTGCCCTGAATGTGGAGAAATTTTGGTGCAATCCCGGGGTGCAAAAATCTATGGTGGGTGCTCTAGTCACTCGCACTTGCATACATCATGCATGGTAGAAGAAGCCACCGCAACTCGTGCACCGCCCTCCTCCGTTGCTTTTCTCTCAATGGCATGCAAATGTCAGCATCGTCGTCGTCACAACAGAAGAGGGCAGGCATGGCAGACTCCTTCAGCGCACGTCATAAAAAGGGGGGCGCGGGCGAGAGAACCAGCGGCAGCAACCAGAAAGCCAGAAACAAAAGCTCGGTGAGGGGGGAGTGCCAGGACCAATGGCGGCGAACAATGCAAGAGCTGTCGCGTCTGCTCTCCCGGTGGCGAACGTGCAGGCGCTCGCGGAGGCTTGCAATGGGATCGATGGGCAGGTGCCCGAGAGGTACCTCGTCGCGGAGGCGGAGGCGGAGGCCGGTTCGGAGGAGATCGTCGTCGCCGGCGGTGGCGGAAGCCATTCGGAGATTCCGGTAGTGGATCTCCGCAAGTTGCTTGACACGCGGTCGTCGGAGAAGGAGTGCGCCAAGCTGAAATCTGCATGTCACCCATGGGGCTTCTTCCAGGTATATATATAATATGTGCTCATCAATTCGTTCGTTGGTTCATGTGCTGTCTGAATTGTGCAAAATGGCCGTGCGTGTATACTACAACTGAACCGGCGGCACGCAGCTCATCAACCATGGAGTGCCAGATGAAGTGATTCGGAACCTGATGCGTGACGTAGCTAAGTTCTTCGACCTGCCGCTGGAAGCCAAGAAGCAATGGGCACAGCGCCCTGACAGCGTCCAAGGCTACGGCCGGGCCTTCGTTGTGTCCGAGGATCAGAAGCTGGACTGGGCAGACATGCTGCACCTTCAGCTTCAGCCGAGTGAGTCGAGGGACCTATGCTTCTGGCCTACTCACCCTCAGTCCTTCAGGTAACGGTAACGTCACTGCCTTTTTTTTTCTTTTGCACATGTTAGAGTGAACGGATCTACTGACCAAAGAACGTGGAAGCCTAACCATCGTAGAAGAAAGTACACAAACGTGAACGACACAGAAGAGCGATATTTTTTAACGAGGTTCAAGGATGTGCCTTACTCAGGGCATGACTACTAGTACTCGTCCCCATAAAACAGCAGCTATCCCGGCATCTGAGTGTGTTTTCACGGCCTTTGCCAAGTCGTCTCTCATGGTTCTAACAGGGGTCGCCTCACATTTATGGGCCCCTAGCTAGAATATAGAGTTCGACGTACTTCAATTCTATTCTAGCCCCTAATAATAAAACTCAAATCGTGGCGTAACCAAACAGTAGACATATTTAGCATATATCTTGCAGTATATAGACACGAATTGTAGAAAATAATCTCAAGTTTCCATTAAATTCATTAGGAATTCCGTAGAGGCCTATTCCTCCGAGACAGCAAGGCTAGCATTCCGTTTGCTGGAGCTGATGGCCAAGGCCACGGGCGCCGACCCGGCGCCGCTGCGTGGCTTGTTCGAAGAAGGACTGGAGCAGGGCATGAGGGTGAACTACTACCCGCCGTGCCGGCAGGCAGCTGACCGGGTGCTGGGCCTGTCGGCGCACACCGACGCGTCTGGCCTGAAGCTGTTGCTGCAGATGAACAACGATGTGCAGGAACTGCAGGTCAAGAAGGATGGCAGGTGGTTCGCCGTGGAACGCCGTGGACGGCGCCTTCATCGTCAACGTCGGTGACGTGCTTGAGGTACAGACGTACAGTTGATGATCGCTAGTCGTTACGTGACGGCCGGGAAAGAGAAAAATACTCCAAAATTGTATTACATATGAACACCATGATGTTGTCCTTAATTTCCTTTATTTATTACAGATAATGAGCAACGGAGAGTTCAGAAGCGTTGAGCATAGGGCCGTGATACACCCAAACAAGGAGCGGATTTCGGTGGCGATGTTTCACTGTCCTAGCCTGAATCTGAAGCTTTGTCCTCTGCCGGAGTTCGTGAAGAAAGGCGAGAAAGTGCGGTATAGATCGACGAGCTACGAGGATTTCTTGAAGCAGTATTTTGCAGCAAAGCTTGATGGAACGGAGCGCTTAGAGAGGTTGAAGTTTTTTTTTTTTGTGGAACTTAGAGAGGTTGAAGTTGGAGTAGTATCTACTCGATCAGCCTGCTGTTCGACGTGATATAAGTATATTATTGTCTATGAATGAATCTATGTTAATGGATGAATTGGATATCCACCTACGGGCCATTTTGGGAGAGGGAGAATGTTCTAGTAGCAATTTTGAGGACTTATTAGCTCACATTTCTAGTAGTTATAGTAAATCCTAAAGACTGATATAATCCAGCCAAAGATTGCATCCCAAATTAAATGGGCCTGTTCGTCTAAAAAAAAAGAATTAAATGGGCCTGCTATACACTCCAGTCCACTAATTCCTCGAGGCCTGTTAAATGGGCCTGCTATGCACTCCACCCCACAACAGCAAAATAACGCTTATAAAGAAAATAACACATAAGGATAGTAATTGAGAGGCTAAGAGACACTCGTGGATGATAAACGTGAGAATGACATGATGCATATGTGCGTGCTCATGTCATGGATGATGAGTGATTGTTAAGGTGAGTTGATCGAACTTTGTTTGAGTTGGGTTAGTGTGATTTGGACTAAGGCATTGAGTTGGCTTTTGTTTTGCTTTATAAACTGTCACAGAACTCAAGCAGATCATTCTAACCATTGCTGATTTGACCTATTTTGTAGATTGGTCAAAAGCTTTCACAGCCACAAAGTGATGATACCTACTATTCTTGTGGAAGAAGTATATGCTGCAAAAATTAGGCCTTCAGAACAATGCGGAGAACTTCAAATTAATTGCTATTCATCTACGAAGATGTTTTTTTAAAAAAATTTTGATAACACGTACTGTGTGCATGTCTACTATCATACATAAATTGTTGCATATGTTGTCAATAAAGATTAGGAAAATTTTCTATATGATATTGGAAAAAGTCTACATAACCCCCGAACTATTCAAGGTGGACTACTTCACCCCCCGAACTATAAAACCAGATTTTCTACCCACTTAACTTTCCAAAATCGGTCAAATACCCCCCTCAGCGGTTTTGGACGGTGGTTTTGTCTTTTTCTTTTTTATTTATTTTCGCTGAATCTTTAAAAAAATTATATTAAATCACGGAAAATCATAAAATAAAAAATTTAATTTTGCTGGACTCCACATGAGTAGATCTAGACAACGAACATATGATATGGTATGTTTTAGTACAAATTTTTGTTGTAGCTTTAGATCTATGCTTTTTTGTAATTAAATGGAATAATTCATAGATATTGCTTCTATGGTCCAATTGTGCTTAAATTTTTATAGTGGGCTAATTATTGTATGATTGAATTATAGTAAAAATTTCATACTCATTGGATCATGTATAGCTTAGTTATAGATAATATACATGCTCCAATGAGTATGATATTTTTACTACAGTTCAAGCATACAATAATTAGCCCACCATAAAAATTTCACCACAAATTGAACCATAGAAGCTGCAGTTATAAATTAATTATATAAAAAGCATAGATCTAAAGTTACAGCAAAAACTTTGTACTAAAGCATACCATATTATATATTCGTTGTGTAGATCTACTCATGTGGTGTCCAACAAAATTGAATTTTTCATTTTATGATTTTTTTTGTGATTTACTATGATTTTTTAAAGATTCAGCCAAAATAAATAAATAAAAAAGACAAAACTACCGTCACTGTAGCAAAACCACCGTCCAAAACCGCTTGGGGGATTATTCAACCGGTTTTGAAAAGTTTAGGGGGTAGAAAATCTGGTTTTATAGTTTGGGGATTAAAGTAGTCCACCCTGAATAGTTGAGGGGGTTATGCAGACTTTTTCCTATGATATATGAATTGTCTTGTTAAACATTTGACTTTTGTACTCATCTATCTTGATATATTTTTTCATCGATATGTGTGTGTCGGACGTGCATATGTACTAGCTAGTTAAGATCAAATATAGGAGTATTTGATAACGAGGTGTTTATCTTCTTCACACTCTGTTTAATTTGTTCCTCTTCCTTTTCTTCTACATTGGCAAATATTCTGGTGAGGTTATTAGAGCTCCAAGTTAGGGCATAGCTCTAATTGAGAGATGACAACCAAAGTCTAGCGGCGCTTTGAGTGAAGGCGAGGGTGGTAAGCAGGCCTAGTAGTAGCGGAGTTCAAGAGCGGTGCTAGTGTGATGACGTGGCACGGGCATCACCAGTTAGGATGGTTGATTGGTAGGATTAGCTGTTGGATTTTAATTGGATTTGACCTCTTTTTATTATATTAAAATAAATTAAATTCTAAGGACTACAAGTACTAGGTGATGAAAAATAGGTTTAGTTCAATTCCGTATAGGGTTTTGACTAAATATTTACTTAGCTTAAATATTGTGTATGTTTATTAAGAAATTAAGAGAGACGAAAGGCAAGCCACACTGTGCACATGCTTAGCCCACCGTGACATGTATATATGCCATGGTACGGGATGGGCTGGTTTTGTCACTGATCATATGGCGAACTCTTGTATTACTAATTTGTGTGACAGAGCACGACCTAATAGAAAATAAGAGATAATAATGTGGCAAAATAACGATATGTTTATAGATACTAGTGGACAAGAACGTGCAACATGCACGTATCTATAAAAAAATCTTTATAACGAGGGAACAATAGAAAATTTTGAAAGTCAATTCTAATCTCTCTTAAAAACATTTATGCTCTCTCAGTGGACTCAGATAACAGTGTTCTCATTAGCGAAAGAGAATTGCACATATAAACTCTTAAGCAGATTTCTATCAATTCTTATCTGTGTGAATGAACCGTCACTGCAAAGATTAATTTGAAATTATTCGATCAACTTTAACTTATGTAAATATTGTAAAAATATTGTCAAACAAAAAGCAATGAGTCATAAAAGATGTTTATTGCGGAAAGGCATCATAAACACAATATCTCTTCAAGTCTACACCTAACATTTAAAGAATGGTGTAAATCAAAGCTTAAAACACATCAGCTACTAGCCGGCTGCATCAATTTCATTTACCTTTCTTTTTTTCCCCCTTCTGTGTTCCAGCAGAATCACTGTCCATCCTAGGTGTCGTGCTGCACTGGTTGATCGTGGTGGAGACTGAAGCGGTCAGGATTAGGATTCAGGGCTTGCTTATCAGATTGGTCACTCACTCAGACATTTTGTTTCCCCTCCTAAATATCGGGTGTTTGGACACATGTATGAAGTATTAAATATAAATTAAAAAAATAATTAATTGTACAGATTGTGACTAATTTATGAGATGAATTTTTTAAAACTAATTAGTCTATAATTTGACAATGTAGAGTATACATGTGTTAATGATAAATTAATTATGCTTAATAAATTTGTCTCACGTATTATTAAAGATTTATATAATTTATTTTATTATTACTAATCGGTGGACGACGCCTGGACATCTCCAACTTGGAAGCGACAAGGAAGCCAAACGGGTGGGCGGACGGCGCGCGTACCGCGGACGAGAAACGGCCACTATTGGGCTGGCCCGTCGTGGACTCGTGGACTGGTCGCTAAATAGAGATTGCGTAGAAGAAACCTGTCAAACGGTGACGATACGGGCAGCTCAACGAGAGATGAGCATTCTGTTTGGGCCGTAAACCCCAGCGTGGCCCAGTCTCACAAACACCCGAGTCCAGACTCCAGAGCCGCCTTTGTGCTCGGTGCGGCGGCGCAGCCTCCCCAACAAGCCGCCGGCGCCGGTCGCGGAGATGGAGCTGCAGGGTCCCAGTGCCAAGAGGATGAGATCGGAGGACCTCGCAGCCGGTGATCCCCCGCCGTGGGCAACGGAAGCCACGGAGGCGGCCGATCCCGGACCTACAACCCACAGCAAAGAACCGCCGCCGCGGCGGCGGCGGCGGCGACGACGACGACGACGTCGACCGCATCAGCGGTCTCCCCGACGCCGTCCTCGGTGAGATAGTTTCGCTTCTATCCACCAGGGAAGCTGGTCGCACCCAAATCCTCGCCTCCCGGTGGCGCCACGTCTGGCTCGCCTCCCCTCTCGTCCTCGACGCAACGGACCTCTACACCAAGCCCATGGTCTCCCTCATCCTTTCCGCTCAAGGCCTCCAGAAGTTTGCCGCCGCCAACGAGGCCATCGCCAGCGCGGTCTCCCTCATCCTCTCCGCCCACCCGGGCCCCGGCCGCCGCTTCTGCGTCCCGCCGCACTTTCTCCAGGACCGTCCCGCCACCGTGGACGCCTGGCTCAGCTCCCCGGCGCTTGACAACCTCCAGGAGCTTGATTTCTGGGAACGGAAAGATATGAAATATTGGTATATGCAACAACCGTCTCCGTTAGCATCGCCACCTGCCTCTACTTTCCAGTTCTCAGCTACCCTCCGAGTTGCTACCTTGGGCAAATGCGAGCTCCTGGATAGCTCAGTGGAAGGGATTCACTTTCCCTACCTCAAGCAGCTCGGCCTTGAAGATGTCAGCATCTCCGAGGGCTCACTGCAAACCATCATTTCCAGCTGCCCTGTCCTGGAGTGCCTGTTGCTTAAAGACAGCTTTGGGGTTGGCTACCTCCGGATTAGTTCCAATAGCCTTAGAAGCATCGGCGTGGGTGCTGGTCGTCTTAGGGGCAATCTCCAGTTATTACAGGAAGTCATAATTGTCGATGCCCCTTGTCTTAAAGATTTCTCTATCTTGGCAAGCCAATGAATTTAACTGTAAACTCCGCACCTAAACTGGAGACCTTAGGCTGTCTTAAAGATGATGGGTTTGATGATCGCAGGCTCGTTATTGGCACCACAGCTATTCAGGTAGACATGATATTCTTTTTTCTTCCCATGAATAGGCTGCTCATATTTGTTTTCAGTTGCAGAGATTTTCATATCATCTGCATTTGCACATGGCTTGATGTTCTGTTCGATGCTTGATTCAGGGATTAAACATTGTAAGCTTGACAACGGCGTTGAGCAATGTCAACATTCTAGCTGTCGCATCAGATCATATTAATATCGATACGGTCATTGAGTTGATGAAATGCTTTCCATGCCTGGAGAAGTTGTACATAAAGGTGATAGTTCTTCAGTTACAGTTTTTGGATCACAATGTTCATATATTCTTTTTATTGACTTGGTGTTAATCCTTATACCCATGTGGCTTGAGTTTCCAATTTTGATCTGTTTTGTTCTTCAGTCTTGTATTTCAGGGAAAATGAATCAATGGCATCCCAAACACAGGGATTTCATTAAAAGCTTTGATATCCATCTCAAGACAATAGTGTTGGAGCAGTATCGAGGCATCAGATCACAAGTCAATTTTGTCTCATTCTTTGTACTGAATGCGAGAGAGTTAGAGTTAATAAGGCTCGAAATTGGAGCCAGTGATTACAATGAGGCTTTTTTTGCAGGCAATATGGGATGCTTCAGATGGAGAAAAGGGCCTCCAGAGGTGCACGGTTACATTTTACAAACAAAATATGTACCCATGGTATACATGTTAATCATGTCCGTGATTTGTCTGTAGCAGACCCCTTTGAATGTAGATGGTAGAATTGGTCTAGGTCTTTCGCCTTGGTCTTTAGGAAGATCATCTAAGATTTTCATAAGAATGTTTCTCCCTTGTTCAGCAGCAATGTGCATGAACGAACCTCCTGCGGTTGTATTAAGGTGTTTTGTGGTTTTTCTGTTGAGGCCCATAAAGAAATGTTGAAGAATGGGGTCTGGCAAAGCAAGGTTGGGACTAGAATCTAAAATAGTGTTAAAGCGTTCCCATGCCTTACCTAGAGATTCTTTTTTCTGTTGTTTAAAACTCAAAATTTCTAAATGAAGTTTGACAACCTTATAGATGGGGAAGAATTATAAACAAAAGTTAGAACGTAAGGCTTCTCAATCTCCATGACTACTCCCAATGTGAAGTTTATACCAGCGTTTAGCTTCTCTCATCAAAGAGAAAGGAAAAAGCTTCCACCTTAAAGTTTCATCGGACATGCCTTCAATGTGTCGGCATGCACAGATCTGCTCAAAATCACATAGGTGGGAATAGGGGTTCTCACTAACATCGCCAGAAAAAAGGTTGATCCTGAAGTATGTTAATTATCTCCGGACTAAGCTCATAACCAGATGATAGGATGGGTTTAGATGATTCGGCTAGCTTAAGGCTCATGCTCGTGGGTGCTCCGTATTGGTAAAGAAGGGTGGTTACGGGCTCCATGGTAGAAAGGTAAAGAAAAACTAAAAGTAAAGATAAAAGTATAATACAAGATTAAGCTAGACTTAAAGTTAACTCAGCAAACCGTTCCCCGGTAATGGCGCCAGAAATGATTGTTGGTATAAATTAAATGCACACAAGAAAATAAGGTATCTGCAAGCGTACAGATAAAACTACCGTTGTAGCACTTCACTGAGATTATCTCGGTTTTAATATCGAACTCAAAGGAACAGTAGGTGAGGATAACTAAGTCTATAAACTTAACCTAACTTCACAACCAAAGTCAGAAAATAGGGAGTATAAAGGATACTACTAAAGACTATCTAGTTTCAATCTCGATAAACTTTGCTTTCTATCGTTCTATCGTGGGCGATGTCTCATAAAGAACAAAATCAGAGTTTCTTCCCTAGAAGCACCATTTTACCTACCAAGTCCTATTAACGGGAGGTGGAGTTTGTAGGACTCAACGAAGCTATAAAAGTCACCTTCACGATCTACCACCGATCCGGAAAATAGGGTCATTCACAAGTAACCCTAGTCTAAGCACCACACTTACACTACGAATACTACTTCAATCAAGGAGCTACCAAGATCAAAGCACTCAAAAGAGAGTTGCAAACTTTAAGAACAACATAAACAAATTGCTTACTTAAATCAGAAGTCGATTACTAGAGAATCTCATAAGCAAGCTCCAGAAGAACTTGATCCCATAGAGTACAAGCCGTAGAGAAGCACCGACAGACCAAAACTCCTCCAAAACTCTCCTCTCTACTCTATATCTCTATCTCTAATACAAGACTAAATCCTATAGAGAACTAATCTTCTCTTGATTGCTGGTCTAGATCCTAGTGGGGATAGAAATTAGGGTTTCTAGCTCTTCAGCTCTCAGGATCTGACTTGGCTTCAGGGAGGGGGTGCAGCCCTGTATTTTATAGCCCTTGGGATTGAATACGAGCCCTTAGATCAAACCGATTTGAGGTACGGTGGAGATGCATCCTAGAAGACGGTGGAGAAAGACTCTAGAAGCTCGTGGGCGTTTCCCACCGTGATAGGCCAGGTGACCTAGGGGTGGGACCGGTCAACCCCACCTGGCAGGGTCTCATGCCTTGGTGTAACACCCTAAAATTTTGGATATTAAAAAAATAGGAAAATATGATTTTATACAATTTTATGATCATGCAAATTTAGAGTAATAATAATTTTTATTAACTCAAAATCAAATATAAGTGTAGAAACATGTTTGTGCACTCATGCTGTTGCATTTAAATTTTTGAGATGAGTGGTTTGATTCAAATTCAAAAGGGAATTCAAAATTTATTTGAAAATGCTTTGGAAAATTAGAAAAGAAAACGAAAATCTTCATTTTGGCCCAGCCTTCCTCGCGGCCTGCTTACCTTCTTTCACGTGCACGGCCCGCTTCCCTCTCTTGATTCCCGCTTGGGCCGAGCCCAGCGAACCGCCGCAGGCCCAGCTCACGAGCGCCGCGTTTTCCTTCTTTCCCGTGCGTCGCTGACCGGTGGACCCCGCATGTCAGGTGTGCCTCCTTCCCCAAGCCGACGCCGTCGTCGCTTACCAAAATTACCGAAGTCGAATCCTTCTCTCAAATCTTCCCTTTCCTTCCATGGAGACGCCTTCGGGCTATATAAATCGAGCCTGTGATCCTTCCGCCCCATCTTACCTTGATGTGGAGCTCTGGAACCATCCCGAGACACCACCGCGAGCTTGGAGCTCTACCGCGCCACCTCTGTCCACCATTCCAAGCACCGCTCCGTCTCCGGGCCGATTTTGTCTTCGGTTCTTACCTTGGTGAGCTCGCCTTGTTCCCCTCTCCATCCCGGTGTCTTTCTTTCGCGAGATAACGCTGTGAATCAAGCTTTCATCTTCTCCGACGATGGCGTCGCCGCGGAATTGGTCGCCGGCGTGTTTTTCCGGCCGGAACGCCGTCGGCTGACTCCCGATTCGATCTGAGCTGTCTATTTTGAATCCAACGGCTGTAATTGAACGATACCGGTTCGGCTGGTGTTTTTGTTAAAGAGTCCCTGGAAATTTTAAGAATAGAACCCGCAGTCCAAAGCGAACTTCCATATTGCGTAATATCCGTTTGAAAGCGTAGTTTGATCTCAGTTAAGCCAAAATACGTTTTCAGATAATTACAGTTTTGCCACTGAGTTTATTTTAGTCATAATTCATCCGTTTTAACTCCGATTTGATCCGTTCAAATTGCGTTAGGTTCATAATTAAGAGCTCTACATGTTAGTAGGACTATTCAGTAGGTTTGTGATAATTTATTTTCGAGCTTGAATTAAAGTAATTATTTATCTATAGGAAATCTTCGTAAATTCATAACTTCGTCGTTTTAGCTCCGTTTTTTGTGATCTTTGCGTCTGTGTGATCCTAGCGAGTTGTAGATTTGTTTTAAAAACTTTTTATCTTATTTTATTACTATTGGTGTACTGTTCTAATTATAGTCTTGTTTGTCTATACATGATTATTCTGGATGAATGTTGTTGTTATTATTGATCGAGTATAGACGGTGAGCAATTCGTTGGAGATCAGGAGTTTTACTACGAACAAGATCACCAGGACCAGTTGGAGCAAGGCAAGTATAGCATGGGATTATCCTTGTTGTCCTATTCATATTAAGCAAATAATATCATTATACATATATTCCTTGTTAAGGATGACTTAGTATTGATCTTATTCCTTGATACCTATTATATTGCATGGATTAGTATTGCTAGTGCTCAACATAAACTATGATCATGTAATTTGACTAATGGAATATGCAATAAACATTAAAAGATGATTTTATTACTGTTAAAGGGTACTAGATCATGGGGTTATTTTGGTGCTCTTGTTACTCTCCATAAGGACTCATCTGTAAGCGAAAATTCAGGATTTACAGTACAACTATGAGGGCTAAAATGGCTCTGGCTTTAGTCATATAGAAGAACATTTTCTAGCTTGTTAGAGGTTACCCTTGTGGCGCAAATGGGGTAGAGCAGACTGTGGATCCCTGCGTGGTGAATCACACAGACTAACTTTGGAAACCTAGCGGCCCTAACTTGTTAGACGAACCTTCGAAAGACTTCATAGTGTTTCCCTGCCTGCTCACCTTGGAAGTGTTTTGGGAGTAATTAACCCGGGCATATGGGCAACATGACTCACAGTGAAAGTGTACAACCTCTGCAGAGTGTAAAACTGTTATAACAGTCATGCTCACGGTCACGAGTGGCCTTAGACCCTTATGGAATAGTGGATCATTAATAATGAATATGTTTTTGCTATTCGTTAATCATTTCACATGGATCATATGTTTAATATTATATTGAGACACTTTGATATTATTGATATACTGAAATAATGCTAATTAAAAGCTACATGCTGATAAACCTATGTTATGCCTTTGAGCCTCATGAACCCCATGTTACACTTGTTGAGTACGAGATGTACTTATGCTTGTTTATTTTTCTTACTTGGATAAAAATCCTAGATGGGTAACAGATGGTGCAAGTAGTTACTACTTCTACTTCCCGGAAGATTACTAGACTTGCTGTCAACCAGTCAATATGCCTATGTTGGAGCTACCACGAGAGTTTTTATATTTTACTTCCGCTACATTATTGTAAAGACTATGTGTTATTAATCATGATGTAATAACATTTGTGATGATACATCCTTTATAATTTGTTAACTTATGTGTGATTGATCTCTGGACACACATAAGAATATTCATTCCATTTGGTCGTTAAATGGGTGTGACAAATTGGTATCAGAGCTATTGTTGATTGTAGGACGCAAGCCTAGTTAGAAATGATCGAATTAGTGTCATCTTTTCACTATTTTTATGCTCATTATCTTGCTCTTGTTATTTGATAAATTTTTATGCTTCTTATGTCTCATTCTATTATGAAATTTTGCCTCTATTCTAATTACATCTAAAAACTCTGTAGATGGTTCGTGGCCGCAAGACTGCCCGCATCACCACTGGAGGACACTACCCACCTCGTGCTTTGCTTGCACCTGAAGAGCCACAAGAGGAAGTACCCCAGGAGAATGAGCAGACCTCTGAAGCACCAATCCAAGTGCTAGCACCTCCTCAGGAAGAACCCGAGCCTGAAGAAGACCCTGAGATTATCGAGATTGAAGATGATGAAGAGGAGGAAGCCAATGGAGGAGAGCAACCCCTGTCTCCACCACCTGGTGCAGCTGCTGAGGATGTGCCACCCCCTCCAATGGGTTGGACTGTGAAGATTTACCACAAGGCTGGAGGAAATGCTGTTTCTCACCATCGACTTGTGGGAATGCTCTCTGCCTACTTCGCTGATTGACACCCAGTTGTGAAGTACGTCTGTTGGGAGTACAACCATCCGCTAGAGGACTCTTACTGGAAGGCAAGAGCGAGCATTTTTTCCTAAGGATGAAGAAAAGGGGGCATACCAGTTGGACAGGATGTATGCTCACATGGGTCGTCGAGCTACCACGGAGGATAGCATTGAAGATGCTGCCTTTGAAGCATGTATGGGTCTTCGCTACCTTCGCTTTGACAACATGAAGCATGATATTTACCGCTACCTCCCTCGTGCACACCCCGACCTTGGATGGTCCATGATGGATCCAGTGCAGTTGGAACCACTTCCTCGGGGTGATGGTGAACTTTATCTATGACATGATGGAGAGGAAGCTGCAGTTAGAGGAGATGGTGAAGGCACAGGGGAAGACCATCAAGAGGTGCCAAGCAATGATTGATGAACTTCGAGCAAACCAAGGCATGGCCAAGATTTATGAGACATTAGAGCATGAGTCACGCCAGTAGAAAATAGAAGTCCTTTATGTAATAAGAACGTTCTTAGTGACGTTAGTTGAGTCTTCGAGTCTGTCGTGTGGTTTGAACTTTGGTGTGATAGTTGTTTTATCATTATGCTTATGTGTGAGTTGGATTTTTGTTATGAGTGCTGGGGCTTGTAGGCATGTCTACAAGTTCTATTTTTAAGAATAAAAAGTCTATTAGTCAAGGGAATAATAGTTGGGTTTGGTATTGTCTCGTTTCTGTCCTTGCTGTTTTCTGGAGCAGTCTGCAATGATCATGTAATTTGACTAATGGAATATGCAATAAACATTAAAAGATGATTTTATTACTGTTAAAGGGTACTAGAGCATGGGGTTATTTTGGTGCTCTTGTTACTCTCCATAAGGACTCATCTGTAAGCAAAAATTCGGGATTTACAGTACAACTGTGAGGGCTAAAATGGCTATGGCTTTAGTCATATAGAAGGACCTTTTCTAGCTTGTTAGAGGTTACCCTTGTGGCGCAAATGGGGTAGAGCAGACTGTGGATCCCTGCGTGGTGAATCACACAGACTGACTTTGGAAACCTAGCGGCCCTAACTTGTTAGACGAACCTTCGAAAGACTTCATAGTGTTTCCCTACCTGCTCACCTTGGAAGTGTTTTGGGAGTAATTAACCCAGGCATATGGGCAACATGACTCACAGTGAAAGTATACAACCTCTACAGAGTGTAAAACTGTTATAACAGCCGTGCTCACGGTCACGAGTGGCCTTGGACCCTTATGGAATAGTGGATCATTAATAATAAATATGTTTTTGCTATTCGTTAATCATTTCACATGGGTCATATGTTTAATGTTATATTGAGACACTTTGATATTATTGATATACTGAAATAATGCTAATTAATAGCTACATGCTGATAAACCTATGTTATGCCTTTGAGCCTCATGAACCCCATGTTACACTTGTTGAGTACGAGATGTACTTACGCTTGTTTATTTTTCTTACTTGGATAAAAATCCTGGATGGGTAACATATGGTGCAAGTAGTGACTACTTCTACTTCTTGGAAGATTACTAGACTTGCTGTCAACCAGTCAATGTGCTTGTGTTGGAGCTACCACGAGAGTTTTTATATTTTACTTCCGCTACATTATTGTAAATATTATGTGTTATTAATCGTGATGTAATAACATTTGTGATGATACATCCTTTATAATTTGTTAACTTATGTGTGATTGATCTCTGGGCACACATAAGAATATGCATTCCATTTGGTCATTAAATGGGTGTGACACCTGGCTCGGCGTGGTGTCCTCTGGTGTCCTCTAGAACATTCCTGCGTAGTAGCCACGAAATTATCCTGTGATCTCTTTTGATATTTAGGTCCTCCTTGGAGGTTTTCTATGTAAATCCAGCTTAAAAACATAAATTCACCAAAACTCATGGAAACTGTCAGTTTAAACCTCTTATTCTATGATATTCAGTGAGGAAGTTATATATTTTTACATAAGTTCGGCTAAAGTATATCATGAACTGTCAGTTTATGCAAGAAAAGTTGACGGTTCATGATATACTTTAACTACCGTCCACAATCTATAAAAATATATAATTTTAATATATGATTATAGTCAGTGAGGACTTAGTTGGTATCTATCAAGTATCTGCCGCCACGCCGCCCCCTTCCCCCACCATGTGCTCGTCCCCCGTGCACACAGCGCCCTTCCCCCTGTCGCGCCATGCCCCATCACCAGCAACATCGCACCACCATCCCATGCCTCGACCCTATCCACCGACGCGCCCCTGTCCACCTTGCCCATCGTGGCCATGTCGAGCACCACGCCACCACCACCCCGTCACCACCAGAAGGAGGTCATCGTTGGTCCAAACTTCATCTCCCATGGCAGGAAGGGGAGGCCTGCGCACGCTGGGCTATTTGTCCTCGACGTTCCCTCTGGACCTGAGCTTGCACCACAGTCCCCAACCAGGTAGGCCCTGGTTGCAAGCGACACCATGTTTAAAGTGTTTTAGGCGTTTTCAACTTATGTTTCAAGTGTTTAATCTAAATATTGCAAAATTCAATCTAGGATGTTGCATACATTGCAATGTAATACAAGCATGTTGCAAGCGTATGTTTTAGGTGTTTCAGATGTTTGTTTCAAATGTTTCATCTGGATGTTTCAAAAGTTGATCTAGTGTTATACATGTTGCAATGGCTATACTCACATGTTTCAAGTGTTTCATCTATTTTTAGATGTATGTTACAAATATTATATCTGGATGTTTCAAAAGTAGATTTTATGTTGTACGCCATTGTTCGCCTGCTACTGGTGTGCCGTCGTGGTTCACGTGCTGGTGCCTGAGGCCTACAGACGCCTCCATAGCGTGCATCCACAAGCAAGGCAGGTGGGCGCGGGACGTGGTTTCACCATGTGGATGCAGGATGGTCGTGGGGGCGCCGTTCTGCCGTGCGGGGCGTGAGATGGGCACGAGTCACGGTTTCAGACTCTGTCACTAGTTGGGAACGGGACAGAGCGCATGGGATGTGATGCGGGCACGGGGCGCAGGTGCTATGTCCGGATGCGGGCCTAGGGCCGGACGTCCGGGCTCTAGCCTTACCAATAAATTAATTTTATTCCTAATCAAAGCTACATCAACAATTTAGTGATGGGAGTATTTATTTATAGGAAAGAATCTATAGTTCAAAGAGTAATAATATTATATTTATTGTTGTATTTTATTTATAGAAAATTTTAGAGTTCGAAGAGCTATAATATTACATTTATTATTTATTTTTTATGTTTATATATAGAAAAAATAGGAAAAAGAAAAAGAACAAGGACGGAACCGACGATAAAAACAGAAAAGAAAAGTGTTTTCATGGGAAGCCAGGCTGGCGTTTCTATGGTTGGCTCAACGTCTGGTTAACGGACACGGAAACCCACTTAGACGGGTGGTTAGCGGAATTTTTTTATGGCAGAAATATGTAAATAATAATCGAGTCGATGTCTTAGTTGGACAAAAAAATTTATGGCATAAATTTTGCCTCTTTATTAATAGGTATAGATATATATTATTTGGGCCTCTCCCTCGTGACTGCCCTAGTGTCGCCGCCGCGCCGCCCCCGTCTTCCACCACAACCGGTCCCCCTCCCTTCCTCCTCCGGCATCTCACCGAAGGCCTGATAGAGTGGTGATCCATCATTTTTAATAAGTTTTATAGTAGATCGAGTCCTTAGGGTTAGGGTCTCTTCATGCCAAGTTTCTTGGTATTGGGGATCTGTTGAAGATGAGGGCAGCAACTATGACGTCAACAATTTCATCGTCATGACGACATAGAGACTTTTCTTTGTAGACGGTGACATCAAGGCGGAGATGATGTTGCTATCATGGAATAATTTTTTCTGATCTCTTCTCTGTTTTGTTGTGGTTAGATCTGGTCACTGTGAAGGACTTGAGAGAATAAGTTTCACATCAGTCTTCCTCATTCTTCGGTGTTAGAAAGAAGAAGAAGGAAGACATAAGAAAAAAGAAGTTTCTCAACTCCGCCTGTAGGAATGTTGGTCGTTGTTCATTGGATATCTGTTCTCAGGCTTTTGCCGAGTGTTTGCCTGTACGTTCATCCATACGAAGTGTTGTACATGTTTAGTTTTGAGATTTGGAGCTATTCACAACGTGGGTGCAATTTAGATGAAATTTAGTTTCTAGATATATGTAGTGTATTTCAAAGTGCTTGTAATGTGTTGATATACCCAGCTATTATCTAATATAATTCTTCTTTCATTGCAAAGAAAAATTATATGGTAATTCAGATTGGCTATAGAATAAGTTATTCTGTGTTGGCTATAAAAAGAGTATAGAGAGAGACACACACAACCAAGCCATACGAGTTAGCCAACGTAAGGAAGCTTATAAAGTTGGGATTGTTCTGGTTGTCGTGTCCCTCCATAGGGTGACTCGGGTGGCACCTAGTGCCACCGCCATTGAGCGCCCTCTAGCCATGTCATATGCTCTGCCTTTACCTAAGCTAGGCATAGGAGTCCCAACCAGAGGCAAGAATGGCGGCAGCAGGGCTCTAGCGCTTAGGGATTACAGATCAAGGGTTCACAAAACGAGGTCACTAGCTCCTCTCCCATAGGCATCATGGGTTCATCGTCGTCTAGGGCCTCCTCCTCGCTCGAGCGGCAGGATGGACGCCCAGCACCACCTGCGCGATTGGTGGCAGCGCAGCGTCCAGGCTGGCTGGCGAGTAGCATGGTGCAGTGTGCCTCCTACAGCGGGGCTGGTCTAGCGCTTCGACTGCCATATATGTCGTCTCCTCATGTGGATCCTTGATGGATCCGTGACCTTGGCCCTGGTTGTCGTGCTAGGATGTGTGTGGTCAATAGGGTGGATGGGCGGTGGTCATAGGTGATGCTGATGCAACTTGAGTGGCAGTGGCCCAGTCTAGAGATGAAGGTGGTGTAGCTCTGTGGTAGCTTCTTCTCTCTAATCGTTCCATCGTCAAGGTCGGTCCATGAGGCTCTGTGGGGTGGCGGATAATGTTGTTGCGGCGTGGAGGGGTGCCTTGACATTCAGTGGCTAATGCGCGCTCATTGGTGGGTAACTAGGCTAGGGATGCCTCATTCATCCTAGGGCATTCTTTCGTGGTGGCTAGCATTGGTCAGGTTGACGGTGGTCCTCAATGACTGGCACCACATCAGATTGGGTTATTTTGGTGCTTCTTTGGTGCGGTAGTGGCAGGTTGTTCGTGCGGCTCACTGCGGTTGTGGGCACGACGACTAGTCTCGCTTAGCGGTGGTCATTTTTGGTGGGGTCAAGGTGGCTCCTACGGTTGGTGAGGCAAACAGATTATGTTATTGGTGGCAACACTGCATGACTACTACCAACTATGAAGTTGAAGGGAAGGTTTCAATTGTGGCGTCCGGTGCAAGTGGACATTGATGTAGCAAGCTTTCTCTAAGGTGATCTTCAGTGGAAAGCCCTCTATTGGGTTGGCTACAATCTGTGTTGACCCGTGCGGTTGCAACTGGCCATGCACGTTAGTGGCTGGCTGGCTACTGCAACAACAACCATCGGCCGGCTGCTTCTGCGGGGATGGTTGTGTCCATTTTACTAGAAGCTTGAGGGATGATGATGTGCAATAGTGTCAGTGGCACTTTGTATGGTGCAGGAACAAGAAATGTGGCTTCCCGCGGTGGTTGGTGCCATGTAAGACGAAGGTGGCCATTGTTGGCTGGCGTGGTGATGACTGGTCATGCTTGCCTGTGACTTTGTCAGTGCCACAACGATTTCCTGTTAGTGACGGTTTGTTGTAGTATTTCGCTACGCCAATGCATAGTGTGGCTAATTTGGGCTTTGTCGTGGGGGTTGTCGGGCGAAAGCCATGCCAGGCCTTTGTCTATGGCCCGCAATGGTGACACGTTTGGAAGCACGTCCCTCATTGGAGACATTATATTGTTGTGAAGCTCCTTTACCATCTAGGAGTCTGGTTGAAGATCCTTAGTTTTCTGGTGTTGACAATATTTGTGGACGTCGTTTCCCTCCTTAGAGGCGTCATAGTAAAAAAACTACTTCTCCATCCTAGTTTACTTTGCTTATCCTTTGTAGCGTGCAGGGTGACGTTTGTTGGTCATTGCTTCTAAAGTTCGTTGGTGTTGTGTTTCTTACGGTGGTACTTTTGTTGTCGTCTCTTTCATGGGATGTTGTTTTTGTTTTTTATTATTGCTTCTTCTCTATGTATATATATGGGCATGCTCTTGTTGTTGGCTCTTTGAAAAAAATGTACAGCCCAATGAGAACTAGAGTAGAGCGTCGCCTTTACTATACCTTGGAGTTGTGTCAGAATCTAGGGTTTCTGCCTACTACCCATTACATTCTACAATCACTTATATAATGCATTACTGGAATAGCTTTTCTTGGAGTTATCATGGTAGGTTTTGAATGTAGTACTAGGTTGCAAATTTTTCAGTAGAGTAGTTAAAACGCTTAGAAAAGATTATGACACATGTATATCGGATGAACTTAGATAAGCATTTAAATGCATATATAGGAAAGGTCGAACAGATTTCATGCATAAAATCAGAAAAGTCAATATGGAGGAGGAGAAAGAAAGAATAGTAACGTGGTCCCGGGCATCTAGCATTGTACCCGTAAAGGTTTGCCATACAATCGCGATTCAAAATGGAAAAGAACATATACCTATTTACATAACAAATCCATCCTATGGTAGGTCGCAAATTGGGGGAATTCGTGCCTACTCGACATTTCACGAGTTATGAAAGTACAAGAAATGATTCTAAATCTTGTAGTTAATTGAATTCAAAATAAACAAAGAAATACCCAATATCCCGTTGGAACAATATATTGGGTATTTCCGGCTTTCCCTCCTTCAAAAATTCCTATATGTTTAGATCAATGATGTAACATCAGCTGTCATAAGAAATGCCACATTGAATTCTGAATGAACTGGCTTACAAAATCTTTTAGACATGCTGCTGTCTGTACTTTGGCTGAGAGATATAGCTTAATGAACAGAGGCGACTGATTTTAGAAGCCATGTCATATGGTTGAGAAGTAGATGCATTGTATAAAATTATTGTTTATACCACCCTACATTCCTCTATGCCAGTGAATTTCAGTTTCGTCAATACTATATAGTTTTTGATATGGCCAATGCTGTGTGTATATGGCCCCTGCAGTAGGGCCACATACTGGGTGGTTTGACATGGCAGATTTCAATTCTCTGACCACTATGCTTTGTTCAAAATTAGAAATAAAATGGAGTGAGGTGGAGTGGGGTACTGCAGAGACGGGACGTGTCACACACATAATTGTATGTAGATGATTAACTAGGGGGAAATGGTAGAGAAGTCTGTAGCTGTCCCAGCCTTGGCATGACAAATAGACAGATGTGCACATGGGAATATGGGATGCAAGCATGTAAAATTGAAGGCACCTCCTGTAGCAATTCCACTCATACAGCCTGTAACCAAGCAAGCAACCTAATAACTACCAAAATGAATGAATGACAGATTTTATTTAGTCCTCTGCTTTCGGCAAAAAGTTGAGCTAAGGACACTTGCAATGGTTTAAGCTAGGTACTAATTTTAAGCCAACTTCTCAATAGTACTAACTTTTAGCATATACTAGCTCATAACATGGATAACATCACATGACACTTTCACATGATCTTGAAATATATGTACGAGTCTAGCCCTTATCAAGAGCCAGATTTTCTCTCTTCTATTAAAATATTAAAAAAAATATTTAGAGCTAACTTATAAGTCATCCATTGTGAGTGCGCTAGACCCTTATTTACCTTGCAAGTTCTGAGGTATGCATACAGGAACTAGCTAGCTAGAGCTAGCATGTGGGAACTCTTAAGCCAGAGCATGCATGCAAACGGGGCCTCGTGTTATGATTGATCGGAGCTGTAGCAAACATGCTCGAATGAGTATTGAGTTAATGACAAGGACTTGGACCTTTTTTGTTTGCATTGGTGGCGTGGTTTCTTTTCTTTTTCTTTTTTGATTTCACTAGGTAGCGTGCCCGTGCGTTGCTACGAGATAGCTAAACTTATGTACTAAAAACACACGCGTTGCTACGAGATAGCTAAACTTATGTACTAAAAACACACAGATCGCACGATAAAATAACAACATGAAAATAAATACCGACGTTAAAGTGACATTTGATCCAAAAAGCAAAGTTCTTAATATTAACAGTCACGGAGAGCGCGGCGTCTAAAAACACACGGATCGCACGATGATTTTTTGGGTTTGTTATGCATCAAACCCTCTACCAATTTATTACCAAATGATTCTTTTTATTTTGATGGATCCGCATCAGGAGAATCCTGTTGAGCTGGCTTGTGAACATCAACCTTTGTCACATTAGTATGGTCCTTGGTGGTACTATCCTTCAACTGTAAGCCCATTGCACATGGTTTATCATACTTGGTAGTGTTTCTACCTGAGCATTGTATATTGCAAAAACAAGGGTGCCACATATAATACAATTCTTTATGATTGTAACCTCCAAACACGAGCTAAAAAAAAATCTCTGTTTTACCTGTGGCACACATATTTCCCAGGTGACCAATGATAAAATCAGGGGAGCTATGAAATATGCAAGGTTAAAAAACTGAAGGCAGAGACTATAATATCAACTGAAGGAGAAACACATAGTTTCATCTTACATTCAATCACCCATCGTTTAAGTAATGAGTGTAAGAACTGTAAATTCTGATATAAATCTAACCTAGGCAGGGCAGCAGATTCCCAGGTTGATGGAACAACCTTAACAAGAAGTTATCTAATATGTCTGTAGGAAGAATCACTGGAGCAAAGAACAAATTTCATGCATACCTTTTTGCAAGTTCCTTTTTCTTCGTCAAGTGGCTCCCTGTCAAAAATAAATCTAGCGGTTCCCATCTGAATCGGATCTCGCCATGCAGAAAATTTGTGTTTGCCCTTCTAATTGAAGAAAAGTATTGCCTTGGTACATAGTAAGAAACTTCTCTATAGTAAAGCAGTAATGATCAATGCCGATGTTTCTCCAAAACTACTTGTGAGGTATCACACATGCGGCAATTCAATGCTCTCATGGCCAAATTGAGTTATTTTTTCTTTGTTGGGTTGTGGGGCTGGATAACACGGGCTTGATCAATCCTGCTAATTCCCGTTGGGGTATGAATGAAGAAGCTATAAGCAACAAAGACTGATCTATGTCCATCTCTCAGTTAATCAATTTACGTTTCTTTCAAAGTTTTAGATTTCAGTTTTCAGTTTCTGTGAATACTGGAACAGCTTCATGCCATTGACCTTGTTTTATACTCCAAACGTAAAATGTATATTTTGTTAACACTGCCTATTTTGTCAATTCACTAACAATGCATCTATGGTTCAAACATTTTCAGACCACGATTGAGATGTGACTATGTGAGGCACCTGTGAGAGTTATACCAGCGTACGAATTGAAGACGTCGTCGGAGCCATGGTAGGAGGTGGCGAGGAGGACACTGACGACGTGTTTGCGGGTGTCGCCAGCGACGGCGGCAGCGCCCTGGGCAGCCGCACCCGACGGCAGGGCCATATGTCGGCGATCGGCGTGGATGTTCCGCCGACGATGATGACAACGACTGGCAGCCGCTGGCCTTGGGCCCGATCAACGTGGAGCGTCGGCGGCACGGTCGTGGTTGTGCGCGAGGTCGTCGCAGGTTTCTCGGATCAAGCTGGCGTCGTGGTTGTGGCTGGACGTTGGGAGCAAGTCTTCCGGGCGGCACGGTCATAGGCGAGATCGTCGCGAAGGAGATGAATCGCGGCACGGTCTTTGACTGAGGTTTCCTTCCTTTTTATTCCTTTCGTGGGAGATGCACGGACGGGGGCAGAGCGACGCACGGTGTGCGACATGACGCACGACTCTTCGATTCCTCCTTCCTTTTTTAATTCCGGCAACGCACACCGCCATGTTTCCTCCTTCCATTTAATTCTGTCGACGCACGCCTCTCCGTTTCCTCCTTCCTTTTTAATTCCGAAACGCAGGCCGCGACGCTTCCTCCTTCCATTTAATTCCGACGACGCACGGAGAGGGCAGAGCGACGCACGAAACAAATGTCGCACGAAAATTCTTTTTAGTTGTAAGGAGGTTACGCCGACCTTTATATAGGTACCTACATGTACTACTGTACGTATTAGTCATTGTTATTAATGTTAATAAAATTTCTTTCTGTATATATTAACTGTGCATGCATGCATGCAGGAACTGGCTAAGATGATGGAGTCTGGTAAGCACAATGACTTGAAATGGGGAAACAGGCTTGGCTACATCGTGCTCCCATTCGAGATTGTGAGGCACGATGACCCTCTTGACTACGTCCGCAACGCAAAGAAGACTGTGGATAGGAAGAAACATTCCTTCGAAGCAATCGCCACTCACATGATTGCTGAAACTGTCACCAAACTTTTCGGCATCGAGGTAATCTATACCTACCTGTCGTCCAATTGTACTATACATTATCTTATCTTAGGTGCCGCTTGGGTTACAATAATCTAGTAGCCACAAGTTACATATATCTTCCCCAGTAAACTCATTAAACTCTGGCCTATGCATGCATCCTCCTGTGCCTTTTAAATTTGCTAGCACACATGCAGGACGATATATGCATGGGCCAGAGTTTGATGAAATTACTAGGCAAAGTGTTGAAAATTTATTTGTAAATTTATTATGAACATGACTAGTCAAAATTATTTATCTTTCCTTCCTTCGCTTTACTCATATTCTGTAACAATACCCATGTAGGTGCTTTCTTAGCATTATACTGTATATTCTATATTTCTACTATGATAGACTTTTTAAATTACCAGTTATCCAATATACTTTTCTCATGCAAATTTTATATTCATTATTTGATCATTCAATTAATTGTAGGTATCAACTGGTCTCTTCCACCGTATGATATCTAATACCACTGTGCTGTTCTCCAACTTGATTGGTCCTGCTGAACGAATTGAGTTCTACGGAAATCCAGTTACCTACATTGCACCAAGCAACTTTGGGCATCCATCGGTAATTAAGTCTTTGTTCTGAATATATATGTCAAGCAACCTATATACTATATGATAGTATGACACGAAATTAATTAGGCACGATTTACTAGAGATCAACAGATTTGAATATTGTCTCTCTCCTGCAAAACCCTTCAGTAATAAATCAGAGAAAATTGTAATAATAGCATTTTTACTATATGCAGGCGCTGACTATACATTGGCAAAGTTACATGGATACTATAAAGATTATACTTGCTGTGGATGACGCACAGTTTCGTGATTCTCACGACCTCCTGGATGATTTTGCGGAATCCCTGGAAAGAATAAGAAATGCAGCACCAACAACGTTTAAAGCACATGTCAAAGGTTGATTCAAAATGAAAGACAACATCTATCAACTACACTAACCATTTCGAGTTCTATACAAGATGTGTTTGCAACACTTATACTGTAAAAAAAATACTGTAAAAATGAAGTACTATACACTCACGAATTACTTCTGCGTGAGTTAATGATGTATATTCCATGCTGTCAAAAAAATGATGTCTATTCCATGCATGTATGCGTTCAACGGAACTATACTCCTAGTTAACTCAAAGCAGTTAATCAATAAAGTTTCTACACTTTATTGAATACTAAATGTCCACATGAATACTAAATGCTACCAGGGTGTGCAACCATCCAAACACTGACTACCTGCACGTCCACAGCCTGGCTAGCCAAGGCCTGCATCACGGACGTGAGCCAGGCTGGGCAGGGAACCCTCCCAAAAGGTAACGGAGGCGTGCAAAGGTTTCCTCGGGCCAGACGGACATTGGTCCTCAAAACCCAGCTCCAAAGAAAAACTTGTGCGAGGCGGCGAGTACCATCGAGCATCCGCCACTGCCACGCCAAGGCATGCCGCCCCACAAAAGTCTCCCTCTTCTCTCTTTCTGAACAACGGATGAGAGAGAGGAGGAACGACAATTGCGAGAGGAACCCGTGCAGCAGTGGGTTTGTCGGAACAGCCCAAACAACTCGGGCAGGCCAGCCAGAGCAATTTTGAGTCGCGGTCGGAACAGCTTGACAAACAGGGGCAGCCGAAGCGGCAGCTAGAGGTCACGCGAGGAGGTGGCTGCGACGCCGAGTTTTATTATTATTATTATTATTATTAGGGAAGGCTGGGACGTCGAGTTTGCAAGCGGCGCCCAATTTGGATTAGGCCTCGGGCTCGTCTGAGACAGCGGCCAATGCATTTTATATATATTGTTGTTCACTTTAATTAATAGAACAATTACCGGTACAAAATATCTGAAATGAGGCAACAATCTGCCTTCACCTAGGCCTAAAGAAGAAATGATTCCTTGCATACTATTGAATAAATATTCAATTTTTGATATACCATTGTAGTGACTATAGAGGGTTCCTTTTATCATACACAACACAGAATACTGATACTACTCTCTCTATTTCTGAATAAATCAACTTCTAAAGTTGTAAGTCAAACTTTTTAAAATGACTAAATTTTATAAAAAGTAAGACCAATATTCATGACACAAAATTAATATAGGTAGATACTCCCACCATTCCAAATTGTAAATCATTTTGATTTTTTAGGTACATAGCTTTTGCTATTCATGTAGACATAGACTATGTCTAGATATATAGTGAAACTTATGAATATAAAAAAACCAAAACAACTTATAATTTGGAAAGAAAGGATTACAATATAAAATATATTTTTATCATATATTTTTGGCATATATGTTAATATTCTTTTATATAAAGTTAGTTAATGAATTAATCTAAAAAGTTTGACTCGGGACAATTTGGATTTGATTTATTCATATATCGGAGGGAGTACGTCACAAATTGTTTCCTCGGTTGTATTTACTCCTATCCTAACTATGTAAGAGCATCTCCTCCATGCAACTCACCCAACAAAATAGTATTGAGGTGGTTCAATATTATTTTTTTTATTATTGGGAGACATACTACAACATATCACCAAAAATCTCCGCCAATATGTGGGACCTACCTGTCAATTACAATTATTTTCTTTTTCCCGTTTTCTTTTCTCTCCCCCAGTTCATCTTCTCCCGTGCACGACTTTGTGAGCACATCTTCAGCTGTCGCCATGACCTAGCAAGAGGACATCCTATCGGCATTGTCCCTAGCCTCAACCTCTGGCGCTAAGGTCGAGCAGACGAGGAGTGCGGCCCGCGGCCAGCTCCAGTGTGGGCTGTGGCAGGCCGAGGTGTAGCGGCGTGTGGGCATGGACAGTGGCCACCTCCCGAGCATGTTTGATGCCATGGCTGCAACGGAGGCAGAGAGGCGAGAGGGAGGAGTGACAGGAGGACAGTAACAGTTGGGACAGCAGCTTATTAGGAGAGATGCAACTCCTCTGTTTGAGGGGAGAATAGAAGTTTTTTTGGTGGCCACAAAAAAAAGTGTCTATTGGAAAACGTTGGAGTAAACAAATAACTCTATCTCTTCAAATTATTTGGTAGTTTTATGGGGACGAATGGTTTTATTTGAAACTGCTGGAGAGGTTCGGAGCAAATTGTCTAAAAAAAATTACCACTCCCCAGTGGGAGAAAATATACGGTAATATTGTGCTGCGGGCGTCCGGGTGGACAGATGTCGCCTCCAAAATATAATAAATCTCCCACTCCGTCTCGCACCGTTCGTCACCTCAAAGAAAAATAATAGATCCCCAACTCCCCCCTCACACGCTCGCCACAAAGCTTCGCTCCACAACGTTGCCGCGAGCGGCAACCACCTCTGCTTCCTTTGCCTCGAGGCCCTCGCCCGCCTTCGCGACGCCAGGCTCTCTGCCGCTGGAGTCACGCCTGTCGCCCGCCCCTGTCCTCATCGTCGGTGCCGGCGCCAACGTCCTGCTCATCACCTCCTCTCGCAGTTGGAGGCAGTCATGCCATATTTCGCACCCGATGCCCCTATCAGAAGAAGCTCGTGGCTGCCAAGTCCATGATGCTCTTCGCCTCACCGCCTCCCAGACCCGATTTGCCTATCGATACGGTTATCGAACTCTCAACATGCATGACATGGTGGTCGGCGGGCACTAGAGTGTTGCGCCTAACATGTTGCAAGCGTATGTTTCAAGTGTTACAGTTGTTTTAGAGGTATGTTGCAAGTGTTTCATGCGAATGTTACAAAAGTAGATCGGGATATTACATATGTTGCAATGGTTGTACGTGTATGTTGCAAACTTCTGTTCCTAATGTTTCATCCTTTTTTTTTCCAGACGTATGTTTTAAGTGTGTTTATTCGGATGTTGCATATGTTTCACACATATGCCGCAAGTGTTTTATCTAGAGGTTGCCTATGTTTTACAATAGTTTTCAAGTGTTTCTCATGTGTTTTTGCAAGTGTTTGAGATGCATATTTCAAGTGTTTCATCTGCCTTTAGATGTATGTTGTAAGTGTTGCATCTAGATGTTTTAAAGGTAGATCCGGTGTTGCATCTCCCTCCTCCCCCTTTATGCTTCCTCGCCTCGGTGTTTCCTCCTCCCGGCGCCAGCTGGGCATCTGCCACCCCTCTCCCTCTTCTCGATGCTAGTGACGTTCGGGGTGGCACGGGCCCTATGTGGACGTGCAAAATGGTGTGGGAAATGGCTGCAGGCGCGGGCGTCCAGATGTTCTGTTCATCCGAACGTCCGGGCGCTAGCAAATCCAAAATTATATGCAGCGGCGTCGCAAGGGGGAGCGCGTGCGACATGGCATCATTGTGTGACACGTGTCCCACTGGCCCCACTAGTTGTTGCGCGCCGTGCAGGCTCGCTCATTCGGTGTTCCATGGCATCTCACGCGTAGTCGAAGCGGTCCGCTCCAGTACGAGTCGGCTCCATGGAAGTTAGCAGATCTAGGACTAATCCGCGCAGGTGAATTGCCCCATCGTCCGGGGACCACTACTGTCCACCGGAACGGTGGGGCCAAGCAACGCGAGGAGGCGAGCTTGTGTTGTGAAGGTGGCATTGAGAAGGAGCTGGAATCGCTGCTGCATAACTTCCACGGAGCTGGCTCGAAAGGACAGCGCCTCGGCTCAACTTGCGCGCTGATGGCGGGCCAACAAGCAACAGTCTCTTAGCTCGGTCACCCAGCGTTGTTAGAGCGACCACAATGTATATAGACCAAGTAGTCCATTGTTAGAGCGACCACAATGTATATAGACCAAGTAGTCCATATACATGAGTCATGTGTCAGTAAACTGTAACTATGGAAATTGCCACAATGATGGGCCTTCAATTGGGAATAAAATACAATTTCCAACCGGGTCCACTTTCTTCCCCGTCTACCTTCATCTGTTCTATGATACTTCGCGGTTTTCGTCCGTGGCTCGCTCGAAGCCGCTACTGGCACCGCCGCCACCCATCCCTCCTCAGCCACCACCGCATGTTCCTCCTTCTTAGCCACCGCTGCGGCTCGCCTTCCTCAATCCGGATTGATCGTCTCCAACTCCAATCAGCCTCCCCAAACCAGATCGACTTTCTCCTTTCCAGATTGGACAGAAATTGATCTTCTACGGTCGGGCGGCGACCACACACACGAGCAGCCCCTAGGTCGTGATTTCTTCCCAAGGGACGGCGGGGCGGCGACCTCCCAAGGTGCGAGGACAGCCGGGCCGGTGGTTTCTCGCTAGCCGTGCGGACGCCTGATGCGGTGGCCACGCGAGGCGGGGCAACGACCTCGCCGGGCACGCAAGCGCTCAGGGCTGTGGCCTCGTTGGTGTGCGTTCAAGCTCGAGCGGCGGCCTCTGCAAATGGCGGCGACGCTCTCTGTCTTTGCTGTTGGAACCAAGAGAGGGAGAGGGAGGGAGGAAGCTGCTAGAACGAGAGAGATGAAGGAGAGATAATTTAATATTTATTTATTGGAAAAAGTCTAATTGACCCCCAACTATTGGGGGTAGTCTAGTTTACCCCCTCAACTATGAAACGGTCTAATTTATCTCCTGAACTTTGCAAAACCGGCCAAATCACCCCCTCGAGCGGTTTTAGACGGTGGTTTTGCTACAGTAACAACAACTTTGCTACAGTAACAGTGGTTTTGTCCTTTTCGTTTAAATTTATTTCGTCTGAATCTTTAAAAAATAATAGTAAATCACAAAAAAAATCATAAAATAGAAAATCTAATTTTGTTGGACTCCACATGAGTAGATCTACACAGTGAACATATAATATAGTATGCTTTAGTATAAAGTTTTAATTGTATGAATTATTCAAATTAATTACAAAAAAAAATCAAAATTTACAGCAAAAACTTTGTACTAAAGCATACTATATTATATGTTCACTGTGTAGATCTACTCATGTGGAGTCCAATAAAATTGTATTTTTTATTTTATGATTTTTTTGTGATTTACTATGATTTTTCAAAGATTCAGACGAAACAAATTTAAAAGAAAATGACAAATCCGCTGTTACTGTAGCAAACTGTTGTTACTGTAGCAAACCACCGTCTAAAACCGCTCGAGGGGGTGATTTGACCGGTTTTGTAAAGTTTAGGGGGTAAATTAGACCGTTTCATAGTTGAGGGGGTAAACTAGACTACCCCCAATAGTTGGAGGGTCAATTAGACTTTTTTCTTTATTTATTCCTTATGGGTGTTGTATAGGCATATGGATACCTGATACTATGGACTGCTGTCACAATGTTTCAGCTAGCCAGTAGAGAATATTTTATTGCTTAGAGCATCTCCAGCAGACTATCTAAATAGACTACCTATCCTATATTTGGGTAGTGGAGGCAACAAAATGCACTCTAGTAGCCTACCTATCAGACTACCTACTTTTATTGGCTCAACAAATTCCCCTTCCCACTACCTACATCTGTTGGGCCAACAAATCAGGCTACCTATTTTTCTCTTCTGTCTCTTTCCTCCCCGTACGCTCAGAACTGCCCGACTCCACCACTGCAGGGCATCTTACCTGCCTGCGCCGTCGCCTCCTCCGTCACCGGAAATTGCTCGACGAACCCTGGCCGCGCGGTGCCTTGCCCCGGTGGTGAGGCCTCCTCCGGCAGCCGGTGCGGTCATCTCAGGCGCAGCCTCCTCCCGTCCTTCGGCGGCCGGCTCCCCACGGCCATCTCCGGCGCGGCCTGATGTGGTCTTCCCCGGCGCCGCGGCTCCCCACGGCACGATGCAGCCTTCCCCCGGCGCAGTACAACTCCATCTCCGACGTGGCGCGGCTTTCCCTAGGTGAATCCATCTCTGGTGCGGCTCTCGGCTTCCCTCCCCGTCGGCGTGGCCTGCTCCTCACCAGCAGACGGCCATCTTCCCTGGCAGGCACTTAGCAACCTTCTCCAGCACGGGCAGGACCTCGCCCCTAGCGACGACCATCTCCTCGCCGACGTAGAGAAGAAGAGAGAGGATGACATCACGGCCCCACATGTCATTCACTCTACAAATGAATTTAGGTTGTCTGTTTTAGGTAGTGTTGCTGGGGTTAAATGTAAAAATTAAATAGTACAAAAATAGGTGACTACCCATATAAATATTTAGGCAGTGTGTTTTAGGCAGCAGGACTGCTGGATGGTTGCTCTTTAGTCAAGTACTCCGTAGCCGTCTTCTTTCACCAAAACCAAATCCAAGCCTCCAAAGTCCCTGCGCCTAGGGTTTCCTAGGCGACGTGTTTAGGGTTTTCTTGTTCCACGTCGGTTTTCTTTCTTTGGATCACGCTTCTTCCTTACCCTGAGTTTTTGAGTTTTGCGATCTTTCCCGTCCTGGTGTGTCTAGGTCTTTTCTCTCGGATCCTACTCCCATCTCACATTAAGGCCGGGGTCGAGATCTTCCACGTCCTATTCCACGAGTGTCCACTTCCCTCTCTAGCAATCGGAGCCCAGCCTTCACGTGCTAGCCCTAATTTTTGTCTCTCTTTCCCCAGTGCACCTCGACGTGATCTCTGTCCAATGGAGAATGTTGAGGGTTTGCTGGGGAAACTGCGTCTGACGGAGGAGGAGCGTGGTGGTGTGAAGATCGGTGGCGGCAGACCTCAGTGATCTCGTATGGCAGAGGAGCAGGCGGTGGGGAAGGTCCTGGCGAAGAAGTTGGTTTCACCTGAAACCCTAGAGAGGACGTTGGGGCGCATCTGGTGCCCAATTAAGGGTGTGCTGTGCAAGGATCTGGGTGAGAATCACTTTCTGATCACCTTCCTGCAAGTGTCGAGGAAGCGGTGCGCCCTGGAAGATGGACCTTGGATGATCTCAAAGGATCTGGTGATTATGGAGGATTTTGATGAGTCAAAGACCTTGGAGGATATGGAGTTTTCTCACGTTCTGATGTGGGTTAGGGTTTCAAACCTCCCTTTTGGAATGATGGACAAGGAGACGGGGCTACCCTGGGGGAGAAGATCAGTGTGTTCAAGGATGTTGATGTAGGAGAAGATGGAACTGCAGTGGGTAGAGTGCTGTGGATCAAGGTGCTGATTGATATCCGCAAACCTCTGATGCGGGGCATTACGGTGAAGGTGGGGAACCCAGAGAAGGAGAAGTGGTGTTCATTTGCCTATGAGTACCTCCCCGACTTCTGTTACACTTGTGGTCTCATTGGCCACACTGACAAACAGTGCTCGATCTGGCGTGAAAGTGGAGAGACTCAACAGTTTTCTAGGAGTTTGCGTTTTATCCCTGAGAAGAGGAGAGGGGAGGGTCAGAGGAGCGGAGGTCCTCCTCCAAATCCCGTGGTCCATGGATTAGTGGGAGTTCGGGTAGCAGAGGGCCGTATGATTACCGGAGTGATCGCTGGGGCTCTTCGAAGTCAGGCAGCGGGGCTCTGGTTTGGAGGAAGAGTGGGGAGGACAAGAGTACAGAGAAGGGAGAGGAGGTAACAAGCCTAGAAAAGATCATCAAGGTGGTGGGGAAGGAGGAGGATAGGGACTCGGTGGCTAAGAAGGCTTTGTTGCCGCAACTGGAAGCTCCAGCTTTCTCGGTGCTAGAGAAGGGTGGTGGTGCAGAGAAGAACAGTGAGGAGGATGGGAAGAAAAATGAGAAGCGTGGCACTTTCAAGCGCTACGATAAGAACATGACTGCAAAGGGAGATGGAGGTAAAAAGGGGGTGACTGAAAATAAGAGGAGGATGGACATTGATGGGGAGGAGCAGGTGGAAGGGGCGAAGAAGATGAAGGCAGGTGAGTCTGTTGAAAAGAACCAAACCTCTGTTGAGAAGAATGTGGGACCAGCGGACCAGTCCTGCGGGACCCAATGAAGATCATTGCTTGGAACTGCCAGGGTCTGGGCAACCGCCCCGCAGTTCAGGGTCTTCTGGAGTGTCAAAAGATGGAGGAGGCGGATATTCTTTTCTTGTCGGAAACAAAATTAGACAAGCGAAGAATGGAGAGGTTTCGATGGTTGCTGGGGCTAAGTAACATGGTGGTGCGAACTGTGTTGGAAAAGGAGGGGGTCTTGCTGTGTTTTGGCGAAGGGGGATTGATGTGGCGTTGAGAAATTTTTTCGATAACCACATTGATGTGGATGTGAGGGAGGATGACGGGTACAAGTGGCGGTTTACTGGTATTTATGGCTTTCCACAAATGGAGGATAGACATAAGACCTGGACCTTGTTGAGAGATCTGCATTCTCAGGAGGATGTGCCTTGGTTGTGTGCGGGAGACTTCAATGAGATCCTTACCAGCATGAGAAGGAGGGAGGGGTGTTGAGGCCACAAGCGCAGATGGATCGCTTCAGAGAGGCCATTGCGAATTGTGAACTCCAGGACTTGGGTTTTGAGGGGGATGTATATACTTGGAGGAATAATAACCGAACGGCGCTGGTGTATGTAAGAGAGTGTCTGGACCGGGCTTTGGCGAACATGGAATGGCACACAAAGTTTGTCACTGCCCATGTGTTGAATGGTGATCCACGACATTCAGACCATCGCCCAATCATCATTTCGACTGAAAGGAAAGAAGTGGCGTCTGGGAGGCGGGGCAAGGCTTTCTTTTTTGAAGCCGCTTGGTTGGAGGAAGAGCAGTGCACCGATGTGGTGAAGGAAGGTTGGGAACAAGGCGTGGCGGAGGGTCTCACTGTGGTAGACCAGTTGGTTGGGAGAGTGGCTGGTAGTTTGGCGGGGTGGAGTTCGAATGTGCTGGGTGTGTGGGAGAAAAAAGAAAAAAAGTTGAAAAAAAGAACTTGAATCATGTAGGAGAGGGTCCTTGTAGGAGGAGACGGTGTCTAGGGAGGCGGTGCTCAGATTTTAGTTAGATAAAGTGGAGGAGAAAATCGATATTTACTAGAAACAGAGGTCGCATACAAGATGGCTAGAGAAGGGAGATAGGAACACTACATTTTTTCATGCGGCCTGCTCAGACCGAAGGAGAAGGAATAGAATAGGACCTTTGCAAAATGGTGTTGGGGGTGTGGTGGAAGATGAAGTAGAGAAGCAGGTTTTTATTACTAACTATTTTATGCAGCTTTTCACATCCAATGTGAATGGTGACGCCCAACAGCTCCTAAATGCGGTCCAAACCCGGGTTACACTGGAGATGAATGAACAATTGATGCAAGAGTTCACTGATGAAGAAATTAAAGCAGCTCTGGACAATATTGGGGACCTAAAAGCACCGGGCCCGGATGACATGGCTGTTGTCTTCTATAAAAGATTTTGGGACATTGTGGGGAGGAAGATCACGGATGAGGTGCTGGAATTTTTGAATGGTGGAGAAATGCCACATCATTGGAATGAGACGATTATTTCTCTTATTCCAAAGGTGAAACAGCCAGACAAGGTGACTGATTTGCGTCCCATTAGTCTCTGTAATGTGTTATATAAGATCATTTCAAAGGTGCTAGCTAATCGTTTGAAAAAGTTTATGCCGTCTATTATCTCGAAAAATCAAAGTGCCTTCGTCCCAGGTCGCCTCATTAGTGATAATATTTTGATAGCTTATGAGCTTATACACTTCCTGAGAAAAAAGAAGAAGGGTGAGGATGGCTGGGCAGCGGTGAAATTAGATATGAGCAAGGTGTACGATCGTGTAGAGTGGTGTTTCCTGCAGGCGATGATGACAAAGTTGGGTTTCTACCATGCATGGGTTCATTTGATCATGAAGTGTGTGATGTCTGTATCTTACCAAGTCAAGGTGAATGGTGACATTGGTGCGAGTTTTGCTCCTGGGCGTGGTTTACGGCAGGGGGATCCGTTATCCCCGTATCTATTCCTGCTATGCGCTGAAGGCTTCAGTGCTTTGCTATTTGAAGCGGAGAATGCTGATAGAATTAGTGAGGTGAAGGTTTGTCAGAGGGCCCCAAGTATATCTCATCTCTTATTTGCTGATGACTCCCTCTTGCTAATCCGGGCTAATCGAGAGAATGCAGAAGAAGTTTAGAGGATCCTAACCTTGTATGAACAAGTATCAGGTCAGACAATAAACAAAGAGAAGTCTGATGTCTTGTTCGGTGCAAACACAAAGGAGACGGACCAGATTGCTCTGAAAGAGATTCTGCAAATCAACAGTGAAGCCATGAGTGATAAGTACCTGGGGCTACCAGTTCATGTGGGACAGTCGCGGTCTGGAACTTTCAGTTACTTGAAGGACCGAGTCTGGCAGAGAATCCTCGGGTGGAAGAAAAAGATGCTATCCAAGGCAGGAAAGGAAATTTTAATTAAGGCAGTTGCACAAGCTATTCCAGTGTTTGCCATGGGTTGTTTTGACCTGACAAAAGGTGTTTGTGACAAGATAAGCACGATGATTGCTAAGTTCTGGTGAAGCCATCAAGATAAGGATAATAAGATGCATTGACTAAGTTGGGATAAGCTAACACAGTCAAAGGAAGATGGGGGGCTAGGCTTCAGGGACATACATGCTTTTAATATGGCAATGTTAGCCAAGGCCCAGTTTAGTTACCCAAAAATTTTGTAAAATTTTTCAGATTTTCCGTCACATCGAATCTTTAGACACATGCATGAAGCATTAAATATAGATAAAAAATATAACTAATTACACAGTTTAGACGAAATTCACGAGACGAATCTTTTAAGCCTAGTTAGTCCATGATTGGATAATATTTGTCAAATAACAACGAATTTGCTACAGTAGCGTTTTCCAAAAATTTTCAGGAACTAAACAGGCCCCAAGCAAGCTTGGAGATTGTTGACAAACCCTGAGTCCCTTTGTGCACGGGTGCTAGCAACGAAATATTTCCCAGATGGTAACGTGTTGAAAGCAAAACCAAAAAGAGACATGTCGTATACTTGGCGTAGTATCCTTGCTGGGCTTGACCTGTTGAAAAAAGGAGTTGTGTGGCGAGTTGGAGCTGGCTCTGGTATCCGTATTTGGGAAGATGCTTGGCTTCCAAGGGATGAGTCCCGTCAGCTGTTTACCCCAAGAGGTACCAACCTGTTATCATATGTTGATGAACTCATAGATCCGCTCTCTGGCTCCTGGGACGAGGCACTAGTCCGAGACATTTTTTGGGAAGAAGATGCGGAGTGTATTCTCTGTATCCCAATTCATGAAGGCATGGATGATTTGATTGCATGGCACTTTAATACGAATGGGTAGTTCACTGTTCGATCAGCATACAAGGTGCTTATGTCAGAAAAACGAAGAAGCACGGTTAGTCGGGGGGGGGGGGGGGGGGGGGGGGGGGATCGGCATCGGGAACTGCAAACCAGGTCGATGACCCCTTCTGGAGGAAGCTGTGGAACCTGGATTGCCCAAAAAAGATGATCCATTTCCTCTGGCGCCTTGGGCATAACACCCTGGCTCTCCGGGTTAATCTGAGAAGGAAAGGGATGAAAATTGATACAAAATGTGTCATGTGTGAGAGATATGACGAGGATGGTGCACACCTTTTCTTCAAGTGTAAAGGAGTGCGGCAGGTATGGGCAAACCTGCAGCTAGATGAGCTATGGAAGGAGCTAGCAGGCTTGTTTTCAGTCAGAGAAGTGATGGAGGCAATTCTGAAGTTGATTGTGGAGATGCAAAGGAAAGTCATAACATTACTCTACCTCTGGTGGTCAGAAAGATGTGGTGTTAGAGAGGGAGAGCAGAGGAAGGACAGTGATTGCCTGGCACGATGGGTCGGCTCCTATGAAACAGAATGGTCTAAGTCAAAACAGACCAAAACAGATGGGGAGTTTCAGGCGAAGATTAGTAAAAGATGGTCGCCACCACCGGAGAACTTAGTGAAGATCAATTGCGATGGAGCTTTTTTCTCAAACACCCGCTCCGGCGGATGGGGTTTCTTGATCCGGGAATGAGATGGTGGTGTGATCAGCTCGGGATATGAGTGTCTGGAGAATGTTAGTGAAGCCATCCATGCCGAAATGGTTGCATGCCTGCAAGCGCTACAGCGAGCAGCTGCGATGGGCATTCAGAGAGTCATCGTTGAGACTGATGCAGCCATGATTGTACGAGCTGCATTTTCGACGGAGTATGATCGATGCTCAGCTGGAGGTCTACTATGGGAACTCAGGCCTTCCCATCCCAAGCTAAAATATTTCCTCTTCCACCCATCACATCAAATCTTTCGACGCATGCATGGAACATTAAATGTATATAAAAATATAACTAATTGCATAGTTTGTCTGTAAATATCGGGACGAATCTTTTGAGCCTAGTTAGTCTATGATTGGACAAATTTTGTCAAATAACAACGAAAGATGCTACAGTAACTTTTCAACTACTTTTCGCGAAGTGAACACACCCTCAAAGATCTTTGGAATGCAATCATGGACTACATTCCAAATTGTATTCGTGTACTGGTCGCCAATGATTTGACGTCGTTTTATGAGTAATGGAGAGAGCTTCCATGATAAAAAAAATACTACCTCTGTCCGGTTAAGAATGCAATTCTAGTTCATTTTTTGATTTTCGTGTCCAATGTTTGACCAAATATATAGATAAAAATATTAATATTTTTGACACCAAATAAATATATTATGAAAATATATCTCATAACAAATCTAATGATACTAATTTTATGTCATAATTATTTATATTTTTTTTATATATAATTAGTTAAACCTGACATACTAAAACATTGTACTGTGCTAGAATTGCATTTTTTTTTTTACGGAGGGAGTACTCCGTAGCCATCTCGCCTGGTGGGCCAGCAGGACACGCGTCGTCCGTCTACGCGGTAGCTGCGTGCGGCGCCGCTGCATAGAATTTTTTTCCCTCCCGGCGGGCGCCGCTTCATTCAAAATCCCGCCCGTCCCCCCATATTTCCCCTCGGGAGTCGCCGAGTCGGGATCGGCTTTCATTTCCCCTCCCGCCCACCTACTCGCTTCCTCCGCCGCGACGCTCGCCTTTCCAGCTCCAAGATGACGCGCCGCCGCCGCCGCGGTGGCTCTCGGGGGAGGGTGCCCCGGGAGCTCCACCAGGCCTACGGCGCACTCGCGCGCACTCTCGGCCACGCCGTCCTTTCGCTCCTCCCGCCGCCGACGCCGGCGGGCACACCCTGCTCCGCCTGCCGCGGGCGCGGAGGCGCCGGTTGCCTCGCGTGCCGCCGCTGGGGGTACCTCCTCCGCGACGGGGACCCGGTCGCGTACCGCAACCTCATCACCCGCGCTGTCTGCGCCGTGGCGCCGGCCGGGTCGTCCGCACCCGCGCCGCCACGGTACACGCCGGGGAATGCCGGGCACTCACAGGCCAAGGTTCCGTACGATTCCGCTTATTCTCCACGTCTCGTCTTTTTCGTCTCGCCTTTCTTGTTTCGTGCCTACCCGTGCATAGATCTCGTTTGTTCTTGTTGCCTACTCGGTATTTGAGATTGCCGGTTGTCTGCCTGCATGTTGATCGACGTTTAGCTCGTTCGGGAGATGATCAAGTCGATGATGGCGGGCCGGGCGTGTACGACAACGAACGTCCTCTCCAGCGGTTGCCGTGCGGTATTAATGGCTTCTAAATCCTACAGAATGACTCTTGCAGTTCTATTAATATCTGTGTCTTCCATTCCCTTCTCCTTATGTTTATCCATACACATACATCTGAGTAGCAATACTACTTAACTTTTCCTTTTTTATTTTCCCTACTAAAATAAGTATGAGCCAGGCAATCAAACCTGTCTGCATTACCGAATATCGCTGACATCTTAAAAGGGTGCGCTAAAGACAGCCTGTAAATCCTGACAAACCACTGAATGCTAACTTACTGTCTGTAGGCAGCTCAGTTTTGTTAGATGAGAACAAGATAAAAGTTGGATACCAGGCTTTTATTTAAGCTTATCCAAGCTGGTCGTGAATATTTGATGGGCAAAATCTACGTTTCATTAGTTATTTGTTCATCCCATGATGCAGATGTCGGGAGACATTCTTCCATTTTCTAAAACAATGCTTCATTAGATTGTTCATATACACAAGGTAGTGTTTTGGATAAACATAAATCATTTCTTTCTACTTCAGTTAACCGTTATCGCTTAACCTGACTCTTTGATATGTCTGTATTGCTATCTGTTGCTCCTTCTATTTACTTGAAATCCTTATTTGTATCAGGGTGACCAAACTATGTGTGTTAGTGAGCTTGTTTCTTCTTCATCTTGGGACATTCTCTTGCATAGGGTCAGTAACTCAGTAAAGGAAGTTTTTTATGATGAATGATGTCTGCATTACATTTTCTTGACATCAATTGTTGTTTTCAGATTGGGGATTTACTCATGTGCTATATTCTAAGGCATTCATCAATATTTTTGCCTGTTAAGAAGAACGGTTTTTTTCAAGTAACTGGCCTCCCACTCAATCAAAAGCCTATGTTTGCGAGTATGTCAAAAAATCAACAACCCCAATCCACGAAAGGAAAATACTTGGTAAGAAATTATGTTGAGATGTTCTAAAGAGCCCATTCAAATTTTTTGTAACACTTCCAAAATAAATTAATGAATTTATGCCTCAGTAGCTCTGACTTTGTTGTAGGAAATCCTATGTTTCTCTTGTATAGTCCTTGGACTGTTCTTGTTGTTTTAGCTGATTCCTTGTCGTTGTGACCTCAGTGCTATCTGTGCCATAACCCAAAGATGTCACAAAACATATCTGGAGGCCGTGTCAATAATTCAAAAGTTGCATTCTCTTCTCCAGATACCAGTACATGGAAATTTCATAATCCAAAAAGCTCTGGAAGTTATGGTTCTGCAAAATTTAGAGAACCCAATTGTTTAATTGAAGGATGCAATCACTCAGAACTTCCTTTGACTAATGGATCAATGAAGTGTTCCAGTTTAGATAATGAGAATCCTAGGAAAAGAAAAAGGATGTACAGTTGGCAACGCCACAACAAACAGAAGCAGATTTGTTCTGAGGACAGGTTGTCAACTGGGTGCAGTAAAATAAACATCAGTCGATTTGGTGTCCATGATGTTTTATTGGAGAACTTGTGTGCTACAGTGAATGATAAAGTGCAGTTTTTGGAACCAACGGTAGATAATGATTCTTTAGCAATGAGCAGTGATGTGACTCATTCACATACTAAAGAGCCATATGGTGTATTGTCCTATGAAAAGTCACCAAGTACTGTGTTTGATATTGGACCTTCCCAGTGTAACAGTAAATCAAGAATTCAATCTACATTCCCGCAAGTTGGACTTCCCAATTTCATGCATCTCAATGTCAGAAATTTCCCAATCTCGTCATAAATTATTATTTCATTCAACAATTAGATCTTTGACAATTATTTCTACAACCTAGTTTGTTTATGTACAAATGACTATGTTTTTTATTAGAAGTATTAGCTTGATGCATACTTGGTTGTCATGTGGGAGTGAACAAGGCTACAAGAGTATGCAAGAAATAGGCCCATGCCTTGTGACTAGCATGTTTAAACCGTGTCCCAAAAACATATCTTGCTTGAGTGTTTGAGTTACTCATCCACAAATTGGGGATTACTTATGTTAATTTTTCCTATTTGGATGATTGGATCCGTTTATTTGTACCTTTTACACTAACATGAGGATACGTCAACATATTCTATGAAGCAGTACATACTTGTTTCCTGGTTTTACTTCTACCTTTTACTTTACCTGAAGATATGGAATCATATTCTAGGGAGCACTATGTATCAGTTTCCTGTTTTTCTGTAGCCACCTTCCTCAGCACATGGTGGTTGCTATGTTTTCTTAGAATCCACAAATGAATAACTGTTAACGTTCATACTGTTAGATGTATATGTATTGTATTCTCCCTCTACTTGGAGGGGTTTTATGCATATGTGTATGCACCTGTACATCTAGCCCTTTGGGCCTTGTAATACAGTTTGGTTGGCCACATTCTAACACATACATGTTTTGGTTCTTTGGTTGGTAACTTGCAGCATACAAATCACCATTCAATCTTTTGGTGAATGTGTACAGTATTTCTGCAACTAATTTTTTTTTGCATATATTGCTTGTCCATATCAGTTTTTTCAGTTGCATCTTTGCTTTGAGTATTCTTGAAAATTAAGAGAACTGAACAATTTAATGTCTTATTCATGATATCATGAATCAATAAAACAACTAATGTTTGTGTTATATCTTTGACTTACAGAATGGTCCCATCTGCTTCAATTGCTTAATGTTGAATTCTTCCAAATGTGTATCAGTAGATTTGCTTATATCAAGACATGCTATCTTCTACAACAGAAGGACTTCCTATAACGTCTTCCATGGCAACCGTATCCTTATGTACTTTATGTGCTGGCTTACACATGTAGCATATGTTGATAGGGTCTCTTTGCTGGTAATCATTTAAATAGCTTTAAAATGAAAAAAAGCCAACTTACTCATACAAAACGGATGCGATGTTGGAGCATGAGGCAAGGAGAATCTGTGATATGGTTCCACTACTTTTTAGGTTGCATTCTGTAATATCCCTGTTAGCGTTGGTGTTGTCGGCCCACATGGCCCAGGTTGTATACTTGTATTGGTGTCTGGTGGTTTAGTACCACCTTGGATTATAATCCTTATAGCTCCAAACATAGTTACACATTCATTAGAGCTATGGCTTTGCTTTGTACATAGATGAGACATTCGCAAACTAGATTTTTGTGACCACATAGTTGTGTGAATTCTGACATTCAGAGTGAAAGGCAACTCAACAAACAGTGTAGCTGCGAATTCCTTTTCTATTTAATATCTATAATGCCTTTCCTACTGAAAAGAAGTTAATCCAGGTAATGGATTGAAAGAGCAATTTTTTTTGTAACTACAGGAGCGCTTGGAGATTGGCAATCAACGTGCTTGAACCGTGACCTCTTTTTGTCTTGTGCCCTTTATGTTCCTTTATGTGTCTCCCTGTTTCTCGTCTCTTTTGGGTTTCATCTCTAGCCTACCCCAACTTGCTTGGGACAAAATGCTATGTTGTTGTTGTTGTACACATATGGTCAAATTTCATATAGCCAAAGTTTTAACGGTTTCACAGAATTACAAAAAACTTGATGCATATCAGCAGAAGTCTTTTAATTATCACATTTGCTTGAATGCAAGCTTAATAACAAGAGCCCATATTTCTAGTTTGAGCAAGCGCAAAACACTCCTTGTCCCCTTCAATTGCTAGATAAACAAAACAGTGCATGGATAAAAAAAAAATATAAAGTGACACTGTAAGCACACAAGCACTCTTGCTGCAAAATAAATTTGGTCAAGGATAAAAAATACCTGGCTCATTTGCACATTAGTTGCAGCCTTGCAGGTAGTATTAGTTTAGATAGGTTTTAGCAACACATAGAGTTAAATACTAAGCGACACCAGTGATTCAATTTCAGGAAACAAGGTGTTGTAACTTATAACAACTTGGGCAGAAATGTTAGGCAAACTCAAGAGCTAAGGTATGTGATCGCATCATAATGGTGAGAAGCTCCTGTATCTTACATATGACCTGAATTCCTAGCTAATGTCCAAACTAAAGTAGGCTTCTAACAAAAGTGTACTCTTATGAGTTATGATAATGGAACATTTGTAGCATTGTGATATGGGTTAAAAAAAGTACAGTTTTGTGATAAGTGTAGTTTCCTTCGAATTTACTCAGTCTTAAAGCGTGTAAAGATAGAACACGAGTAATGCAGTTGTTGGACACCCAGTTGTGGTGCCAGTCGGCCAGGTCACCCAGAGTCTCGCAGAAGAAACATTGGCTTTTCTGAGTAAATGCTTTCAGAATTATATGGGATCATGTCGTGGGCTTCTGGCATTCGGCACCTTTCTGTACTCTTAGTGGCAATGCTCTGGGGATGGTTCTGCCAAGGATTGAGTTTTTATCTTAAAGCTTGTGAGGGGTATATGAATTTTTGTTTGTGTTTGTTCAGTATATGATTTTCTTCTGCCCAATGTGCTGATTCTTGCAATGTAGATTTAGGATTTGTGCAATACCTCTAGGAGTATAGAAGCACTAATCATGTTACAATAATATTTTTTTTTTTACTTCCACCAATTAACTTTCTGGCAATCGCTGCTTTTATGATTTTTCATACAGTATTTTATGTTAGTTTTCCTTAATGCTGTTAGACATATTAAACAAAAGGAAAAGACCAGATGCATTATCTCTTATAATACATATATTTGGAATCAAGGGATGCTGCACAAAGTTATTGAAATGCGACTGCCATGTGTCTACTACAACAAATTCGAATTCCTCGTGAGTCAAATATGTAACTGAGTATATTGTTAGTAAGGTTTATTGAGTGAAGAAGCTTCCTAAAATTTAACATAAACATGCTTTAGACTAAGCATGGATATTTTACCGTTAAGCAAAAATCCATTCGATGGAACATTTCCATGTGATTGGCAAAGGTGGGTCCAGTACAAGGTCCATAATGGATTACACTCATCACCATATGCCGCTCTATGGACATATAATGTAGGTTGAGTACTGATCCAGATCATGAAAACAGATGATGACTGCAGGGTAACGTTTGTTTCATCATTTTGTTTGCTATAGTCTTTTTCTATCAAAAGCAGATATAACTTAAAATATCCATTGAAGGCAGTAAATTTTTTTGCTGAACCTTCAGATCCAAATTTATGTATGTGTAATTACTGCCAGGTGATTAAAACATCACATTCTAGATGCTGATACAGCCATTGGTTGAATGCATAAATCAATAGTTTTTTCCAGTTATGTTTTCAAGCTTCAACCTTTTTCTAATAACACATGTTCACATACCTACTAGAACTCTAGAAGCTACTGGTGTTTACAGGCTATACATCCATGTTTACTCATCCTTCTCTCTCTCCCAATTAAGGATCATATGTTTACAGGCTACACATCCATGTTTACTCATCACTCTGTCTATTGTTTTTTCTTATTGACTTTATCAATGTAAATTTCTAAGGTTTTTGTTGTCAGGTGCCTTTCGCTGCCTAAACTAATGAACAAGCTCATCAGAAATTCTAAGCGCTGCCAGTATAAGAAACTACTTCTGAAGCATTGTTCTGTCAATTCCAAGGTACATATGAACAGATGAGCATATTGAACTGTTTACAACTATGTAAGAAGCACTTGTTAGACAGCAGGGTGTGCAGGCCCGTTGGGCTGCACTTCTCAGCCTTCCTTGGGCCCTGCGCTTGCAGATGATTAGGATAGATATCATTGAGATATTATAGGCAACGATTACTGTCGATTGGTTCTGTTTCCATAAGCCAAATCCTAGGTCTTCCTTGCCTATATATGTGTAATCCATCACCCTCAATAATCAATCTATTATTTCCCTTGCCCATAAGATTTGTTTTCGTTGCAACACTTACCATCCTAAAGTCCTTTGCCTTATCAAAAATCTGTTATGTCATCTGAACTTTATATATAGGATTACAGATCGTGAAAGAATATGTCAGACTAAATTGTAGGTTTTCTTAAATTTCCGACTCTTAGAAAAATCATGGCTATCCAATACAAATATGAAAGGGCATGTTGGTTGTTGTAGCATCGGAAATTAGTTCTCAACTGTTATGTTGCTTAACAAACCAAAGCAAATTGTTCAACCTAGTGTGCAGTGTTCTGCCTTGAGTTGCTATAGTATTTGACACATGCATATATGTTGGTCAAAATTGATAATAAACATGTATAATGACAAACTAAATGATTGAAGTAATGTTCTTAACAGCGTGCAGCTGATGTTTCCAAGAATGATAATGGCAAGGCACAATTTTTAATTGGAGGAAAATCGGCATACTATGATCAAGCTTATGTTCAGTTGGAGGCTTACAGTACACATCAACAAGTAGTTTCCTTCATCTGGGCAGTGTTGAGACGAATTATACCTGAGCCGTTGCTAGGAAACTCTTGCAGCAAGAGATCTTTAAGGATAAACATTTGGAAGTTTATAAAGTTGCGCAGGTTTGAAAAATTTTGCTTGAGCGATTGTATTGGTGAGCTGAAAGTATCACATTATTCTTGGATATCAAATATTGGATTATCTGATTGCTTTTGCTCTGCTCTAATGGAGAAAGAAATTTTGTTATCAAATGGATCTGACGAGGAGAAACTTCAGAATCTTCTACATTGTTGGATTAGTTGGATGTTTTCTGATGTTGTGATACCATTAGTCAAGGCATACTTTTATGTTACAGAAAGGGAATCAAGGCGATATGATGTTTTCTATTATCCAAAGACAGTTTGGAGAGACTTAACTAGTACTGCTATTGCTTCCCTAAACAGACAAAACTTCAGGATTTTGCGTGGTACATCCAGGAAAGAAGCAAGGCAGTCATGCTGTTCTTCAAGAGTGAGGTTCGTTCCAAAAGCAAAAGATATGAGACCATTAGTAAATCTCAGAGGTCAATCAAAAGATGTCCTCCTCAATAATTGTCATCTGATTATAAAAAATGTAAGGGATGAGAATCCAGACAAATTTGGTTCTTCTGTTTTTGATTACAATAATGTGCATCAAAATCTCTGGCATTTTATTTCTTCAGTAAGAAGTCACCTGAAGGAAAAATTCAAGATATATATTGTTGTTGCCGATGTATCAAAGGCATTCAATTGCATTAAGCATGAGATGTTACTGAAAGTTGTGGATGATGCATTGAAATGTGATGACTATGTTCTGAGGAAATGCAAAAAAGTAGTTTGCAACTGGTCTAAGAATGCCCTCTACCGTTTTGATTCAAATGTTTCTATCAGCAACGGTGATGATATATGTGATTTCTCGATTCAGTTATCATCAAGGGGTGGCATTTTAGTTGACCAGGTACTATATCATAACCCATTTCAAATTTCTGTGCACGGTTTGACTATGGAACATACTGTGCTACATATAGCTATTAACAAATCTTTATGCAAACTTTTCATCGGAAACTACTGAAATGGAGTTATAATATTCGTGACCTTGCTGTTTCTGTTCATTCTTATAACTACTGAAATGGAATTATAGTATTCATGCAACTACTGAAATGGAATTATAATATTCATGCCTCTTACTGTTTCTGTTCATTCTTATCTGAGTAGAATTCCAGAAATAATGGAGGTCACCATTTCCCAAGAAGCACAAAGTATTAGAAGTGAAGGGAAAACAGGATACTTTTTGGGCCCTAGGTTAGCTTAGTGATGATTGGCTGGTTGCAAACAAGTTCCTAAAAATTACGGAAGGAAGGCCTTCATGTAAAACATGTTTGTTTGCATCAATTAATTTTGTCCATGTAAAACAGGCCTCTTCCTGTTAGTCTGTTACATCCTGACAATCTACAGAATAGAAGGTTCGGTAAGTAAATACGTGGCCTCAGATGACATGGTTTGCAAACCAACATAGATTCTTAACTTGGATAAGCCATGTTATGTAAACATGCAATCTATGTGCAAATTAATAGACTTTTTCTTTTATTTCTAAATGGTTTTAACATTGCTAGGCTTGGGCACAACTACAGAACTATTGTGCAAATCAGGATTCTAGGAGTGTGCAGCAGCTATGGCAAAAAGACTGAAAAAAGATTTTACAGCTTTACTTCCTTTTCGACTGACCTCCAATAATCCTAATAAAACCACTAACAAAGTGCTAAGGAAACTTTTCCTATGCTTCTCAGTAAAATGGTGCTAGGATGACTCTACCTATAAGTTGACTATATAGTGATCCTGTGACACCTTTCATGCTATAGTCGTGTCTTTGCTTGGCAGTTTGTTCACTAACAATAGTTTGAGTTGTATAATCAACTGTCAATCAGCAAATAACCTTTTCTCTATCGAAAATCAGGGAAAATTTGGCAAGATACAGAAGAAAGAGATTCAGTGTTTCCTTTCCAAGCAAGTGGAGTGCAATGTTTTGAAGATTGGGCAAAACTTCTACTCACAGCAAGTAGGCATCATTCAAGGAAACAAGTTATCTCCCAAGCTTTGTTCCCTGTACTTTGGTCACCTTGAAAATTCTGAGCTATCGAAATTTCTTCATGATAGCAAGATTGATTCAGAAAAGGACGTTTCAACACCTAAAAGTTTATTAATGAGGTTCATTGATGATTTCATATTCATATCTTTGTCCAAGGAGCATGCTCTAGATTTTTTCAATAGGATAAGAAGAGGGTTTTCCGACTACAATTGCTACATGAATGACAAAAAATATGGTTTCAGCTTCGAGGTTGCAAATAGTGAGCATTGTTGTAATAGGATCTACAGGGCTGATGATGGATTCTCTTTCATACCATGGAGTGGTTTGCTTATTAATTGTGAAACTTTGGAAATTCAAGCTGATTATACAAGGTACGCCTATTGGTGTCAGGTTTAGTTGGTGAATTCAATACATTAATAATAAGATATGGAGATGAACTTTACTAGTCCATCTAGTTTGTGTCAAGATACTGAGTAGTTGTGGACTACTGGCTGTTTCCTCTAATCAATATCAACTTAAAACAGTTTGGTTTTTGCCATATTTTCTGTTGAAATCTTGGCATTCCTTGACGTGATTTTTTTTAGTAAAGTCTGATTTGCCTCCATGAATTAAAAAAAGACCCTTGAATTCAAATACCAACATAAGCCCCTTAACTTTCGACACTGAACAGATTACCCCCCTAAATATTTCATAGTCCTCTTAACTTTCAGTGACTAGTTCATGGTTAAATCAGATTTGACTGTTCCTTTTTTCCAGTTTGTGAACAAAAAGTCTATCCATAATATCTTTGGACAACACAGCATCAAACAAGTATCTTTGACAACTAATTTTCATAGTATTGTGTTGGTAAAAAGAAATAAAGATACAAAACTATTATATTGCTGAACTTGCACACAAGAAAAATTTCTTGAACACTATTTTAACATATTAGTCAATATATAGCAGTCAATGTTCAGGAAATTTGGCTACTCAAATCATAAAACATCATATATATCTGAATTAGGGTAGTGTTAACAGAAGATCTAGGCAGTTCATTTAGTGTGAACAAGTTCCTGGTTAGAGATGGCAACGGGGAATTCCCTGTCTGGTATTGCCTCCCCATCCCTGACCCCACGAGGCAAAAAAATTCCCCATTCCCGTTCCTGATAAAACTCACGGGGATGTTTTCATCCCATCACCGCCCCCTTTGGTAAAGGAATCCTGGTCATTTTTCTTAACCTTTTGCCTTTGTAACAGAAACTTGTTTCTTCCCATTAAATCATAATTATATTTTTTACAACAACAACAATACAACAACAACATAGCCTTTTGTCCCAAGCAAGTTGTGGTAGGCTAGAGATGAAACCCAAAAGAGACGATAAACAGGGAGACACATAAAAGGGACATAAATGGCACAAGACAGAAAGAGGTCACGGTTCAGGCACGTTGATTGCCGGTCTCCACGCGCTCCTGTCCATAATTATATTTCTTACACTTCCTAATTTTGTTCCTGGTCATTTCGTTCTCTTTGACAAAGTTTCAAAACATAATTTTGTCTACCAAACTGTGTTGAAGAAGTAATGGAGTGCATTTTAAAACAGGTATCTGGACATTTCCTCCACCATCACTGTTAAGACGCATTCCTCAGCAAAGTACCTTGAGAGCAAGCTATGCCATTACATGCGTCCGAAGTGTCATCCCATTTTCTTTGATTCCACGATCAACTCACCAGGCACAGTAAGACTGAATATATATCAAGCTTTCCTCTTATGCGCAATGAAGTTTCATTGTTATTTCCGGAGCATGCCTGATGCCAGCATTAGGAAACTGGAGCTACTGCATATAATTAAGAGAACTTTCAGGTACCAAATTATCTTCAAATTTTTTATAGTAATGTGCAAATGGTGCTAGATTTTATTATTTATTGACTGTATTAATTAACAAAGATTCAATATCTCAAATGTATTGGAAGTTGCTACTGTCTTTCCTCGTGATTTCAATTTTTTGGTGAAGCAGGTATATGCATAACCTTATCGCCAGGCGGATCCACGACGTGGAGCTGCAATACAATGTGCGCCCAGTTCTAAAGCTTAGGCGAAAAGAAACCATGTGGCTCGGCCTATCAGCATACCTTCGAGTACTTCAGAAGAAGCAATCACGATACAAGGATTTGTTGGCGTTGCTGAGAGAGGAAATTCGGAAGTGTGGCCATCTGGACCATCACAATGATGGTTTGCGCTACGCTGTGGATGACTCTCACTCATCAATGTTCTGGAAATGTAAGTTTTAGAAGGAAACTGGGGGCTATTAGATTGCTGAAACTACTGTTTTATGTGAACATGAACCTTTGGTGTCCAAGTGACAGACAAGTGGCATCAAGCATGATTGTGACTTTTTATTTGAAATACTCCTGAAAGCATCTAGGTCCTGGGAGTTGGTTTCGGTAATTGATGACAACGCATTATTACAATGACTAACGTGTGTTTTGCAGAAACTTTGATAAGTTAGGTCATGGGGTTGATAACTGCTTTGGGCACTATGGTATTCATGCCCCTTGATGGAAATCGTTTCGGTTTTCAAAGGATCAACGACAAGATTAAGGACGGTTAGTTTCGGATGTCAAGATGTTGAGTTACATCCGGAATAGTCGTTAGGATCTTCGCTTCTTTCCTTTGGTCGTACTATAAAGGGGGCATAAGCGAGTAGCTTGATCTAGGTGAGTCTTTTGTTTAGGTGTGGTGCACACTTGTCAAACTTAGCACTAGGTAGCTCAGGTAAAGCTCAAAGTTTAGTTGGAAGCAACTCGGTTCAAGTTGCGTCGCGTTTCGAAGTCGTTTGAGCTGTTTACCCTTGACCGGACGCGGTCTTTGTCTTGACCGGACGCGTCCGGTCAGTACTAACAGTCACTGCGTTTCAACCTGGTTGATCGGACGTGGTTCCTGTGAGGATCGGACGTGTTGATCGTGTTGACACGTGTCTTAGAGGGTAAAAGATCTAATCGGACGCGACTGGGAAGTGATCGGACGCGTCCGGTCACGTTCCAGTAAGACACTTTGCTGACCTGACGCGTTCGGTCTCACTGATCGGACGCGATCGAGTGTCAGATCAAAGTATAGTAAGGTCCTTGCACGACCGGACGCGTCCGGTCACTCAGCGATGTCGTTCAGTTTTTCGACCGTTACGTTCGACCGACGCGTCCGGTCAGTGCGTATTCTGCTGAGTTGGCAGGTAACGGTTGGATTTGACTATGAGGTGTATAAATATATCCCCTCCATCTCTTTTAGAGGTCTCTTACTCATTTGTTCAGCTGAGAAACACCTTTCAAGTGCAAGGAAGTGCAAGAGCTCTAGTGTGGGTAGTGATTTGAGAATCAAAGTTTGAGAATCTCTCATTCTACTCGTCATCAGCACTTTGCTCGTGAACATAGAGAGGAACGACACTACGACACCAGAGGCACGTGCCTCTGAACCTTCCACGGTAAGCACTATGACGCTAGTCAAGATCAACTTACCGACTCATGTCGCTCGTGGCTTGTTCTTCGCCCTTCGTCGCGTCGGTGGAGTTTGCCGTGGCCACCATGGACAGCGCAGCGTATTCGAGCGCCTTGGGCCTCGTGTTCGCCGCAGCACTGCCAATGGAGAAGGCTATGGTCGCATCTTTGCCTCTGCAGTTCGCAACATCAGGACGGACGCTCGTCGTTGCCACCGCTGGAGCCCTGTTCGTCATGACCGCCAGGCTTCTCCGCATGCCATTCGTCTGCAGAGCCAGGCCCCGTCTCCTCGCCTAGGCGCGGACGGTGCCGGCCCAAGCAACGTTGTGCCTCCAGTTGCTGAAGCCCCGGCGCCGCCCGTTGATGCAGTGGTGGCCACGCCCACCTATGTCCCCATGGAGCCGATGTCGCCAACGCCAGCACCTGCACCACCGAAGTACTGGTGCGACTTCTGCAAGGAATTCACGTCGATCCCGCACATGATCGAGAACACCTACTCGCTGCCGACGCCCACACCAGCCTCTCCGACTCCAGTGGCGATAGGCAATGGCGTTCCCTCGCTCAATCCGTGGTTCCTAAACACGCAGGCTGCCCCAGCGCTCGATGCAGTGAAGGTCGAAGACGAGATCGACGTGGTGGCTACCCCCGGCGTCGGCAACCTCTTCAATCTCGGCGACATCTTCAACACCGCGGCGAGGACCGGCGTCTCGCCGTACTTCTTCCTTGACGCGGCCGGCCCCTCGGCTCCTCCGGCAGCGACCTCGACATCGGCTTCTCCGCCCGCGACTCGCGCAGAGGGCTGCCCGCATGAAGGCTAAGGCCCTCCCGAGTCCGCCTCCGGCTGAGACGCTGCCCACCCCGACGCTCCAGCACCTCCTCGGCCGCAAGACGGCGGCAATGGACAGGCGACTCGGCCTCCGTCGCACCGGCGCCTGGAACCCAAAGGATCTCGGCCTCCCAAGCGCGGAGGTCCTCAACATGGCAGTCGGCGGTGGCGGCTTCTACTCTCCTGACGAGGGGGAGTCCTCTTTGAACTGAAGTACGACGGCAGCAGCGGCAGTGCAGTGGAGTGCGACGGTGAGGTGTTTTTGCGGCGGCGGTGCTTTTTCATATGGCAACGGCGTCTGGTGGTTACCCTAACCACCGGCTGAGCCCCTCTTAAAAGGCCTGCTGCTGCAACTAGGCCGGCCCACAGGCCGGTGCCTAGCCATCCCCTCCATTTCCACTGTCCGTGCCCGCATGGACCTGCATGGGCCCCAAACCAAGATGCTGATGGATTCAAGTTTGGCAAAAAGCTATTTACTGTTTTCGTCAATTCTTTTTCAGCATTAATTCGTACAAGACTCTGTTAGTCTCTTATAATTATGTGTGAAAGCATCTAGGCCCCGAGGTTTGGTTTCGGCAATTGATGACAACGCTTTATTACCATGACTAACGTATGTTTTGCAGAAACTTTGGTAAGTTAGGTCATGGAGGTTTTAACTGCTTTGGACACCATGGTATTCATGCCCCTTGATGGAAATTGTTTCGGTTTTCAAAAGAGTGACGTCAAGATTAAGGACGGTTAGTTCCGGATGTCGAGGTGTTGAGAGACATTTGGAATAGTCGTTAGGATCTTCGTTTTTCTCTTTTGGCCGTACTATAAAGGGGGGCATGAGCGGGTAGCTTGACCTAGGCGAGTCCTATGTTTAGGTGTGGTGCACACTTGTTAAACTTGGCGCTAGGCAGCTCTAGAATAGCTCAAAGTTCAGTTGGAAGCAACTTGGTTCAAGTTGTGACGCGTTTCGGAGAGTTTCGGGTCGTTTTCCCTTGACCGGACGCGGTCCTCGGCATGACCGGACGCGTCCGGTCAGTACAGTTCCGCGGCTAGGGTTTCAGCTCTGAACACCGGACGCGGTCCTCGCGAGGACCGGACGCGGTGGTCAAAAGTCAACACGTGTCACTTGAGGGAAACACCCGATCGGACGCGACCTGGGTGTGATCGGCGCGTCCGATCACAGTCCAGTAAGGTCCAGAGACGACCGGACGCGTCCGGTGCGAGTACAGTATGCTCCCTGCACGATCGGACGCGTCCGGTCACCCCTGACCGGTGCGTCCGGTCACTCAGTGGTTTTTTTGGTTTTCGTCCGTTACGAGCGACCGGCGCGTCCGGTCAGCTCGAGTTTTGCTGAGTCAGCAGGTAACGGTTCGTTTTGTCTGTGGGGTGTATAAATACATCCCCACCACCTCTTTTAGAGGTCTCTTGCTCATTTGATCAGCTGATAAACACCTTTGGAGTACAAGGTAGTGCAAGAGCACTAGTGAGGATAGAGATTTGAGAATCAAAGCTTGAGAGTTCCTCACTAGCGATTAGAGAGTAGCAAGTGTGCATCCACTTTCTCATTTGGGCTCGTAGTGGTCAAGTGAGAGTTCTAGCTTGTTACTCTTGGTGATCGCCATCACCTAGACGGCTTGGTGGTGATTGGGAGTTTGGTGATCATCCGGCGGAGCTTGTGGATGACCCAACTCATCTTGTGAGCGGTTGTGGGTGATTCACCGCGACGGAGTGTCAAAGAATCAACCCGTAGAGAGCACTTGATCCTTGCGCGGATCAAGGAGGAGCTACACCCTTGCGCTGGTGCTCCAACGAGGACTAGTGGGGAGTGGCGACTCTCCGATACCTCGAAAAAACATCGCCGTGTTCCTTGCTCCTTTACATTTAAGCATTTACATTCTCGTATTTACTTTCATTGCTTGTTTACATTCCTAGACTTGCCATGCTAGACTAGGATTGGAAACTAGGGTGCAAAACTTTGTATCGGTAGACTCTCTAGGAACACAAGTAGACACTAGGGGTGAATTCTGGCTTGTAGGATTTATTTCTTGCATCTAATTTTTAGAAAAGCCAAATTCACCCCCCCTCTTGGGCATCTTGATCCTTTCAATTGGTATCAGAGCCGTGTTGCTCTATTTTTAGGCTTTACCGCCTAGAGCAAGATGTCTAATGGGGAAGGACCACCTCCCACTTTTGAGGGAGACGATTTTCCATATTGGAAAATTCGTATGGAGGCGTACCTCGAAGCCATAGATGTTGGGTGCCTTAGAGCCGCAACCGAAGGGCTTCCCCCCATAAGGGATCCCGCTAACCCAAGTGGTGACGAGGAGAAGTACGACCGGTGGAATGCAAAGGCCAAAAATGCACTCTACCGGGGTTTAGGCAAAGATATCTTCAATCGCGTGCGTAATGCAAAGAACGCTCATGAATTGTGGGAAAATCTTTGTGCTCTCCATGAGGGAACTAAGAGTGAGCGTGAGGAACGCTATCACATAGCCTTAAAGAAAATTAATTCTTTTGAGATGCTTCCCAAAGAAAGTGCTAATGACATGTACACTCGCTTGAATGTTCTTGTAGAGGACCTCAATGCTCTTGGGCTCACCAAAATGAGCCAATCGGATGTTGCAAGGAAGATCTTGAGTGTGCTTCCCGTTGAGAAGTATGGACACATTGTCACCGTGCTTCACCAAAGTGATCTTTCCACCGCAACACCGACTCAAGTTTTAGGGAAAATCAATGCTCATGAGATGTACATGCATATCACTCCGGAAGAGGGCTCATCATCTTCCAAGAAGAAAGACTTGGCCTTCAAAGCTAGTCATGACAAAAAGAAGAAGAAGGGCCAAGCCATGATGGTGCAAGAAAGCTCAAGTGAAAGTGATGTTGATGATGAATCACTTGCACTCATGATGAGAAAGACCACCAAGATGCTAAAGAAGCTTAACAAGAGTGGCATCAAGTTCGATGGCAAGAAGAAGAAATTCTTCACAAGTAGCAAGAGAAAGCCAATCTCGGAGATGGATTGCTACAATTGTGGTGAACTTGGCCACCTAGCTCATCAATGCCCTAGACCACCAAAAGACAAGTACAAGAACAAGAACAAGGGCAAGAAAAATGATTCAAGTGATGAAGAAAAAGAGAAGAAAAAGAACAAGCCATACAAGAAGAAGGATGGCAAGAAGAAGGAGTTCCACAAGAAGAAGAAGGGAGGAAAGGCATACATTGTTGGTGATTGGCTCACCGACATTGAATCATCATGTGAGTCCTCCGAAGATGGGAGCGATGATGAGAAAGAGAAGGTTGCCGCATTTGTGATGGGGCCATCATCTTCACCAACATCTTCATCACCACCTTCACCGCCTCCTTCACCATCATCGTCCACTACTCACCTATGCCTTATGGCCAAGGGTGAACGAAAGGTACAAAACCATGATAGTGATGATGATGATGATAGTGATAGTGATGATGAATATGACTCACCTTCTTATGATGAACTTGTAAAATTGCTAAACAAATACACTAAAATCATAAGAAGAACTAGAAGTGAAAATGATGATCTTCAAAATGAAAATGAATCACTCTCATCGAAGCTTGAAAATATTCAAAAGACTAGTGGTGAGCTTAGAGTTCAAAATGAAGTGATGTCTTCCACTCTCAAGGAGCTCAAAACCTCTTATAAAGAGCTTAAAGATCAACATGACAAACTTGAGAAGAAGCATGATGAGCTCATCACTAGACATAATTCTCTAAAGGACAAATACACCACATTAAAAATTGACTATGATAGTCTTGTGGTTGCAAATGAGCTTGCTCTTGAGACACATGATGCTACTAACTATGTTGTTAAGTGTGATATAGCTACATCATGTGATGACTTGATCATTGAAAGCATTGAGCAAGGTTCTAGTAGCAAAGGCAAGAGTGTGGTTGAGTCAAGCAACCATGATGATTATGCCAAGATTAAGAGTGAAAATGAGAAGCTTGCAAATGAGAACAAGAAGCTAAAAAGTTTGATGGCTCTTGAGAAGCAACCAACAAATGAGTCACTCATTGAAGAAAACAAAAAGCTCAAGCAAGAAAAAGAGCATCTCAAGACCGGCCTAAGCAAGTTCACAAGAGGCCAACATTTGCAAAGTGAGCTCCTCATGAACACCGTAATGAAGATGGATAGAAGTGGTATTGGGTACTTGGCAAATCAAGAGAAGAAAGCAAAAGCTCAACAACAACAAAGCAAGTCAAAGCCCAAGCCAAAGAGATGTGTTGAGTGTGGTCAAGAAGGTCACTTTGCTCATGAATGCAAAACTCCACCACCACAACCCTTGCCCAAGCATGCTAGACCTTTCGCCTTCAATGCTCATTATATGCTAAGAAAAGATTCAAATGGAAAGATGAAAGTCATGTTTTTGGGTCCCCCAAACAAGAATAGGCCAAAGAAAATATGGGTTGCCAAGTCACTAGTTGAGAAAGTCAAGGGCCCCTCTCAAGTTTGGGTCCCTAAACAAAAAGCTTGATCTTTTGTGTGTAGGTGAACTACAAGACCGGTGGATCTCATTGGGTTATTGATAGTGGTTGCACTCAACATATGACCGGTGATCCTCGTATGTTCACCACCATTGAAGAGAATAGAATATGTCAAGAGAAGATCACATTTGGGGATAATTCAAAGAGCAAAGTCAAGGGTATAGGCAAGATTGCAATATCACATGATCACTCACTCTCAAATGTGCTCTATGTTGCTTCATTGAGTTTCAACTTGTTATCCGTTGGGCAACTTTGTGACCTTGGCTTCCAATGCTTGTTCACACCAAATGAAGTGGAAGTTTCAAAGATAGATGACAAGCAAGTGATATTCAAAGGCTTTAGATACAACAATCTTTATCTTGTTGACTTCACCTCCGAAGATGCAAATTTGATGACATGTTTGTTCACCAAGACCTCACTTGGTTGGCTTTGGCATAGGAGGCTTGCTCATGTTGGAATGAACACTCTCAACAAGCTATTGAAGAAAGAACTAGTGAGAGGATTGAAGGATGTGAAGTTTGAAAAGGACAAACCTTGTAGTGCATGTCAAGCGGGCAAACAAGTTGCAAACACTCATCCAACCAAAGCTTTCATGTCAACTTCAAGAGTGCTAGAACTTCTACACATGGATTTGTTTGGGCCTACAACATACAAGAGCTTGGGTGGTAATCTCTATTGTCTTGTGATAGTGGATGACTACTCAAGGTATACATGGACTTTCTTCCTTCATGACAAATCCGAAGTGGCAAATTGCTTCAAGAAGTTTGCAAAGAGAGCTCAAAATGAATTTGAAGTCAAGATAAAGAAGATTAGAAGTGACAATGGGAAAGAGTTTGACAACACCAACATTGAAGCTTATTGTGATGAAATTGGAATCAAGCATGAGGTCTCTTCAACCTACACTCCTCAACAAAATGGTGTAGTTGAGAGAAAGAACCGAACATTGATCACCCTTGCAAGAACAATGCTAGATGAGTACAACACTCCGGAGAAGTTGTGGGCCGAGGCAATCAACACCGCATGCTATGCTTCAAATCGCCTCTTCCTACAAAAGTTTCTTGGCAAGACCCCCTATGAGTTGCTTAATGGGAAGAAGCCGGACGTCTCTTTTTTCCGGGTGTTTGGTTGCAAATGTTACATCTACAAGAAGCGTCAACACCTAGGGAAGTTTCAAAGACGTTGTGATATTGGTTTTCTTGTTGGTTACTCATCAAAGTCCAAAGCATATAGAGTATTTAACCATGCCACCGGTTTGGTTGAAGAAACATATGATGTGGAATTTGATGAATCTAACGGCTCCCAAGGAGCAATTGAGAATTGTGATGATGTAGGTGATGAACCCTTGAGGGAGGCCATGAAGAACATGCCGGTGGGAGACATCAAGCCAAAAGATGATGATGACGATGTACAAATTATTGATCTACCATCTTCATCACGTGTGCCTCAAGATGATGACAAGAATGAGAGAGTTGAAAATGAAGACACTTATGTCTCTCATGAACAAGCCGAGGCACAAGCTCAAGATGTTGATTCTCCCCATCTACCTCCTCAAGTGGTTGATAGAAGAAATTCACCACTACTTCAAGCACATCCACAAGATCTCATCATAGGGAGTCCTACAAAGGGAGTAATGACTCGATCCCAAAAGCTAGCTTCTTTTGTTGAACATCACTCTTTTGTCTCTTGCGTTGAACCTAAAAATGTAGAAGAAGCTCTTCAAGATCCGGATTGGGTGATTGCAATGCATGAAGAATTGAACAACTTCACCCGCAATCAAGTATGGACACTTGAAGAGCATCCCAAAGGTGCAAGAGTCATTGGAACCAAGTGGGTGTTCCGAAACAAGCAAGATGACCAAGGCATAGTGGTGAGGAACAAGGCAAGACTAGTTGCAAAGGGGTTCTCTCAAGTTGAAGGTCTTGATTTTGGAGAGACCTTTGCACCCGTTGCAAGACTTGAAGCCATTCGTATCCTCCTTGCATATGCATCACATCATGATATGAAACTATATCAAATGGATGTGAAAAGTGCATTCTTAAATGGCTTTATAAATGAACTAGTCTATGTCAATCAACCTCCCGGGTTTGAAGACCCTAGATATCCTAATCATGTTTATAGGTTGTCCAAGGCGTTATATGGGCTCAAGCAAGCTCCTAGAGCGTGGTATGAGCGCCTCCGGGACTTCCTCATTGAGAAGGGCTTCACCATTGGGAAGGTCGACACCACACTATTCACCAAGAAGTTTAATGGGGAGATCTTTATTTGTCAAGTATATGTTGATGATATCATCTTCGGATCAACAAATGAAGATTATTGCAAGGAATTTGGTGAATTGATGTCGAAGGAATTCGAGATGTCAATGATTGGTGAGCTCACATTCTTCCTTGGTTTTCAAGTAAAGCAAATGAGAGAAGGGATTTTCATCTCTCAAGAAAAGTATACCAAGGATCTTCTCAAAAGATTCAAGATGGAAGAATGCAAACCAATCAAGACCCCAATGCCAACAAATGGACATCTCGACCTAGATGAGGGAGGTAAACCGGTTGATCAAACTCTCTACCGTTCTATGATTGGTAGCTTGTTGTACCTTACCGCATCTAGGCCCGATATCATGTTTAGTGTGTGCATGTGTGCCCGCTTTCAAGCGTGCCCTAAAGAACCTCACCTAAGTGCCGTAAAAAGAATCCTAAGATATCTTAAGCTCACCCCAAGCATTGGTCTTTGGTATCCCAAAGGAGCTAGATTCCAACTAGTTGGCTATTCCGATTCGGACTATGCCGGTTGCAAAATTGATAGAAAAAGCACATCCGGAGGGTGCCATTTGCTTGGAAGATCTTTAGTATCTTGGTCATCTAAAAAGCAAAATAGTGTGGCTTTGTCCACCGCCGAGGCGGAATACATTGCCGCGGGGGCTTGTTGTGCACAAATATTATATATGAAACAAACCCTCCTAGACTATGGAATTGTTCTTGAAAAGGTGCCACTTTTATATGATAATGAAAGTGCCGTTAAAATTGCTAACAATCCGGTGCAACACTCTCGCACCAATCACATTGATATCCGCCATCACTTTCTAAGAGATCACGTTGCTAAAAATGACATATCACTAGAAGGTGTAAGAAGTGAAAATCAATTAGCGGATATCTTCACTAAACCTTTGGATGAGGCAACCTTTTGTAGGTTAAGAAGTGAACTCAATGTGCTTGATTCTAGTAACTTTAAAAAATGAGCGTGTGTTGTCCCTTGTATTGCATTGCATTGTATAATATGCCATGTTTATTTTTATCGCAATGTTTTTAGGGCTTGGCTAACACGGTTACGATAACCCTTCTTTGGAGGAGTGAAAAAGCCTAACCGTGGATCAAACTTGACAAGCATTCTAGTTTTACCTTCTTGTATTGCATTGCATATGCATGGTTGTTGTTCTTGTCGTTTCTTTTCGGTTAAGCTTTGAGCAACCTCTGTGTTCATCCATGGATAGAGAGAGCATTTTGACGCTCCTAAAGGTTCAAAAAACTCTATTGCGTGGCCATACGTTGCTCCTTGGGTGTTTATTGCCTATTTTCTTAAAAATAATACTAGCCTAAGGCAATCTATATTAAAAATTTGAGGGTTTGAGTGAGGTCACTCATATCATGTTCCAATTAGTGTTTATTTGTGTCTTTTTGAATTGGAACCTGATTGGGAGAAGTCGCGTCGCTGTTCGGAACGAAGAAGGGCGAAGAACAGTGACCGGACGCTGGACCGGACGCTGCACCGGACGCAATGATGCTTCACCACCGCGTCCGGTCCCGACGTCCACCAGCGCGTCCGGTCATCCAGAAGACCATCTCCAGATCTACTGATCGGACGCTGCACCGGACGCGCCTCTGTTTGACCACCGCGTCCGGTCCCGGTTACCACCACCGTGTCCGGTCATTCGCGATAATTTCCCGAGCTCCCCTCGACTGGACTCTGACCGTGTCCGGTCAGTCCTCACCGGACGCGTCCGGTCACTCCAGGAACTTACTGGAGTGTGACCGGACGCTGCACCACCGCGTCCGGTCATAACGACCACCGCGTCCGGTCATCACGCGTTGAGCGGATCTGACCCTTCATATACCGCTTCGTCCTCGGCCGTTTTCTTTTTCTCCGCCCGAGCCTCCTTGCGCCGCCGCCGTTTTTTTTTTCGCCACTACCGCACTTCGCGCCACCGCCGCACCGCCTGCCGCCGGTGAGCCACCGCTTCGCCGTCTTCCTCTCCTCCAGCAAGGCCAGCCTTGCTCGCACGCGCGCCAGCCGCCCTTGCGCGCCTCCTGCCCGTACCGGCCTTCGGCCGCAGCCGCGCCGCCACCATCTCGCGCCACCGCCGCGCCGCCGTCGCCCGAACGCGCCACCACCGCCGGTGAGCCACGCTCCTGCAAGCCAGCTTCACCTCCGTCATTGGAACGTCTCATGCTTGCCTCCGATCGTTTTTCATTGATCTGCCCTAACCCTAACCCTAGGGTTCGTCGGTCGATCGTTCGTCAACGAGATTCGTCGCGCGTCGTCTTCTTCGCGAGAGCTCGTTCGGTGGATTCAGGAATCTCGCGATCTAGATCACCTCATCTTGTCACCGTCGTCTCGTCGATCCGAGGTAGCTTCACGTCTCGATTCTCATCGTATCACATATGCTTGCTATCTCTAGGGTTTCGCACCTTTTAGTTGTATATGTGCTTATAGTAGATCTCTCTATTTCGTCGTTGCAGCGAGTCTGTCCGTGTGTCGGGTGAGATCAGTTTGCTAAATCCGAGGCCAAGCCTGCGGATACGGATTGAGGCCAAGCCTCTTGAGTGACAGTTCATCATCTTTCAGAGGTTTTCAGTTAGTTTGTCAGCATGGTGCGTTGCAAGAACGCCGGTGGTGCTCCTGGTGACGGGGACGACAGTCCTCCTCGTCGGTCTGAGATTGCACGTGGGAAGCGTGTCAAGATCTTGGCCAGAAAGAAGAAGAAGACACTCACAGAGGCAGAGATTGCTCAGGCCGTGGCAGATGCAGCAGAGCAGGCAGAGAGAGGTGGCAGGAGCAGTGGCATACGCATAGGCGAGCGTCGCTTTCATCTTGAAGGTTGACAGCTCGGCACAGAGGCCACTGAGGGTACTGAGGATACTAGAGCTACAGAGAGTATGTCAGTTGATCCACCTCCAGAGGCTCCAGAGGCTCCAGAGGCTACAGAGGACACAGAGGAGCAGTCAGCTCAGTCTCCACCACGTCGCCGCTCCACACGCGCACGTACTCAGGTGTCTCCTAGGCCAGAGGGCCAGCGTCGTGGAGCACGTCCTCCTCCCAGAGCTAGAGGTTCACCCCCGGTCGAGCACTTTGACTTGAGGGGTGCTACAGCACGTCAGGTGCAGGGGTTGAGGTTCGTGGAGGTCAGTCGGTGGTTTCCGCCTGTGAGAGATCCCAGAGCTTCAGAAGGATTCTATACCCCACTTCAGGAGGATTTCTACAGAGCTCTAGTTGACAGCGGTATTGCTTTCCGACCACAGAGGGTCTGTCGACTTGAGTCACTAGTTGAGGTTGTGGGAGAGCAGCTACGTCCGCACCTGTCCTTTCTGCCAGGCTTATCAGATCTTCTTGGACGGACAGGTGCATACTGCGGCACATGGGTCAGAGAGTTTTATGCTTCACTATGGATTGATCCTGCCCATGATTTCATTCACTTTGCATTCCGAGGCCGCGATCACCGCCTATACAGCACCAGAGTGCGGGAGATTCTCAGACTCCCAGCTTCCAACACGAAGATACATCAGCTGTGCTTTGGTCAGACTCCTCCACCGAGACGCCCTCATGGCGGTGCAGTTCCACCTACAGACCTGGTTCGACCCTGTTTCCGTGAGCCTTTTGGCGAAGGGTCTCGATGCACGCCTGCCAGTTTGACACCACTTGCTAGAGTTTTGGATGCTATAGTCAGACGCACTCTACTTCCCAGACTTGGCTACAGAGAGGGACTGACTCGGATGCAGCTATGGGTTGTTCACCACCTCCTCTCACAGACTCAGTTTGACATTTGGGATCTCATACTTAGTGAGATGGAGGACACCATAGCTGAGGGCTTCAAGGGTAATCGTCAGCTGCCCTATGCACACTGGATCTGCTTCATTATTAGATCATCCATCCAGTTACCAGCAGAGATCCGAGCTGAGATATCAGATACTACTACTGCTTTCCCTGAGTATGATATCCGTCAGCTTTGGGCTTCAGTCACCAGAGATCAGGCCCCAGTGCCAGGACAGCGTGTGCGACCTGAGGTTCCTGAGACAGCAGCTGAGCAGGACGCCACAGTTGATGAGCTTGCAGAGGCAGAGCTTGCAGATCTTGACGCTCAGCCTGCTGATCTTCCTGAGGATGGGACATCTGACAGCACTGATGAGGACTACCAGCCCATCCCCAGGTACCGGTCTCCTCGGTCTCACGACCACGAGGCCGGTGGCTCTGGTTCAGCCTCCCGCACAGACCTAGCCATGGTGGCAATACTTGAGAGGTTGACCCAGGCACAGGAGCAGCAACAACAGCAAATACAGCGACAGGCTCAGGACACAGCTGCAGCGCTTGCACAGATTCAGGCTCGTCAGGACGAGTTTCAGCGTCAGCAGCTTGAGATCTAGAGGCAGCAGGTCAAAATGCAGCGACAGCAGTACGAGATTCAGCGACAGACTGCAGCTAGTCAGCAGTAGTACTTGGACCTCCTGCGCCACCTAGTCACTGTTGGGGTTCCTCCGCCTGCTTCCGTCCTGACTTCTGCTTTACAATCTAGTGATCCATCGAGTCAGGGACAGCCGGGTTTCCAGTTCACATCTCCACAGCAGCAGGTTCCCCAGTCTTTCCAGTCCCCGAGCTTCACGCCTATTCACACGGGGTTTACACCATCAGACCAGCCTCGCCCTCACCTCCTGACAGGCACACCTTTCGGTGATTTCAGTGCTACCTACAGCGAGTTGACTGGTCAGCCGACGCCCTCGCACACTACATTTGCTACTTCTTCAGGGTTGTCAGCTTCAGAGGCAGCTATTCCTCCAATGACAGGGACTGGTACTACAGAGACTCTACCTTCGTCAGTTGCCTCCACAGATCCTCCTGCTATTGGCTCGCTACAGGCTCAGGTCACTCAGACGGATCCTATTATTGCTACTACGACAGTACCTGTTCCTGCCATTCAGACCCAGACAGTTACACAACCACATGCTTCTTCAGAGGGTCAGCCAGATAGTTCAGATTCCGAGGGCGATTCTCTACACTTCATGATTACTCCGCGCACCTCGGCACCCGACACGACTCCGTCTGCCCCCCATCAGATCCTTAGATTCCTTTTTTTTTGGCGCTTGATGCCAAAGGGGGAGAGAGAGAGTAGTTTCAGGGGGAGTTTTGAGAGAGGGTTTTCGTTTTTTCCTGTGTGCTACATTCATGCATCATGTTTACTTTTTAGTCATTGCATTCGTGTGACATGTCGTTGTGAGATAAACCTTGAGTCTTAATGTTTTATCCTGTCACATTGTTATCTCTTGTCACCGTTGTTAATTATAGCTCTAAGGTTGTGCTTCCGTGCCTTACTCCGATTACTTATGAGCTATATCTGTTTGTGTACTAACGCTTTTTGTCTTATCTTATGAGTACACTCTTTTGGCTTGGGACACATAAGCAATTCCTAACCCTTCTATGCTTATTGCTCTTTGCTTATGAGAACCTTGCATGCTCGAAATCCTCAACTCAAATCTTTTATATCTTAGTGTTGTCATCAATCACCAAAAAGGGGGAGATTGAAAGCATCTAGGCCCCGAGGTTTGGTTTCGGCAATTGATGACAACGCTTTATTACCATGACTAACGTATGTTTTGCAGAAACTTTGGTAAGTTAGGTCATGGAGGTTTTAACTGCTTTGGGCACCATGGTATTCATGCCCCTTGATGGAAATTCTTTCGGTTTTCAAAAGAGTGACGTCAAGATTAAGGACGGTTAGTTCCGGATGTCGAGGTGTTGAGAGACATTTGGAATAGTCGTTAGGATCTTCGTTTTTCTCTTTTGGCCGTACTATAAAGGGGGGCATGAGCGGGTAGCTTGACCTAGGCGAGTCCTATGTTTAGGTGTGGTGCACACTTGTTAAACTTGGCGCTAGACAGCTCTAGAATAGCTCAAAGTTCAGTTGGAAGCAACTTGGTTCAAGTTGTGACGCGTTTCGGAGAGTTTCGGGTCGTTTTCCCTTGACCGGACGCGTCCGGTCAGTACAGTTCCGCGGCTAGGGTTTCAGCTCTGAACACCGGACGCGGTCCTCGCGAGGACCGGACGCGGTGGTCAGAAGTCAACACGTGTCACTTGAGGGAAACACCCGATCGGACGCGACCTGGGTGTGATCGGCGTGTCCGGTCACAGTCCAGTAAGGTCCAGAGACGACCGGACGCGTCCGGTCATCACCGATCGGACGCAGTCGCGCGTCCGGTGCGAGTACAGTATGCTCCCTGCACGATCGGACGCGTCCGGTCACCCCTGACCGGTGCGTCCGGTCACTCAGTGGTTTTTTCGGTTTTCGACCGTTACGAGCGACCGGCGCGTCCGGTCAGTACGACCGGCGCGTCCGGTCAGCTCGAGTTTTGCTGAGTCAGCAGGTAACGGTTCGTTTTGTCTGTGGGGTGTATAAATACATCCCCACCACCTCTTTTAGAGGTCTCTTGCTCATTTGATCAGCTGATAAACACCTTTGGAGTGCAAGGTAGTGCAAGAGCACTAGTGAGGATAGAGATTTGAGAATCAAAGCTTGAGAGTTCCTCACTAGCGATTAGAGAGTAGCAAGTGTGCATCCACTTTCTCATTTGGGCTCGTAGTGGTCAAGTGAGAGTTCTAGCTTGTTACTCTTGGTGATCGCCATCACCTAGACGGCTTGGTGGTGATTGGGAGTTTGGTGATCATCCGGCGGAGCTTGTGGATGACCCAACTCATCTTGTGAGCGGTTGTGGGTGATTCACCGCGACGGAGTGTCAAAGAATCAACCCGTAGAGAGCACTTGATCCTTGCGCGGATCAAGGGGGAGCTACACCCTTGCGCGGGTGCTCCAACGAGGACTAGTGGGGAGTGGCGACTCTCCGATATCTCGGAAAAACATCGCCGTGTTCCTTGCTCCTTTACATTTAAGCATTTACATTCTCGTATTTACTTTCATTGCTTGTTTACATTCCTAGACTTGCCATGCTAGACTAGGATTGGAAACTAGGGTGCAAAACTTTGTATCGGTAGACTCTCTAGGAACACAAGTAGACACTAGGGGTGAATTCCGGCTTGTAGGATTTATTTCTTGCATCTAATTTTTAGAAAAGCCCAATTCACCCCCCCCTCTTGGGCATCTTGATCCTTTCAATGTGCTGTAAAACTAAGTACTCCTATGTTTAGTCGTTGACTTTATTTATAGTTGTACTTATGATATTTTACCATTGTAAAATATCCATTTATGATATTATTCAAAGTATTTGTCCCGGTATGTATGACAAATCCAATAAATAATATCCTTGTTTTTACGGCCATTGATCTTGCAATTATTTATTTATTTCGCAATTGATCATTTTATTTAAGCCCCTTTACGCTTTCCATCGCTTTAAAGCACAACGCGCTTAAATAACGGATGCCACATTTTATGTGGAATTTTCTCACCAATTGTATAAACGCGCATGTTATCTATTTGTTTGTTGGCCATACACAAGGTAGCACTATAGTTGCTACTGCGGGATCTACACTATACTTAGTGACTATCCTCAACGTGTGTACCCAATACCACAAATTAGAACATTTGGTCTACATCTTTTCACAAAGATGACTACCATTAATTCGCATTCCTGTTGGCCATACACAAGGTAGCACTATATTGTTGCTACTGTGGGATCTACACTAAGTCTACAGCTTAGTGACTATCCTCAACGTGCGTACCCAATTCGTTTGTGAATTAACTAAGGTCTACATCATTCTTGATGACTACCTTAAGACGCGTTCATACAACTTGCATAAATTACTTGGCATCTACTGTTCACATAGACTATGCCCAATTTGAGGTTTACACCTTCATGGTGACTACCTCCATTATTTTATTATGCACATGAGATCTTTACACCATTAATAATACGAGATTTACCTAGTCTCTATTTTGCATACCATAATTACAACACACCATAACATTTTATTAATTTAAAATGTTTCGATGGTTTGTCTCGTGTAGGATCAATGACTGTCAAAGAGTTTGATTTACTTGCTCTAGACGGCCACAATTATCCCACATGGGCTGTGGACGTAAAAGTTAGTCTTGCGTCCCGTGGACTTTATCGAGCCGTGTTACCACCCGAAGAGGGTGTTGCACTACTTGATGATCAACATGTATACACGGCCCTATATCTCATTAGGAGTCATATTCATCCTAACCTTAAGGCTGAATACTTGTTGGAAGAGAACCCACGAAATTTATGGAATTCTCTTAAGCAACGCTATGAACAACAAAAGGCACTTGTTTTGCCAGCGGCCAACTATGAGTGGACGCAACTTCGCTTACAGGATTTTAAAACTGTGAGTGATTACAATCATGCTGTTCATAGGATTTGTTCCAAGTTGCAATTCTACGAGAAAGAACCTACAGATGCGGATAAGATAGAAAATACTCTATCTACTATGCTCCCCTCTGAAAGGATTCTTCAACAACAATACCGTGAAAGGCGTTTCCAGGTTTATTCAGAGCTTATCCAAACTCTACTTGAGGCCGAAAAACATTCTGAACTTATGGTTTGGAATAATCAGCAGCGCCCTGTAGGGTCTGCTCCATTGCCTGAAGTACATGCATACACTCAGAATAAACCCAAATCTAATGATAGATCTGAAAAGAACTATCATCAAGGAAACTCTAAGAAGGGTAAAAACAAACGCAGACGCAACAAGAAATCCCAAAATCATGTTTCCAACAAGGGTAACAACATTTCCAATTGCAGGGATAACAAACCTGTATGTCAAAAGTGTGGTTGTTATAGCCATACCACTAAGAAATGTCATACCCCAAGTCATCTTGTTGATCTCTACTTAAAGTTTGTGGGTCGCGGACGAGCTGCACCAGGACAGAAGTATGAAGCCCACTTCAATCTTCGACCTGGCACCACCAGGAAAGAGGCTGGTTGTTCGCAACAAGTTCCAATGGAACCAAGCAACAACAACATACAAGGAGGCGAGGATCTTGCTAATACAGGGAATATGATCGTGGAATATGCATCCAACGACATATTTGGAGACTTCCAATAGACTCCCAATCCCTTAGATTCTAGTGTCTTTATGTCCTTGTGATTCTAATAGTTAACACAATTTATGTCCTATGTGTTGTAAATATTTAATAATGTCATCACTATTTAGTTTGGATATCCAATAAATGTATTGTACACATTTGATATTCAATAAATAAAGTATGTATTCTATATATCATCAAAGAGTTTCATATTGAATTCTTTATTTATATATAGTTTTTACGGGGGTCGATCCGATGGAAGAGGAATTATGCCTAGTGGATAGCGGTACCACTAATTCTATTCTTAGGGAAACAAAATATTTCCAAACTCTTACTAAAAGACAAGGAAATGTTTTGACAATCGCTGGGCGCGATGCTATGATTGTTGGCTCTGGTCATGCCACTATCGTACTTCCTATGGGTACCCAAATTACAATTGAGGATGCTTTATTGTATCCCGATTCAAAGTGTACCTTGTTAAGTTATAGAGATATCCGTCAAAATGGTTTTCACATCGAAACCAGTGATGACAATAATAAGGAAATTCTCCTTGTTACTAAAAATAACGGATATGGCAAAAGAATTGTTGAGAAAATTCCCTCTTTCTCGTCCGGATTGTACTACACATACATCAAACCCGTACCGCATGTTGCGTACAAGGTAATTTTCCAGAATGTTGACACATTCAAAACTTGGCATGAACGCCTTGGCCATCCTGGTGTTGGGATGATGCGAAAAATTATCAGCAATTCAAATAGTCATGAGTTAAACACTACCAAATTCCCAAAATTTTTAGATTTTATATGCACTTCATGTGCTACAGGGAAATTGATCGTACGACCATCGCCTGTTAAGATCCAAATTGAGCCACTTAAATTTCTTGAACGTATTCAAGGAGATATTTGTGGCCCCATACAACCAACGTCTGGACCGTTCAGGTATTTCATGGTTCTAATAGATGCATCTACTAGATGGTCTCATGTGTATCTTTTGTCCACACGTAACCATGCATTTGCTAAAATTATTGCTCAAGTTATTAGACTTAGAGCACATAATCCTGAATATCAAATTCTATCAATTCGAATGGACAATGCTGCTGAATTTTCCTCAAAGGCTTTCAACGATTATTGTATGGCTTTGGGAATTCATGTTCAGCACTCTGTCCCATATGTCCATACACAAAATGGTTTAGCAGAATCTCTTATTAAGAGAATTAAACTCATTGCAAGACCATTATTACAACATTGCAATCTACCAACTTCATATTGGGGTCATGCAGTCTTACACGCTGCTGACTTAATTCAATTGCGACCAACTGCATATCATGCAGTCTCCCCATTGCAATTAGTATGTGGGAATATGCCAAATATTTCCCATCTGCGAAAATTCGGTTGCGCTGTATACGTACCGATCTCACTACCTAAGCATACGTCTATGTGTCCACATAGAAAACTTGGTATCTATGTGGGATATCAATCTCCATCGATTATCAAATACCTCGAGCCTCTTACAGGGGACTTATTCACGGCCCGATACGCTGATTGCATATTTAATGAGGTCCATTTTCCGGCATTAGGGGGAGACTTCAAGTACCAAAACGAATGCTAGGAAATCAACTGGAATGCCCAAGGCATTTCCCCCTCAGATCCACGTACTCTAGAGACTGAACAACAAGTTCAGAAAATCATAAACTTGCAACATATTGCAAATAACCTGCCAGAAGCATTTACTGATTATAAGGGTGTCACTAAATCCTCTTATCCTGCTCGCAATGCGCCCAAAAGAGTGGAGGTACCAATAAAAACCATTCAACTCCCACTTCCAAAGAAGAGGAGGAGAAGTACGACTGCTCCTATGGATAATGCTCCAAGTAAGCGTCAGAGGAAATCGAGGACCAAATCGTCAAAATCAGTAAATCCAAGCCAACCTCAAGTTGGTAGAACACCCAATAGTGGATAAAAGTCCAACACCAGGACCAAATTCACAACTTGGATCAACGGTGCATCCAAATTCTGATCCTGGGACATCGGAACACCCTGACTCCATAGTTTTGGGAAATATTGAGTCAAATAATAGGATGAAAGAAAATTTCATCAATTATATCGATTCTGGAGAATCATACGATCGTAAGACTACTGTTGTCAACATGTACTTCTCCGCAGCAATTGCAGAAATCTTTCTCAATGATCCAGATCCTAAGACCATGGCAGAGTGCAAAAAGCGCTCGGACTGGGCTCAATGGAAAGAAGCAATCCAAGCTGAGATAGCCTCGCTCATGAAAAGAGGGGTATTCACATCTGCAATACCTACGCCTTCTAAAGTTTTTCCTGTAGGCTTTAAATGGGTTTTCGTCCAGAAACGAAATGAAAACAGCGAGGTGGTGAGATATAAAGCAAGGCTAGTAGCACAAGGGTTCACGCAGAGACCTGACATTGATTACAATGAAACCTATTCTCCAGTAATGAGTGAAATTACTTTCTGATACTTAATATCATTGGCAGTTCAAAATCATCTATCTATGCAGTTGATGGATGTGGTGACAGCATATTTATATGGGTCACTTGATTCAGACATATATATGAAGGTTCCCGATGGAATCCAAATTCCGAATCCAATCGCAAACCGCAACATGTATTGTGTAAAACTACAAAAGTCATTATATGGCTTAAAACAGTCGGGACGAATGTGGTACAACAGACTGAGTGAATTCCTTCTAAAGAAAGGATACTCCAACAATGATGATTGCCCATGTGTTTTCATTAAGAAATCTCTAACGGGATTTTGTATTATATCCGTGTATGTTGATGATTTAAATATCATTGGCAATCCAAAGGACATAGATGAAGCACGCAAACATCTGAAGACAGAATTCGAGATGAAGGATTTAGGTAAGACCAAGTATTGCCTAGGCTTACAACTTGAGCACCGTCCTTTAGGGATTTTAGTGCATCGGTCAGCCTATATCCAGAAAATATTGGAGAAATTCAATATGGATAAATCATACCCTATTAAAAACCCGATGGTTGTTCGTACCTTAGAAATAGGGAAAGATTCATTCAGACCACGGAATATTGGGGAAAAGATATTGGGACCAGAAATCCCATATCTCAGTGTCATTGGCGCACTTATGTATCTTGCAAATTGCACCAGGCCTGATATTGCATTTGCAGTGAACTTACTAGCTAGGCATAGTGCGGATCCAACTCGCTGTCATTGGACGGGAGCGAAGTGTATCCTCAGATACCTTAATGGCACAAAGGATCTTGGTTTATTCTTTAAGAAAAATCATGATCCCAGTATAATTGGTTATATAGATGCTGGTTACTTATCTGATCCTCATAACAGAAAATCCCAAACAGGATTTGTATTCCTACATGGAGGTACAGCTATTTCATGGAAGTCTTCTAAGCAGACTCTGACAGCAACCTCTACTAATCATTCTGAGATTATTGCTCTATACGAGGAATCACGAGAATGTGTATGGCTTCACAGAATGATTAACCACATACAACAGTCATGTGGTCTAGGTGCAATTGAATCACCTACAATTATCTATGAAGATAATTCTGCTTGTGTTACACAGATGCAAACAGGTTACATAAAGAGCAATATCACTAAGCATATTGTTCCTAAATTGTTTTATCCCCATGAATTACAAGAAAGTGGGGAAATAAACATCTTGCAAATCAAGTCATGTGATAATCTCGCTGACCTATTTACTAAGTCTTTACCAACTTCTGTATTTCAAAAATTGGTACATGGAATTGGTATGCGCCGACTTCGAGATTTGCCAGAATCAGGGAGAGACATCCCCTAGATGTAGACCTGTACTAGCATCATATTATACTCTTTTCTTTGATAAGTTTTACTCACAAGGTTTCTTGTTAAAGTTTTTAATAAGGTAATATTAACATAAGCATGTGCCATATTTCCTATTTTCCCTATCGGGGTTTTTGTGGGAAATATCAAAGACACATATTGCCCTCACAACTCATCTATGGTTTTTCCCTGAAAAGGTTTTTCATGTGAGTTATCCAAGAGGCAATACCAATAATATGTCATCATATTTTGTCCTAATTTTTCCACTAGGTTTTACAGGAGTTTTTAGTGACATATCATTTTATATTGATCCTCATATTTTTCCTAAAAAGGTTTTTGGAGGAGCAATTTATATGTCGTATCTCCAATATTTTTTCCCCACTGGGGTTTTTAATGGGATATCAATGACATAGTGGTTTATTTAAATCACACTCATATATGCTATTTTCTCCTTTTTTCCTATAAGGTTTAAAGGAGTTTTTATGACATATCTATACATGCATATTCCTCAGATTTTTCCCACAGGGTTTTTCGAGGAATCCAAGCTTACAGCTGCATTGATCTCAAGAAAGATTCGATCAAGGGGGAGTGTTACGAAACGGTATCTGTTCCTAACAGACACCTCTTCGTACTGGTGATCTCATCAAGAGAAAGAGGATTAGCAGTTAGTTAGTATAAGCAGTTGGCACTACGAAGGGGCATGTCCCTTCGGTAATAGACAGTTCCAGTGAACAGTTGCCATTCCCCAAACTGTTGCGTCCGTACGATGACCATACGGCGTCCGTACGATGTCCGTACGGCATCCGTACGACGCGACCCTTCACTTGTATATAATCCAAAGAGATCAATGAAATGGATAGTTGTTCTCAAATCTTGTTCATTCCATTCACTATACAACATGTGCATCCACCTTCTCATTAGGCTTGTTGTGGTCAAGTGAGAGTTCTAGCTTGTTACTCTTGGTGATCGCATCACCCAGACGGCTTGGTAGTGATTGAGAGTTTGGTGATCATCCGACGAGCTTGTGGATGACCTAACTCATCTTGTGAGCGGTTTTGGGCGATTCACCGCGATGGAGTGTCAAAGAATCAGCCCGTAGAGAGCACTTGATCCTTGCGCGGATCAAGGGGGAGCTACACCCTTGCGCGGGTGCTCCAACGAGGACTAGTGGGGAGTGGCGACTCTCTGATACCTCGGGAAAACATCGCCGTGTTCCTAACCCTTACTTTTAAGCATTTACTTTCTTGTATTACTTTAATTGCTTGGTTTACTTTCTTAGAATTGCCATGCTAGACTAGTATTGGAACTTAGGGTGCAAAACTTTTTACCGGTAGAATTACAAGGAACACTAGTAGGCACTAGGGGTGAACTTTGACTTGTAGGATTTAATTCTTGTAATTAATTTTTAGAAAAGCCCAATTCGCCCCAACTTTTGGGCATCTTGATCCTTTCAATTGGTATCGGAGCTGAGTTGCTCCTATTTTAGGCTTCACCGCCTAGAGCAAGATGTCTAATGGGGAAGGACCACCTCCCATCTTTGAGGGAGACGATTTTCCATATTAGAAAATTCACATGGAGGCGTACCTCAAAGCCATAGATGTTGGGTGTCTTAGAGCCGCAACCGAAGGGCTTCCCACTATCAAGGATCCCATCAACCCAAGTGGTGACGAGGAGAAGTACGACCGGTGGAATGCAAAGGCAAAAATGCACTCTACCGGGGCCTAGACAAGGATATCTTTAATCATGTGCGTAATGCAAAAAACGCTCAGGAATTGTGGGAAAACCTTTGTGCTCTCCATGAGGAAACTAAGAGTGAGCGTGAGGAACACTATCACATTGCTTTGAAGAAAATTAATTCTTTTTTGATGCTTCTCAAAGAAAGTGCTAATGAAATGTACACTTGATTGAATGTTGTTGTAGTGGATCTCAATGCTCTCGGGCTCACTCAAATGAGTCAATCGGATGTTGCAAGGAGGATCTTGAGCGTTCTTCCTGTTGAGAAGTATGGTCACATTGTCATCGTGCTTCATCAAAGTGATCTCTCCACCGCAACACCAACACAAGTATTGGGAAAGATCAATGCATATGAGATGTACATGCACATCACTCCGGAAGAGGGCTCATCATCTTCCAAGAAGAAGGACTTGGCCTTCAAAGCTAGCTATGACAAGAAAAAGAAGAAGGGTCAAGCCATGATGGTGCAAGAAAGCTCAAGTGAAAGTGATATTAATGATGCATCACTTGCACTCATGGTGAGAAAGACCACTAAGATGCTAAAGAAGCTCAACAAGAGTGGCATCAAGTTTGATGGCAAGAAGAAAAAGTTTTTCACAAGTAGCAAAAGGAAGCCTATATCCGAGATGGATTGCTACAATTGTGGTGAACTTGGCCACTTAGCTCATCAATGCCCTAAGCCTCTAAAAGACAAGTACAAGAACAAGAATAAGGGCAAGAAAAATGATTCAAGTGATGAAAAAGATGAGAAGAAGAAGAACAAGCCATACAAAAAGAAGGATGGCAAGAGGAAAGAGTTTCATAAGAAGAAGAAGGAAGGCAAAGCTTACATTGTTGGTGATTGGCTCACCGACATTGAGTTATCATGTGAGTCCTCCGGCGATGTGAGCGACGATGAGAAAGAGAAGGTTGCCGTATTTGTGATTGGGCCATCATCTTCATCGACATCTTCATCATCACCTTCACCGCCACCTTCACCATCATCGTCCACTTCTCACCTATGCCTTATGGCCAAGGGTGAAAGAAAGGTACAAAACAATGAGAGTGATGATGATGATAGTGATAGTGATGATGAATATGATACACCTTCTTATGATGAACTTGTAAAATTATTGAACAAATACTCTAAAGTCATAAGAAAAACTAGAAATGAAAATGATGAGCTCCAAAATGAAAATGACTCACTCTCATCTAAGCTTGAGAATGCACAAAAGACTAGTGATGAGCTCAAAGATCAAAATGAAATTATGTCTTCTACTCTCAAGGAGCTCAAAACTTCTAAAAAAGAGCTTAGAGATGAACATGATAAACTTGAGAAGAAGCATGATGAGCTCAACACTAGGCACAACTTGCTAAAAGACAAATATACTACATTAAAAATCAATTATGATAGTCTTATTATTGCTAATGAGCTTTCTCTTGAGACACATGATGCTACTAACCAAGTTGTTAAGATTGATATAGCTACATCATGTGATGACTTGATTATTGAGAGCATTGAGCAAGGCTCTAGTGGCAAAGGCAAGAATGTGGTTGAGTCCGACAACTATGATGATTATGTCAAGCTCAAGAGTGAAAATGAGATGCTTAGAAATGAGAACAAGAAGCTAAAAGGGTTGATGGCTCTTGAAAAGCAAACATCAAATGAGTCACTTATTGAAGAGAACAAAAAGCTCAAGCAAGAGAAAGAGCATCTCAAGACCGGCCTAAGCAAGTTCACAAGAGGCCAATATTTGTAAAGTGAGCTACTCATGAACACCGTCATGAAGATGGATAGAAGTGACATTGGTTACTTGGCAAATCAAGAGAAGAAAGCTAAAGCTCAACAACAACAAAGCAAGTCAAAGCCCAAGCCAAAGAGATGTGTTGAGTGTGGACAAGAGGGTCATTTTGCTCATGAGTGCAAAACTCCACCACCACAACCCTTGCCCAAGCATGCTAGACCCTTTGCTTTCAATGCTCATTACATGCTTAGAAAAGATTCAAGTGAAAAGATAAAAGTCATGTTCTTGGGTCTCCTAAACAAGAATAGGCCTAAGAAAATATGGGTTGACAAGTCACTAGTTGAGAAAGTCAAGGGTCCCTCTCAAGTTTGGGCCCCTAAACAAAAAGCTTGATCTCTTGTGTGTAGGTGAACTACAAGACCGGTGGATCTCATTGGGTTATTGATAGTGGTTGCACTCAACATATGACCGGTGACCCTCGTATGTTCACCTCACTTGAAGAGAATAGGGTATGTCAAGAGAAGATCATATTTGGGGACAATTCAAAGAGCAAAGTCAAGGGTATAGGCAAGATTGCAATATCAAATGATCACTCTTTTTCAAATATGCTCTATGTTGCTTCATTGAGTTTCAACTTACTATCCGTTGGGCAACTTTGTGACCTTAGCTACCAATGCTTATTCACTCCTAATGAAGTGGTAGTTTCAAAGATAGATGACAAGCAAATAGTTTTCAAAGGCTTTAGATACAACAATCTCTATCTTGTTGATTTCACCTCCGAAGATGCAAACTTGATGACATGCTTGTTCACCAAAACTTCACTTGAGTGGCTTTGGCATAGGAGGCTTGCTCATGTTGGAATGAACACTCTCAACAAGCTATTGAAGAAAGAATTAGTAAGAGGCTTGAAGGATGTCAAGTTTGAGAAGGACAAACCTTGTAGTGCATGTCAAACCGGCAAACAAGTTGCAAATACTCATCCAACCAAAGCTTACATGTCAACATCAAGAGTATTAGAACTTCTACACATAGATTTGTTTGGTCCTACAACTTATAAGAACTTGGGTAGAAATCTCTGTTGTCTTGTGATTGTGGATGACTACTCAAGATACACTTGGACTTACTTTCTTCATTACAAATCCGAAGTGGCAATTGCTTCAAGAAGTTTGCAAAGAGAGCTCAAAATGAATTTGAAGTCAAGATAAAGAAGATTAGAAGTGACAATGGCAAAGAGTTTGACAACACAAACATTGAAGCTTATTGTAATGAGATTGAAATCAAGCATGAAGTTTCATCAATCTACACTCCTCAAAAAAATGGTGTAGTTGAGAGAAAGAACCGGACATTGATCACCCTTGTAAGAACAATGCTAGATGAGTATAATACACCAGAAAAATTATGGGCCAAGGCAATCAACACTGCATGCTATGCTTCAAATCGTCTCTTCCTACAAAAGTTTCTTGGCAAGACCCCCCTATGAGTTGCTAAATGGGAAGAAGCCGGACGTCTCATTCTTCCGGGTGTTTGGTTGCAAATGCTACATCTACAAAAAGCGTCAACACCTAGGGAAGTTTCAAAGATGTTGTGATATTGGCTTTCTTATTGGTTACTCATCAAAGTCCAAAGCATATAGAGTATTTAACCATGCCACCGGTTTAGTTGAAGAAACATATGATGTAGAATTTGATGAATCTAATGGCTCCCAAGGAGCAATTGAGAATTGTGATAATGTAGGTGATGAACCATTGAGGGAGGCAATGAAGAACATGCTAGTGGGAGACATCAAGCCTAAAGATGATGAAGATGATGTACAAATTGTCAATCCACCATCTTCATCACATGTGCCTCAAGATGATGATAAGAATGAGAGAGTTGAAAATGAAGACACTCATGTCCTCATGAACAAGTCGAGGCACAAGCTCAAGATGTTGATGCTCCCCAACCCTCTCCTCAAGTGGTTGAAAGAAGAAACTCACCTCTACTTCAAGCACATCCATAAGATCTCATCATAGGAAGTCCTACAAAGGGTGTAATGACTCGATCTCAAAAGCTTACTTCTTTTGTTGAACATCACTCTTTTGTCTCTTGTCTTAAACCTAAGAATGTAGAAGAAGCTCTTCAAGATCCGGATTGGGTGAATGCTATGCACGAAGAATTGAACAACTTCACCCACAATCAAGTTTGGACACTTGAAGAGCAGCCAAAAGGTGCAAAAGTCATTGGAACCAAGTGGGTGTTCCGCAACAAGCAAGATGACCAAGGCGTAGTAGTGAGGAACAAGGCAAGACTAGTTGCAAAGGGGTTCTCTCAAGTTGAAGGTCTTGATTTTGGAGAGACCTTTGCACCCGTTGCAAGACTTGAAGCCATTTGTATCCTTCTTGCATATGCATCGCATCATGAAATGAAACTATATCAAATGGATGTGAAAAGTACCTTTTTAAATGGCTTTATAAATGAACTAGTCTATGTTGATCAACCTCCCGGGTTTGAAGACTCTAGATATCCTAATCATGTTTATAGGTTGTTCAAGGCGCTATATGGGCTCAAGCAAGCCCCTAGAGCGTGGTATGAGCGCCTCCAGGACAACACTCACACACCAAGCACATTGATATCTGCCACCACTTTCTAAAAGATCATATTGCTAAAAATGATATATCACTAGAAGGTGTAAGAAGTGAAAATCAATTAGCGGATATCTTCACTAAACCATTGGATGAGGCTACCTTTTGTAGGTTGAGAAGTGAACTAAATGTGCTCGATTCTAGTAACTTTAAAAAATGAGCTTGTGTTGTCCCTTGCATTGCATTGTATTGTATTATATGTTATGTTTAATTCTCCGCAATGCATCTAGGACTTGTCTAACACGGTTACGATAACCCTCCTTTGGAGGAGTGAAGAAGCCTAACCGTGGATCAAACTTGACAAGCAACCTAGTCTTTCTTTCTCGCTTTGCATTGCATATGCATGGTTGTTGCTTTGTCGTTTCTTTTCGGTTTTGCTTTGAGCAACCTCTGTGTTCGTCTATGAATAGAGAGAGCATTTGACGCTCCCAAGGGTTCATAAACTCTATTGCATGGCCATACGTTGCTCCTCAGGTGTTTATTGCATATTTTCCTAAAAATAATACTAGCCTAAGGCAAATTATTTTGAAAATCTTGAGGGTTTGAGTGAGGTTGCTCATATCAGGTTCCAATTGGTGTTTATTTGAGTCTCTTTGAATTGGAATTTGATTGGGAGAAGTCGCGTCGAAGATCGGATTGAAGAAATGTGTTTTACAGCAACCGGACGCTGGACCGGACGCGATGCTGCTTCATCACTGCGTTCGGTCCCGGTGACCACTAGCACGTCCGGTCATCCCGAAGACAATCTCAAGGATCTGTGATCGGACGCTGGACCAGACACGATGTTGTGACCACTGCGTCCGGTCTCGGACCCCACCACCGCGTTCGGTCAAGCGTGTTGAGTTCCCCGGGTGATCTCTGACCAGACTCTGTCAGCGTCCGATCAGCTCTAATCAGACGCGTCCGGTCGCGCCAGGAGCTTACGGGACTCTGACCGGACGCTGCTCCACCGCGTCCGGTCAGTCGACCAACGCGTCCGGTCATCACGTTAAAAGCGGATCTAGCCCTTCTTAACCGTTCACCCCGATCCGTTTTTCGGCCGTCCTTTTCAATCCGCTCGCCACCATCGTGATCTAATCCATGCCCTAGTGCCGCCCTTCGCCATTGCTACCGCGCTAGCTGCTCACCTCTGTGCCGTGCCTCGCCGCAGCCGTCCTCCACAGGGCGCGCCATCGCCGTCGCAGCCGCTCGTGCCGTCGTAGTTCCTCCTCAGACGCGCGCCCCCAGCCGCAGCCGCATGCAACGTCCTTAGCCACGTCTCACCATACGGATCGCCTCCGATTGTCGCCTCCGTTGATCCTCCAGTGGTGACTCCGTTTTGACCTAACCCTAACTCGTCGTGACGTGTTGCGACTTCACTTCGGCTGTTCTTCGACGAGGTCTCTTTGCGCGATTTCGTCTCCACGAGGTGATTTCACATTGCCTTGATCTTCCAATTAGGGTTTGTCGATGACTTTTCGTTGAAATTCTAATTCATCTATTGTATGTATCGGCACTTCAGCGCTCATCTAACGTTTCCATGGAACTCTCGCGCGTCAAGATCCCTCATCTTTTCATCGAAATCTCACCTATCGGAGGTAGCTATCGTGATCTATTATTTTCTTATCTCATATGCTTGCTTTCATAAGGATCTCACTTATCTATTAGTTAATATATTGCTTATAGTAGCTCTATCTATTCTATCTTTATAGAGAGTCCTGTCGGTGCTTTGTGTGTGGCAGTTGATCAGTTTTGAATCCGAGGCCGAGCCTGTGGATACAGATTGAGGCCAAGCCTCACGAGTGTCAGTACATCATCTTTCACTATTAGGGTTTTCTCAGTCACAGAGTTTGGTCAGTATGGTTAGCTGCAAGAATGCTGGTGGTGGACCGAGTGATGGGGACAAAAGTCCTCCTAGGTTGACAGAGGTAGCCTGTGGCAAGCGCAAGAAGATAGCCGCCAAGAAGAGAAAGAGGACACCCACTGAGGCGGAGATAGCACAGGCAGTCGCTGATGCAGCAGAGCTTGCAGAGAGAGGTGGCAGAAGAAGTGGGATTCATATTGGTGAGCGTCGTTTTCATCTTGAAGGTCGACAGCTTGGTACTGAGGCCATAGAGGAGATAGAGAATGCACCTGCAGAGCAGCCCACAAAGGATACAAAGGAGACAGAGGAGCAGACCGTTCAGACTCTACCGCGTCATCGCTCAGGACGTACGCGAGCTCAGGTGACTCCTAGGCCAGAGGGCCAGCGTCGTGGAGGTCGTCCACCTCCTAGGGCTCGAGGTCACCCCCCAGTCGAGCACTTTAACTTGAGAGGAGCTACAACACGCCAGGTACAGGCTCTTCGGTTTGTCGAGGTTGGTCGGTGGTTCCTACCTCAGCGGGACCCCCGAGCTTCAGAGGGCTTCTGCACACCTCTGCATGAGGATTTCTACAGAGCCTATGTTGACAGCGGGATTGCATTCAGACCTCAGAGAGTTTGTCGACTCGAGGCTTTAGTTGAGGTTGTTGGTGAGCAGCTCCGTCCACACTTGTCCTTTTTACCTGGTTTGTCAGACTTTCTGGGACGGACTGGAGCTTACTGCGGGACTTGGGTCAGAGAGTTCTACTCCTCACTTTGGATTGACTCTGCTCACGAGTTTATACACTTTGCATTCCGAGGCTATGACCGCAGACTATACAGCACCAGGGTACAAAGATTCTCAGACTCCCTGCTTTAGAGACAAAGAATCACTAGTTGTGTTTTGGACAGACTTTACCACTGAGACGTCCTCACGGGGGTACAGTACCACCCACAAACATGATCAGACTTTGCTTCTGTGAGCCGTTTGGCGAGGGGTCCAGACGTACACCTACCAGCTTGACACCTCTTGCTAGAGTGCTTGATGCCATTGTGAGACAGACTCTTCTTCCGAGGCTGGGATATAGAGAGGGCCTGACACGTATGCAGCTTTGGGTTGTTCATCACCTCATCTCTCAGACACCATTTGATATTTAGGATCTAATGCTATGTGAGATGGAGGACACTTTGGCAGAGGGCTTCAAGGGTCACCATCAGTTACCATATGCGCACTGGATTTGCTTTATCATTCAATCTGCGTGTGACCTGCCTGCAGAGATTAGGGCTGAGATCTCTGATACCACTACTGCATCCCCAGAGTATGACATTCGACAATTGTGGGGTTCAGTTACTAGAGAGCATGCACCTAGGCCGGGACAACGTTAGAGGCTAGAGGTTCTAGAGACAGCAGCTGAGCAGGACGAGACCGTTGAGGGTCTTGCTAAGGCCAAGTTTACAGATCTTGATGCTTAGCCAGCTGATCCAGTTGAGGATGACGCCATTGACAGCACAGACGAGGACTACCAGCCTATTCCCTGGTACCGCTCTTCTCGGTCTCACGACCATGAGGCTGGTGGTTCAGGATTAGCCTCCCGCTCAGACCTAGCCATGGCGGCTATCCTTGAGAGGCTGACCCAGGCCCAGGAGAGGTAGGAGGTTCAGATGCAGCGATAGGCTCAGGACACAGTAGCTGCATTTGCTCAGATTCAGGCTCGTTAGGACGAGTTCCAGAGGCAGCAGCTAGAGTTTCAGAGGCAGCAGTTTGAGATGCAGAGGCACCAGGCAGCCACCCAACAGTAGTATCTTGAGCTCCTGCGACACCTCGTCACTGTTGGGGTTCCTCCACCACCGTCTATCCTTACTCCAGCACTACAATCCAGTGGACCTCAGAGTCAGGGACAGCCGAGCTTTCAGTTCACCTCTCCCCAGCAGCAGGTTCCTTAGACCTTTCAGTCCCCGAGCTACACTCCTATTCAGATGGGGTTCACTCCACCAGCTCAGCCCAGACCTCGTCTTCTGACAGACACTCCTTTCACTGACTTGAGTGCCTTCTACAGCGAGTTGACTGGTCAGCCGACACCCTCGCATACCACTGTTGTGACCTCTTCAGGGATGTCTGCTTCTGAGACTGTGGCTCCTCCAGTGACAGGGACCAGGACTACAGAGACAGTGCCGTCGTCAGTTGTCTCGACAGATCCTCCCACAGTTGGTGCTTTTTAGGCTCAGGTGACAGAGACTGTTCCTATTGTTGCTACTACTTCTTCAGTTCCTACTCCTGTTCTACAGACCCAGACTGCTTCACTACCACATGTAGCTACAGAGGGTCAGCCTGATAGCTCAGAGTCTGAGGAGGATACTTCACAGTTTGTGATCACTCCACGCTCCTCGGCACCCGACACGACTGCTTCTGTTCCCCTGTCGGATCCTTAGTTTTGTTTTTGGCGTTTGATGCCAAAGGGGGGGAAGAGAGTAGATTCAGGGGGAGTGTTGATAGAGGGTTTCGTTTTTTCTTTATGTGCTACATTCATGCATCATGTTTACTTTCCCGCCTTGCATTTTGTGACATGTGTGCTTGTGAGATACGTGAGTCATATGTGGTCTACCTTGTCACTATTATATATCATGTCACTTAATTGGTTCTAGCTCATAAGGTTGTGCTTCCGTGCCTTACTCCGATTTTATATGAGCTATATTTTTTGTGTACTAACTCTTCATGTTTTATCTTGTGAGTACACGCTGTTGGCTTGGAACACATAAGCAATTCCTAACCCCTTGTGCTTATTGCTTTTTGCTTATGTGAACCAAGCATATTCGAAAACCTCAACTCTTAAATCTTCTGAATCTAAGTGTTGTTATCAATCACCAAAAAGGGGGAGATTGAAAGCATCTAGGCCCCGGGAGTTGGTTTCGGCAATTGATGATAACGTATTATTACCATGACTAACGTGGGTTTTGTAGAAACTTTGATAAGTTAGGTCATGGGGTTGATAACTGCTTTGGGCACTATGGTATTCACGCCCCTTGATGGAAATCGTTTCAGTTTTCAAAGGATCAACGACAATATTAAGGATGGTTAGTTCCGGATATCAAGGTGTTGAGTTACATCCAGAATAGTCGTTAGGATCTTCGCTTCTTTCCTTTGGCTGTACTATAAAGGGGGGCATGAGCGAGTAGCTTGACCTAGGTGAGTCTTTTATTTAGGTGTGGTGCACACTTGTCAAACTTAGCACTAGGTAGCTCAGGTAAAGATCAAAGTTCAGTTGGAAGCAACTCGGTTCAAGTTGCGTCGTGTTTCGAAGTCGTTTGAGCCGTTTACCCTTGACCGGACGTGGTCTCTGTCTCGACCGGACACGTCCAGTCAGTACTAATAGTCACTGCGTTTTAACCTAGTTGACCGAACGCGGTTCCTGCGAGGACCGGACACATTGATCGTGTTGACACGTGTCTCAGAGGGTAAAAGATCTAATTGGACGCGACTGGGAAGTGATCGGACGCTTCTGGTCACGTTCCAGTAAGGTACTTTGCTGACCTGACGCGTCCGGTCATCACTGATCAGACGCGACTGAGCGTCAGGTCAAAGTACAGTAAGGTCCTTGCACGACCGGACGTGTCCGGTCACTCAGCGATGTCTTTCAGTTTTTCGACCGGCGCGTCCGGTCACGTTGACCGACGCGTCTGGTCAGTGTGTATTCTGCTGAGTTGGCAGGTAATGGTTGGATTTGACTATGGGGTGTATAAATACATCCCCTCCACCTCTTTTAGAGGTCTCTTGCTCATTTGTTGAGCTGAGAAACACCTTTCAAGTGCAAGGAAGTGCAAGAGCTCTAGTGAGGGTAGTGATTTGAGAATCAAAGTTTGAGAATCCCTCATTCTACTAGGGAGTAGCAAGTGTGCATCCACCTTCTCATTAGGCTTGTTGTGGTCAAGTGAGAGTTCTAGCTTGTTACTCTTGGTGATCGCCATCACCTAGATGACTTGGTGGTGATTGGGAGTTTGGTGATCATCCGACGAGCTCGTGGATGACCCAACTCATCTTGTGAGCGGTTTTGGGCGATTCACCGCGACGGAGTGTCAAAGAATCAGCCCATAGAGAGCACTTGATCCTTGCACAGATCAAGGGGGATCTACACCCTTGCGCGGGTGCTCCAACGAGGACTAGTGGGGAGTGGCGACTCTCCGATACCTCGGAAAAATATCACCGTGTTCCTAACCCTTACTTTCAAGCATTTACTTTCTTGTATTACTTTTATTGCTTGGTTTACTTTCCTAGAATTGCCATGCTAGACTAGGATTGGAACTTAGGGTGCAAAACTTTTTACCGGTAGAATCACAAGGAACACTAGTAGGCACTAGGGGTGAACTTTGGCTTGTAGGATTTAATTCTTGCAATTAATTTTTAGAAAAGCCCAATTCACCCCCTCTTGGGCATCTTGATCCTTTCAACTCCCTCCATTACGTAATGTACATTCATGGCCTTGGGTTTATTCATTTCACAATGCTAGTCTTTATGATTTCTATTTTTTTTTCTTTTAATAGGGAATATAGGATTTTGAATGCAAAATGGGAAAGGAAAAGACCAACATGGGCAGAGCACTTAGGTTGCGTTTGGTTGCATCTATTAATCTGTATACATCCTTGTACGGTGCAGCTAATCTGTGTTTGGTTTTATTTATATGTTCTTATATAGGCATGCACAGTGCTTAAGTAGGCCAAATGTTGTACTACACAGTGCGCTAGAATTGACTGGATTAGGAATTGGAATCCTAGATGACTAGGCGTCGCTGATGAAGCACCCAATGATTTTTCCCAATAATTTTGGTGTTCTCTGGAATGTTTGTTGTCTGATTCATTCTAGAATTAGATGAAGTTGGTGTGGTCTAAAGAGGAAGCCCCCAACCCCAAAGAAGCAATAAGACAGCGGCTGATGCCAACGTTTTCCGGGCTTACATCGACAAATTTGGGATTATCATGCTAATAAAAGAGACCAAGTTCGTGAAGGATTCTGGTCCAGCAAATATATCCTGCTTCTGGTCCAGCAAATCATCCGTGCAGGATTATGCATGGTCCATCTTAATTTCACATGGACACAAATCCTGCCTCTGGTCCAACAAATCATCCAAGCAGGATTCGATCTCACTGGTTCAATGCTTTTCCTTGGTTAGAATATTCACCCTCAAAAGATGAGTCTTGTGTTTTCCTTGCTTTCTATTTTCTAAGAAGCCATCTACAAAGGTAGGGTCAGATACATTTATAGTGAAAGGATCTAAAAATTGGAAAAAAGTGAATGATGGTGCTAATTGTTCATTCTTGGTTGAGAGTTCTGGGGACTGACAGATTAGGGTCGGTCTTAGTGGCCAATCTCATCAACATTTCCAAACCTGTGGTGAAATTGAATCATGTTGGTCTCGCTGAATTAATTCTGACGGGCAAGTGGTATATCTAGTGGCAATGAAGGAAGTTTGTCCATGGTGAATCCATCCAACAGCTTAGGCAGTCGGTGCTCTCGATTGCTACTTTGATGACAAACTACAAAAGTGCAATGAAGAAGTTCATCAAGAAGAGGGAGGGGTGGAAGAAACCGCCTGATGGAAAGCTCCTAATAAATGTTGACGCAAGCTTCAGAGAGGAAAATGGCAATGGAGGCACAGGTGTGATCATCAGGGATTCAAATGGACAGTTCATTGCAGGTCATGTAATTATATGGAACACGTGATGGACACTCCAACAGTAGAAGTTGTGGCGCTAAAGGAGGGATTTCTGTTAGCACAACATATCGTCTGCAATGGTTTCATCATATTCAGATTGCACGGAAGTTGTTGAAACCATGAGTCTGGGGATCTCGTCTACAGCTGGTGCACCAATTTATGATGAGTGTTTCCTTATCTGGCAAAATTTTGAAGTTGTCTCCAGTGAACACTGTGATTGGGAAGCAAATAAGGTGGCGCACGAATTAGCTAGAATAGGTTTATCTTTGAAAGATAATTGTATTTGGGTCGATGAACCTCCTAGCTCTATCCTTGAAACTATGGTAAACGATGTAATCATGTTTGATAATCAATAAAGTGCGCTGCATGGCTTCCATCAAAAAAAATTATTCATTCTTGGTTCACATGGGAAATGATAGTAAATCAGCTCATAATTACAATATGAAGTGTTATGATAAATTGAAGAATACATCATGCCATATTGAGCACGTGGTGCAGAAACAAACAAAGGAAGATATCAAGAATAGGTTGCGTCTTTTCGAGGACATGATCTATTGATGCAGTTCGATTGTGAGTGTTTCAAGCTTGCCCTTTTCGAGGACATGATGAATCAGCTACTTCAAAGAACCAAAGTAATTTTCGTGAATCGGTGAAACTTCTAGCTTCATATAACGAAAAGGTCAATGCAGTTGTGCTAGATAATGCTCCACTGAATGCCAAATATAATGAGGGAAGGCTGTTGGTGCTGTTAGAATGATGATGTCATTTGACTTTGTATTTATTTTACATCTAATGAAAGAGTTGATGGAAATCACAGATCTTCTTTGCACAAAGTTACAACAAAAATCTCAAGATATTGTAAATGATATGGATGATGTTGCCACCACAAAAAGATTGATTTAGAATCTAAGAGATCATGGTTGGAGCAAACTTCTCGGTGAAGTGACTGTTTTTTGTAGTAAACAAGTTATTACTATTCCAGATATGAATTGGTACTATGCTGATTTTATTCGGTCTCATTCCAGTAGAGAGACAACAGTTGAGCATCACTACAGATATGGGGTTTTCATAGTTGCAATTGATCAGCAAATGCAAGAGCTAAATTCTAGGTCCAGTGAACAAGCAATTGAGCTTCTCATTTTGTATACTAGTTTGGATCCTAAAGATTCATTCAGTTCATTCAAGATTGATGATGTGTGCTCTTTAGCTTCAAAGTTTTATCCTGCTGGCTTTTCATTATGAGCTTGATGTGCCTACCAATCCTGCTGACTATTGAGAGCAAGAAAGAATTATTGAGATGTCAATTACAACATTATGAGCTTGATGCATGTGCTTACCCATCCAAAGTTTCAGAATTTAACAAGTGTAGGCCATCTTTGTTGTCCACTTGCAGAAACCAAAAAAAAACGGAGGACTACTATTTGATTGACAGGTATGCTATTTGTCTATTGCCTACTATATATATTATTTCCACTTAGACTTGGTTACTTAAAAATTTATCATTTTGTTATTGTAGAAATAACAAGATGCATTCTCCCTTTCCTTTTTATTTTCTAGGTTAATTTGACTTTTCCTTGCTCTTCCAGTTTCAACTACAACATCAGAACGGGCAAAATTTCTGCAATGAAGCTTTTCAAGACAAGACTTCGAAATAAAATGGAAGATGTGTTTTTGAAAGACTGTTTGGTAATCTATATTGAGAAAGAACTTGCAGCACAACTCATGCCATTATAGATGATTTCTATTCTATGAAAACGCGTAAAGTGAGGCTCAAATTAAAGAAAAAAGTAAGTTTCTTTTATCCTCTTTTCTAGAAGATCACTTTTATGTGTTGTCACAGCAAACACTACGATTATCGTTTTGATGGTTCCGCCACTGGCTGGCTGGGTCGCGGAATGCAATCGGGGCCACATATGGTACCTACCCTGCCCAGGCCAAGAATCGACGGTCGATGGAGAGTGGAACAAGGAGCTATCACGCAACAAAGACGGCAAGTATCTTTTGTCGGCACGAGAAAGAGACCAACCTCTGCGTAGACGTGGAAGCAGGGCAGAGCAGGCGACGGATACAGAGGAGAGGAGCTGAAGCATGCACGGGAGCATCCATCTGTTGGTGTTGGCCTGCTGGGGATTGGGGATTGGTGCCACGGAACATGCAGAGGCACAGGACAGGCCAGAGAGAGGTAGGTGCCACGGGTGGCCCGCGTTCGTCCATGTCGCTCCTGGGTTTTTTTTTCTTTCAATTCGGGTGCTTTCATTTCAATCACTAGATAGTTAACCCCGCACGTTGCCACGGAACTGAAGGATTGGTTTCTCACGTGTTACTGCAGGAATTGAAGAATTGATTTCTCATAAACAAAGATGAAGAACAGATATGTTGATGCGCAAGGGGATTGTAGAGATTCTTTTTTGTGAATGTGTTCAGTTTGACATGAGCATCATGTACGCAAAGAGAAATTGTATTCATGAATTTGGCATATTTTATTGGAGGAAGCGTCTGGTTGGGTTTCTGAGTGATAAACATAATAAAGCAATCCATAGATAGACATAAAAAAAATTAAAGCTGCAAGTAGTATGAGAGCTATAATTAGAAATCTAGTTAATCTAAGGAAGAAATACTGTATATGCGATGGTGATCTTACAGTGATCCGTATACAGAGTACTTCTTCTGTTCCAAATTATAAATTGCTTTGACTTTTTGATATATTTATTTTACTATGTATTTAGATAAATAATATATCAAAAATCAAAGCGACTCGTAATTTAGGACGGGGGAGTACTTCACATGTACCATGCCTTGGATGGCTCGACCTTCTAGGCTTCTAGCGATGGGCACGTGGTGACCGGCACGGAAGTAGATGTTGACCATAGTAGCCAGCCTGTTCGCTTGGGTCGATCTGGTTGGTTAAAAGTACTGCTGGCTGATTTTTTTTAAGAGAAAAACACTGCTAGCTGGCTGCTGATTTGGCTGTCAATGTAACGGGCTAACAACGCACCTTAAAGTTGATGCAGCCATAGTATTATAGTATTGTCACCTGTCAAGTGTCATGGTCCCGTAGACGCAAACTAAAGTACGTGGATTAATTAATTATTATTTTTCTCTTTGCATGGTTTCAACGGTGGAGATGCATGGTGATCACTGAGAGCAGTGGGCTTTTCAAGCAACTGGAAATGAGTATAGTGGGCAGGTCCTGCTAATAGGATCATCATTAGATTGACGATTTATTTGAGGAGGGAAAGTTGACGCAATCACAGCCTTTAACTCGTTTACCAGGCCGCCCTCCACCATCTCATCGAACTCAGAAAGATGAAACAGCTTGCTTCACCATTAACGCGTCGGTTTCCAATATCAGTCTTCCCACGCACCAAGATTCAAGGCTGCTTGGACCCCATGTAGGCAGGCTACTAGTTCAGCCTGGAACACACTCAACATGTAGTTGAGCTTCCCCCTACCAGCGAGCACAACGTCACCATCATGATCTCTAACGAGGAAAGTCAGGAAACCCAGCTGCCTGAAGCCGTCTCCTCTTTAAATGATGCATCACAATTTAGCTTCAGGACTCCTTCCCGAGGTCTAGTCCACCGCCTTTTAACCTTCAGACGAGTCTGTTTTTCAGGGATGAATGATTTGATAACTTCATCAACATAAGGCCAAATTAGTTCCATGGTCCAAGTTAAAGGCGTGGATGTCCTGGAATTCAAGGCCCCCTTGCCGCTTTGGCTTCATGAATGTGTTGCGTCCTAGCCAATGAATTTTATGCTTCCGCTCTTGCTGGTTCCACCAGAAATGGCACACTATGGAACTAATTTGGTCACAGAGCATTTTTGTGAGATCAAAGCAGCCCATCGCAAATGTAGGGATGGCCTGGGCCACTGCTTTGATAAAGATCTCCTTTCCCGCCCATGACAAAAAATTTCTCCTTCCATTCATGTGTCCGGTTCCAAACTCAGTCCTTCAAATAGGCAAAAGTACTACTTTTTGATCATCCCACTCACACAGGTAGCCCGAGATATCTTTCATTCATTGTTCCTTTCATCATCTGCAGCAAATCATAGACTTCTCGCTTCCTTTGCACCATTGTGTTTGTACTAAATAGAACGACTGACTTCACTTTATTAATCATCTGCCCGAGCAATGCTCATAGATATCAAGAATGTTCTGAAACTGCTGAGCGTCCCCCTCCGCTGCTCGAACCAAAATGAGTGAATCATCGGCAAACAGCAGGTGTGAAACACTCGGAGCAGCTTAAAACTTGAGCTCTGGCGATCAAACCTTCCCTCTCTGCTTTCTGCAGCAAGGCAGAGAAGCCCTCCGCACACAGCAGAAATAGGGTCTCCTTGGCGCAGTCCTCTCTCGGGTCTGAAGCTCTCCGTCACGTCCCCATTAACTTTAATTCTGTATGAAACTATAGGGCATTCCATGATCTACTTAATTCATTGCTCCGAAAAATCCATTCTTCGCATCATCGCTTCCAGAAAATTCCATTCAACGCAATCATAAGCCTTACTCATATCTAATTTGAGAGCTGCATAACCCAAATCTCCATCCCTATTATTCAGCAAAAAATGTGTTAATTCATAGGCTATCAAGTCCAAGATGAACCTCCCCGGTACAAAGGTACTCTGATTTAGAGTTATGATGTCCGGCAGTATAGAGCATAGTCTACAAGACAGTACTTGAGATCACCTTGTACACCACGTTGCAAAAGCTTATTAGTCGGACCTCAGTTACTTTCTCTGGGTGGGTCTTAGGGATCAAGGCTATATGATGGTGTCGTTCTAGCCCTTAGGAATGTTTTGTCCATTTAGAACTTGCATAACTTCAGTTGTCAACTTCCAACTACTAAGTCCCAGAACTCCTTGAAGAAAAGCGGCATACTAGATCGCCTATTGAGTCCAGTGCTTTCTAGACTTCATTGGCTGTGAATTCCACCGTTAGCAGCTCATTCATGTGGGGTGTACCATGGGGCTGTACAACTTCAATTATTTGCTGCACCCGCCCCTCATCATGCCCGCCACTAGACCTGAAAAGCTGCACAAGATGGATAGCGATGAAAGCCTTCTCCTTTTCATTCACCACCCAGTCCCTATCCACCTTTTTAAAATTTCCTATACAATTTCTCCTTCGTTCAGAGCACGTTTTGTGGAAAAACTTTGGTATGACGATCACCATATTGTAATCTTACATGTGCTCAGGGTTTTTTTATCGGCCGAAAGTCGCCGATATTTTCGAAATTTCCTTTCTATCTCCAGGGTCCGATAAAATTTGATATCAGCCAAATTTTTCCCTTCTTTCCTGTTTCTACACAGATAATCCAAAATCAGTCACGCGACGGTCCGACACTTATAATGATTTATTCTTGTTTTGATTTGTGAACAAGTGATGTTTAATATCTTAGGAATAGTTTCAAGTTAAATTCTACAAATTTTTAAAAAAATAATTTTTTTTGAATTTGGTCCGATATTTCCGATATATCTTGCTTATCCTCTTTATCCATGACGTCCGATAAATTTTAATTTCCGATAATGAAAACCTTGCATGTGCTCTTTGCCTCCAATACAAGTTTATTTGCTCCTCCAATCTTTCGACTTTAAAACACCAGACCGCCTCCCTCCCTACTGCTTCATCACTGATAGGCTCATGTCTCTATTTCTCTAACTCCTTCCCAACTTGTTTCAGATGCTTCTCCGAGTCACCGAGTGAGTATTGACTCCACTCCTTCAGGCTACTCAATACCCCCTCCAAATTGCATCTGATGTTCGAGCCTAAGTTGTACACCAACCCCCATGCCTTCTCTACCACACGCCTGTATTTCTTCCTCAAACAGTTGGTCTCAAACTTGAAAAAAATTGAGCCCTGTAACACCTGTTAAGCATGCATTAGCATTTGCAAATCATGAGCATAATCATCATTATGCATACCTAAGCATTACATGAAATAATGAATTGAAACAGATTTCCGAAACATGCATGTTACAATGTTTTGTTTCAATAAATTTAAGGTTATGTTGTTGCTTGTCATGCCTTGTAGGTGTTTGTTTGAGTAGAGAAACAACTTAGAAATGTTTAGCAAACATTTTAGAGCAAGTTCGGTATTCAAAATTTTCCCAAATTTTGCTTTTAAAAATAATCTAGAAAAAGGGATTTTGATTTAAACTAACTTCGAATCTCTAATTCAAAATCTGTTTGTAATTTCAAAATGTGCTCTAAAGCAATATTGTAGAGAATTAAATTTTGAACAACTTTTGTTTTGGGGTCAAGTTTTGAAAATGCCTTTTTCTACTTCAAAAGTTTGAATTTGAACTTGTTAGTAAAATTTGGATTTGAAATTAGAAAAGAAAAAGGTTTTCTTTGCTTACCAGGCCGCGTGCTCCACTTTCGGCCCGCCAGCCGAAGCCGGCCCGTTCCCTCCCGCGCGCCTGCCTCCGCGCTCACCCCGCGCGCGCCACGCCCGCGCCCAACCACGTCAGGCCGCGGCCGCCGCGTGGAGGCCGGTCGCCGGCGATGGCGTACGGGTGACACCCCGGTGGCCCCCACGACGCACGCTCGACTTCACCCGCGCCTCAGCTCACCTAGTCGCGCCCGCTCATTCCTCCTCTCTCGCTCTCCTCACAGCAGCGTAACTAGCCACCGCCCGCCGCCCCGCCTCGCCGGAGTTGGCGCCTACTACCGCTAGAGCTCGCCGCCCACCTCTCGGTCTTCGCCAGAGCTCCACCGCGACTCCCCGCGTCGAGTGCTCGCCTTGGTAAGCCTTGGCAAAGCTCACGGCCGCCGCAATAGCTCGCCAGACTTCGGCTCGGTTCACCGGAGCGCACTGCGCAGCAAGTCTAGCCCCTCTGCTCCATCTCTCGTCCTCTTTTCTCACGCACGAGCACCCCACCATGTCCCTGATGCTCTCGAGCGCCTCCGCTCACCCTGCTGTGGCCGGGGATGGCGCCACCGCCGCCATGCAAGCGCCATCGTCCGCAATTACCGGCGACGAGCCCCTTCTTGAGCTCCCGCGCTGCCATCTCCTAGCGCGTCGTGCTCGCCTTGCGACGAGGAAGCCGTCGATGGTGGCCATTCCACAGGGGACCTCGCCGTCGGCGAGATCCTGGCGGTCAGCATCGGTCGGACCTCGGTGCGGCTGACGGGTGGGGACCCGTTGACCCTAGGGCCCAGTGGCAGTGCCTCGGTGTGGGTTGGGGGAAAGGCAACCGAGTGCACGTAGCATTTTCGGCCGGTTTGGATTAAAAGGATTTTTGAAATTGATTTCCAGAAATTCTTTAAAGGCTCCAAAAATCATATATTGAGAAATATTGCTCCAAAAATGATGAAACTAATTTTGGTAGACTTCTTAGGAGTAGATCTACAGTATAAAATATTGCATTTCCAATTTGTGATACTTTTGTATAGGGTTTTATTTAAGTCTTGAAATTGCTGTTTTCTTAGGAAATGTATAATAAATCATAGGAAGCTCAGAAAAATATGATTCTAAGTTTGTTATTCTTCTTATGTGATGCACTTTGTATGAAAAATATATATCATGCATGTTATGTAAAAAATTTTGATGTGTAGTTCAAGTGTCTTTATTGGCAGATTTTTGTTATTTTTGCTAGAGAGCAAACTTTGTATAAAACATGCATGTGATAAATTTTGTATAGTGTTTGTTTATTGTGTATATCATAGGAAAAATACTAAATCTATTGTTTGATACTTTTCATAATACAAAGTATTTTTGTGTAGGCTGTTTTACTTATCCACATACTATGAAACTTTTATGATAGGCTACTTAGAGTAGGAATATGCTACTGTAATTTTTGTAGATTTTTGTAGACACTAGAAATATGGGTTGCTGTTGTAACCACATTTTAAATTGATTATCAAGTAATATTCTTTATGTATATTTAGTTTAATAATGAAGCTTTGGGGTATCTTTGAAGCACCAAATCACTTACTGGTGTTACTTGACAAGTTAATGTGGTTGTGTTGATAAAGCGTAGTAGCACTCATGTTAGGGTTATATAGTAATTAGCGGAGAAGTAGCAGGGATTTGTAGTAGAAGAGAATGCAGTAGATGACATGTTTTCGTAATAATTAATCTGGGATAATGTTGACTACCTTGTAGAAAGATTTTACCTTTATGCTATCCAATAAGGTCAATGTCTTCATTTGCACATCATGTCATCATGATCGTCGCATGCCATCGCATTCGATGCACCATTCGCATATTCACTTATACACTTGCATCATACAGGATCGCATGAGGAAGCGCTAGTTGCAGTGCAAGAGGAACAGACATGGACCGATCCACAAGAAACCCAGGCACAGGAGGTGCCCGAGGTAGACGAGCAAGAAGAGGATCTACCTGAGTGTGTGGACCACCAATCCAGTTCCGTCGAACGAGGCAAGCCCCGGAGCATTCTAAGTCTCCTACTTTATAAAAGCAATTATTATATATATGAGTTTATATATTGTTGCATTAAGTTATAGGAGTTGAGTAAAACCATTGATGCATTTATTTTTATCCTTGCCTACTTTATTACATTCTTACCCTGTTAGGTTTAGGATCGAATACTGTTTAGCCCTGCTTAGACCGGTAGCGATCGGTAATTTCCGCTCACCTGCAATTATAGGTGGTTACTGAAATGTTTTAGCTATGCAATGGATGAAATCCAGGAATAACCATGTGTTGATGGATAACTGGAGACCGGACGGAAAAGTTAGAGGCAACCAGATAGGGTTCTGGGGTGCTGTTAGTTTTCCGTCTGTGTTGGTTAAGGACTGATCGTTGCTCGTCACTCTTGTCATGTTGAACGCATGCCTCACATTTAGCTAGCCGAATAAAGTACCTTTCGACCGTGAAGCTAGTGACACTTTTCAGGCCAGGTTAAACTCGGATTGACAGACTGGTGCCAAAGGGGGTAAGATGGGGACGCGAAGAGTGAGCCCAAGGTGCGTCCTAGCAGTCGGGCGGTCCCTGGGTAGTGCGGTCCATGATTGTTACCCCGCGACGTTTACCTGGAAAGTGTCATTGGTGATCTATAGCTCACTTTAGCGGGTGAGTGTGGTTTGTGTAAGGAATAAATCATCAGCTGGTTAGGAATCGATTCGAATCGCCATCGCTCCTGGATAGTGAGCACTTGACTTGAGTTACGACATCGTAGTAATTATGATGTAACACTGATGGTTATATGGATGATGTTGGAAATACTAAATCCAAATGGTAATTGGATGTTATTGGTTAATCAAGTGATTGCTATAGCATAGTGCTTACCTAGATGGATAAGTTATAATAAACATGATGCAAATTACTTAAAATGGTTTAGTCATGATAGCTTATACTTTTCGCAAATGAGTCAGCTAGTCCACTACAAGAAAGCCTTGCATACTCCTTGATGTCACTTTATTTTGGTTTATGACGGGTAAGTTTAACTGAGTACTTTCTCGTACTCAGGGCGTTGTTCCCATTGTTGTTGCAGATGGTTAGATGTACTATGGCTATTGCATCAACTGCCTGTATCCGGCGATGGGTGACAACTAGGACCAAGGGCAATGGTCACTCCGTATGTCTTACCTAATGCTTTTATAGAAAGTGACTATCTTCTAGCACTGTATTTGAACTAAGTGTGTGTGGTTTATAAAATTATTTGCTTCCGCTACTTTATATTGAACTTGGTTTATAATAACTTTATGTTCTAAACTCTGATGTATTCAACTGTCGTTGTGAACTTTATGTAATATGTGACTGTGATTGCTAAACTTGTACGATCTTGGTTCGTATGTTGGTTGGTTTGAAATCCTTTATGGTTTCATGGACTACCGGGTTATACGGACTTAAGTTTGGTAAATTATCTGCTTCTGCGGGTGATTTTCTTACTTAATTTCGTATAATTGGTCGGTTCTGTTACAAGCCCCTAGCCAGACTACTCTTGAGCGGCCTCTCTGTTATAATAACCACTGGCCTACAATAAGAATGAAATGTATCCCCATTCTTTACAAACACCAGTGGAAATTTCTTCCTCCACTCCGCATTCACCATTGCTCTATCCAACCTTTCCCAAATATGGTTACTCCCATTGGTCTACTTGTTCCTCCGTATGAAAACATCTCTCGCAAAACCCCAAATCATTGAGGCCACACAACTCTAGCGCCCCATGAATTGATCCAACCACACCTGTGCCCTTGCAAGCCCCCTTCCTTCTCATGGTGGAAAAGAATCTCGTTGAGGTCCGCGGCACACAACCACGACATTCGAGGGTGGATGCTGTGTTTACAAATCGGCCAACATCTCCCACGTCTTGAACTTCAACTGCCTTTACTTCACCATAGACCCCTGTAAAACGCCAACCATCCCCACCAGTCTTCGAGACCTCCATATCAATATAGTACTTTGATTTGCTTCGCAGTAACATATTGACACCTGCTCCATAACACTGCAATCCTCCCTTTACCTTCGCAATCCACCACTTCCATATGAGCCAAACCCAACTTCTTTCTTAGCGTATCCATTCTCTTTTCATCCATTTTCATTTCAGATAAAAAGAGAACATCCGCCTCCTCTGATTTTTGACACCGCAGGAGACCATGAACTGCCTGTGCGTTTCCCAAGCCCTGGTAGTTCCATGCTATTGTCTTTATTGTGTCTTGTGGAGCTGGTCTGCCAGCCCCGCTTTCTAGATGTCAATACCATCAACCTTTCCCTCCTCCAGCACCACCCTCACCTTCTTTACTCCATGAAAGCTGCTACTTCATCTCCAATTGCCTCACCATACCATTTGTTCATCATGCCTAGGGGCATTTTGAACACCCTAATCCAGATAGGGATGAAAAAACCCATCTCCTCCACCGTCTTTGTAACAGAACCGACCAATTATACGAAATTAAGTAAGAAAATCACCCGCTGAAGCCGATAATTTAGCAAACTTAAGCCCGTATAACCCGGTAGTCCGTGAAACCACGAATGATTTCAAACCAACCAACATACAAACCAAGATCATATAAGTCTAGCAGCCACAGTCACATATTACATAAAGTTCGCAACAACACTGAGATATATCAGAGTTTAAAACATAAAGTTATTATAAACCAGGTTCATAACAAAGTAGCAGAAGCAAATAGTTTTAAGACCACACACACGTTTAGTTTAGATATAGTGCCACTAGATAGTCATTTTAAATAAAAGCATCAGATAAGACATACGGAGCGACCATGCCCTTGGTCCTAGTTGTCCCTCATCGCAGGGTACAGACAGTTGATGTAATAACCGTAGTACATCTGACCATCTGCAACAACCATGGGAACAACGTCCTGAGTACGAGAAAGTACTCAGCTAGACTTACCCGTCTTAAACTAAAATAAAATGACACCAAGGAGTATGCAGGGATTTCTTTTATTGGACTAGCTGACTCATTTGCGGAAGAGCAGTAATTTAACTTAATGAACCATTTAAGTACTTTGCATCATCTTTATTATAACCTATCAAGCTAGGTAAGCACCGATACTATAGTAATCACTTGATTAATCAAAACATCCAGTTACCAACTTAGATTTAGCATTTCCAACATTATACATATAACCAACAGTATTCCATCATCATTACTATGATGCCGTAACTCGAGTCAAGTGCTCACTATCCAGGAGCGACGGCGATTCGAATCGATTCCTAACCAGCTGATGATTTATTCCTCACATAAACCACACTCACCAATCAAGTGAGCTGCAGATCACCAATGGCACTATCTAGGTAAATGTCACAGGATAAACTAGAGCCGCAGTACCCAGGGACCATTCGACTGCTAGGAATCAGGCCTTGCTTGCCCTTGGGCTCACTCTTCGTGCCCCTATCATACCCCCTTCAGCACCAATACGCGCACCCATGTAGATCCCGGCCCGAATAATGCCACTAGCTTCGCGGTCGAAAGATAATTTATTCGACCAGCTAAATGTGAGGCATGCGTTCAACATGACAAGAGGGACGAGCAACGATCCTTAACCGACACAGACGGAAAACTAATAGCATCCCAAAACCCTGTCTGGTTGCCTCCAACCTTTTCGTCTGGTCTCCAATTACCCATCAACACATGGTTATTTCCAAGATATCATCCATTCCATAGCTAAAGTATTCTAGTAACCACCTATAATTGCAGGTGACCGAAAATCACCGATCGCTACCGATCTAAGCAGGGCTAAGCAGTTACTCGATCCTAAACCTAACAGGGTAAGAATACACTAAGGTAGGCAAGGATAGTAGTAAATGCATCAACGGTTCACTCAACTCCTATAACTTAATGCAACAATATATAAAACTCATATATAAAAGATTGCTTTTATAAAGTAGACTTAGGATGCTCCGGGGCTTGTCTTGCTCAAAGGAACTAGGTTGATGGTCCACGCACTCGGACAGGTCCTCTCCTTGCTCCTCTACCTATGACACCTCCTATGCCTAGATTTTATGTGGGTCAGCCCTAGCCTGCTCCTCTTGTACTGCTACTGGCACTTCCTCCTGCGATCCTATATGATGCATTTGTATAAGTAATTATGCAAGTGGTGCATCGGATGCGATGGCATATGATGATCGTGATTGCATGTAATGGAGATGAACACACTTAGATTCATTGGATAGAATAGAGGTAAAACTTTTCTACTAGGTAGTCAACATCGTCCAAGGATAGGTACCACGAATACATATCATCTACTACATCTTTTCTATTGCTAACCCCCGTTACTTTTCCGCTAACTAACATATAACCCTAACACAAGTGCTACTACACTTCATCAACATAACTACACTAACATGCCAAGTGACATTGGCAAGTGATTTGATGCTTCAAAGATACACCAAAGCTACACCATTAAACTAATCATACATAAAAAAAATATTTATTTTACTTCACTTTAAACTAACGTTCCAACAACAACATATATTTTTAATGCATAGAAAAATCTAGAAAAATTACAGTAAGATAGTCACACCCTAAGTAGCCTACCATAGAATTTTCATGACATTTGGATAAGTAAAACAGCCTACACAAAAATGACAATGTAGGGTGTATAAATGAGCATGAAAATACTTTATACTATGAAAAGTATCAAACAATAGATTTAGTATTTTTTCCATGATCTACATAGTCTACAAACACTGTACAAAAAGTTTCATATACATGTTTTATTCATATTTTTTGCTCTAGCAATTTTACAAGAAATGGCAAATAAATGCACAAAAAATAGATAGCTATATTTTTCTATAGAACATGCATGACATATATTTTCACAGAAAGTATATCACACATGAAGACTAACAAAACTAGAACTATATTTTTCTGATGTATATTCTATTTATTATGCATTTTCTAAGAAATCAGCATTTACAAGAATTAAATAAATCCCTATATAAAAGTATCACAAATTTGACATGCAATATTTTTAAACTGTATATCTAGTGCTAATAAACATAACAAAATTTGTTTCAACAAATTTGGAGCTATATTTCTCAAGATATGATTTTTGAAAGTATTTTCATAATTTCTGGAAAAGGTTTTGTTTTAAATCCGAAAATCCACCCGGCTTAAACTGCTACGCGCACCCCACCCCTTCACCATGGGTCAGCGCTGAGGGACAGAAAGGCGGGGCCCATGGGTCAACCGACCCCACCCGTCGGTCATCCCGAGCAGGAGGGGTTTTGACCGACCGGAAACTCGCCGACGGCGAGGTTACCGACGGCAAGACCACCACCCTTGGCTTCCCCACGGTCACGCGATTTCGACTGACCAGAAGAGGGCATCGAAGAAGCACGGGCGAGTGCTTGCCGGCGTGCATGGTGGAGCGGCGGCTCAGCTCACCGTCGGACGGCAAGCACCAACCACGGCTGTAACAGAACCGACTAATTATACGAAATTAAATAAGAAAATCACCCGTCTCAGCAGATAATTTCGTAAACTTAAGTCCGTATAGCCGGTAGTCTATGAAACCACGAAGGATTTCAAACCAACCAACATATAAACTAAGATCGTATAAGTTTAGCAGCTACAGTCATATATTACATAAAGTTCGCAACGACAATTGAATACATCAGAGTTTAGAACATAAAGTTATTACAAACCAAGTCCATACTAAAGTAGCGGAAGCAAATAGTTTCATAAATCACACACACTTAGTTCAAATACAGTGTCAGGAGATAGTCAATTCTAACAAAAGCATTAGGTAAGACATACGGAGTGACCCTGCCCTTGGTCCTAGTTGTCACCCATCGCAGGATACAGACAGTTGATGCAATAGCTGTAGTACATCTGACCATCTGCAACAACAATGGGAACAACGCCCTGAGTACGAGAAAGTACTCAGCTAGACTTATCCGTCGTAAACCAAAATAAAGTGACATCAAGGAGTATGCAAGGCTTTCTTTTAGTGAACTAGCTGACTCATTTGTGAAAAGCATAAGCTATCATGAATAAACTATTTTAAGTAATTTGCATCATCTTTATTATAACATATCCATCTAGGTAAGCACATATAATATAACAATCACTTGATTAACCAATAACATCCGGTTACCATTTTAGGTTTAGTATTTCTAACATTATTCATATAACCATCAATGTTTCATCATCATTACTACGATGCTGTAACTCGAGTCAAGTGCTCACTATACAGGAGCGATGGCGATTCGAATCAATTCCTAACCAGCTAGTGATTTATTCCTCATCCAGATCCATCTCTGCTGCGCCACGAGGAACATAAGGGTGGAGCTAGTTATGCAGCTGATGAACCTCCTCGTGCAGATTATCATTGTACTCTTCAGCATTGGCCAACTACTGCTCTAGCTCAACCTGTCGAGCCCTCAGAACATCTTCTTCAGATCAGGCTTTATTCCTTTGGTGGAGCACATGGATCAACATGCGCTCAGCATTTCAGTTAGCGGTGGTCAGACGCTCAAGTTGCTCTCTCAGTGCACGGATATCTCCCTCATAGACTCCAGTCCTCTAGGTCGCCTAATCTCTCTGACGGGTCAACTGAGCCATCTCTACATTGAGCCTCTCAATCTCAGCGTCATGGTCCCTCTGGAGCTGATGTCTGTCATCGCGGGCCTGGCCAAGAGCACCAGACGCACGTCTTAGGCTACCTTCTACTCCATCGAAAGTCTTCATCACTACGAACATGGCACTCACAACATGGTTGTCACTGTTCTACGCTTCTGCTACACCAATCTCCAGAGGTCTTCCTCTGGCCTACTGCCATGAGTTAGTGAAGGGGTTGCCCCTCGAAAAGACTCTAGCCATAGCGGCTGCCAACTCCTAAGGAAAACGATCCATGATGTCCCTCAGGATCCCAAAAGCTGCTCTGTTAGCTGCTTCCTCAGCGGTCCTGCCAGTTGACTCATAGCGCCAACTGGTCCACTCAAAACCATCACCCCGGGGATGAACAATGACCTCCATAGTGACCAATAATCCATCACCCAACTGCTCATTGGTCCAGAAATAGCGGGGCTCCATTCCATCAGGATAGCCTACATGGCTGAGCACTCTCTATAAGAGCGTAGGCATCCCAAACTCTCCAAGAAAGGTGTGTCGCTGATGGATACGTGGAGCAAGCTGGTGGCGAGGAGCTCTACCTCCGGTGGACTTGTGAGCTGTCTGCTTGGTGCTTGCCATCTGTAGCAAAATTTTATTACTCTCGTGAGAACGAATATTAAGTTGTTATTTTTATCAAAATGGAATAATCAACTTATAAGGGGAGGAACAATGCCATGAATGATATGCACAACAACATGATGCATGCACGTTCCGTATGTTCTCACAAACTTAGAAAAAAAATAACAATTACTAGTGGTATAGACGGTGGCATATAACGATCTGTCATAAATATGTAACTAATACGTACTACACGATGGCGCTGTTATGTACTTGCAGAAGATTCACTTCCGCCCAAACCCTCTTAGTATGAATAATATGCATGAAAGCAGTAAAGTAATCTACTCACTTTACACGCATCCCCAGATACACGTACAACGCTAGCAACTACTCGAACCATCGTTCTATTGACGGTATCGTCACCACAGGACAAAATTTCCCACATATTAGATACCTTCATATAAACATGCGTATAACATGTCCACAATTCGGCATTGTATAAGCACTTCCCTAGATCGACAGTGTATCCGATCACGCTCTCAAAACTCTCACTTACCAAGGCGTAGAGGCAATTAATCCATACATTACCACTCAAGTAAAAGGCACTCATAAAATAGCACGCCGTATGAGCAATGAAAATAGAAATATGATGCAAGAACCCCCAAGTCAGTACTTAAATAAGCCACCTAGAGTCTTTAACTAGGCATAAAGGATATGATCACTAGCACACTATTAAGTTTTAAATCTCAGGTTTAAACACTGTTTTATTTTAAATACATATGTGAACAGTAATTTGCTAAACCTTGCTCCGATGCCAGCTGTAATAGAACCGACCAATTATACGAAATTAAGTGAGAAAATCACCCGACTCAGCAGATAATTTCGTAAACTTAAGCCCGTATAACCCGGCAGTCCGTGAAATCACGAAAGATTTTAAACCAACCAACATACAAACCAAGATCGTATAAGTTTAGCAGCCACAGTCACATATTACATAAAGTTTGCAACAACAGTTGAATACATCCGAGTTTAGAACATAAAGTTATTATAAACCAAGTCCATACTCAAGTAGCGGAAGTAAATAGTTTCATAAACCACACACACTTAGTTTAAATACAGTGCCAGGAGATAGTCAATTTCAACAAAAACATTAGGTAAGACATACAGAGTGACCCTGCCTTTGGTCCTAGTTGTCACCCATCGTAGGATACAGGCAGTTGATGCAATAGCCATAATACATCTAACCATCTGCAACAACAATGGAAACAACGCCCTGAGTACGAGAAAGTACTCAGCTAGACTTACCCGTCGTAAACCAAAATAAAATGACACCAAGGAGTATGCAAGGCTTTCTTTTAGTGGACTAGCTGACTCATTTGCGAAAAGCATAAGCTATCATGAATAAACCATTTTAAGTAATTTGCATTATCTTTATTATAACCTATCTATCTAGGTAAGCACCTATGCTATAGCAATCACTTGATTAACCAATAACATCCAATTACTATTTCAGGTTTAGCATTTCCAACATTATCCATATAACCATCAATGTTCCATCATCATTACTACGATGTCGTAACTCGAGTCAAGTTCTCACTATCTAGGAGCGATGGTGATTCGAATCGATTCCTAACCAGTTGGTGATTTATTTCTCACACAAACCACACTCACCCGCTAAAGTGAGCTACAGATCACTAATAACACTATCCATGTAAACGTCGCGGGACAAACTAGAGCCACAGTAACCAGGGACCACCCGACAGCCAGGACGCACCTTGGGCTCACTCTTCGCGTCCCCGTCATACCCCCTGCAGCACCAATACGCGCACCTATGTAGATCCCGACCCGAATAATGCCACTAGCTTCGCAGTCGAAAGGTACTTTATTCGGCCAGCTAAATGTGATGTATGCGTTCAACATGACAAGAGGGACGAGCAATGATTAGTCCTTAACCAACACAGACGGAAAACTAATAGCACCCTAGAACCCTGTCTAGTTGCCTCTAACTTTTCCACCCAGTCTCTAATTATCCATCAACACATAGTTATTTCTAGGATATCATCCATCCCATAGCTAAAGTATTTCAGTAACCACCTATAATTACAGGTGACCGGAAATCACCGAGCGCTACCGGTCTAAGCAGGGCTAAGCAGTTATTCGATCCTAAACCTATCAGGGTAAGAATATCATCAGATATGCAGGGATAGTAATAAATGCATCAACGGTTTCACCCAACTCCTATAACTTAATGCAACAATATATAAGACTTATATATATAAATAATTGTTTTTATAAAGTAGGAGACTTAAAATGCTCCAGAGCTTGCCTCGTTCGAAGGAACTGGGTTGGTGGTCCACACACTTAGGTAGATCATATTCTTGCTCGTCTACCTCTAGCACCTCCTGTGCCTGAATTTCTTATGGATCGGACCCGATCTGCTCTTGTTGCACTGCTACTAGCGCTTTCTCATGCGATCCTGTATGATGCAAGTGTATAAGTAAATATGCAAACGGTACATCGGATGCGATGGCATGCGATGATAACGAGGATATGATGTACAGATGAACACATTGAGACCTTATTGGATAGCATAAAGATAAAACCTTTCTACAAGGTAGTCAACATCATCCAAGATTAGTCACTACGAATACAGGTCATCTATTGCATTCTCTTCTACTATTAGTTCCAGTTACTTTTATGCTAACTAACATATCCCTAACAGAAGTGTTACTACACTATCAACACAACCACATTAAATTGTCAAGTAACGTCAGCAAGTGATTTGATGCTTCTAAGATACACCAAAGCTTCATTATTAAACCAATTATCCATAAAGAATATTACTCTACATTCAATTTAAACTAGGGTTACAACAACAACCTATATTTTTAGTGCATAGAAAAATCTATGAAAATTATAGTAGCATATTCCTACTCTAAGTAGCATCTTATAAAAGTTTCATGGCATTTGGATAAGTAAAACAACCTACACAAAAATGACAAGCTATAGCATATAAATGATCATGAAAATAATTTGTACTATGAAAAGTATCAAACAATAGATTTAGTATTTTTCCCATGATCTACACAGTAAACAAACACTGTACAAAAATTATCATATGTATGTTTTATACAAAGTTTGATCTCTAGCAAAAAATAACAAAAATTAGCCAATAAAGGCACTTGAACTACACATTAAAATTTTTCTATGGAACATGCATGACACATATTTTTCATACAAAGTGCATAACATAAGAAGACTAACAAACTTGGAATCATATTTTTCTGAGCTTCCTATGATTTATTATGCATTTTCTAAGAAAACAGCAATTACAAGAATTAAATAAAACTCTATACAAAAGTATCACAAATTTGACATGCAATATTTTTAAGTTGTAGATCTAGTGCTAAGAAACATAACAAAATATGTTTTATCTAATTTGGAGCAATACTTTTCGAGTTATGAAAACTAATTTCTGAAAAACCAATTTTCAAATTATCTTAAAAACCCATCCGCTGAAATCGCTACGTCTACCCGAGCCGGTACCCAGGCGTGCACCCTAGGCGCTAACAGTGGGTCACCCGGCCCCACCCGTCATCCCCACCGAGGGGGAGGAGAAACCGACCGGCGAGATCTCGCCGTCGGCGAGCTCTCCTAGGGAACGGCCACCACCGACACGATCCCCTCGGTAAGCCGCGTCCAGAGAACTCGGTGGTAGGCCAAAGGAGCTCCGGCGCAGGGTGGTCGGCGGCAATGGCGGCACGGCGTGCCGTCGGGCACCCCGTTCCTAGCCACGACAAGGCAAAAGGAGGTATCCGGGAGCTTTAGCGACGCAGTGCGGTGCTCGTGCGCGTGAGAAGAGGGCGAGAGATAGAGCGGAGGAGCTAGACCCGTTGCGCAGTGCGCTCTGGTAAACCGAGCCAAACTTCGGCGAGCTATTGCGGCGGCCGTGAGCCTTACCAAGGCTTACCAAGGCGAGCAATCGACGCGGGGAGTCGTGGTGGAGCTCTGGTGAAGACCGAGAGGTGGACGGTGAGGTCTAGCGGTAGTAAACGCCAACTCCGGTGAGGCAGAGCGGCGGGTGGTGGGTAGCTGTGCTACTGCGAGGAGAGCGAGGGAGGAGGAAATGGGGTGAGCGGGGAGGCAGAGCGCGGTGCTAGGCGCTTTGGCGAGCGAGGCGCAGGTGCGGGGGCCACCGGGACGCCAGGTGCTGGCCGGAGCCGTACGCCGGTGGCCACGGGGCGGCCTTCCCCTGCCACGGTCAGGCGCGGGCGCGGTGCACGGGGGGTGAGCGCGGGCGCGAGCTGGCGGTTGGAGCGGGCCAGCTTGCTCTGGTGGGCCGAAAGCGGGGCGGCGGCCCTTTTGAAAAATAAAATTCCTTTCCTTTTTCTTTTTCAAAGCACAGCACCTAAATCTATGTTTTTGAGCAACAAAAATCCATTTTCAAAAGATAACCCAAAATCAAAAGTTGTTTAGAATTTAATTCTCTACAACATTGCTTTAAGGCACAATTTGAAATTCCAAATAGAATTTGAATTAGAGATTCAAAGTTCATTTAAATCAAAATCCTATTTTTCTAGGTTATTTTTAAAAGCAAAATTTGAGGAAATTTTGAATACCAAAGTTGCTCTAAATTTTATGCTAAACATTTCTAAATGATTTGCAATAATAACGAAACATGTTTTAATGGCCTAACAAGCATAATCATGGCAAAATTGTATTTAAACAAGCACATGCATCATTTATGTTTCGAAGTCATGTTTCACATGTTTCAATTCCATGTTACACTTATATTACATGTGATTATGAATGCAAGATGATGCTCATGCGCATGATTTGAGATACTTAATGCATGCTTAACACCCGAGGTGTTACAACAGCGAGGTGCGAGAGACGGTGTGCGGGCTCCATGAGAGCAAGGCGAAGCCAATGCACGTGGAAAGGGGGAGAAGGAGCGGAGAGAAGGAGGGTGACAAGGACCGGGAGCTCGCCAGAGCTCCAGCCATAGCGGGAAGGCAAACTGGCCACTGGGGGCCTTTACCTTGGGCGATGGGAAGCACGAGCGGTGCGGCGAGACGGAGCAGGCGGCTGCTGCGGAGTGTTGGCCGCGAGCAGGAGCGACGGTGCTGTGTGGTGGCGAGCTCTGCGGCCGGTAATGGCGGGGCGGTCGCGCGGCTCCCCTGCTGCTGCTGCGAGGCGAGAGCGAAGTGAGGAGGAGAGGGAGGAGGAGTGGGCGAGTGCGGCTGAGCGAGCTGGGGGCGTGGGTGAAGGCAAGCACAGCTGCGGGGGCCACAGCGTGCCACCAGGCGGTCGACGCCGGCGATGGGCTACCACGCGGCGGGCGTGAGCTGTGGCCGGTCGGACGCGGGCGCGCGCGTGTGGGTGGGGACGAGCGCGAAGGGGAGGCAGGCGCACGGTGGGAGCGGGCCGACTTCGGCCGTGGGCCGAAAAGTGGGGCGCCGGTCCACTTAAGCGAAAACCAGCTTTTCCTTTTATTTTTCAAATCCAAATTTACCTAAACAGCCCCAAACCCCAAATTTGAACAAGTAAAAAGCATTTTCAAATCTTGACCTAAAAACAAAAGTTGTTTAGAATTTTGAACTCTACAACTTTGCTTAAAGGAACATTTTAAAATTCTAACTAGATTTTGAAATAAAGATTCAAAGTTCATTTAAATCAAAATCTCATTTCTCTAAATCATTTTTAAAGGCAAAATTTGAGAAAATTTTGAATACAAAACTTGCTCCAAATTACATGCTAAACATTTCTAAATTATTTGCACTACCAAAAAACATGTTTATTGACCTAACAAGCATAATCATGGCATAATTTTTATTTAAACAGACAAATGCAACGTCCAGGTTTCAAAGCTATGTTTCAAACCAATGTTTCATTTATATCACATGTGATTATGAATGCAATATGATGCTCATGCTCATGATTTGCAGTGCCTAATGCATGCTTAACACCAGAGGTGTTACAGTCTTCTTCCCATCAAATAAAGTCCATCAAAATTAGATCTCGGGACAACATCCACGGACCCTCCTCGAGTGCTTGTTTCTTCCCCGAGGCTTGCGAGAAGGTGAAGAGAAAATGGTTGTTGCCAAGATCCTTGCATTCGACGCTGCCTCGAGAGCACAAGATCTAGCCAAGGGCTGACTCCAGCGCCTCAGCCTTGATCGCCCTCACCGTCAGCACCTTACCCACCGCCTGAAAGATCCATCGATCTATTCCCCAATCGAACTCCCCCATCCACCTTAATTCCCTTCTTCTCCTTCTCCGATAGCCTCAAGTTCTCCATCAAGCCCTCCACCTTTGTTCATGGTTGTCCAGGCAGGAGCACCCTGACACCACAGACAAAACAGGAGATCCTCGGCCGGTGGCACTACAAGAGGCTAGCACAATTAGGGTTTAGTCTTCGAAGCGGAGGTTTAATGTGGACACGAGTGTGGGATAGGACATGTACTCCAATCTAGATCTGAACGATCTAGATTGGCAGGAAGGAACAGCTCAGAGGAAACGTGGAACCCTAAGATCCTGTTTGGATGGGATACTAGAATCCAAATTCTGGATAAAAATAATCTCTGATGTTTCTTGGATTCTGTACAAGTGTGTTATAATTCTGTATAATCCTAGTCCGTTTGGATAAGATTTTAGGATTCTGAGATTATTTTTATCCGAATTCTTAAGTGTCTTTTTTGCGACGAAAGAAGAATTATATTAAATAATAGCTAGGTACATCAACATGTTACAAGCACTCTGGAATACACAAATATCCAGAAACTGTTTTTCATCTAAATTGTACCCACACTATAAATAACTCTAGATCTTAAAACCAAACCTGTACGACGCTTTGCAGTATGGATGACCACACAGGCAAACACTCGGCAAAAGGCCTGAAAACAGATGTCCAACGAACGATGGCCAACATTCATGTAGATGGAGTTGAAAAACTTCTTCTTTCTGGTGTCTTTCCTTTTTCTTCTTTCTGCCACAGAAGAATGAAGAAGACTGATCTGAAACTTATTCTCCTTAGTCCTTTATCGTGGCCAGATCTAATAACCATAATAAAACGGAGAAGAGACCGGAGAAAATTATTCCATGGCGTCGACACCATCTCCACCTTGATGTCACCGTCCGGAAATAAAAATCCCCATATCGTCATACCGGTGAGGATGGTGACGCCATAGTCATCGTCCCCATCTTCAACAGAACCGTCATGGAGAAAATGATTTCACCTTACCATCTCGCCGTCACCGGAGAGAAGGAGGAGAATCCACAAGACCAAACAAAACTTGACATGAAAAGACTATAACCCTAAAAACTCAATCTATATAAAAAAATTATTAAAATAATAGATCCTCACTTCCTTGTACCTCAGGTGAAACGCCGGAGAAAGGAGGGAGGGGACCCGCGGTGGCGGAGGCGGGGAGCGGCGGCGCCGGCGCTCCAGTTCGCGAGTAGCGTGGGGTTGCGTATCCCTCGGATTCTTAAGGCTCTGTTTAGATGCCAATTTTTTCCCCAAATTCCACTATGCAAAAAGAAGATTTTCACGTCATATCAAAATGACGGCACATGTATGGAGTACTAAATGTAGATGAAATCAAAAACTAATTGCACAGTTTTGTTGTTCTTTACGAGACGAACATTTTGAGCCTAATTAATCAATTTTTAAACAATTTTTTACACTAAAAAATAAAATGCTACAGTGCTCTACAGTGCGAATCAGTGATTCAGCCGCTCCCGATTCTGCCGAACTAAACACGGTCTAAGTGTCAATGAGCCAAAGGGTACCCAAATCGCCACGGGGAACCCTACTCGAGCCAGCTAGAGCCTAGGCGCCGGGACTGTTTTCCTAGCAGCCGACCACTGCCGCCGGTACTGCACCCTCCAGGCTTTTGGCTGAGAGTGGCAGTGTGGCACGGGTGGTCCGTGTTCCTCCTCGTCGCTCCTTTTGGCTGGGTTGGCCTGCGTTCCTCCTCGTCGCCTCTTCAACTATAGTATTATTAATATTTAGGCCTAGTTTAGATTGAAAAAATTTTAATCTGATGAATAATACCTATTTCGTCTTATTTAACAAATATTATCTAATTGTGGATCAATTAGGCTCAAAAGATTAATCTCGTGATTTTCAACTAAACTGTGTAATTAGTTATTTTTTTACCTATATTTACTATTTTATACATGAGTCCAAAGATTGATGTGATAAAGAGAGAGTAAAAAAATTTCAGCTTTTGGAGTGCATCTAAACAATACCCGTATCTGTTATAGTAGTATTCGGGTGGTCCAAGGCTCCAAGCACACCTAGAAATACAACTATAGAAGCACAGCTAGCGTAACCAGCCACACAGCCACACCATACGAGACGATTAGTGCAGTGCAGAGCAGAGCAGAGATAACGATGGAAGCAGCAGCAGCAGCTGCCAGCGGCGGCGGCGGCGGCGGCCTGGCCCTGCTGCCCGGCGTCCTGCTCCTCCTGGCGCTCTCCACCCTCGTCATCTCCAGATGGAGCAACCGCAGCAGCAGCAGGCTGCCCCCGAGCCCGATGGCCCTCCCGCTGATCGGCCACCTGCACCTCATCCGCCCGCCGCCGCACAGGGCCTTCGACCGCATCCTGGCGCGCTACGGGCCCCTCGTCTACCTCCGCCTCGGGCCGTCCACGCACTGCGTCGTCGTGGGCACGGCCGACGCCGCCCGGGACCTCCTCAAGCACGAGGCCAGCATCCCGGAGCGGCCGCTGACGGCCGTGACGCGCCACCTCGCCTACGACGACGCCGGCTTCGCGTTCGCGCCCTACGGCCCGCACTGGCGCTTCATGAAGCGCCTCTGCATGTCGGAGCTGCTGGGCCCGCGGACCGTGGACCAGCTGCGGCCCGTGCGGGAGGCCGAGCTGGCGGCCGTGCTGGCGGCGGCGCGCGACGCGGCCGACAAGGGGGAGGCCATCGACGTCAGCCGCCACCTCATCAGCATGTCCAACAACGCCATCATGCGCATGGTGGCCAGCGCGCTGCCGGGCCACATGACGGAGGCGGCCAGGGACTGCGCCAAGCACGTCGCCGAGCTCGTGGGGGCCTTCAACGTCGAGGACTACGTGGGGCTCTGCCGCGGCTGGGACCTGCAGGGGCTCACGCGGAGGACGCGCGAGGTGCGGGACAAGTTCGACGCGCTGCTGGAGATCATGATCACGGGCAAGGAGGAGAACCGGAGACGGCAGCATGGGCAGGGGCAGACCACCACCAGCACCGACAACAGCAGCAAGGACCTGCTGGACATCCTCATGGACGCGGCGGAGGACGTGAACGCCGAGGTCAAGCTCACCAGGGAGAACATCAAGGCGTTCGTGCTGGACATCTTCACGGCCGGCTCCGACACCACCGCCACCAGCGTGGAGTGGGCGCTGGCGCTGCTGCTCAACCACCCGGACTGCATGGAGAAGCTGCGCGCGGAGCTGGACGCCGTGGTGGGCGCGTCGCGCCTGGTCGGGGAGCAGGACGTGCCGCGCCTGCCCTACCTGCAGGCCGTCTTCAAGGAGACGCTGCGGCTGCAGCCCCCGGCCGTGTTCGCGCAGCGGGAGACCATCGAGCCGGTCCACGTCCGGGGCTACGTCATCCCGCCCAAGACCTCCGTCTTCTTCAACATCTTCTCCATCGGCCGCGACCCGGGGTCCTGGGAGGAGCCGCTCCAGTTCCGGCCCGAGCGCTTCATGCCCGGCGGCGCCGGCGCCGGCGTCGACCCCAAGGGGCAGCACATGCAGCTCATGCCGTTCGGGAGCGGCCGCCGCGCCTGCCCCGGCATGGGCCTGGCCATGCAGGCCGTGCCGGCCTTCCTCGCCGCGCTGGTGCAGTGCTTCGAGTGGGAGGTGCCCGTCCCGCCGGGCCAATCCAAGGCGCCGCCCCTGGACATGGAGGAGCAGGCGGGGCTCGTCACCGCCCGGAAGAACCATCTCGTCCTCATCCCCACACCGCGCCTCAATCCGCTGCCGGCAAGAGCTACCTAGCTAGCAGCTCCGTACATCGCCGACACCTGCTGATCGATCCACAGTCTCGGCTCATGGATCCATCCAAATCCAGATCTGTCCCTTTCTCCACGGGGCAAGGGCTCTTTGCGATCGCTTTTACCACTCTGTGTGTGTTACAAACCTGCATTTCTTCTCTGCAGCACGTTTCTGTTTCTGCTTCTGTTTACGTTTGCAATCACTTTCACCGTATGGGGAAGTTATATGTGTGTGCCTGGGTTGATATTGATACATCCAGATTCGTGCTCAGGATGTAGGTATTACTGTATGCTGGAAAAAAAGACACGTACTTGGCGGCGACGTCCTACATACCCGGCAAACTCATCACTGATTCCTTCAAGAGCGCACCGTAAGGATCGGATCACACATGGAACCCAGACACAAACAAACGTTGCAGCCAAATACTCCGACTGATGCATCTACTTTTGTTGTTGTGCACGGACGCTTCTTATAATCCATACTTTTCAGCTTATTTTTCAGCTTATTTTTTTAGTCAGAATAGTATTTTTCTCTCATCATAAATCAACCAACATTTTTTCAACCGGTTTATGACGAACAGGGTCATATACTCGCCGAGTCGTCATCTTTTTCGAACAATTATTTACACTAACAGATTTTAGGTAGTGTTCAGGCAGAAGACAGCAAGACATTGAAGTTCGTTGCCGTAGCTAACATGTACTATTTTTTGTCTCTAAATATTTGTCTCTAGAAAACCATATTTTCTTTACAGACATGTTTTCCGAACGACTAATATTAAAGAACGGAGTAGTAAGCATTAATTACTGAAAATAAACTTTTATAGAGTAGAGTACAGCTGCTGTACATGTTGTGACATCCTTAATGATATCCATGTAATTAATGCATGCGTCCAGGAACCTTCTGCTGTTTGCATAGTAGTGGCCTGTGGTGACCGGCTGTTGCCATGGACCATGGACGAGACCTCCGATTGCGGGGACCACCGATCCCACGAGAGGCGCGCGGACGGAGCCAGCGGTACTTGGGCCTTATTTAGTTGCAAAAAAAAATTTGCAAAATTTTTTAATATTTCCGTTACATCGAATCTTTGACACATACATGAAACATTAAATATAGATAAAAATAAAATTAATTACACAGTTTAGACGAAATTAACGAGACGAATCTTTTAAGCCTAATTAGATCATAATTGAACACTAAGTATCCAATAACAACGAAATTTACTACAGTATAATTTTGCCAAATTTTTGGCAACTAAGGCCCCGTTTGGTTTGGATGTTAAAGTTTAACAAACACTGTAGCAGTTTCGTTTTATTTGACAAAAGTTTTTTCAATCTTGGACTAATTAGGCTTAATAGATTTATCTCGTAAATTACTCCTAATCTGTGCCGACATGCATGTAATTAGTCTATATTTAATACTTCATACATTTGAGGGAACATTGATGTGATGGGAGTTAAACTTTAACTCCTCCTAACCAAACTGGGCCTAAACCTGCCCTTGGTTGCTGCGTCTACGGGGACCTCCCACGGGAGGCGCGCGGACGGGGAAAGTACACTAGGGCGTATTCCGTTCGTGAAAAGTCTAAACCTGCCCTTGGTTGCTGACCTGCCCTTGGTTGCTGCGTCTACGGGGACCTCCCACGGGAGGCGCGCGGACGGGGAAAGTACACTAGGGTGTATTCCGTTCGTGAAAAGTAGGTGAAAAGTTACTGTAGCATCTTTCGTTATTATTTGGCAAAATTTATCCAATCATGGACTAACTAGGCTCAAAAGATTCGTCCCGATATTTACAGACAAACTATGCAATTAGTTATCTTTTTTACCTACATTTAATGCTCCATGCATCGTCGAAAGATTTGATGTGATGGGTGGAAGAGGAAATATTTTGGGTTGGGATGGGGAAGTGAACAAGGCCTAGAGTCTAGTAGAGTGACCGGGCGGTGTGGCGGACAGGGAAGAGTCTGGGAGGCCAGCGGTTGAGGAAGGTCCATCACGGTGGGGCCGCCGCTCGGTCGGGGAAGGGAGGTGATAGCTGCGCGGTCGCGGAAAAGAATGTCCCTCCACGCAGAAAGGTCAGCTGCTACTTTGGTGCCATTCGTTTGATTGTTTTTGCGGCTGAACTGGCTAAAACTGGTGTGATGTGAGAAAATCATGGCTGATAAGTCAAAAGCATGCATCATATGGTGTCTTCCATGTTTGTTTTCAGATAACAGAGTGGAGGAGTATGGATATACTACTCTAACAATATTGCAGCAACAATCCAAAACTGGGTGTGATTCTCTCTCAGGAGGAGTTCATGCAGGCCAAGCAGATTGGAACTATCACATCTTTGGCTGGACAAACATTGTGGCTGCGGAACTAGAAGAGAGATTCTTCAATCATGGGAGCGGGCAGAGGAAGTTTCTGTAACAAAATCTGCTGCCGGAGCTGTTTAAGGAGTTTCTTTGGGTTGTGTAAGCTAGTGCGCTGGGCACAGTTCTGTGTTCTGTTGGCTCAGCTTCTCTTTTAATTAGCTTCGTGTTCTGAGACTTTGGTTTAAGTGGTTTCGGTGCTGAAAGGTTCAGTGCCATCCCATTCGTTGTGCTGTAAACGGTTCAACCGTCTTTTGGCTTTTAGTTAAATGACCGGAGCCATACCCTAAAACTTTTATTTATATAAAAAATAGCGAGCAGCGTCGTATACTTTTTTTCTGGGAGCGAGGAGTCCAGAATAGATCACTGATTATTTTAGAACACCGAATAAAGAAGCTGTTGGAGTCTTATTTCTTTCAAAACTTTCCAAAGTTTGTCTTCAACACATAAATGGCTTATCTCTTGAGTTGCTCTTATGACCGGATAGTTTATCCGCTCAATTACAAGACAAATGTGAAAAACAATTAATCACGGTTCACGAACTGCAGTTGGTTCCAAATGATAGGTTCAGGGAGCATGGAGCATACAGATACAGGACGACGGCTTGGCACAGCCGCACAGGTGTGCTGCAGCCTGCAGCGATAAGACGCCATATGATGCTCTTGAGGCCTGTCCACTTGCCAGACAAATCCAAAATATTTCCTTTTTCACCCATCACATCGAATCTTTAGACACATGGCTAGAGCATTAAATGTAGATAAAAAAATAACTAATTGTATAATTTGTTTGTAAATGTCGAGACAAATCTTTTGAGTCTAGTTAGTCCATGATTGAACAAATTTTACCAAATAACAATGAGAGTGTTACAGGAATTTTTCCCAAAAAATTTAGGGATCAAAACCCGCCCCGACTTCTGAGCAACACTATGGTCCTGAACATAGCCCTTGTTTAGTTCCCAAATCCATATCCCAAAATTCACTATGCAAAAAGAAGATTCCCATCACATCAAAATGTCGGCAAATGCATGGAGTACTAAATGTAGATGAAATCAAAAACTAATTGCACAGTTTTGTTGTACATTGCGAGACGAACATTTTAAGTCTAATTAATCAATATTTGGACAATTTTTTACACTACAAAACAAAAGCTGCTACAGTGTTCCGACAGGAACACTGTAGCAGCAGCTCCCGATTCCGGCATCCGGAATCCGGATCTAAACACGGGCATAATGAGCGCCAAAGAGGACATGATGGAACAAAAGGGGATGCATGCATGTGGACATGCAAAGGCACGTGCTAGTACCTACCAGAAGCAGTATTAGACTATCTCCAACCACACAACTGTAAGATGAGTCCTTTAGGCTGTCTTCAACAGGGTATCCATTGGGGTACCCAAACTTAAAATGGGTCTTCAATAGAATACCTATAGCCTCCAACAGAGTACCTATTTCAAAGACCCATTTTGGGTGTCAGGAGATCCATAACCCAAATATGGGTATTCTCTCTCCAGAAGACCCATTTGCAGAAAGGATCGTCTTTTGGGTCTTGTTGTTGGAGAAGACTAAAAATAGGTATGGAACCCTTTGACAGTAGCGTTACCTAAAGGACAAATAGGTCTTGTATTTTGGGTTGCGATGGTTGGAGACAGCCTTACAGTGCCTTTGCTTATCCAAAACGTGCTCCAACAGCTCATCCAAACCGACGACCCATTTTGGGTGCTATCCGAAAGGAGATGCATAAATGTGTAGCCGAAACGAGAGGACGCAAACCTCTAGCGCCGACAGTGGTGGGCCCGCCGTGAGGAGCAGGCAGCGCAGGTCGTCGTCGGTGCGGAGGAACCGGCTGAGGAGAAGTCGTCGCCGGGGAGGAGCGGGGAGCGGATCGAGGTGGGGAGCAGGGCGAGTCGAGGTGGGTACGTGGCGGGTCTACGGTGGGCCTCTGCCTTCCCCATCCCACGGCGGCTCCGGCTCTTCTCCGGCGTCGTCCTCCGCCGGCAAGCGGCTGGAGTGGCACGGCGAGGTCTGCCTCTGGGCGCGGTCAGTGGGTACCGCGACGAGGAGAGACGCGGCCGTCGAGGAGCGGGGAGCGGGGTGCCGGCGGCGAGAGCCCGCGCTAGCGGCCGCGGCCTGCGCGCCCCCATGGGACGGGCGGCAGCATGGGAGGAGTCCTGTGCACGTGTCCCCATGGCTTGGCCATGGCTGGTGGTCGGCGGGATCTGCCAGGCTCGCGTGGAGGAGGAGTGGGGCGAGACCGGGAGGACAGAGGAGGAAGAAGGGCTCTGCTTTTGCGTAGTCTGTTGGAGAAGTGAATTTTTAGGTGCGTGACCGTGCTCCTGTGCGTGACCCAAACCTTGCAATAGGTCTGTGGTTTGCGTCCCCGTTGTTGGAGATAGCCTTATAGATGGTGAGGTCCTTCGTGTGGATCTTTTGGCTTTGGCGCCAACTATTAGATCCATCCATGTCGTCGACTTGCCTAGAGATGAGGACCACCTAATCCATGGCGCACGGAGAGGAGCTTAGCGAAGTAAAGGAGTGAGGCGCGGCAGCGTCGGCCAGTAGCACATGGTAGAGGATCTCCATGAACAACGACTGTCTTCCTTCTGCCTCAGACTAACCGCAATGGGTACTTTAAAGGGATACTCTAAAACTTTAGAGTATGAATATAGAGTAAAAACTGCTGCACTGGGTACTCTAAAACGATACTCTATTCTTTCTCTCACTCTATATTTAGAGTGGTACAGTGCTGACTCTATATTGGGCAGTGGTGTGCCCCACTAGCTAAACAAAGGAAAAAATGCTATAACTCACAAACCAAAAATCTGAATTAAATTTCGATTGCACCATTAAATTCGTCTCAAAAAATCCTTCAAAACTAGATCACACATGGATATATTTAGATAAAGTGATAAGTGGATCCCACAGTGAATATAGTGGATAGAGGATGATATAGAATATGGATAGGTACGGAAGAATTAAGTATAATGTAGAATATTACTGATTAGGACGTATAGAGGTAGAGGATGGTCCACGAGTGCGAATAGCCTCAGGCACCCTCGTTCTCAGCGTAGTGGCATCTCGCTCTTCTCCTTCTTCCTGCCTAAACATGTAGTAATGTGGATATTTATAGTTCAGTGGATGCAAGGATAATATAACTTGAATAAAAGGCGACTTGAAAGCTGCTGTGAAGATTACAGAAGACATGCAGAGTCCGGTACATCACGTGGGAGCAGGACAGCTCTAGACACGTGCCAAGGTAGTACAGTTTTTTCGCGTACTGTAACAGAACGGCTGCAGGACAGCAGGACCCGTGTCTTGAAAGGTGAATCTTCACTAGCCATGCAGTTCCAGCAAGATTCTGCTGGGCCTTGTCATGGTTACTGCGTAATAAAGATTAGAAACATTGCGTCAAACCTTTTTTGCTGGTCCACGAAATAGGCGAAGGAAATTAAATTACTACTCCCTTCGTAAAAAAAAAGTAATCCTAACTTTAAACTGGGCACATATCCAGTTCAAAGCTACGATTGTGGTTTTTTTTTACGGAGGAAGTACGTACTACTCTGCCTTTGCAAACCTGGCATTGATGCCGTGCATTATTTTCAGTCTGCTTCTTTTTTGTTTGTTTGTGCACGTGCCTACAGTAAGTACCACTTTTGTCCCCTGGTTTTGGGAGGAAGCAGTGGACTGCACCATTTTCTCCGGATTTTACGGACCGTGTCTCGCGGGACCGCACAGGGGATCTCGATCTCGAGGGGAGAAGGTGTACGCAGCGGATGTTTAGTTGGGTCTTGTTTAGATTGGGGCAAAATTGCAAAAAAAAAAAAAACTAACTTCTGGAATTTGGTATCTAAACGGGCATGTTGAAAATTTTTGCACCTGTACAGTTGGAATTCGGCCCGCAAAAAAGTTCGGCCCGTTAGTGCATTGGTATCCATGCTGGACAAAAATACCCCTGGCTCTTCCTTGTCCTTTCACCCGCCGCACTCCCTCTCCCACCGGCCGATTCACTCCCTCTCCCTCTCCCTTATCCTTTCACCAACTCCAGCTCCTCCCGCCTTGGAAACCCTAGCCGCAGCAGACGCCATAGACCACCGCCGCCACTCTCTCCTACGCCAGATCCACGCCGTCCTGAGCGAGATCCACCCCATCCTCTTCCAGGTCCGGCGTACCTGTACCCGTCGTGCACTATGGAGGGGTTCAACGGGGACGGCAACGACGGCCACCAGTTCAATGACGACGGCTACACCTCCGACTTCGGCCACACCAGGGACTTCCTGTCCCAGCCGCCGGCGTTCTTTGCCTCTGATGCGTACACCTTCGTCGGCGCGCCGCCTCCCGACTTCCCGTCTTCGAGCAACCCCACCCCTAGTCAGTTGAGGCTGGATTCGCTTGACCTCAACGCCGTCCAGTCCTGGGCGAACATGCACACCTACCAGGGCATCCTGCAGTCCGGGGCTCAAGATGGCGGAAGCGGCAGTTTTGCCCCCATCCCTTGTGCGTGCCTTCACGCAGCGGCAGGGGTTCCCTGGGCCTGCGCCCGCCTCGCGGGGCCTCTGGTAGCGGTGGTGTCGGGCGTGTCCCTCCTCGTCAACGTGGCTCCACATCCGGCGACGTTGGCGGTTCCAGGGGTCGCGGTGCACGTCGCCGCCAGGAACAGACTGCCGACGATGAGATGCATCCTCCTCAAGTCCCGGTATACATCGATTCCCATCAACATGCATGTCTAGTTTTTCTCAAATTGTCATGGTGCTGGTGGCATGCATGTCCTATTCATGCGGTTGACAAATTGACATTGCTAGTTTTTTACTTGTCACATGGAATGTTTATTTTAAAATGTGACAAGATACTTATTAATACCACTTTGAATAGCCATTCAGTTTTACTCAAATGAAATGCATATTTTAAATTGCTACTGACGATGAACCATTAGGTTATGCATTATTTCAGAACAGGCTTGACAGGGCAAAGTGGATTCCTTACCACACTAAGATCTTCTGTAAGTTGTACTATGACCAGATTGACCTTAGCTACAGCAATAGGGGTCAGATGAGCAAGTGGGGGTGGAAAAATATCACAGAGCAGTACTTTCAAGCGACATAGTTGGTTCATGACAACGTAACCTTTGGTAGTAAGGTCCGAGAGCTGAAGAAGGAATGGTCAGCCGTATGGAAGCTCTAGCATAAGAGCACAGGATTGGGCCATTCTACTGATGGTTTTGTCAATGCTTCTGATGAATGGTGGGAAGAGAACAGCAAGGTACACCTTATTCTTAGCTGTACACAACTCCTAAGTAATCTTCGTACGCTTTCTGATAACCTCTTTAGTACCTTCTAGGACAAGGAGTGCCTGAAGCTTAAGTATGGGCTTCCTGACTACCTCCTAGAAATGGACAAGATGTTCCAAGGCATAGCAGTCACATGGGAGAGCTCATACGTTCCTGGCAGCCGCAATGGGCCAAAGTACATTTGCAGTGACAAAGACGAAGATGGCGACAATCGCACTCCACACAGCACTCCACACAGCAGTGGCAGCAAGAGGAGCTTCACCAGCATGAGCACTCACAGCACTGGTACCAATCCTAGCAAGAAGTCCAAGTGTCCAACACTTCTTCAAATGCAAAGCAACATGAAGCACTTGAACGCCATTCTGGAGAACAAGACTGCAGCACAACACCAAATCTGGGCCGACAAGCAGAAAAAAGAGGATGACAAGGAGGAAGCAAAGAAAGCCAGGAGGAAGCGAGGGATACAGATGGCTAAAGATTTGGGGGCAACTATGGAAAATCGGAAAATGTGGGTTGGAGTCCTCAAGTTAACCCGTTCTGAATCTGACATGGACACCTTTGAGGACGCTGATGAAGAAGGAAGAAGAGTCATCCTTGAGCACCTCGCTAGGTTGCAACTAGACCCTCTAATCCATGCATGCACCTATGTGTGTGTTTGTGTGTGTTCACCTGTGGCATGAACCGTGTGATGTTGTGAACTTTATTGTGTACGTTTGTGTTTGTCGAACTTGATTGTGCTATTGCTCGGTTGATGAATGTTTAAGTGATGTGGTACAATGGATGTGTGCTATGTGAATGTGAGAGTTGGTTGCATATGTCAAGGTTAGGCTGCATCATTATGTTTGGTTATTGGAATTAGTACTGACAACGGTTCATTTGTTTGTTTCATGTGTGCAGGAAACTCAACAACCTGCTGCAACGGTGGATGATGATGCTCATAGGAAGCAGCAGTGGGAGCAGGACTTTTTTGCCATGTTGGTAGAAGATGATGAGGAAGAAATTGCATTGATATATGGTATGTATTCTCAGTATGCCATGCACCTTGACAAGTACTACAATAGGGTAGACTACAGGGTGCCAAAGATGAGTGGGTTGGAATGGGTGGAACGGAAGCTAGCCAATGAAACATCCTGCTACAAAATGTTTAGAATGATCCCAGAGATGTTATATAGTTTGCATACTCTGTTAAGAACTGAGTATGGCCTGAGAGACACAAAGAAGTCCACCTCTATTGAGGCTTTAGGGATGTTCCTCTAGATTCTAGGTGCTCCACAGTCAGTTAGGCAAACCGAGGATAGATTTAAGAGATCACTAGCTACAGTCCACTCAATGTTCTATAGAGTGCTCAAGTGTGTGGTCAAGTATGCGAACGATATCATTAAACCTAGGGACCCAGAATTTACAACAAGGCATCGAAGGGTGATGAACCGTCGGTTCTATCCTGAATTCAAGGACTGCATAGGAGCTATAGATGGCAGTCACATGCCTTGTGTAGTGCTTGCCGATAAGTTTGTACAACACTTGTGTTGCAAGGGCCTGACAACACAGAATGTCATGGTTGCTTGTGACTTTGATATGATTTTTACATTTGTCCTTGCGGCGGGATGGCCTGGCTCTGTTCATGACATGAGAGTGTTCGATGATGCCATGACTATATGGAAGGGTGACTTTCCTCACCCACCTGAAGGTAGCCACCTAGCTATTAGTACATTTGACATTTCTAATTGAAGTATGTAACACTTACAGGTACTTACTGCTATAAGGAAGTTCTATGTGGTGGACTCCGGGTACGTAAACCGTCCAGGATACCTGGCTCCGTACAAGGAAACCATGTACCATATTCAAGACTTCCAAAATGTCGTAGAACCATGAGGGAAAAAAGAGATATTCAATTATGCCCATTCATCGCTTAGAAATGTCATTGAAAGGGCATTTGGAGTTTTGAAAATGAAGTGGCGCATATTGTTGCAAATCCCTTGCTATCCTGGTACAACACAAATAAAGATTATAGTTGCTTGTATGGCTTTGCATAACTTCGTAAGATTAAGTGGCATCAACGATGTTGACTTTGGGCTGGTAGATCAACATGTTTCCTATGTGCCCTCAACGATGTTGACTTTGTGTATTGTAATAATCTCCATTTTTCAAGACTTGTAATAATTTTTGTGATGAAGATGTGTAATTTTTGTTGCCTGAGGACTAGTAATAGCTGTTGTGAGTAAGACTCTGCTGTGTGTGTCATATGCATGCAATGTATAGGGATGCAGTAGCATGCATGGGACATGCAAAGCTTTGAATAAATAGGGGCAAATCCGTCTTCCACCAAACTCATTTATTGCAATGCAAAGAGTTGGAATTCTGTCTTGCAAAGAGTTGGAAAATTTTGGGATGAAAACTTTCCAACCCCTGGCGGTTAGAAAAATATTGTCTGAGAGTTACGTGCAAATTTAAAAAATTATGTACGGCTAGACAAGTTGAGAGTTACGTAAATGTTTGGTTGGAAGCCTGGCATGAGAAAGCTAATGAACAAAGATCAATGCATTTTCTTAGTTTATAGTATGTTTACAATTATCATTAATTTCAAAATCTATTTCATAAAAGCTAATACCACATGTTTTCACAGATTCAAAAATTTGAAATATATTTACACTAAAGTAAAAAAGGAAAACCATTTAATTTAGTGAGCTACAAAGAAAATTAACTCCTACAGTTGCTATTACAGTAGCACCACGTGCCACTAAAAAAAAGGAAAGGAAAGCACATAAGGTTAAATCTGTGAAATATGCATCGCCAAATTGTGCTTCCGTGGGGGCGTGCCACTAAAAAAAAGGAAAGGAAAGCACATAAAGTCAAGGCCTATTTGGATTGTAGGTTTTTCATAGGAAATTTACAGGATACTAAAACGAAGGAAAGGAAAGTAAATATGCTGTTTGGAACACAGGAAAGTATCCTTCCCATTTCTATAGAATACTGTAGCCTCTTCGAGATTTTACAGGAATGGAAAAATCCACTTTGTGCTCTGGTTTTTCATCCCTTCGCTGAAGCCCGAGGTGTGCAGCGTGATTAGCATGAGCATACCAATGCGAGATTACTCCAGGCCGGCATATGTTGCCATATGTTGTAGCTCATGGTAACTTTTCCCACACATTTAATAAGAATAAAAATAATCAATCATATGTGGACATTAGTTTATCATTGTATGTTTTTACAAAGATTTGTCATTATGTGCTAAGTGTCTTTTATCAGTCATATGCTTTGGAATTCCTGTGCTACAAATTCCTATGTTCCAAACACCTCCTTCTATTTCTTTCATGTGTTTTTCCTTTCCTTAGTTTTGACACTACACTCACCTCAATTTCCTACGTTTTTTCCTATTCCTGTGTTTTCCATTCCTTTGTTCCAAACAGGCCCCAAAATCGGTGAAATATGCACCGTCAAATTGTGCTTCAGTAGGGCCCTAGGAAATAAATAAATTGCATTATCGTAGTTGAAGACCTCGTCTGAACACCTGGACCTCAAGAGCTTGCCTGGCCTAGGTGGGATCCCATGGCTTTAACCAAACGGGATGCAGGCAATCTCTAGGCACCCCGTCCCTCAGGCAGTTTGGTTCCAGGGTTGGAACCAAGCAGCAGCCCCACAATGCGGCGTTGACATTGCGTGCCTCCCGCTGATCCCGTCTTTCCCATTGTGAATGGCACAAGGAATTTGTTACATACTCCCTCCATCCCTCAATGGAGGACGTCCAAGCATTCAAAAGAAATATCAAAATAGATGTCATTTTAGCTCCTACTACCCTATACTGCGTACTACAGTTGTCCATCCATCATGTTCCTGTCTCCCACTCCACGAATAAAAAAGTAAAAAAAAAAGAAAATAGCCGGTGGGAAGGAAAAAAAATCTCCAGAGGCTTATCCTCTCGGTCACGAACGGAGGAAGCACACCCATCCGCATCCGCCTCTCCATCTTCGTCGGCTCCCATCCCCATCTCCTCCGCCTCCCCATCTCCTCGTCTTCCATCTCCTCTGCATCCTAGTGCCGCATCCCTGTCTTCCATCTCCTACCCATCGGGCATGGCTGGCGCTAGGTGGCACCGCCCTAACCCCGACCGCCTAGCCTAGATCCGCTGTCGTACCTGGTCGAAGCAGCACTGCGCAAAGCTGAGAGGCAGCAGCAGCGAAAGCGATGGGAACCCCGAGCCCATTGTCAAGCTGGCGGTCCGCGACAGCGATGTGGCCTCCAAGCATGCCCTGAAGCTAGGGGGCGGCGGCGACGACGGGACATGTTCCCCAAGCTAGGGAGTGGCGGCCACGATGTTAGCCGAAAGCGTGCCGTCGAGGTTGGAGACGGAGGCGACGGCGGCAGTTGCAGTCCCAACATGGGTACATGTGACTATGATGGGAGCCAGAAGCATGTCATGGAGGTGGGGGCCAGTGGTAGCTGTGTCCTAAAGCCCGTATTGGGGAGCTACGACAGTGATCGCATCTGGAAGCGCGTTGTGGTGATGGAGGGCGGTAGTGACGGCACCTACGCTCTCAACTTGGGGAGCTGCGGCCGCGATGGGAGCCCGAGAGCCCGAAGCACATCGTCGAGATGGGCTGCGGCGATGGGATCGAACAGGTCAGAGAAGGGAGCAACGTGCGCGGGCACCGCAACGGACATGGTCGGCTTGTGTGGACTACAAGGAGCAGTTGTACGTTCTCGACTCAGAGGCTAAAGATAGTGCCTTGGAGGAGAGTTGTCGTCCAGAGCTCCGCCAAGGTCGATGGGCCCGTGGCCGTCGAGTTGTTGCAACCGGTGAGGTAGCCTTGGAGGTAGGCACAATCAAAGCTACCACAGTTGCCGTTGATGTACTGATTGAAGAGATGGTTCAGTGCATGGAGCTTTGGCTTACCAGTATCGAAGAGGCCAACCGGGAAGTCTTTGTCAGCATGATCAAGGTTGCCTTCACTTCCTTCTACATCCCGTCCTAGCTAGTTCATGTGATGTGTGTGTAGTATCTATGCTGATGAATGTTGACGGTCAATAACTACTAAAATATACCGTCAACCAAGCATAGAAATGGACATAATTCAATACCAAACATAGAGATAGGGTTTACACAGACAGAATTCCATAGGTTTTAGTGAAACTATGTTTCTGCAGGGGGTTATCAGGAAATACGCAAGGATGTGCCCACACGTCGGATTAAAATTGATATTTATCTGCGGCACCGACTTAGGAAGACACGAGAAGACGCGTGAAAGAAGGCGGGACCCACTTGGTAGAGGAGGCGGGCGACCGCCCGTGGGCCTGGTCGGCCGACTATGGGACCCATAGGTCAGCCTCTCCCTTCTTACGTCAGTTCTCCACCGCCTTAGGGTTTGCATCTACGCCGTTATTTCAAGTCGGTTTGATCCGAGGGATCTGGTGCATTCTATGGGGCTATATAAGAAGAGCCTCCACCCCCTCGCATCTAATTCAATTCATAAGTCTTAAGCCTGATCAAGTCATCAGAGCCAGCAACCCTAGTCTCTTTAGAGCTCCACCATTATCTATAGCATAGCTACATAGGCTAGATCTAGAGGAAGGCAAGCTTCGTCTTGGATTCTGGATCTATCTACGAGCGCGGCTTGGTAAAGACCTTGTAACCTCTCTTTTGTATCTTTCTGTTTATATTCTACTAGATACAATTGATATGACTTTGCTCTATATTATTATATTTGCAATTATATTGTTCTTTATATACTTTGATTATATGTCTAGCATAGTTAGATTGTCTTTATATTCAAACATAGGATCGCAAAGCTCTCGCCCTTTGATATCATGGGTGGGTGGTCAACATTGTGTAAGCATGGTGCTTAGACGTTGTTTACCTGCGGAAACACCCTATATTCCAGGCTTAGTGGTAGATCGCGATGTAGCATTAGAATGCAAATGTGACACTTTTGTTGAGTCCTTTGTAGTCCACTCCTCGAATATAGGCCAAGTTGGACTCGGTTGCCAAGGTAGATTTTATGCTATGTTCATAAACTACCTTATTAGTAATGTCTCTTATGTGTAGATATAATGCCTTATTGCTATGATTGCTATACATAATTGCACTAATCATGGTATACATTGACATGTAGTTAAGAATAACTTAGGAATATTTCTCTATACCTACCTAATCCATGCTACTGCTTAGATTACAAATGCTCTAAGGTTGATTACTATTTATGACTTATCATATGCTTATCATTATTATTTTATCTTGTGACTTACCACTGTTATGAGTAGATAGATTGAGTATAGTTGACTCTCTCCATCATTTATATATACAAGTGATATATTCCTTTATCCTTCCCTTTCTAGGGTATAAATATAAATCGACAACCTGGTAATACTCTAGGTAAAATGCTACAATGGTATATTCATCTGTGCGCTTGCGGATACATTTACTTTATCATATACATCTTTATAATTATTTTAGTCACATGAAATGATAGAAAGGCCATTAAACACTTTTAGCTTCCAATGCCGGGGATGACAACCTGGTATAATAAAGCTAGAGGTATAGGTGATTAATATGTGACTGTCCAAAATAAGTGTCGAGTTAATTAATACCAACAATGAAGTGATGCTTTTGTGTGTCTCACTAACTATGATATGTAGTGTGGTCAGATTTCAACTAGCTAATCGAAGTTAGCTTTTGGGTATGAATTATGTTAGTCAGTTAACCAGCTCAATATTGAAATTAGTTTCTGGTTACCAACATTGCTAAATTAGTCATAATTTTGATGCAAATGTTTTCTTGTGTTTGGTCCATACTCGTCGATTCCAATGGCCTATCAGCATAGCATCATATTAACCGGGTATTCAGATTGTTTTCTGGATATGTATTTGAGCATATAAGGACACGATTAAGTAAGTAGGAATTCAGAGAACCCAAACTAGTTTTTATACATGCACCACCAAAAGGCTTTCCTTCACCTCCACTATGATTACAAGAAAATAAATGTATATACATATATACAACTGCTACATAAACATATCCCTTAGTTGATGCAGATCTCAAAAGCTAAACAAATAATTTCATTAGTTGTTCAACAACTCAATTGCCTTCTGAACTATCTCCCTATCACAACTATGAGATTTGGGAAGCATGCCTGCTGCCTCCAGCCTCTCCTTATTCATGTGGGGGATCTTGTACTATTCTCGCTATTATCTTTTATAACTTCAATCATGCATCCTTGTAGCGTGAGGAATACCCTATTCAGAAGAATAGGGTTATAGTTTTCACATTCGTTGATCACATTCGCGATGAGCTCATCCATGTTTCTAGATGTCATTCTATCTGTCAATGATTGCAGAGAAGCAAATAAACCAAGGTCTAGGCAATTCATATCAGGTGAATTAGTAGGTTGATTCATTATGCGTATATCAAGGCCGGTTTGGGCAACTGCTACAGCAAACTCTGGATCATCGACGCTGACATATGATGGAGCATTGTCCTGTTGTATCCAAATTGTCTCGTGGGCATGTTCTCGAGGCCAACGAATGCTATAGCTTCAAGAAGTTTTGATATCATATAAGATCTCATTGTTTGTCTGTCAACCTTCATTGTCTTCGTGATAGGTGTGCCCCTGGGCCTATTGCCACTTCTTTGTGCCGGTTCCTGAAAATGCAAAGATTCTTATGAGAAACAATAAAATAGTGATTCTTATGTAGCGAAACAAGAATAAAACATGACCAAGATTGCTACCTCACAAACAAAAGGCCATAGGCCTAACTTTCCATCAAAATAACATCTACCTTCAGCATCAAACCTAGGCTATGTAACTCTAGAATAAAACATGACTTTGTGAATGGCATTCTTGTTTTGAACTGTCCTTTGTGGGTCTTCTTCATCTAGATGCATGTACATAGTCTTATTCTTTCTTGTCTCATTGAACCACTTCTTATCTATGTGGATAATTGAAAGTCATATGTTTGGTGTTGGTAATTAGTGACAATACCTAAGTACTAATCCTATGCCTAAGTTGTATGTAGCATATGAGGATTAGTACATTCCAAGGTTGGTGGCAAGATGGACATGGTGATCATGATGGCCACACTTGGATTTGGACGCAACCCTACGTGATCAAGGCAAAGGTATATGCTTAAGGGTTGTGTTTTAGTAACCAAGACACCTAGTGGGTGTGGTTACATTATAGGATAGATAGTCATACTATAAAGAGGGGAATGACGCGGCTATTGAACTCCTAAGTGTCTCTAGGTGTGCATTTCATAATCATATGCATTTGGATAGAACTAATATCGCCTCGAAAAATAATTGTGAAAATGCTAGCACACTCACACATGACGAGATCACTTGGTGGTGTTAGCACGTTTGCGAAGGCGGTGGAGTTTGAGCGGTAGAGAGGGTTCTGTGACCTCTGTTCGCCTCCGTTTCTTTTCCGGACTTCCGGCGTTGTGGAAAATAGTCGTTTCAACTCCTCGAAAATGCCTGAATCTCGCCTCGTAAGCTCGGTGGGATTCAGGCGTTTTCGAGGAGTTGAAACGACTATTTTCCACAACGCCGGAAGTCCGGAAAAGAAACGGAGGCGAACAAAGGTCACAGAGGTGACCGGACGCTGAACCGGACACGGTCTTTGCATGACCGGACGCGTCCGGTCAGTGTTCAGTATCTGCGCGGTTTTCAGTTTGATGATCGAACGCGAAGCGCGTCCGGTCACAGTCGATCAGACGCGTCCGATCATTCAGGGAGCTTACTGGACTCTAACCGGACGCTGGCACTGTGGCGTCCGATCAGTTCTATAGCACGTCCGGTCATTGTGTTGTTGTGCGCTGCTCAGACATGACCAGCGCGTCCGGTCAGTCACGGGACCAGCGCGTCCGGTCGTTCGCAGCGCGTCCGGTCAGTGCTTCGCGACTTAGCCATTGTGCGACCAGCGCGTCCGATCATTTGGACCAGCGCGTCCAGTCAGTGCTCCACGAGTTAGCCGTTGGGCGACCGGCGCGTTCGGTCAGTTGGACCAGCGCGTCCGGTCAACATGATTTCGGCTGTTTAAGTTTCTAATGGCTCTATTCGAAGGGGTACGTCTATAAATACTCATTGGCTGGCTCAAGGCTCACTCTCTTGAACATTTGACATACTTGTGAGCACTTTGAGCTAAGCAACTCCCCTCCCACTCATCTCTCTTGCTTCTTTGCATATTCGAAGTGAGATTGAGTGATCCAAGTGCATTTGCATTGTGAGATTGCATCTAGTTGGCACTTGGTGGTTGATTTGCTGCGGGATTCTTGTTTCTCTTGGTGGTTGCCGCCACCTAGATGGCTTGGAGCAGCTTGGAGGCGTTGGCAAGAGTTAGTGATTGTTCTTGGCCACCTCCGGTGATTGTGAGGGGTTTGTGCCTACTTCGGCGAAGCACCAAAGGCAACGTTAGTGGATTGTTCATGTCATTTGCAACCTTTTGCCATTTGGTAGGTTCTTGTGGCGCCTTTTGAGAGGCTCAGTGTGAGACCGATTAGCCACCTAACCACGTGGTGAAGAGGGACACAACGGGGACTAGCGTGCCGGCAAGCACGTGAACCTCGGGATAAATCTTTACGTCATCACTTTCATATTGTGATTGATTGATCCCGGTGTTCGGTTGTCTTGGTACTCATTATTGATCATATTGGTTGGCTCAATACTTCACCCCTCGGTGAAACTCTCTTAACTCAACTTTGCATTACCTTCTTAGTTGTCTTTGCTAGCTACTTAGCTTTGCTAGAATAGCTCTTTTGTGTAGCTTGCTAGTTGTAGTTGTAGTTACCTTCTCGGTTTGACTTGTGCGGTTGAGTGCAAATATATTAGAATTGTGAATTGGTTAGGTGGCTTGCAAACACCCCGTAGGCTAAGCAAAACTCGCATCTCGCTACTTGTTATATTGATAAACTTGTTTAGCTTGTCTTTGTAGAATTTTTAAAAGGCTATTTACCCCCCTTTAGCCATCAAGACCTTTCAAGTGGTATCAGAGCCGTGATCACCGTTTGCAAGGTTTAACAACCTCGGTGTAAGATGGCTCAAGTTGTGTTCAACCATGTTGGGGGCAAGCCTCTATTCTTTGATGGTGTCACATCTTTTGATCATTGGAAAAGAAAGATGAAGCAATATCTTGGCTCTATTCATGAGATCGTTTAGAAGGTGACACACCATGATTATGCTATCATTGATCCCGACAACCTCACCAATAATGATCGCATCAACAACCAATGCAACAATATGGCTCTCAATGCTCTCTACAATGGGATTGATGCAAAGGTCTTTGAGCAAATCAAGGATCTTGAGATGGCAAGTGAAGTGTGGACAAGATTAGAGGAAACATATGAGGGCACTTCAACAGTAAAGAGTGCCAAGCTCTATATGCTCAAGGATAAGTTTGCAAGTTTCAAGATGAAGGATGATGAGTTTATACCGGAGATGTTCTATAGGCTACAAGTAATTGTCAATGATCTCAAGAGCCTAGGAGAAGATGTCAAGGACAAGGACTTCTCACATAAGTTCTTGATGAACTTACCTAAGAAGTTTGCTATCTTGAGGAAGATGATCCAAAGAGAGGGTTTAGACAAAGTGACTCCAAACCAAGTGCTTGGAGATGTCATGACTGATGCTCAATATGATGATGATGAAGATGAAGATGAGAAGAAGGAGATCAAGGTCAAGCAAGAGAAGACCACCGCATTCAAGGCTTCTTCTTCCAAGGGCAAGAGCAAGGTTGTTGATGATGATGATCCATTTGATGATGAGATCATGGCCCTTCTAGTACAAAAGATGGGTCGGTTCATGAAGAAGAGAGGCTATGGTGTAAGAAAGAGAAGGAACTTTATGAAGGCAAAGGAGGTGCTTTGCTATAATTGCAATAGCCCCGATCATGTAGTGGCGAAGTGCCCCTATGAAGACAAAAGATATCATGATGGGGAGTTGAAGCTCAAGAAGAATAAGAAGGATAAGAAAGAGAATGAGAAGAAAGCAAAGAAGAGCTTCACATTCAACAAGAAGAAGAAGGGTGGTGGTTATGTAGTCACTTGGGATAGTGATAACTCCGATAGTGATGATGATGCAAGCTCTAGTGATGATGAAAGGACCACTCAGCGAGCCATTGCAAACATCGCCCTCTCCAACAAGCCATCCATCTTCGACACTACATCAACATGCCTTATGGCCAAGCCTACCAAGGTAAAATATAATGATAGTGATGATGATTCTTGTGCTAGTGATGGTTATAGGAGTGATGATGAGGAGGATGAGGACTACTCCAAGGATGATCTATTGGGCATAATAGATCAAATGAGCAAGGGCTACAAGAGGATCACCAAGAAATACAAAATCTTGGAACAATAGCTTATTGCCAAGAGCAATGAAAATGATGCCTTGATGGAGGAGCTTGTTGCTCTCAAAAAGAGTAAGGAGTGCAAAAGAATTGAACAAGAGCTTAAAGCTCTTAGGAAATCCTTTGATGAGCTAGAGGCCTCTCGTGAGTGTCTAAAGGAAGACCACAAGGATCTTGAAATTGCTCACACTAGGCTTAAGGAAGCCCACTCCACTCTACTTGAGCTCATCAAGGAAAAGGACCTCAAGTTGGAGAATTTCATGAAGGAAGCTAAGGAGGAGCAAGTGATTGTCACTTGTGATATTGGACTAACATGTGATATTATTGATGATTCTTTATTTGTTGGTCCTACTAATGCTTCATGTAGCTCATCATCATCCACCACAACCAACTCTACCTCTACTACTAGTGATTCATCACTTGTGGTTGAGAATGAGACTCTCAAGAGAGAGGTGGATGATCTCACCCGCGCATTAGGCAATGCCTATGGTGGGGATGCCTGCTTGCTAAAATGCTTGGGTAGCCAAAGGTTCTCTCTTAACAAAGAGGGATTGGGCTATACTCCTAAGAAGGGCAAGGCGGCCTTTGCAACTCATAAGCCTAGCTTTGTGAAGAGCAATGGTCGTTATTGCAATAGATGCAAGCAAGTTGGGCATCTAGAGATTAATTGCAACAAAATGAACAAGAACAAGAAAAATGCACATGTACCTTATATTCCTTTTGATTCTTGTTATGTGCTTACCAAGGGTGAGAAAGGTGTGCATGCTAGGTTTATTGGTACACCAATTGTGGGTCCAAAGAAGAAGGCCATTTGGATACCAAAGAGCTTAGTGACTAACCTCTAAGGACCCAAGCAAGTATGGGTACCTAAGAAACATTGATTTGTTTTGTAGGTAAATTATAAGGCCGGAGGAAGGCATTGGGTGCTTGATAGTGGGTGCTCTCAACATATGACCGGTGATTCAAGAATGTTTAACTCTCTCAAATCAAATGATAGTGGCATTGATAGTATCACATTTGGTGACAATAGCAAGGGTGATGTAAAGGCTCTTGGAAGGATTGCAATCTCAAATGATCATAGCATTTCTAATGTGCTCTTAGTTGAAAAGTTAAACTTCAATCTTCTCTCGGTTGCTCAATTATGTGATCTTAGTTTCAAGTGCATATTTTGTGTTGATGATGTGGAGATAGTTAGTGTTGATGGCTCCAATTTGATCTTCAAGGGTTTTAGATATGAGAATCTATACTTGGTTGATTTCAATGCTAGTGACACTCAACTTTCAACATGCTTGCTCACCAAATCAAGTATGGGTTGGTTATGGCATAGAAGACTTGGTCATGTTGGCATGAAGCAATGGAACAAGTTAGTGAAGCATGACTTAGTTAGAGGCTTGAAGGATGTCACATTTGAGAAAGATAAGCTATGTAGTGCATGTCAAGCCGGAAAGCAAGTAGGCAACACTCATCCATTGAAAAGCATCATGAGTACTTCTAAGGCATTTAAGTTGTTGCACATGGATCTATTTGGGCCAACTACATACACAAGCATTGGTGGCAACAAGTATGGCTTTGTGATTGTGGATGATTTCACTAGATATACATGGGTATTCTTTCTTGGGGACAAAAGTGATGTATTTGACATATTCAAGAAGTTCATCAAGAGAGTACAAAATGAGTTTGAAACCATAATCAAGAAAGTGAGAAGTGACAATGGAAGTGAGTTTAGAAACACAAGAGTTGATGAGCTATGTGATGAGCTTGGAATCAAACATCAATTCTCAGCCAAGTATACACCTCAATCAAATGTCTTAGTTGAAAGGAAGAATAAAACCTTAATTGATATGGCAAGATCAATGTTGAATGAGTATAATGTGAGTCATTCATTTTGGGCCGAAGCAATCAACATGGCTTGCTTCTATAGCAACCGCCTCTATTGCCACAAGTTCCTAGAGAAGACACCATATGAGATATTGAATGGAAGAAAGCTCAACATTGCATACTTTCGGGTATTTGGTTGCAAATGCTACATCTTGAAGAATGGCACTAAATTGAGCAAGTTTGGAAAGAAATGTGATGAAGGATTCTTACTTGGTTACTCAACTACTAGCAAAGCTTATAGAGTTTGGAATTTGGCTAGTGGTTTACTTGAAGAAGTGCATGATGTTGAGTTTGATGAAACAAATGGTTCTCAAGATGAGGAAGATAACTTGGATCATGTGAGAGGAACTCAATTGACTAATGCTATGAAAGAAATGGATATTGGTGATATTAGGCCAAAGCAAGTGATTGATGTGGATGACAACAAAGCTCAAGTGCTCCAAAGTCCAATTACACAAGCTAGTGGTTCTCTAATGCAAAATCAAGCTAGTACATCATCTCAAGTGTAACAAGATCAATAAGTGGCTAGTTCATCATCTCCAACTCATGATCAACATCAACATCCAAGCAATCAAGTCCAAGTGCTTCAACCAACTAACATTGCAAGAAATCATCCATTGGATTCCATCATTGGTGACATACAAAGGGGAGTTCAAACTAGATCAAGATTGGCATCTTTTTGTGCTCACTCTTCTTTTGTGTCAATGGAAGAACCGAAGGACATTGATAAAGCATTGAGAGATCCGGATTGGGTAAATGCAATGCATGAAGAGCTCAACAACTTCAAGAGAAATGAAGTATGGGAATTAGTTGAGAGGCCTAAGGATCACAATGTCATTGGAACAAGATGGGTCTTTCACAACAAACAAGATCAAGATGGGATAGTAGTAAGGAACAAAGCAATACTAGTAGCTCAAGGTTACACATAAATAGAGGGTCTTGACTTTGGTAAAACTTATGCTCCGGTTACAAGATTGGAAGCAATTAGGATCTTACTTGCCTATGCTTGTGCTCACAATATCAAGCTATATCAAATGGATGTGAAGAGTGCATTTCTCAATGGGTACATTCAAGAGGAGGTGTATGTGGAGCAACCTCTCGGTTTTAAAGATGACAAGAAACCCAACCATGTATACAAGTTAAGGAAAGCTTTGTATGGATTGAAGCAAGCACCTAGAGCATGGTATGAAAGATTGAGGGACTTCTTGCTATCTAAAGGATTTGTCATGGGCAAAGTGGATACTACTCTCTTCACCAAGAAGATTGGGAAAGACTTGTTTGTGTTGCAAATATATGTTGATGATATCATATTCGGTTCAACCAATCAAGATTATTGTGATGAGTTTGGGAAAATGATGGCAAAGGAATTTGAAATGTCAATAATTGGTGAACTTAGTTTCTTTCTTGGACTTCAAATCAAACAAATGAAGGAAGGAACATTTGTAAGCCAAACCAAATACATAAAGGATATGCTAAAGAAGTTTGGTATGGAAGATGCAAAAGGAATCACTACTCCAATGAGCACTAGTGGAAGCTTGGATAGTGACAAAAATGGCAACATGATGGATCAAAAGTTATATAGATCAATGATTGGTAGCCTACTCTATATGACGACATCAAGGCCCGATGTGATGTTTAGTGTATGCATGTGTGCAAGATTTCAAGCCTCACTAAGAGAAAGTCATTTGAAGGCAACAAAGAGAATATTGAGGTACTTAAAGCATACACAAGATGTTGGATTATGGTATCCCAAAGATGTTGGATTATGGTATCCCAAAGGTACTTAAAGCATCACTTGTCTCATGGTCATCCAAGAAGCAAAATAGTATTGCACTATCTACCGCCAAAGCCGAATACATCACCGCGGGTAGTTGTTGTGCACAAATCTTGTGGATGAAGGCAATATTGAAAGATTTTGGAATCAATTTCAAGAATGTGCCATTGCTATATGACAATGAAAGTGGCGTGAAGCTAACCAACAATCCAGTTCAACATCAAAGAACAAAGCATATTGATGTCCGTCATCATTTCATTAGAGATCATCAACAAAAGGGTGACATTGCTATTAAGAGTGTGGGCACCGAAGATCAATTAGCCGATCTATTCACCAAGCCACTTGATGAGAAGAGATTTCACAAGCTAAAGAATGAGTTGAACATACTTGACTTCTCCAACATGAGTTGATGCACCCCATATATGACATGCCTCTCCTTCGAGCCCCAAGGTATATTTGGTTGACATGTCATACATTCTATGCTAAGGACTTGTTTAGTGCATCTAGTCATAATTTACATGTTCTAGGCTCATTCATGAAAATTAAATGAATTTGAAGTTTATATGGTGCCACTATTGTTTCCATGGCTTGTATGATCTAGTGGTAGCATATAACTTGTTAAGTAGCTTATGATCCTAAGTGTTTAATCTAGAAAACTTGTCTAAATATTTGCTTCAACATGGTGCATGATAACCCTTCTAGTGAGGTGTGAAGAAGCTTGCCCTTGGATCAAACCGAAGCATTTTATTCATGCAAGCAATCTAGGTTGAATCACAAACTTGATCCTCACCCCATAATTCAACATGATAATCTATCTAAAATTGGTCCCCTGTGGTCATTGGTGCCAAAGGGGGATAAAATGTTGTTCACAAAGATAGAACTCAAAGGGGAAGAAAAATATTGTTCAAGGGTGAGAAAACCTAATGGGGAGAATTGATAAAAGAAGGGGATCAACTAAAATTTTGAGCACACAAGTAGGGGGAGCAAGCTCTTAAGCATGATTGTTGCATTTCCATGTGCACTTCATATGTATGATGCATAGTTATGCATTTCTTTTTCTCTGATACTCTGCTTGTGTGGTGACTTGCTAGTATAATTTGAATGGTATATTGAGGTACTAGCATGAATAGGAAGTAGTTAGATTTTTCTTGTTTCATGTTTTTCAAAGTGGTACTAGAACCTTGCTTATAATGTTGATCTCACGAGGTTTCTAGTTATGTTTGTGCTTTTCCAAGTGGAATCTAACTACACAAGGTGCTAAGATGATGTTTATTGCTACTCCGATGGTATCACGCTTCAAAGGTCTATAATCTTAAACACTTAGCACCTATTGGTAGTCAATACTCCTAATCTTTCCTATCTAACATGTATGCTTCCAAAATTCAAACATATAGCATACATGTAGAGGGAGCCATTGCTATCCATTTGAATTCATGATCACGTGTCCATAATTCTTACACATGGTAATATACTTGGACAATGTGACATGGTTTTAATCAAAATTTTATCATAATATCTTTGTGAAAGGGTTGTCACCAATTAACAACAAGGGGGAGTTTGAAAGTCCTATGTTTGGTGTTGGTAATTAGTGACAATGCCTAAGTACTAATCCTATGCCTAAGTTGTATGTAGCTTATGAGGATTAGTACATTCCAAGGTTGGTGGCAAGATGGACATGGTGATCATGATGGCCACACTTGGATTTGGACGCAACCCTACATGATCAAGGCAAAGGTATATGCTTAAGGGTTGTGTTTTAGTAACCAAAACACCTAGTGGGTGTGGTTACATTATAAGATAGATAGCCGTACTATAAAGAGGGGAATGACGCGGCTATTGAACTCCTAAGTGCCTCTAGGTGTGCATTTCATAATCATATGCATTTGGATAGAACTAATATCGCCTCGAAAAATGATTGTGAAAATGCTAGCACACTCACACATGACGAGATCACTTGGTGGTGTTAGCACGTTTGTGAAGGCGGTGGAGTTTGAGCGGTAGAGAGGGTTTGGGGTCCTCTCTCCCTCCCGTCGAGCTTACGAGGCAGGATTCAGGCGTTTTCGAGGAGTTGAAATGACTATTTTCCACTACGCCGAAAGTCTGAAAAAGAAACAGAGGCGAACGGAGGTCACAGAGGTGATCAGACGCTGAACTGGACGCGGTCTTTGCATGACCGGACACGTCCGGTCAGTGTTCAGTATCTGTGCGGTTTTCAGTTTGATGATCGAACGCGAAGCGCGTCCGGTCACAGTCGATCGGACGCGTCCGGTCGTTCAGGGAGCTTACTGGACTCTAACCGGACGCTGGCACTATGGCGTCCGGTCAGTTCTACAACACGTCTGGTCATTGTGTTCTTGTGCGCTGCTCAGACATGACCAGCACGTCCGGTCAGTCATGGGACCAGCGCGTCCGGTCGTTCGCAGCGCGTCCGGTCTGCGCGTCAAGCGCGTCCGGTCAGTGCTTCGCGACTTAGCCGTTGTGCGACCAGCGCGTCCGGTCAACGCGATTTCGGTTGTTCAAGTTTCTAACAGCTCTATTCGAAGGGGTACGTCTATAAATACTCGTTGGCTGACTCAAGGCTCACTCTCTTGAACAATTGACATACTTGTGAGCACTTTGAGCTAAGCAACTCCCCTCCCACTCATCTCTCTTGCTTCTTTGCATATTCGAAGTGAGATTGAGTGATCCAAGTGCATTTGCATTGTGAGATTGCATCTAGTTGGCACTTGGTGGTTGATTTGTTGCGGGATTCTTGTTTCTCTTGGTGGTTGCCACCACCTAGACGGCTTGGAGCAGCTTGGAGGCATTGGCAAGAGTTGGTGATTGTTCTTGGCCACCTCCGGTGATTGTGAGGGGTTTGTGCCTACCTCGGCGAAGCTCCAAAGGCAACGTTAGTGGATTGCTCGTGTCATTTGTAACTTTTTGCCATTTGGTAGGTTCTTATGGCGCCTTTTGAGAGGCTCGGTGTGAGACCGATTAGACACCGAACCACGTGGTGAAGAGGGACACAACGGGGACTAGCGTGCCGGCAAACACGTGAACCTCGGGATAAATCTTTGCGTCATCACTTTCATATTGTGATTGATTGATCCCGGTGTTCGGTTGTCTTGGTACTCATTGTTGATCATATTGGTTGGCTCAATACTTCGCCCCTCGGTGAAACTCTCCTAACTCAACTTTGCATTACCTTCTTAGTTGTCTTTGCTAGCTACTTAGCTTTGCTAGAATAGCTCTTTTGTGTAGCTTGCTAGTTGTAGTTGTAGTTACCTTCTTGGTTTGACTTGTGCGGTTGAGTGCAAATATATTAGAATTGTGAATTGGTTAGGTGGCTTGCAAACACCCTGTAGGCCAAGCAAAACTCGCATCTCGCTACTTGTTATATTGATAAACTTGTTTAGCTTGTCTTTGTAGAATTTTTAAAAGGCTATTCACCCCCCTCTAGCCATCAAGACCTTTCAATAATATTTTTCATTTCTTTGAACTTGGGATTATTTGGCAGTGTACTTGGTTCTAGCATAGAGACACACCACTGCTGCCTAGACTTTTTATTTGCTTCCTTCAAATAGGGCTTCAGTGAGTTGGAGTGTCACCGTAGCAATCCTTGTTTGAACGACCTATGCAGACTGCTTTTATTGACACCTAGAGCATTTGCAAGTGATCTTATAGTACCCCTTCTGTTTAGGGGAATATCTGGAACTGAAGACAGGTCCACTTGAATTTTTTAGGGTCGTAGTTCTTAGGTTTCAAACCATTGACATCTACTGGTATGCCCTGTGCCCAACACTTTTTTGCTCTCTTCCATACACGTTGTATGGTACATACGGACATTGACTTCGTTGCAATAATAGTTGTACTGTTTCTTTTTAATTTTCCATTCTTACTGCTTTGAAGCAAATCTTCAAATATGTCTTATCTTTGTCTATCTGTTAAGTCCTTCGTCCTATGTCGGGACTGATCATGATGTCCTTGGTCATCATCTACATCATCATGTGCTTGCTCATCCTCTTCATCATCATGTGCTTGGGCATTCTCTTGCTCATCATGTGTTTGATGATCCTGTTCACCATCTAAGTTCGACAACTCCTCTTGATCAAAGGCAATGTTAACTGTTTTAGTATACACGCCAAACTCCTCTATGAGATCCTCCAAGGCATCTTGTTCGACATGCAAGGCTATGCCATCATCTATAGAAAAATATAATTGATCAATACAAATTATTTTGGACTTGGAGCTAATAAATGTGTTGCACTACTGAATTTTTTGGGCTCACACATGCTGCAGATATGCATACAATTAATTATTTTGTAATGCTAGCAATCTCTGCTGGTAGTTCTACTTTCATTGCTCAAGTTGATTGACAAAAAATAATTTTGCCTAGGATGTGCACAAATGCATTAAATCTGTTTTTTAAGCAAACATAGGTCTATGTTTGAGTCACTGATTGGAAATAATCACCTGTCAGCAGGTTTTCTTGTCCACTGTGCTGTTGAGGATGATTCCGATGGCAAACATTGTGAACTGTTGCATCATCAAAGAGGGCAGGTAAGGCATCTTGTTCATGTTGTGAAGCTTTGTCATTGCCTGTGCCAAAATTTGCAATGTTTGTATGTATTGTCAGTACATAGATGATGACACTTTTGTCATGCAGATTTTTGTGGTACTAATGGAAATACTCATCTGTCAGTAGGTTTCCTTGGTCTCTTTCATGTTGATGATCACTCAGATCAAATGGATGCCCAAGGTTCTGACCTGCTACAGTAACAAGTTTTAGGAGAAAGTACACACTTATTCTAGGAGAAATTAAACGAGTACAAACTGATCTTAGGAGAGAGGGAAAGATGGGGGGAGAGAGTGAGGGAGAGAGAGGGCGAGAGGGGGAGAGAGAGGGAGAGATAGAGATAGAGAGAGATGAATGTGCTAACCTTTATGAAATGCTTGTTCACCGGTTTGACTTGCTACATCTTGAGCTTCAGCAGGATCGTTGTTGAGATCAGGCAACTTCTCTCCTCTGTCCTCTGGTGGTGCGTTCAAATCCACTAGGAGCTTGGCCATGCGAATGACTGGTGAATGTTTGAAATGAAACAGGCAAGGCAAGATAAGCTAGCTAGCTTTATTGGCACGTGGTTTAAATTTTTGTTTTCGCGTGTCTCTGTAAAAAAGCGCGAACTGTAATTTTTGGCGCTAAGTGTGTTTGCCGCCTGTGCACTGCCTTTTGTGTAAGGTTAAAAAAATGCCAGTGCATGGCTTTAGCTTTGGTTGCACTATTTTTTAATGCAAACTAGGTTAATGCCCGTACGTTGCAACGGGAACACAAATTACCAAGATAACATATGTATGAGCGTGTGTTATACTGTTAGCTAAAATAGATAGTGCAATCATGATGTTCCAATCAATACATGTTTCACGATACATGTTTTACAATATATTGTACAATTAAGAATCTAATATCTCAATAGTTTGACCAAAAGAGTGTGTTTTGCATGGACACCAAGATGAAGCTGGTCACCAATCAAAGATGATCCAGAAGATTTTCAAGTCCAAGATGCGGTGTCTAACTTCTTGCATGCAAATGGCTCAAGCTATAATTAGAAGTATCCTGCATATAAGTTCTTTGTTAATTTTTAAAGTTAAAGTACTATTAATATCTTGAAAAAATATGTATCGACGTGTGATGCATTACCTCTTTCATGGAGTTAGAACCTCTTTATATACGATATTCTTTGTGAATATATCTTTTGTCAGTTTCTTCTTCTCTTTCCTTTCCCTTTCCCCTTGTTCATGTCCTCCTCAGCAGGCGGCACAGCTAGGATCCTAATGTTTGATCTTGTCGTGGCTCTTGATAGCGCTACATATAATTGGCCGTGCGAGAACACTGGTTCCGGCAAGTATACCCCGATGTTAGGGATAGTCTTCCCTTGTGCTTTGTTAACTGTCATTGCAAAGCTGAGCCAAATAGGGAACTGCTTTTGCTTAAATTGGAAAGGGAACATCTCATCGTCTGACGGGCATCAGGGTATGCGAGGTAGAAAAATCTGCTTTCCAGCATGTTGTCCCAACACAATTTCTGTGTCTATGGTATTCTTTTAGAACCCCTGTATGATAAGCCTGGTACTATTACAAAGTCCGTTTGTAGGGTCAATGTTCCTAAGTAATATGATCGGACAACCAATCTTCAGCTTTAACACATGTAGAGGTGGACCATTGGGTGTCAAAGTGTTAAGGAATTCCTCAGGGTAGTAGTTGTGTGGATCATCCACCGCATAATCAAAGCTATGGTACACCATCTCATTCCCATGGAAACGATCTATCATCTTAATATTAATCATATCAACCCAGTCGTTCCGCGTAGATAAGATCGCTCGAGAGGTGATATAATCTTTGCTTGTCATATTTGCATTGAGGTTAGGGAATATACAGTCAATTAGAGTATCAATATCACTGTCTTCCCCGATGTGCGGTATGCGTATATCATGAGGAAGACGGATTTCATCATCAACAGTCGCCTCCTCAGATCCTCCACCAAAACACAACAAGTATTTTGCAAACCACGGGTCACTCTTTGCCCTCGTGTTGCGCACTAGTTTTAGATGTCACATGGAATCTCAAAGGTATGACATCCGCAGCGAGGCACCGACCACCTGAGCCCTCGACCCTCTCTAAACAATGAGAAGCACCTTTCTAAAATCTCCACCGAACACCATGGTCTTCGCTCTAAACGGTAGCTCTGGTCGATTCATTATATCACAAAGACTGTTGTCCAGTGCCTCGATAGACTGCCTCTTTGTCATGCTAGCCTCATCCCAAATAATGAGAGATGATCCTCAAAGTAGCTTGGCAGTACCACTATGTTTTGTGAAGGTGCAAAAGGCCCATTATCAATGGTGAGGGGAATCTTGAAGCGCGAGTGGGCGGTTCTACCACCAGGAATTATTGAGGCTGCGACACCAGATGTAGTTGTTGCCACAACAATCTTTTTTTTACTACGTATAGTAGCGAGACGTGCTCTATATAGATAAGTCTTTCCGATCCCTCCAGGACCATCCACAAAGAAGAGACCCCCGTGTTTGGTATCAACCGAGGACATAATCTCATTGTATGCAGCCCACTGCTCCTCATTAAGGGTGTCTGACAACCACATCATCCTCGTTAGCCTCAATGCTAGTCTCCTCAAAAATCTCTCTAGGAATATCATGAGAGGTGTCATATGTGTCGTCGATATTAGGAAGTGGGTACATCTTTATATCCTTATGCATTGATTGTAGCAATTTTTGAATATCTATGAGGACCATCTGCTCCACCATGAAGGTGGATTGATTATTGCGCCTGTTGTCCTCCGACATTGCCTCCTTATATTTCTCCCAAAGTCCAAACACATCACTGGGCTCACAAAATACCAATATTATTGCAAAGAGCCTTTGCAACGCATATGACATCATCCAATCAGGTGCCTCAGCGAGACTCTCATTCAGTGTGTTGTCCTCTTTGATTAGGCCCCTTCTTTCTGCAACTTCACGAAAGGTTGGTAGGATTTTCTCGTCCACGGTCCTTAGACACTCAAAGGAGGTTGCACCTGCCACGTGGTTCAGGAGAACCCTAAGATAGTAACGCTCCCCCTCGACTGGATTGGTAGACATGATTCTTCCAATCTATCATAATGTATCACAGCGTACCCCCTTTTGCCAAAATTTGCCCTGTGCTTGCCACATGTAGAACTTAGGAAAGTCTTGGTACAATATACCTTGGGCTATTTCATCTGTTCTGTTCATCTCAAAGTATGTTGTAAACATTGACTTTTCAACACCAGGATGATTAAGAACTTGTCGAACCCCCTCGCACTAGTGAAATGACACCATGTGCATGTCTAGAAGATGGAGTTACAAGGACAAAACAGAAGGGTACCTATCACTCAAATCAAAATTGTATATCCTCCACAAGGCTTCTATAGGGGTTATCCATCTAGCATCTCTATACTGCTTGATCTCATCAACGTTCCCTTCATTATTCTCCTGTCAACCTCTCTCACAGCCATAGACGTCCGGTCATGTCCCTTGTAGATGTACTTAAACAGATACTTGACTGCTTTGATGCTCCCACATGCCTCAACATTGATGTGGTAGTTGAACAGACGGAGGAGATACAGGTTGTAAGGCATGACCCATCTGTTGTCAAGTTCGTGGCCGTGAACCTTTTCCTTTTGACCATCTTCACGTTATTTGTAAATCGGGTATGAATCCTTGCCCTGTATTGTGACGTCATAGAAAGGTCGAGGGTAATGATTCTTGCATGAATCACAACCCTTTATGCATGGGCAATTACGATTAAGCACTCTGCAAGGCCCATGCATCATATACTTGGTAACCATCTTGTACAAGATTGGATACTTCTTCTTGTTTGGGAGCTCAGCTAAGATGAGGAGATCATACTGCTCTGGGCATGTGATCTTGTACTTCCTGTCCATGATTAGCAAAAAATGTGTGTGCGGTAGACTCCTCTTTTGGAACTCCACAACATACACATGCGCCCGAACCTTTCCAAGGATATCCTTTTTAGTAGCCTATCCTTTAGCTCTTCTAGTTTTGCTTTGAAGACCCAAACAATGAGATCTGGACAATCCTGTGGCGTCGGCCAGGGTAGAGTTCACGCTTGATCTCATCCCAGTTCAGGTTACATATCATAGTGAGAAAGATGTTCGGTTTACCAAACCTTCATACCAGAGCCATGGCGTCCATGTATCGACGCCTCATGTCACGTGGGCCTCCAATAAATGATGAAGGCATCACTATCCACTTTCCAATAGCTTTTGCTCTTCCTTCACCTATATGCAAGCTATCCACCAATTCTTGGTATAGGTCGGCCCTAATCTCCTTCTGGTGGTTGTGTATATAATCTAATCGAGAGCTCTCAATCTTGATGTACGTGTCAACAGCAAATTGCTGGAACAAATGCTTGCTGTAAAGTATGGGGTTAAATATTCTTGGACGCATCTGAAACTTGTAGCAGTAGTTGTCATGCACAGACACACATAGTCTACCAGGGAACTCTACAAAAAATAGCCATGAACTAGAGTTGTTTATAGAATAACTATTGAGGTGCATGTATGCGAAGCATTTAAATTAGAAGAATAACAAACCTATTTCTTCTTCTAACCCACTATGAGCCTTCTATAGGGCACGGTACTCTATGACTTCTTCCATACTAACTCCTTTCTTTGGAATATCCATGTGCCACCCAAGCTCACCCTTAGGGAAGAATAGAGGGTATGATAGAGCATCGTAACATCCATGATATGAGCAAATGCCGTGTCTGCTTCTATCTTTTCCATGTAGGATAACACTATTCTGGAACTGACCAAGGAGTTCACTTCCCTCGATCCAAACGATAGCCACCTCTGAAACTGACAGCACATTGTATGTTCTCTGGTCTAGCCTCTGGTCAAGGTTTAGTATGACACGATAGTCCTCGAGGTGGTCAGTCTGGCCCAAACTCCTAAGTTGTTGTGAGTATGGGTTGTCACGAGGGATGGCCACAAGCCTCTCAATGACTTCCTTGTCTTTTTGGCACTTATCTTCACGACATCGTTGATAGCGGTGCTCAAGGCTAGGATCGTCATCGTAGAAGTAAAGCTCAAGATGTCTTGGCTCCTTTCCATCTTCTTTGCCAAATGACCTTATATTGTGATAGATCTGGCCATGTGCACGGAAGGTGTATATGCCGCTATTTTTCATGCTTGCAGTAGCACTATCTAGGCGATAATATAGAGAAGTGAAAGAGAAATGGCCATTGAAAAACCTAATGTTGTTACGAAAGTGCCTAGCATCTACATCGTTACTTGACCAAATCCTCATAAGCTCATCAGGTACATTCAGTTCATTGAGCTCAACCTTTCCGCCATGGCAATAGAACCCAAGTGATTCATGCTCAAACCTTTTCGCATCGCAGTGCTTGCAATTTGCAACAGGTTTAAGCATATGGGTATCTGTAGGCATGTTACTATACACTTTATCATATTGGTTAGGTACTTTAGGGACATAAGCCATGTCTTCCTCAAGGTCACTATCTTGGACATCGTCATCATCTTCCTCATCTGAAATGACATTTTAGATGCAATAGTAGTTTAGATAAAGCAGTGGAAGATTTGATTTATATTCGGTATTTCGCACAAATACCTTGCCTAGCAAACAGGTATCCCTCTTCCTCTTCCTCATCCTCTTCAAATATATCTCCCTCACCATCATCTATGACCGCCAAAGATACGTGAGTTAGTAGAACTACGAGTAAAAATAATTAAAGGAGTTCAAATAGTTTATAGAATGTTAGAAAACAGTGTAAATTACCACTGTCATCAAATAGTGGAGTCATCGGTGTTTCTGACCTAGGCTAAAGGCTACGTCCTATCCTTTCTGATAATCATGTAATGACCATGGTTGAGTTATGTATAATATGACATATAATTAGGTCACCTAAATGGGATAATGAGACATCAGTACTTACCGTTCTTGGTCACGGCTGATTGAGGCAAGGGCGTGTTAACATCCACTCGGTCTTCAGCCATGCATTCACAATCATTAAGACTAGGCACAAAACCCGATACCTGAACCCCAAACCCGAAATACCCATACCTAAACCCAAAATACCCAAAACCCAGAAATTCGGGTGCTACATCGGGTTCAAACTCTAGTTACCCGATTTTATATTGGGAAATTCGGGTTCGAGCATCTCGTACCCGAATAACCCGAAGTCTCCTCCACATATACCTCACCCTCTTAGGTCCAACCTTCCCCAGATATTTTCTACCTCCACTTACCTCTCCCTTGCCTCTCTCCTCTTCAAGCCTGGGCAGCAACGCTCCTCTTCCAGCCACCAAGAAAAGCAAGTAGTAGTATACGAGTACCTCTAGGCTCTAGGATTCCCTTCCCCATGCGAGCACCAAGTAGTAGTAAGTCACAGCAATGGAGAGCAGTAGAGCACCGAGCCACCGAGAGCTGCAGGTCGCAGGCATGCGTTCAACACTCAGGAGGATTTGGGGATTTGTCACCTCTAGAAGACCTCCACACAAGCACGGCTCCACAGCTGCAACTGGCTCAAGCCCTCCCGACGTCCTCACTTCCCTCTCTCAAATCCATGAGCCAAACCTCACGCTGCTCAAGCGATGAGATCAGAAAACTTTTGTTGGCAACGAGATCTGAAATCTTCTGTATTTTCTCCTATGTGTGATGTAACTCGAGTAGTTCGGGAAAAACCTAAACCCGAACCCAAAATTTTGGGTACCCGAAACATCGGGTCTTCTCTTTCCACGACAAATATCGGGTAGTAATTCTCAAACCCGAATTTCTGAAAACCCAAAATACCCGACCCAAATTTTTTGGGTAACCCGAATGCACAGGCTTAACAATCATCAAACAATGGTGTTGTCAGTGTGGCTGATGTAGCCTGAATGTTGGGTCCTGCATTTTCTGTTGATCACGCAATGACCAAGGATTGGTTAGGTATAATATGGTATATAGGTCACCTAAATGGGATAATGAGGTATCAGTACTTACCGTTGTTGGTCACGGCTGATTAAGGCAAGGGCGTGTTAACATTCACTCGGTCTTCAGCCATGCAGTCACCATCTTTATGAGATGTACTTGTGTTCGAACCAATGCGACGCTCAAACATCGTGTTACGACAGGTCAACAATGCATGTCTTTGCCTAGATGAAACATGTGATATACATGTCATATGGCCAGGCAGTAACTCATCACATCCTTCATCATCGACCTCCTCATGAAGTGGAGGAATATAAAGAGGTGTTGTACTGGACTCTGGGATAACCCAATCACTGGATTTTATCGCGGATCCATGAGCTCTAAATGCGCCCGTAGTAGGTCACACAAGCTCAGGATTAAATAACGGGTTCTCCATGGCAATAGACTCTGGGTGCAGGGTGTGCTTCCGCAACTCTTTGAATTTTTTTCTTAGACAGTTTCAATGCCTCCTTATGCTTGGGTTCACTATTGTATAGCCTTTGGCACTCGCGCCTTGCTTCCTTCCGTTCAAGCGTCATATTTTTGTACCATTCACTCTTGTAGTTACTTTTTGATGTATTTTTTGTACCAATAGTACCCTCCTTCTCTATAGTCTTCATTTTTGGCTCATCTATCAATGAAATCATATAAATACATTCATTAGCTATATTGGGTCATATTATTGCAATATCATTTTTAGATACCTAAAATATTTCATCATCTTTAATTACATGATAATCGAGTGGACATGTTCTCATCAACAATATTGTTGGTATGATAGGAATTATTCCTATGGAGCCAGTCATCTGTTTCACCAGGATCAACGTTTTCCTTATTTGATGCAACGTCGTCATCTACAAAATTTTACACATTACATATATCTGTAAGAAAAAAATGTCAATTCATCACGCCATGGCAATATGTTAGGATTCATGCATTACAATTTGTAGTTCCAAGAACATGCTGGTTTTTTCTCTGATGATATTTTTCACGGCGGCTCTTATTAATTGCATCCTTTTGTTCAAGCCATGGAGCTCTATCCCTTTCTCTCTTACGTTCTTTAGCATCGGCTGCAGTTAATTTTAGAGTAATATAAGTTACCATACACATAGTACATGCCATATAATATTGACACGATGTTATATTACCTTCTTTGGCAGTGTTAGTCTTGTCTCCCAATGGTGCATGAGAATTATTATCCATTATATGAATCTATAATAGAAACAGTGAAATAGTTAATATTAATTGCAATTAGCACTTAAGAGCTAGCGGTTAGTAGAAATGGTGTATGAAACCGACAGCCACTAATTCCAGAGCGAAATCACTTCATAGTCAGTATAGAATATGAAGGAGTAGCAGAATAACGATTAGTCATATTATTGTTCACATCATAAAAAGTGGTGATCAGCCTTCACAATTTGTGTGACAATTAAGCAACTTCCAGCTTTTTGTCCTGACGCTCAGTAAAACATAAGTTCGATGACTTAGCAGCTTACCGTGGGCTTGAATTTCTATCAGTATTTCTATTATCACAACAAAACTCAGGCGCCTGTGATTTTGCATGCTGTGCCTAATAGTGTACAGTACATGCTAAACTGAAGCAAACAGTCCTGTTGCTTATGTGTCAAAACAGATGCTACAAGTGCTTGATTCTTTGTGTTTGGATTTGTGGAGGACATGCAAAGTGAAGCAATCCTGATGGTAGGCCCTTGACTGAGAGATCAATATATATTCAAACACTAACTAATAAGATTATGTGCTCCTCCATACTACTGAAAATCAGGATAGCATCAACATCAACGCTAAAAAAAATCTAGCACGAGCTCAAGCTGCTTTTTATACATGTTTTTTCTAGCATTCCAATTCCAAACAATTTATCTACGCTAACTCATTTGCCGTTTACGCCAATTAAGTGCTAATATTTGGTTTGTTGGGCACTGCATTGAAAAGTGAAAACTGCAGCAATAATCGATTATATAGGATAAGTATTGAACATTGCCCCACGAATCGTCAAATGGACTGTACAATGGTATTAATTGTCCAATATATGGATTTTCCAATGGCAAAAGAATTACTGATTCACTTAAACCCGTACTCTGCAGATATTATATGCAAACATTTACCTAGCTTGACAGGCGACAGCAGCTTGTTTGGTATGCTCGTCCAGTAGTGTGTTTCCTCTTAAATCAGTTGAAAACAAAATGATCAACCTCCTTTCCTGCGAATAGGCAAGATAAGTGGCCTCAGCTTTTCATCACAAACTGATAGTTCATATTCAGTGAGAACAATTTGAAAATTGGACTGTGTATACATTACCGGAAAGTTATCCGTGGATCTGGAGAATAGTGATTTGTGCTTAATGGACCAACTGTGTCAACAGTTAAGGTTCAATTCTCACAGGCGAAGCAACCGTTGTGGCTAGTTGTTTCTTCTTCTCCTTACCAAAAATCTTAGCAAATTTCTGCATAAAAAAACCGAAAGTTACTGAACTTCACTATGTGTATGATCAGTAAGGCACACCATGTAAGGGAACTAAAGGAATCACAACTAAGCATCATATTATGAGTCCAACAGCATGTCAATATATGACTAACAAGAAAGGCAAACAAAGAGGGTTATACCATGTCAATATCAGTGTAACACCCCTGGTGCTATGAGCTTACTTAGCACCATGATTAAGGCTTAATAAAAACCGATACATGTGACTAATCAATCTGGATTTGGGCGATTAGAAAGTTCGGGATAATCTTCTATAGCTATAACACCTCTGGTGTTAATCCCTAATTAAAAGTTGTTAATCATGTCATGAGCATCATGTTTTAATGATAGTTCATGTGGTGAGGTGCTAAATGAGTTTCTGGTTTCATTCCTAAATGCCATGTAATAAACCTTAGTGCTCTTGTTATGCTTGTTTTTATATAAATAGTTAGCTCTAGTTATGATTATGGGTAGAATAATTATACCATCGTCAAGATACGGATGTCGTGAATGCGTTAGTACATTTGTTTCAGGTGTTGATGTGATGTTGTTAGTGTAAAAATTAGTGCAAAAGGGAATGACAAATGCATAACCTAGTTCCTTAGTTATGTTTGCAAAACAATGGTTTGGCTTTAAAAGCAATTTTTATAAAGCAAAATAATATAGAACATGTGTTGAGGTTTAAATGAAAATGGTAGTACAAATTGTGTAGATGGAAATGCAACATTGGTTTTGGAAAATTAAACATTGTTAACTAGTATTGGTGGAAGCTCAAAAATTGAATTTGAAATTCCAATCAGCTTCAAAACCTAGAGTTTCCTAAAGTCTGGTACATGTGGTGGCAACATCATGTTGGCAGTTAAATTCTTAAAAATTGAGTTAAAAACTAGTATCACGTTTTTGCTTAGTAGTTTACATCCTAGTGAGTACCTTGTAATGGTATATTGGCTGTCCTTGTTAGTGCTTGTTTTAACCACTAACTAAATGCTTTTATACAGCCTAAGCACGTTTAGGCGCGGCTGTTAGGCCTTTGGGCGCGGTCACCGTGTCCATGGCGCTGCGCCGCCGCGCTCGGGCGCACCATGCGCGCGTACTTCATAGCGCGCTGGTCGACTGCGGCCGTCCGCGCGTTGGCCGGCCCCGGCCTAGCTACGGCTGTCGTGCTGTATTTGCTGCCCCGCTACCGCGCCGTGCCTCGCACGCGCCATCATTGCGATGCGACACACCCATGCCTCGCTGCTCCCTCTCGTTCTCTGCCTTCTTCTGCACGCCGAGTCCGCCCCACCCTTGTTTCACCTACCGCGTCGTAACTCTGAGTGTGTCCCCCTGTCGTCGCGACGTGGTTGATGACCCTGGGTCACAGTGGTGATTGGACGCTCCTCTACATCGCTTGCCCTGCTAGCTGACACCGGCGAGACCGCTCGGGCCTGGCTGCTTCTAGTGCGTCGTGACAAGCCTTCCCCTGTTCTGTCCACTGTGAGCAGCGTATTCGTATTGCCATCACCGACTTGAGCTCCGCCTTATCTTGCTCAGCCTGCCCGTGTGCCCCTCTACGACATGACCACAGCATGGGCACCATACTCCCCGCCCCTCCAATCCGCCTAGCCCAGTATTTCATCATTCAATTCCTCGCGTCAGCAAGCAGCCTAGCAGGCCAGTTAACAGTCCGAACCGCGCCTAGGAGCAAACGAGCTTTGTGGTCGGCCTAATTGGCGTTTGGCGCACCGTCGGTGGAGAGCGCCGTGCCCAAGAAATTGGGGGTAAGTCGATATGCCTCGGTAGAGCTTCGATTAGTGACTTCTACGGACTTGCCTTAACCTCCTCGTTCTCCTGCTGGTGTTGGATTCATCGGAGGCACAGCCGGAGATGCGCTGACACAGGGATGCCGAGCGGAGCGCCGCTGCGTGAGGTGGGCGCGCATGGCCAGGATTTTTCGGACCTTCCCCATCTCAACCGGCTACGCGGCTAGCTTCGTGGTAAGTCTCTCCCGCTCTCCTGCCATCTCTATCGCCTCGATAGTTATTAGGTTCGTCGGAATAGCCTCACTGCCACCGTGAACCGTGCTGCTCTGGCCGCCATTGTGGTCGGCTAGGCCACAGTACCCCTCTGCGCCGCTAACCGCCACCCACCCTCACGAGTTTGGCCGTTGATGGCAATCAACCTCTTACTTTGGTCGTGGCGGGCTTAGTTTGCCCGGCGTGGCCATGTTATGCCACCGGCCACCACGCTGGAGAGAGCAGGGATTCCAGGGACCTCTCTGTGGTAGAGACGAAAATATCCGAGGGCTTGGTTGCAAAGTGGCTGGCTGTGGGAATAGTAGGTATAGTGGTTGTGCTATTAATTAGAAGAGTAGGGTTTCTTTTGCAAAGTTGTCAGCGCACATGGACTCTCCCTGCCTACGGCTGTTGCGGGGGCTGGCCTGCGGTGCGCTCCGTGCTTGCGTCCGACCGGCTAGGCCGAATAAGTGGGCGTCGGCCCATTCCTTTAAAACTGTATTTTCTAATTGTTGTTCCTTTTTCTTTGTTGCTAGGGACTTGTAAATTCAAAATCAAATTATGATCCTGTCCAAAAATTGTGAAACCAATTTTGTTAGGTTTCCAAAATCATGCTCTACTTGTTAGTGTATTTGGTTCACATAGCTCTAAAATATTTCAAGGTCGCTCTAAATATTCTAACATGCTTAAATATTATTAAAGTATAACTTGTAGGAATTTTTGTGATAAAATGGTGATAGGGTTAGCTCTAAAAATTTTAGAGTAAATTTCTAATATTATTATCTGCTCTCTGTAATTTTTGTAGCTCCATAATAATTAAATTGTTTGGGTAGCTAATGAACCCTAATTTGAATATGTGTGTTTAATCGATAAAATGAATAAAGCAACACCTTGGTTTGTATAACTAAAATACTTGTTGAGAGATAACGCCGTAGTTGACAACGGGGATATGTAGCCTAAGTACGGTCATCATTAGAAGTAGCTCGTTAGCTTGAGAGGCGTAATCGTAGTTGTGAGTTGCAGTTGCCCTTGATTATTTACATTTCTACGTTGCATTCGCGAACATCATAATAGGAATAATGATGGTCTGTGGAGTCCTTTGGTGTAGCGGAAAAGATGGTGCTTCGATGATCATGTCACAATAGAATGCTAACTTTGGTTATATCTTATCTAAGAAAACCCTGGTGCATAACCCCTATTATTCTGCACTTTATATTATGCTTGTGCATTAAGTTTCAAGGAGTTGAATGTGTGTGTGTGTGTGTATATATATATATATATATATATATATATATATATATATATATATATATATATATATATATATATATATATATATATATATTATCCCATGAGTTTTACTAGTCTGACAGGATTGTGTAACTTGCTATGTTATAGGAATTCGGTAGAAGTCGGATGATTACCTGTCACTCGTGAGAGATAGGAAATATATTATTGTCACTATTAACAGGCCGCTATCACATGGCATATAGATATATTTGGATAATAATTTAAGATCGGTTGGGACTGGGCTTGGATGGACTTGGACTTGGTTGGACAACAGAGTGGGGCTCTGGTTGCATTTGTCCCGCCTATGTCGATTAAGGACCGTCCATTGCTGTGGACACTAGTCAGGTCACAGACTTATTATCCTGAGCACATACTTGCTTCTAGAAGTGGGAAGACTTGTTACTCTCTTGTCATGGGTTCCGGCTCTTTCCGGACCGACTGTTATGGTGGATTATTGGGTAAGAGGTCTAAGCACCACACTGAGGCCGGGCCTGCAGTGTTGGGGGCTTGGAGTCCCAGTTTGGATGGGGACCTAGACCCCTTGACAGGAGTGGAATGGGTTGGTCTTGCTTGTGCCTGGAGTACAAGTGTGGCATGTGTTTTTTGGAGTACCCAGCTGGGCTACATTAATTCGTGATCGTCGTTTCTATGTGACAGTACAACTTGGCTATGGTCTAGTACCGCAGTAAGAACTAGAACATAGAAGATGATAAAATGGTTCTGATTGCTTACCACATGTTTGGAAGTAGCACCGGTGCTTACATAGGATGGTTAGTTAAAGAACTAAAGATGGCTGCTAATAAAACTGAATATAATGATGCACAATTAGTAATGCTTCATGCAGATGCAGTAAACCCATAAGCCAGATAGCCTTACATATCTTTAGAGTCTTTTCTTTCCTCCTGACGGGTAAGTCTTGCATAGTACAATTGAGTACTCAGAGTTTGTTCTACCTAGTTGCAGGTGACAGCTTTTTATGGAGAGCTGACACTTGTGTGTGGAAACCTCCTGATGGGCTCAGTGAGGATTTTCTTTACGTTGCAGATATAGAGTTGAATTATAACTCTCACCAAAAATGTTTTACCAAGGAAAGACTTATAACCTGTTATTATTTCATGTACATAAATATTCATCATGATAATGTTAACTTGTCATTAAACGATTATCATTTCCGCTGAAACTCTGATAATATTGTATATTCCACTATCATAAATCAATTGATGAATTACTCTAACGTTGTACCAAAAGTGATGTAAGAAATGGCTAAGAATATTGTAAGCTTTATCTCTCATTTATGATCTTGATGGGAAAATGTGGACTTTCGAGTTCTCCTCTGTGGTGGGCTCGACATAATTGCATAGTTTAATACTCTCTCTTGGGTACTTAGTGTCTAATGGAAGACAAGTACTCTTGGAATGACATTAGATTAGGCGGTTCTGCCACAATCTGACTCCTAAGCAGTATTTTTGTATGAGTCCAACAGCATGTCAATATATGACTAACAAGAAAGGCAAACAAGGAGGGTTATAGCATGTCAATAGGCAAACAAGGAGGGTTATAGCATGTCAATATCAGACTCCTAAGCAGTATTTTTGTCTACGCAGAGAACTTATCCAAATAGGAATAGCATCTGTTTTCAGTTTTGCTTGAGAACAAGTAGCATTTGCTTTCAGTTTTTGCAATTGTCGGACTGCTACAGTTTTACCATGCAAAGAGGTGCTGCATAATGTAAAAGCAAAATTCATATCCTTCACCTCTGGATTCAATCATTTAACAATGCAATAGTTAATTGACTGACAACATGAGGTGACTAATGATGGCAATGGAAAAACTGCTATCTCATGTTTAGAAAGCCTAAAGGGTGGGCATACAACCAATCGAAAGCTTTAGATTTTTGAAAAAAAAATCAGTGAGCTTCTCATGAGCACCACAGCCACGGGAACAAAATGTGCATCGTCCTCACCACGCATAGACATCGTCGATCTATTGCTACTCGATTGTACAGTGGGTGTGGGGTGCGCCACGATCGTCGATCTGTTGCAGGCTCTGCGGACTGCAGGTGGCGAGATCGGCGATCTGTTGCAACGGACGTTGGAGCAGTGTCCTGATTCCACGTGCCTGGCATGTGGCAGCGGCAGCGCAAAGCAGCGGCGGTGGAGACCTGTGTGCCAACACAAATGAAATCAGAGCTGAAGCAGAGAAGCCCTGAAACAGAAATGTCAAACAGCTTCAGGTGAGATGGTGGAGTTATTGTGCTTAGCTAGCAATTAAATGAATCCTCCATTCTACTATCAAAACAGAAATGAAATTGAAAAGGCACATATTCAGAGATGCACTTGTTGAGTGTGCCTGTAAGATGTACGAGTAGAAAATTGTGCATCAATTGATTCATATATCAGCTAGACATAACACTACTGAAGTTACCTTTCAAAGCCTGGACCACTGAAGTACAGGGATCCCAAACACTAAAGGATCCTCATTAGTCATTACTGCCAGATCAGCTCATTTCAAATGTCCTTATGCTAAAAATTCAATCAAAATACTATGCCAACCAAATAGTGTGCAGATTAACTAAGCAATTCCACCTGGCAGCCTAGTAGATACGCGATCAAAGTGCTTAGTACCTAATTAGCATGACTGCAGTCATATAGTGACAATATCATACCCTGCAATTTGATTTTATCACAATCATAGTGTAGTTTTGGAAATTGCCATTATGTAATGATAAATTACAATAATGCAGGACAGAACGACTGGTTTTAAGGAATCCTGAAAGGCCTATAATGACAAATTACAATAATGCAGGGCCCAAGATGGACATTAAATTGCACTGGTAAACTGATTATCTAATATCAGGTCATTAGAATATCACGTCACCTGTGTAATTCCACTGGCCTACACATGTATTTTTTTTAGAAAGGAATTTTTGGTATGCTAATTAATCTCCATCAAAATCTCATTATCTAATATGGCCAAGAAGCATGAAAGGCTCCCCACAACAAAGCAGCATGCCCATCACTTCATGCTGCGTGCTCTTACAGTCCAAATAAGCAGCAGCACAAATTGAGTAATCTAATCTGGGATCAGATTCTGAACAGTGACAAAAAATCTGCAATCCTCCATTTTTTGAGCAAGTTAGGCATCTATCAATATAAGGACTGCTAGTTTAATTGTGGCATAACACAACACAATACACAAATTTAGGCATACATCAAGGTAAAGCTGAAATCAAAGATTGTGAGCATGTGTCTTGGTAATTTCAGGATGCACCAAAGATTGTGTGCATGCTAATGATTTTGCTATTGCAGATCAATGTGAAACATTTGTATGATGAGACGTAGAACACAAGCAGTATTTCAAAGGTTACTGACAGACAGCGATCCGTCCGAAAGCAGAGCAAGCCTGAAATGATGGAAGCCTTTTTTTCTCATTGTCTAAAACTATGAAACATACTATCTGCAGCTAGATCAAACTGATGATAATTGTGTGCTTCATCTAACTGAATGGCAAATGAATGATTCTGCTAATATTCAAAATCAAACAAAGAACCGGATCTGCATCCGCCATTGCTCACCGTGTAGACAGCCAGATGCAGGACTGAGGAGGGGCGCTCGGGCCACGCCACGGGCGGGCGACCTGGCCGCGCCAGAGACCTGGCCAGCTGGACCTGGCACCTGGGCGTCCGCCGTTCGGCCTGTCCGGAGGTGTCAGGGATGCTGCTGCTGCTGCGTGCAGTCGGCGGACCGTAGAGGCGGGGAGGGCCGGACGGCAGGTGGCGGCCGATGGCAGCTGGCGGCAAGGCGGAGGCGGTTCGCGGACAGGCGGCAACAATAAGCGTCGGGAAAAGGCGATTCGGCACTTCTGCAGGCAGTCCGAGCGGGTGAGCGCGGTGAGCGACCCGCCGCCTGGTGGTGAAGGGGATGACAGCGATAAGTATTACGGTATTGGAGGAGGAGATCACACGGAGGATTTTGGGGAAGGTTTTTTTTATTTTTGACAGGGAACGCATGCGAGCCCCAAGGGAGACCGGGGCACCACCGCGCGGGCAAGCCAATAAGCGCCGGGGACATGGGATTGGTGGAGAGGGTGCGAAGGATTTTGCGGAAGATCTTTGACCGGGGAACCACATGTGACGAAGGAGGGATTGATTTTCTTTCCTTTTCTGCCTGGAGCGAGGCGCGGGGGGAGTGCCGGGCGGTCACGCGTGCGAGGGAACGTGCGAAGCCGGGCGGTAATATGAGCGAGCGATCAACAATTCTTTTTTCAATGTTTTAGTTGTAGAGAAGTGGTGCATACTCTCTCCGTATCGGATTTAGAAATCGTTTAGGATAATAACACGGTCTCCAAAACACAACTTTGACCTCTTATTTTTATATAAAAAAATATTTATGGAAAAGTGATATATGTATACTTTTATGAAAGTATTTTTCAAGATAAATCTATACATATAATTTTTACATTTGCAAACTCAACCACTTAAAAGTTATTGATGATTTATATTCACAATGTTTCATCCAAATCTTGTCCAAAATAACTTCTAAATCCGATACGGAGAGCAATGATTACATTACAGAGGTGTTGTGGTCTTTTAGCTTTTGCTTTGGGCTCTGTGTTCATTCCCAGAACATCGTCTATCGAGGGACGGAGGGTGTAGGTAGGAAACGAGGAATAATAAGGGGAAGACCTTGCGGCTGCTCTTTTCGAATTTGAGGAGGCTCATCCATTAGGCTGCAGGTTAATGGTCCTCAGATGCAATCTGCAGCTAACTGTGTTCAGCGCTCGGCTATCTATGTTTGCAGTCGCGGACCCAGAATCTGTCGAAGGCTATGGCCTCCTCTACCCATGGCTACGTATAATTTTTTTTCAATCGATATGATGATTAAACCACATATTTTGTACTGCAAAAAAATACGTTGTCCACTTTTTAGATTCGTGGTTCTACTTTTAACTGTAAACAATCTATAGTTTTTAGATTCAGGATTCTATGTTTACTTTTCAGTCTAATTGAATAGATACAAGACTACAAAACTATACAGCTACAATTTACAAATTAGAGAATATAAAGAATATACAACCAACAAATGAATTAGTGAATAGAGAAATACTCCAGACAGGGACGGACCCTCAGAGCCTGAAGCCTCAAAGGGCGGAGCCGCAGAGTGGCGGAAGAGAGATTTGGCTTAGAGATGTGGCTGCCAATCAGCTGCTCTCACCGGGAATTTTTTTTATTTTTAACACTTTTTAAAAACTATTTTTAATTTTAGTACCGAAAGTTTTTTATATTTAACACTTTTGGCCGCTCCCCACGTGAGGGAGTGACATTTCAACTTTACCGCTCCCCCTGGAGGAGCGGCAAGGCTGCCGCTCCTCAGACCAGGGAGCGGCAAGGCTGCCGCTCCTCTAGGGGAGCGGCAGCCCCCTGCCACCTGTTCGCTACTGCCACCTCAGCAGCGTTGCCGCTCCTCAGATCAAGGAGCGGCAGGCGCAGGACGTCTTTTATTCTCTTCTCCTCTTGAGCTGTAGTCATTCGTCGTTTTGGCGCCGCGCCCCCCCTCCCCCCTCTCACGACCATCACACAAGTTATTTTTTTTGTTTAGTTGTAGTTCAAATGTCGGGCGGAAGTTCGTCAAGCAGAGGTAGAGGAAAGGGAGTGAGGAAGGGACGTCCGATTGTGTGGGAGGGTTCTCTGGGTTCTGATTCTTTTGAGGAACCTATAGAACAATTTCCTTTGGAGAGCAAGAGTGACTTCACCCGCGAGAGACCTCTTAGATCATATGACAACCGCACGGAAGATTGGCTAAAATATCGCCACGGTGAAGATTGCGTCGTGCAAATGTACAACGACTGTGACGGTGGAGGCCATCGTTTCTTCATATGTCCGCGAGGATTTGTATTTCCTTTTAACTCTCATTTTTTCATATTTGCATTTGATTTGTAGAAGTACTTATTGGTAGATGCGTTTTCAGGATTCAAGCTGCCTAGATAATTGTGGGTTCACTCGATGGGTCGATCCTCCTCCTATCTATCCCCATCAACAATACATCACATATCTACAGGGACGCATCTTTGATCTAGAATATGGCCCTGGAAGTGGTAACAGGGACATGTCGGAGGACGACAGCATCAACGATGCAGAGGAGCCACTATGCAACAATCCATACTGCCAGTGTCCATACCGTAAGAAGCACGGGCCTCCTTCTCCGCCGCCACCGCCACCGCCACCGCCACAGCCACCGCCGCCGTTAATGGGGGGTTACTATGGGGAAGGCGCAACTCAGTTCAATATGTGGTACCATTATTAGGCATGCTAGGTTTAGTTTGCAACATGCCATTGTTTAGTTCGTTAATATCAGTGTTTGAGTTTGAACTATGTTTACGTTGGAGCAAGTGGTAGTGGAACTATTGAACCTTGTAATAAGTGTGTACCATGTGTCTACTGTTTCCCTCGATCGTGCAAGTGTTTTATTTCCAACATATGACTTTCTAACATGTCCTAGTATTATAAAGAAGTACATGTGGTTGAGGTTACCAATCAAAGCACGGAGCAGCAGGAAACATAGCCCCCAGGCAGGGAGCGACAGAGTTGTTGCTCCCCCAGCCAGGGAGCGGCAGCCATAAAACGCTGTTAAACGTCGTCGAACACTCTAGTGAGCTTGAAAAGTAGAATGTAAGCACATTACAAGTTCACTGGAACACATAAAATATCATATTACAAGCTTAAATCCATTAGTTCGAAATACATGTAGTTGCAAATTATTTTGACACACTGCTAGGACACATAAGTTCAACAAATGACTTGGATACATAAATGGCGACATAGAGTGCAACAAAGGGTCTCTAACTTCATCCTGCCATGAAAATGACCAAGTCAACCTGCTGTATATATGACATTGGTAAGTAACACATAGATAATTTTTTATCATAGAAATGTTATCCTTATATAATTGCTATGCTTACATGCACTCTATGTCCCAGGAGTGTAAGGCTCCCTCGGCCGCCTCCGTCTCTTTGGATTGGTAGGCACCACGTTGGGGGGGTAGCCAACGTCTGTGTGGTCCCGATGATGGTGCTATCGTCCTTGGCCCCGCGCATGGCTCGTCCCCTACACATACGTCGGCCCCTGCTCAGATAAAAGACAAATCAGTGTTAGATTGTGGCATTCTTACATAATATGGGCTAGGCAAATAAGAAAATTTGCTTATTTAGTTTTACCTGATCGTCTCCTTGGGTTCCAAACGGGGCATCATAGAGCTACGACATGTCAATCTCCTGGTGCTAGGAAGGGTCCACCGGGGTGTGCTGGTACGGGCTGGGCTAGGACGGGGCGTGCTTGTAACACCCCAGGTGTTTGGCTTCCATAATTGCATTGCATTTCATAAGCATGAGCATCAATCATCTCATTCATGTCTTCTTTTTGCTTGCAACATGAGTATGCAACATACCATAATGTGCTTGTTTCACAATTTACTTGCTTATGAAATGTGAGTGGTGCAACTTGTAGATACAACATGGGATCTCATGCTTTGGAAACATTGCAACATGTGTTTATATTTCATGTGTAGTATGAAGTGAGTAGTGTGCAACTTCCTTTTGAGACATGCCACCCACTCTAGTGAAACATGATTAGCAAGTGCTATGCAACACACTCATGCAACATGTGCAACATGATCTTGCAACATTTGGGTAGAAATATTGTTTTGCTTGTTTCAAAGTATGTGACACTAGGAATTTTGTGTGGCTAATTAGATCTTATAACACCTTAATTACATTTAGGGTAAGTAGTGGAGCAATGTTCATGTTGACCAAAATTACCAAATTGCCCTTTCAAAGGTTGTTGACTAGGTTTTGACCCCTAGAGTGATTTGGTTTGACTATTTAAAAAGTCTAGCTTAGAGATCTTGCATGGAGGAGCAACCTTAAGCAAAGTTGTAGAGAATTTCATAAGGAACAAAAGTTCTAATATGGCCATCTTATGTAAATGACCATAACATGCTAAAAAATGGCCCACAAGTCAGCTTAAGGGGTGCTCAACACTTAGAAATTTTTCTAAGTCTGGAAGTGAAATTTCAGTTTCAATGTGCCTCACTTTGACACCTTGTAACTCACAAACCAGGCCGAACCAGTCCTTGAGCCAATTGACGAAGTTGTAGTCCTCATGTAGCTCTACCATTTTGGTATATCAACTTCTGCTAACTCGAGCTGGTTTAGGAGATATTCGACGCCAAAGTTCCTCTTTCAGTCACTAGCGTCGGCCTCCTTTCAGAGCTTCAGAGTCAGCGGTGGCTGACCGGCCACATGCCCGCGCCGACGTGTGGACGCGCGGTGGCGACCGTACGCCAGCCATGGCCCCACCCGCTAGGACGCGAGGCCTTCAAGGGTGCCACGAAGCCGACGCTCGCCCCTCACTCGCACCTCTGTCTCCTCTCTCGCTCTCTCCACGCTCAAGCAGAGAAACCGAGCCGCCATTGCCGCCCCTACTCCGGCGAGCTCGCGTGCGCTCACCACCGCACCATTGTTCACCAAACCTCGTCTGCTGCTCCGCCTTGAACTCCTCTATCTCCTCCACCTCATAGTTGGGTCAATCGTGTGGAGGTAAGGCCGCATTGCCGTCTCCACCACCGTCCGCCTCGGGCATTTCTCGCTGGAGCACCACCGTCGTCGTGGTCGTGCTTCTCTAGGGTCTCACAGCCTTCCTTCTTGGATGTTCTGAGTCCGCCTTGAGTCGATGATGCTCACGAGACCGATCGTTTGGGTCACGCCGCCGTCTAGTCACCGAAGCCGGCCGAACCGCGGCCGTGATCCGCCATGGCCGTAGCCATCCGCCATAGCCGCAGCCTTGGCTTCAATTAGTGGCACCCCTAGGTGCGCAAGGGAGAGGCGAATGTGCCTGTGCCCTTGGTCTCACCGGAGCTACCGCCGGCGGCGAGTTCACCGTCGGTCGTTTCTTCCCCCCGCCTCTGTCTCGCTGACCAGCGGGACCCGCTCGTCAGCCGCGCGCGCGGGTGGGAGACCGAGCGTGGGCCGCGCGCGTGAGCAGGCCGCGGGCGGGAGTGGGCCGCGCTATTTGCCTGGGCTGCACTGTCGTGATAAGCGGGCCGCGCGTGATGTAACCGGCCCAGTGACCAGTTTTAGTTTTCATTTTTTGTTTTTCTTTATTTATTTCACAGATTTGAATGATGTTTGTTATTTTCATATCTAGGGTTTGGCTTGTCCAAAAATTGTAATTTAAATTTTGTTGGACTCTGGGTGAAGTGTAGTATTTAGTAAAAATATCAGATATATAGGTGATATTTATTTTCTAGAAGAATTAATTAGGGTTTTGAAATGTGTTTTAAATTGCATACAAATTTGTTTAAATCATATCTTGAGCTTCTGTGTTCCAAAAATTATGAAATTTGGTGAGTATGTTATTTCATATATATACTAGCTCTGGTAAAAGTTTGGATCCTATTGCTTGCGTAATTTTCAAGTTATGATGTTGTCATTTTATATTAGGAGATATTTGAATGAATTTTCATAATTTTTCTATAGTTCCAGTAAAGGTAAAATTTTGGGAGTGTTGTTCTTAGGTTATAATGATACTAGGAAAAATCTAAAATCTATTGTTTGATACTTTTCAATAGGGTTTCCTATTTATGCAAAAATCAGCCTTTTTGGCTTGTGAATTTGGTGTAGGGAGTTTCTGTGAATAACTTTAGTTCAAATTTTTACAGTATCCTCCTTGTAGGCCAAGGAACCTCCTGTAATTTTTATAGAATTTTTCTAAGTAGTTGCATATAAGTTTAATTTTCCACTTAATTAATTAAGTAAATTAAGAAAGAGGTTGAAATAAATGTTCTGGGTTGACACACCTTACTTTCTGGTGTTTTCATGACATGTGTGAACTAGTAGTATCATTGATTTGGTCATAGAGGAAGTTTGACACATGTATAAATATTTAATTTTTCACAATTCTAGGTTCTCTGGACAGCTGGTAGCATTTTTGGATTTGATCCTTGATAAAAGTGTTTGCTGAGAAACTTGTGAATACCAAAGTGGTATTAAACTTAATAAACTAGTTTGTGACAAAATTTGATGGCAGTTAGCCTAGTAGTCTAGGAGTTATAGCTATTTAAAGTGGCTGCCCAGAAATAGCTGCTCTCTGTTTGGAGAGGACAGATTTCTGAAACTTTAGAATTTCAACTAGGTAAACTTTGGAATTAAGTGTTGAGGTCTGAAAATGAATTATACAGTATTTTATAAGATTTTCAGATTATCTTGTATCATGCCTTTAGGATTTGAGAATCTGCAGTTGTGATAGAAATACGTAGCTACTGTCCAGAATATATTGTTACGATATTTTATGATTGGTTGTTGGTAACCTAAGTAATGTTGTTCTTGTGATTTTTAGGTGTTAGGGCCTTAACTAAAGAGGAACATTTATACATTAGGTTGTGTAGATTAGGTAAGTACTTCTCTACCGGAGAAGAGATTTGCACGTAATATTGAAGTAACTTGAGTAGAGTACTTATATTGCTGAAATGCATTCCATTCCGAGCATGTTGCATTCATTATGCATTCATGAGATTCATTGTGCATTCATGCAATAGGTGTTCCGGAGGGAGTAACACTCCTCGAGTTCGAGGGAGTGATTCTGGAGGAGGACCAGGAGCAGCCGGGAGAACTCGAAGAGGCAACCAACGAAGGACACGTCGTTGACGAGTTACCGGAGTGTCCGGATCATCGCCCGTCCTCTTTTCTGAAAGACAAGCCCCGGTGTATGCTGACCCATTCGTTTTATATATCAATCTTGAGTACTCTTACTTGTTTACTGCATTAAGTTGTAGGAGTTGTATGAAAACCCTTGTTGCATTATACCTGTCCTTGTCCAGATATCATACTTAAACCCTAAATTAGGTTTAGGCACGTGTTAATGCTTAGCCCTGCTTAGTCCGGTAGAAGTCGGGTGATTTACGGTCATCCGTGAGATGTAGGATTGGGTCACGAGTGGCTATGTTGGCTATCGTGGATGGAACCATGCCTAAAAATAAATTTGAGACCGGACGGGAGTTCGATAGTGCAGCCGCAAGACACTTCACGTCTTAGGTGCGGAGCTATGCCCGTTTGAGTCGTTTAAGGAGCGATTCGCTATACGTCCTTGAGTCATGTTGAACGCAGTCTAACACTTAGTTGGCCGGATAAGTCATTCTGACCGTGAATCCGAGTAATATAGTTCAGGCCGGGAATCGACTGGTAGGTCGCATCTTGGAGGAGAGTAATGATTGTGCTTGGGGACATTGGCGTGAGACCAAGGGAGGGTTAGAGTCCCTAGCACCTGGCAGAGTGTCACCCTTGGGGATGCGACATCAGTCAGACCCGCGGCTCCTGAACTGTACCAAAGGTGATCTGAGCAGCCCTCGCCAGGCGTGACTCGGTGAGTGTTAGAAATACCCCTCCAGCTGGATAGGAATTTGATTCGAATCACCGTCGCTCCCGGTTAGTGAGCACTTGACTTGAGCAGTGGCAATATAGATCTCATTAAATTGAATAGATGGTTAAGCGAATGATATAATATTGCCACAACTTTATACCTGCTATGGATATAATAATATTATTGTTTGATTATACTCAAGTGAATGTTTAGTACATGTGCTAAGATAGATGACAGGTTAATGTTAAAAATAACTGCTAGTACAGGTTAAAAGAGTTTAAATTACTTATGCTTTTCCGCAAATGTGATGTCAGCCAGCTCCACTTATGAAAGCCTTGCATGATCCTTGGTGTCTCTTATTTTCTGTTTCGACGGGTAAGTCTAGCTGAGTACATTCCCATACTCAGGGTTTATTCCCTCCTGTTGCAGATGACATGCTTTTATCAGGGCTTCTGCAAGACCTGCCTCCACCCCGCAGGTGACAAGGACTAGATCACTCGGGCGTGATCGTCTGTTAGTTACTTTCCTTAATGCTTTTGTGGGATGGTGATCTGTAAGACTAGCAGTAGTATTTAAACTAAATGCGTGTGTTATGCTTCCGCTACTTTATGAACTCAGTTTATAATAATTTGCGACTCCGTGTGTTGTAAGCGAACTTCTGAACCACTTTTGAAATGTAACGTGTGATGTGTATGTTGAATGATACGATCTTGGTTGTAAAAGAGTTAGTTTGAAATCCTTCGTGGTTTCGATTGACTACCGGGATTATATGGGCTCAAGTTCGAAAATTTGAACGTTTCGGCGCTTGTTTTTGTACTTGTGCTCTTATAATTTGGTCGGTTCTGTTACAGTACTGATACGAGGTGTGCTGGTACGGGCTGGGCTGGTACGGGCTGTGCTAGTAGGGGCTTTGCTGGAAAGGTACATGCTGAAAGTTACCTTGCTGGAAAGGACCGAGGTGGATGGAGCCCTGTGGGTACGGGCCTGGCTAGAAGAAGCCCTGCTAGAAAGGACCCTGCTAGAAGAAGCTCTGCTGGAAAGGACCGAGGTGGGAAGGGCCATGTTGTGTAGGGTGCCTGTGCTAGGGTATGCCGAAGCCCGGTGCCTCGTCCTCGTCAGACGACTCGTCCTCATCATCCTCTACCTCAACTGGGGCCTTGTCAGGGCGGTGTGGTGGTGTACGCACGCCAGAGGTGGACCCTGTCACGGGGTCCGAAGAGCCCGCAGGTGTCCTCAGAGAAGCCGAAGCTGTGCTATGGGAACGCGGAGGGTTTGCTGGCGGCTCCCACGGAGTGTCCATGCAGCTCAATTTCTAGGCTAGCCTCCTCAAACTCCTACTTATTTTCTGCAAACACATGTCTGGACTCATATTATTTAGGACAACCTTTTGACTCGTACAACATTAAAGGATATTTTCAACGTGTTGCTTACGTGCACAAATGTCTCAAGCGCGCCTCGCCCTTTGTTCCTGCAATCGTGTAGTTGAAACGCTGCTTCGTTGGACATCATTGACAATTGTCTGGCCTGCATATATAAACGAGGTTTCACCTTGATGTTACAATTTACTAAAACTGAAATACAACCCACCCAAAGTGCACGGACCCAGGATCTTACCACGTATCTCTAAAGGGGGGCTCTCTGTGGCTGCGTCTCGTGCATAGTCGCATCTTTGTATTCGTCGGCAACGATGTCATCCTCGGAGTCGGCAGAAAGTTCTCCCCCCTGATACGGCTGCCTCACCTGCACACGGGTCGACCTGTGAAGCCACTGTAGGTACTCGTTGAAGGCATGTGGGTCATGTGGCGGGCCATCCTGTAGCGGCTGCTTCTCCCTTCTCTCCCACCTCTCGATGTATTGTGCATGTATCTCACGCCAGTCCTTCTGCTTCATCCTCAGCCTGCGGTCCACACTGCAACAAGTTTAGACGGTGTTAGTGCACATAAATGCAATGGCGTAGTTATGCCAAATTAGTTGATACATAAATATGATTTTGCGAACCAACCTGTGTAGCTCCTTGCCCGTGGAGTAAAGAGGTGGTGGCACGCCCATACGTTTATCAAACTGCCTGCAAACCCGGATAGGATAGTGCATCTCAACCACGTGGAAGAAAACAAGCAGAACGTTGGACTAAAACTCGTCGCTCTCTTGCCAACACTTCGGACTCAAGTGGCCCCGTAGGTCGGGATTGTCGTAGGGTTGCCAATACACCTAGCAAATAGCAATTCAATTAGTCTTTAACATTGACAAGATAAACTATTAGGATGCAAATGAAAGACCCCCAACGTACGTGCATGTGTGTTAGCACGTCAATCAAGTCGGTGTACTCCCTGTACTTTCGCTCTGCATTCCCTGTGACCTGCTCTGCCCCGCTCCAAATCCACAAGGCTGTAGGCATTGTGTCCTGAGGCTCTCAATTCTGCATTGTACACAAAAGATGAATTAGTTATTTATTAAATAAAGTTTCGTACGTAATGCTAATGCAATTAGTTTCGTCGTAAATTACTTACTGGCAAATTAGCTATTCTGGGGCACCCGATAGGCCACCGGTACCAGATCCAGATCTGTAACAGGTACGAGCAATCTACTGCTTGGTCAATTCCTCTTCCTCCTTAATAAAATGAGTGGCTGCCTTTCCCCACAACCTAGCCTCCCTTATATTCCTCTGTGCGAGCTCCCACCTCTTCACAAAATATTCGTTGCACTTCATGAAAGAGAACTCAACAATCCCAAACATTAGCAATGAGCGAACTCCGGTGAACACACGGTTGAAAGACTCGGACGAGTTGGTGGTCATGATGCCGTACCTGAATCCACCCTTGTCGTATGCTAGTGCCCACTTTTCCTTCTGTTCCTTCTAGTCCTGTAACCATATCTTGGTGGCTTGGTTCATCACTTTGTCTAGTTCTCTCATTTTCTCCTTGAACTGGTACTCTGTACGCACACAACATAGAGCCTTAACCATGTCACTAACCTCCTTCTTCCTCTGACGTCGCCAGAAATTAGCTGCAAAATGACACATGCACCATCTATGCACCAAAGACGGGAACCCTTCGATATCTTCACCGGCGGCGTGGAGAATCTATGCGTGTTGATCCAAAATCAAACATATAGTGCGTGATGCCCCAAGCACTTGGGTACGTAGAAGTCGCATGAACCATGACCACGACGAATTATTCTCTCCCTCTACCAAAGCAAAAGCCATTGGTACTATCTGGTCCTCCAAATCAACCGCTGCAGCCATCATCAAAGTGCCCCTATACTTTCCCGTCAAGAAAGTGCCATCAACAAGGACCACTAGCCTACAGAACTGGAAAGCATGCTCCGTCTGAGCAAACGACCAGAAAACACGACGTAGCACATACCTCACCGAGTTCTGCAAAAACATCCCACCGATGTCCACAAACCATTTCATGCCATGGTTGTAGTAATTCATTGTAGATAGTATTCGGGGAATCCGGTTGTACGCCTCCTCCCAACTACCCCATCGAATCGCTAGTGCAATTTGCTTTGCACGCCAAGCCTTGTCATACTTCACATGATACTTTACAAGTTCATATATGGACTGCCGTAAATAAGACATCGAGACGTCATTATCCTTGTCAACGAGCCCCAATATACGATGGGCAAGGTAACGTGCAGTAAGTTGTGGATGATATTCTTTACCCTTATTATCCAAGCATAAATGGGGTTAGACCAATTTACTTATCCTCCATTTGCCATCACTCGCTTTCTTCCTTGCAGTAAGCCTCCACTGGCATGGATAACCTGCTTTGCAGGTAATGTGGTACCTCAAGTTCTTATCGGAATGAGTCACCAAGTATGGTCTATGGTGGTACACAGCATAATCCTAAAGAAAGAGCTTCATCTCTGACATTGTATTGAATATCATGCCCTTCTGAAGGATTACATGCTCATGGTTATACAGTGATTCTACACACATCTGCAGACCTGTGTCACAAGTTGCCATATGTACCATGCTGACATCCCTGTAGTTCGGAACACCACTTAAAGGTACACCGCCCTGGCTCAGTTGCATGAGTTCTGTCTCTGTGTAAGGGGGCGGTGCAACATAATGTTATGCTTCGCTGATCCTACCCCATGAATCAAAATACGACGCACCACCCTCTGGTAAATCATGGACTAGCCTGCCCTGAGTCGGCATGGCATGAAGCACCAAAAGTGAAACATCGGACATTGTAACATGAACCGGCGTCGCATGGGCAGCTCTATCATCTTCGTCGTCGTCATCGTCGTCATCATCGTCGTCGTCGTCATCATGACCGAACTAGTTCTCTTTCCCTTGCTCCTGCTCTTCACATTCGAACTCCCTCACATTGAAGTCATTGCTTATACAACCGACTGGATATGAATGCAACTGCTCCTGCGTCAACTGACCATCCATATACAACTGACTGGATGTGAATGGAACTGCTTCTTCATCACCTCCAACATCGTCATGATGATCATTCTCCAACCTGTACCCATTCTCCACAACCACCTCAGCAATGGGTGAGTTCGAGCCTGTGAGAACCCTAGTGTAGCGGGACCAATGAGCAGGGTCGCGCAAAGGTATGACATATTTTACCCGAGTCTTCCCACTGTCAAATCTCCCCTTGATTGTGAAATCACCGTCAAACTTTGCGTTCAAACGCACACAAAGGTCATTGAAGCTCGGTGGTTCATCGAACCATTCCAACTCCTCTTCCATATCCTCAAATTCACCATCTTCCTTCCTAACAATTCCTCTAAAATAAACTCGGACACAACAATCCATCTGAAAATCATTCGACCAAACTTTCTCAAGTCGTCCAAACAAACTAATTATACTAAGTTTATTAACTACACTATACTAACTAAACTAACTAAAGTAACTATTTATATCACATATACTAACTTCACTAATCTAAACTAAACTAACTAACTATTCTAACTATTTATAATACCTAAGTAACTATTTATATCTCCTATACTAACTTCACTAATCTAAACTAAACATATTAACTATTTATAATACATATACTAACTTTACTAATCATACTAACTAAAATAACTATTTATAATTTTTATACTAACCATGCTAGCTAAAATAACTATTAATAATACCAACTGAACAATTAAACTAACTACTTATACTAACAATACTAAATAAACTAATCTAGCTAACAATTATAGTACATAAAAAAACGAAATTACCTGCTCGTGGAGGGGGCGGCCCTGCCGCCGGCTGCTCGCGCGGGAGAGGCGCTGCTGCCTCTGGCGTCCTGCGCGGGCGCGGGGGAGGAGGCGCGCGCGCCTGTGCCGCGCGGGGGGAGCGCTGCCTGCTGTCCGCTGCCTGCACTCGCGCCTGGGGGCGGGGGCGCGCTGCTGCATCCTCCGCCGGCGGGGGGTGGTGAGCGTCGGAGCATCGGCCTTCTTTCTCTCTGGCACAGTGACCGTTCTACCTCATAAGCGAAACAAAATAACCCCCGCTGCCGCTCTTTGATCTGGGGAGCGGTAAGGCTGCCGCTCCCCAGATCAAGGAGCGGCAGCGGGGGGCGCGTCGGGCTTCGCGACCACTCTATCTCGCGCGAAAGAAAACAACACACCCCCTGCCGCTCCTTGATCTGGGGAGCGGCAAGGCTACCGCTCCCCAGATCAAGGAGCGGCAGCGAGGGGTTTCGGCTAGCACACTTTTCCAAAATATAGTGCGCGCCCCCGCTGCCGCTCCCTGATCTGGGGAGCGGCAGCCCCCTGCCACCTGTTCGCCACTACCACCTCAGCAGCGTTGTCGCTCCTCCACGTGGGGAGCGGCAAAGTTGAAATGCCGCTCCCTCGCGTGGAGAGGGGTCAAAAGTGTTAGATATAAAAAAAAAACTTTCGATGCTAAAATTAAAAATAGTTTTTAAAAAGTGTTAAAAATAAAAAAAAATCCTCACCGGCCACCTTTGAGGCCGTGACCCATGCGGCCATGCCTATGGACTTGCGCACTGCCGGCCTACCAGCCCATAGCGCGACGTGCTTCCTGCTGCAGATTGCGGTGCCGCCTCTGGTTGGCCAGCTTACCCCATTGGGCGCAGGACGCACAAATCGGCCAGGGCCCAATGCGCCAGGCAGTCCAGCAGGCGAGCGTGGAGAGCAGAATCATTGCTCATGGTGTCAGGAGTCGTCGAGCAGCAGGCGAGCGGAATCAGGAGTCGTCGAGCCGGGGATTCCCGTGGAGAGCAGCAGGCTGTGGGCGTGCGACATGACGACGTGGTTGGGGAGGGACGTCCGTTGGGGAGCAGGCACCGGCAGGCAGCCGAGGCAGGTGACCGGAAAAAGTCCATACTATTGTGGAAGTTTAGTTTTCCTCCTTAAACTCGAAAACTGGGTAAACCACTTTTTTAACTTTTAAAACTGTTCATTTTACCTCTCTGACCCGGTTATAAATGGTTTTCAAAGAAGGTTTTATCTTTTTCTTTTTATTTATTTTGGCTGAATATTTAAAAAATCATAATAAATTATAAAAAACCATAAAACGGAAAATTTAATTTTTAGGACTCCACGTGAGTAGATATACACATTAAATATATAATATGGTATGCTTTAGTATAAAGTTTTTGTCGTACTTTTAGATCTATGTTTTTTAATTAATTCATAGTTGTAGTTTCTATTGTCTAATTGTGGTGAAATTTTTATGGTAGTCTAATTATTTTATGATTTAACAGTAGTAAAAATTTCATACTTTTTTTTCTATTTTTACACACTTTTAACTATTTTAAAACTATTTAAATAGCATAAAAATAAATAAATCTATAACTGTTATATATGATCCAATGAGCATGAATTTTTTACTACAATTCAATCATATAAAAATTAGCCCACCATAAAAATTTCGCCACAATTGGACTATAGAAACTATAGCTTTGAATTAATTACAGAAAAGCATAGATTGAAAGCTACAACAAAAACTTTATGATGAAACATACCATATTATATATTCACTGTGTAGATCTACTCATGTGGAGTCCAACAAAATTGGATTTTCCATTTTATGATTTTTCTATGATTTACTATGATTTTAAAAAAAATCAGCCGAAATAAATAAAAAAGAAAAAAAACAAAACCGCCTTTGAAAACCACTTATATCCGGGTCAAGGAGGTAAAATGAACGGTTTTAAAAGTTGGGAGAGGTGGTTTACTTGGTTTTGGAATTCAGAAAGGAAAACTAGACTTTGAGGATAGTTCAGAGAGGTAAAATAGGCTTTTTCCACAGGTGCCCTAGTCGATCCGGTGATGGACCTAATGTCTAGGGCCAAAGCCCAAAGCTACATGAGGGTACTAAGTACTACTGGGCCACGACTAGGGCCTTGGCCCTAGGGTCCTTAGGCCCAGATTCACCCCTAATGTTAGGATCTTCAGCTGTGCGTCATAGTTTTGCTCAGAAAAAACCTGTGCACCATAGTTTTCTTCTGCTCTTCAATGTTGCCCGTGTTAGTGCTAGGGTGTCATCTAGAGACACAAATCAACCAACCAAAACATAATATATGTTCTGATAATTGATCATGAATAAAAATGAAGGGCACAAAAAAGTCCATGATACCCTAACTTGGTTCCATTCCATAGTCACGGAATATCATTGTTGAATTATACACATATCTGGAAACAACGAACTTTATGCTTGCTTTGTTTGCTAAATGAATGTCCAATAATCTGATGAGTGAATACCATTTTGCCAGCCAAAGACACCAACGAACAAGTTCACATCAATTCTCTGAATCATGTAAGCACATGAAACGACATCAACAGACCCTTTTGTCCCAAGCAGGCTAGGGTATGGAAGGGATCAACAAGTAGATCAGTATTTGTTACATTAGTAACTCATAGATTCTAGGTTATGATTTGGGTACTTAGATTGCTAAATTATGTATGCATATATGGTTATAGGAAAGTTCCTGCCTGAATTTAACCAACCTCCTTCTGACGAGGATTTTTTTTCCTTTTTCAAACAAGAGCAGTCTCTAGTTGCAAGTGTGCTAATTTCATTACAGATCTTTGGAAGGCTGTGGCTGAGGATCACAAGAGATTTCTGCTAATAATTGCAGTTCATGCTGCCTGGAGAGGTCATGGATTTGAACGAGATTGACATGTAGCGTGCAAAGATGTGTCCATAAATCGTAAGCTTTTTTGTTAGGTAGTATATATAACGATGCATCTTGTATATTTTTTCTTCATTTCTTCATCTAATTATGCCGCATCCAAGTGGTTGAGGTGGAAGGGCGCAGGTTAAGCATGGGACATCAAATGGATACTCCACGAGCTTATGGCCACAGGGGTATGCGGTGTCCGCCATTATTTTAGTCTTTCAAGAAACTTCAGTTTTATCAAAAAAGAATTGTAGAAGTTATACATGTATATTTCTCGTCATATGTTTTGTTGGTTGAGTTGCATCGTAATTATTAAAAAAGGAAGCAATTGGAATACAAAATTGGCTATAAAGTTTTAGAGATTACCGGTTTGTGAAATATTTTTCATGTAGCAAAGCATGAGTAATTTTTTTTTGTCTTTGAAGAAATTTAACTTTTGTTATCTCATATTTTAGTTGTTTTAATCTGCTATTTGAATACCGCCGTAACATTAGCATAGGCATACTACTCATGACGTCTAATATTCCACCCTCTTTATTCTAAATTATAAGTCATTTGGATTTTTATAAAACATAATATATGTTTAGATACACAGTAAGAATATATACCTATATAGTTTTATATATCTAGATAGTCAGTAAAATATAACCGAGCGAGCAGCATGAAAGAGCTCAACGGAGAGCCGAGAACATCGGCCAACTGTGCGCCGGCACCCCCAAGAAAAAAGAAAAAAACGGTGTGCGATGGCAGATCGGGTCGTCCTGCACCGCGGAGGCTGCGAAAGAGACCACAACGCCGCGCAGCCGGCAGGCCGCGGCCGGCCGTCGCGTGGCTCGTTGGTACGCCCGCGAGCCGCGACCCCGCTTACACCATGGTCCGGCCTACACTTATCCGGCGACGTTACTCACGATGCGATGCGAGGCCGGACCTGGGGACAGCTGCAGCTGGGGCCTGTCCTTATTTAAACCCTGACGCCACCTTCCTAGTGCCGCTCTCCTCAAGTAGTCAGTCAGTCGTCTCTACCTCATCCACCTGACGAATCTTGATTCTTGAGGTGAGGCTGCCTGGTCTGTCGTCTCCCTCGACCTCCTCGCTTATTCTTTTTTTCGCGATGGGGGGAATATAGCCCGTTTTTCGTTAAGAGGAGTACCTCCTCCCTTATTCGATGCTTCTTGCTCCTCCTGCAGCCGTAACCATAGATCTGTGGGGTTTTTTTGGGGGGTTTTGATTCAGATTTAGTTTCCTGCCCATGATTTCTTCTCTCACCAGCAAGAGGCTGTCACTCCAACCAATAGAACTTATGTACAAGCTGTTCGTTGCCTCCTCCCAGTGCCTGGCCAGAGACTGATGGTTTCCCAACTTCTGTTTTACTAGATTTTGGTTCATTGTTAAGCACGTGCTCAGTTCTTTTGTTGGGCATTAATGGAGTAACCACAGCATTGCTTCTTTGGCCAATTGAAAATGTTTGTTCTGTTCATTGGCAGAATGCAATAGAAGCGGAGAAAGAGTATCCGTGATGGTAAATAACAACTGTAAGTTGTAGGGTAATCGTATTGATTTTGTGCTACTGAGACTGAGCAGGCTTGGAACTGGATGCGTTAGTTTTCTAGATCTGGGAATTTGGTCGTTTTGGCCTACTCATGCTATTATGTTTCCTTCCACTGCCTTGGGATTCCAAGAAATTTAACTGATGGCCCAAAATTTCAGCTACACTGCCCTGTTCGCTCGGCTGAAAAGTCATAACTGAAAGTACTAGCGATTCGTTGTGAGAGAAAAATATTGTTCGTTGCCTTTGAAGATTTGTTGATATATGTCAATTGGTATACTGTGAGAAGAAACTAACCAAAGTCCTGTTTTGTTATGCTCCAGGTTGATTTGGTGTCATCTCTTTTAGCTGCAACTGCAGCAAGCTGTGATCATGGCATCGCTGAGTGCCGACCTTTTCTATGATATACTGAAGCGTCTCGATGCTGCAGCTCTGGCAAGAGCAGGCTGTGCCTGTGCTGATTTTCGTGCCATATCAAATGAAGAGGATCTGTGGGAAAATGCTTGCACATCTCTGTGGCCATCAACGAGACAAGATGATGTTAGGAGCTTAATTGTTTCTGTTGGTGGATTCAGGAAGTTTTATGCAGATTGTTTCACCCTTATATTGAACAAGGATGTCCCTGTGGTTCAAACTAATGAAAGTAATTTCTTTGCCGAAGAATGGGCTGAGTCTGACTACTACTATGATGACTTGGATGAGCTTGAAGACTCATTGCCTTCGGACTTCGTATCTCTGATTGATGTATGGTACAAAGACCGTGCACTCTACTCAAAGGTCATGTGGGGAATTCCCAACTCAGACAGTGCCAATGGATGGTTCTATAACTACCCATTCCGGATAGACTTGTTTCAACACTCAGCTGAAAACAATGAGAACAATAATGGAGAGGTATTCCTATCCACCATCAATGACTTACCATCGGTACCCTCGATGGAGCAAGAAAGGAAAGACGGGAAGCTATGGAGGGAACTGAATGATGGCATAAAGTTGAGCTGGATCATTGTCAACCGAAAGATGAAGCGGGCAGTGAACCTAACGAGTTGGCACCCGCTGAGTGGGCAGAGGCACTGGCCAACCGATACTGATTTCGTTCTACGGTTTGGGTCTGTCCTTCCGGCAAAGGAGGTCCTGCCCTGCCAGGTAGCAGAATGCATTCTGTTGATGAAATTCCGCGTGACAAGCATGGGCAGCGAGGAGGCTGGGGAACCTTCAACACTTGCGCTGACGGAACTGAGTATGCAGATCGAAGACATGGGCCGTGTTCATCTCAATGGGCGCTGCAGCCTCCTCCTTCTCAAGGAGGCTCTGAGCTGCCACCGGAGCAGGAACTATGATGAGGTGCTGGAGTCTTGCAATTTGTATCTGAAGGCACAGAGTGAGCTGAAAGAAGAGAAGATACGCAGTGAGTGCCGGTTCGACACACTCTGTATTTTCAGTGGCATTACAATATTTGCTGCTATCTGCACCATGTGCTATAGAAAGTTTTAGAAGTTTTGACTTTCTAGATAAGGCTAGCTGCGGATTTAATAAATGTTGTAGTGATGCACATGCTTGAGAGCTTGTAAATACAGCCTACTTACTATTGCTGGTTATTATAGTTCTCCTTAGATATTTCATGGGGAAAATAACCTAATGTCCTCATATATGCAATATGTTGCAATATTTTGGATGTTGACCAGTAGTCAGTAGAACACCGCCAGAGCAATAGAAGCTGAAGTCTTATAACAAAAATATGTTCCATACACCTTGGTGCCAATGCATCATTACTTACAAAAATCTCACTAGTAATGCCATTTGCACCAATTTGATTTTTAATAAAATAAAAAAGAAACACGTGAGAGGTCAACAACATCAAGAACGACCTCAGAATAATGGAGGGGCTAGGGAATAAAATGGCCCATGGACCATTATAACGCGCCCAAACCATGTGCAGATAAAGTGTAGCCTATACAAGTCACGGATAAAGCTGCTGGTGATCATCCGTGGAACGAAAATGATGAGAATGCTGGACAGCGTGGACTCTCCCTCCTGTGGAGAGGAAAATAGGAACGCGTGACTCTGTGCAACGGAAGGCTTTATTCATAGGCAGCCGTGTCTCAGAAAAGATCGGCTTTCTTTTTCTGCAACTCTTGCTTCCACCTTGGCTGCTCGTAGAATTCCTCTTTGGTCATACCAAATACGGTTTCGAATTCACTGTCCACCAAATATGTCTGCAGAAGCAAAATGAACTTAGCCTTTGGAATCCATAAACATGAGGTGCAGTAAATGCAGAAGAGGCTGCCATCAGTTGATAGATATTCCAATGAGATGAAAACGATTAAAAAACGTCATCGATTTAGTTGAGTTTGTAATAAACCCAGCTCAATAATTATACTTCAATTAGAGAAATGGTCACTATTCCTGCTTCTGTTGCAAATAACTGCTGGTTGCGGTACTAGGCCTACAAATTACTAAGAGTATCATTATCTTTTTGAAGAAAAGAGCATCATTACCTTGGTGAGCATAGTTAACTCATAAATATATATGAAACTGAAAGCATAGAACGATTCCATTTTCTGCAGTTGTAACAGAAGAATTTGGCTGTGGTTCTGATAAAATCTTGACCATTTCATTTATTCTCCTTGTCTAGATCAGTTTGTTTATTTTCCAAATAACCTTCCACACCTCGTGTTCTTCACGACTAACAGCAATTGCGGCAAAACGACTACAGTCCTGACTGGTGTTTTACAAATTGGAAGTCTGAGATATTAGTAACCAGAAGTTAACTCAGAAATAGGACCTTGAAGCAAAGTTATAAGAAATTTCCAAAACTTGCCTATTTACTCTTTATGGTGTGAGTAAGCTTGCCTACAAATGTTTACAAGCAAAAAAGATCTATCTAGCATGTCCTACAGGGAGAGGAAACCGATCCAGTAAATGGAAATTTTGAAGTAAATGCTAAGCGCCTGAGCCTTAGTTGAGGTGAACTTAGGTGCCTATTTTCTTCCTAGTATAAATAAATCCACCAGTCCTAAATTGGTCTAGATTTAAATAATGCACACAAAGTTTCATCTATAGTCACGACAAATACTCAGCCCTTTCACAAGGAAATGAGGTAATAGAAGAGGGAGAACTTTTTTCAAGGATGCAGTGGAAATCACAAACCTCTCTGCGCTTGTAGTCTATCCCACCAACAGGGTCAGTGGACTTTGATATCAAGCGTTCATAGCTAAAGGTCGTCTGGCCTCCATTTTCGTTAGCAGTCTGTTCCTGTGAGACATCAGGCTCTGTTCGGACATCTTCAGGCCCTGTTTCTAACTGATGGGGAGAAGCAGGAGCTAATTCAGTCTTCTCAGCATCTGCATCATGTGAAGGCATCATCAACCTTTGCCATCAAGCTAAGAGGTAAAAATTAATCACAGAATTCCCATGGGTTCATCTTCATCTACTTTCTTGCAGTTATTAAGCGAATCCTATTAATTATTCATAAGTAAAACTCAAGTAGTTTAAAAAAAAGAGTAAAACTCAAGTAAACACAGTTAACAAACTTAAACACATCTCAGATCTTTTTTTTACTCTTCCAGAGCAAAACCAAAAGGACACGATTTGACTATTTCTACAAAAACAAAGTGATGCAACATGCCGGTGCTAAAAATATCCAATATTATTTACCAGAATTACTACCATAACAGGAACAATATCACTGGGAGCTTCAGACATGCTTCTAGTTTTGTTATCTTCCTAAAGAAAAGGTGAAACTTCAAATCAAATTTAGGCTGGCAAGTCTAACCTGCTGTTGGAGACGACCTACTGTGGCGGGGGCTGTGAGATCCCTCTGCAGTCAAAACATTGGACAGTGCTGCAACAGCAGCGGCTCTTTGAGACCCTTGGCCTGAATGAGATTGTGTGCTGCTGGGTTTTGACGATGTATTAAGGGCAGAGGACAAGGCAGCCATTGCTGAAGCACGTTGGGTATGCTCGCTGTCACCTGATGAGCTTGTGGGCCTCTCATCTGACTGAAAACCCATGGGATTTGGTGGTTAGCAGATAAGAAAAATCAGGAAGGAAATTATTATTAGTTTTGAAACAGAGGGAAGGAAATTATTAGCAGTACCTGTTTTCCTTGCGACGATGGATTCAGTGCAGATGAAAGAGCTGCCAAGGCTGATGCCCTTTGAGTTGGCCCACCATCACCTGCTGAGCCCTTATTTCCGCCCTGGAAGCAGTTAAAAAGGCATGAAGCAGAAAAAAAAGGAAAATAACATGTATCATTCTTTGTAAATTGAATAGCAAAAGTGAACTTACCTCTGAATGCATTCCAAAAAGAACTGAAAGTTTCTTCTCAAAAGAGTTTCCATGAATCTGTTTCAAGAATGACATGTATCAGCTTAACCACAAGCAAAGAAAAAAGGTATACCGAATATTGGACATATGAGCAAAGTCCATTAAGTGAAAAAAGGTAAACCTTCAAAATATCAGCTATTCCGTACAAATAGATAATAAATGGAACATAGTTAGAACGAAAAGCTGAACTTGTGAAATACAGAAGTAAATATATAAGAGCATACCACGGATCGTGTGTTATCCCAGGAGAAGTATGTCCTGAAGAAGCAAGGTTCATTCCCTTCATTGACTTTATAGAGAGGCACATCAGGAGAAATACCTTCAAAGGCCACGGCATGTTGTACGTATTTCTGGGAGGGAAGCAATCGTTGCTAGGAGTTGGACAATAATGATCCAACCAAAAACAGAAAGGTTAACACTTAAACTTGGTACCTACCTGGCCAATGTCAAATGCTTTCTGTTTTTCTTTTGTCTCCACACACTGACCCATCCAAACAAAAACCTCACAGTGTGTATCAAGTATCATTGTATCTTCGGTCAACAAATCATCTTGTGAAAAATTGAAAACTTCAGTAACCTGTGTACAAGTGAGCTTTCAGAATTTTTTGAAAAAACAAGATTATTGGAACACGACCAATTTGGATCAAATCAATACAGCAACATACCTCCAGCTTCCCTGACAAATGGTGACGATGTTATCGTGATTGGAGCCAAAAAAATGATAATAAAACATTAGGGTCACTATAAAGCATAAAAAACAGAATGTGGTAAGATTGAGAAACACTGTGAATAGAAGGTTTGACTACTACTAACCATTCCTAAGAGAGAAGGTATACAAATGAGGCTCTCTAATAAGAGCATCAGGTGCAGCATTTTTACTTGTATAACTCTGCTTTCCACCAATAGAAGACCAGAAAATAGAGCTCTCAGTGCCCTCTTTGCAATGTTTGACAGCAACACCGGTCTGTAGGATTGGGGGTACAGATAATTTAAGTGAGTACTAGTTGCCATGATAAGACATGTCAATTACTTGCAATTTTATCAGAATCAAGTGCTGCTGAGGGAGGAGGATTCAGCAACCAGCGTAGTTCTGTCCAACCTCGTTGGATCATTAATAAACCTTAAATTAGACAGCAGTGAGAAAACACCAGTATTTGTGCATACAATTATTACCTTCCAGCATGATGAATTTTATCATAAAGATCATTCTGTTAGCAGCTTTCAACAAAATAGTCTTTCAGATTTGTTTGCTCAAAACAGGTTTTCCATAAGCTTTACATAACACTCCAATAGAGAAGAAGCACAAAACTGCAAATAAACTTGAAAAATATATTCTAAAACCCTTCTCAATATCCACTTCTAACCAATCTACTAAGTGGTAAAGAAGAAATGATTTTTTCCTTACTGCGAAGCATAAATTCATACCTTAGTCTAAAAGACTATAATATGTGCCTCTCCATTAGGTTCTTTACATGATACTGATTTAATAAATCATTGAACTAATCCTTGAATAGTGAATGAATATGATGTTAATCACAGCCATGAGTATGTTGATTGATATGGTCAATGTTAAGTAATAAATGTGGAGGCATGCTCTCCTAGAGCCTGTACATGTATTTAATTATTTATGTTCATAGAATTTTGCTTTGCTAAATGTTTCCGTGCATAATTAATTATGAATTTCATGTTTTCTATAAAACCGCTAAATTAAATAGCTTTCGCTATATTCTGCTTTTGAAGGAGCCCACCGCTAAATATCTTAGCCCATAATTTAAAACATTGCATTCGATCAATATAAATATGGTTAATTACATTCATATTCAAAATATATTGATTTCACTGTAATTTAATAATTTTTGGCAATGCTACTTTGAAGAAATATAGTCAAAGGTGTGACAATATCCTAAACGACCAAGTAAATAGGAAGAGAGTTGTTATGAACGTAGTTCATTAGGAGATAGCTAGGCGAAGTTGGATTGGAGGGAGACTAGAGTATCGAAGGATCTGGGATTAATTCTTCTTCATTGCTTTCTTTCCTTGATACATCTCCCTTTATATAGAGAGGATTATTGGTCCCCTAAGAAGGCTCAATCAAATCCTAACAAATCATATAATTAATATTATGGGCCCCTGGCCCCCTAGCTGATGCCCCATAACAAGGTTACCATGCATGAAAAGGAATTATCAAAATTGGTTTCATTGTTCCATACCTTCAGAAATTCAGCAACTTTAGCAGCCCACTGTTGTTGTTCAAAAGAACTTGAATTTCCATTCCATAAAAACATCGAGTTTTTAGTTTGCAGAACAAAACAATCCGTGGAACTCAAGGATGTTGGGACCTAGAAAGTCAAATAACAATTATTTCAAGGGAGCAAAAGGTTGGACTCTTTTAAGTTATTTACAGTGTAGTTTTGTATTAGCTATACAAACAAGGATAAAGCTTTTTCTTCATGCATGTACTCTTTAATTAAATCTGTTGGCCAAGAAAAAAAACATTTTTTTAAAAAAAGAGAGAGAGAGAGGATGATGGTATGCAGGCCATAATGAGAACATAGCGATTCCATCCAGCATTAGTTCCATACTTCATTTCCCCATAGCTTAGGATTTTGAGCAAACTCATAGATGCATAAGACTTGATATGCTATAAGAGCAAAAGTTCTTGATCTCGAGATTTAGTAAAATCAACGCTAACCTAGAAAATTGCTATGGCCTATTTTTAATATACGCCACAGGTAATGGATGATAGGCATGACGGATATTGCTTAAGTATTATTGCCTACTTTTTCTCATTAACTTAAAATGTTCAGGATGCTTATGTGAATGGAAGTCAATATATTTATAAGAACATGTAGAGGTAAGAAATACCGCATCAACTTGAAGTGTTTTATTGTTATGAACTGCTGTTCCAGAAATTCGAATGAGAGCAACGCCATCAGCACAATATGTTTCATCTTTCAGACCCTTCTCTTCTACAAATTTCTTATAACCAGAGCTAGTACCACCCTGCATGATTTGACAAATACATTCTGGTGATTTCTGGAGTAATGTTACAAAACATTTTTTATTTCTATAGAATGCTCCAATATTGTAACATTTTTTATTTCTATAGAATGCTCCAATATGAGTTCTTTGTAGACCAGCACACATTTATCATTAACCCACTATACATGACATAATCACAGTGAGCATCATACCTTAAGAATAACCATTGGTTGGAAAAGAGCAACAAATTGTGGTGGCTCTTTTCCTTGATAAATACGACCCTACAATAACACAAATAAGATACGAAACTCATCCAGAGGAAATATTTTAAATAATAAAAAAATCAAAATGTGAATACAGTACCAGGACAGGTCTTCCTTTCAAAGAATTCCAAGTTGTATTTGCTATTTGAAAAGCCGCCTCTTGATCTTCCTACGTTAAATAAACAAAGAGTAATATATATATATATATATATATATATATATATATATATATATATATATATATATATATATATAGCTACAAAATAAGTTATTTTATAGCCACCTCTATTTATGATAATTTTATATACTAATTTACGACAATGTCAGTATATATTTACGATAGTTGAATTACTATAACACATGAGGATATTTACCATAATGTTATAGTAGATCACATAGTAAGGAGTTATTATAATCTTGTAAATTAGCATAGCAATTATCGTAACTCAAAGTGGCTACAGAATAAGTTATTTTGTAGCTAGCTGTCGGGTAATATATATATTTTGTAGCAATTATCGTAACTCTGCTGTGATATATATATATCACAGCAGAGTTGCATGGGCACTAGGTCCACCATGAACCCTTGTATATGTTAAGTACATCAAGGCTCATATAGTCATATATTAATTATAGGACACACAAATGTGTAAGTGTTGGAACTTTAGACTATTGATTAGGGCTAACCCTAGAGGGGTAGCTTACATGGGCCTCATGGGCCTTAGCCTTATGGGCTTAATACATACTCCAACACCCCCCCCCCCCCCCCCCCCCCCCCGCAGTCTGAACTACCGGCGCAGCGGAGTTTCAAGACTGGACCAGAAAGAAGTACAAAGAAGTACATCACACACACACAAACCCCCCCGCAGCCACAACTAGCCACTGGTGACGTTGAGACTGGATCGAAACTCGGAGAAGGTCGAGGAAGGGAGGCCCTTGGTGAAGATATCCGCAAACTACGAAGTCGTCGGGACGTGCAGGACTCGGACGGCACCGATGGCCACAAAGTCGCGGACGAAGTGCAGGTCGATCTCCACATGCTTGGTGCGCTGGTGTTGGACGGGGTTGGTGGAGAGGTAGACGGCGCTGACGTTGTCGCAGTAGACGAGGGAGCTCCTGGCGAGAGGGCGGTGCAGCTCAGCCAGAAGCTGGCGGAGCCAAGCTGCCTCAGCCACGCCGTTAGCCACGGCGCGATACTCGGCCTCGGTACTGGAGCGAGAGACCACCGGCTGTCGCTTGGACGACCAAGAGACAAGGTTGCTGCCGAGGAAGACAGCGTAGCCGGAGGTGGACCGGCGGGTGTCCGGGCAGCCCGCCCAGTCAGCGTCGGTGTAGACCACCAGGTCGGCGGAGGACCTGCTGAGAAGCAGTCCGTAGCCGATGGTGCCGCGGAGGTACCGGAGAAGCCGCTTCATAGCGGCAAGGTGAGGTTCCCGCGGAGCATGCATGTGGAGGCACAGCTGCTGCACGGCGTAGGTGATGTCCGGCCGAGTGAAGGTGAGGTACTGGAGCGCGCCAGCAAGACTCCGGTAGGCGGTGGAGTTCTGGGGCTCAAGCAGCGGACCCTCCACCTCTGACAGCTTGTCCTGAGTGTCGACCGGGGTGGTGCAGGGCTTGCAGTCAGCCATGCCTGCTCGCTCCAGTATGTCACAAGCAAACTGGCGCTGGTGGAGGAACAAGCCTGAAGGTCGGGGCTCAACAGTGACGCCGAGGAAGTGATGGAGCACTCCAAGATCCTTCATAGCAAATTCCCTCTGCAGAGAGGCAATGATACTCTGGAGCAGAGTCTTACTGGAGGCTGTGAGGACAATGTCATCGACATATAGGAGCAGGTATGCAGTCTCATCCCCATGGTGGAAGATGAACAGGGAGGTGTCAGACTTAGCCTCCGTGAACCCAAGTGTCTGCAGGTAGGAGGCAAACTGAGAGTACCAAGCCCGAGGCGCCTGCTTGAGACCATAGAGCGACTTGTTCAGGCGGCAGACCAAGTCAGGGCGAGTAGAGTCAACAAACCCTGCCGGCTGGCTGCAGTAGACCGTCTCAGTCAGAGTGCCATGGAGGAAGGCATTCTTGACATCCAGCTGATGTACTGGCCAGGAGCGCTCGAGAGCCAGTGAGAGAACCGTGCGAACGGTAGCTGGCTTCACCACTGGACTGAAGGTCTCATCGTAGTCGATGCCGGGCCGCTGAGTGAACCCTCGAAGTACCCATCGAGCCTTATACCGCTCGAGAGTGCCATCAGCCCGGCGCTTGTGGGTCCAGATCCACTTGTCGGTGACGACGTTGGAGCCTGGCGGACGGGGCACCAGATCCCAGGTCTGGTTGGCGAGGAGAGCCGCGTACTCCTCTTCCATCGCACGGCGCCAGTGAGGATCCGATAGCGCCTCGCGGACGGAAGAAGGCACCGGAGAGACCGTGGAGTCCCCGGGCGCCGCCGCAAGAGCCCGGGGCGGCAGGGTACCAGCCGCGTGCCGCGTCACCATGGGGTGAACATGACGCGAGTGTCGGTGGAGGAGCGGCGGATGGTACACCGGCTGCTCAACATGGGTCGCCGGTGGCCGCGGCGGCGGAGTCGGCGTAGCCGGCGGAGAAGAGGCCGCCGAGGCAGGCGTCTCTGGAGCAGACGGAGGTGTCGCCGGACGGGCACGCCGCTGGTAGACCTGCACCGGTTGGGCAAACCGAGCAGGTGGTACAGGGGCCGGCGGTGGCTGTGCCGGGGCCGACGAAGCAGGGCCCGCAGCGGCACGGCGCTGGTAGACACGCACCGGCTGCGCAAAGCGCTCCGGTGGCGCAGGGGCCGGCGATGGCGATGCCGGGGCCAACGGACGGGGCTCCGCGGCCGGCACCGGGACGGGCGACGCGGCGGACGGTGATCCCACCCGGCCCGGGGAGGGAGCAGGGCCAGGAGAGTCGCTGGGGAGAGGCGACGCAGGGCACGGTCCCGGGGAAGGGGACGGCAGTGTGGGACCTGCAGGAGACAACTGAAATGGTGGCTCAACCACCTGGTCAGCAGGAAACAAGGAGGCATCAGGCTCAGGGGTGGATGGGGAAGGAGAGGCAGCGGAGTAGGGGAAGACAGACTCATCAAACACCACATGGCGAGAGATGAGGACCCGACGGGAGGTGAGGTCGTAGCATCGGTACCCCTTGTGATCCGGGGAGTACCCAAGGAAGACACAGAGAGTGGATCGGGGCGCCAGCTTATGAGGAGTGGTGGCTGCAGTGTTAGGGAAACACGCACACCCGAAGACTCTGAGGTGGTCATACCGAGGAGGGGTACCGAAAAGAGCATGGTGTGGGGTGGGAGCTAGGCAGGCAGCGGAAGGGAGGCGATTAATAAGGTAAGTGGAAGTGTGAAGGCTCTCAGCCCAAAAGCGAGCAGGGAGAGACGCCTGGAGGAGAAGGGTGCGCATGGTGTCGTTGGTGGTGCGGATCATGCGCTCAGCCTTGCCGTTCTGAGAGGAGGTATACGGACAAGACATACACAGCTGGACACCGCGAGCGAGGAAGAAAGCGCGCGAGGCGGAGTTATCAAACTCACGGCCATTGTCGCACTGAACGGCCTTAATGGTGAGGCCGAACTGAGTGGACACCCAAGCGAAAAAGTGAAGAATGGTGGGGAAAGCATCCGACTTCAACCGAAGCGGGAAAGTCCAAGAATAATGAGAAAAATCATCGACCACCACAAGATAGTATTTATAACCAGAAATACTGATTACAGGAGATGTCCATAGGTCACAATGTACAAGGTCAAAAAAGTGAGCCGCATGAGAAGAAGAACTAGAAAAAGGAAGGCGAACATGTCGGCCCATTTGGCACGCATGACACAAAGGCTCATCGTGAGCTCGAGTACAAGGAATGTCTGAACTACGACTGAGCTGTATCATGGCATCACGTCCAGGATGACCGAGACGCCGGTGCCAGGTAGTGGAAGGAGTGGTGGTGGCGAAGGCAGCTGACAAAAGTGACGCCGGTGAAGAAGAGGCCGACGTCGGGAAGCAGAGCGTGTAAAGGGGCCCGGTGCTGTCACATCGGAGCAGAGGACGCCGAGAAGCCAAATCCTTCACAGTAAGACCAGAAGAGTCAAACTCCACAGAACAGGAATTGTCAGCTATAAACCGACGAATAGAAAGAAGATTGTGAACCATGGACGGGGCAACAAGAACATTAGGAAGACGAAAGGAGCCATGAGCACCGGCGGTACCCACAGATATGACAGGAATGCACGAACCATTCGCCACCATGATGGACGAAGGAAGAGAGGAAGAAGGAGGATGAGCAGAAGAGAGTATACTGGGGTTTGGAGTGGTGTGGTAGGTGGCCCCGGAGTCAGCGACCCACTGCGGACCGATAGGGGGGGTCATGCCCATGGTGCTGAAGGAGTGCGCCAGGGCCGCCTGGTCCCAGCCGGAAGGTGCTGCCCACGAGGACGCCAGAGGGAGCCCAGGCGGAGCAGCAGCGAAACCGGAGGGTGTGGTCCACTGAGACCCCGGCTGGAACCCCGGAGGAGCACCGGCGAGTAGGGAGGAGGCCGACGAGCGAGGGTCACCACCGGGGGCCTGGAACGGCCACATGGAGATGCGTCCCTGACCACGGGTTGTGAAATGATGGCCAGGGAGCACCCTGTGGTGGCGGTGTGGTGGTGTTACTCCCACGGCCCCCACCATCACTGCGACCACCTCCACCACGACCGCCCCGACGACGGCGACCACCACGGCCTCCCCCACCCCCGCTCGGCCCGTGGGAGGGAGAGCCGTGAGAAGGCGGCGGCTGTGGAGCTGGGGGACGTGGCGGAGTGGCGGCCAGTGCAGTCAAGGTCCCCGAAGTGGCGGTGGAGCCCGGCTGGAAGCCCTGAGTGAGCTCCTCAGGGCCAGGTCATTGCGGATCTCCAGGAAGGTCGGCAGCGGCCGCATCCTGGTGATCAGCGACCGGAGGGTGGCGTAGCGGTCGCTGAGCCCGCGAAGGACGTTGAGGACCAGGAAACGGTCCTCCACGGGCCAGCCGAGGTCGCCGAGGGAGTCCGCCATGCCCTTCATCCGGCGGCAGTACTCGCCAACAGAGAGATCGCCCTGGGCGAAGTTGCGGAAGGTTGCGTCCAGCCGAAGGGCCCGGGCCTCAGCGTTGCCCAGGAACTGCTGCGCGAGGCCGAGCCAGGCCTGGCGGGCGTCGGTGGTGTTGCGGACGAGGTCGTGGAGTTCGAGGGAGATCGTCCCTGTGATCCAGGAGAGGACGATGCTGTCGAGGCGCAGCCACGCAGGGGTCCGCACCACGACCGAGGCGTCGGTGAGGACGTGGTCGTCGAGTGCGTAGCGGCGGAGGGTGAGCAGCATCAGGTCTCGCCAGCGGGCGTAGGACGGTGACGCGGGCTCGAGGACGACTGGGACGAGGAGCTTGATGTTCTGGACGCCCCCGGCCTGATAGTGGAGCTGCACAACCGCAGGATCGGCTGGGTCGTGCCAGAGGGCCGCGTTGTGGGGCACGCGGTGGGCCATCGAGCCAGTGGAGACGTCCCCGGCGTCGTGGGAGGCAGGAGCGCCAAGGAAGTGCTCCGCCTCAGCAACCTGGCGTCCCAGGGCGTCGGCCGCCTCACGCTCGCGCTCCAAGGCGGCGGCTGCTGCCTGCACGCGGGCCTGCCGGGCGACGAGGGCGGACCGGGCAGCGGTGAGGGCGTTGGAGAAGGCGGATCCAGGGGCTCCAGGAGGTGGGCTGGCCTGGTACATCCCCAGACCGAGGGTTGTGAGGGCCATAGCGGCGGCAGTGTGGGCTGCAGTAGCCGCCATGGCGGCGGCTGCAGCCTCCCGGGCAGCGGCAACTTCGGCGTCGGCGGCCTGGGCTGCCCGAGCAGCGGCTGCCTGGGCCGCAGCGAGCAGAGTCGCTCCAGCCGTGGCCGCAGGCGGCTCCTCCTCCCTGAGGGCGGCCCTGGCGGTGGCGGTGGCAGCTGCGGCGGCGGTCTCCTCCGAGAAAGCCTCCTCCACAGCCAGATCGGTGGTCAGGGAGGCGGGATCGGCGGTCAGGGAGGCGGCGCGGCGGCCAATGGCTGCGGTGGCAGCACCGTCGGCCGCCTGCGCGGCCATGAGGGCCAGATCGGCCCCTTCCGCGTCCAGGCTGGCCGCCGTCAGGACGGCGGCGATCTCCCTGGAGGCGGCGGCGGTAGCTTCCTCCCGCGCGCTCGCGACGGCGGCAGAGCGGGCCGCTGCGGCGGCGGCGTCCTCCCGCGCGCGCATGGTGGCGGCTGCGCGCTCAGCCCCAGAGGTGGCGGCGATGGCGCGGTTCGCGGCGGCGGCGCCAAAACCGGGCGGATACGGCAGCTGCTGATGGCAGGAGGGGGAGGAGGAGGGGTGGAGGGAGGTAGAGAAGAGGGAGAAGGGCGGCGGCAGCTGGCCAGGCGGTGGCGGCGCCGGCGGCTCTGTCATGGCTGCTGGTGGCGGCTGGAACCCTAACCCTAACCTAAGCTCTGATTACCATGTTGGAACTTTAGACTCTATTGATTAGGGCTAACCCTAGAGGGGTAGCTATATAGGTTCCATACATGGGCCTCATGGGCCTTAGCCTTATGGGCTTAATACATACTCCAACAGTAAGGACCATCATTATTTTAAACAAACGTGTGCAATAATAGCTTCTATTTGGATGTGAGAAGAATTCATGACAAACAGCTTTACAAAAAAGATTAATAAGAAGGTTTCAGTTGACAATGTGACTATGACAAGCAAAATAATAAAAATGCATTCCAATAATGGGGGTTGACGGAAGATGCAAAACAAGAAAGTTCAGTGCACTACATCTTAAGCATGTTTATATTTAAATGACAATTACCTGTACACTATTTTTCCCAATCCAATAAGTTAGATAGAACTCTTCTTTTTTGTCAGCAGAATGATAAGTGTAGAGAACAACATAACAGTCTCTACTGTAGAATTTTCCAAGTTCTTCCTTTGGAAGAGCAGTCTTCACACTGCCATTAATACACCAAACCTGAAATATGCACAGCTTGCTTGTGGTTTCATTTCTACATTGCATTGACTATTGTACTTGGTAGGAAAAAGTGACTAAGTTCAGCAAAACCTCAAGCTTTCCACCGCCATCTAGCAAAGGAGGAACTTCATCATTTACTGGCACACTAGTTTTTGTGATTCCTTTGACATCGACACCCTTCTGCTTCAAGAGTGCTGATAAAACATAGATGTCAACAATGAATGACAAAAGGTCAATTGTTTAAATACCAATAAATAAATATTGTACCTGTAACTTTCCCTCGGCCTTCCTCTGTGCTGGCACTCCCTGCCGTGCTACTTACTGGCCATGACTCAAACTTAGACTTGAATGTATGATTCTCATAACCTTGAATCACTTGAGTTATTCTTGTTGTCTTTGGTCTATTTTCTTTAATAATGAATTTCTACAGGAGGTAAAATTTTAGATAGGATATATTTTGAACAAGGCAACAAAACAATTAAGTTGGGCTGTAGTTTTACCTCAACTGCCGCACTGGCAGCTTTCCTGTCTTCTACCTGTGTTACCCGACCAACCCACACAAATAGCTCAGCCCCACAGTCAAGTAAAAAGCATTTGGTGTTCTCCAGAATTGATTTTGTAAGAGCAGTGTCTTCTAACTTCAGTTGACCGTTAGCGATACTGCAAATATAACAATTAACAGTACACAATAAAACTACTCGATTATTAAAAATAAAGAAGAGCAGCTGAAGAATAGTGAGGTGAACATATATAGCACACATACACAGGCCAGTCACACCTGAAGATAAATTAATGGGCTTTGTGAACCAAGCAGAGTCTTGAATTATGCTGCGCAATGCAACAGTAAAGTTCTACGACCTATTATAAGCACTAGCAAATCAACTAACTAATCTGTACTGAATTGCCAAAAAGAATTCATTTGTAATCAGGAAAGGAACTTCTGTAGAAGTGAGCTGTGAATTCAGCAGAACATATTGAATTACTAATTTTGATTCTAGAATTAAAAAATGTGTTTATCAGAAAGTTGCAAGTGGTGACTGTCACCCATTCACAACTTTAAAAAAATCAGAAGAGTATAAGTGTGTGAATGCTAGAACAGGTATGGTGAGCCAGCATAAAAACCAGGCCACTCTTAGGGGTTAAGAACAAGTGTCGATAATTAAAATCAGAAGATCAAATATAACTAAATGTACACTCATAAAAAGGACATACCTGAAAAGCTTTGGTGGTGTAGTTTCAAGAACAACATCATCATCACTTATTATTTTTTTCCCTATTGGCGCAAAACCTCCAAAAAGGACCCAGAATTCTCCTGAATCTGATTCTGCTTGCAATTTGCCATCATCTATTGTTAACGCAAAAAAGCTATATAAGTTTGTGAACTTGCTGACGTTTTACATGTATGAAATGAAATTTGTATCATTCTCATCTCACCAACAATTGCAACAGCACACACTCCGTCATGGTATTTCTCCTTTAAATGTTGGATCACTTCCAACGCCTTGGCTCTTTCTTGAATGTTGGAGTTTGCACCATTGAATTGAAATATTTTATTTTCGGTATCCAAGATAAAGACATCATCATGGTTCAATGATGAACGAGCAAAGGGAACCTGAGTAAAGAAGTCATCATTAGGATATTGACTTAAATCGTTCATGAAACATATAGGAAGGAAGCATGGAGGTGGAACACCAATGCACCTCTTTGACTCTGATAGCTCTCTTCCCTTTGCAAATATATAGCCGTATTTCAAACTTGTCCACTTCTAGCGTTTTAAACCCAGAAGCAAAACCACCCTTCATGGGTATGATGCAGGGTTTAAAATACGAAAGGAATTTATCAGACTCGTAGCATTGTGGTTCCCTGTGCTGTACCGCACGACCCCCGAGCATGCTGTCAAGTTCGACTGTCTTAATCGCGGCAGTTCCAGCTTCATCCTGCGTAGCAACAACAGCAGTTTCGACAAGTGGGCATATGAAATGTCATAATTTGCAGCTAGCATAGAGAAATCCGAGGTGGTGGTACAGAAAATCTACCTGGCTAGAATCTTTCCCGATCCAGAAATGGATGTCAAAAATATAAGCACCTCCTTTACAGGTAGTCTAAAAAAGGACCAGATGCATTACTAAAAATACAGTTTGTGTAGAGAAACAGAAATATGCCACTAGAAAAAGGAAGGGTTAAAGGCATTTACCTGCAGAACTATATATGAATCTCCACAGTAGAATTTGCCGTAATCTGATTTTGGCAAAGCAACTGGCTTGAAATCCTCGATCCTCCATATTTCTGTTCCTCTGTGTTTAAGTTAAGGGACACATGTAGACCCAGCATAAAGAGAAAAAAGAAGCCTTGTGTGGAATGGGAAAAAAAAAACAGCTAAAATAAGGTGGCAGCCTGCTTGAAGTCATCATCTAAGGATACGGTTTATGCCCAGCTCCTTGAAATGCAGGATCCAGCACCACTTTTGCATTCGACATTGCGCAGGAATATGTCTTGCAAGATGTTGCTTGGGCACTACAGACAGGCTCCTACCACCCGGCAACAGCGAACGGAACACTAGAAACACATGTACTGCAAGAGCGCACAGAAGAAATTTTAAACCATCATCATGAGGAACAATAAGAGAAACCAAAACTTTCTGATCGCATCGCGATCGCAATCACGCATCCATGCCAAGGGCAGATCAATCCAACCCGCGCGCGGGATCGTGAGATCCTACAAACGAATCAAGCGCGCGATCGAAACGAGGGAGGGAGGGGAAAGGAAATGCACAACCGTGGGGATCATCATATCAGGAGGCCGTACGTCGATGGAGCGGTACCTGCTAGATCGATGCGTAACGCCGATCGCGGATCGATCGATGGAAGCGGAGCGGAGCGGGGGGATGGCCTGGAGAACCAGAGAGGGGAAGAAGGTGGCAGGCGAGAGGCGACGGGACGAGGACGATCCCTGTACTGTCTCGGAACCGACGTAGGAATGGATGGATGGGTGGATGTCACTAGGCGACGCCGCGGCTTTTGCGGTTGCCTGATTTTAGAATGCCCCCTCCCCCCCGATTTATACGCGCGGGCGCGGCGATCGTCTGCCGCTACTATACTTGCCACTTCCACTCGCGGCAACCACGGACGGATGGTCGGTCGACGGTCGGTACGAAAGGGACGATCGAGCTCGAGTACGAGACAGGGGGGTGATCCAATCCAAGTGGAGGGGGGACTGGACGGACGTGGCTACCACTACCAGAGTGTACCAGCCTAGTACCATGCAAGGACCACAGACCTACGCCGCGGGGGCAGCACGCCACCGCCAGCACTAGTGGCAGTGCTATACTGACAAGATTCTTGTAGCGCCGCATGGTGAAATGAGAGCTAGGCCGGCCATCAGGGTCCAGTGGTCCGCATGATGCGGCCGATAATTGCGAGCTGCTTTCGGTCGAGATGCATGGGGGAGCTGCAGTGAATGTGGATGCACACGCACTCATCATTTCACATCATCAACTATCAACTACAGTGTGTAATAATAACGTACGGGTTCACGCACGGGCGCCACCTGATGCCACCGCTGCCCCATCCAACTAGGCTGTGAACATGGGCTGTCCGACCCAATCAGTGGCACCAGGGAAGCTTGGGCTCTACTAGTTTCCAACCTGGGGCCTGGCGGTATATACAACACGCACACACGTTCATAAATAAATACCGCCATACGACTACGCCGTCCGATCAAAAAAAAATGCCACCATACGTCCATGGTTTTCTTAAAAAAAATTGCATAGGCCTTCAATCGAGACACCGGGCCTGATAGTAGTAGGTAGTATAAGTAATAAGATTAATCAAGTCGTCTTACGTGTTTTGTTATCCATATATGGACACAACGAAAATTATTAACTTACACATAAATGTGGTAAGTAACTATGCTGAGTTATAGAGTCAAAGCCAAGTGAGCCGGTCTCACATAAGGACTCAATCAAATGAGAAACCATTGCTTTGCCCCATACGTTGCTCACTCCGGTTTACAAATACCGGAAATTTAAGTAGCTCTATGGTGTGTAAATAAAAGAATATATAGAGGTTAACTGGTAAAATACAAAACAAGAAAGTAACAGTAGTTTCATTCTCATAAAACTATCATAGTTCCCTTGCATTAACTATGATGTCAGCGGGGGGCCAAGTGATATTCCATCAAGTTTTAAGCGACACAACAAAAAAGCAGAGTCATCACACATTAGTCATACAAACAAAGTGCTACATAAATAGTTAATGGTTGAATTGTGTGAGCACATAGTGCACTAGCAGTTGCACGCCAACTTCATTTGTGATCATGGACTGCTGAAGGTTTTGGTGAAGCTTGGAGTGATCAAATTTAACCGACACCTAGGAATTTAATGGAAAGTTGAAACCTCACCGGAATCCGGTCGCTACTGGATGTCTAGTCCTAGAATCTAACTATTGGCGTCTGGTCCTGCAGGGGTCCTAAGCCAACGAGTGAATCAAGTGCTGCATGTCCCTGATCTGGATGGTGATGCAAGGAGGATACACGGGGATTTATCCTGGTTCGGGCAAAGGAAGGCCCTACGTCCAGCAGGGAGGGAGAGTATTGTATTTCCTTGCACCTAAGTGCTTGCGTAGGGGTTACAAGATGTGAGAGAGGGAACCGAGCCCATGTCTTAAAGGAAAAGTGAGAGTACAAAGGAGATTGCTTGAGATGTTGATCTGTGGGTTATGTGGCTTTGCCTATTTGCGCTTGTCCTCTGGCTTGCGTCTTGCTTCGTCTGTCCCCCCTTGTAGAGCCCTGGACCGCCCTTTTATAGGGTAAGAGGAGGCCGGGACGCCGGGGGAGTCTTGAGGTGAAGTTTTGTCGATCCCTGTAGAGGTGGTTGTAGCGACGTGCCCCAGGAATGGCCGGCCATCCTCGGACACCATGGTGACGTAGGGGACGAGACGGTGAAAAGACCTCGAGTCCTATGCCACGTCGGCCTTTCCTCCCTGTTGACCGATGGTAGGTCGAGGTTGGGCCGAATCCCCGAGATCGTGGGGTACGGACCTTGTCGTATCCTCCCTCGAGGGTGATCGGTGGCAAAACAGTGTGCGGTATGGTGTGTATAGTGACAGGTTTTCACCTCCCATCCCGGAGATGGGCGGTAAAAAGTGAAATTTGACACCGGTGTTGTTTTCACATCGGCCACGACTGTAGCCATGACGGTAGGAAGTAACAGGTAGTCGCATTAAATGCTCTGACTTTTGTTTTAGAGTAGGTGAATAAGATGGGTCGAGTGGTCCGACCCTGGGTCGTACGAGTCGGAGATTTCCCGATAGTCGAGATGCCTTGTCGAGCGAGCCTCGTGCGAGTCGGAACGCGGTCGAGGCGTCCCGTCGAGGGTGCCTCGTATGAGTCAGAACGTAGTCGAGGCGTCCCGTCGAGCGAGCCTCGTACGAGTCGGAACGCAGTCGAGGCGTCCCGTCGAGGGTGTCTCGTACGAGTCGGAACGTAGTCGAGGTGTCTGTAAGGTCTAAATGGCTAGAGGGGGGTGAATAGCCTATTTAAAAATTTACAAGCTTCACTAAACAACCACGTTAGTATAAAAGATGGCTAAGCTAATTCTAGCACTAGCTCAACTACACTATACAAGCCACCTATACAATTCTAGTGAAGCAAGACTATGATCTCTAATACACACCAACAAGACTAAGTCACTAAGCTACTTACTCCTATGTGATAAAAGCTACACTAAGAATAGTACAAGAAAGTAAAGAGCAAGTGAATTGATTCTTATACCAACGATGTAGAGAAGTAATGCACTTGAAGAATCAATCACAATGATCAACCATAAGAGAAATCCTCGGCAAAGAGATAACACAAGATTTTTATCGAGGTTCACTTGCTTCCCGGCAAGCTACTCCTCGTTATGGCGATACACCCACTTATCGGTTCGCGAGCTAATCGACTATTAAGAGTCGAGCCCTCGATGGGCGCCGCACAACCGCATACAAGATGAGGATCCTCCAAGCCATGAGCTCCACTAGAGTATCCAATTTGTGAACTCCCGCGGGAAAGGATCAAGAACCCCTTACAACACTTGGTGAGGGCTCCAACAATCTTTAATTGTGAGCTCAATCACCTCCGCTGCTCCAAGTCGTCTACTGTGTCGGGAAACACGGAAGAGTAACAAGAAATCCGCAGCAACTCGAAGATCAAGTGCCTCTAGAATGCAACTCTCAAGCAATGCACTTGAATCTCACTCAAGATGTACAACTAAGCAAAGAGATGAGTGGAGGGGTTGTTCTCTAGCTCAAAGGATGTCTCTAGGTCTCAAAATATGCAAGAGTTACCCTTAAATCCTGGACATCTTCTATTTATAGCGAAGGGGTACGCAGCTAGCCGTTACCGAACGACGCAGTGAAAAACGTATTGACCGGACGCACCGGTCAGGGTGACCGGACGCGTCCGGTCACTACAGGACAAGCGTGAACAGTGCGCGTCAGAAGTTACCGTTGCCGTGACCGAACACGCTCTAGCGTTTGACCGGACGCGCTGCACCTGGCGTCTGGTCGGAGTCCAGTAAGCTCCCACCGCGACCGAACGCGTCCGATCGCACGTGACCGGACGCACCGCGCGTTCGGTCGGCTCTACGACCAACTGTGCCCCTCTGGGTGCCTGACCGGACGCTCCGGTTCCGTGAGGGATCGGACACGCCGGTTGCAAACCCTATCACCCGTGCGCCTGACTGCTGCGAAGAACTGACCGGACGCGTCCGGTCAAACCGCGACCGCGTCCGGTGCAGCGTCCGGTCACCACAGTGACCGCCATTCGCCTCTATTTCTTTTCCGACTTACGACATAGTAGAAAATAGCCATTTCACTTCCCAAAAAGCGCCGAATCCCGCCTCGCAAGCTCGGCGAGAGGGAGAGAGGAACTCAAACCCCTCTCTACTGCTTAAACTCCACCGCCTTCGCAAAAGTGCTAACACCACCAAGTGTACACCACCATGTGCATGTGTGTTAGCATTTCACAAACATTTTTCAAGGCGTTATGTTAGCTCTCAACTAGATCCTAATGTATATGCTCAAGACATTGATCTAGTGGCACTTGATTTCCGAGCTAACCATGATTGCCCCTCTTGATAGTCGGCTATGTATCCTAAACCCGGTCAATCACTTCTCTACTCATCTTAGACCGGCAAAAGGAAAACCCTATGGTTATACCTTTGCCTTGCGCTCTTAGATCCTTCTTCACTTGATCATCATGTCCTTCATTTTATGTGCATCTCCACCATGATCATCATTTTGTGTCCATGCACCATCTCTTTGTGATCTTGTGGCCACCACTCCTTGCCACATACACCTTCATCACATGTGTTGCTTATGCCTAACTCAAAACACTTAACACATGGCATTAGCAACTTGGTGTCATTAATTACCAAAACTAAACTTGTGCTTTCAGCGTCCCGTCGAGCGAGCCTCGTACGAGTCGGAACGCAGTCGAGGTGTTTTCATCCGCTATTTTGGTGTTTGCGGGTAGCGTTTTGTTTTTCTTAATCGTTGATTGTGGATACCCCTAGTTTTAGGTACCTGACACTAACTAAAAGCTCGAAGTCTACTAGATGTTTGATCCTAGGTGTATGCGACTTGAGGTCCTAGTTGTGGCTCGTAGGCGAACCAAGATGTGGCTTAGGGTCAAGATCTCATACCAGCAGATGGAGCCTAAGTCCACCCCACAATTCCATTTGCGACCCTTATCTTTGACGAGGTTGGTGTTCGATGGCTACAACTCTCAAAGCACTGATAACCTCACCAATCTTTGGGTTGCTTTTGGTCATGCTCAATGTGATGTTTCCCGTCGATTACACAACATTCTTGATGTTCTTCTTTTGGAGTCCTCCTCGTCCTCTCTGCCTCCAGCGAGGAGCGCCATGATATGGTGTTCTTGGCACAAGGAAGGACCCATCAAAGCTTTGTTGCTTGCCGGTGGAGTCGAGCTACTTGATTGTGTGAAGAGGAACAACACCCGCTTGCCTCCCGAGAGCTACACACTGGCTATGACTAGTCAACTATGTTGCGGAGTAGGCTCAAGTCAGTGGACAAGTGGCATTGCGCCATGCACTTAAGTCGGCGAACATAATGACTTCACGAGGTAGGCCCTGGCCGATGTGCAGGTGGCGGAATAGGTGTGCATGGGCCGTGACCACCATCGTAGGGTAGGCCCAAACCGACGGATGAGTGGCCTCGCAACGAGCACCTAGGCCAATCGGCGTGACAACTTCTGAAGGTAGGCCCTGACCGACTAGCGGGCAAGAGCGCACGAGCACAAGAGGCGTTAGGGCGGCGACACTTACAGCTTTGAGTGAACGAGCGACTAGTGGTCGCAAATGTGGGGAAGGAGAGGGAGGCTTGAGAGGGGCTAGAGGAGGAGGGGATCAGATAAGGTGAAGGGCAATGTCATCTCAAATTTGGTTATGGAGGAAAAAAAACCAAAAAATATGGTGGGATGCTATATTTAGTTAACATTTTGATATTTCATATTTTATGAAGACGGGTTTATTCAGATATTCGGTGGTATTTTGTAATTCTTATGATATGATCTTTTAGTGCTACATATATAATTGATTTTTCCTAAATTAAACTAGGACTTACTCCCTCAATTCCAAAAAAAAATGATGTTATGTGATTTAAATTTTTTTTTCCAAAAAAACAATATTCTAAGTTTTAGACACCACAGTTCCGACGCCAAATTACCAATTAAGATGCACTAATGTTTGTTGCCTAACTTAGATCTATGCATGAGCGTGTTTTCGTTAGGAAGTAAACCAAGCAACCTCTCTTCTTTTAAGGAATCATGTGTGAGAGTATTAGGAACATTTATTTTCTCAATTAATGTCTCAAAAATCCCAAAACATCGTATTTTTTTGGACGGAGGGCAACTAACAAGGAACTATCTAATGAACAGAGCTAGCACGATCGTTTCAGCATTTCAATTGCTCCATCCAAGCCTCCAATTCATAAATAAAAACGCTTCCAAGTACGAAACAGACTAAAAAAAAATCCAAAATCGGTTGTTAACTCCTTACTTAGCCGGCCTCATCCAAATGGAAGAAGGTTCAAAGTCCTGATGACCCCGATAATAATGACATCACCTGCGTTCGGCAGGCGGTCCAAATCGCCGCCGCTCCGCTCCATCATCCACGCGCGAATTATCTATCCCTTTCGATTTAATTATTAATCCCCATGTCGCGATCGTCACGGATTCCATCCTCCTCGTTCCAACTGAGCCGGTCAGACTGACTGACAGAGTGATCGGCCACTTCTACGCGCGCCGCGAGTATCACCGAGCAAGTAGCAAACCGGGGGTGGACTGAGCGCGGTCCCCGACACGGGCCAGAATTCCGCCATGAGGCCCTCGCCGCCGCTGCGCCTCCCCCTGGCTCCCTTCCTCCTGCTGCTCACGCTCCTCTCGCCGCCTCGAGCGGCGGCGGCGGGCGGCGGCCCATCCGCGTGGGTGGCGCTCCGTGGGGCGGCGGGCAGCCGAAAGGTGTCTCCGGCGGAGCAGGAAGCGGCGGCCGCGGGGCTCCTCCGCCGGCTGCTCCCTTCCCACGCGGGCAGCTTCAGCTTCCAGATCGACTCCAAGGTTTGAGCATCCTAGTGCGGCTACTCCGCCCGCTTTGTTTCCGCAGCATTGGTTGACTTCCCTGTGTGTGCCCGTTTTGCTTGCTGTGCTCGCTCCAGGGCGCCGTCTGCGGTCAATCAAGCTGCTTCAGGATAAGCAACGTCGTTGACGGCTCGGGCAAAGGTGGAGCGGAGATTCTGTATGTTCCTCTTTTTCCCTCGTACTTGCCATGATGCCGTGAACTTTGGCCGCGTAGTCTTGAAATGATACGTGTGAGGGCTGAGGCTGTGCTTTGTGGCTTGCCTCACCACTGTATGGTGGGTGCGTTGATGAGGTTTTGATTTACATATAAATAGTCAAACATGGTGATGAAGTCGCTCATTCCAGTTCTAGATTTTGCTCTCATATGATTGCTCCTCATTAAGTTGGTGCATTGGTTTGCTTATAAAATCCAAAAAATAGTCCTGCGCTTGGGTTCCTTAATTGAGCATTGAGAATTGATGTAATGCAAGAACTGCCAAAATTGTACATTGTTGTGGCTCCATCGTGAAGTTGAATGCAATCACCTCTTCATGTTTATGCTATACAGGATCCAGGGAGCCACAGGTGTTGAGCTTGCATGTGGCCTACATTGGTATTTGAAATATTGGTGTGGCGCGCATATCTCCTGGGACAAGACTGGGGGTGCCCAGCTGGCATCCATTCCTTCTCCTGGATCTCTGCCACGGGTGCAGGGCAAGGGAGTCAAGATTGAGCGTCCTGTTCCATGGAATTACTATCAGAATGTCGTCACTTCTAGCTGTGAGTCCTTTCTTGCCTTAAACATTTGTTTTCATAATCTTTGGCCCTGTTCATCTGGCTTATAATCCGTCTTATTCAGCTTGATTTTTCAGCCGGAACAGTATTTTTCTCTCACAAAAAAACAGCCAACAGTGTTTTTCAGCCGGCTTATAATTCCAGCCGAACGGCTCCTTTGTTTGATTCCGAATCTACTCATTTCTTGATTTCTTCAGCGCCAACCTCCTTGTCCCTCGTAATAGTCAGTACTTTACTTTCTAGGTGTGTGGCAGATATAAGGGCATGATGTGGTCTTGGAAGTATAATTCTTGCCATATTTTCTATTGATTCAGTACCAATCTACTAGCGCTTCTATTGCAAATGAAGAACTAATGTTTCAGCATTTGTTCTCCTACACCCTAATCCTAAAGATTTCATCCTATGATTTTTTGGCTCTGTTGACCTGTCCCTTCCATGCTTCTAACATTTGTCCAACTGGATTTATTTATAACTTCTAATTTCAGAAGAAGTGACTCTGAAGCTTCCCACTATTTAAGTGGATTCCAACATTTGTTTTTCTCTGACCAAATTCATGTAGCGTTCTATAGACTCCTATGTGTGGTGGAACTGGAAAAGATGGGAGAAAGAAATTGACTGGATGGCACTTCAAGGAATTAACTTGCCTTTAGCATTTACTGGACAGGAATCTATCTGGCAGAAGGTTTTTAAGGTAGTGTGACAGACACATCTACAACGCAGAAATGTTCTATCAAAGTTGCACCTTATATTTTTTAAAAACGTATTTCCATTAGTTTTTACAGTTTAGAGCACTATAGTACTTCAAGTTATTGAAAATAATTTGATTGATGGTGGGCCATATGTTTAGGCTGAGCACAATCTTGGCCAGTGTACAGCTACTTCCATTCAGGCTGCACAGCCTTGCTCAGTCGTGGCCACTAGGTTATCTCAGCAAGTTGACCTATTTTTTAGATAAAGCTCAGCAAGTTGACCTAGAGTGTTTTCCCTTATCAACAGTAATTGATCATATTAGTACAATAAATTTACGTTTTCTAAAGAACTTGGATCAATACGATGAAATAGTAGAATATCACACAAGCAGACAAGTATTTAACCCAATTCATTAGTTCTTTATGTGTCAAACTTTTGAGACTATGGATAATAACCTTGCAGTTGCAACTACATAATTACACGTGTTCGAGAAAAACTACATAATTATACATCAACTATTATCTGAACACTCAAACAATTCAAAAAACTTACGTGGATTGAAGACTTGCAGTTATTAGGAAATTACATCTCTGATACATGTTTAGATGTGTAGTGTAGTGTATATTTTCCCTCTACTAGAGGGGAGTTTCTGCTTAGGTTACATGTGCATCTATCCCCATTGGGCATGGGAATATATCTGAGTTGCATATTCCTGTTCTTTTTTTGTTGCTGCTTTTTCTTGTCCCCAACGTCATTTTGAACTTATGCTGTGTTTGAGTTTCTTTTTCAACCTACTGTTTCCATGGGGGCCTTGTTAATTATGGCATTTTATTTCAGAGTTTTAATGTTACCGAAAGAGATTTAGATGATTTTTTCGGTGGACCAGCTTTCCTGGCTTGGGCTAGAATGGGGAACTTGCATGGGTAAGTAAACAGTTCTCCTGATATAAAATAGACGAGGCTACATTCTCTGATATAGGTTTTTGTTTATTAGTTCAGATAGCATGATTAACTACCTTATGCTTAAAATATAAGGAGCCCATATTCTTATTTAAAAGTGTCAAAGATGTATCTTTAGGAGATGTTCACTGTTTGGGATTTTGGTTCAATGGAACTCTGCATTTTGCTGCATTGAATACAGATTATTAAAAGTTTCTCTTCCTGCTTGTTTCTCTCTGCATTTCATTGTTCCCATTTCATGTGACCAAAGATTCATTCTAACTTAATTATAGTATTGATCACAACATTGCAGTTGTTCTATACTTAACTAGTTAACTTTGTATGATATTAAGACTTTTTGGACATGATCATTCTTACATGCTGACATAAAAAAGTAATGAATTTATAATTCTAAAATTTCTTCAGCTGGGGTGGACCACTGTCACAAAACTGGTTGGATCAACAATTGGCATTGCAGAAGAAAATACTATCCCGGATGATTGAGCTTGGGATGGTCCCTGGTACGTTTTTGTTTTATTGTCTAAAATTACTATTCTTCAACCTTTAACATATGCCATTGCATTTATACCACCTTTCCATCGTTTTTTAGCAATGTGTTTTTTATATGAAGTCAAAAGATCAATGGACTTTTTTACTAGCAATATTCTATTACTACAGTGGGTTAAATACTGTTTCAAGTATACTAATGACGCACTACTACTTTACAGTTCTTCCATCGTTCTCAGGAAATGTTCCAGCTGTTTTCGCAAAATTATTTCCATCAGCCAACATTACCCGGCTTGGTGATTGGTAACATACTTTCTTATATCATTTGTACCAATATCTTCTGAAAATTTGTGCTAGCTTAGGCAGTAGTTATGGTGACCAAGTCCAAACTTACTGGTGATCGTATTCATAATGCCTCTTGAAAAGTAACTTCCATGAAGTCCTAGGACTGTAGGACATATGGAAGAGTGTAATGGACAAGAAGGTTTCAGACTCACCCTTCTTAACACGTAATAGTTACAAACATTTTATAGTTAGTGGGTTAACATTATATAGGACTACTGGCACGGTTGCCAGCCAACAACTTATTCGTAAGGGGCAACATATCATATATGCATCCATGACTTGATAGCTTTACGGATATGTTTTTATATCCTCATTTTTCAAGGAAAAAAGTGCAGTTTTTTACTAAACATTCTTCGCACTAGACTGTAGAAGTCTTAATGCAAATTTTGCTACAGGACACGTATGTTTAGCTGCCTGTGGACACAAAAATGTGCTACATGCTGGCAGTCACTCTGTCGATGGGAGAATTTGCTAGAAGACACCGTGTCCATTAAAATAATCATTTCCAACCCTAGAGGAGCTGGTGTCTTCCAGCAAATTATCACATTGCCAGAGTGACTGATAGCATTTATCACTTTTTATATGTCTGCACTCTGCAGGCTGCTCGACATCAGTTTATGTGTCCTGTAGCAATTTTTGCCAAGTATTAAACATATCAAGTCTGTGTACTGCCAGTGCTTATGTGCCTGATTTCAACATGAAAGTATCAGTTGATTAGCATTTCATATTTTCAGTTGTTAAACTTCTTACTGAAAATATTTTATGTTGTTTTGATTTTCTACGTGATATTTTCTACTTCAGGAATACGGTTAATGCTAATCCTAAGTGGTGCTGCACTTATCTTCTTGATCCTTCTGATTCATTGTTTATAGATGTGGGGCAGGCTTTTATCAGGCAACAGATAAAAGGTATATACCTGCCATTTTTTTGTGCAAGATATGATCATAGGAAACTTGAATTTGTTCTGAAGTTTCTGGATCAAATAAATCAATTAATAAGAATGCACTTTTGATGTATGTTTTTGTGATCTTTATATAAGGTTTCATATTCTTTCTTTTTTGAACTTTTCTGGATGTTTGCAGAGTACGGCGATGTAACCAACATCTATAACTGGTAAGGCCTACTAATCTGCTTCTTTGAAATGTCGCCTCAATGCATTCTGTGATTGCTCTGTGTATCCTTTGCATGTTGGGTCACAACGCTTGGCTTTCATACGCTTAGTGGAATGGTTTGTCTTTCCTTGTCAGTTATGGAGATGATCCGTTAATTGTTAACAAAGAATATGTTCAAGAACATTTTGACTCTTGGTTGCTGGAAACTTTAAGAACAGTTCGACATTATAAGATATTTCATACCAGTTTAGTTTTGTAGAAAGGGATACGCCTTAAATGTTTTTTTTCCTCGAACATGCAGGAGAGCTGTGTATCATTATATTAAGAAGAAAAAACCAGGTAGAAAAAACCCTTACAAAACACACACTAACACCTTAATTCTCACAGATACACCTTAAATGTTGAAAATATGAAGGGAAAATCTCAACAATCCACCTGCAGAGTTGTTCCTAAGTTGAAAACAATGAAGCAATGTTTTAGCTTTGGAAGACGTCTCAGGAGAATGCCCACTATATCCTGATGGGTCCAGATATTCTCTGTCTTTTCTCATGAGTCATGACAAACTGTAGATGAAATGAATGCTTTGATGAACAAGTTAAGAATATAAGACACGATGATATATGAAAATAGAAACGGATTTGGAGACATCCATTTAGTATTCATCATATTAGAAACGAATACGAATACATATATCCATATTATACATTTTAGCGGACACGGATTCAGATAATTCAGGTTTTTAAACGTCCATTTCCATCCCCTAGTGATTAGGATGATTGATGTTGATTCATTATAGGCAAGGATCACAATTGATTGGTTCTGTTTCTATTAGCCATACCCTAGATCATCCTTGCGACCTTGCCTATATATGTGTAACCTTTCACCCTCCATAATCAATCTATCAATTCCGTGCCATATTCTTGCTTGCAGATACATATCATCCTGTTTAAGGTATTGATAATGGATAGTTCAAAATTCTTGATTTATTGATCTTGCATTATGTCATTCTGTTCATGTCATTGGCTAGTGGCTTGGCATCTTTTGGGCATCCTGTGTATATTCTTGTGCTCACTTGCTGTTTCTGCTTTCTACATCATGCACACATTGCACATTTTACAGTTATGGTTGTTACTTTCAGTGACACATTCAATGAGAATACCCCACCAACAGATGAACCAGCATATATTTCATCACTTGGTTCTGCTATCTATGAAGCAATGTCCCGAGGTGACAAGAACGCAGTGTGGTTAATGCAGGTGTGCTCACTCTTCTTTTATCTTTGAAATGTAAAAACATTCTGCATTTACCATTTTCTGTTGTGATAGCAACCACATATCCTCTAGACGGTAGTAACTTGTCCAGTTAACAAGATGGAGCACAGAGTACAATATAAACAAATACACCATACGATCAAACATTGTCCATAGGAAGTACAATATATGAGCTAGTATTATTTATAGTGGCTCATTCCATGTTCTCTTTTTTTTTTAAAAAAAATTATGTATTAAGTCTTACACGGTGTCTTTGAATAGAGAAAAATCTTGCATTTTCTTTATCAGACATCATTAGATGAACACATAATTGGAAATCTTTAACTTCACTTTGTGCTTATTAATGCAGGGTTGGTTATTCTACTCAGATTCTGCATTCTGGAAGGAGCCACAAATGAAAGTAAGCTCAAGTCTTGTCTTCATTGAGTTTCACTTTGAACAGTCAAATAAATGCGATAACTCATAGAATGAAGGTTAATGCATATGTTCTTTGTCCTTATAACGCCTATTTACAAATAGGTTAACCTGCCCCTTTTAACTTTCAGGCACTACTTCATTCTGTTCCAATTGGTAAGATGATAGTTCTCGATTTATTTGCTGATGTCAAGCCCATTTGGAAAATGTCCTCTGAGTTCTACGGCGTACCATACATCTGGTATGCCATCTTTTAACAACCCCTCCCTCCCATCCTGTAATTCCAGACCATTATTTTTGTATTCTCATTGTCAATTTAAAATAATTCTCGTCTCTTTTGGGTTTCATCTCTAGCCTACCCTAACTTGCTTGGGACAAAAGGCTATGTTGTTGTTGTTGTTGTTGTTTTTGTTGTATTGTCAATTTAAAATATGAATATAATTCCCGATTTTCAACCATATAATTCCTGATTTTCAACCATATTTACTGATTGATTTGCTCAATCTAGGTGCATGTTACACAACTTTGGTGGGAACATTGAAATGTATGGCATACTTGATTCAATTTCATCTGGCCCCATTGATGCCCGTACAAGTTACAATTCAACAATGGTAAGTGCAAATTTTGTCCTATGGAGCAAACATTTCATTTTCATGTGTGAGTTGAAAATCTTTGTCAATGTTGAAGTGAATCAAGCCCTCCCTCCCTCCCTCACACACTCTTTTGCTGGAGTTCTGGCTCCAGTGGCGGAGCTAAAGCCAGGCCAAAGGGGGCCATGACCCCTCTTCATTCTTTAAATTTCTTAATTAAAATCACCTCATCCTAGGTAACAACAGAGCATGGTTTACATAGCTTGGCCTCCTTTGCATAGCATGTTGTTCTTCTTGATTGATCGTTCATCTCTTGCTCTTCTCTAGATTGGCGTTGGCATGTGCATGGAGGGCATAGAGCACAATCCAGTTGTTTATGAACTTATGTCTGAAATGGCATTTCATAATAAGAAGGTTGAGGTTGAGGTAAATAGTACAAATGTAAACCTAGCCTTTACGAATTATGATTTACTGCTATTCTTATTTCTTCGTTTTGGAACTACTACAGCTGTATAGACTCTATAGAGTATGAGGTATCATTGTACACATAGTTTGCACTTTATATATACATAATTAAAGGGTAGATTCTATTTATGCACCACTACATAAATTTTAAATATTTACGATAACCAATCTAGTCAAAAGATTACTGCTGCTGAAAGTTCTTCTTTCCCTTCATGTGATTTCAGTGAGATCAGGACTAATTGAAGTTTTCTGTCTTGAGTTAAATGTTGACCTGTGCGTCAAAGGAGGATTGCCAAAAATACCAAACTTTGTAATTTGTGTAGTTTTTTGGTAGATATGCTCTGTGCGACCTTGTTTACATGAGATGAATGAAGTACAAACTGTGCTACAGATAGTATTTGTCTCTTTCCTTCCGCAGCAGACTTGCTATGGCTATTGTTTTATAATCGTCTAACATCTTGACCACAGGTTTTGCTTTGGTAGGTTGATTTCCATCTAACATTTGTCCATACCTTCCAGGATTGGTTAAAAACATACTCCTATAGGAGATATGGTCAAGCAAATGCTGAAATAGAGAAAGCTTGGAGATATTTGTATCATACAATATACAATTGCACTGATGGAATTGCGGTGTGCTTTCAAACGAACTCCTCTGTTGCAACTATCCAGAGCCTGTCCCTAGAATGATATATCCTTTCATATTTTGGTTGCAGGATCACAATAAAGACTATATAGTTGAATTTCCAGACATAAGTCCTAGCTCAGTTAGTTCTCAGCTTTCTAAACGAAGGGGTATGTCAATTATGACAAACCATAGGAGGTTTTTCTTAAGGGAGGTGTCTGGAACCCTACCTCATCCACATCTGTGGTATTCTACGAAGGAGGCCATCAAGGCCCTTGAACTATTTCTTGATGCAGGAAGCGTATTTTCAAAAAGTCTCACGTATAGGTACAATATGCATCTTTCTTTTAAGTCTTGAGATTAGTCTGTTCTTATTTTCAGCTATTGCCAACTCTATTCCTGCAGTTACAGTTGTCAATTGGTTTAAGTGCCAAATCAGGGTACCAAATGAACACTATTTTTTTCTGGTTTAATGAGTAAAACTAATTATATTGCTTAGGCATGCTTTTGCTTTAACTGATTATTACTGCTGGGTGACGACTTTTACCTCAGGTATGACCTTGTCGACCTAACTAGGCAGTGCCTATCCAAACTAGCAAATGAAGTGTACCTTGATGCGATGAGTTCATACCAAAAGAAAGATTCAAATGGCCTGAATTCTCACACGAGGAAATTTCTTGAAATCATCGTGGATATTGATACACTATTAGCTGCTGATGATAACTTTCTGCTGGGCCCCTGGCTGGAAAGTGCAAAAAGCCTAGCTATAACTGAAAAGGAACGCCAGCAGGTATGTTACACATGCATTCTTCACCTAATATCTGGATCCTAGGTCAATCCCGTTATTTAGGACTGAATTGAACCTTTTTACCAGTACGAGTGGAACGCCAGAACACAGGTAACGATGTGGTATGACAACACAGAGACCGAGCAGAGTAAATTGCATGACTACGGTAATGCCTAGCACAATGGAGTAGTTTGTTAGTTGATACCTACTAGCTGTATGGTTCCGCTTTGAGTTACTAATGTTCTTCTTAAACACCAAATTACCAGCCAATAAGTTTTGGAGCGGGCTGCTGAAGAGCTATTACCTTCCAAGGGCGTCAAAATACTTTGCCTACTTAACAAGGAGCCTGCAAGAGAACCAGAGCTTCCAGCTGGAGGAATGGAGGAAGGATTGGATCTCGTATTCCAACGAGTGGCAGTCCGGGAAGGAGGTGTACGCCGTTAAGGCCACGGGTGATGCTTTGGCCATTGCCAGATCACTGTACAGAAAATACTTGAGGCCTTAAGCTAGTCGTCGCTGCTAGAGCCTTGGAATAACTGTTGCCGGGGGGCAATAATGCACGGAGTGACGGTTGTGACAAATGGACATGAATTGATTGTTTGTGTTCTTCAGCAAGTTACCTGTTAAAACATACTAGATGCACTCGTGCCGTGCCCTTCGCAAATTGCAACGGATGCTAGCAATTGGAGACATTAAGGCTTTTAGGTTAGAAAACTAAGAAAATTTAAGCAAATCTGGTGGTCATCGGCGTAGGAATTTGAACATACATGCATAAGTACGTCTTCAGAAAGATGGTAGGGTAGAGGATGGAACATAACATATGAGAAGTTGTAGGCAGATGCGATGCTTTCTTGAGCGCTTGTGCATGGATTTTCTCTTTCTCCTCGTTCTCTCCTTTTATGGTGTGTTTAGGTTTCCATTTCACCTAAAAAAATTTTAGGTTTTGTCTTATCATTTTACAGAATGGAATTAAACATCATGCAAAATTTTTAGCAAAAAGGTATCAATTCTTCATTTTGGATTTTGGCCTCAAGAGGCAAAAAAAAAAAAAGTCAAAAAGCCCTCACCCACCCACATGAAAAATTTGATATTTTAGATGGAACTAAATACACCTATAAAAATTTTAGTATTTTATATTTTATCATTCTAAAGTAGTTAACATTTTATATTTTGCATTCCAACGCAGCCTTAGTTTACGGATAGAAAACCGCTCGGCACGCTGCTCGGGTCCGAGCGACCCGAAGGTTGGCGGGAGTTCAGCATCGTCCGGTGGCAGCTGTCCTGGTCAGCTGTTGCTGCTGCCTCAGAGCTGAAGGCCAAGTAAACAGTGTGCCTTTTGTATTGCAGTTGACAAATTTTGAGACTTGCACTGCAGACTGCAGGCATACTCTGCAGAGAGATGCAGAATACGGCTGTAGTATGAACATCGCTCACAAGGTTCAGGGACTCGGCTTTACTTCTTTTTCAAACGTATAGTTTTTTTTAATGTAACTCATTTTTACTTTGATCAAAACACTGTGAACTTTCTGCAAATCAAGTAGCAAGAATCACCATGACTCAACAATAATGCTCATCGCACATTCACGTACGGTCAGAGATGAAGAAGCAACCTACAGGAAGCAAAATGTAGCAAAAGTCTTGCTCTATGAATGGTAAAAACGAGCAAGAGATATGCCTCTTTTAAATTGAGAACATTGTTGAGCAAAATAGCAGCTGTCAACAGGAATATTTTGCTCAAATTTACTTTAAAAAAATGCAGCACAGCGATACGAAAAAGAGAAGCTTCCTTGCTCTACTAATGGCAGAAACGAGCAAGAAATATGTCCCTTCTAAATTGAGAGTAATGTTGACGAAAAAGACAGCTGTCATTTTTCTCAAACTTCCTTCAAATGCAGCACAGCGGAAAAAAAAGAAAAGGTTGTTCTATTAGTGGTAACAACGACAAGGAGAATAAGAAAACAGCCGTTGGAAGTAATATTTTGCACAAATTGCCTTCAAAATGCATCACAATATTTTGCACAAATTGCCTTCAAAATGCATCACAACAAAAAGAAACAAAAAAAACAAATTGCCTTCAAATGCAGAAAAAGAGCCTGTCAGACAACCTATGGGCCACCCCAGCCAGGCAGGCCGAGAACGATCCTCTACAGCACCAGAGACAGCCATCAGACTAAATCTTAGCCGTTAATCACGCTCTGGCCCACAGGTCATGACTCATCAACCAGGCTTAAGTGCTTGCCTCCTTATTAGTAAAGGATGCAGCGGTACGATCCTATAGAACAGATCCTGTTCAAGTAAGGTCGTGCTGTGAGGCTCCAGAGCTGAGCTTTTAAGTTAGCCTTCACTCATCTGAGCAAGCGAGGTGGTGCTAATCGGTGGGAGTGGGACTGGCCAGCAATCCCAGCATACTGCATACTGGGCCGCTCCATTCTGGTATATACTCTCCTATGTGTGGGCTTTAGGTCGAGCCGGCCCATCGAGGCCGCATTAGCTTTACCAGTGAGCTCAGTCTTTCATCCTCTCAAAGTGACTACCATGCCTTTTTTTATGCCAAACAAGCAAAATGTTACTGCTAACCATCACAATCAGTGTAAAACAACAGTATGAAGCACGAACAACTGTCATAATGAGCTAAGCAGCAATAATGGGCGATGTTGTGCGAGTGCGTCGTCCCTCATCTAAAATCGATTGCCTCGTACACCGTCGAACTGGAGAGATCGGCATCGGCGTCCATCCAGGAGCGTAGCCATGGGCTCGGCAAGCTCCGACCGAGCAGGAGCTGCCTAGTAGCATCTCGGGCCCTGTTCATCTGGCTTATAATCCGTCTTATTCAGCTTGTTTTTTCAGCCGAAACAGTATTTTTCTCTCACAAAAAATCAGCCAACAGTGTTTTTCAGCCGGCTTATAATTCCAGCCGAACGGCTCCTCGACAACCGCTGACATGCATAGCGGGCCTCTCGTCAGGCTTTTCTTGGACGCAGAAGAGGCCGACCTTACCTATAGATTTGTTGTGAAGAATGCACCTGCGCAGTTGAGCAAGCTCGGGCTTGCTTGGCAATGTCAGGCGCCGGTGTAACCGCCGGATCAAGGAGGGCCGTGACGCTGCGGTCGATCCGCAGTCTCCAGGCCTGCCAGAAATCGTTGGCAGGATGTCACATACTAGTGGCCTGGCGCGCGCTTTCGCGCACCCGTGTGAAGAGAAGTGTCGGTCCTGGTTCGCCTAGATATAATGACACGGAAGATTTGGCGTGACGCATGAATTAGATGGAGTAAGTCTTTGGCTATTTTCAGCTGGCTAGTCGTACATGTGGCTCATGGAGGACATGGCAAACGCACATGTGAGCAACATTACATAGCAAATATAGTGTTCTAGAGTTTGAGCACATTGTCTAAAGCTTACACACATAGCTGACAGGACTGAGATGTTGTAGCCGATAGCAGTTTATGTCTGGTAGCTGGTCGATACGATCAGCCTGGCCAGGCACACGGAGATACTTGGTCGCCCGATATTACAAACAGTGCAGTCTGAAAAGGTCATATACACAAAAGATGTTGCCAGGTACGTAGTTCGACGTGTTGGCACGTTGGCATCAAAAGCTCCTGTAGCGACGCTGGTGTGTAGAGATCGTAAAGGTAAAGGTGGTTATTGTGTCCTTTTTTCTGGGCACATTGATGCACGAGGAACCTCGGTTAGAGATGGTTACCTTAGAGGGCAGTGGCGCGAGCCGATTACTCTGTTGCTGCCTCTGCTGAGGCGGCCTTGCTAGCTGAACCTTTGCATCTGACATATGGATAGAATTGTTTGAGCGTACGAGATCTTTGTGAGCGGTGTACTTTTTCAAGCAGGTTCGTTTGACATATATGTGTGGTATGGGCGTGGGCTGCGGGCTGTTAAAACTGTGTCGGGTTAATTTTATTGGAACATACCTTTTGGGTTTTGGTGGTACTGTGGCTTTATTTTGGAGCTCATCACTTGGGGACGTTTCAGCTAAGCCAGAAGAGTTGTCGGCGTCTTCCATCTGTTTGGCCAGGCTCCTGCGATTGCCGGCGGCGTTCCTTGACGATCTTCTGACCATGAGGTGTAAGCATGTGGTGGTAGACGTGTCAGCAATAAGGCCGAAAGTATCGAGAGCATGAGGAATGAGCAATCACCTGGTGTTTTTCTGTTTTTCGACATCATCATCAGTATCAGAGGTAGGTGCTGGGATCTGCAATATTGTTAAGGCAACATCTTTGATTAGGGTCTATGAACTATTGGTATGGGGGAAAGGAATTTGTGGCAGGCTTGCTTACGTTCTGTGAAGGCAGTTCAAGCTGTAAGAGTTCTGACGAACGTTGCGGAGTCTGCACCACATTGGTTGAGATCTGTGTGTGGTCTGCAGGAGGCATGGTTGGATCAGCTGGGACCATTTCCATGGCAGAGGTAGGAGAATCTTGTTGCAATGGATGCCTGGATGGTTTCTCTAGAACAGCTTTGATTTCATATTGCCTGTACTTGGCGCCTTTGGCCGATTCCTTAGAAAGATCCACTGACAAAACAAATTTCTTAGTGATGATGTTTTGTATCGCCTGAGGCAAGCCATCTCGACCTTTTGCTGATACCATGATGGATTCGCAATCCTTCTGGATCATTTGCTGAGCCTCTTCGTCATATGCAAAGAATCGTGCCTCTCCTATTTCATCTTTTCCTATGAAGGTCAATGTGTATCTGCCACATTTGTAGCACAGGTGTGGTTATGGTATCATGGTACCAAATGTGTCTATATGATGATGGCACTAAGAAACAGCTATATATATATGCATAATAGTGTGGTTGTTGTACTAATCAGTACCTTGGAACGGTGTCTGAGCCTCGACATTTTGGACACCTATACGTGCGGTCCACCTGTTGTTCAGCACTCTTCTTGCAAGGTCGGCAGGACATGTACCACCAGCTCTTGGTGTTCAGCACAGACGAAATTGTTATTCCACATTTGAATGGCCCTCGTACCTGTCACAAAAAAACAGATTGCACATGCATCAGCGTGGCTATTATGTTTGGTGCTGCAGTTATTTGTAAGGGGTAAGGTGTTGGACAGGCTGGATTCATACGTCCTCATCATATGGATCAATGTTGTTCAGTTGGGCAACCGTTTTTTCGGGAAGCTGAATGTCCGGAGGTGGATTCTGAAAAGGTTCTTCTGGCTCCAATGGCATCTCAATGTAGAGGGGAATATCCTTAAACCTGGTAGCAGCACATATACAGAGTTAGAATGAGTTTGAGGCATTGTGTTTGAACCAAAAGCAGGAAGCATGTTACCTGTTTTGGAAGGCTGCTATTTCTGGGATCGTAGGATTGAAGTAGTAGGAACAGGATGTGCTTCCCGTCAGAGCTGTCTTATCTGTTATATGATATCATTAGAACCAAAAAAATTTTTAATCCTTTGCAGTGCTACTTGGGTAGTTGAACAGAGGCTAAGAATGCAGATAGACGGTTACCGTTGTTTTTGAAGTCTTTTCGGGCTGAGCAGCCAAGGACAAGGCAGACGATGAGGTTGCCAGCTTGGGGGTCATAAATGTTGCTGATGTTGAAATTTACGGCATGATCACCCCACAAAGTTATTTTCATCACATTGTCACTGTAGGTATATAGTTTTCTTAGTTAGGTTGCCGACCTTAGTGATCTCAAATGAGGTGTCGATGAAACGTACCTTAGATCCTTTATGTAGATCTCCCTCAGCATCTTGACCTTCTCTCTGTTCTTTGGAATGAATACTTGGAGTGCCTCATATTTGACGAGGTACCCAACGACATCTGAAATAAACACGGAGTCACTATGGTGAGTACTGAATCCAACATGATGATCAGTACTAAGGGAAGATACACCGGGCTCTAAGAAAAAGTTGGGTGGTAATATGTGTTACCTAGGTATTTCTCTATAATTGGTGTTGGTTTTATGACCGAAAGCGGGGTTATATTGTAGATGTAGTGTGGAATCCCGTCTGGAGGGTTTCTAATGACCTCAATAGTTGTGTATTCAGTGATATTTATCATCAACTCTCTGTCAACTGTTTTGTGGGTCCTCTTGTTATTGTCAACCATGAACTTTTTTACAGCATAAACCTTTCCAGGCTCGAAAAGAACTGCCTTTTTTTGGATAAGTTCTTCATCGATCTGAGCATACATGGCTTCTCCCTGGAAATATTGGTACATGTTAGTCAAAGGACTCTCAATGTTACCCTGTTAGGCAGGAAACATTTATTTTTTTCATGCATGAGTGCATAAGCAACATCAAATATGGGCCTGTTTAGTTGCCCATGCAACCCAAAAAAGTTTGCACAGTACCTGTCACATCGAATCTTGCGGCACATGCATAGAGTACTAAATGTAGACGAAAGAAAAAACTAATTACACAGTTTAGTTGTAAATCACGAGACAAATCTTTTGAGCCTAATTAGTCCATGATTGGACACAAATTGCCAAATAAAACGAAAAGTGCTACAGTAGCCGAACTCAAACTTTTTCACCAACTAAACAACCCCTATATATGCGAAGAACGTCACCTCTTCATCAGCGAGGACCATGCCAACATGGAGTGGTGCACCCTGGCCTGTGTTTTGATACAGCGTCCATTTCCTAACAACTCTCACAATAACGGCACGCGACTGGCGTCCTTTGACAAGGTTAGCAAAGATTGTAGGATCCTCCATGCTGGATCCACAACGAAATGAAATAGCGTTAGAGATAATAGGTATAAACATGGCTGTGATTATGTATTATTTTGTGAAAGGTGGTTTTCTCATTTCTTAAACAACACACAAGATCAGGCTGAGTCTGTACATTTTGTTGCTGCAGCTACCTAACCTGTCATGCTGTCTAAGGACATGCAAAATCATCTATACAAGCCAACCTGTGGCTAATATAGGCATGCAGGCCTAATCAAAAGGAAACATATATAGCCTTTTGATTAGGCCTGCGTGCCTATATTAGCCTCCAGTGACGTACGACCTCTCGCGCGCCGGGCTGTAGGAGTAGGTGGAGTGGAGGTGCGTGTACGCACCGGAGCCTCAGCTAAGCAACACACAAATAAACAATCAGCGACACGAATAGACAAACCTGTATGTACCCGCGTGATGATGACCGCTATTCAATTGAAATATAACAGAAGGAAGTGTATGAAGTCTAACATATGTGCTCCATGTGAAGAGGCATGCTCTGGCTGTTCCATTTAATCTAGGAGCTCAGCATCTCCTCAGCAGAAATGATTTGTGGAAACACCGAGGAAACTCTTTTTTTTAAAGAACGCTAACACAGCTTAAACAAAAAGCATCACTAAAGATGGGTGTATCAGGTTTTGTACTAAAATCTGGCAAGAAAACAGAATATGCTCTACAACTCCTTAGTGCTGTCATGGCACACATATTAGGCAAGCACGCATGTGACAAAAGTATGCAAAAACAGTTAAAAAGGAGCACTCGTACAGAACCGACACACAAGAGAATATGCAAGCCAATGCGTTAAGTAGAGTGTTAAAGAAGATGCAGTCTGAGGAATTGTAGAGAACTGAACATTAAAGCAACCATCATGTGTTTGTACATATGCTTACAGTAGGCAAGCCAGGCGACACACACAGGGAGAACACAGGTGCTATAAGCGCTATGGCTCAGAACCGACGGAAGGTAACGCAACCTCATGCAAGAGGCTCTCAGCAGCCACAAGCAAAGCAGAAGATGGCATGTCCCGTTGCTGATAACCTGCAACCACCAGCCTTGCTAATTGGGTCCCTCTATTCGTGATTGGGAAAAGGCGGTGAGCCAAGGACCTATACAAATGGAGCCCATGTATACTATAATCTAAGACAATAAACCTGTAAACACGCTGCAAAAAGGCAATAGCCTGAAGGGACGCCTCCTCATAGCCCGCTGCAGCCCCCACAGCAGGATCGGCCCAGAAGAAAAGCGTTTTTGGGACGCCCTGTGATCACCAACCTCAAGTTCGACGCCATATACATGTGTCCCATCATGCAAAATGTCATGTATAGTAGACATGTACGGAAGAGAGCAGCGTTTGACAACCTCGGTGAGGAGACCTAGGTATGAAACGCTTATATGGAACATGTGATTTAACAAACACAAAAAAGATAACCAAGGCCTATGTAACACCCCTGGGTGTTAAGCATGCATCATCATTTCAAAGCATAAGCATTCAACATCATTGCATGTTTAACATTTTGTGATTTGTAGCCCTTTTCAAATATAACTTGAAAAGCAATAAAATGGAAACCCTAAATTTAAAATGAATGTTAAAAAGTTGGTGTACTTTTTAGAAGTAGCAATTTTAAATAATTTAGAATAAACCAACTTGATTATTGGAGCAAAAATTGGATTCAAATTCTCCTCAAATTCTGTTTAAAAATTATTCTAAATAATGAGTTTGATTTTTTTAAATTAGCTTTAAATCTCAAATTTAAAATCTATCGGGAATTTGGAAAAATGTTCTATATGAAAGTTGTAGAAAATAAAATTTTGAACAACTTTTGTTTTGGGACAAATTTCTGAAAACCTCGTTTTCATCCTCAAATTTGAATTTCAAACAGAAATGTAAAATCTGGAAAATATTTGGAAAAAGAAAAATCGGAATTTCGTTGCTGGGCTTCGGCCTCACTTCTCGGCCCACGGCCAAAGCCGGCCCGGCCCGTGTCCGCGTCGTCCCCTCCCGCTCGCCCGCGCGCGCGCGCGCGCCCGCGCATGGCGTCGTGGCGCCGCGGCAGCGTTCGGCCGCCGCGTGTCCGTACGCCGTCGAGCCGAGCGACACGCGCCCTGTGGCCCCCGCAACGTCCGCGCTCGCCTACTCCCCCTCCGCGCGCCCGTGCGCCTCGCTGCTCCCTCCATTCTCGCGCGAGCAGCAGCCACAGCCGCTCGCCGCCTCCACGCGCTCGCCGCCGCCGCCGCGCATTTCCGCCCCGCGTTCCACCGCCGGCCGAGCATCTCCGTGCGATTCGTCTCGCGGACAGCTCCGCCTCGACCTTCTCTTCCCCGAACGCGTCTCCTCGCTTCGTCTCCGCCCCGCGGTAAGCCGCCGCACCGCGCGCCCCGCCGCGGCGCCATTTCCGCCGCCGCGTGCTCACCCCGCCGTTCCGGCACATTCTCCCCACCTTGCCACTTGCTCTCTACCCCGGGATGTCCACCGCCCTCACCCTGTTCCCGTGCGCCTAGCCGCAGGTGTCCGCACGGCCGGGACCGGTCGCTAGCCGCCGGCGGGCTTCGCCGCCGCTGCGACGTCGCGGCCGCGTGCTCGCCCTGCGTTCGCCTCGCGCCCCGCCGCTCCCCCTGACCCGCTGGGCCGCCAGTTGGGCCAAGCCGTCGAACCGGGCCGCGCCCTTCTTTTTCCCGCGCGCTCGCCCCGGCCGTTTTCGGCAGCGGGCCGGTTTGGCCGACTGGGCCGGCCCGTTCCTTATTTCCGAATTCTATTTTTGAATTTCTATTTATATTTAAGAAAAGAAAGTGTTCTAGAAAATGTTGTGCATAATTTATAGCTCCAAAAATCAGGAAATAAATTTTAAAATGTTCCTTGTGAATAGATCTACAGTTTAAAAATATCCCCTGTTATTTTTATGACACTTTACTGTACATTTCTATTTAACTGTTATATATGCTGTTATCTTAGAAAAATTGTAGTAAATAAACTAATAAAGGGAAAAATGTGATTCTTGTTGCATAAATCTTTATTAGTGATGTACTTTCTAGGAAAAATGCTAGTGAAGCATGTTCTGTGGGAAATTTTAGAAGTGTAGTTCAAATGCCTTTAGTTGTTAATATTTGTTATTTTTAGTAGAAAGCAATATTTGTATATAACATGCTTATGATAATTTTTGTAGTATGTTAGTTTACTGTTGGTAACCTAGGAAAAATGTGAAATCTGTTGTTTGATACTTTTCCTAGTATAAAACAATTTCATGCCCACATTTAGGCTATAATTTATTTATTTTGTATAAGTAGTTTTACAATTCCAATTACCTTGAAAATTTAGTGGTAGCTTAGTTAGGGTAAGAATACTCTACTGTAATTTTTGTAGATTTTTATCTACACCAGAGATAGGTGTTGCAGTACAACCCTGGTTAAATAAGGAATAAATGATTATTCTTTATGAGAATTTAAGAAGAATAAAATATGTTTGGTGTATCTTTGAAGCATCACTAGGTCTTGCTGATGTCGTGAGTGAGTTAGGGTGGTAAGGTTTGGTTATTTAGGGTCACTTGCTTGTGTCAGGTGTATGATATTAGTGTAATTAAAATGGGTAAACCTTAGGGTACATGTTCTTGGATGACGTTGACTACCTTGTAGAAGATGAAGTTTTGCACTAACTGCTCATTCCATGTGCTCGTCTGCATCTCATGTCACTTCATCATTCCATCATATTCCGATGCATCATTCACATGCCCTTATGCACTTGCATCATACAGGATCGCAGGAGGACTCGCAGGCAGCAGTACCGGAGGAGCAGGCTTGGACGGACCAGCAGGAGCCCCAGGCACAGGAGGTGCCCGAGGAGGAAGAGCCAAGCGAGGAGCTGCCAGAGTGCGTCGATCACCACCCTAGTTCGTTCGAAAGAGGCAAGCCCCGGAGCATTATAAGTCTCCTATTTTACAAAAGTTATTCTTTATTAACTGGTTTATAATTATATATTGTTGCATTAAGTCATAGGAGTTGAGTGGAACCGTTGTTGCATTACTATCCTTGTCCACCAGAATAATGTTACCTTATTAGGTCAGGATCGAGTAATTCGCTTAGCCATGCTTAGATCGGTAGAAGTCGGGTGATTTCCTGTCACCTGCGAGTTATAGGTGAATACCTGGCTATGGTTAGCAGCATTGGTGAATTTTGATAAGTAACCAAGTGTTGTTGAATAAACGGAGACCGGGCGGAGTCTTATAGGGTTTTGGACTATAGTGATTCCGTCCGTGTCGGTTAAGGACCGATCGTTGCTCGTCCCTCTTGTCATGTTGAACGCATGCCTCACATTTAGCTGGCCGGATAAAGTACCTTTCGACCGCGAAGCTAGTGACACTTTTTGAGCCGGGATAAACTCGGGTTGGCAGACTGGTGTTGAAGGGGGTGTAACGGGGACGCGAAGAGTGAGCCCAAGGTGCGTCCTGGCAGTCGGGCGGTCCCCGGGTAGTGCGATCCATGATTGTTATCCCGCGGCTTCTCGGAAAGTGTCCTTGGTGACCTACGCGACCCTGACGGGGGAAGCTTGGTTTGTGTGAGGAATAAATCTCCAGCTGGATAGGAATTCGATTCGAATCGCCGTCGCTCCCGGTTAGTGAGCACTTGACTCGAGCTATGGCATCGTAGTGTTAATGATGGAACACAGATGGTTATGTGGTTAATGTTGGAAATGCTAAACCTGAGATGGTAACCTTTGATGCTAATGGTTAATCAAGTGATTGTTTTAGTAACAGGTGCTTACCTAGCATGAATAGGTTATCATAAAATGATGCTAAAAGTACTTATTATTAGTTATTCCTAATAACTTATGCCTTTCGCAAATGAGTCAAGCCAGTACACTATATAAAGCCTTGCATGCTCCTTGGTGTCATGTTGTTTCTGGTTTTTGTCGGGTAAGTCTAGCTGAGTACATTCTCGTACTCAGGGCGTTGTTCCCATTGTTGTTGCAGATGGTCAGATGTACTACGGGTACTGCTCCAACTGTCTGTATCCGGCGATGGGTGACAACTAGGACCTTGGGCAGAGGTCGTTCCGTTTGTCTTATCTACTGCTTTTGTGGACTATGACTATCTACTGGCACTGTAATTGAACTAAGGGTGCGTGCGTAAAACTATTTGCTTCCGCTACTTTATGTTGAACTATGTTGTAATAACTTTTATTTCTGAACTCCGATGTATTTTACCTTATGGTCGACTTTATGTATCGTGTGAACTGTGGCTGCTAAATCAGTACGATCTTGGTTGTATGTTGGTTGGTTTGAAATCCTTCGTGATTTCACGGAATCTCGAGTTATACGGGTTTAAGTTTGTTAAATTAACCGCCTCGGTGGGAGATTGGCTTACTTAATCTCGTATAATTACGTTGATCCGTTACAGCTGGCATCGGAGCATGGTTTAGCATGTTACTGTTCACATGAGTATTTAAAAATAAAACTGTGTCTTCAAATAAGCTTTTGAACTTAAAAGTGTGCCAGTGGTCATATCCTTTATGCTCGATAAGGACTCTAGGTGGCTTAATTAAGTACTAACTTGGGGGTTTGCATCATATTTAAATTTCGTCGCTCATACGGCGTGCTATTGTATGAGTGCCATTCACTTGAGTGGTAATGTATGGATCAATTACCTCTACGCCTTGGTAAGTGAGAGTTGTGAGTGCATGGTCGGATACACTGCCGATCTAGGGGAGTGCTTAAGTGATTCCGAAGTACTCACGTGCCATGCGCATGTTTGTATGAGAGTATCATTGAGGGGGAAATTCCGTCATGCCGCGACGATGCCGTCAATAGGACGATGATTCGGGTAGTGGTTACCGTTATACTCGTATCTGGGGATGCGTGTAGAACGAGTAACTTACTTTACTGCTTTCTTGCATATTTTCATACTGTGAGGTTTGGGCTGAAGTGATTTTCTGCAGGCATAACAGCGCTTTCGAGTAGCACGTATTAGTTACGTTACAAGAGATCGTTGTATGCCACCGTCTATTCCGTTAGTAGTTATTGATTTTCTAAGTTTGTGAGGACGTACGGAACGTGCATGCATCATGTTATGCATTTCATTCATGGCATTGTTCCTCCCCTTATAAGTTGCTTATCTCATTTCGATAAAAATGCCAACTTAAAAATCTGTTCTCACCACGGTAATAAAATTTTTGCTACAGATGGCACGTACCAAGCAGACCGCTCGCAAGTCCACCGGCAGAGCTCCCCGTCATCAGCTTGCTCCGCGCACTCGCCAGCGTCACACTTTTCTTGGAGAGTTTGGGATGCCTACACTCTTGTGGAGAGTGCTCAGCTATGTAGGCTATCATGATGGGATGGAGCCCCGCTACTTTTGGTCAAATGAGCGGATGGGCGAAGGACTTTTGGTGACTGTGGAAGCAGTAGTTCGTCCCCGAGGTGATGGTTCTGAGTGGACCGGTTGGCGTTTTGAGTCAACAGGCAGGACCCCTGAAGAAGCAGCTGAGAGGGCAGCCTTTGGGATCCTGAGGGATATCATGGATCGTTTTCCTCAGGAGTTAGCAGCAGCTATAGTTGGAGTCTTTCCGAGGGGCAACCCCTCCACTGACTCGTGGCAGCAGGCTAAGGGCAGATCTTTGGAAATTAGTGCAGCAGAGGCACAAAACAGTGACAACCCTGCTATGAGTACCATGTTCGCAGTGATGAGGGCTTTCGATGGAGTGGAAGGTAGTCTGAGACGTGTTTCTGGTGCTCTTGGTCAGGCTCGTGATGACCGCCGTCAGCTTCAGAGAGATCACGACGCCGAGATTGAGAGGCTCACCGCTGAGATGGCTCAGTTGGCTCGTCAGAGAGATCAGGCCACTCAGAGGACTGTGGTCTTTGAGGGAGATGTACGTGCCCTGAGAGAGCAGCTTGAGCGACTAACCACCGCCCACAGGAATGCTGAGAGCATGTTGGCTCATGTGCTCCATCAGAGGAATGAAGCCTGGTCCGCAGAGAATGTGTTGAGAGCTAGGCAGTTTGAGCTAGAGCAGCGGTTGGCCGATGCAGAGGAGTACAATGATAACTTGCATGAAGAGGTCCATAGGCTGAACAATCAGCTTAACCCTTATGACCTCCCTGGCGCAGCAGAGATGGATTTGGATGCAGACGAAGATCCTGAAGAGCCCGTGGCGCCAGCTGAGGAGCACGACGACGCTGCAGTTGGCGGCAATGCCGACGTCTCTGACCTAGACAGCGACCACGATGAGTAGACTAGTAGTTGTTGCGCTAGCTACTAGGTCCCGCTTGCATGATCTTTTGCGTTGTTGGCACTTGAGCATGTAATAATGAGTAGAAAGACTAAAGCTTGATGTAAGGTTGGAAAGTTTGGATGTGTTTGTGGCGGTATCCGAACGTCCAAAGTCCAGTGTATGTATGCTGGCAACTTGGTTGTAATGGACGCGATGTGTGTGCTTTAAGTAATATAATTAGTGATGTTGTGTTAATTGGAATGATTTATTGTGCCCCTGTTTTATTGTATGAATTTATTCTCTCCAGTGAATTCAGTTCGGCATGATTTTTCATTCGGTCGCGATTACTACAACATCACCTAATAATTACTATTGCTGAAACATGCAGATGCCGAACACCCGTCGTACCGTGTATGGTACCGCCGAGGCTGGTGGCAGTGCAGCTGCTAATGATGACCGTGATCCACCACCGCCTCCTCCACCCTACACGGCAGAACAGTTTTTCGCCCAATTCCTGGGAAGCCAACGCAATATGGAAAGTATGCAACAGAATATGGAGGCTGCGCTGCGCAGTATCGCAGATAATACCCGTCGGGGGATAAACCAGGGTGGCCACGAAGCAAACCAATACAGCAGTTTTAAGGACTTCATGGATACTCGTCCACCGATCTTCAAGGAAGCCGCAGAACCTTTAGATGCAGAAGAGTGGATTAATACGATGGAAGACAAGTTTCGTGTTCTGAGGATGACTGAAGTGTTGAAGACTGAGTACGCAGCTCATCAGCTCCAAGGTCCGGCAGGAATGTGGTGGAAGCATCACCGCACCACTTTTGCTCCCCACGCCCATATCACTTGGAGGGAGTTCACTGATGCCTTCCGTGGAACATACATTCCACCTGGTCTGACCGAGATGAAGCTTGGGGAATTCCTGGCATTAAATCAAGGCACGAAGACTGTGACTCAATACCTGCATGCCTTTAATAACCTGAGCCGTTATGCTCCGGACATGGTGGATACGGATGCCAAGAAGATCGCTAGTTTCAAGAGAGGCCTGAGTCCCAAGATGATGAAACATGTGGGTACAAACATGAGGACTAGTTTCAATGACTTCGTTAGCGACTGTCTGAAGCAAGAGAAGAACAACAATGTTTATGCCGCTTCCAAGATCCGTAAGAGAGCTTTTGAGTCGGGTTCATCTCAGTCCAGGGCCCCAGTGACCAATCGCCCGGCTTATCGATCGCCCGTTCCCGGTGCAAGGTTTAGGCCACCTCAACGGAAGAATCAGAATGCTCAGCCACCCCAGAGAAATCAGAAGCCGTTCAAGATGGCATTACCTCAAACAAAGACAGGACAAGGCAGTTCATCGGGAACCGTGGCTCAAGTGAAGGGACCGTGCTTCAACTGCAACCAACCTGGGCACTTTGCAAAGTATTGTCCCTATCCTAAGAAACAACAAACGCAATATCAAGCCCGTGTGCACCACACCACTGTGGAGGATATCCCTGAAGGAGAACCGGTAACAGCTGGTATGTTTTCTATCAACAATCATCCTGCAGTAGTCTTGTTTGATTCCGGATCATCTCATTCCTTTGTAAGTCAAGCATTTGTTAAAAGGCATGAGCAAAAGATAGTTGAATTGGAATGTGCATATAAAATCAGTTCAGCTGGGGCTGATCTGTTGACTAATCAGATTGTTCAGGGAGTAACCCTAAACATAGCAAACCGGCATTATAAGCTTAACCTGATAGTCATGCCAGGGTTAGTTTTGGACGTGATCATGGGTATGAACTGGATGAATCAAATGGGAGTTGTAATTGATGTTGGGGGAAGGAGTATCTCTCTTAAGGAACCCAGTGGGGAAGGCACCTTTCGGGTGGTCCTACCTAGGAGGGTAGACCTAGCTAGCACATCTTGTGCGGTCCAAACTACTCTGCTAGTCCAGATTCCAGTGGTCTGTGAGTTTCCAGATGTGTTTCCAGAGGAGTTACCTGGACTGCCGCCAGACCGAGATGTTGAGTTTGCCATTGAGTTGATTCCAGGAACAGCACCAATTTCAAGAAGGCCTTATCGGATGCCTCCCAATGAGTTAGCAGAATTAAAGAAGCAACTTCAGGACTTGCTAAAGAAAGGGTTGATTCGTCCCAGCTCGTCCGAATGGGGATGCCCCGCTCTGTTTGTGAAAAAGAAGAAGGATAACTCCTTACGTATGTGCGTGGATTATCGGCCACTGAATGCAGTGACAGTTAAAAACAAGTATCCTCTTCCTCGGATTGATATCTTGTTTGACCAATTGTCCAAAGCCAAAGTGTTCTCTAAGATAGATTTGAGATCAAGGTACCACCAGATAAAGATTAGGCCACAAGATGTGCCTAAGACTGCGTTCTCTACCAGATATGGTTTGTACGAGTATCTTGTCATGTCCTTCGGATTGACAAATGCTCCTGCATACTTCATGTACTTGATGAATTCGGTTTTTATGCCCGAATTGGACAAGTTTGTGATAGTGTTCATTGATGACATACTGATATACTCAGAAAATGAAGAGGAACACGCAGAACACCTCCGGATAGTCTTGACTAGACTCAGAGAACATCGACTGTATGCTAAGTTCAGCAAGTGTGAGTTCTGGCTTAGGACAGTTCCTTTTCTCGGCCACGTGTTGTCTGAAAATGGCATTTCTGTCGACCCCAGTAAGGTACAAGAGGTTATGAACTGGAAGTCACCAATTTCGGTTAACGAAGTTCGCAGTTTCCTTGGTTTAGCCGGTTACTATCGTCGCTTCATACCAGATTTCTCGAAGATTGCCAAACCAATGACAAGCCTGTTACAGAAGGATCATAAGTTTGTATGGACAGAGGAGTGCGAAGCAGCCTTCCGTACCTTGTGGAAGTTGTTGACCACTGCTCCTATTCTGGCCCAACCAGATATAGAAAAGCCGTTTGATGTTTTCTGTGACGCATCCAAGAATGGGTTAGGATGTGTGCTAATGCAAAATGGAAAAGTCATTGCTTACGCCTCACGGCAGTTGAGGAAGCATGAAGTTAATTATCCTACACATGATTTAGAGCTTGCAGCAGTGGTGCATGCTCTAAAGATTTGGAGGCACTACCTGTTGGGTAATGTGTGTAATATCTTCACGGATCATAAGAGTCTCAAATACATCTTTACCCAATCCGAGTTGAACATGAGACAGAGGAGATGGTTAGAGTTGATAAAGGACTACAATCTGAACGTGCACTATCACCCTGGAAAGGCTAACGTAGTAGCAGATGCACTGAGCAGAAAATCTCATGCAATTAATGTGCAACCGTTGTTTGAAGAAGGGTTCAATTTGTTACATCCAGCTGTGTTGCATAATATTCAGGTCAGTTGTACTCTGGAAAGCCAGATCATTGACGGTCAGAAAACAGATAAGGGAATCTTTTACATCAAAGAAAAGATGAAGAGAGAACCCACCAAACACTTTCACTTGGATGAACAAGGAGTGTTATGGTTCAAGGATCGCCTGGTAGTACCTAAGGATAGAGAGCTTAAAGACAAGTTGATAGATGAGGCCCATCGTTCTAAGCTATCTATTCACCCCGGAAGTAGCAAGATGTACCAAGATTTACGACCCCGTTATTGGTGGACTAAGATGAAAAAGGAGATTGCAGCATACGTTGCTCGATGCGACATGTGTTGTAGAGTTAAAGCTCTTCACATGAGACCTGCAGGACTCCTGCAACCTTTGTCGGTACCCGATTGGAAGTGGGATGATATAAGTATGGACTTTATCACTGGTCTTCCCACCACACAGAAAGGCCATGATTCCATTTGGGTAATAGTCGACCGCCTTACCAAGTCAGCTCACTTTCTGCCAGTCAAAACAAGTTTCCGACCACCTCAATATGCAGAAAAGTATATTGCTGAGATTGTCCGATTGCATGGAATACCAAAAACCATAGTGTCTGATCGTGGTTCACAGTTTACCTCTCACTTTTGGGAACATCTTCATCAAGGTTTGGGTACTAGTTTGATTCGTAGCACGGCTTACCACCCACAGACTGATGGGCAGACAGAAAGAGTTAATGCAGTATTGGAAGATATGCTTAGAGCTTGTGTGTTATCATCCAGAGGTTCATGGGAATCCTGGTTACCGTTGGCAGAGTTTGCTTATAATAACAGTTACCAAGAGAGTATCAAGATGGCACCATTTGAAGCTTTGTATGGCCGGAAGTGCAGAACACCGTTAAATTGGGTAGAGCCCGGAGAAAGAAGGTTTTACGGAATTGATTTTGTAGATGAGGCAGAGAAGAAGGTCCGTGTTATTCAACAAAACATGCAAGCTGCACAGTCTCGTCAGAAGAGTTATGCAGACAAGAGGAGAAGACCATTGGAATTCCAAGTAGGTGACTATGTCTATTTAAAGGTTACTCCAATGAAGAAGAAACGGTTTGGAATCAAGAAGAAACTGTCTGCTAGATATATAGGGCCATACCAGATTTTGGAGAAAAAGGGCCCCGTAGCATATAAGTTACAGCTACCAGAAGAGATGAGTTCGATCTTTCCCGTCTTCCACGTATCCCAATTAAAGAAGTGTCTACGTGTTCCAGAGGAGAGAATACAACCTCAGGGTATTCGGATCAAGGCAGATTTGGAATATCGCGAGCAACCCGTTCGAGTCCTGGATACTAAGGACCGAGTCACTCGAAATAAAGTGGTCACAACCTACAAGATTCAATGGAGCCACCATGATGAGAGCGATGCTTCTTGGGAAACGGGAGAATATCTTCAAACTGCTTATAAAGATTTTTACGATAATTGGTTCGTAACTCAAAATCTCGGGACGAGATTCTTATAAGGGGGGAGGGCTGTAACACCCCTGGGTGTTAAGCATGCATCATCATTTCAAAGCATAAGCATTCAACATCATTGCATGTTTAACATTTTGTGATTTGTAGCCCTTTTCAAATATAACTTGAAAAGCAATAAAATGGAAACCCTAAATTTAAAATGAATGTTAAAAAGTTGGTGTACTTTTTAGAAGTAGCAATTTTAAATAATTTAGAATAAACCAACTTGATTATTGGAGCAAAAATTGGATTCAAATTCTCCTCAAATTCTGTTTAAAAATTATTCTAAATAATGAGTTTGATTTTTTTAAATTAGCTTTAAATCTCAAATTTAAAATCTATCGGGAATTTGGAAAAATGTTCTATATGAAAGTTGTAGAAAATAAAATTTTGAACAACTTTTGTTTTGGGACAAATTTCTGAAAACCTCGTTTTCATCCTCAAATTTGAATTTCAAACAGAAATGTAAAATCTGGAAAATATTTGGAAAAAGAAAAATCGGAATTTCGTTGCTGGGCTTCGGCCTCACTTCTCGGCCCACGGCCAAAGCCGGCCCGGCCCGTGTCCGCGTCGTCCCCTCCCGCTCGCCCGCGCGCGCGCGCGCCCGCGCATGGCGTCGTGGCGCCGCGGCAGCGTTCGGCCGCCGCGTGTCCGTACGCCGTCGAGCCGAGCGACACGCGCCCTGTGGCCCCCGCAACGTCCGCGCTCGCCTACTCCCCCTCCGCGCGCCCGTGCGCCTCGCTGCTCCCTCCATTCTCGCGCGAGCAGCAGCCACAGCCGCTCGCCGCCTCCACGCGCTCGCCGCCGCCGCCGCGCATTTCCGCCCCGCGTTCCACCGCCGGCCGAGCATCTCCGTGCGATTCGTCTCGCGGACAGCTCCGCCTCGACCTTCTCTTCCCCGAACGCGTCTCCTCGCTTCGTCTCCGCCCCGCGGTAAGCCGCCGCACCGCGCGCCCCGCCGCGGCGCCATTTCCGCCGCCGCGTGCTCACCCCGCCGTTCCGGCACATTCTCCCCACCTTGCCACTTGCTCTCTACCCCGGGATGTCCACCGCCCTCACCCTGTTCCCGTGCGCCTAGCCGCAGGTGTCCGCACGGCCGGGACCGGTCGCTAGCCGCCGGCGGGCTTCACCGCCGCTGCGACGTCGCGGCCGCGTGCTCGCCCTGCGTTCGCCTCGCGCCCCGCCGCTCCCCCTGACCCGCTGGGCCGCCAGTTGGGCCAAGCCGTCGAACCGGGCCGCGCCCTTCTTTTTCCCGCGCGCTCGCCCCGGCCGTTTTCGGCAGCGGGCCGGTTTGGCCGACTGGGCCGGCCCGTTCCTTATTTCCGAATTCTATTTTTGAATTTCTATTTATATTTAAGAAAAGAAAGTGTTCTAGAAAATGTTGTGCATAATTTATAGCTCCAAAAATCAGGAAATAAATTTTAAAATGTTCCTTGTGAATAGATCTACAGTTTAAAAATATCCCCTGTTATTTTTATGACACTTTACTGTACATTTCTATTTAACTGTTATATATGCTGTTATCTTAGAAAAATTGTAGTAAATAAACTAATAAAGGGAAAAATGTGATTCTTGTTGCATAAATCTTTATTAGTGATGTACTTTCTAGGAAAAATGCTAGTGAAGCATGTTCTGTGGGAAATTTTAGAAGTGTAGTTCAAATGCCTTTAGTTGTTAATATTTGTTATTTTTAGTAGAAAGCAATATTTGTATATAACATGCTTATGATAATTTTTGTAGTATGTTAGTTTACTGTTGGTAACCTAGGAAAAATGTGAAATCTGTTGTTTGATACTTTTCCTAGTATAAAACAATTTCATGCCCACATTTAGGCTATAATTTATTTATTTTGTATAAGTAGTTTTACAATTCCAATTACCTTGAAAATTTAGTGGTAGCTTAGTTAGGGTAAGAATACTCTACTGTAATTTTTGTAGATTTTTATCTACACCAGAGATAGGTGTTGCAGTACAACCCTGGTTAAATAAGGAATAAATGATTATTCTTTATGAGAATTTAAGAAGAATAAAATATGTTTGGTGTATCTTTGAAGCATCACTAGGTCTTGCTGATGTCGTGAGTGAGTTAGGGTGGTAAGGTTTGGTTATTTAGGGTCACTTGCTTGTGTCAGGTGTATGATATTAGTGTAATTAAAATGGGTAAACCTTAGGGTACATGTTCTTGGATGACGTTGACTACCTTGTAGAAGATGAAGTTTTGCACTAACTGCTCATTCCATGTGCTCGTCTGCATCTCATGTCACTTCATCATTCCATCATATTCCGATGCATCATTCACATGCCCTTATGCACTTGCATCATACAGGATCGCAGGAGGACTCGCAGGCAGCAGTACCGGAGGAGCAGGCTTGGACGGACCAGCAGGAGCCCCAGGCACAGGAGGTGCCCGAGGAGGAAGAGCCAAGCGAGGAGCTGCCAGAGTGCGTCGATCACCACCCTAGTTCGTTCGAAAGAGGCAAGCCCCGGAGCATTATAAGTCTCCTATTTTACAAAAGTTATTCTTTATTAACTGGTTTATAATTATATATTGTTGCCTTAAGTCATAGGAGTTGAGTGGAACCGTTGTTGCATTACTATCCTTGTCCACCAGAATAATGTTACCTTATTAGGTCAGGATCGAGTAATTCGCTTAGCCATGCTTAGATCGGTAGAAGTCGGGTGATTTCCTGTCACCTGCGAGTTATAGGTGAATACCTGGCTATGGTTAGCAGTATTGGTGAATTTTGATAAGTAACCAAGTGTTGTTGAATAAACGGAGACCGGGCGGAGTCTTATAGGGTTTTGGACTATAGTGATTCCGTCCGTGTCGGTTAAGGACCGATCGTTGCTCGTCCCTCTTGTCATGTTGAACGCATGCCTCACATTTAGCTGGCCGGATAAAGTACCTTTCGACCGCGAAGCTAGTGACACTTTTTGAGCCGGGATAAACTCGGGTTGGCAGACTGGTGTTGAAGGGGGTGTAACGGGGACGCGAAGAGTGAGCCCAAGGTGCGTCCTGGCAGTCGGGCGGTCCCCGGGTAGTGCGATCCATGATTGTTATCCCGCGGCTTCTCGGAAAGTGTCCTTGGTGACCTACGCGACCCTGACGGGGGAAGCTTGGTTTGTGTGAGGAATAAATCTCCAGCTGGATAGGAATTCGATTCGAATCGCCGTCGCTCCCGGTTAGTGAGCACTTGACTCGAGCTATGGCATCGTAGTGTTAATGATGGAACACAGATGGTTATGTGGTTAATGTTGGAAATGCTAAACCTGAGATGGTAACCTTTGATGCTAATGGTTAATCAAGTGATTGTTTTAGTAACAGGTGCTTACCTAGCATGAATAGGTTATCATAAAATGATGCTAAAAGTACTTATTATTAGTTATTCCTAATAACTTATGCCTTTCGCAAATGAGTCAAGCCAGTACACTATATAAAGCCTTGCATGCTCCTTGGTGTCATGTTGTTTCTGGTTTTTGTCGGGTAAGTCTAGCTGAGTACATTCTCGTACTCAGGGCGTTGTTCCCATTGTTGTTGCAGATGGTCAGATGTACTACGGGTACTGCTCCAACTGTCTGTATCCGGCGATGGGTGACAACTAGGACCTTGGGCAGAGGTCGTTCCGTTTGTCTTATCTACTGCTTTTGTGGACTATGACTATCTACTGGCACTGTAATTGAACTAAGGGTGCGTGCGTAAAACTATTTGCTTCCGCTACTTTATGTTGAACTATGTTGTAATAACTTTTATTTCTGAACTCCGATGTATTTTACCTTATGGTCGACTTTATGTATCGTGTGAACTGTGGCTGCTAAATCAGTACGATCTTGGTTGTATGTTGGTTGGTTTGAAATCCTTCGTGATTTCACGGAATCTCGAGTTATACGGGTTTAAGTTTGTTAAATTAACCGCCTCGGTGGGAGATTGGCTTACTTAATCTCGTATAATTACGTTGATCCGTTACAGCCTACTTTGACAACAACTACTTTTTTTGAAAGCGACCCGTTTTGTAAAACCAGTAAATCTGTTTACGCACACTCAACTGCCTTTTTTGGTAATGTGGAGCAACCCTCCCCTTCCCCCTCAAAAAAAATCCAGGCCTGCTCTCCAGGAAGTTGAAAAGGACACGTGCCTCCTTTTGTCTACTGTTGAGCAAAGGCAGACAAACACCAGCGTATATCAGTCTAGCAACCCATACCGAAGCAGAGTAGGACATCAGCTTTTAGAGGGAAGAGCACATGATGGTCACCTGCGGGTCACGGACCAACAAACATGTTCGCTTAAGCGGTGCTCCCGTTCAAGAATCAATCAACGGCCCTGGCCAATACAAGGGACGACGACAACCTCCGTGTAACTGCATAAATAAATCCGTAGACAAACATCAGTCCACATCCTAGGGACCGTAGCCTAGAGCCGTAACAGATGCAAACAAAAAACAGGCATGAAAGACTGACGTCCATGATGGTAAGCATAAACAAATTGACGTGATAGTAATACTTGGAAATCTCTCAGGCCACAACAGCAACACAGACCGCTAGCGAGGATCCCCAAACAACAGGCGCGCTCACGCACACAGCCAAATGGCGGCAACATCGAGCCATGAAGACACCTTGATCTCAGGTGAACATAAGAGCACATGGAGGTGGAAAACGCACCTTGGACAAACACCGGCGTGGACCGCGCAACAAAGAAAACGTCGAGGCGCCGCTGGTTTTGTGTACCTGTACAACAAGAAAAGGAGCAGCACTGAGTCAACATGGTACCAAAGGAAGTAGACAGACAAGGGGGGACCTGAAGAGCACCGTGATTAAGCACCGCCAGCAACCGATCCCAAAACCGCGCCGCTCCCGACCCAAGTCCCCAAAGACGAACACAGAACCTGCGAACCTAAGCACAATCAGCAGGAGCAGCATTGAGCAATACAGCAGTGAACCGAGGAGAAAGAGAAGAGAAGGGCTGCAAGGTCAGCGCGAGGAAGCACCACCGGCACTGGATCCGGCACGCACGCCGCTCCCGACTCTCGTCGTGGAAGATGAACAGCAGCGGCGCGTCCCCTCTCCGGCCCTCCCTCTGTCCCCTTCTCGGAGAGGCGGCGCGTCCCCACCGCCCCTTCCCGCGAGACCGCCGCTGGGGCAAGGCGGCGCAGAGAAGGTGCAGCGAGAACGGGGGCGAGCGGAGGCAGCGGGGATGACGAGCTGAGGCGGGCGAACGCGACGAGGAGGCGGCGCTGGCACGGCGTAAGGAGACGAGATGACGGCGCTGCAATGCGAAACGAAGTGGGAGACGGTGCATTCTACATCGAGTAAGCAGGGACGGCAGGGCAGGTAAGAAATAGGTGGAATCATTTATGACAGCGATACAAGAAGTTAAAGTAAGGAGTAGGTGAAGTCATTTATTAGAGCAAAACAAGAAGTTACAGTGGACCGATTGAGAATTGACCGTCGATGCAGCAATCCGACGGGGCGAATTTTTTCTGCTGCCGTGGCCACCCTAACCATGGAGAGAACCGTCCAGCCTTGTTTCTCTTAATGTTGTTTAGTTACAGTATTTATCGGCTGCTTGCTAAAGTGAAATTGAAGACCGAAAGGCTATAGGTAATTAAAAAAAAACTCGATTCGCGGTGGCCAGACAGCCCCCGCTATTTCAACTTAAGAAGAAGATCTTCTCACGCAGATCGAGAAAACTTTCGAACCCCTGTCTCATCTATACACAACGGCACCGCAGCTCCGTGATATAAGCTGGCTCACAGATCTGTACTTTAGATGTGGGACAGATGAGGAAGTTTTTCCCCCTTGATCATTGCAGCCGAAGCCACAAATAAAAAGTGAGTCCCTTAGGACTCGAACTCTGACCACCCTAAAGGGAAGGTACTGAGCTTGCACTGACCACTCGGTCAACCAAACCGTTCCAGCTATATGTAATTTAATATGCAATCTTACTTACTTAGACGAGGCTTGGCCTGTTACAGTTCCTTCGTCGCTCAGTGTCTCCAACAAAGTGACGCCGAAGCTGTATGGACATCGCACTTCACGTTGTCTCTCCACCGTCGCTCTGAACCGGAGTCCGGAGCCAAGTATCCACTTGGTACCATAAATTCAGCAACAGGGTGAGTTTCCAGGTAACAAAAAAAATATTATAAAAACAATAATGCTGGCCCACGGACGTCCGTCCCATCCGGATGCGTCTCATCCTCATCCACTCTCTCTCAAAAAACCAACACGAACGCATAGGGGCACTGTTCAGAAATTCCCCAAATCTACCTCGAGCCAGTCCATCTGCCTGCCTTCCTCCCCCCCTCCATATCCATTGCTCCACTCCACTCTGCTCGGCCTCGGCGTGCGGTGCTTGCTGCGGCTTGATCCGGCGAAAGGACAGCATGTCGGCCTTAGCGTTGTCGCCGCCAGCAGGCGAAGAGAAGCAGGAGGCGGCGCCCATCAGGCACTACAAGGGCGTCAACGACCGCGATAAGGTCATGCTCCGTGAGGTCCGGGCAGCTCCGCAGAGGTACCCGTCTGCCACTCCCACGAGTCACCAGGCATGTTTCGGCTATCGGATCCTGGTGCAAAATCCACGGCGCTTACCATGGTGTTGTTTGAAGCCCGATTTCTCGGTCGTTGCCCCAGCTTTTTTTCTCCTCTATGTTGCATATGTATGTTTCAAATGTTTTAGATATTTTACATGTATGTTGCAATTATTTCATCTTGATGTTGCAAAAGTAGATCACAAGATATTACATATGTTGCAAGTATTTCAGAAGCATGTTGCAAGTGTTTGTTCAAAATGTTTCATCTCTTTCCAGACGTATATTGCATATGTTCACACATATGTTGCAACAATATATTCTAAATGTTTCAATTATTTCAATCTTACGTTACAACAAGTGGTTTCTTGATGCAAGTCAATTTTGGAGAGAGAGGTAGAGGAGAGGGTCAGGCTCGACCGACGGGCATGAGACGGGGGCGAAGTGCGCATGTGGAGCAGGCGAAGGCGGATGGGGGCGTGCTGCGAGGGCGTCCAGACGCCGCGGACGTTCAGGTGCTACCCACGCCCCTGTGAAAATAGTAGACGTACTGAAGAAAGACCGAGCTGATCGAAGACAAGACAACAATGGCAAGACCATTTCTTGTTGTGTGCCTATATATACTTGTCCGAGTGCTGGTGGCTCCAGCGGCAAGCAATTTGCTAAGAAGTAGGGATGAAAACGGTACAGATATTTTTCGATCGTATTCGAGATCGAATTCGTTTAGAGGGGTTTTAATCCATCCGTATCCGAGTCCGGATATTTAACATCCGATACCGTATTCGTATCCGAATATTTAAATCATATATTTATGATGTCGATATCCAATCGCATCATATCCGACATTTATTATACTATCCGTATTCGAATCCAAATCCGGACATAAATATGAAAACAAATACGATATGAGTGATATCCGTCCGTATCCGATCCGTTTTCATCCCTACTAAGAAGATACAAACTAAATACGCTTGGATCAAACGGCGACAGTTAGAATCAGATTTCAAAGACGGCGCCGTACGTTCCCTCCTGCTCCCGCTAAAGAACATAACAGCATGCGGTTCGGTTTCGGTGTTCTTTGTCTTGGCGGGTCCGCTCCGATCCGTCTCCTTGGCCCTCAAGTTTCCTTGGCATGCAGTTTGGCGTACATATATGTTTCTCCTCTTCCTCAAACAGTCAAACTGAAACGGGTCCTCAAACAGTCAAACTGAAACGGGCGAGATCTGAGATCACAAGGCAGGTGAGACGGTGGAGACTGTAGGGTGGCGTTCTCAGTGGCGACGACGACGGCGGTGTCAGCATCACCTATGTCTAGTGACCGTGAATCTACAGCCGCAGTGGTGCAAGCTCCTAAATGGCTAGAGAGGGGTGAATAACCTTTTAAAAATTCTACAAATTTCACTAAATCAAGATATTAGTAAAACAAATAGCGAAGCTTCTCTAGCACTAGCTCAACTACATTATGCAAGCCACCTAAATAATTCTAGAAGATATGAAGGCTATGATCTCTAATTCACAACAACAAAGCTATTGTAACACCTCGGGTGTTAAGCATGCATTAGGCACTGCAAATCATGCGCATGAGCATCATCGTGCATTCATAATCACATAAAATATAAAGGAAACGTCGGTTTGAAACATGTGAAACATAACTTTGAAACATGAATGTTGCAATTGCTTGTTTAAATATAACTATGCCATGGTTATGCTTGTTATGCCATTAAAACATGTTTGATTAGTAGTGCAAATAATTTAAAAATGTTTAGCATGAAATTTGGAGCAAGTTTTGTATTCAAGGTTTTCTCAAATTTTGCTTTTAAAAATAAATTAGGAAAATAGGATTTTGATTTAAATGAACTTTAAATCCCTATTTCAAAATCTATTTGGAATTTCAAATTTTACCCTAAAGCAAAGTTGTAGAGAATTAAATTCTAAACAACTTTTATTTTTGCATCAACTTGTGAAAATGGATTTTTGGTGCTCAAAATGGGAGTTTTATGGTTATTTATTGAAAAATATAAAGAAAAAGGTTTTTATTTTCTTACCGGGTTGCCCACCTCGTTTCTGGCCCAGCAGCCGAAGTCGGCCCACGCGCGTCGCGCCCCTCTCCCGCGCTCTCGCTCGAACGTGTCGCACCGACCGCGTGCAGGCCGTGCCCGCCGCGTGGCCGCCGGCGTACGACCGACGCCGGCAGGTGGCACACCGGCCGGGGTCACGCCCTCCTTAACGCGTGGAGCCGCCTGCTTCTCCCCATCCCTCTCCATTCATCTCGCTCTCGCTCAAACAGCAGCAGCAGGGCCAGCGCCGGAACCGTGAGCGCTGCCGCGCCATTGCCGGCCGCGACGCTCCGCGTCTCCGCCATCCGCTCTCGCCTTCGCCTCCGCCTTCGTCTGCTTGACCTGGTCGCACCACCCGCAGCCACTATTGGTAGGCGGGAAGGCCGAATCGACCGTCTTCTTCCTCGCCCGCCATGGCAAAGCTCGCAGGAGCTCGGCTCCGCGCGAACCGCGAGCACCGCGCCTCCATCTTCTCCTCCTTCTCGCGTTCTGACTCCATTTCGGCATCGCAAAGCGCGAGCACCGCTCGCTTAGCCTCGCCGTGGCTGCGGACGGCGGTGAAGCCGCCATGCAGCGCCACTGCTCGTCGGTGGAGCTCACCGTGGGGGCTAAAGCTCGTCCGCGTCGCCCTTTTCTAGTCAGCCGAAACCGCACTAGAGTGGGGGAGCCGAGGGTGGTGGCATTGCCGCCGGGGGGCTCATCGCCGGCGAGGTTCCGGCCGACGGGGTCCCTCCCCTGCTCTGCTGGGGCTGACCAGTGGGCCCGGTCAGCTTTTGGGGCCCAGCGGTAGCGCCCGTGGGCGGATCTGGGTGCACAGAGCCGGATGCACCCAGCGTTTTTCAGCGGCGAGTTTTTAATAGGATTTTTGAAATTGATTTCCAGAAATTCTTTAAAGGCTTCCAAAAAATCTTATCTCCCTGTATACTGCTCCAAATTAGATGAAACCAATTTGGTTAGGGCCTTGTTTAGATGCACTCCAAAAGTTGAAATTTTTTCACTCTTTTTCCATCACATCAATCTTTGGACCCATGCATGAAGTAGTAAATGTAGGTAAAAAAATAACTAATTATACAGTTTAGTTGAAAATCACGAGATGAATCTTTTGAGCCTAGTTGGTCCATGATTGGACAATATTTGCCAAATAAGACAAAAGTGGTACTATTCATCGGGTTGAAATTTTTTCAGCATCTAAACGTGGCCTAGGTTCCTAATGACTAGATCTACAGTTTAAAAATATTGCATGCCAATTTTGTGATACTTTTATATAGGGCTTTATTTAATTCTTGTAATTGCTATTATCTTAGAAAATGCATAGTAAATAGAATATTTATCAAAAAATATGGTTCTAGTTTTGTTAGTCTTATTTTGTGATTTACTTTATATGAAAAATATATGTCATGTATGTTCTGTGTAATAATTCTGATGTGTAGTTCAAGTGCAAATTATGGCTGATTTTTGTTATTTTTGCTAGAGAGCAAACTTTATATAAAACATATATGTGATAATTTTTGTACAGTGTTTGTTTACTGTGTAGATCATGGGAAAAATACTAAATCTGTTGTTTGATACTTTTCATAGTACAAAGTATTTTTATGCTCATTCATACCCCCTAGCTTATCATTTTTTGTGTAGGCAGTTTTACTTATCCAATTACCATAAAAATTTTATGGTAGGCTATTTATGGTATGACTATGCTACTATAATTTTTATATATTTTTCTATGAACAAGAAATATATGTTGTTGTTGTAACCCTAGTTTAAAAGTGAAATAAAATAATATCCTTTAGGCATAATTAGTTTAATGGTAAAGCCTTAGTGTATCTTTGAAGCATAAAATCCTTTGCTGTTGTCACTTGGCATGTTAGCATGGTTGTGTTGATGAAGTATAATAGCACTCATGTTAGGGCTACATGTTAGTTAATAGAAAAGAACAGGAGTTATCAGCAGAAGAGAATGCAGTAGATAACATGCACTAGTGGTAACTATCCTTGGATGATGTTGACTATCTTGTAGAAGAGTTTTACTTTTATGCTATCCAATAAGGTCTCAATGTATTCATCTGCATATTATGTCATTATGATCATCGCATGCCATCACATCCGATGCACCGTTTGCATATTTACTTATACAATTGCATCATACAGGATCGCAGGAGGAAGTGCCAGTAGCAGTGCAAGAGAAACAGAACGGGACTGACGCACAAGAAATCCAGGCACAGGAGGTGCCAGAGGAAGAGGAGCAAGGAGAGGACCTGCCCGAGTGCGTGGATCATTAACCTAGTTCGTTTGAACGAGGCAAGCCCCGAAGCATTCTAAGTCTCCTACTTTATAAAATCAATCCTTTATATATATGAGTTTTATATATTGTTGCATTAAGTTATTGAAGTTGGGTGAAACCGTTGATACATTTATTAATATCCTTGTCTACCTTATGATATTTTTACCCTGTTAAGTTTAGGATCGAATAACTGCTTAGCCCTGCTTAGACCGGTAGCGACCGTTGATTTTCGGTCACCTGCAATTATAGGTGATTACTAGAATACTTTAGTCATGAAATGGACGATATCCTGTAAATAATCATGTGTTGGTGAATAATTGGAGACCAGACGGAAAAGTTAGAGGCAACCAGACAGGGTTCTAGGGTGCTATTAGTTTTCTGTCTGTGTCGGTTAAGGACTGATCGTTGCTCGTCCCTCTTGTTATGTTGAACGCATGCCTCATATTTAGCTGACCGAATAAAGTATCTTTCGACCATGAAGTTAGTGGCATTATCCGGGTCGGGATCTACATGGGTGCGCATACTGGTGCTGAAGGGTTATGACGGGGACGTGAAGAGTGAGCCCAAGGTGCGTCCTGGCTATCGAGCGGTCCCTGAGTACTATGGCTCCAGTTTGTCCCGTGACGTTTACCTGGATAGTGTCATTGGTGATCTGTAGCTCACTTTAGCAGGTGAGTGTGGTTTGTGTGAGGAATAAATCATTAGCTGGTTAGAAATCGATTCGAATCGTCATCGCTCCTGGATAGTGAGCACTTGACTCGAGCTACAACATTGTAGTAATGATGATGGAACACTATGGTTATATGGATGATGTTGAAAATGCTAAATCCAAGTGGTAACTGGATGTTATTGGTTAATCAAGTGATTGCTATAGCATAGGTGCTTACCTAGATTAATAGTTATAATAAACATGATGCAAAGTACTTAAAATAGTTTATTCATGTTAGCGTATGCTTTTCGCAAATGAGTCAGCTAGTCCACTAAAAGAAAGCCTTGTATACTCCTTGGTGTCACTTTATTTTAGTTTAAGATGGGTAAGTCTAGCTGAGTACCTTCTCGTACTCAGGGCGTTGTTCCAATTGTTGTTGCAGATGGTTAGATGTACTACGGTTATTGCATCAACTGCCTGTACCCGGCGATGGGCGACAACTAGGACCAACGACAATGATCGCTCCATATGTCTTATCTGATGCTTTTGTGGAAAATGACTACCTCCTGACACTGTATCTGAACTAAAAGTGTGTGTGTGTGACTTTAAACTATTTACTTCCGCTATTTCATTATGAACTTGGTTTGTAATAACTTTATATTCTAAACTCTGATGTATTCAACTGTCGTTGCGAACTTTATGTAATATGTGACTGTGGCTGCGAAACTTATACGATCTTGGTTTATATGTTGGTTGGTTTAAAATCCTTCGTGGTTTCACGAACTACCGGGTTATACGGGCTTAGGTTTGCTAAATTATCTGCTTCGACGGGTGATTTTCTTACTTAATTTCGTATAATTGATCGGTTCTGTTACAGCTATGTCACTAGGCTAATTACTCTTAGGTGATATAGAAGCTACACATGATAAACAAGAGATAGAGCACAAAGGAGATGAGCAAGTGAAAGATTCTTATACCAACGTTGAAGAGTAGATATATAGCGATGAATCAATCACAGTTACAAAAGAATCATCGGCAAGGGATGACACAAGACTTTTACCGAGGTTCACTTGCTTCCCAGCAAGCTAATCCTCGTTGTGGCGATACACCCACTTGATAGATCACAAGCTAATTGGCATTCCAAAGCCAACCCCTCAGTGGGTGCCGCACATCCAACACAAGATAGAGATCCTCCAAGCCATGAGCAATCCACTAGAGTAGCCAATTGCGATCTCCTGTGGGGAAGCTCAAGAACCCCTCACAAATCCACCGATAAGGCTCGAAACAATGTCCAATCATGAGCTCAACACCATCGCTGCTCCAAACCGTATAGGGCGTCGGGAAACACCCAAAAGTAACAAACAATCCACAGCCAACTCAATGAACCAAGTGACACTAGATGCAACTCTCAAAGCAATACACTTGAATCTCACCCAATCTCACTAGGATGCACAATCAAGCAAGGAGATAAGTGGAAAGGATGTTTTCTAGCTCAAAGTTTGTCTCAAGTGTTCAAAGAGTCAGGAAAGCCCTCCCAAGGCCGGCCAAACAAGTATTTATAGCCAGCCCTTAAAGATAGAGCCGTTAAACCCAAGAAACTGCTCTGCACGCGCTGACCAGACGCGCAGGTCTGATCGACCGCACGCGGCCACAGCGTCCGATCACACCTACGCGACTTCGCCGATGCCCGCCACGTGTCCCGTTTTAAATTTCGTTCGTTCAATCTAACAGTCATGAAATGTTACCTTCTTAGTCATAGCATGACCAGACATGACGCTAGAATTGACCGGACGCGTTACACGCGGCGTTCGATTTGAGTACATAAAGGGTCCAGAGAGCGATTTCGTCGACCGGACGTGTCCGGTCGTATGTGACCAGACGCGCCCTGGCGTCCGATCAATCCTTCCCCTCGTGCTGCTCTCCTAGGTGCGTGACCGGATGTGCCGGTCCCGTGAGGTCACGGACGCTCCGGTCATAAACCCTAGCACTTCGTCCCACGCGCCTGCCGCTTGAACTGATTGAACGTGTCAGCCGCGTCCGATCCAGTGTCCGGTCATACGTCCGGTCACCCTAGTGACTTCTTTTCACCTTCGTTTCTTTGCCTCCGGCGCAGCGAAAAATAGTCATTTTACTTTCGCAAAAGCGCCGAATCCAAGCCCCTCTCTACCCCTCAAACTTCACCTCTTTCACAAATGTGCTGACATCACCAAGTGTTCACCATCTTGTGCTCGTGTGTTAGCATTTTCTCAAATATTTTTTAAGGAGTTAGCAACTCAATAGATCCTAAATGCATATGCTCAAGAATATGGACCTAGTAGCACTTGATTCTTGAAATGACTATGATTGCCCCTCTTGATAGTCGACTATCAATCCTAAATCTGGTCAATCACTTCTCTATTCATCTTTAAACCAGTAAAAGAGAATCCTATGATTATACCTTTGCCTTGATCATCTCATTCATTGTCCATCAACTATGTGCATGTTCACCATCATCTTTATCTTCATGCACTTGTAATCTTATGGCCATCACCATCATGCTCCTTGCTCCTTCATCACATGTGTTGCTACGCCTAACTCAATTCACTTGACACAATGACATTAGCAATTTGGTGTCATTAATTACCAAAACCAAACTTGGACTTTCAAGTGGACGAGGGCACCACATGGCAGAGCCTCCCCACGGACGCCTTCGTGGAGATCCTACTGTGCCTACCTCAGAGTTGGCAGCGCTTGGTCTGCCTTGTGTGCCAGCACTGGCGTGCCGTCATCGACGAGCGGACGCTGTCGCAGAGCAAGCCCGTGTTAGAATTGATCTCCGCCGAGTTGGCCCAACGGCCAACTCGGGCCCTGATCCATGCCCTAATCGAGGGCGTCCATCCCAATATATGGTTGGTGGGCCCCCGTCGCACAGCGCTATAAATAGGAGGTGAGGGCCAGGGCACATGACACGAGGTTCGACGCTACACACCGCACCGACTAACCCTACCGATTGAGGAGGCGTTGCCGGCTGGAAAGCGCCACCACCGGTCTCCACCGCTACTGACTTCACCGACACTCACGTCTGCCATGGCGAGCTCCTCCTTCAAGCCCTACGGTCTGCATTTCTGTTCCCCTCTTCATCTCTCTCTATAGTTGTCTCTTTTGTACATGATCTATGCAGTTTTACTCTGAATAGAAAAAATGTACCCAATGATCTACACCTAGATGTATCATTTAAGTCTAATAATGGTATCAGAGCTAGGCTCACTAGCGTGTAGATCAAGATCGGGGTAGAAGAATAAAGAAGAAGATGAAAACAAATTTCGATTTGGTAGAACCCTAACCCTAGATTAGAGGATGGAGAGAGGAAGGGACCTACCTGGGTTCTTCCCTCACCGTCGCGACTGCAGTCACGCGGGAAGGAAGGTGCCGAGCCGCCGGCTCGCCAATGCTCCGCCGTGCCATGTGCGCGAACGCGGGCTCAGGGCACCGCCGCAAGGCCGCTCGATGACGGCACTCTCACCCTCAGGTGAACGCGCGCGCCAGCGAGGGGACCTGCGGCGGCGCTACCATCTTTAGTCGAGTCGTCGGTGCTCCACCACGCAGTGCGCGAGCTCAGGGCACCACCACGGTGCCACTCGACGGCGCCGCGCGCGGCTCCGGCCGCACGTGACCGCTGGCGAGGGGTGCCACAGCGGCGCCACCACTTCTTCCTTTGGCCTCTAGAGGTCGCCGTCGTCGCCGCTCCCTCACTCGGCTGTGGCGATCAGAGAGAAGGGAGAAGAGAGAATGGATATTAGGGTTCGAGGAGTTGGCCGCCACGCCATTTTGATCGGCCGAGAAGCACGGACGACCGTCCGATCGTGATGGATGAGCCCATGCGGGCGAGTGAAATCATGGCCCAGGCCCAGGTTACAGCCTGGGCGGGGGCGGGAGCTAGGCGAGCGCGCTGTTGGGCCACGTCGGCCTGCTGGGCTGGCACAGCCGCGCGCGCACGAGTGGGCCACGATAGCCTGCACGCGCAAATGGGCCTCAGGCCGATTTAAGCAGGAGCAAAGTGAAAATAAAAGTTTTTGTTTTATTATTTTCATATAAGCTTCTTAATTGGTATTTTTTGCTAAGTTTTTATGCTAAATCTTGCTCAAATTTTGAACCAACATGAAATTTTGAGCAAAGAGTAGTTAAGTGCATTAAGATGCTTATGGGTAACATTATTTTTCAAGAATTTTTTCATGTTTTCGTTGCAAAGTAAATGCTTATCACCTTCTTATTAAATTCGAACCTGCAGAAGGATTTAATTTGAAGAGCAGTTATAGTTATTCAGTAAATTATGATTATATTTATCCTCTAATTAAAATTGGAATCAACGGAAAAAATTAATTGGAGGAGTAGTTAGTTTATGGTTAAATTAAATTATGATATTGTTATTTTCTGACCAACGTTGATGATAATAATATTATAAGTTTATTTATGAGTTTAAGTTTGAAGTTTAAATCTTTGATAAATTTTGCATCAACGTGGCAATTTTCAAAGAGTAGATAATGATCAAGAAACTCTCCTAAACTAGAAAAAATGTATGTTCATTTTTTCGCTACAATGATGTTAATTATCTTCTAATTAAATTCGAACCAACGAGAAAATTTAACTTTGAGGAGTAGTTATATGTTTTTCAAGATAATTGGGTTTTCCATACGTTAATTCGATTTCTGTCTAACGGTGATGTGAAATTAATGTAGAAGAATGATATTTTATTCTATTTTTTGCCCAACGGTGATATAGAATGGAACTAAAAGTTGATTATTGTTTAATATTTTTAGACAGATCTCTATGGTTTCATTCGTGAAGGCAGTAAGAAAAATAAGCTGGGTACCTGTGACTCAGACGATGATAAGTATAAGTTCTATAAGAAAGAAGGTCATTACATAAGGGACTGTGTTCTCTTTAAAGAATGACTTGAAAAGAAAAGAATTCAGTGATATTGATCCAAGAAAAGAAGATAGAGCAATAAGAGTTTAGTTTAAGGAATACCTTTTATATACTCTCTATGAAGAAGAATTTAATTTTCAGTTTCAATCATCATGACAAGAGATGTAATAAGTCATATGTATGTTTAATTTGACCAACGTCGGATCAAACATGTGTGTTACAGAGTATTCGAATTAATTTCTAAATTTAATGGTTGAATATGCAAACACTCCTATGTCATGAGAGCTAATTCTAGAATTATGTTCCTTATAGGGAATTATCCCGCATGGCGGGAGAAGTTTTGGCATAGAACTTATCCTGCATGGCGGGAGAAGGTTGTGATGACTCATGTGCTTTTGGTGTATCCCGCACAAGGAGAGAAGTTTGGAGTAGCTCTTATGCTATCCTAGTATTGATCATGCACTTCTATTGTGTTATGGTCATTAAGCACTCAATGAGTTGAGGACCATAAGAGGAGCAATCCCATAGTCACACCGTTGCTGAATCTGAAGAAGATGAAGAGTTGGTTAACTGACTCCTTACCGACGCATGTGGGCACTCTAATTGAGTAGCTCGTTGCGGAGTAAACTAGTAATGGTGGAACACACATTTTGAAAGTATAATATGGCCAATAAAATGAAGTCATTAGATGTGAATCGAAGGAAATGAAAAGATTAATGTTTTGTCAGGTTGAATCTATCAACTGAGCTGAGCACATCAATTAAAAAAAGAACAATTCAAGTTTTCCCTATAGTATCAATGAACATGAAATGAGTTTAAGGATAAAAGGAAGCTGCATACGAACCACAAGATAAGAATGACATGCGAGCATGACTTGTAGAAGTATTGATAATAAAGGACTCTGTTGAGTTCTTGAAGTGGAATAAGAAAAATGTACTCCTATATGAATTAAGAAATAACTTTATTTGCATGACATAATCATGTGGATGGAGTAAGTAATCAAAGTTTCCTCATTCACAAGAGTTCTGAATGGTTTTCAAAATGATAACAATAAAGTTTATGCCACATTTCGAGGGGGAGGATTGTGACATAAATTAAAAAAGACAATTGAAAGATACTCTCCATTCCCCTAATGTATAGCTTGCATTTAGGGCAAGAGTGATCTATAAAAGATGAATACGATCGCTGAGGGAGTATAACACTCATAATAACGATACTCCTAAGTTAAGAAATAGTTAAATTCCTGGATCTTTTACAGTTCCGATAGGAAGATAGCGACGAGACTCAGAAATACTAAGACGGTGCTTAAAGCGCCATATGAGGTAGGTTTTAACAGAATAAACCCAAATAAGAAAGTTTGAAGATACAGTATCTTTATAGAAGATAGAGTAATCTGGGGGAGCATGGTATGTAGATACCTAAGACTTGAATAGAAGTGAGATTGCATGCCCACTCCAGTGTTTTAGGAGCAACAAATTGCTTATACCTGTTGATGTTGTATGACTTATACAACACCTGTTGTTGGCTCTTCAAGAAGATAAATAAGTAAACAAGGATCTTGTAATACAGGAGTCTATAGCAATTGCCTCTTGGAAATAAAAGAGCAACAACAGCCCCATATGAAAGAAGTGCCTGTAGTTGAGGCCCTAGATGGTCTCAAAGAATAAGAAAATCAGCTTTTTCTGATGACTATAAAGTTTATGTTAGTGACATTCAAATGGAGGGTAATCCCACCTCATTTGAAGAAGCCATGAGAAGCGATCACTCGCTGAAGTGGCTGGAAGTCATGCAAGATGAAATAAAATCGATAAATACCAACGATGTTTGGGACTTAGAAGAATTTTCCAATGGAGCCAAAACAGTAGGCTGTAAAGGGTCTACAAGATAAAATGTGACTCCAAAGAAAATATGGCGAAAGGACTCACACAAAGAGAATGAATAGATTACAATGAGTTATATCATGCAAGGATTCTTTTATAATCATAATGGTATTAGTAGCACATTACTATTTAGAGTTACATCAGATAGAAGTAAAGATGGCATTCCTCAATGGGGATTTGTATGAAAATAGTTTAAATGGCACAACCCAAAGGTTTTGTTATGGAAGGAAAAGAACGTAAGGGATGTGGCCTGAAGAAATCATTTAAGGATTAGAGTAAGCCTCTAGACAGTAGTATTTAAAGTTGAAGAATCAATTAGAAAGTTTGGGTTTAAAGAGAATGAGAAGGACAATAGTGTCTATGCAAAGTTCAAGAATTAAAAATTCATTTTTATAATCTTGTATGTGGATGACATATTGCTTGCTAGTAGTGATGTTAATCTACTGTAGGAGAAGAAGTTCTTATCCTCAAGTTTCAATGAGAGTGATCTCGGTGAAGCGTCATTCGTTCTAGGAATTGGAACTTACCGAGATAGAAGAAAAAGGGGTATTAGAACTATCACAAATACATACTTAGAAATATTCTAAAGAAATAATGCATGTGAGTAAACCTACGCCTGTTTCTATGGTCAAGGGTAATAGATTTGTGAACTTTAGTGTTCCAGGAACCAATATGAGATAGATCAATTGAACATGATTTCATATGTTTTAGCTGTTAGAAGCTTTACGAGTGCACAAGTAAAAACTTATCCTGACGTAGTTCACGTATCTAGGTTGTTTTGGCAAAAGTTCAATCTAGATATAGATCACTGGAATGAAGTTAAGAATGTTGGCCTCATGCTAAGTTGAAAAGAACAAGTACTCTTAAATAGTTGTGAGTACAAAGACTAAATTCTAGCGAGATGTGTAGAGAAAACCACAATAGCTGCTAACACTCGCAGTTGAAGTTTTATTGTGAAAAAGCTCCAATGATACATTTTTTTGGTATCATCAATGATGCAAAGCTATGGTATAGTATGTTGTGAGGCTACGAGACAGGCAAAATGATTAAGGTAATTTGTACCCGGAGTTGATAATGGTAGACAACAGCAATAATCATTTAAGTAGTTCACTCCTATGACAACAGGTCAAGTGTCCTGCCAAACACATTAACATTAAGTTATATGTTGTGAAGGAGAAAGTTTGGAATCATAATGAAAGTATTGAGCAAGTACTTACGGATCCGTTTACCAAAGGCTTACTACTCAGTGCGTTCAGAGAACACACAATCGACATGGATTTATAGGAAAGCCTATGATTCCTGGACAATAAGGGTCTAGTTGAGAATCTGTTTCAAAACAAAGAGGTGTATTGTAGTTGTTTAATGTAATGGTACTAACCGTTATGATGGAACACACTATATGCGCTAATCTGTGATGAAATGGAAAAAGAGAGAAGTATGTTAAGTTTAAGTCTAAAGTTTAAGTGATAAATTGAGATTAAGGGGAAGAATGTTAGAATTGATCTCCACCGACGATCAACTTGGGCCCCGATCCACACCCTGATTGGGGACGTCCAGCCCAATATATAGCTGGTGGCCCCCGTCGCACAGCGCCATAAATAGGAGGTGGGAGCTAGGGCACATGACACGAGGTTCTACGCCACACACACCCCACCAACTAACCCTACCGATCGAGGGGGCGCTGCCAGCGATGGGAAGCGCCACCGCCGGTCTCCACCGCTACCGACTTCACTGACACTCGCGTCCGCCATGGCGAGCTCCTCCTTCAAGCCCTATGGTCTGCATCTCTGTTTTCCTCTTCATCTCTCTCTATAGTTGTCTCTTTTGTACATGATCTATGTCGTTTTACTCTGAATAGAAAGAATGTACACAGTGATCTACACCTAGATGTATCCTTTAAGTCTAACAGCCTGCGATGCTCGCGTGCTTCACTGGCATCACGTCCGCCTCGGCCTACGTCATCGACGCCGACCTCTCCATCGGTCGGTGCAGGTAGGTGTGGCGAGTCAGCGCCGATCCCAACGCCAGAGACGACATGAGGCGTGTGACCATGGTCGGCACGTGCAATGGGCTGCTGTGCTTGTGCGACGGCACCAGGCCCGGCAGCACCATCTCGCTGCTCAACCCGGCCACCCGCGAGACGCTGCGCGTCCCGCCGCTGCGCATCCCGCCACTGCCTGTCTCCCAGTACTCCCACTGTACCTACGGCAGCGGGGAGGAGTAAAGCTTCGGGTTCCACCTGGTGACAGGGCGGTACAGGATACTGCACCTCCCGTGCCGCGCTGACGTGACCGGCGGCTTCACTGCGCTGCAGGTGTTAACGCTGGGGGACCTCGCGCGGGCGTGGCGCGACGTCCCCGTCTCCTTCCCCGGCGGCGCGACCGCGACGTGCAGCGTCGAAGCCGGCCTCGTGACAGTCGACGGCACCACGTACTGGGTCACCAAGGGTAGCGAGAGGGTCATGTCGTTCAACCACAAGGATGAGCGCGTCATGTTCGCCGCACCGCTGCCAGTGGAGGGCGGGCCTGGTTACGTCCTCCGTTTGATGGAGGTCCGTGAGAGGCTGGGGCTTGCTGTCTGCGCCGACAGATGGGCACCGGCGAAGACCGACATTTGGGTTCTCGGCTGGCAGCAGGGGTGGAGCCGGCAGTACAGTGTGCAGGTGCAGGCGGGGGTGTGCCAGCGGCTCGCGGGCCCGCACTTCGCACACGACGAGTACGTGCTCACCGTGAGGGCGGAGGAGCACAGCTTCAAGCACCACCTGTACGCGCACAGGATGCGCGACGTGGCGGGGAGGTTGCAGAGCGGCGAGGTTGTGGCCTACTGCAAGGACGGCTACTATTCCCTTCGGACCTTCGCCTACGGCCCTGTTTAGTTCTCAGAAAATTTTGCAAAATTTTTCAGATTCCCCGTCACATCGAATCTTTAGACACATGCATGAAACATTAAATATAGATAAAAATAAAACTAATTACACAATTTAGATGAAATAGACGAGATAAATCTTTTAAGCCTAATTAGACCATGATTGGGACACTAATTGTTAAATAACAATAAAATTTGCTACAGTGTCATTTTGTAAAATTTTTTGCAACTAAACAGGCCCTACGTCGAGACAAGGGAACCGCTGAGTGTGTACAAAAGGAGGCAACGAGTTACCAAGCTGTCTTCTTGATTTCTACCAGTTGGTCAAAGACTTGATTATTTGCTAGTGAATCTCTTTCATTCAGACATTTCATTCGGTATATTATCATTGGCTGTAAATTTGCTTCAAGCAAATTGTTTGGTCGGTTTAATATCCTCAAGATTTGGAGACGTCATTAGTTTTTTTTCTAAAAAAATGCTCACAAATATTTTTCCCATTCAAATGAAAAACTAACAGCTTCTTGAGTGTTTTAAATAGGTTGTTAGAAACTTAGAACCGTATACTTTTCTACCCATGAAAAACTAAATCACTTTCTTGGAAACAAGACTACGAAACATCTCGTCAAAAATTGTTACAAAAATTTACAAAAAAAAAATTGATATGCTTGTTGCATAGAAAAAAAGTGATATGCACGTTTCTTAGAAAAAAAAGAATAGTGTTGTCTAACAACAAGAGTCTTGTACCTCATCACGTACATGTTTAGACTAACAACAACATATACCACCACATATGCCGGGTACCTACAACTGTCATTAATTGATGAGTGACACCACATTAGCTGATTAGCATATTTAATAACTATGAAACTCTAATGAAATTCTATTGAGACTGACCTAAGAAAATCATAAATCTGATAAAACAATCCTCCAAAGCAGATAAATTAAATCCCTAAAAATCTGGCATGTTTGACATGGGGAAGGCGAGGGGAAGGGAAGGTCGGTGCCGGTAGCTACAGCCGGCAAACGCGAAGAACTGAAGCATGCCGCGCCTGACCGACCCCCCCTCCTCGCCTAATCTACCGACCCGGCCAGCGGCCACCCGTCTCGCCCTCCCATAAATTCTCTCTCGCTTGCCGTGCCCACCGATCAATCACTCCGCCTCGCACGACCGCGTCTCCGCCCCCGGCCTGCGTCTCGGAGTCGGAGCCCCCTTCCCATCCGCAGCCTGCCTCTGCTCGGTCGCGCCGTCTCGACTACGGGAGAGGGGAGCGCCCCGTCGCCGATCTGATCGGGAGCCGCAGGCCAAGCGGCGAGGCGAGCCCGTCAGGAAGCGCCATGGCAGCAGCGGCGGCCGCCGACTCCGATCCCGCCGCGGCTGTGGCCGCCATGTCCACCTGCGCCCACTGGTCCGTTCTTGCCTTGCCTCCGAATTTCCTTTTTCCTTCTCCCTGTCCTCCCGGCTTCCCGGTTCCTTTGGTGCACGTGCGTCGCCGTGTCGGTGATGCGCTTGATCTCGTATACTTGGATCTGAGCTGGGGAGAACCCCGATTCGGTCGAGGAGAAGGATTGCTATGATGACGGAAGACGCTGTTTGTTGGGTTCTGATCCGCCGTACCACGGTGGCGTGATCAGTATGTTGCTGTTATTGGCATAGCACGATATTTGGACTTAGCAGGGATAGGAACATGAATTCTGGCGACTTCCTACTCTTAGATTGTGTTTGGTTAGACGAATGGAGTGGTCTAATTGGTACAAGCATAAGCATGACGTACGGGGTGTGGGATGAACTCGTGATGCACCACCTTATGTAGGACAAGGTGGTTCCTCAAACCAAACAAGCCCTTAGTGACTATGCCTAGATCTGCCATATAATTTTGCATTTCAAGCTAGCTAAACAAATTGCAAATCAGAATGAATGATGAATTGTTCGATGGTTGGTATATGTATTTCTACACATATTGTTGAAATAACCTTAGATGGAGTAATCAGTTATTGGTTGAAGAAAATAAACGCCTAATCATTGGTACCAAGATGCTGTTATTCTTTTTATTTATCCAATGTAAGGACAATGTGCTTTCACATGTTTATTCTTTTTGGGTTCGTTTGTTGGTTACCTGTATAAGTAACGAACATGTCTGTAACTGTAAGAGTAGGCGATTGTAGAATACTCGACTTGTATTCAACACAATGTGCAGTACATATACAAGGCATGGATAGTGCACTATGATCAGCCCTACAAGCCAGGATCAAGACCTGGTATTTTGTTGTACAGTTAACCGATACACTTGATAACGAACTAGCTAACGGCCATCCAGTTATGGGATTCTATGCCTGATCACCTGCAATAACATGGTTCATTCTTCGAAGTGTTAGTTAGAAATTAGAATGAATCAGCCATGGGAGAGGGTATTGATATCTATACGCACTTAAATCCCTTTACATTCCCATGCTTCCTAGAATAGGATTTTCCTCTGGAATCTGGATCAGCTATTTTTCATTCTACAGTGTGTCCAACTACTGTGGTTAGTCAAGTTTTATGCAGCCTGTGACTTGCTGGTCAACTGTAGTCTGAATGTCTGATGAGGTCAGGCAGCTATACTTTATAGCCAGATCAGATGTTAGGTATTGCTTAATTTTCTTTATCTTTTATGTCCATCAGTCAGCGAGAGATCCCATCTTCAAACATCGACTTGCATTCTGTACATTGTGCCCGCAACCTTCAAAAGTGCCAGCACTGTGGCGAAATGATTCCTAGGAAACTTATGGATGAACACTATGATGAAAACCATGCCCCGGTATGTTTGCAATGTTTTAAGTGCGATTCCTTATGACATCCATGACATACTTAATCTTTTTCTCTTTGCATGATTGATAAAACTTGCTTTTGTTTTAATAATGTTGTAAATTTGTAGCTCTTATAGACATAGTAAATGGGACCATATGTTTGATTGCATAATGCTTATCTTTTAAGCTAACTGGAGAGTTTAAAGAGTTAGAATCAACATTGCAGTCAATTTTGGCACTGGTCCTTTCTTATCACCTTGATAGTTGATAATATTGTGTCTGCTTTGAATACTTGGAATATGCATATACATTTTGTTTTGTGTTACATTGACCAATTGAAACTATGAGCTAGTGAAATAATATCAATATATAGGAGCAAGAGGAGTCAACTGCATTTTATGCCCATGATGTTTAGAGCATTTGATTTAGGTAATTAGATTTTAGTGCATTAAATATATTTTCTTCTTGCATACAGATCAATTGTTCCCTTTGCAAAGAAACAATAGAACGTGAGAGTTGGGATCTTCATAAAGGTGAAAAGTGCCCGCAAAGAATTGTCGCTTGTGAATATTGCGAGTTTGAATTGCCTGCAGTTGATCTCCATGAACATCAGGTATGATTTGTTACTTCCTGTGAAGCTATGTATACTTTTGAAAATTTATTATACATTGTCTGATCACACTATTTTGCCATAAAGGATGTATGTGGAAACCGGACAGAACTCTGCCAAACATGCAGAAAGTATATTAGATTGCGTGAATGGATAGGGCATGAAATACAGTGCCATACAAACTCAAATGGTTCTGCAGACACATCCAGGTATAAACAGATATCCTTTTCCATGAACACGGAATTTTGGATCATTCATATTTATAACATTTATATGATCCAACATAAACATGCTGCAATCATATTTCTAGTGAACCTAGATTATTTCTGTACCAAACCAAATCCATGGAACTCATTATGCTTGAAATTCATTACGCAAACCAAATACCGAGGCCTTCCTACTTCCAGGTTCAATATTTTTTTCTCATCAAGATGGTAATGGGACTCAATGTTTAAGTTTCATCTCATATTTGGTTCGCACTTGTTGTATCATCATTTTTAAGAAAATTAGATTCCAATTCTTGTATAAGTTCAGTGTTAATCGGATTAATGTTTTTAAAGTGCCAGAGCAATTCCAGAGAGAGAACTAAGACCGCCACCACCAGTGCGACCGGCACGACCAGCACGTCCTGCTCATGCTTCACCACACAAGCGGCTCCTCTTCACAATCGCTGTCACTGGAATAGCAGTTATGATTGGCTCCATACTGTTCCAAAGGGACGAGAGTTTCTAGCTCCAGTAGCTATGGACTTACTCAGTCAAGTTGTTTCTCGACCGGGAGAGTCATGCCATAGGAGGTGTATTAATGTATAATAACCCCCTTGAATCAGTGCCTAAATCTGTTTGAGAGTATAGCCCCAGGCATGGGTTTGTTGAAAAGCAAAGTAACCGTGGATAAATATGTTCGCCCTTGGCAGTTCTGAAACTTACGTTTGTTTTGACATTGGACTAAAATTTGTTCATCTGTAAGTCGAGACGAGTTATACTATCAGGGTACCATATCTGGAATTGCAACATGGTGCAGCAGTTGTTAATATTTTTGTTTATATCCTGTAGTGACGTGCAGATTGGAAAGCAATGATACTTTGCTATGGGAAACTGCTTGGTATTCTAGTGTATCAATTTGTGGGGAACTGGATTGTCTTCAAACGCTGTGTCTCGATGTTGTCAGCTACGGAGTACATCATGTAGGTTGGAGCGTTAGGTTTGGTCTGACTGCTTGAGGCTTGAGGTGGAATTTAGCTCAAATTTCACTCCAATCTATCCAAACACAATTGGATTAATATGAATCCAATTACATCCAAATAAGGCCTTGTTTGGATGTTATCTGACTCATCTCAATCCACACTTTGGATTAATACAAATCTAACTACATTCAAATAAGGCCTTGTTCGGATGGTACCGGATTCACCTCAATCCACATGTGTCGGTGTGGATTGGGGTGTAATTTAGTTCAAGTTACACTCCAATCCATCCTAACACATGTTGATTGATTCGAAACCGACTATATCCCAACAAGACCTAAGGCATGAAGTGGAACTGCATGGATGTGAGAAATAGAAACTCATCAAATCAATCTACCTGTCTTACATGTGGATCAAGTTTGCTTCGAAGTGGCAATAGATTTTGGCTTCGATTTACGCCGGTAACCACTCCTACTTGGGACTTTGGGAGTTACAGCTCACGTGCTCAATCTTAATCTGGTAAAGTTACTGTATGTTACAGTTCCATGTGATTAGATGAGGACTTGAAATGCGCTACATACCTTAGCCATACATGTGCGCTGCATGGCCCCAGTCTACAAACGTGTCCAAAGCCAATGGACCAGAGACAGGCAAACATCTTCAGGCAGCGGCAACTGCTCATTCATCACAAATTGTACCTCGCTGTCTGTTGGTCGTACAATAATTTTGTACAGAGGCTTACTCAACAGGTTACTACTAACTTACTGTGCGAGCCTTGATGAGGATGGTTAAATCTACTGCTGTGATCTCCTCTGTAGAAGCTGGTGCGGGGCTGCTGTTTCCTCAACAGACCAAGATTGGCTGCGACGATGAGCCCATATGGCAAATTGGCAATGGCATGAGGGCTGCAGCATGTGATGCTTACTTTAGTGTTATATGACTATCTAGGATTGCAGCATGCGATGGTTACTGCTACGGCCTACGGACAACAAATAATTATCTGCATGTACTAGTATGCATTAGTAAAAAAAGTTAGACCCATCTATGTTTAATAACAAGAAAGGGAAAAAAAAGAAAAGTCAGATCCAGTATGGGACGGATGGAGAATTGTTATTTCTCCTTCATGGTCTCCTCGATGCAGTGATGGAGTGGAGCCATCACAATTGGATGCTAAAGTGTTAAACCCTTTCTTCCCTCTTTTATGCCAAGTTCATAAAGCAGCCTCTCTCACATGGCGAGGTGTGCTTTTTTTTGAAAAAAAACTTTTTTAAAAAAATAAATAAGGTGTACCTTTTGTTTTATTGTGTCGTTGCTTCAGTCTCATAGACCGCTTCCAACAACAACAACAGCAGACAAATAAAATCTAAAAAAAAACTCTGATTAGATAAAGGTGGATTGCTAGCTGCCATGGCATTGGCAATTTTTGTAGATAATAGATAAACATCAGGCTTCATTCTCGCTCAAAGGTGAGGAATCAGATCAAATTATGGCATTGTCAAATATGCCATCTGACTTCTCCATGTCCTTTTCCAATTTCCCTTCTTCTTTAAAAAAAGAATTTTTTTTAAGAAATAAGATGTACCTTTTCTTCTCGTTTTGTTTTATTGTTGCTTTGGTCTCATAAACGACCTCCAAAGCCACAGCAGGTAAATAAAAATCCCAAAATATGAACCCCTAACAGAGAAAAGGTGGGGTTGCTAGCTGCCATAGCATTAAGTTAAAAAAATTGAACCTGATAGGAATTAGGCGCCTTTTTATTAATCATTAAGAAGATAAAATAGCCATTCAAATTTCATCAAGGACTAGAATCTAGGTGGTTGGGCCGACAAGGACGACGTTGGGCCTTTTGAGGGGGAGGAGGGTGTAATGTGGTATCCAAACTCATTTTGAATTTGGCCCACAATGACTTACAACATGTGTATATTGATGCGCTGTTGTGGGGTTTTAATCCCACGTAGGTTGCTGAGAATGGGTTAAATTTGCAATAGATAAGACTTCTAGAGTTCATATTGATACCGGTTAATCTTTTTACGTGAAGTGAAGACAAAAGCGTAAGTGGGTTGGTGATATTGTGTGATCCATTTCAGCATGTAGAGTGAATCTAGGTTATTTGGACTCCAGCTTGCCATGCGCTCAGAGGCAAAAGACACGTCTCTCTTGTAGAGAGCATTATCGACATATTGCGGATGCCTTTAGTTCTACCGGCAATCCGATGGTCGATAGACCTCGGTGTATGATCCATTCAGCATATTTAATGGCAACACGGGCTGCAACAAGATGATGTGATAAGGTTCAATCAATCCTAGTACTTCCTCTGTCCAGAAAAGAATGCAATTACGAGATTCATGCTGATCAAAGCAGATCAAGTTTATAGCAAATAATATTAATATTTATGTCTTCAAATAAACTTATTACGAAAATATATTCTATAACTAATCTAATCATACTAATTTTGCATTAGGAATGTTAGTTCCCCTGTTCGGCTGAGCTTATCAGCACGGCTTATCAGCCGTGGAACAATGTTTTTCTCTCACAGCAAATCAGCCACAGCCGGCTTATAAAGCCAAAAAACAGTCTGCCGAACAGGGCCAGTATTTTTCTGTATAATTTTAGTGAAAGTTTAAATTGATTGACTTTTCGGAAAACGAGAATTACATTTTTTCGTGGATGGAGGGAGTACTACGTAACCTAAATTTTCTCCACTCAAAAAAACTTACAATTATTTATTAAAATAATATATTTTTAAAAAAGAATCCTCGTACTACTTGCTACGATGTTTTCCAGCCTTTCGTGTTTCTGGCCGTTAGGGCAGGAATGTTCCGCTGTGGGGCACGTACCCGATTCCGTACGAATACAACACGGTCTTCTGTATACTGGCAAATACTACGCTTGAGCGTATAATACACGGCAGGGACGTACGGTGCCCGAACAAAAGTACGTTAAACGTGTCGACCTGCGACAGCTCGGCGGCTCATGGTGGGCGCGGAGCCAGGACTCCAGTGGAAGTGGACGACGCTCGGCAAACGCCGGCGGCACCGTGAGGCGAGAGATGCTCTCGCTCACTGCCGCACACTGCTCAGCGGTTGTGGTCCGGCCTCCGGGCTCCGGCGCGCCCGTGCCCGGCCGGACGAGGACCACGAGACGATCCATCCGCCGGATACTGTAGCGGGTGAGGAACCAAACAAAGCGAAAGGAGATGCTGGGGCCACACTTCTCAACGGCCCAGCCAGCCAGGCGGGCGGGCAGCCCACCACCCCCACTAACACTAGCTAAGGTGTGTTTAGATCCCTTCAAACTTCTAAAAATTTTACAAGATTCCCTGTCACATCGAATCTTTACACGCATGTATGGAGCATTAAATATAGGTAAAAAAATAACTAATTGCACAGTTTGTCTGTAAATGTCGAGACGAATCTTTTGAACCTAGTTAGTCCATAATTAGACAAATTTTACCAAATAACAACGAAAAGTGCTACAGGAACTTTACACCAACTTTTACACCATCTAAACACTACCTAATACGCCCTTGGCTGTTTAAATAATGGTGAGGCACTGACACAGGTAAAAAAGCCTCACACGGCTCGACTTTTCTTTCTATTTGTTATTATGTCTCTACTTGACACGGCATGTAACTATTTCATGACGCCCACTTGTTACTGGCAAATACTAACTAACAGTAAAGTTGCTACGGAAAGAGAGATGATACTGCAATTGAATATCACGGGAAATAGACTACTTCAAACTCTTGAATCTCGATTGATATTTTTAGGATTACTTTTAGACACGTGATTTCCTGTATGTATAACAATCCAATCACTGTATTTGTAGGGATTAATGAATCATCACGAATTCACGATGAAGCTAGCTATATGTGTAACTTCAATAACAAGCGTAGTGCAGCAAACCACACACCAAAAAAAATTGTTAAAACACGGAAATTCCTTCCTATCCCTGCTGTATCCCACCATCATGAAATTATAAAGAGGACTTTCTGAAGGGTCGAGATGGCGGACTAGAGGGGGGTGAATAGTCCTTTCTAAAACTTAAGCGTGTTGGCTAACCAAAACAAATGCGGAATTAAACTTATCGGTCTAGCCAAGACTTCACCCCTCTAACTAAGTTCACAAGCACCTCATAAAGATCCTAATTAAGCAACTAAGGTGCTTTCCTTAGCAAGAGCTCTCCTATTTAATTCTAGAGCAAGGTCACATAAACCTATGCACTAGTACTTTGCAAGCAAAAGGGAGCTCCTACACAATTCTAGTAAGCAAAGCGCACAAAGCCTAAGCTCACTAGCAATGCTCAATAACAAGGCAACTAATGCCAAATTAGAGAGCGCAAATCACTTAGCTACACAAACTAAACAATGTGACTAACAAGGTTACACAAACCAAATTAGCCACGCAAAGGGGATACTTCTAGCTACACAAGCAAGAAGATATCTAGCTAGCTACACAAGCACAACTAGAACAAGAGCAACTACACAAGCACAAGTATATATGAAAGTAAATACAAGCTTGTGTTGTATGAAAGCAAACCACCGAGAAGAGTAGACAATGTTGACACGGTGATTTTCTCCCGAGGTTCACTTGGTTGCCACCAAGCTACGTCCCCGTTGTGTCGACCAACACTTCGTGGTTCGGCGGCTAATCGGTCACACACCGAGCCTCTCAAAAGGCACCGCAAGAACCAACCATAAAGTGTGGTAGCTCAATGACACGCTCAACTAGAGTTGCTCTTCACGATCCCCGCGGGGTGAGCACAATCCCCCTCACAAAGCTTCTCCGGAGCCTCGCACAATCTTCTTGCGAGCTTCGACGGAGCCACAAGCCACCAAGCCGTCTAGGATGTGGCAACCTCCAAGAGTAACAAGCACCACCGGCTTGCAACACGATCACCTAGTGCCACACGATGCAATCTCTCAAAGCAACGCACTAGAATCGTTCTCTCACTCGATCCGATGAACACTATCAAGCATGAGTGAGTTAGATGGCTCCCAAGCACTACCACACAAGTCACAAAGACTATAGTGTGCTCAGCTTTCGGCCACAGCCGGCCAAGGCATCTATTTATAACCCCACGGTCAAATATAGTCGTTACCCCTTCACTGGGCAAAACTCGGGACGACCGGACACGCCGGTCGTAACTGACCGGACGCGCTCAACCGCGTCCGGTCGCCCTGCGACGTCCACGTGTCCCTCAAATTTCAAATGCGACCGTTAGATCCTCCAACGGTCACTGACCCCAACGGTCAAAACAACGACCGGACGCGCCCCAGGCAACGACCGGACACGCCCGTCAAATGACCGGACGCGCCGCTATGAACGACCGGACGCGCCGATCGCACTGACCCACGCGCCCGCGACGCAACGACCGGACGTGCTCCTTGCGATGACCGGACGCGACAGTGCCTGCGTCCGGTTAGAGTCCAGTAAGCTCCTTCAACGATCGGACGCGTCCGATCATATGTGACCGGACGCGCCTCGCGTCCGATCGTACTCAGTTTCCTCTGGACACCTGACCGGACGCGCCGGTCCCGCGAGTGACCGGACGCGCCGGTTGCAAACCCTAGCACCCGCGCCTGCGCTGTACTGACCGGACGCGTCCGGTCATACCATGACCGCGTCCGGTGCAGCGTCCGGTCACCTCTGTGACCTCCGTTCGCCTCCGTTTCTTTTCCGACTTCCGGCGTAGTGGAAAATAGACTTTTCAACTCCTCGAAAACGCCTGAATCCCGCGCTCGCAAGCTCGGCGGGAGGGAGAGAGGAACCCAAACCCTCTCTACCGCTCAAACTCCAACGCCTTCGCAAATGTGCCAACACCAACAAGTGTTCACCACTTTGTGCACGTGTGTTAGCATTTTCATAATCATTTTACCGAAGGAGTTAACCACTCAACTTGCCACGCCACTCGATCCTAGCAACGATGCATAGTTAGATCACACGAGTGGCACTAGATGACCGATATGCAAACAAGTTTGCCCCTCTTAATAGTACGGCCATCTATCCTAAACCCGGTCATAAACTTCTCTACACACCTATGACCGGTGAAATGGAAATGCCCTAGGTTATACCTTTGCCTTGCGCATTCCATTCCAACTCCTCCGACGTTGATGCAACACATGCACCAACCAATCACCAAATGATATGATCCACTTCATATCATCACGTGACCGTATTGGTTCATCGATCTTGACCTCACTTGCTCTTCACCGTTGCCTCGGTCCTTCGGCTCCAAGCCATCACACAACTTGCCCTTCACCCTAGCAACCGGTCCATCAAGCCAAGCCTCATCTTGATCTTCTCCATCTTGGTCACATGACTCCATGTCATGTCTCATATGCAATGAGCTCCTTCATGACACCATCACATGTGGACTAATCTCCTGTGTATCTCACATAACCACATATTAGTCCACCTAAGTTGTCACTCAATTACCAAAACCAAACAAGGACCTTTCACTTTCTCTGCCCTTGTTTTTGGATGACCAAGCCAAATGTCGTGTTAAGGTCCGTTTGTCATAGCTTTAGAGCTCTGAGATTTATCTTGGATTTGAAGATTATAAACTAAATTAAAGTGATTTAAACATTTATGCTTAATCTAAACTATAAATGAAATGAGTCATGTAAATTGTAAATGCACTTGATATAACTACAACTCTACATCTAGGATTTCCTAGAGCTACATACACCCAGCTCTAGGAAATCGACATATTTGCTATAGCGAATCTGTCAAACAGGGCATAAGTTTTTGTCTATTCTTCCCATTTACTCTTCTCTATTTACTTATATTCATTTTTACTAAATAAATTTATTGGACAAAATACACTTAATTACTAAGGCAACACCGCTCTCTTTGATTTCAAAAATCTAGGCACAAAATACTACATCTATTAAAAAGAATGTAATCATAATTTTAAAATAAGTCAAAACTTGACAAGTTCAGAAAATAGTACTAACATTAATATATTTAAATATGTTTATTATAAAAATATATTTTATGATTAATTTAATGATGTTTATTACATGTTACAAATATGAATATTTTTTTGTATATATTTAGTAAAATTTAAGACAGATTGATTTATTGAAAAATAAGAATTATATATATTTTTAGATTTAGACATAATAGGTAAGATTAGTTAGGACCAAACCCAACCATGGGCCAGGGGCCTAACCGAAAAAGATTAACACAAATCACCTACTATCCGAGCGCTGGCTTTAGCTTAGCGGAGAGAGAAAGCGTAGAGAACAAGGCCGCCAACCCCACTCCCCCACCGCCCGAGAGCCTCCAAGGCCTCGTTTAGTTCAGTGAATTAGGGAGAAAAACGCTGTATCAAAATTCCTGTAGCATTTCGTTTGTATTTGGTAAAAATTATTCAAAATTTGACTAACTAGGCTTAAAATGTTCGTAAACTGTGTAATTAGTTTTTGATTTCATCAACATTTAGTACTCTATGTATTTGCTGATATTTTAATGTGACATAGAATCTTCTTTTTGTATAGTAGAATTTGGGGAGAATCGGGAACTGAACAAGGGCCAAAGCGGCCAGCCCGTGCAGCTGCACCTGGACGAGGAAGAGGGAGAGGGAGAGGGGAGAGACAGACAGCGCCATTGCTGCCATCGCATTCACAGCGCTACCGTCTGCGTCGCTTTCCTTTCCTCCCCTCCCCCTCGCCGTACCACCACCCCTTCCTCCCCTCTCCGCCTCTGCCTCCTCCTGCAGAAGCCGCCGCACAAAACCCAAACCCTAACGGCCGCCCCTCCGAGGCGCGCCAGATCGGCGGCGGCGGTCACTGCGGCTGCTCCGGATCCAATGCAGCGCCTGCCGTAGCGCGGGGGCGGCCGATCTGAGGTGTCGGCGGCGGCGCAGGCGCAGGTGGGACAGGGATGTCGTCTGCGCCGGTGGCGGGGGCGGCTTTCGAGCGGTACCAGCAGCGCGGAGGTGGCGGCGCCGCGGCGGCCAACGGCAACACGGTGCGTGCGTTCGCGCGGTTCTTTGCGTGGGTGCCGCGGGTTGCGGGGGGTTTGGTGCGGTTTTCGTATCCGGTGCTGATGGGCATCTCCCTCCCCCATTTCGCGTATCGCTGGGTGCCCGGTGCTGGGTACCTTGCTTGCTGAGCTCGCATGGCTTGAGCTGCAAGGATGCGCGTCTCCACTGTGGTGTTGGTCTGCACAAGTCGCTGCTCCTATTACTATTAATAGGGCGGATTGGACCTTGGTTGGGTTGCGGTACTGAGGTGACGGCCTGTAGAGTTTCTGCCCGGCTGGGTCCTCAGGAGCTACACTTGAACGGATCGATGATGATACTGGTGGATTGCTGGCAGTGCAGTTCAGATTTGGACTGGGTGTAGGTGAAATTTGCCATCAGGGTGCTGCGGTGCGGAGATACAACTTAGAAGTGCATTTCTAGAGGCTGTTGTGTTGGTTGCATAATGGTGGGTAGAGAATTGTGGGTGTGATCTGCCTTGAAAACTTAGGGGTTCTGGCAGGCTGCTGAGATAAGTGATATTGATTTTTCCGCAAAAGAAAGTGATATTAATTAACATGGGACAGGCTGAAAAAGGAAGATCAGGCTAGGGTATTCGTGGTATGCAACATGGGGTGGAAACAGTAAAAACATGCTAGAGTATATGGGAAACTAAGCAGCGAGTGATATTGTGGTTGTGAGAAGCAACAATACAACGAGGGAGAAGAATCTATGATGCTGACATGGGAATACACTTACTGTAGCACAACCTGCCATGAACCATCCAAAATGTGTACATTCTTTGGATGAACGGACTTATAGCCACAAAACATGCAGGCGTCATGGAAATTTAAAAAGGACGTTTGTCGTTAATGGACCAGCCCAGATACTTATATGATAACATCTTGTTATTTATTTTAGAAAAAAAAACACAGATGCATTGACCAATTGAAGCGAACCACTTTGGTTACTCCTAGTACCTGTTCATGCTTGCCGCATTTAGGATACAGCTGGGCATTTCCCATTATCACTAGAACTGAAATCAAAATTACTTAACTGAGCAGGACATTTTTTTTATTGCTCCATACTACTTATACTGAATCAGCCTTTGGTGGTACATGATTGAAAGCTAGGGTTTTGGGGGTGGGCTAGTGCAGTATTTAACTCTTTCGCTGTTTGCTGTTGGTATTACATGTCTGATGCCATAACCATTCTAACCAGGTTTTCAAGAGTGGGCCTCTTTTCATATCATCCAAAGGTAGCCCCTTATCCCCTATCTATCTTTGCCAACATAGTGTTTCCCACATGGTGCTCATGTCATGTTAGTTCCTTGGTGAACAATCAAATATATGTTCACCACAAAATTGAAGAAAATTCTAGAATTGTTTGTAGAAACTGAAAAGATTGTTTCTTAAAGATGAGCCTGAAGGAGGTGCTTTATGCATGAAAAAAAAATCATTGCTTGTATCGATTTTTTTCTCAGTTCTCCTGAGTTAATTGTGTAAGAAAAGTAACTGCTGTTATATACAGTCATGTATTAGACACTAGTTTTCCAATTTTTTTTTTGCTCGACAGCAAAACAACCAACGAAATAACCTCTCAATCTATTTGATCAAACAATTTGAGTTATTGGAATTATTATTTAATATAATAAAATCAAGTGATCAAACAATCTTTTTGCTATATAAATTTGTTTGATGCGACACTGATCTCATTAGTTCAGTTCAACATGGTTAACTGTACTGTTTTAAGTTCTGTTCTGTTAGTACCTCTTATTGTTTATTGAGAAAGAGAACTCATGCATCTTGCTTTTTTCAGGGATTGGATGGAAATCATGGAAGAAACGTTGGTTCATCCTCACACGAACATCATTGGTTTTCTTCAAGAGTGATCCTGTTAGTACCTCTTTCCCTGAACTCTCTTGTGTTGTCAGAATTCTATGCTTAGCTAGATCGGAACTTCAATATAAATCATTCCAAGGAGAAATTACCATCAACTTTAACATCTGATGGTTGATTTACTTCTTGTGGTAGTACAACTTAGATTTCCTTAACTGATATACCGATGCTCCCTCCATCCAGAATTGATAACTGCCTAAGGGTTGGACACCGAGACTAAGGGGAGGAAATCCCTCTCCGTGTTGCATACTTGCATTTAAGTTAATTGTCATTGTATCGGAGCTACATGCAGCCAATCACGCTTGTGTGATCCACGTGACAACGCCGATGCAACTAGTGCAGCTTGTGTTAGCCCATCACACATACAATGGAAAACAGCAAGAGCTAGCCAGACTTGCCAACAGCGTGCACACTGTGAAGTGACGCTAGTGTCTGACTTGGCCCCCATACGTTATGCGCTCATCATTCTTGGACTGAGGGAGTACTACTTATGGATCTGGTAACTTAGAACTTGGATACTTCTCTCCAAATTGCACCCTGGAAATTCAGTTTTTGTCTGCATTCATACAGAAACAAACAACATGCATGAGTATTCGCTGGTTCACTTCCTCAATAGCAGACTGCTGGTTGATTTCACTGTTGAAGTGTTGATATGTTTATACGTCAATCTCTTCTCTGCTATATGTCTTACATGCAGCAGTAATGTTATCATGTGCCACATCTTTTTCTGTACTGTGCTTCTTGCTTCGGATGTATAAGAACTAACTTATGTTATCGGATACCATATAGTTGTATAAAGATTTGCATCAAAGATCCACTTATTTGGGAATGATAAACCCCATGCTATGGCAATGCAGCAGCAGGTCCACAATCAGGATTTGTTTGTTGCCCATTAAGTTGGCTAAATTAGATAAGGAAGTTAGAGATTTGATCCTTTAAATAAACTTCCGCCCTAACAATTAGTTCTAAATTCTTTTAAAAGAGGAGGATTATCAAAAAAGAACAAGCAGAAATCAGAATGACATTTCCTCCTTGCCTCAGCCATACAACACTGCCCTCATTAGTCATGACTGCTTGCTGGCGCTGGGGCCTTCACTCTTGGTTTGTTGTCGAGCAAGATTCTTAGCTGTGCCTAGCAGCTTGTTCTTCTTCCCTGATATTCTCCGTAGAATTTAACTGAACTACTACATGGCCATTTTCTTTTTTTTTTCTCTTGTTATTTTACCCATCCAATTTATATCTCGTGTAAGCACACCTTTTCTCACTTGACTAATAACCTTTTGTTGGAGTTGCAGAGTACCTTGCCCCAGAGAGGTGGTGAAGTGAATGTTACTCTAGGAGGGATTGATTTGAACAATTCTGGGAGGTATTTATCTCATCTCAGTCTTGTAATTCCTTTTTCATGTTCCTTTCATGTTCCTTTTTGTTGTGTTTGTTCTTTGTTGTGCATCAGTAAGACAGTAACACTGTATTATGAGCACTTCTCACTTGCAGTGTGGTAGTCAGAGAAGACAAGAAGTTGTTGACCGTCCTTTTCCCAGATGGCCGTGATGGTCGTGCATTCACTCTTAAGGTATTCGGCATTTCTTTTTAACTCAATAATTAGGTCCCTCTGATAAAAGTTTTTTTTTGTGTTCTCTATCTCTCTTCAAAAATTCACCTCTGTAAATCGTAATACAGGCAGAAACTTCTGAAGATTTGTTTGAGTGGAAAACAGCATTGGAAGAAGCTCTTGCACAAGCTCCAAATGCAGCTCTTGTGATGGGACATAATGGGATATTTCGTAATGACACAGCTGACACATATGAAGGAGCTATTCCAAATTGTTAGCCTGCTGCACTGTTTCTTTTCATTCTTCTCATCTTCAGAACTTTATTAATTATTATGCCTTTCCCCATTGTCCACAGGGAGAGAGAAGAGACCGATCAAGTCATTGGTGACAGGCAGGCCAATTCTGCTTGCACTTGAGGATATTGATGGCAGCCCTTCTTTTTTAGAAAAAGCCCTGCGCTTTCTTGAGAAACATGGTGGGGGCAAAAACTATCTTGAACCTGAAGTTTTTACATGTTGCTAAGTTAATTTTCTTGGCATGAGTTTTGATTGTTTTGCAAATCTTCTCTTGCAGGAATAAAAGTGGAAGGAATTTTGAGGCAGGCTGCAGATGTGGAAGAAGTTGACAGGAGGTTGCAAGAATATGAACAAGGTTGGCACCATTTCTTTTGAATAGTAAACATTGTTCGCCTAGGCGACAAGGCACGAAATTCAGTGGGAAGGAGGGAGGGAGAAGATAGGGAGGGAACTTGCCAACAAGGCCAATAAGAAACTCTCCCTGCTGGCTCCGGCTGTTGGACCAGGGAAGCACCATCTCCAGTCAGCTGTGGTGGCAGTTGATTTAGAGGGGAGTAGCATCTGAAGTCAACTTGGAAGGGTGATGCGTCGGTGTTCCATCTGAGGGGTGGTGCAGGCAGTGAGGGGGCATGGAGAGTGACAAGGAGGAGCGACAGCGCTGCATGAGGGAGGGATACTGGGATCTAGCGTTTGGCGCTGCTTTGAAAGGGAATGCAGAAACATAGGTGAAGGTACAGTGAGGCATCGAGTGAAGTATGATTATGGCCTTAGTGGATGGGTTGGGTCAGTATAGCCCCTCTCCCCTTTCTTTCCTTCATGTTCATATCGCCTCCCCTGCCACTGCTATGCATTAAGAGAGAGAGAGAGAGGGAGGGAGGGAGGGAGGGAGCTTGGTGCCTTAGGAACATTGTTATCAGGTCTTTGGTTTTGGCAGCTTCTTGTGTTGGTATGAAAACATTTTGTTGATTAGCCTACATACATTTCAATTCCATACCAGGAAGGACCGAGTTTTCAGCAGATGAGGATGCTCACATTGTCGGTGACTGTGTAAAGGTACCCATGCAATTGCAGTTTCATATTTTTTTGATGCTCCACAGATCATGAATAATAGATAATTGCTTCTCACTAACTGTATTGGTTGGGATGCCTCTTCAGCATGTTCTCCGAGAGCTACCATCATCCCCTGTGCCTGCTTCTTGCTGTACAGCATTATTGGAAGCGTTTCGTAAGTATTATATTTAGTTTAAGCCAGTTATGCTTGACTATTTATATGTTCTGTGATGTGATGTAAATATTATATGCCTTAAATCTCTTTATGGATGGTGTGGTGGGGTTGATGATTGTCTAGGAATTATCTTGTTTAGTACTGTAAACAGCTAAGCAGTCATGCAAGTGATGGTTTGGGTTGTTTGCAGTCAGCCTATGAAAACTTTGACAATCAATTACTCTGTGCTTGTTAAGGTTGAATATTTGGTAGCGTGCATGTAGGTTTGTCTAAAAAAAAATCTTAATATATATTTTGCTATGGTTTGTAAACATAGTATAGTAGAAATAAGCAGTCAAAGTCCATGTCCAAAAAGGTGCTCTTGTGACTGTAGGGAGTAGTTCATACAAAATAATGAAAATACCATACCTGTATTCGTAAAAAACAATGGGAAAGGGAGCCCTCTGTGGTTTTTTGGGTATAAACATAAGGCAGCTCTTTCTTCAGAGTCCAACCTGGGTGTGGCTGATGGAAGCATAAAATTTGTTTGGTACACGCCAGATACCATTTGGAATCCAACACAAGTGTGGGTGTCCAGCTTCACACAATTATGTGGGACTCAGGTATCTGAGTAACACTGGTTACTTTGGTCACTGGCCAAATATGACTAGCAGAACTTGCACCTATGGATTTCTCTTTGTTGATGGATCATGTTGGGTTCATCTGAAGCTTACAAAACTTGTTTTAGACTAAAACTTTAGTAGTGGTGTTGCATCTTAATAACTCAGATGATTATTTTGGATGTATCCAAGAGCCCAGGACTATTCATGCATTCTTTTCTTTTGATGTTTACTATGTGGCTTACTGTTCCTACCCTGTTTCACTTGCCTAGGCCTGGAAACTAAGGATGCTAGGATAAATGCTATGCGTTCAGCTATATCTGAGACATTTCCTGAGCCCAATCGGAGGTTGTTGCAGAGGTTAGTTTTTCATTTTTTTTATCATAGCAATATCCTTAAGCACTGGGTAACATCTAGTTTCTTTTTTTTGGTAAGTTATCGTTAGACTTTCTCTTGGTCAGACAGGTTAGTAGCTTATGCTAAATGCACTGCATGATAATTTGTGTGTGATATACGATTTGCTAATGAGGCTAAGCATGTCATTATTGTCTTGCAGATGCTACTTGCACTTAAGATAATCTCTAATACTCCTTGGCTTCACAATATTTGTCTACTTTATTCAGAATTACAATTTTCACAACATTAAGTGAATGTATTTATTGGAACATTTGTTATTACAAAAAATCGTTCCTCAAATAGTTGTAATGTTTTTTTTCTTTTTTTTGTGTAGAATTTTAAAAATGATGCACATAATTGCATCTCACACATCTGAAAATCGAATGACTGCATCGGCAGTTGCTGCCTGTATGGCGCCTCTTCTGTTGCGTCCACTTCTGGCTGGTGAATGTGAGATGGATGAGGTATTTGACATGGATGGTGACGATTCTGCTCAGCTTCTTGCTGCAGCAAACGCCGCAAACAGTGCTCAAGGAATTGTCACAACTCTCTTGGAGGAATATGATGGCATTTTTCATGTAAGATTCTTTCAGCCTTGGATTTAATCTTTGCAGTATCCGCATTGAATTTGTTGGAGACAAATCACAGGTTTTGGGGCTGAATTTTCTATTTCATTAGCCTTACCAAAACATGGCAGGTTGGGGATACATATAGGACTGCTTACTTGGTTCTCAAGGAAGGTTTACAGCATATCCTAAAGATGCTAAAGTAGATGCTTTGGTGCTAAAGCAAGATAAGGATAAGGGCTGACACAGTAGCCACTAACTACTCTAGATAGGTATCCTAAGTAGATAAGCGCTAGACTTATGCTTTCAGAATTTGGTTCTAGAAAAATGTATTTGAGCATATATCATGTTAGCAGTGCTTAAAATTTGCACATGAGAGACAGAAAGAAAGCACACCATCCCTATTGATCATCTATGATTACCATTTTTACAGGATGAACACCTCAGATGTTCCTTGTCACCTGAATCTCAAATTGAAGATAGTGGTACTGAAGCATCAACTGATGATGGGAATTTGGATGCCAAGGGCAATGGATTTCATGATGCAGAAAATGATGTAGATCAAGAAATGGATGACGACAATGGCGTGGAGCGTATACTTAGTGGAAAATTGAGTGAGAGCAGTGGATATGCTGGCAGCGACCTCTATGACTACAAGGTTTGGTTTTGTGTGCTTTATTCTTTTGATTTTTCTGATAATTGGTGTTTGGTGGTTTTACTATTACTACTGTGAGTCTTTAATGTGAGTTTGGTACTGATGTGCAAGAGATGACATGAAATGGTGGCATACAAAGCATTATGTGTCCGATTTTCTGTTAAAGTATATCAAGCCCATATGCGCCTGCAATATATGGGCTTGATATACTTAACATTGTCATTGATCAATACAAATATGAATGGCTTGAGTGGAAGTGTTGCCAGTTTTCATTATTACCTAGCAGCATCTAGTGTGTATGCAATTAAATGATAATGCAGGCCAGAAGCCCCATTTTGTCTGTGTTAAATTTTGGATATGCATCTAAGAACTATGTTTAAGGTTTGTTGGTGGATTTCCAATTTTTATGATAGCATGTTAGCTTGTTACATTCCTTTCTGACGCCAACATTCCTTGTGGTGACTGTTTTCTAGGTTTTGTTATAGCAAGTTCTAATATTTAATGCTGTATTTGTTGATGTCCTAGTTTCCATGCTGTACTTTGTTGCTTACTGCCCTTTTCCTGATTGAACAGGCAGTCAATGCTGAGGAGTCAGACGCTGAACGCCCTGTGGAGGTGTTGGGAGGAAATTTGGATTTGAGCAAAGTACAAAATAGCCGTTCAACTGAAAACGGTTCAGCGAATGCGAACACCTTACTCAGTGAAAACAATCCTTCTAATCCAACAGTTGGTCATGAGACTCTGTCTATGGGGGAGATCCTTTCCTCTTTTGATCCTGGAATTTCTGTACCGAGCCAAAATTCTGAATATTCTGCAGAGAGACAGTCAAACAAAATTAATGGATCTCACCCACATGTGAAGCGGAGTAACTTTTGGGGGAGGAATAATGTAAGCAAGAAAACTAGTTTACATTTTTTTTCTGTTTTCCTTTGATTGCACTTGTTAGATTGTGATTCTTTATTGATTAGGGCTAACCCTAGAAGGGTAGCTATATAGGTTCCATACATGGGCCACATGGGCCTTAGCCTCATGGGCCTAAACACATACTCCAACACCCCCCCGCAGTCTGAACTACCGGCGCAACGGAGTTCGAGGCTGAACCAGAAAGAACACACACAACCCCCCCACAGACGCAACTAGCCACCAGTGATGTTGAGGCTGGAGCGAAACTCGGCGAAGGTCGAGGACGGGAGGCCTTTGGTGAAGATGTCTGCGAACTGGGAGGTCATCGGAACATGAAGGACCCGCACCTCGCCCGTGGCCACCCGATCACGGACAAAGTGGAGGTCGATCTCCACATGCTTCGTCCGCTGGTGCTGGATGGGGTTGGTGGAGAGGTAGACTGCACTGACATTGTCGTAGTAGATCAGTGTGCTCCGGGAGGGCGGAGTGTGCAGCTCAGCAAGCAGCTGCCTGAGCCAGGCGGCCTCCGCCACGCCGTTAGCAACGGCGCGGTACTCCGCCTCGGCGCTGGACCGGGAGACCACCGGCTGGCGCTTGGACGACCATGACACCAGGTTGCCGCCCAGGAAGACGGCGTAGCCGGAGGTGGAGCGGCGAGTATCCGGGCACCCCGCCCAGTCAGCGTCGGTGTAGACGACGAGGTTTGTGGAGTCCGACCGGAGGAGTTAGACCCATGGTGCTGAACAAGCGAGCCAGGGCCGCCTGATCCCAGCCGGCGACCCCTGGTGGAGTCCCGGAGGGTGGAGTCCACGGCGTAGCAGGGAAGGCGCCAGGCGGGGGACCAGCAGGAGGAGCTCCGGTGAGCATGGCCACCGGTGGACGCGAGTCGGCCCTAGAGGCGTGGTAGGGCCACATGGAGATGCGCCCGGACCATGGGTTCTGGAAGGAAGGCCATGGTGCCCCTCCCGGTGGCCCACCCGGTGCCGAAGCCTAGGTGAGGCCACCCCGGCCACCCCCGCGACCCCCTCCGCGGCGACGACGACCGCCATGACCCCCCCACCTCCGCTCGGCCCGGAGGGAGGTGGACCCAGGAGAGACTGTGGCGGTGGAGCGGTCGACTGTGGAGCAGACGGACGCGGCGGAGTAGCAGCCAGAGCCGTCGAGGAAGACGAGGACCCCGGAGAGGCGGTGGATCCCGGCTGGAGGTCCTGCGTGAGCTCCTCCATGACGAGATCGTCACGGACCTCCAGGAAGGTGGGGAAGGGTCTCTGACGGGTGATCCACGTCCTGAGGTGCGCGTAGCGGTCGCTGAGCCCCCGGAGGACGTTGAGGACCAAGATGCGATCCTCCACGGGCCACCTGAGGTCCCCCAGGGAGTCAGCCATGCCCTTCATCCGACGGCAGAACTCGCCGACGGAGAGGTCACCCTGGACGAAGGTGCGGAAGCTCGCGTCGAGACGCAGAGCCCGGGCCTCGGCATTGCCCAGGAACTGGCCCTCAAGGGCAAGCCACGCCCGGCGTGCGTCAGGGGAGGTGCGGACGAGGTCGTGGAGGTCCAGAGAGATCGTCCCCAGGATCCAGGAGAGAACGATGCTGTCGAGACGGAGCCACGACGGCGTCTGGACGGCGACCGAGGCGTCGACGAGGACGTGGTCGTCGAGGGCGTAGCGGCGAAGAGTGAGGAGCACCAGATCCCGCCAGCGGGCGTACGAGGGCGACTCCGGCTCGAGGACGACCGGAACGAGCAGGCGAATGTTCTGGACCCCCCGGCCTGGTAGTGCAGCTAAGCCACGAGCGGGTCGGTCGGGTTGTGCCAGAGGACGGCAGTGTGTGACACACGGCGTCCCGGCGAGGCAGAGGAGGTGGCTCCGGCGTCCGGGCCCGCGGTGAGGAGCTGCTCGGCCTCGGCGATCTGGCGGGCCAGGGCGTCGACCGCGTCGCGCTCGCGTTCCCACACGAGAGCGGCTGCGCGCACGCGGGCCTGCCCCTCCGCGGCGGCGGTCCGGGCAGCGACGAGAGCCGCGGCGAGGGTGAGGTTCGGTCCAGTCAGGCCGAGAGGGAGACCCCCAGGAGGGGCCGACTGAAGACCGGAGGGGGCAGCAACAGCCAGCAGACCATCGTGCAGCGCCTGTAGAGGCTGGAGCGGCTGGAGGAGGGGCTGCGGCTGCTGGTGGAGGGCATCCGCGTGCTGGAGACCAGCACCGGTGCGCTGGAGGCCAGCATCGGCGCCCCCAGCCTCCTCACTCGCTTCACCCCCCCCCCCCCCCTCGGCGCCAGGAGTGGCGGCTGCGGTGAGGACCTGGGCAGGGGCAGGGGCGCCAGGAGCGGCTGCGGGAGGAGCAGGGTGGGGAAGGGCCGCGCCCTGCAGTTGCTGGTGCAGCTGCTGGTGAGAGGCGGCGGCCGTTGGGGAGAGGGCGGCGGCTGCAGTGGCCGCCGGGGAGAGAGGCTGGAGGGCGGCGGCTGGTGTGGGCGGCTAGGAAGCAACCTGGGCCCAGGATGAAGAAGGGAGAGAGGGGAAGAGTTGGAAGTAGGAAGGAGAGGGAGGAGGTGGCCGGCCGGCCATGGAGGGCGGCGGCACCTGCTAGGGGCCGGCGGCTGGGAGAGGTGGGAGGAGAAAGGCTCTGATACCATGCTAGATTGTGATTCTCTATTGATTAGGGCTAACCCTAGAAGGGTAGCTATATAGGTTCCATACATGGGCCACATGGGCCTTAGCCTCATGGGCCTAAACACATACTCCAACTGCACTCTAATTGAATTCCATTTTGCACTTGTTTTTTTTTTTGTTAAGTAGCCTTAGCCTCGTTCAAATCCTGATTCATATGCATGGTTCATGCAGGCAAGGAAGAGCCAAAACTCAGAATCAGTCGATTCATCTGGAGAAGAAGAGTAAGCTCTTTGCCATTAAAGCATTAACCATATGTGACTAATTTTTCATGGAGTGGAATTTGTTGATTGTTGTAACTATGAGAAGTAATTTGCATTGAGGGAATTTAATACCACCCTTTATGACAGTAGTCGTGTAGCATATTTTTGTCCATTCTTACGACTTAGTTATAAATATGGAATATTGCTTGTATTTGAAGTTCACTATTTAACAATGACAATAATTGTTTCTTAGCTTTCTCGTTATGTTGCCACATCTTCCTCTGCGTTTTACAAACAAAGCACACTTTTCTTTTGGTACTTTCCTTTCTTTTCTTGAATGCTTGTAACCAGAGTTCAATTTATTTACTTTTATTACGCAAATAAACATTTCAGGCTTGCTATTCAAAGGCTCGAGATTGCGAAGAATGATCTGCAAAACAGAATTGCCAAAGAGGTAGTGGAAGAATGCACATATGTGCTCATTAACCTTGATCTAGTGGTTTCCTGTAGTCTAATAGTGTAAGTGCCTCTCAGGCAAGAGGGAATGCAATTCTACAGGCGAGTTTGGAAAGAAGAAAACAAGCGCTACATGAACGCAGATTGGCTTTGGAACAGGATGTATGCTCCATTTTCTTGTCTTGTCAGTTTGCTTATCCATGGTTTATTTTTTTAGGATCTTTTAAGAAGTAAAGTACTCCCTCCATTCCAAATTGTAAGTGGTTCTGGCTTTTCTAGATACATAGCTGTTACTATGTATCTAGACATCATGTATATCTAGGTGCATAGCAAAAACTATGTATCTAGAAAAGCCATAATGACTTTTAATTTGGAACGGAGGGAGTATAACTTTGGTACCTTAGCCCCTGGGATGTCCTGTTTACTTTGGATTTCTAGGTATAGTCCCCCATCTCTGGAGCATGTTATTCAAACTGTCAAGATCTTTTACTATGAACTTACTACTGGTTTGTTGGGAGATGTGATGATTGATGTCATTATATTCTCCTGCTGACTTTAATTTGCTTTTTTTAAATAGTTTTGTCACACCCTATACCTATGGTATAATTAGTTTCTGTGATACCAAGGTTGAAAGAGTTGAAAAAGAATTCACATCCACTAATGAAGGATTCCTTGATAAGTTAAGGATTAGTAGTTCTTCAAAATTCGTTTTGAAAAGAATGGATTGGGCCTTGTACACATGCGAGAGAAGGTAATAAAAAAAGGAAGGAGATGCGTTCTTTCTTTTCACTTAGGTGCTTTGCGAGATGAAAATGTCATGCACACAGTTTTGCATGAGAAAGGAGCGAGGAAACTGGAAACCTCTTTGACTCAGGCTCTCCCTCTGGTGAACTTTTTTTTTTTCTGTTAAAGAAGAAAAATGGTAGGAGCTCTCTATTTAGGTAGAAAAAGAAATTTAAGTTACATGGCCTATTTCCAGGCCCGAAAGATCCCGCGATGAGGTTTCAACATGAAGAAGGGGCGCCCGCGGGGGGGGGGGGGGGGGGGGGGGGGGGGGGGGGGGGGGGTGGGGTGGGGGTGAGATGAGGAGAGAAACAAGAACACTAACACTACAGAACTCTTGCGTCTCACTAGGAAACCTGCTTTTGGATTTTTATTGAAAATGAATCCCTCTTAACACTTGAGTAGTGTTCTATACGAAATTTTGCAGCCTAGACACAAGCATGAAAATTTTGGTCACTAGGCAAGAATGGAAAGAGGTTTACCTTATTTCTTTTTCGTGGGGGGAGGACAAAGTCTGAGGAAGCATAGGCTTGAAAATCTGTGTCCCTGCTAGGCTGGGGTGCTTAAACTGAACATAATCCAAAAGCTGGGGTTGTCAAATGTGTACTTTCCCCTTTATTTTCCTGCTGATATTATTGTTGAATAATCCAGATGTGTACATGGTTTTATAACTTTTATAATAGTATACTTTCTACAACTGTTATAATTGTAGGTCTCCAGGTTGCAAGAACAGCTACAAGCTGAGAGGGATCTGCGAGCTGCATTGGAGGTTGGCTTGAGCATGTCTTCTGGACAGTTTTCAAGTGCTCACTCAATGGACGTGAAGGTACCTTACTACCTTCAACCATACCTACACTTACTGGCTTTGTTTTATTGAGTCTCATTTTCTTCCCTGTGTACTTTAGACAAGGGCAGAGCTTGAGGAGATTGCTCTCGCTGAAGCTGATGTTGCAAGGTTAAAACAGAAGGTTGCAGAGCTTCACCTCCAACTCAATCAACAACGTCAACACCAGTATGGCTCTGTAGTGGATGCAAATGATCGTCATCACCGCCTTCCTGGTCACTTCTCACAGCAGTAAGATACAAATTCTTTCTTTTACCCCTTTGGAACAAAGGATTCATGGAGGAATTTTGTAGGATTATAAACCTATAGGAATTTTTCCTATGTGGTCCTTTGGAACAAAGGATTGACCATCCTGAAATCCTACAAAATTCCTATGGAATGGCTCAATCCATAGGAATTTTGGAGGAATTCTAACATGAGGTCCAACCTCTTGGAAACTTTCCTTTGTGTCTCTCTCTCTCTCCTGTGTTTCTCCTGTGCTGTATCCAAATGCTCCATTGAGAATTTCCTACGTTTTCAATTCCTGTAGGGTTGCAAGTGACATGCAATTCCAATCCTATGTTTTTCCTATTCCTGTGTTTTTGATATCCTGTATTCCAAAGAGGTTTGGGATGTTTGTAGATCTCTGGCAATGTTGGAATTTGGTTTCTTGCACTGTCCGAATCCAAGGGGATTTGTCTGTAGTTCTAAGCCATTCAAGCGAATTCATTTCTTAAATATCAGAGAATCATGCTAAACTTGGTTGTAAGTTGTATATAGATTCTACTGTATGCGCTATGTCACTGGATTAGACTATTCTTGCATTCGTAATTAGCAGGTCAATGCTTCTAGACATGTGTTGTATATCCCATGTTCCCCAGATTTTGACATGATACTTTTGATCTACCAGAAACTTTGTTCAACAAGGATTTGATATGAACCTTGCTTTCTGCAATCAAGAGAAGCAGAGAAATGAGGTATGTTATGAAATTCTTTTTTACACAATATTCGTATTTAGTGCTGAAACCTGTTGAAATTTCAATTCCTAGAGCTTGACTTGAGCATGCATGATCCAGTTCTCTGTTGAAATGCTATGTTGATTACAAACTTTCAGTTTTGCAATATAATGGTACTCTTATTGTTCATGGCTGGTATAATTAGAAAATTAAAACCTGTCCAGCTGGTAAGCAAAAACTAAGTGATAGAAAATGAATACTTGAGTATCATGCCTTGATTAATTACTAAAGCTGTTAGTGACCAAATTACGCAGAAGCAGCAGTTGGAGTTTCATGCTTATAATTTCAAAATTAACTTCGCTGGTCTGCAGTGTTTTGGTAAAATGGAACGACCTTTAGTCAGGAGGTTTAATATTTACTGCAAAATTTTCATGTGCTAAAGTTGGGTTTGTCCTAGTAAAAAATGGAGAATTTTTTTGGAGCTTTATCTTGGTGTTCATATCACGTTAGTCTACATGTCCATCCATTATCAACTACATTGGAAATTTTATATGCTAAAATGACTGTTTATGTGTGGCATTCCCATTTAAAGCTGATGAAAAGTTGGTGGATGATACTGCATCAAGCAATACTTACATTGAATCATGTCTGCAGGAGAGTTCGGTGGAGTCATCACAATGGAGAAACATCAAGCAGCATGTGCTACCTTATGGTTCTTCAAGGCCACTCACACGAAAGCTTTCATTTGATGCCTCCTCAAGTGAATCAAGAGGCACAGAAGCCTCAACAAGTATGTCAACAGAGAACACCTCTGTGTCCATCAATGTCCCAAAGTTGGCAGAGGTAAGCAAGACTCGCAGTGCTTTTGTCGTTAAATATGCTGCTGTAGCTTCTAAGATGATTTATATTTTTTATGTTAGGGCATTGAATTTGGGAGGCAACCAATGGTCACATCCTCCACTTTGGTAGAACTAACAACTAGACTAGATTTCTTCAAGGAGCGAAGGTCGCAACTGATGGAACAACTTCATAGTCTTGATTTAGGACGTGGATCTGCTCCTCAGGGTTTTCCATACAAGCCACCCTCTCCCTGGAACCACCCAAGGTAGGATGACCATTCAATTTTCATGATTGTAAATTCTTCAGTAGGGTTCTTTTCTCCCCCGCCTGGCAATTGTAGAAAACTGCATATGTGAGTGTAAATTTATTTTGTTCTTCAATATGTTTTTGCTTTTGTGTTGCGTGAGAATAGCTCAAGTGGGATGTGGGATGTGTGATAGTCTTCTGTATGTAATGTTGTCATGGAGGTGCCTTTTAGACAAATTTTTCCAGTGTTGTGGTGGTGTATATGTATTTTGTGCGTCTTTTCATAGAAATTGGATAGATTGACTACTTGTATGGCCGTTTGATTCATGCCTAGTGCAAAGGATGAGGAAAACTGGGATCAAATGAGAACCCAGCATGAGTTTATAAATAATTCGAGGTAGGCTTGAGGCTGTGTTTTATCCTCGCAATTAGTGCCCATCGCTTGTGGCTTGATTCAGTTCCGTGTCGCTTGTCTGCCAGGCTTTCCAGCCAATTTCTATGCAGTTCATATTCTTCTAAAGAATAGGAAAAGAAGGTATGGGTACGCGCAAGGTACCCGTTGAATGTGTCCAGTTACTAATAGAAATTTTAGAACAAGATTGTCCGAAATGTTCGTTTCAATCTCCACCCTGTACCACACTGCCCTTCTCTGCCTGCGCAATCCCTCGGCTTGACTTGCGGACTAGAGTGTATAGTTGGAGCTGGTAGTTGAAGATAGAAAACTGACTTGGAGCTAATCTGGATGGACTTACAATTGAGCTGATCTGAGAAAGTAGCCAAAACAATGCATATTGTGGGTTGAAATCATCCAACCCAAGACTATTCCATCAGAGAATATATTCAATGCACACTAGCAGATAATAAGAACTGTGACCCTGTTGCCTCGTAAAAAGATTTACATCCCTGAACTGTCATTACAAATTTCTCTGTAGGTTGTCAGCTTCTACACTAATATCAGCGATTTCTATATGCATGTATACTTTTTCTTAGGCATAGCAGCCATCGCCGCGCTATGCCACACCATACGTCCAGACGGTGCAGTGTGACATAGCAGCTGTAGAAATGCAGCTGCGCGAGAGCAGTTTGCCAAACAACTATAATGGAAAATATTGTTGAACCTGCTTATTGAAACGCACCGACATCTCGAATTGGAGCCTTATTTCTACATGAGTCATGAGTGCATCAGAGTCCGCAGGCAGGGGCTTCATGAACCTGACGACTTCTTCTGAAGCTTCTGTCTTGCGCTGCAGTCTGGTGTGGAAGTAGCAGAGTTCTGCATGTCTCTACATTTCAACACTGGTTCTCTGTGTCAGCGGCAACGGTAGCTCCCACTCCCAAGCTTCCATGTGTCTTCACAAATCGAACTTGTCTTCTTGGAACGCTTTGAATACGAAATCTCTGAAGCGTCTCGAGTACTGCTTTGGATCGACTGCCGAAATGGATGTTGGGTCATATTGGAAAGACTTGTACGCATGCTCAAGCTTTTTACTGATATCGTAATCTTGGAGTATGTCTATGATCCCAAAATATAGTATGACATCGTAGAACTCCCCGGTAGGCTCTCCCATAATCTGCACTTCACAGTCACTCTTTCTTATTGTCCGTTCAGCTCTTGTCGGCATGTTTGACCCAAGTTTTATCTTGGCTAACCTGTCCAAAAAGAGTCTTTGTTATTTATTACATTAACATTAGAAAGCATTAATTCATCCAAAATTTGCAACTAGAGCCAACTCAGCCAGCACAGATGAAGGGATTGGCAAAAAAAAAAAAAAAGTTGGCTTCCATGTTTTGACATATGGGTGGGATCTGTCAGGACATGTAAAAAAGATCTACTTGTGAAATAGGTTAAGGTATAAAGAATATTGAGTCTCATTTTACCTGTTTGGATCTGTATCTCCTCTAGACAAATGAGGCGACGATCCTCTGCTGCTGTCACTATCAAATGAACCTTCAAGTAACGGTAATGCACTTCGTAAGGTACATGGTAATAACCATGTAAAAAGTTATTAAAATAGTTTTCATTTCAACCAACCTCCGGTCAATAGCCTATCCCTAGTATCCCTAAAATGTACACCAACCAGAAGACTATAATCCATGATATTTTCCTGCTCCAGAAACTCGCAGTCCCTGTCGACTTGTCTGCTTCAACAGATTTAACCTTTACGTTAATATGTTTAATTTTTAATGGTTTCTCATCAGCTCTAGCATCACTCACCTTTGGAACTCTTGGTACCAATGTTTTTGCAATCGAAATATAAAGTTGAGATCAAGATCCTTCAGAGTAGTGTACTCATCAATCTCTGTCTGTGGCTTATCAGTTGTACGTCCAAGGGATGAACCTTTCAGGTCAAATCGCCTATGAATAGAGTAATCGGAGCAGAATAGATTTCCCATTATGACAAAACGAACCTGGTTGATAGTACAGCCAGAAAAGAGATAATCAGGATTCGGCCATGGTATGTAAACTAGAAAAGAGTATCTACTAATCATCACAGCTAACTAGTTATACCATGATAAATAGATAAATACTCATTTCTGACCTTCTTTTGGTTAGCTCCAGCTAATTTGACACAGTGAAGACCAAAAAACTTTGTGACTAGAGTGTTCTCAAATGATCTGACATGATTATAATAAGCTCGAAGCATCTTCAGAAATATCTACAAGATATCATGATAACAAATGTTCAGTTGATTAACAGCAAAGCCGCTGATGACCTATGGAATCAAGGAAGTACTTGGACAAAGACAGCACACAAACCTTCACTTCAGATTTCTTCATCGTCTTTATCATGTACTGGTCATTGCTCGTGAGATAAAAGAAGCTTCCACTCTTACCAGGAGATGAGAGCTCCCGAAGAGCCTGGTCTCCACAAAGAGAGAGCATATAGTCTGCGGCATCAACCTTGAACAACTTGCGCAATGTCCTACGATTCAGTTCGGAACAAATTAAGTTAAACTGCCAATAAACATGCATGACACCGTAGTCAAAGTGTAGCGTACATATTATGGATGGGAGTGATGACCTACCGGAATACTTGCGGGCAGTAATCCTTCCATTTGAAATCACATGAACTGTGTGGAGGGGTGTATTTTGAGCCTTCCGGAGGGAACCTTGTCCATACTTTCTCCTTCGGGTCAAAAGCTGATGACTTAAGATCAAGTGTAATTGGACCTTGCTTTCCTACTGCATGCCTGTCATGCAGACAAGATGAGTGGGGGTATAAACGTAGTTATATTCATATATTCATGTATTAAAAGGCTTATGGCATTTTTAAAGTCAGGAGTACTATTGCATCTGTACATGCTAAATAAACTAGTTATGGCAAAACCATGCTTTTGCCACACGGCAGCTACATATCTATATCTCTTATAAAGATAAATCTCATTAGTAATTTATCTTGCCATACAAAGTGTCCACATCAGTATCCACTAGAACATCCCACTAGCACATTCAACTATCTCGTCATGCAAAGTGTCCACCACATCATCCACTAACACATCCAACTAACACATGTCATTATGTCTTCATTCAAGCTATTCATATTAGCAAACCACATCATTTTTTTTTGCGAATTACACAAGTACAGACGCAGACGCTCAACATGCACATCATTTACTAACATATATTTAGTTGTCCACATCAGAATGCTAAAAATCATCCACTAACATGTATTATGATATTTATTCAATCATATTAGTAAATATAAGTAGTATAATTTCACAAGCGATTCCCGCAGCAACACGCGGGGCGTTCTTCTAGTTTCTTATTATGCTACTGTACTTCATGCCAGAAGAGTTTGAAATGCTGGCTACTATCCAGCGAAAATTATGCTGTTGAAAACAAGAATGCAGAAAAGCCGATCCTGTGTAAATCTGTTAAACTCTTATGTCCCTGAATTTTCTCCATACAATCTGCAAAGCTCTTATGTCTCCTTATCTGTGGACATTCCCCTGTGCAATCTGTTAAACTCTTATGCTTAAGCTTAACTTTATATGATAGAAAGACGAGGGGTGCCTCGCATTGTAAAAGTGACTTGCCAAGCTTGGGCGTGCAACCAAAGATCATGTGCCAAGCGTAGAAATACTTGTCTGCATTCATTTCTGCCGATTAATTCAGTCTAAAGGCACACGGTGTTCGCATAATACCATCCATGCCCTTTGAATGCAATAGCAGGGATAGACCTTTCTATGTCATCCTTTCCAGGACATTAGCCACCATCATTATAGAGCTCAATCGTAGCAAAAACCGTTAAAAAACATTGCAAAACATCGCATTAGACTAGGTGATCGTCTTGAAATCTCATAGCATGGCTGGAGGGGAGAAAACAAACCATTCATCAATCATCGCTTGGCATTGTTCAAGAACAGCTCCTGCTGTGTTCAGCAATCATAGGTTGTGATTAAAAAGGAAAAATCTTGCAGCTTTTATACATATAGAAACATGATGATCTAATCTCCAATGACGATAAGAACGAATCCCCAACCAAATGCTATAAATCAACAGATTTATGACAATGGCATTAGATGAGATGAAATGCGCACAATAATTTAGCACACATGGCATCAACAAAGGCCATCAATTACCGGGAAAATGTGGTGAACGAAGCGTTTGCTTTGGAAAGGATCATCAGCCAGAACCAGAACCACAACCATTTGAGATGAAGAAATGAGACACGGCCGGGTAAGGTGGGCACCTACCTGATGCCGAGCTGCAGGTTGAGCATAAGCTCGTAGTTCTTGTGGCCCTTGGCTATGGTCTCGCCCTGCCGCCGCGGCCCGCGCGACCTACCGCCGGCGTAGGGCCCCGTCGCCGGCGACGGCGGCGGTAGCCCCCTCCCATCGCCGGCGTCCTCCACCCTCACCGTCGCGGCGCGTCCCCTCGTCGTCGTCTTCGTCCTCCAAAAGCGTCGCTCTCGCACCTCCTCCTCTCGGCAATGCCGCACGTGTTGTCCCCATCCAGAGACCCGCGCCCCCCGCAAAACCGGATCCTTTCAAAGTTTCTCTCTCTCCTCCCCACGCCCCCCGGAAGTTTTGCTCCGCCACGACGCCGAGCTCGCGCGCCCGCTCGCTGCCCGCCCCGCCGAGCTGTGTGCTCTCCCGGGTTCGTCTCCCCCACCACGTGCCGCACCTACAGCCACGCACGTCACACTTCACAAGCTTTACTAGAGAAGCCTTGGCTTGGATTTTGCATGATTCTAGTAGCAGACTTAAAATATGCAAAAGATCTAGTATATGTTAGCAAGAGATCTAGTATATGTTAGCAAGATGGTATAACCACACATTATTGTTTATTTATGTCATGATGTTAATCAAAGTTGAGTAGATCTTATAGCTAAGTTTGGGAATTTCTTGGGCACCTCTTTTATTAATTGAATTTTAAGTGGAGAAAGAGAGCAACTGAAATTATTGTTTCTCCTTAACACTTAAAAACTATAACACATGACCTATTTTGAAATTAATATTTCAAAATCTATGAAACTTCGGCTTGTAAAATGGTTTATCTACACCATATACAATATATTTGTTGAGTTTTATGAGATAAATTCATCTTGATAAGTAATTTGTTATGATGGATAGAAAACGTAATCGTGCAATGAGTTTTGGCTTGGCACCCTTCTGCCGCGCCAATTGGAGTGGCAGTAAAATCGACTTGTCCTGCCATAGGACCTCCCACATCGACTCCACAGACCACAGTGCCAGCATGAGAAGCCTTGTTAGTTGTCACCAATGCATATGTCATGATTTGGTCACGCCACGTGGCCTTGAGTAGATTATTTTTAAAAATTTAATAAAAAAAACAGATTAAAAATTGAGCTTATTGTGGTGACGCTCGTGCTCAAAGGCGCCCATGGGTTATTAGATAGGAACTAAATCGCAGCATAGGACTCTTAACCTAGGCGACAGATGGTAGGATAGCCATCCGGTTCACAAATTACATTTAGGTTAGGTATGGGTCTCCATTTAGAATAACTTGATAACATCATTCATGAAAACTTCACTGAGGGTGTGTTCACTTCGCGAAAAGTAGCTGAAAAGTTACTGTAGCATCTTTCGTTGTTATTTGGCAAAATTTGTCTAATTATGGATTAACTAGGCTCAAAAGATTCGTCACGACGTTTACAGACAAACTATGCAATTAGTTATTTTTTTTACCTACATTTAATGCTCCATGCATGCGTCGAAAGATTTGATGTGATGGGTAGAAGAGGAAATATTTTGGGTTGGGATGGGGAAGTGAACAAGGCCTGATTTGTGTAGTCTCTTCATAAGATTGAGTACTGGGTTTATGGTGGACATATGTGTATTTATGCAACTTGGTCCTGTGACTTGTGCTAGTATAGTGTGCGGAAGGTAGCTCTAGGGATTACTGAGGTTAATTTGCTTAAGCTGACTTGGGCAGGTCCTCGCATGCTCGATGTCATCTCTCTCCCTAGAGGAGTCGTTTAGGAGATTCGTGCCAAAGACACATAAACAGGTGGAGGCCCACCGATGCCTGTTGCCACTGATGGGCGAGATAAGCTAGGTGATGTGTTGACTCCCCCTGGGTCTTGAGGACCTTCACCGGAGGGACTCAGCGTTGTCCTTGCTCTTATCACTAACACACTAGCCAGGTTCTTGTTTGGTTGGAGGACGAAGTTGGATAGGATATGACGATCTATGAATAATGAGATAAGGATATCCGTGATGCACGTTTAGTTGGATGGACGGAACGAGCCATTTTTCTGTTTGGTTGAATGGATGAAAGTAGATGGGATGAGAATAGTTGGCTAATTATATATATTTTTTAAAAATAATAACAACAAATTACACACTAATAAACATGCACTAATACTAATTTTGTCATGATAATCACTAAATTGAAATAAAATATGTTAATTAGCACCACTAATATCATAATTAGCACACAAAACATGCACTAATCAATGTATTAGCACTTATTAAAACTAATCCTACTATCATAATTACTAAGTAATAATATAACATACTAATAATCTTTAATTTATTTACTAATTACAAAGATTAGAAGACATGGATAAGCTAGTCCACCAGATTTTTGCGGCCCAAGAAATCCAGCATCTAGGGGTATATTCCCTATTCATGGATTTACTTGTCGAAGTGATCCACCCAACCAAACGCTGCATATCCATGGATGGTCCTATCCCATCCATGAATATCCAAGCAACCAAACACAGCCAAAGACAGAGCTTGCCAGCTCTTCCACATCAAGCGTCAAGTTCGTTCAAGTTGTACCATGCATCACTCGAGGACAGTAGTTGCTTGTTAGAGATTTTGGTGCTGTTGTTTCTCAAAGTTTAGTTGGCGAACCGAAATGGAGTAGGGTTGAATCTTAAGTCTAGTTTTTTAGTCTCGTGTCTTAAATTTTGTATCGCCCTTTGGTGAAGTATGGTCTAAGTACCGTGGGTTTGTATTGAACGACTATACTCATTTACAGCCACAGCAGCAGTTCAGTTTTAGCTAATTTCCATCTCACATAGTACTGTACAAACAGCCACAGCTGCTGCTAACTAGCTAAAGAGAACAGGCCTATTATGTTCCTTAATTAAAAAAAACAGAAACTAACATATGAAGCAGATGGCCATCATCCACAAGCTGACCCTCAAGGAATACCAGAAACTGATGCGTTTGATACCTCAGCTAAGTTGCATTGAGCTGGTCCACCTCAGCAGTGTATAGGAAAGGCCAAAGACATGATTTCTCAACATATAGTCAGCAGATTATATTCCACCTTCAAATTAACTGATACAATGAACCTTGCGTTCTTCTTACTCTCACATTCAGAAACACAATCAACACACCTCTCTTTTATGTATTCAGACATTCAGATAACTGAATGGATACATTCAGATCAGTGGATGACGAGATAGAGGTAATAATCTTTAATGCAGTGACGACATGTAGTTCTCTGGCATGTTCCAGGGAAAAAACAGTTTACGAAATTGAATTAGGATTTTGGACTGACAACATTCTCAGGTGTTAAGTGCCTCTATCAATCAAATAAGCAACTCGTCGTGCTTTGTTAAAAAAAAAGAAAGGAAGAAAAGAAAGTGCAAATCTGGGAATCGGAAAACTCCCCCTTGCCCCCCCCCCCCCCCCCCCCCCCCCCCCCCCCCCCCCAATCTATTGAAAAGTACCGAGACAAGACAAGAATGGTATCCTGAGACAAATAACATTTACAACCCCTGAAAGGCTCGGCACATTCGATTACATGTTTCTATGTATAATTTGATTCTGCAAGTTACATTTCCTACTTTTTGTGACTGAACTCCGTATCTGTGCACGTTGCTTTATATTTACATGACAGCCAATCTGATTCCTGGAAACTGTGGGACCACCAGATGCTCCAGAGACCCAATCATCCTGACGCCTTCCTAAGAAGCTGCTGAATTCCTGTAAGGTGCAGCAAACTGATAATGTACAAGCCTGTCAATCAAATGTCACAATGCACTGTCCTCAGCTTGATCTTTCATATTTTGAGTTACAGACGATATCGGTTGCAGTGTCTCAAAACCATTTCAGCTATCTACTTTATCTTCTTGGAAAGCTTTGTATATGAAATCTTTGAAGCGCCTGGAGTACTGTTTTGGATCAACTGCTGAAATGGATGTCGAATCGTATTGAAAAGATTTGTAGGCATGCTCTAGCCTTTTGCCAATATCATAGTCTTGAAGTATGTCTATAATCCCAAAGTATAAGATAACATCACAGTACTCCCCAGTTGGCTCTCCAAAAACATCACTATCGTTCTTTCGGATTGTCAGTTCAGCTCTTGACAGCATGTTTGATCCAAGTTTAATTTTTGACCACCTGCTCAGCCAAAGAAAATTAATAAAACTACTGTTAGAATGCAAGAACAAGTTTGAGTACCAATTGTCACATTAGAAGGCTGAAGAACGAGTTAACCCAATGACAACCTGGGTTCTGGTACACAAAGTGACTTTTTTTTTTGGAAGCAAACACAAAATGACTAATTAGGAATCTACAACTAGGATTTTACTAGGATCATTACCTATTTGGATCAGAACGAAAATGATCCCTGTCCCATCTTGAAACGCGAGGTGTTGCAGGTTTGTCACCATCAATGTCAACGGCACCTTCAATGAATGCGCATAACATAGTCAGGATTTTAGCTTTCAACAAATCTGCAGTCTGCAGATGAAGATATGTCTTCCTTACCTCTAAAATGTACACCCACCAATAGACTGTAATCCATAATCTTTTCCTGCTCGAGGAACTCACAGTCCTTGTCCACTTGCCTGCTTTAAGATATTTAACATCTATATTAGCACAAGGGTGAAAGTAACAATGTTACTGACCACTCCTTAGGTCATAATGACATGAGAATCAGGCATAAGATATTCACACCTTCGAAACTCTTGGTACCAATGTTTCTGTAACCGAAAGATAAAGTTAAGATCAAGGTCTTTCAGAGTTGTATACTCATCAATCTCTGCTGGTGGCTTGTCAGTTATACGGCCAAGAGATGACCCTTTCAGATCAAATCGCCTATGGATAGTATGATCAGAGCAGAACAAATTTCCCATTATCACAAAACGAACCTGAGCAGTAAGTACGAAGGACACATAAAATCAGCCAATGATGCTTCAATACTAACATGTTCTGTTTGACAATGACAAGTATGAGGCATTGGTATGTAAAAGTGTGTGTTTTCGGTGTTTAGGTGTCAGTGTTCCTGATGAATCCAGTTGCTATCAGTTTTGTAACTTGGTAAAACTATATTTTCTCTTTGGTGAATAATAGCTCCTGCTATCCGTTTCCAAAAAAATAGGAAAAATAAAATAATAATAGCAAGGATAAATGACGAAGAGGCTACAGGCAATAATATAGTTTTCTAACCTTCTTCTGGTGTGCTCCAGACTTCACACAATGTAGGCCAAAGAACTTTGTCACTAAGGTATCCTCAAATGCACGGACATGATTGTAGTAAGCTTGAAGCATCCTCAGAAGCATCTGTGTGATAATAGGTAATAATGCATTCAGAAAAACTTCTGCATATATGAGAAGCTTAGAAAGCGTTTGGAAAAAGACAGCAAGAGATAACCTTCACTTCAGCTTTCTTCATTGTTTTTATCATGTAACGATCATCATTCGTCAAGTAAAAGAAGCTTCCACTCTTGCCAGGGGATGAGAGCTCACGAAGAGCATCATCTCCACAGAGGGACAACATATAGTCAGCTGGGTCAACCTTGAACAGCTTACGGAGTGTCCTGCAATTGAACAGATGTATACGTTGATGAGCATAACTCCATGAAATGATTAAGAACATATACTATGCATCTTTATTATGGGAGCGATGACCAACCGGAACACCTTTGGGCAGTAATCCTTCCATTTGAAATCACAAGAATTGTGTGGAGGGGTATATTTTGAGCCTTCAGGAGGGAATTTTGTCCACACTTTCTCTTTTGGATCAAATGCTGATGATTTCAGGTCTAATAAAACTTGACCTTGCCTTCCTACTGCATGCCTATTACATAAAGCACATTCAGGAAATAAGAAATTTATTTCTGTTGTCAGAAAGGAATATGACATTCTAGAGATAAGAACAAATCCTCTCACCTAAGAAAACATATATTAATTGAATTAGGAAACTATTGTGCTGATCTAATATGTAGCACATTCGCAAGAACTGAAAGTGCATACATAAATCATGATAGGTAAAGTAAATTAGGTAAGCTGTAGTCATTGTCCTCTTGATATAGAACTATCTCAGAAAGCAGAATCAGAACTGAGTCAGTATAATCAACAACAACAACATAGCCTTTTGTCCCAAGCAAGTTGGGGTAGGCTAGAGATGAAACCCAAAAGAGACGAGAAACAGGGAGACACATAAAGGGACATAAAGGGCACAAGACAAAAGATGTCACGGTTCAGGCACGTTGATTGCTAATCTCCAAGCGCTCCTGTCCATAGCTAAATCCTTGGGGATATTCCACTCCTTAAGATCTCTCTTAACGGACTCGTCCCAAGTTAATTTAGGTCGACCTCTACCGCTCTTTACATTATCGGCCCGCTTTAGAACTCCACTACGCACCGGCGCCTCAGGAGGCCTCCGTTGGACATGTCCAAACCATCTCAACCGATGTTGAATCAATTTCTCCTCAATTGGTGCCACCCCAACCCTATCCCGAATATCGTCGTTCCGTACTCTATCCCTCCTTGTGTGCCCACAACACCAACGCAACATACGCATCTCCGCTACACTCAATTGCTGGACATGTCGCCTTTTTGTAGGCCAACACTCAGCACCATATAACATCGCCGGACGAATCGCCGTCCTATAGAACTTACCTTTCAGCTTCTGAGGCACCCTTTTGTCACAGAGAACGCCAGAAGCTTGACGCCATTTCAACCAGCCGGCTGAAATTCTATGCCTAACATCTTCATCAATGTCTCCATCCTTTTGTAGCATCGACCCTAAATACCGAAAAGTATCCTTCTTGGCCACCACTTGCCCATCGAGGCTAACGTCTCCCTCCTCGTGCCTAGTCGCGCTGAAATCGCACCTCATATACTCGGTCTTAGTCCTACTAAGTCTGAATCCTTTCGACTCTAACGTGTGCCTCCATAGTTCTAACTTCCTATTAACTCCCGCCCTACTGTCGTCAACTAGCACCACATCATCAGCAAAGAGCATACACCAAGGGATATCACCTTGTATGTCCCTTGTGACCTCATCCATCACCAAAGCAAATAAATAAGGGCTCAAAGCTGACCCCTGATGCAGTCCTATTTTAATTGGAAAGTCACTGGTGTCGCCATCACATGTTCGGACAAACGTCACCACATCCCTGTACATATCCTTGATGAGGGTAACGTACTTAGTTGGGACTTTGTGCTTTTCCAAGGCCCACCACATGACATTTCTCGGTACTTTGTCATATGCCTTCTCGAGGTCAATAAAGACCATGTGCAAGTCCTTCTTCTGCTCCCTATATCTCTCCATCAATTGTCGTAATAGGAAAATCGCCTCCATGGTCGACCTACCAGGCATGAACCCAAACTGATTTTGGGTCACATGTGTCACTCTCCTTAGGCGATGCTCGATAACCCTCTCCCAGAGCTTCATCGTATGACTCATCAACTTAATCCCACGGTAGTTAGTACAACTTTGAACATCTCCCTTGTTCTTGAAGATAGGTACTAATATACTTCTCCTCCATTCTTCAGGCATCTTGTTTGACCGAAAAATAAGGTTAAAAAGCTTAGTTAACCATACTATCGCTCTGGCGCCTAGGTATCTCCACACCTCAATGGGGATACCATCAGGGCCCATCGCTTTACCTCCCTTCATCCTCTTCAAAGCCTCTCCGATCTCTGCCTCCTGAATTCTCCTCACAAAGCGTCTGTTGGTATCGTCAAATGAGTCGTCCAACTCAAGGGCAGGACCCTCATTCTCCCCATTAAACAGCTTGTCGAAGTACTCTCTCCATCTGTCCTTGATCTCCTCATCCTTCACCAGAAGTCGATCTGTCCCATCCTTGATGCATTTTATTTGGTTGATGTCCCTTGTCTTCCTCTCGCGGATTCTAGCCATCCTATAAATGTCCTTCTCCCCTTCCTTCGTGCCTAGCCGCTGATAAAGGCCATCATACGCCTGACCTTTTGCTACACTCACAGCTCGCTTTGCAACCCTCTTCGCTATTTTATAGCCCTCGATGTTGGCTACACTCTTGTCATGGTGGAGACGCTTGAAACACTCCTTCTTCTCCCTAATAGCCCTTTGCACCTCGTCATTCCACCACCATGTGTCTTTCGCTTCCCGTTTGCCTCCCCTACTCACGCCAAACACTTCCGAAGCCACCTTCCGGACACATGTTGCCATCTTTAGCCACATGTCGTCGGCATCTTCTCCTTCTTCCCAAGGTCCCTCGTCTAGCATCCTCTCCTTAAACGTCTGCGCTGCTTCCCCTCTAAGCTTCCACCACTTCGTTCTCGCAATCTTGGCCCGTTTGTCCCGGTGGACACGTACCCGAAAGCGAAAGTCCGCCACCACAAGCTTATGTTGAGGGACAACACACTCCCCAGGTAACACCTTACAATCAAAGCAAGCACGTCTATCCTCCCTCCTTGCAAGGATAAAGTCGATCTGGCTCGAGTGTTGTCCACTACGAAAGGTTACTAGATGAGATTCCCTCTTCCTAAAGAGGGTGTTCGCTATCAACAAGTCATAGGCCAGCGCGAAGTTCAAAACATCCTCCCCCTCTTGATTCCTACTACCATACCCGAACCCCCCGTGCACCCGCTCGAAACCTACATTAGTCGCACCAACATGGCCGTTGAGGTCTCCTCCTATAAAGAGTTTCTCGCTGATAGGCACGGTACTAACCATGCTATCAAGATCTTCCCAAAACTGCCTCTTGGTGCCCTCGCTAAGACCTACCTGAGGGGCATAGGCACTGATCACATTCAGAGCCGAATCTCCAACTAGCAGCTTGACCAAGATAAACTGAGTCAGTATAATAGTGTCATTATTTTTTCAACTAAAGATAACAATTCCTAAGGCAGTGCTAAGCCTGATGTACAACACTCAATCATCTGTTTACTCATCAAAATCTGGAACATGCTCTGTTGTTCCAGTTTGAAGCCCTTACTGGCCCATTTGGCATAGCTCTAGCTCCAAGATCTATGCTGGATCTGTAGTTTGTAGACTAACTTAAAGTGATTTAAATTTTTATTTAAATATAAATGAAATGAGTCATATAAATGCACTTAACATGTCTGTAGCTGTAGATCGAGGATTTCCAAGAGCTACACGTGACCAGCTCTAGGAAATCCACAGATTCTCAATGCACGATGGCAAAGTTTAAGGCTTATAATACGCAGAAATTGTTAGAGAGAAGGGGATTCATTGCTTTCCCAGAAAGTATATATAAATTGTCACAAATAGCCAGTATTTTAAAGGCCTAATTAACAATGTCGCATCACAGAATATTTTGGGAACTATGTGAGATACCAAATGGGTATTTTCAAGCTCATCGACTAAGGGCGCGTTTGGTTCATGCCGTCACCTTGCCACAGCTTGCCGCACCTGAGTTCCGCTCGTGTTTGGTTCGTGCCAAACCCGCGCCGAACTTGCGGCATGCCGCAACTGCCCAAGCGCTCTCCAGTTCATTTTGGACGCCAACACACGCCACAGTTCAGGCGGCCGATTTGATCGCCGCATTTCTGGCACGACCGCATCCTCAGCGCGGCATGCGTAGGCATCGAACCAAACGCGCCCTAAGTCACACAGAAAAATCAATTTGATAATCATCACGGCCAAGAAATGCACCTGATCCCTAGCTGCAGATTGAGCATTAGCTCGTAGTTCTTGTGCCCTCTGGCAATGGTCATCCCCTGCCTCTTGGACAGCCGCAGGGGCGCGCCGTTGGGGATGGGGAGGTGTGGAGCCTGAGCTGGCGCCGGTGGTGGCAGCCCCCTCCCTTCTCTGACGCTCCGCCGTCTCCAGTCGTCCCCAAGGTCGCACTTGACCTCCCCGTCCGACCCCCAGAACTGCACGAGGCTGCCTCCCGAGCCATTGCTCCGGCCAGACGACGAGCTGCCGCGCCCGCTGACCGACCGCATCAGCCATTTGAGGGATCTCAGAGACGTGAGCGCTGATTGGGCCTCGGTTCCGGAGCGCACGCACTCCGGTAGGTCCCGTGCGAACACGTCCCTCGGGTCGCGCGCCCGGGGGGAGTCGCCCGTCGCCGCCGGGGACGGGTAGTAGACGCCCTTCTGATGGACGGCGCCTCCGGGCGCCTCGCGGCCCCAGAAGCCAACGTAGAGGCTTCCGTCGGCCCAGCGGAAGGTGCCCTGCCCGCGGGGGCGGCCGCCCTCCCAGCCGCCATCGTAGCGGTTGCCATTGGCCCAGACGAGCGCGCCGCGGCCGTGGATGAGCCCCGCGCGCCAGCCGCCGGCGTACTCGGTGCCGTCGCGCCAGGCGTAGCGCCCGCAGCCGTCGGGGAGCCCCGCGCGCCACTCGCCGTCGTAGCGGTCACCGTTGGCGTAGCGCTTCTCGCCGGCGCCGTGCTCGAGGTTCTTGGCCCAGACGCCGCGGTAGGTGTCCCCCGCGGCGCCCACGTAGGTGCCGGCGCCGTGCATGAAGCCGTCGAGGAACTCGCCCTCGTAGGTGGCGCCCGAGGGCCAGGAGAACCTGCCGCGGCCGGTGGCCTTGCCGCGGCGCCACTCGCCCTCGTACATGCAGCCGTCCGCCCAGAGGTACTTGCCGGCGCCGTGGGGCACGGCGCCGCGCCACTGGCCCGTGTAGATGTCGCCGTTGGGGAGCGCCCGCTCGTGCGGGTCGGCTTCGTCGGCGGAGCCGCTGCCGCTGCAGGAGGGCGCCGCGTCGGCCTCGGGGTCCTCGCCACCCGCGGGCGGCGGCATCGGTGACACCCGGGTCGCGTGCCGGGCGCGCTCGCGCATTGGTCGCCCTCGCCCCGCCGGGTGGTGGGTCGAGGTTCTCGCCGGCGTGGCGCGGGGTCGCACGAGGATCCTAGCAGCGCCGGCGCCCGCGCGCCCGCGCGCGGCGCGGCAGCATTGTCGGTGTGGGGAGATCGGGAGGCGGCCCACCTCCAGGGAAGGAACGTTGGAGGGTCAGGAGTGGAGGAGGAGAGGGACGGAGGGTGGAACGTGCAGCGAGGTGCCCTCGTGTTTTCTATTTTCCCCATGATCTTTTAGGTTTTCTATTCTGGAATACTACCTTCGCCGAATCAGTAACATCATATCCTTGCAAATAATTCCATCCTATGTCAATCAAGGCGTCAACGGCTAAAATCTTGCCTGCGTGTGTGTGTGTATATATATATATATATATATATATATATATATATATATATATATATATATATATATATATATATATATATATATATATATATATATATATATATATATATATATATATCAGTCAATCAACAAAAAAAGTTTCTGCCTGATATACATTTGGGCTTAAGATTACACATGAAATGAATGATGGGGCTTGCTAAATTTATGTTGCCTCAATTTTAGTTTTCTTTCATACAACGGTTATTACACATATTTAATACTTCATCCATTCCAAATTATAAGTCATTTTAACTTTTTTATTCATCCATTTTGCTATGGTCTAGACATAATATATTAGATACATAGTATAATGGATGTAAAAAATAAAATAAAGTGACTTATAATTTATAACGAAAGGAGCATTAAAATTATAGCTTTAGTTCATTGTAATTTATGTAGACGCAACCTGCGATTTTTGGTTCCAAGAATAAAAAGGTTGTTAGACAAAACTACAAACCTAACACAATTTGAGTTGTGTTGGCACAAAGACAATTAACAATTTACAGTTGCTTCTATAGCCAGACAAGGATAAAAATTTGATATATATGACGCAAAGACAAATAAAAAATCACAAAATTAATGTTTTACTTGTACTATTTGCTGGTACAAGAGTGTTGTATAAAATCATCTTAAAATTCAGACACCTAAAAATATTGGAGAAATGGTATTGTATACCTCGTTTGAAAAACAAAATCAGTATCACTGTAGTATCTCAAAGACATATATACTTTTATTATCACAGTCACTATCTCTACTCTATCAAATGTTATATTATTGGCCACTGGGTAGTACTCTCCATTTCAAATTATAAGTCTTTTGGTTCTATTAGATACTCTTTTTTTTGTGCTACATAGCTACATATACACTATATATATATACATAGCTTTTACTATATATATTTAAAAAAGATAAAATAACTTATAATTTAGAACGAACATAGAGTACTATTAAACCATCATTAGTGGAACCACTCCATATGACGGATTGCATCGTAGCAATGGAAAGGCCCAAGGGGAAGGCAATGATACGTTGGAGACAACTTGCTAACCTAGGCAACAAGTCTTGTTGCCATCAACTATGGTGCCGCCAAAACTAGATGTGAATTTAGCATGAAAAATGTAACTGCCAAAAAGTAAGACATAGCCGATGCCCTCCACTATGGCCAATACAACCCCTTAGCATTTTTTCATCAAGTCAGGTCACGCTCCCCCGCCACCACTGGCCTTCGTTGGGCTCCGATGGACGCGACCTCCCCTAGCACCATCCCTCGCTATTGACACTAACCAATCGAAGCTCAATTACTTTGAAATGTCTCCTGCATACTATCCAGTTGTTTGTCATCTTCTGACACCATGTCTCCCCACAGCTCTCTCTAAGGCTCATTCCTGAAACCCTCAATCCGCTAACTTCATGGACTTCCATTGAAATTGAGAAAGATGACTTTGGATGCTTGGATTAAACGGTTTAGGGCTTCATCAACGGAGGCTAACAAGTTTATTAGCTTTACCAAAAAGCTACAGCCCATGTAGGCATGAAACGTCTACGCTTCTAAAACTCTCAACCCAAGGCAAAACACGTGCAGTTCAACATGACTCCATCACTTTCATCCCTCGGCAGAGTTGCTTTTGCTTTTGCTTCAGTTATAGACTTTCTATCATCATGTTTTTGGGTGCTTAACACATCCAATGTAAAACTCAATAACTGTCTGGGCCTTTGCATGGCGAAGGCACCGAGCACTCTGCAAGCTTCTCTGAACCTCTACAGAGCCCTAACCAAATTTGTATGGAGACTCAAATCCGATATGGACACAGAGCATGGCACGTTGGAGAAGGTCTTAGACCTTGATTGTGGTTTGAAACAGATGATGCAAAGGTTGTGAGGAGGTTGGAAAGCCCGACTAACGTAGAAATTTACCTACATTGAAAGATTTATAGAAGAGATAAATGAAAAAAGCAAAGCAGTTCAGCAAAAAAAAAACACCAAGAGTTACTTATATGTACGTAAACCGGAAAGGGGCACTAGCACAAAAGCTAGTTGTCTTGACTCCCACCAATACGTCTAAACCTTGATAAGCAAACCACTGAAACAAAAGCTAGCTAGTCCATTGGCACCATTGGGTGATTCAATGTCTCCCTCGCCATTCACCAATCCTTAGATATTCCATACTCAAATTGTGCTTGTGCATATATAGGATCTTTGATTTATGCAGATGATCAATCAAGTAGTACAATTCATCTACGGCATCTTTTGTAGTACTAGTACTAGTACTATGGATATATATACTTACGTACATATATAACCATTAAACTCACCTAGCACATACATCAAACTAAAGGAACGTATCGAATTCGCGGCCAACTTTAACGTATTTATATTTTTATTAAAAATATTCGAGTCCAAAGCTCTGCATTTGATTGCGCATCTTCTGTAGGAATCTATACGCGCGTCGTAGTCTTGTGTACTGGAATGCAAACCGCGTGAGCGGAGCGGAACGGTGCCAACTGCTAAAGCAAAGAACGAAGGACACGGTCGGTCGGGTGCGGGCCGGGGTACGCCACGCTGGCACCGCGGCGAGAGACGGGGGCGGAAAAGGAGAGCACCCGCGCAAGCGCAGCGGGGGTGTCGCTGGTTGCCGCGGGCACGGGCGACATGGGTGGCCGGCCGGGGCCCTGGAGTGCTCCGTGCCGCGTCCCACGCTGTCCCCGCCCTGTCCCGCGGTCCCGCCCTTCGCCGGCACTCGCTGTCGCACTAACCCGTCGCAGTCCGCCGGAGCTGAACGACGGACGGCATTGCTTGCGAAATGCTCCGAGCAACGATTTCACAGAGATAGGGTGTGAGCGTGTCTTTGTAGGGTGAATACGGTTATATGTGAGTATCTATATTTATATTATGTGGTTCAAAAAAAAGTATCATAAATATTTTAATTACGATAATGTTGCACCTAGGGTGTGCTAGCTAGGTCTGCGGACCGGCCCAGGCAACCGGCCACTCATCTCTCTACCGCCCATTACTAAAAAATCGCATTTCCTCACCCGACCATCACGACCGGCTCCGCCGCCGCATCCTGCTCGCGCGACCGCTCCACCGCCACATCATGACCCCGTGGCCGCTCCACCACCACATCTTGCCCGCTCGGCCAGCTCCGATAGGGTATGTGCCGTCGGCAGTGGCGACGTGCTAGAGCAGCCCACGGCGTCGAGGTGGCCTTAAAGATGGCGCTCCTCGCGGGCCCCTCTGGGCGGCGGCCCTCCTCGGCCTCCTCTGCTCGGCCGGGCCTCACCGTTGCCACTCCGGTCCGCCAGAGCGGCCTCCATCCACTCCCTGTCCTCGTCAATCTACCGTAGTTCCCCACCAGGCAGGCCACGGCCGCGCGACGAACGTTGTGTTTTTAAGTGTTTCAGGCGTTTTAGACTTTTGTTTCATGTGTTTCATCTAGATTTTGCAAAAGTAGATCTGGATGTTGCATATGTTTTCAAGTGTTTTAGGCGTTTCAAACTTTTGTTTCAAGTGTTCCATCTGGATGTTGTAAGAGTAGATCTGGATGTTGCATATGTCGCAATGACAAAATACGCATGTTGCAAAGATATGTTTCAATTGTTTCAGGTGTTTCAGATGTATGTTGCAAATGCTTTATCGGGATGTTTTAAAAGTTGATCTTGGTGTTGCACATGTTGCAAATGGCTATCCACGTATGTTTCAATCGCATGTTTCATGTGTTTCATCTGTCTTCAGACGTATGTTGCAAATGATTCATCTAGATGTTTCAAAGTAGATCGGATGTTGCACATGCTACAATGGCGTCGGTGGTTAGCGGATAGCGTCCTGCCATAGGGCTTTGCCTCCTGCCTCGTGCCTTCCTCGCATGGCACACCTTGCCCTCTCCTCTCCTCTCTCCCTCCCCTTCATTCTCTTCCCTCCATCTCGTCATGGCGGTCCGAGCTCGGCCGACAAGTGCGAGAGTCGCGGACGTCAGGTAGGCACAGCAGCAGACGCGGGACGGGCGGGCAGGCGTAGCAGGCACGAGCAGGCACAACAGCTTGTGTAGGAGGCGGGGCAGGTACGAGCGTCCGGATGTCCGGGTGCTAGCCATACGGATTTAATTATCCATAGATACCTCGTCTACTACCTTCACTAATAAATAACATTGTTTATTTCTTTAAAAAGTAAATTTAGAAAATACGAGGATCAGCCTGCCCCATGTAGAGTTAGCAGACCCTATTATCTACCAACCCGCCTCGATCACTAACTTGTGCAAGTATCAACCAACTGCTAGGGGGATCTACAAAGTTGGATGGCAAGGCGGTGGATCCTAGGTTCGGCTGACGTAGGCCCATGCCCACCAACCTCCAGCTTGCCTACAAGTACCCCCTCACTCGACCACTATAAATAGGGTTTGGTGCCACTGATCAAACACACAAGGAAAGGAAACAAGGAAGAGAACCCAAGATCAAGCTTTCACTCTTATTCTCTAGTAGTTTGGATAGTGTAGTTGAGAGTTAGAGTTGAGTCGAGCTTGCCTCAGGTTCCAAAAGTAGTCTTTGCATTGGAAGCTCGTAGCTTTTCCACTTGTAAAATTTGGAGTTGTTAGTATAATTATCTTCTCTAGCTACTTTATTTTGAGCAATTATCTATGTACTTATTTTACTCCAGTTGGAGTATCATGAATTTAGATTAAGGTATTGTAGTTATAATTTAGTCCATTTTATTTAAATCTAGCTTTAGCACGGGATCTGCTCGTATCATGTGCTCTAATCTTGAATGTTGGATTGGAGAAATAATCAATAGCGTAGATGTGGTGTCTAAACTATAGGTTAACTGAGTTTGCGTCCAACCTCGCGAGTAGTTGTGATAAGCTTAGGGTTGATAGTGTCGTTCAGTTAACGTAATCCACCATGTTTAATTTGGTACTCTTGTACAACTTCTTCTAGTCCTATCCTAACTACCCTTTTCTCACCTCCTCCAGGGTTAGACAGGATCATGTGCTCTGTAGTGCTAGTACTAGCTTGGTTAATATGAGCTAAGCCATTGTTGTCTTTCTTTAATTAGATCTTTATCAAGGTTGTCTCAGCTTCGTAGAGTAGTCATAGAAAACCTTTCCTTACTTCTTGTTCTCCGAATGCACTAGGGCTAATGCTTTATCCTTTGTATTTATATTTCTTCGGTGTCACTATCTTCTTTACTGGTAACACCTAGTTAGATGTTGGTTGTCAGTTGTTATTCAAGAATCATGTTTTTTTGATAGTCGTAGCCATTATCTTCCCCGAGTATTTTATACTACATAACGCTCCTGAGTAAAATACTACAAGATAGTTATGTGTGCATGCAGAATTAATTCTATGGAGCATAAGAAATTCCGACAGTGGCAAGACACAACAGCAGTAGCAGGTAGCGCGGTGCACAAAAACAGTGTTGATAGTGGGGGCAGCGATTGCGGATGTATGGCAAGGCACGATTGCGGTGGAAGTGGCTGTGCACGAACGAAGCCTGGGTTGCTTTTTTTTTTTTTTTTTTTGCTTTTTAGAGGCGGGTCATTTTATCACCTACTCCTCTTGATTTTTAGGAGCAGTTGCGAATCTATCTCTAGAATACTCCATTTCTAGAGATCCTTGTTAGCAACGGTTGGAGCACCATGTGTCTACAGCGGATCCCCACCCCAAGAAGCCGGCGAGTTTCCCTTGGCAGCCATGGACGCAAACGCAAGGTTGCTGCCGCTGAAGCCTGAAGATGAACGCGGCGCTGATGGAGGAAGAAGATAACTGTGACTGTGTTCAACCGTTACTTTGGGCCTTGGGCTGTGCATTTGGGCTGGCACCGTATATGGCCATATGCGCTTTAGTTTAGATATTTCCTGGTGCCTGCCGCCTGCCGTAGACTGCAGTGTGTGGTCGTAATAAAACATTTTGACACTTGTGATATCATATGTAATAGATATCTATTGGCGTTTGTGGAATGCAAATTTTTGGACATTTTGATTAGTGATAGCACCTAGTTCACCTAGATACAACAGAATTAAGCTTGATTATCACTCGTTCTGTTATTGACTTCATTCACTTGCATTTTATATTTATCTTAAATATTTTTACTCCTATAATTTGTATTTGACAATCACTATCTCTTATATGTGTATATACCATTTTTAGTTTCGAATCATAGTTTGCTATATATTTTATCGACTTCACCATACCTTACTTTTTTTTTCCGTCCTCCGCCACTGCCTAAAAATCAACTTTAGCATTTGCTATAAATTGGTTTTGTGGTGTAGGATTTGTAATTAGTTCATGTTTATGATTATTGGTCATTAGGTTCTTGTGCTTACCTGGCTACCTGGGTCAAGTCACTGACTACTCTTCAACTTGACGCAAGTGCTTGTCTTTATTTTAGTATTTTTAATGGCGTCATTAGTCAACGTACCCGTTGACAACATTTATGATGACTTCATCAATCTTAAAATTTATCTGCTAAGTCTTTTGGATTTGTTTTATAGGGATAGGTTGTATCTACGTGCGTTTATAAAGGTGGGTGTAAGTTCATGTATCACGATTTGAGAAAACAAAAACTATTTCGTGAAAGCGATGTTTTTTCTAAATATATGTGTGTATATAGTAGTACTGTACAGGCAGCATAATCACGAGTAGCCTTTTCTAGAACAAAATCATCACGAGTAGCCTTCAATTGTCATGCCACAACCACAAATAAACCTGTTGATTTGTCAACTTTTTTAGCAAGATAACGAAAAACCGCCATGACAGGTGAACCTACGGTCTTGTGATTGATTGAGAGGGATGTGATGCCTAGCTAGCTGCTACTTTGGGTAATAAGGCCAAATAACTTGATGACTACCGTTTATGGCTGAAAAACCATGGCTAAAAGTACTGTTCGCTGATTTGTTGCGAGAGAAAAATACTATTCGTTAGCTGCAAAAAGTACAACTTATAAGACAAGCAAACAGGGCCTATGATTTTAATTAGGGTTGCATTGAGAATTTGAGATAACAAGATGAGTGAGTAGTTTATATTGTGTGTGTCATTGTGTGGCGGTAATAGATAATCCACGAGAATGGAAGGAGAAGGCGAGAACCGCTTATTTAATCTTGCTACATCTTAAAGTGACTTAAATCTCATGCCAAACCTAGAGGAGTGTAACGACGGTTCACGAGAGGGCTGGTTCGTTTGAACTACGTACTGAACTTTAGACCCAATGGTCTTTGAGACCTATGTAACTTGGAGATTTGGAATTGCTCAGTATTTATCTTTTTAGATAGAAAGGAGCACCCGCCCACGCCACTCGCGGCGGCCCGTCCCCGCCATTCCGCGCCACACCGCGAGCATTGAGAAGAAGGGGAGGGGCAGCGTCCGCCTATGCCTCTGGTTCGGATGCCCAGCCGGCGCCAAGAGAAGGTGGAGACACCGAGGCGAGGCATCCAAAGGCGAGAAGGGGGCGAGATGTAACATCTGATCTACTTTTCAAACATCCAGATACAACACTTGCAACATACGTCTGAAGGCAGATAAAACACTTAAAACATGCATCTGAAACACTTGAAAACCATCTAAAACATACACAACATCCAGATAAAACACTTGCAACATATGTGTGAAACATATACAACATCCAAATAAACACACTTGCAACATACATCTAGAAAAACAGCTGAAATATTAGGAACAAAAGCTTGTAACATACATGTACAACCATTGCAACATATGCAACATGTCAATCTACTTTTGTAACATCCACGTAAAACACTTGCAACATCCATATGAATCATCTGAAACATTTAAAACATACTCCATGTACAACCATTGCAACATATGCAACATGTCAATCTACTTTTGTAACATCCACGTAAAACACTTGCAACATCCATATGAAACATCTGAAACATTTAAAACATACTCTTACAACATGTGTTTTCAGTGCGTAATGTCTCCTTACTGCTTAGACGAATCACAGAGCTAGACGCTGGCGCGGGAGTCGAGAAGGCGGGCAGCGCGGTGGATACGGCCGCAACGGTGGAGGCCGAGTGCGTAGAGAGAATTTTTTTGAAGGGGTGCGGAGGGGAGTGAGTGGATAGATAAGGTAGCCAATGGGGAAGCCGCGTCCCCGGACACCCACACGAGAGGACTACCGTTTATCTTTTCTTAGGGTAAGTATCTACCGTTTATCTTTTCTTAGGGTAAGTATACAGGTCATTTTTGCACTAGTGGTCATCTCAATAAATTATTTTTTTAAAATAATAAACTCCTCCTTTATTTTATATAAAAAAGATAAATCTAAAGTAACCTTCCCAATCAGAGAAAACTACTGGAGAGAAGAAGACACTATGTATCATAACTCACAAGAAGAAGAGAAGTTTGATACTGAGGACTAGACCAGTTTGTTCTTCGTCAATGTGGTTGTCCATCCGACCATATTTATATCTCCTATAAAGTAAAGACCCACTAAGGTATTTCTCTGCGTTTTCGTTGCGCCACATCAGCATAGTGACATCATCGTCGTCCACTAAGCCTTATTCATCTATAACTCCTATAAAACAAAACCCCCACTAACCTAATTCTCTAGCATATCCTTGCGCCACGGCATCCACTTCTCCTCCTGCCGTAGCCCTGTCATCCGGTTCTCCGTCGTTCCTTCCTATATGGCTATACTTGGCCATGCAGCCCGAGGCCCGATGGCCCGGCCCGAGCACGGCACGGCCCGAGGGACCAGGCCGTGCCTGGGCCGCCACCCAGGCACGTGCCACGGCACGGGCACGGCCCGGTCCAAGAGGCGGCCCGTTAAATTAATAATCATGTGAATATTTGGCACAACCCACTGCAATCCATACATATATATACTAATATCTTCATCACTCCAAACCCTAACTTCCTCCCACTCCCACTCTCCCAGACGGCGCTGCTCTTCCCTTCCCCTCCCCATCCGTCGCGCCGCTCTTCCCTTCCCCGTGCGCCGCTCTCGGGTCGCCCGCGGCACGCAGGGCACGCCGTGCTCTCGGGCCGAGCACGCCACAGGCACGGCCCGTCAGGCACGGCGGCCCGTGGCGGCACGAGCCCGTTGGACATCTATATTCCTTCCTGAGCACCAACCCACAGAAATTTATTGCACCGTCAATTCCTCCACCACAAGTCCACAAATGCACCATCGATTCCTCTGCCATAACAGACGCACCTAAAATGAATTGCCACTGCAGAAGGAAACGAAAGGTCCTCGCCTCCTCGCTGTAATCGATAAATAGGTCTGCTCTGCCTTTGCTATCCTCGCTGGCCACCCCGCTCCGCTTGGGCCATGCCATGCCCCGCTCGCACTCGGCAGAGCCGTCGCACCGCCACTGTCGGGCTTCTCCCAGCTCGCCGTTGCAACGTCCTCGACGGGATACTGCGCTCCACCTCAACCGTCGCGAGGCACGTGCCTAGGATCACTTACAATAGGAGAAGATGGGCGTCCGGGGCTCAACATCACCTCCGCTCAGCTCTACCACGCTCGGCGCCGCTGCTTCAGCCCGGCCGTTCACCGGCACAATGCCTGCAGAGCTTCGCCCACGATGGCTCGCTCGCCGCGCCCGCCCCCGTCGCTGTTGGGTGGTGGTAGAGCCCCCGTCTCCAGCCCCGGTGGTCGTTAGCCTGACGCCTAACTCGACGAGGATGGCATCTGGAAGTGGAAGGAAAACAAAGGAACATCTGGGCGGATCTCCCATGAGGAACAACCGTTCCATACCGGAGTCCCAAGGATACTAGAGGGAAGATGAATGACTGAATGAGTGGATGAGAAGCTATCCGCTCGTGACGGCGCGTTGCTGCTGATTTTATTTTTTTATTTGATAAGGGGCGGCAGTTTTTTTATAGCGGAAGATATTTTTCTGAGTACAGTACTTGAGATGGAAGAACGGAAGGGTAAAGCCGTGTAGTGGTTTACGTCAAGCAGGTCCCAAAACTGAAACCGATCTATAGGAGTACTATTCTATCTATATGTGTGCTTTTTTTAACAGAATTTAAACTACAATTGCGGCCGAGACAGTCCCTGAGAAGCTGCAGAATAATGTTTTTACAGGTTCTATGTGAGTAATTAGACGCTTTCCATTTGTCATATATCATATACATGTATTTTCTTTGTCAAAATATGTATTTGAACAATAGGCATTTTGTTAGACTTTACAGAAGATGGACCATTGTTTTTCATTAATATTTTCAACCAAAATTATGAAGAATATTTCTCCCTCAATGACCATATACCACGCTAAAGGATCTCTGCAGTATTAGTTAACATTCTAACTCATTTATATTCCTCTTTTATATCCGCGTGCCCCTGTCTGTCAGAAAGAGATGGGCAATTAAGCTGACACTGCCGCGTCACCTTCTCATTAGACATTAGTTGCGCGTGGGCCCTACTACCCTCTTTACTAGGATTCTCGTAATAATCTCATATATATATATATATATATATATATATATATATATATATATATATATATATATATATATATATATATATATATATATATATATATATATATATATATATACACTCCTTCAATATCAGATTTAGAAGTCGTTTAGGACAACGACACGGTCTCCAAAACACAACTTTGACCTCTTGTTTTTATAAAAAATATTTATAAAAAAATGATATATGTATACTTTTATGAAAGTATTTTTCAAGACAAATCTATTCATATAATTTTTACATTTGCAGACTCAACAACTTAAAAGTTATTGATGATTTATATTCCTAATGTTTGATCCAAACCTTATCCAAAACGACTTCTAAATCTGATACGGAGGGAGTATATATATATTGGATTTATTTTCTTATGTGCGCTTGGTAAAGCCAAAACTGTCGTAGCAAACATCATCTGAATATGAACATTTTTTTAAAATTTTTTTTGTTATAGGACAATCTTGTGAGTAACATCTGTACATACACCTATGTTTAGGACGCTTGTATTCCTGAGGACAGTCTGCTCGGCTCATGCATCCCTCTCTCTGAAGCTTGCGTGTGTATTAGCTCGGTCGGGCTCGTTATTAATTCAGAGGAGGATTCCGGCAGACATCAGGGGGGGTGTGCGGCGATCGCTTCAGCCTTCAGCTGCTGGTGATGGATCGCCAATGCAAGAACTCGACGCCACTCCTCCTGAGTACGGATCGTCTTCTCACACCTTATTACTCGATTGTGAAGCTGGACCCTAGCTAGCAGCGCTGCCATCGTCAGCATACTCTTGCGAGTTGCGATCTCAAGGCAATCGAATTTGTGGTAGGCTGCGGCGAGCACTTTGGCCGTTTTTTTTAGCTATTTTTTCGAAAGATTTTCTTAAATGTGTCTCTAGAGGAATGCTTTCAAGATCAGCGACGCGGCGTGGATGGGGAGCTGACGTGACAGTGTGCTTGGCGCCATGGATCTTAGCGTCAAGCTTGCTTACACATGGGCCCAAATTAATTTTCTTCGTCCTCTCTTTCTTTCCCTTCCTCATTCGAACCGAGTGCCGCCGCTAGCCCCGACGCCCGCCCGAGCGCCACCGCCGTCGCGCCTCCTCCTCGCCTGGCCGCGCCGCCCCGTCCGCAAGGCAGCCCGCCCATCCCCGACCTGACCCCCGCGCCGTCGCGGGGAGTGCTGCCCCGCCGCACGCCCAGCCGCCCGTCCGCCCACCCCAGCCTCCTCCCCGCCCCGTTCGTCCGCCCCCGGCCTCCTCCCCGCCAGGCAGCGCGCCCCGTCCTGCCGGCCCGTTGTCTCCCCCACCGGCATTACGTCCGGCCCGCCGGCACTGCCCTTTGCGGCCTTTAGCCCAGCGGAGCGTGTGCTGCCGGGGCCGAGGCGCGGGGCGCCGAGGCCGGGGGCGGCCTGCAGCCGCGCCAGTGCCTACGGGACGCGTGGGCGCTCCGACGGCCGACTGCGAGTGTACTACTTCTTCTCCTTACTCGAGCAAGGTAGAACTAGTTGTATAACTTTGTTAGTAGTTGCTAATAGTTAGTTAAATAGTTATATATTCAGTAGTGCTTAACATAGTTAGTTTGATAGTTACTTGACATAGTTAGTAGTGCTCAGTAGTATTTAGTAGTGAATTGATAGTAAATGTGATGACGTTGGTAGTTTATTGATTTCGTGATATAGATATGTAAATAGGTACATACATAGATACATAGGTACTCAGATGTAGTTAGATATATAGTTATTTTGGTAAGATTTAGATAATTAGTTATTAGATTATATCCATATACTTAGTTGTTAACCTATTTACTTAGGTTCTAGTTAGTTAGTATCTATTAGATAGGTACTATATGAAAACTACTTTGGACTAAACTCGGTGTGTTTGTATTTGTGTATGGAATACTAGATAGACAATCTAGTGAGCATATATCATGGAGGCACTATGGAACGAGATCGCTACGAATATGTTGAGTTTGTTGACATGCAAAGAGTGTCTGTGCTATTCAATGAGAAGCAATCATTTAGTGAGTTGGTTGCAAGGGCTCGGGAGGAGATACATTGCCATGAAGATGATAGCATCGTAGTTGAGGGGGTACTTCACCTAGGAAGATAATTCCAATAGGGTGTGTAGATAAGTGAGAGAACTATATGAGATCGGCTATGAAGAGCCAGTTCCAAAGTTTGGACGTGGTTGTGCATTGGGTGCTAGTTGATCCCATCCCTCTTGGGTTTTCCCAGCCAATGGGTGAACAGGCATACTTCGATCCTCTCGTCCTGAAACGTGATGTGGATGCGGAGGTTCCGCCTACTGTTCCCGATGCCTAATTTACCCCTAATGATGTGACGGATCCTCCTTAGGAGATCCCTTTGACACAGAATTATTCGAGTAAGTGTCAATTATGCATCGTTCTTTCTTTGTAGCTTAGTCTCTTCTTTTTATTCACTTTTCTCATCATGTCCTCCTATTTGTGGCTATGTTGTAGGAGACGTTCCCGACAATGAGGATGCTCCTCCTGCTGATGCTCAAGTTCAGTTTGGAGATAGAATCCGTGCCTCAAATAGTGTTGAAATTATGAATGATTCAGAGCCATATGAGATCGCAAGGGCTGTTGATTCTAACGATGATCGTCCTGTTGGAGAGCTCATGGATAGTGACGTTGAGATGCTGAGGCGTATCTTCCCTGGCCGCCGTGATCTTATGGTTCATGAGTTCAGTGATCTTACTCATTCAGATCAGGCATTTGTAGAAGGACGTGATGATGAGCTGTAGGAAGCTCCAGAGGCTGGTCCTAGCATAGAGATTGAGAAGGGGAGGGTTTTCAATGACCTTCCTGCTTTGAAGAGGTAGTTGCAGGCGTTTGCAGTGATACGCAAGAGACCTTACAAGGTCTTGTATTCCTATGCGGAGCGGCGTTACACGGTTGTGTGTGACAAGGAACACTGCCCATGGAGGGTTTGTGCAAGAAAGTAAAAGGTCTTCGAAAAGTAGAAGATCATAAGAGTTGTTAGGCCACATACTTGTGCTTCATATGACCTCAACATGAAGCATCCACAGTTGACATCTACCCTCATTGCCAAGCGATTGATGAAAGTATTACAGGAAGAATCGAACATGAAGGTCAGGACAATTATCAAAATAGTTAATGAGGTCTATGGAGGATATGACATAACTTATGGTAAAGCCTGTAGGGCTAAGCAGCAGGCATGTAAGATGATATATGAGGACCGGGAGGATGTCTACGAGCAACTTCCAGTACTTCTCAATGCAATCAAAGCGGTGAATCCAGACATGCATCATGAGTACATCCCTAGACCAAATGCATGAAAGGATGGGAGGTAAATATTCTTCCATGCTTTCTAGTGCTTCCCTTAGTGTGTCGAGGCCTTTAGGCACTACCGTCCAGTCTTCTCCATTGATGGTACATTCTTGATTGGCAAGTACCATGGCACACTTCTCATAGCTATATCGTGTGATGCAAATAACAAGATTGTTCCTTTGGCATTTTCTTTGGTTGAGAGGGAGAACAATGACAGCTGGGGATGGTTGTTGAGGCTAGTCTGGATACATGTGGTTAGGCCTGGTAGGGAGGTGGGCGTCATATCTGATAGGCACCAGGGCATACTTAATGCCGTGCGAGAGGAGATAGAGGGGTATGCACCTTTGCACCATCGTTGGTGTACTCGGCACCTTGCTAAGAATCTACTCTGGAAGGATGGTGTCAAGGATAATTTTGATCTTTTTCAGAAGACAACTCGATAGCTTGAGGATAGGTACTTCCAGAGGAAGTTAGAGGAGGTCAGAACCGCATCTAATGGAGAAGGTAGACAATGGCTAACATGTTTGATGAGAGATGTGGAGAAATAGACAAGAGCTCACGACACAGGTGGTTGGAGGTACGAGTTTTAGTGCAGCAATATGGCCAAGTCTTTCAATAAGTTGCTGCTGAGGATTCATGGTATGCCCGTGAACGCTATCGTGCAATTCACATTCTACAAGCTTATTTCCTGGTTCACCGATAGACACGCCCATGCATTGCAGTTGCAGAGTGATGGTAAGATTTGGGCTCCAACACCACAGGTACATGTAGAGAAGGCAAAGAAGAGGGCTGGCACACATGAGGTCACATGTTTTGACCACGCCATGGGGAGATAAGAGGTGAAGCATACCAGCGGTACCACGTCTGACGGCGAGGTTCGAGAGTTAAGGATTCATGTGGTAGTCCTCCAAGATTTCTTATGCACTTGTGGTAAACCAAGACAGTATCACTTTGTATGTTCTCACCTTGTGGCAGCTGCTAGGCATCACAACTATGATATCGAGGCCAGGATACCTCACAAGTTCAGTGTGGACACGCTTGTCCAAACATGGAGGCCTCGCTTTGTGCCTTTTTGGGACCCTAGAGAGTGGCCTCCATACGACGGTCCAAAGTACGTTGCGGATCCAGCTTACCATTGGGACAAGCGGGGCTCTAGAAAGAGGATGAGGCACAAGATGGTTATAGATGAGATACCTGATAGAACGCGACGTGGGGGAGCCACCCCATTTCTTACTGACCCTGAGTAGTACGAGTGTGGCAAGTGTGGTAGACTTGTCCACAATTCACGCAGTTGCCACTGGAAAATTAGTAAGGTGCGACTTGTAGTTATTTCTATTATTTAATACCTATCGTATTGCTTGTATAATTCTCGTTTTATGTTTCAATACATATTTAATTTATAACTTATTGACTATCTTTATTTTGTAGGATGGCACAATTCCACCTTCTGGACTCGGTGTACGACGAGACCCACCGAGGACGTCTCGTAGCGGCGGGGTAGGTAAGATTTTAAACTTCCATATCACATACTTCAAATTATAAGCGTATATGTGTGTGTCAAGTAACATTTGTCGATTGTCTTTTGTTTCCATGTAGGACCTTCCGCTCCTTCGTCCTAGAGCCCATGGAGAGTTCTTGGAAATGCAGTACGACGATAGGTACACACCTTACCTAGCAAGAGTTGGCCTAGATGTCATCTCTTTCTAGGTTCGTCGTTGGCTGCCCATGTTCAACTCAGCGGGCTTGACTGCACTGGTTGACAGGTATTTTCTCAACAAATAAGTTCTATTCATAATCATTTGTTCATGTGCTTACCTTTCTGACTTGGATTTTTGTTTTGCTAAAATTATAGGTGGTGGCCTAAGACTCACAGCTTTCATATGGCGTTTGAGAGATGATAGTCACGCTACAAGACTATCAGAAGATGCTAGGTCTGAGGATTTGTGGGAGGGCAGTGACAGGGCGATGTAGGTCAGAGGGTTGGAGAGCTCAGGTGGAGGCCTTCCTTGGATGTGAGGTGGGTGAGCAAGGGGCGCGCACTTCTAGTGTTCTAATCTCCTGGCTTTGGGCAGAGGTCGCATAGTGTCCTCTAAAGGCAAACAACCAGACAATTCAGTACTATTGCATGGCGTGGATCCTACACTTGTTCGGTTGTGTTTTCTTCCCTAATGGAACGGGGGACACTGCGTCGTGGATGTGGATCCACTATCTCACTGACTGGGACCAGGCGGGTCACTACAGCTAGGGCTCTACAGTGTTGGCTTTCCTTTACCGTCATCTTTGCGAGGCGTGTCGGCGGTCTTCACAGTCAGCCTTACTTGGTGGGTGTGTGTACCTACTCCAGCTATGGATGTGGTCACGACTTCCAATTGCTCGTCCTGTGGTGCTGGCTCCTCATGACTAGTTCCCAGGTCAGCACGCACGTCTATAACCGACGTGGGCATACCAGTGGGACCATGTGACAGTTTCTCATGCGAGGATGGAGCAAGCGTACAAAAGAGTACACGGACGAACTAGACAGGCTCATGGCCTCTAGTGTAAGTATAAATTATTATACATGGTGGATTCAATAAATTATTTATTATGTTATCTAACATTTTGTTTGGATTTGTTGCAGGTGACTTGGGAGTCGTATGAGGGCGAGGGGGCACTTCCTTTTGTGGAGAGCAACGCGTGTGACAATGACAGCAAGCTCTACAGGGTGAGGTGCCCTCTTATCTACTTCTATGCTGTCGAGTACCACCTTCCACATAGAGTTGCACGCTAGTTTGGAGCGAGGCAGCTTTGACCACCGTCTCCAGTGTCGACCGGTGTTAACTTGCACAAGTAAGTGTTCTCTTCTTTCAATTGGACCATTTTCCTGGATTTGCACTTCTATTATTATCACAGGAATGTCGAATGAGATGGATGAAATAATTGTTGGTATGTTTGTATGTGTATGGAATGCATTTATGTGTGGATTGCCTCAATAAACAAAGGAAACTCTGCCAAAATTTTTAACTTTGCCAAACATTCATGTTATAGTCACATTATGTTCACTAACTTTGGTGTACGTGTTTTACAGGCTCGATCGTAAGAAAAACAGGAAGATCTTTAATTGGGACCGGCACCACCAAGACTACATTGACAAGTGGGAGATGTTTGACGAAAACGTGGATGACAACGACGAGCCGCACACGAACAATTAGTACAGGCGGTACCAAGCTTGGTACTACCGAGCGACTCATCCGAGGCTTAGGCTACAGTGGTCACACGATGACTACGTGGACATTGAGTTGTCCGAGGACGAGGACACGGCGTACGACCACTCTACTTGTGTAGGTCGCCAGGTGGAGACAGGACCGATCTTGGACAGAGTGGTATGTCATTTGCTCTACTTTTCTATATCAATTTGCATAACAATGAATTATAACTTTGAACTTTGTTGTAGGGCAACACCCTCAGAGTGTCGTTCGAAGAAATAGAGCACTTTTGTCTGAGGGTGACGGACGATGACACACGTAGCTTCCTTAACGTAAGATTCTATAAATATGCAAATAGTAGATTACTAACACGTTTAATATATTCAGTTGACATGATTTTGTGCACCAAAGACTGGCACGTCGGCTACGTTGTGTCTCTGCGCGCTGTGGTTGCAGGACAGCCACGGCGTAGGACGTGCACGTGCCTTTTGTAGCCAGAGGTGGCATAGGTTCGTCTAGCCACGTACCTACAGGGTCACGAAGCATTTCCACCGCGAACAAGGACGAGGACGAGGACGACGACCACGAGGACGTGGACCAAGGGCACAAGGAGCTTGGACCGTCTCAGCTAGAGGATGCTCCCTCGACTCAGCCTACACAGCAGCTAGGTACTAGGCGACGTCAACCACCCGACCCTTATACTCTAGGCACCCATGCTCTTGGACACAAGGGCAAGGGTAAGTCTAGGAGGCAGTGAGGGCTTTGGTAGATTTTAAGTTAGATGTTTTCATGGATTATGGTGGACTTGGGGACTTTTATTATGTATTATTATAGACTATATGGACTATTATTATGGACTATTCTAGCCTATTATTATGTATTGTATGAACTACTATGGAGTTTATGGCATATTAGGAACTTTATGTGCTTTTAGGCTGCTCATATATTGTTTGAGATGAATGTCATATATATTTGTTGATGACATATGTTAATGTGATATTTGTGTTTGGATTGAATCGAAAAACAGGAAAAACTCTACCAAAATTTTCTGCCACATGTCAAGTTGTGCAGTACATCAATAGCATGTATCCCTTTTAGTGATTTATTATGTCATTGTCCTATCGTACATCGCCTTTTACTGATGAATTCATTGATCAAAGGAATCTAGCCTTTTTAGATGAGTTTTCAAATAGGCTTTTTAGTTTTTCAAATAGGCTTTTTAGGGATGGCATCTAGGCCATTATAGTGTCCTATGAAATATACTTTTCAGTGATACGTAGTAGACTTTTTAGGAGCATTGACGCCACATTACAATGGCTTCCCACTCCACTGCTGCCTATATATACTTCTTCCTTCATACAATGCAACTTACTTGAAACCAGTAGTTGGTTGTGTGCGAGTAGTAATGTCTTGTGGGGGTTTAGACCCATATACCCTCATGGCTCCATATGGGCCACGCCAGACAAGGTGGCCCAACTCACTAGAAAGGCCCACACGGATCTCTGGACTGCTTAGCAAGTCGTGTGGGGCAAGTAGAGACTACTTGATGGTCAAGGAAACCTAGTCGGTTAGGATAGATATCATATCCTCTGCGGACGTAGGAGTTGTAATTGGCTAGGATTAGATTCCTTAGATCTGTAACCTTGCCCCCGAACTATATAAGGAGGGCAAGAACCCCCCTCAAGACATCTGATCACACATCAATATAATCCATAAAGACGTAGGACGTAGGGTATTACGCAATACGAGGCCTGAACCTAGATAGATCCCATGTTCCTCTTGCGTCACCATCTAGATCGCCGTCTTGCGCACCTCCGCCGATAATCTACTACCGTGGGCATGCCCCTCGATGGACTGCTGACCACATATCGTCGACAGTGGCGTGCCAGGTAGGGGGTGTGCGTGCAGACTCCATGGCGAGCCATATGGTTAACTTTCCTGCTTCCATGGTCCTTCCGGCGGGATTGACGTTCATGATCAGAACGTTCACCTGGACCACCGACGCTAATGGTCCTGCTGAAGTCATGGAGGCAGTGCAGGCTCCCCCTGTGCCAACCGAATCTGCATTGACGACGACAGATCTGATCTCAGGACCAGTCTCGGGGTCGCCTCCTCCGATCACCCGTTGATCGCTTCCCCGCTATCAAGGGAGGCATCTTGACAACACTGATTTGGTTGAGGCCATCGATCGGGTCACTACGAATTTGGTCGAAACCCTAGCCTTGGTAGATTTGATCAGAGATCGGTCTTCTGAGGATCGTCGTTCCCAACAAAATCGGGCTGGCCACCACAGGCGCCTGGATCCCAATCTCATGATCACAGCAACTCTAGAAGGGTGGATGGTTCGTTACCGACTAGTACCCGCAACTAGCCTGAGGTCGCGGGATTACGAAGCCCTAACGGAGCGCTCGCCATCACCTACCCATATGGGTTGGTGAATGTGGCATCCGAATACGCCACCCGCATACCACACTTGTTCATGGATCCCGCCGAGCATGACCACGTTTTGGATCTCTCTCTGATAGATCTACCGAGCCAGACCACCCCATGCCTACTGTTAACATGGTGAATATCAGGCGGATCGGACAGGATTTGCTCTCTACAATCCTAGAAGACGGCACCGGGTCCACTGATTCTCACATGGCTAACCATACCCGCACCCTCATTGATTCATATGGACATGAGTTCTCAGCTTTTCCACCTGGTTTCGGAGGCGCTGTCTTCGCCGTTAGCAACGACAAACCCCCGCGCAATGGGGAGACTGATCAAGATAGGGTTGCTCAGGAAGAAAGAAATGCCGATCATAGGGCTCGGAGAGTCGACCTGGAAAACACTGAACAAGATGCGACAGACGTAGCCACGGGTGGCTAGCGTGATATCCACCGCGATCTGACTAACGCTTTCGACATGTGCGACAATGAGCAGGTTTTCAAGACTCTGAGCGCCAACATTGCTATCGCCATGAATGAACTCAACAAGCTTCCAGAATCCCCAGCACTCGACGCCGTCAAAGCTTATTTAAAGGCAGCCACAGTCTAGGTCAATGAGAGGCATACACCCGATCCATCGGCGTCCTCCACCCGGAGTTATCACCAACAAAGCTCCTGGCAACGCAGAGGTCCTTATCTTTACCAGGGCCATGATGTTAACTATGAGGCGCACCGTCCTTGAGATCAAGGCGAAAGGCGCAATGCCGACCAGCATGATGTCGATCAAGGGGGTGAGCGTAATCAACAAGGCGGGCATGGCGCACGTCATGGAGGGGAGTGTGCCGCAAATCACGGTGGCAGCCATGGTTGACAATGTGGTGCCGACGAGGAAGTGGAGCAGCCTGGAGGTGACCTCCGTGACCATCTCAGCGCCAATTTGAATTTAAGAAACCGCATCGAAAACAATTGAGAAGAGTGTCATGCGTCTGAGATGCAACGCAGGAGGGAATATGATGAAGCACATGGCACACCTCGCAACAGCTATGCACCGCGTGCTGGCCATATCCCCGGCCTTTGACCATTCACCGACCGACTCTATGCCATCATCTGGCCAAGAAATTTCAAGCTCTATGATCTCGACACATATGACGGGAAGGCTAACCCCGAATAGTGGATAACACTCTATGAAATTGTTGTCCGAGCAGCACATGGCGATGAAGATGTGATGGCCAACTATTTGCCTATGGTCATCAACCAGTCCACGAATCAATGGCTTCTTAGCCTGAGGAAAGGTTCCATTGACACCTGGGCACAACTTAGGAGGGCTTTTATTGACAATTATATGGCCACTTGTCTACAACCGTAACAAGTATGATTTGGATAAAGTCATAGACCATCCAAACGAACCGTTGCACGACTACATCCACTGCTTCTTGAAAATGCGGATATTCATCCCTAACATCAATAGCGATGAGGCTATCTCCATGTTTATGAGAGGCCTACGTCACCATGATGCCCTCTGGACCAAACTTCTCCGCAAAAGGCCTAACTCTGTTCAGGACCTTCTCACGGTGGCGAAGAAGTGGGCAGATGCTGATGAGGCCGACTAGTAGATCAAGGAGGACATTGGTCGGGCTCCTCGCTCCGACCAGCCAAATCGCCGCCCCAATGACCGGCGCGATAATCGGCGTCATGATGACCACCACAACGATCGATGCAATGATAACCATGACCGCCGCAATGACAATCGTGATCGACGTCAGCAGGACAATTTTTGGGGGTGGCAGAACCATAACCAAATAATGGATAACGTCGTCAACGCCGTCAAGCCAGCGCCCAAACGCAATTACGAAGATGCCTACTCCAAGGTCCTTCAGGGGCCCTGCTCGGCTCATCTGGATTCTAGCCATACAATGGGAGATTACAGGGGTCTAAAGTCTATCTACCGCTCGAACGCCCGTAAAAGGTAGCGCGGCGGCGACAAGGATGGCAACAAAAATGACCGCTAGGACGATAAGAGGCCCGAGGAGGAGGACAAGACAGAAGAAGAACATGACAAGGATCCTCGTCATGCTTACCAGGACCTCGATAGAAGCGTCCACAGCATCTTTGGTGGGAAAGTTGGCCTGGAGAACGGGTGACAGAGGAAGCTTACCGCCCGAGCTATTATGGCCCTCAACAATCTAGATGCCAGAGTTGCTAATCTCAAGTATCAAAACTGGTCACACCAATCTATTACATTCAGCAGAGCTGACCAGTGGGCCAATATCCTAGAACCAGGGCGCTTCCCCCTGGTTCTAAATCCCGTCATCAGGAACGTGCGATTTGAGAAGGTGCTCATCGATGGCGGCAGTGCCCTCGATATCCTCGTCCGCAACGCTCTAACTGAGTTAGACATTAAGCTAGAAGACCTTGAGCCATACGATGCATCTTTCTGGGGAGTGCTACCAGGGCAGACCTCTCAGCCCTTGGGACAGATCACATTGGCAGTACAGTTCGGCACCGCCGACCACTTCTGCATCAACTACGTCAATTTCATCGTACTTGACTTCGAAGGAACGTATCACGCCATACTTGGCCAACCAGCTTTGGCCAAATTTATGGTGATACCTCACTATGTTTGTTTACTTCTAAAGATGCCAACTGAGAAGGGCGTGCTCTCTCTCAAGGGCAACGTTCTCATCGCCTACAATTGCGAGAAGGAGGGCTATGCAACTGCTGAAGCCCTTGAGCTCTCGATCCACATGCAACAATCCATTATCGATGCCAAGAAGATTCCTCCCACCAATCTCAAGATTCCTGGCAAAGAAGTCACTCATGCCACTGTGAAGTCCAAGGAGACTAAAGAGATAGAACTGGTTCCGGGCGACAAGTCCAAGACGGCTTGCATCGGGGCCACCCTAGATCCCAAATAGGAAGACACGTTTGTCAGCTTCTTGAGGGAGAACATTAGCGTGTCGCATGGAAACCTGTAGACATGCTCGGAGTACCTTGGGAGTTGATCGAGTACTCCTTGGATGTTTCGAAGACCGCCAAGCTAATAAAATAGAAGCTACGACGGTTTGCTCAGGACAAAAAGGAGGCGATTAGGGTAGAAGTAAATCAGCTCTTTGCTGCTGGCTTTATCAAAAAGGTGTATCACCTAGAGTGGCTTGTCAACCCGGTTCTTGTAAGAAAAAAGAATAATGAATGGAGGATGTGCGTTGATTACACCAATCTCAACAAACACTGCCCTAAGGACCCCTTTGGTGTACCTCATATAGACGAGGTCATAGATTCTATCGCTGGCTATGAGCTCTTATCTTTTCTAGATTGCTACTCTGGTTACCATCAGATCTCTCTAAGAGAGGAAGACCAGATTAAGACTTCCTTTATTACACCTTTTGGTGCTTACTGCTATACGACCAAGTCGTTTGGGCTCAAAAACGCAGGTGCAACCTACCAACAGGTCATCCAACAGTGCCTGAGTGATCAGATCAGAGATCAGCTCATTGAGGCATATGTTGATGACATAGTGGTGAAGACCAAAGTAGCCTCTACTCTAGTCGACGATCTCGATCAGACCTTCAAGGCACTCAATAAGTTTCAATGGAAGCTGAATCCCAAGAAGTGCATATTTGGTGTGTCGTCTGGCATACTGCTCGGCAACATTGTTAGCCATGAGGGCATACAGCCTAACCCAAAAAAATTCGAAGCAGTCATGAAGATAAAATTGCCAAAAATGCGTCAAGGACATCCAGAAGTTAACCGGTGCATGGCTGCCCTAAGTCGATTCATATCATGGCTCGGTGAAAAGGGTCTGCCATTCTTCAAACTCCTCAAGGCAAAGGAGAAGTTTGAGTGGTCGGAAGAAGCTAACACTGCTTTTGCAGAGCTCAAGCAGTTTCTTACATCTCCCCCAATCCTCACGGCACCTAAGGAAGGCGAGACTTTGTTGCTTTACATTGCGGGCACCAATCGGGTAGTCAGTACTGCCATTATCGTCGAGCGTGAGGAGGTTGATCATGTGTACAAGGTCCAGCGACCAGTATACTTCATCAGCGAGGTACTCAACGAATCTAAGACCCGTTACCACCAGGTCCAGAAGCTACTTTATGCTATCTTGATCACCTCTTGCAAATTACGTCATTATTTTGATACTTACCCCATCGAAGTGGTCACTGAGTTTCCGCTGGGGGATATCTTGCGCAATAAAGACACCAATGGGCGCATCATCAAATGGGCGTTGGAGCTTAGCCCATATTCGCTGGAATTTCGAAGCCGTATGACCATCGAGTCACAGGCGTTGGTCGACTTCATTGTCGAATGGACAGATATGAATACACCTATCTTCGATAGTTCCCCCGAGCACTGGAAGATGTATTTTGTTGGCTTCCTCAATATCGATGGTGCTAGGGCGGGGGTGTACTTTATTTCGCCATCTGGGGATAGGCTGAGTTGTGTCCTCTGCATCCATTTTAAGGCCTCCAACAACGCCGCCGAGTACGAGGCGGCCCTGCACGGCCTTCGCATTGCCATTAAGATCGGCATAAAAAGGCTCATGGTGTTTGGTGATTCTGCTCTCATCATAAACCAGGTAAACAAGGACTGGGACTGTACCAGTGAATGGATGGATGCTTATTGTGCGTAGATCAGCAAGCTAGAGAATAAATTCTATGGTCTCGAGTTCCACCACGTGGTCCGGGTTGACAATGAGGTGGTTGATAAGCTGTCAAAGCTAAGGTCAACCCGGGCTGTGATTTCCCATGGAGTTTTCATTCATGACCTTGTCAAGCCGTCTACTGAGGAACAAGTGAAGCCGGTGGTCGAACAGCCGTCGGTAGACCACCTGGTCGTCGTGATTCTGACCACCACAACAGATCGGAGAGAACCATTCATCAGATATCTTACCTCTACAGAGGTTCCCTAGGACAAAACTGAGATGGAACGCCTCATACGGTGCAACAAGCATTATGTGCTAGTTGAGGGCAATCTTATGCGCAAAAATGCAAAGGATAAATTATTACAAAAATGTGTCTCAGGAACATGGATTGGAGATTTTGGAAGAGATCCGTGCTGGTACTTGTGGCAACCATGCCGCTTCTCGCACACTAGTCGGTAAGGCCTTCCGATCAGGTTTTTATTGGCCTTCAGCTGTCGCCGATGCTGAAAAGCTGGTCCATCATTGTGAGAGGTGCCAGTTCTTTGCCAAGCAGACCCACGTTCTAGCTCATGAACTCCATACCATTCTAGCGTCCTGGCCTTTTGCATGCTGGGGACTGGACATGGTCAGGCCTTTCAAGCCGGCTCCGGGAGGTTTCTGATGGGTTTACATAATTATCGACAAATTTTCCAAATGGATTGAGTACAAGCCCTTAGTTTCGGGGACCACGAAGAAAGCAGCTGAGCTGCCCGACGAAATTATCCACCGCTTCGGCTTACCTAACAGCATCATTACTGACCTAGGATCCATGTTTACCGGTAATGATTTCTAGAACTTCTGCGATGATAGAGGCATAGTAGTTAAGTACATTTCGGTGGCGCACCCGAGAGGTAACGGGCAAGCTGAGCGAGCAAATGGCATGATCATTGATGCTTTAAAGAAAAGGTTGTACAAGGCAAACAACAAGCATCCCGGGAGATGGTTGAAGGAGCTACCGGCCGTGGTCTAGGGACTAAGGACCCAGCCCAGTCGCAATACCGGCGTCTCCCCGTACTTCGTGGTCTTCGGCTCCGAGGGTGTGCTGCTAGCTGATATTGCTTTCCAGTCACCACAGGTTGAGAACCATGACGAGGAGAGGTCATCTGAGGCCAGAGAGCTTGAGGTTAATTGCGCCGAGGAACATTGCCTTGACACCTGTGCGCGCACGGCTAAATATTTGTAGGGCTTGCGCAGGTACTATAACCGTAATGTCAAGGATAGATTCTTCATGGTCAGAAATTTGGTTCTGCGAAGGAAATAGAAAACAGAAGGATTGCATAAGCTAGCGTCACATTGGGAGGGCCCTTATATAGTCAAGCAGGTCACCCCGACCTACTTCTTATAGGCTGTGTGATCTCGACGGAGTCGACATCATGAATTCGTGGCATATCGATCACCTTAGGCGCTTCTACGCCTAATCCGCTACTAAGAAAGATATGTACCCTTTTTTGTACCCCAAGCATTCAATAAATATTTTATCCCATTTTTGTGACCATCTCTTATCTGCATCGCACTATTTTCTAAATTTTTGTTCGGTGATTTACCGACCAGTTTTTTCTCCTACTTGAGTTTCCTAGAGCCAACGCTGTCTCTGACTTCTCTCCACGCATGCATGAGATCCGTTCACTAAGTTCCGAGTGGTTGGCAATAGCTCCCTGCTATGGTTGGTGATCTCACGCGTGCCTGGGCTCCGTGCCTCACGCCCCAGACTGTCGACTAGGCATGGGCTAGAGTAATTCTAAGATGAAATAACTATTCGTGCTTATCATATGATATAATTAAGAAAGAAAGTTGCCAACAAGGATGTTTGCTAACATCACAACTATGTATTATACAAAGATATAATAGTAGGTTCATATGGGCACCGAGTGCTCCATGTATTTACAAAAGCACCAACTATTTCGGTATATTCTAAACTACACAACATAAGTTTTCCTAGTTCTAATCTATTGACTGGTTTGCCTAGTCTCGCCACACAGGTCTACGTCGCTGATCATCTTAGCGGCCATCGCTTGGGAGGTGGCTCTAAGCTGCTCTGCCTTCACCGGGTCGGTGTTGCTCGACACATTGGCTTCGAACCTTCTCAGGTCCACTCTGAGATAATGTGACCGCACCACGCCTAGGACATGGGTGGCCACATACTTGCCAGCATCACGGATGTATTGCTTGAAGCAGGCCCAGGAGCTCCGGCATCTCTTGACGATGGCATCGGGTTATACTGACTAGTCAGTTGGTGCCTCTTCTGGTTCCATACCGATCAGATCCAGCACGAGCTTGATTCCATCCTCCATCACCTTGCATTTTGACGCCAGGTGCTCTTTCTCCTTCATTAATGCCTCCAGGTGCGTCTTGGCATTTTGGCATAAAACTATATTTGAGCAAAATACCATGCTGAGCATGATGAATAGTCCTAATGGAAATCAACAACTGAGTGGTCAGGGGCTTACTTGCGAAGTCCTTATCCTGCTTTGTCACCCGCTCCTTTAGCCTGGTGTTCTTGCTGGTTAGGCGAGCAACCTCGCCTTGGCGCTCCTTGTCGAGCTAGGTGTTCTTCTCCATTAGCTCCTTGTTGGTCTTCGCTAGCTGAGCCAGCTTATCAACAAGGAGTGTCTTCTCTGCCTCCATGCCTACCGAGCAGAACGTGGTTTGTCAGTCAGCGACAATCGGATAAATAACTAAGACTTGGTCACATACCTCTTCTCTCCTGGTCAAGCTGGTTGCGCTGCTCTTCTACGCTGGTCTACAGAGTGTTTCGCTCACTCCGGACCAGCTATAACACCTCTTGAGGCGCACTATATCTTCCTTTAGGGCCTTGTTCTCCTCTACCATCAGGATGATCGTGTCGAAGCACCGCTTTCGGTACTCCGATGTTTTTTCAATACTCTACAAAACAATGAGGCATCAGCAACAAAAATTCTAGAACATAGTCTGGATTGAAAAAGATTGGGGTCTCAGTGCTCTTACCTTTATCTAGCCCATCAGGTCTTCTACTATCCACTGTAGTTTATGGATAGCATGATCCGAGTGGTCTTCTTCGTAGAATACCCACTCGTCGCCTTGCCTTCTTGCGACGCGGACGCATTGCAGCGCCACCTTTTCCCCTTCTGGGTGGAAGATTTCTTCAATCTCTGCCTCTTCTTCAATGGCAGCACCCTCTACTACCGAAGCTTTGGTGGTAGGGTTCCCGGTGCCCCCCCCCTTTTCAACCACCACAACGCCCGTCGCAGTGCCTGAGGCGGCGCTGGGCTCTTCGGCCGTGGGTGTTGGCTCTGTTCCATGCTACGTAGGGTCACTCTGGTAGGTGGTCCTACTAAGACCGACACACTCCTCTGCAGCACGGCTGCTCTCCTCGGCTGATGGCGGCTGATTGCCCGCCGGGTGCTCCACATCCTCTATAGACTCCGGCCTACACCAGTCTGATAAGTTATTGCGAAATCAAGTTACAAAAGAAAGTTTCCGAATATACTTACAGGTCTGAGCGTATGAATGTGGCCTTGAACAGCTGACCACTTCAGTTACTGCTCGGTCGCTCCCTCCTAGCTACACCATCCCTGAGGACTGCTGTGCTAGCACACCCCGTGCTCAGTATGTCCGCCTAGGACGGTGCCGCTGCTTGGGGCGGTCTCGGAGCCCTCGGAGGTGTTGCTGCTCGGGGTGGCATCGGCGCCTTTGGTGACGTTGCTGCTCGGGGCAGTGTGGGCGCCCTCGGCGGTGTCGGCATACAAGGCACTCCTTGTGCCCTCCGCCGACGCGCCAGGGGAACCTCATCTTCGTCTTTATCTTCATCAGTCAAGTCGGCCACGACTCTACGTCGTTTTCGGCTGCTCTCTTCATCATCAATAATCAGCGAACTGCCCATGCCTAGGGGGCCCGTTGTTTTCTTTTTCTAGGCAGGCCCCTCTGGTGCGGGGCGCTTCCTAGCTGCCTTCCCTATCACCCGAGGTGCCCACTCATCTACGCCGGTCACCCAGTCATCAGCAGGCACATCGGAGACATATATCGCTGCTCAGTCCTGGCCACAGATCTAACAGACATCAGATTGGCAGTTACGATTGTATCCCAGTAACTCTTCACATCAAAATTGTGACTAGAGATGATTTTAAGCATACCTAGGGCGGTGGCATTATCAACTTGAACGTCTTCACCGTGCTTGGTAGATGGTGGTATCCTGTCAGGTCGAACAGCTAGGCTAACCACCAGTTCACCTATTCCCACGAGAGGGTTCTCGCCAACTCCCTGGTGGGGTCACCCGACCCAGAGTACTCGTACAGCGGGTGCACCCGTTCCTTGCATGGTTGCACCTGCCTGGAGATGAAATTCAAGGCTATTGTTGGCCCGTTGAGCTGACTCCTATCGATCATCCCGAGCAGCTCTTCCACCTATACCATTTCAGCACTGGTCGGCCTTGCCGACTAGTTCTCCTGCTGCTCGGGTATCTGCGCCACGTCACAGGCGACGAAGGGCTCTTGAGCTTATTGCACATAAAACCACTTCTTATACCAATCTTTCATTGACGAGTTGAGGGGTACATTGAGGTACTCTGCCCTCATCCCATCATGGAGGTTAAGGTAGGCCCCTCCAACTACCTTAGATCCTCTGGCGCCTCCCTTCTTCAAGCAGAAAAAATGCCTCCACAGATTGAAGTAGGGCTAGATTCCAAGGAAAGACTCACAGAGAGTAATGAAGATGGATACTGATAGAATGGAATTTGGATGGAGGTTGCAGATACTAATCCTATATTAATCGCACAGTTTGCGAAGAAAGGGATGGCATAGATTTCCAAATCCACGCCAGTAAAAATCCTCAAACACCACTATTTCACTAGGGCGGGGGTCTAAATAGCTCTCACCGTCTGATGTTCTCCATCCACCGATTGTGGCCTCCGCCATCGCCCTGGCAATTACGAGCTTCCCCAAGTATGCCTCTGTGCTCATGGACTTGCACCATTCCGTCGCCATCAGTTGCGTTCTTGCTCCATGGCTACCGTGCGCCATCCTGCTTCCTTCGGTTGTCGAATGCGGTTGCGTCAAGAGGAGTGGCGCTAGAGCGGCTATGGATCTGGTGGCGATTGGATCTAGGGTTTGGATCTTGGATGCAACGACGATGGAAATGGTAGAGACGACAAAGAGCTTTGTGTGGAAGATGAACTGACATGCAATAGATGTAGTGGGAGAAGTGGGGTGCCGCCGCACGGGTATTTATAAGAGCGGACCAACTCTTTGACTTCTAGGGTTTTTGGGTAACCGCACCCGATGTGCCGCTTCTGCTCCCTCAATTATTGTCTACAAGCAGGCCGTACGTGGGCCTTGCCTGCGGAACGGACCCTAGAGTGGGCCTATTTTTGTTGTATGCGGCCCAATTTTAGTGTGTTATTTATGGTCCTACAGCTGAGATAGGGACTAAGTTTGCAGCTGAGTTGTAGAATGGGCCCGCAACCGAGTTGTGGGTCGCCTCACAGCTAAGCTGGGGGTTTTCCTGTGGTAGAGCCATAGGATGTTTTTAGGGCCCGCAACTAAGTTGGGGGACGTCTCGCAGCAGAGCTAAAAGTTGCCACATGGCTGAGCTATGGGCTATTACCACAGCAGAGCTGTAGATTGGGTCCACAGCAGAGTTGGGGCCCGACCCTACAGTAGAGCTGGGGACTGTGTCGTGATAGAGCCACGGTGCATTGTTTTCTGCTGAGTTGGGAATGTGTTCTTGTGACCCTAGCACCACGTGATCTAGTCACCTACTATCAGGCTCAGGGACTAAGTGGGCACACTTCACCTTACGGTGAATGTGCTTACCTTTTTTTGCAAACATCATTTGTTGCATAGTGCTAGAGGCGTGACCCCTACCTTCACACGATTACATCCTAAGGATCATGTCTTTTGACATTATGGCAGAGCCAATGGTGTCGTGCGTCATTAATTTTCCTTAATGAAACTTAAAGTGGGCACACTTCATCAAAGATGAATTGTTTTTCTTTTTTCTCTCAGAGCACCATGCATTTTTTCCATCGAGGCGATTTTTTGACCAGTACGGTGGTCGGCTATCAGCTGAACTAGTCGGAAGGGATGAAATATTCCTCGGTAGACCACCCTTCTGGTCGGGGGCTTTAGGGCTTCAAGCCTCACTGGTCGGAGAAGGTCAAGATGACATGTCTCTTCAAAATACATAGTGCTCAGGGACTAACTATGAGGGTATAGACCCGTATACCCTCATGGATCCACATGGGCCGCGCCAGACAAGGTGGCCCAACTCGCCAGAAAGGCCCGCACAGATCTCTGGACTGCTCGGCAAGTCGTGCGGGGCAAGCAGAGACTACTTGATGGTCAAGGAAACCTAGTCGGTTAGGATAGATATCATATCCTCTATGGATGCAGGAGTTGTAATTGGCTAGGATTAGATTCCTTAGATCTATAACCTTGCCCCTCGGACTATATAAGGCGGGCAAGGACCCGCCTCAAGACATCTGATCACACATCAATACAATCCATAAAGACACAGGACGTAGGGTATTACACAATACGTGGCCTGAACCTGGATAGATCCCGTGTTCCTCTAGCATCACCATCTAGATCGCCATCTTGCGCACCTCCACCGATAATCTACTACCGTGGGCATACCCCTCGGTAGACTACCGACCACATATCGTCAACATGTCTGGAGGGTCATCTGGAGGGAAGAAAAAGAGGGGACGAAGGGAACTCCCATTGTGTGGGAGGGGTCTCTGGGTCCGAAAGACTTTGATGAACCAATGTATCATTTTTCAGTTGAGACTAAGAGAGATTTCACCAAAGAGTGCCCTCTTCGAGGATACGATAACCAAAAAGAAGATTGCCCAAAATGTAGGCATGGTGAGGACTGCTTAGTGCAGATGTTCATGGAGGGTTTGGATGGAGGTCATCGTTTCTTCAAATGTCTGCGAGCAGAGGTAATTGGTTTTAAAATTCTTTACTCAAAATTTTTCTCCATTGCTTTGCATCTTGTAGGCCAAACTCACTACATTGTTCACTAAAATCTTTAAAATGCAGTGTTCAGAGTCCAAAGAAAACGGTGGTTTCACTAGGTGGGTTGATCCTAGACCAATCTATCCGCACGCACAGTACATCTACTACTTGCAAGACCGTATCTTTGAACTAGAAAGGGAAGTTAGCAGCGGTTACAAGGACGATGAAGTCGACAATAGCAACAGTGGTGGCATTTCACAGGAGTGACTATGCCATGATCCATATTCCACCTGCCCTAATCACAAGAAAAACGGGCCTCTGCCACCACCCCCGTCACCTTCACCACCAATAATGGGAGGGTACTATGGAGAAGGGGCAACATAATGTGTTGTGTGGCTGCACTACTAGATAGAACAAATCTATCATGTTCACATGCCACATCCGTGTTAGGTTTATTGTTCGGTTTAATTACCTAAGGCATGTTAGGTTTAGTCCAAGGAATTATGTACACTTATTTCGTACATGTTTCTTACATGCCATGTAATGTGCTTGTTGTTCGCTCCAATTACCTAAGGCATGTTAGGTTTAGTTCAGGATATGTGCCCTAATTTGGTACATGTTCTGACATGCCATGCTTTTATGTAATACATGTTGAATTGTGAAATCCACTACTTTCTTATGTTTTATGTGCACTTTGAGAACTAGTTTCATTACCTCAACAACATTAGACTTAATATAATGTCCACAAATAATAAAAATGACAACACTATGAAAGGTCCAATAATTTGAAGTGCATATGAAGTACATGACGATGAAACAAATAACACAGAACATGCCCTAGGTACATGATTTACCTAAAGTGCATTACATTAAACACATTGCATACTACATCGACCACATTGTCTATGATTAAATCATACAACTAGCCAACTGCTGAGTGCAACGAGGTCACTTTCCCTTTTTCTAGGCATCGGAATTCTCTTCCATCGCTGCCTTCACTTGGCGTACGTGCTCAAGCTTCTTCTCCCTCTCCTCCCCATACGCAGCAACACGCCTCCTTTCCTCCTCTTCCTTGTGCTCCTTTTCTGTTGCCTCCTCTTTGCGTCTCTTCTCTAATATCTCCAGATACTCTACATCCCACTCCTTCAGGCCTTGTAGAAGCCGCATGTCATCCTCTTGGATCTCAGTGTCGATCCACTGCTCAAAATTACAGAGAGGTGGAGGGGTCTGCAGCAAAGGCAATTTTTACAAAACCAATTAATATGCAAGACTTCATATGACACAAATTAATTAATAAACAATAGTAATTTCTCACAATAAATGTACTACGGCACTGACACTCTATAGGCTCCCATGCAAAATTGGAACACATCAAATACCTCTGCTTATACATTGCCTCATCTTTAGAAATGTCTACCTTGCAAGGATCGCCACAGAAGCATATGGGTATTGGCACACCACTAGAGAGCGGCTTTGGGACATAGTGATTTTCGGTCATCCGTCCATAACTACAATTGAACAAATGATGTTCTGATATAACAAAATAAATAACAATAAATCCTAAAACCTAGGGTTTAACATGTGATGAAAAAGATCGGCGCATACCTTTGTTTTTTAGCTTTTTCATGCCTAGGCATCCTATGATTGTATAATACATACGAATTTTAAAAAGTGCATGAACCAATAACATGTGAAGCTTCATAGGTTAAGAATACGACTTGACTTTACCAAATCGATTCGAAATAAAGAATGAAGGGTGAGAGGATACCTGGCTCTCGAAGATCGACGGATCAAATCCAACTTTTCATGGTCCAATACGTCGATTGAAGAGGTTGGCCGAAGTGGAGAAAGAGAAAACCGAGAGGGAGGAGGAAGAAAATGAGCATGGCTCGGGGAGGAAGAGTGGTGTTGGTTTAAAAATAAGGTCATGGCACCAGCCTCGTTGGCGCCAAGCACCCTGCCACGTCAGCGCCACGACGCCAGGTTCTTGGCGCCATGCCATTATATCTTGGCGCCTGCGACGATGGCGCAAAAAGTAGGGTTCATTTTTTAAAATCTTTCCATCAGGAGCATATTTGAGAGATTCTTTCGAAAAAATAGCCAAAAAAACAAAAAGGACGGGCACTTGGGTCTTTAGCTATGTTGTATGTAGCACATAAAAAAACATTGGCAAGTGTGTTTGTTTACATGGCTAGGAGCCAATCGAGGAAACTGGGCAGTCCAGCGTGGACCTACGAGACTCCCAAGCTAAACAAGCAAGTCGAGCGATGGGGATTAGGACTCCTAAGACTACCCGCACTCGTCATACTCTAAATTCATCCTCTAAAAGGAATATTCCAGCCTAGTCATCGAGATTCCATACTCTATACCACTTTCTTCCGCACTCATTCGTCCTCTATATCTTATCCTCTATTTAGTGGGACCCACGTGTCATACTCTATTTATATTTTAACCCCCACCCGGTCTCTCTCTATCCTCTCCTCTGCTCTTGACGGTGAGGGCGCGCGGCGGCCCGGGCGAGCACGCGGCCCCGGCGAGCGCGAGGCGGCGGCGAGGGCGCGCGGCCCTGGCGAGCGTGCGGCCTCCTCCTCCGGCTCTGGCTACGGCGCGGGGAGCGGGCGCGGCCTCCTCCTCCTCCTCTGGCTCCGGCTCCGGTGCGGGCAGCGGCGCCACGGCCCTGGGCCGGCGAGCTGACGCGATCGAGCGGCGGGCGAAGGACGAGGCCGCGCGGGACGACCTCCCCGCGCTCCTCCCCCGGTGCACGGCCCGACCAGATCCGGTGCCGCGACCATGGCTCCGGTGCGGCGGGCGGCGGATCCGACGAGGACCACCTCGACGGCGAGCCGAGGAGGAGGAGGACCCCGCCCACGAGGATGAGCAGCAGCACCTCGCCCGGGCAAGCACGCATGGAGGCGGGCTCACCTTCTCTCCCTCCCCGCACCGGCGGCCTCCCTCCCTAGCTCGCCCTCTCCCTCCTCGGGCACGGTGGCGGCCAGCGGTGCCCCCTTCTCCTTCCGCCTCCGTGCTCTCTCTCTCTCTCTCTCCCGCCATAGTGCATAGCGAACGTCCGCGACTCCGCTGTAAATAGCGGATGGGAGCAGCGTCCGCTACGATAGCGTAGCGTTTAGCGTACCCGCTGCAGCAGAACCGGTACTAGAGGAAGCGGTAGCGGAGGCTTTACAGTATGCGGTGCGGGTAGTCAAGGATACAATGGCGGGTTGTCTACGAATCCGGCCATAAATTAAAGAAATTTAAATTTTGTGTGTTATATATAATGAGTAACCCTTAAAATTAAGTATATTTGCGGGTTTGTGGATAACCCGTGTCTTGCATCTCTATATATTTTGGTCTCGGTTGGCTGCTCACCCGCGCGCCCGCGTTTGATTGGCTAGTTAGCGAGGCCCCACACGTCGCCGTACCCCTGCTGGGCCTGGCCTGCATCTGCATGCAACAAGCAACAGCCACGACATTTTTTTTATTTCTCAGATCTGGTAGTACAAGTGGTAGCAACCAAACACACGCACGCACACACTCGACACACACCAAACACACGCCACTAAGGTGTACTCCATACCTAGAATCATGCACTACCAACCATATACGTCTATAAGATATTTACGAAGACATAGCTTCGCTAGTGATGGACGCGTCGCCTCCCATTGCAGTCCATAGGCGTCTGAGGTCCTGCAACCATAAAGTAGGGGAAAACCCCGGTGGAAAACCAGTGCCAACTGATACTCGAACACTGGCCGGTAGGAAGGCGGCCACCGGCCTCTACCATCCGCACTACGTGCCAGAGTTGTTGTCTGCTTGTTCATTCGTTTGTTCCCTCACGAGCTACGACATACTACTATGCTCAGAGGCGAAACCAGCTATTTTAATTAAGTGGGCCGGAGAAGTCTGATTGTATTTTTTAGTGTGATAAAATATATATAATTATATGTTTCAATAACTTTCAAAAAAAATTATACTATTTCTAACCAAAATCATCATATTTTAATAAAAATATGTAAAATTGATATTTTTTATGCTATAAATACAAACATTTATATATGTGTTTAAATGAATCTACTGTGCTTGCAATCCATTGCGTGTACACACGCGCAGCGCAATTCCAAAGGATACCAACCAACAAGGACAGTAACTCACGGACGATCATCCAACAGCATTTGATCGGATCGAGTGGACGCCGGCTAGCTAGCTAGCTACTTCTTCCACTTCAAATTATAATTTATTTGACTTTTTTAACTCTAAGTTTGACTACTCATTTTAATCAAAAAATTTGTACAAAAATAATTAAATTTAAGTCATTCTCGAAAAACTTTTGTTAATAAAACAAGCCACAATAAAAGAAGTGATATTTTGCACATTTTTTTTTGAATAAAATGAGTGATCAAATTTAGGATAAAAAGTCAAACGAAGTATAATTTGAAATGGATCCAGTAGCTTTTATCATATTTCAGGAGGCGGCTCCGGCTGTTTTTTTTAACAACAGGCTCCGGCTGGTTGAGGAACAGGATGAGAGCAACAGGGGCACCGTTGTTCGACGTCTCTCCAACTTCACGTATCTCGACACATCAATGTTATATATGCAAGACATTATATATTGTGCAAAGAAGAAGAAGAAGAGAGCATCTCCAAGAGTTTGGCATATAGGTTTGGCATCCTAAAATTTTTGGCAAAATGAGAAAAATACTTCTCCAATAGTTTGGTATCTGGGTTTGGCATCTTTGGCAAGTTGGCAAATCTCGGTCGATTGCGAGCATATATGCGCGCGGGGCACCGGCCGCGCATCTTAGTTTCCTCGTGCTTAGCGGGACTCTTCGTTCGCTTAACGGGGTTCTTCGTTCGCTTAGCGGGTCTTTTCGTTTCGATAGCGGGTTTTTGGGTTTGAAACAAAATTTACCAAACTGTTGGAGATGAGATCTTTTTTTCCTCTCCATATTATTTTGGGAGTTGACAAACAACGGGATTCGGAAAACAAAATTTGTCAAAGGCTTGGGGTTGTGCTTTACTATAGAGAGGATGTTTAACTAAGTCAAAGTCACACGATCCACGAACATCTAGAAAGGCTTGCTTAAGTTCCAAGACATATATAGGTGCTGTTCAGAGCTGTCGGTTGGGTTTTAGAAACTGTCCCGACAGTGAAAGTCGGACTGTCCGTTAGGACGACTTAGACAGTATTTTTTTATCTAAGGACTTAGACATTATTGTGTAACTTAAGTTGGGCCGTCTCAACTCTCACGGCCGGTCTGTCCTTCGGATGCACATGAACAGCCTGTCGCAGTGCATTGTTCCCAGAAAACAGATTCACTAGATTAGAGAAAGAGCTTGATGGTCTGTCCTGATGCCTTGCAAGATACTCCCTCCTTTCCCAAAATAAGTTTGACTAGGTTTATAGAAAATATTAGCAGCATTTGTATCTTCAAAAAAATTATTATCAAAATAGATTTAATAATTTATCTAATGATACTAATTATGTACTATAAATATTAATATTTCCATGTATATATTTAGTTAATCATTGGAAAGCGAGAACGATATTTATTTTAGGACGTAGGGAATAGAAGGCTAGTCTAGTCTTGATGGGGGGGGGGGGGGGGGGGTGTTTGCGCATAACTATCGAACTATAAACTTCAGTCTAAGCTGCTCTGCCTGTGTCTTTCTGCCGGCATCAATAAATAAAACCAATAGATGGGATAACAAACCAAATAAAGTTCGTATTGGTTGAGTTCCTTGTGGTGAAACTTAGTCATCTAGTTTCAAGTCCCCAGCTTAATTAACATGTGTGCTCACATTATTTTGAATTTATTCTAGAATTTAACGATAAGTTAACTAAGCTATTGACTAGTTTGTTAGTCTTTTAGTCAAGCGTAACTAGCTAACAAGGACAAATAGTTCATTGTTTAGATATACATTATCTTTAGATATGTTGTAAAAAAAGTATTTATCTATAAAAGCCAGAATAGCTTACAATTTGCAACATAAGGATCGGAGTACCTATTAATCGGGATCCAAACATAGTCCGACTAATAATTAGCTAGGTAATGTTTTAGCTACTCCCTCCACGTTTCTAGAGAAAGTCGTTTTGAGGTTGTCTAAAGTCAAGCATTTTAAACTTTGGCTAAAAAAATTCTTTTAGGTTGACTTTGAAAATATGAAAGTGGTGTAAGTAGATTCATCTTGAAATGTATTTTTATAAAAGTATTATATTTATTATATTTTATGAATATTTTATAGCAAAAAAGTAGCGGTCAAAGTTATTTTTGGAGTCCGTGTCAATGTTCAAAACAACTTTCTTTAGGGACATGGAGGGAGTAGTTAATTTTTTGGTCTAACTAAGATAGCAACCCCAAGATTCCTTTTACATTCTTCTTTATTGATAGGTAAAGATGGAGGAAATTGGTTCCCAAAGTGCGCACAAGATACTCTAAATATCTTGTTGAAGGTTCCCAAAGTGCGCACAAGATACTCTAAATATCTTGTTGAAGGTTCCCAAAGTGCAAAGTATCGTTCTCACATATCAAAAAAATCAAACATACTCAACCGTAACCAAAGTATATAGATCAGATTACTAATATTCATGGTGCATAATAAATATTTTTAGATTAATTATTGAATATGTTTTTATAATACACATATTCGAAGATACAAATGTTACTGATATTTTTTATAAATCTAATTAAAATTAAGAAAGTTTCATATGTATGGAAATTTGGACAATACTGGGAAAGGAATGGAGGGGGAGTACGTTAATTCATGTGCGTGCATACGTAAGCTTTTAGGGTGAAAATCCATTTGACGACAGCGCAGCTCGGCACGCCATGGCCAAGTTCGTGGTTGGCACGGCCCAAGCACAATGTCTGGGGTGCCAGGCTAGCCCACGTGCCGTGACTATGACCCATTAGAACTTCGTGCAAGGCTGGGCCGACTCTGATCATGTGGCGTGGTGAGCCTTTCTGTCACGTTTGGTGCCCATCTGTCCATCCTGTGGGAAAAAGTCCTTTTAACCCCCTTCAACTTCTAAGTCTCCGATTTACCTTCTTCATTTACAAAATTGATTTCCCCTCAGAAAAGAAATTTACAAAATTGATTGTTTGACTCCCTTCAACTTATAAAACCGTTTGCTTTTGCATCCTGGTCTATTTTGATAGTGATTTTGCTGACGTGGCGCCACGTTTTCATGTCCAGAACTTTAGAACAGAACTTTATGTTATCTCTGTCCCTGATTATGTGTTTTGACCAAGCAAGGAATATGAAGTTATTACTTTGCACCTTTGAGCAATTATTGGGTATGAAAGTAAAGTTCTACAAAAGTGAAATCTTGTGTTTTAAGTAAGCTAAAAAAATGTGAACTGCAACACTCATAATTATTTGGTTGCAAATTAGGTATGCACCTAGATTTACCAGCACTACTATAGTAACCTTAATTACAAAGATTGAAAGGAATTTAGGAGTGAATTGAAAAGAAGTTGTCTAGTTAGGAAGGGAAATAAAAAGCTCTCTATGGGGGGGATGGGAATACTATACTAATGTTTATGTTTATGTTTTATTTTTTTTGAGGTACCTAGTGCTGTTCTTAAATGCTATTGATTGGGATTTTTCTAGCAGTATGATCAGCACAAATAGAAGTATAGATTGGCAAAATGGTTTATTCTTAATTTGCCAACTGAAGGATCATGGAGGTTTAGGCATCCAAAACCTAGATATATAGAACGAGTGTTTATTCAGTAAGTAATTGTGTAAAATTTTCAGTGAAGATGATGATTTGTGTCAAGATTGCTTAGGAATAACTATGTTAAACATAAAACTATATCACAGTGGAGATATTAGAGATGAGTTTTTGGTAGTCTCTTGAATGAGAAGAGAAGAAAGGATTCGTTACTCATTATATATAATAGGAGATCGATCGTTTTATACATGTTTTTGATCAAGAGATATAAAAAAGATAATCTGTTGGAGATACTCTTCGCTAACTACTCCTTCCGTCCCAGATTATAAGACGTTTTAACATTTCTAGATTTATAGCTTTTACTTTACTATGAATCTAGACGTAACGTATATGTAGATAAATAGCAAATGTTACGAATCTTAAAACGTCTCGCGATTCAAAACGAAGGGAGTAGCATATATACGATGGTAATGGGTAAACGATCAAGATAACCCACGTGACCATATATGTGTTTTTTATATGTGTCATTAGACTACTTATTATTAAGAACCGTACGTGGACCAGCTACTGTAGATTACGACAAGGTGCAGGTCGGTTTATATAAGCTATAATCCATACGTGTGGTGACAGTTGAACCACATCTAGGTATAGTACTAGTCTGCTACGGTAGTAGGAGTATGCATGTTCTAGCTTTAGATTCCAGAATTCACCCCAAATTTTACTATGCAAAAAGAAGATTGCTCATCACATTAAAATGCCGGCACATATATGAAGTACTAAATATAGATGAAATAAAAAACTAATTGCACAGTTTTGTTGTACTTTACGAGACGAATATTTAGAGCCTAATTAATCAAGATTTGGACAAATATTACAAAAAAAAAGTGCTACAGTGCTCGGAGTGGCACTGTGTCAAATTGGCCATCCGAGTCGGGTAACTAAACACGGCCCTATTTATGATACCGTCGTATGGCCGGTATCCATCCAATCCAATCGACTTTTCAAAAAGAGACTCAGGGTCTACACTATTTTAGACTTGTGCTCTGCACATAAAATATCCAGGAATTTGAGAGAGCATAGAACATATATATCACCCAGGCCAGCAGCGCAAACTAAAAGTCTAAAACGCTTACGTACGATTTAACCTTGAATAAATTGATAACATTGAGAACGCACGGATATCTCGAGTCTCCACGACAAAGTCATAAACAAATGGAGATGATGATGATGGATGGAGATGTCACTATATACTACTAGCTTTGAAGACCAACTGCTGCTGCTGCTATCTGTTTACATTCAGTAAACAAATGACTACTAGCTCGATCGACCTGCGTGGATGGCTCGCCACTACTAGCTACCTCCATCGATCTGAACAATTGACGAGGATACTAGATTAATTAGGGCTGACGGTCTGATATGTCATTACACACGTTTTGTCAGTGTGTGGTGTGTTCGTTTTCTGAAAGGGAAATATATACAGTATTGGTCGTACGTGTGTGTTTCTTCTTCCCCTTTCTAAACGGCCGACGTGGCGTCCACATCCTTCACTAATCATCATATATAGCGGTGTATCTCACTGGTAGAGAAATAATCTTTCATCCATGCCCAAAAAGTATTTAGTCCCGGTTTCAAAATTACAACCGTGACTAAAGGGAGGACTGGACCTTTAGTCTCGGTTTGTAATACGAACTGGGACTAATTCCACCCTTTAGTCCCGGTTGTAACGGTTATCGAGGCTGTCAGTGCGAGAAGCTTTAGTTCTGGTTTGAGGCACGAACCCGAACTAAAAGCTTGACTTTTAATCCCGGTTTGGGACATGAACCCAGACTAAAGATACTTTTAGTCCCAGTTTGTGTCTCAAATCCAGACTAAAAATGCCTCCGAAGTGAATTTAAAAGAAAAGTGTATCTTATCTAATTAAGATGTGTGATGGGAGGTGAGATGGTAACACGCGTAAAAGCTGAACTGGAAGGTCTTGTTGGGTTCAAATCTCCGAACTGGAAGGTCTTGTTGGGTTCAAATCTCCATAACACATCTTTTTTTCACCCAAGAAACACTAGGACTATGCAATCGGGACTAAACCAGGACTAAGGGGGGTTGGGAAAGAAACATCGAGACTAAACCGGGACTAAAGGGGGGTTGAGAACCAGGACTAGAACTAGTTTCTCTACTAGTGTCTAGTATTTACTATACTGTCACATTCCCGTATCTTTGTTGGCTGCTAGATTAGGGCGCTGCAAGCGAAAAACTTGTTGTCTAGGTAGTGCGAAAATTCAAAATAGCTACTATAAATATGCATCTCACACTTAGTTTTTTCTTCCAAGATTCAAATTATTCAAATTTATATATGAAACATTGATAGTGATTTCAATGGTTAAGCTTGATTGACTATGTGAAGTTGATTCTAAAGTGTGGATATTATATATTCCAATTTTAGATGAACGCGAATGAATAAGATCTCTAAAATGCCTGATATGGGGTTGATCTTGCAAAACAAGAACCAACACCTTCTATTAGATACACAAACAAGAGCTACTACTATTATATGTTCGTGTGTTGCCCCGCAGCCACAAATTTTTGCTCACATCTACAACGATGGATTTGATCATTTTCAGAAAATAATAAAAGACTAATAAACGATTTTTGCATTGGAAATCCTAAATTATTTCTAAATCTATTCGGGCCTTCTTTATTATTTTTTGTATATTTAGTTATTTATCAACGGAACCATATTCTCTTTCTAGCTATTTGTCCCCCACGTCCTTCTCTTTTTCTGCTCAGACCGCCCAGGGATCGACCAATCTGAGAAGCCCTCTTTTTAAATATATAGCATTCTTGCATCTCAGGATCACATGAGCGTTAGAAGCAGCTTGTGTGTCTCTAGCCTTTTTTTCCTTTTATTCTTGGCACGACCCTGCGCATGGGCTACGTGTGGGTTGAGACTTCATATGGGCATGGGCTGCGTGCTATACGGGTAGCAGAACTTCGTATCACTAGATAGACGATGATGTTCTAGTCTTTTTAGGTGTAGAAACTAGATCGCTCGTGGGGCTTCATATTTGTGCAGTTTTTTTTATATATATTCACATGCATGGACCTATAAAGTAAGGGAACTTATATAGATAATATGCATGATCATGAATCTATATGAAACAAATAGTTAACTCCCGCACGCATGTGTTCCTCATTGGAAATATATTTTATACATACACACCTAATAATCTTTCTTCTCTTTTTAATATTCCCCTCCGGCCATGATGCATGTAAATTAAACCAAGGATGATAGTCATTTTCCGTCTGAACAAAAACTTTTTGTCCACCCACCATGTGAAGACGACGACTCTCGGGACCCCGGGCCATGCTGGTGCTGCTTTTTTTTTCTTTGTTTCTGCTGACGGCACTGACGTATCTCTCGTGAGCTCACTGACCGTGATGTTTCACCAAACAGCCAATCACGGAGTAATTAGCAGTTTTGACTAACATCAAAGGCGGCGTTGTTTATTTTTAATTTTCCCTGCTACTTCTTCAAGGGCTATCCTGATCAAAATCTTAAGAGACTGACCGTTGATCGTTTCGCCTAGCTCGATCAAAACTAAACTTGCAGAGATGAGTAGGTTTCTAAAGTTAATTGGCGTTGCATTGAGTTAGCCTTAGTTTGCATTGCCTTTACTTGCAGGTCGTTTAACTAGTCGTAGTCGTGGAGTGACAATTAATGTTGGACAAATACCAATTCTTAACAACTCCCTTTATTTACAAGGTAGTAGTACACTATCTTAGGAGTCAAAGAAAAGAATTAGCCTAACATGTACGCTAATTTATAATTAATGAGTGAAAAAATAAAGCCAAGTACCCTCATACAAATTACTCACCACTGACATTATGCAAAAAAAAAACCCCAGTATGCCCCTACACTTATTTCTATATATATTACCCATCCAGACCCAGGCCATGACATTATTAAAGAAAATAAGAGCCAGAGAGGATAGAGAGAAGATACATCAAGAGTCATGCTGCAGAGGAGGGGAATGGCTTAGATAGCCCGTGCAGTCACACAGGCTTGTGGGCCCAACTTTTCCCCTCCAAAATCGACCAAGAATGTCTCATACTACGCATCACCATTGTTGTCTGCCGTGTTGTGACGCCATGTGTCCCGCGGAGGCCAAAGAGATCCTAGCCATCGAGAGCAGATATAAAATTTAGCCACTACACAATCCTGTGCCGTCCACCTCCAATTTGGCCAAACGCCATACATTGCGTTAGATTAGAGCGGAAAGAGAAGAGGATCCGGATCTAATCGGGAAGGGGGAGCAGATGGTGATGGAGGTCAGGGTGGGCGTTCGGTTCTCGGTTCGGCTTCCTCGGTTATTGATGAAATTTAGTTCCCAGAAAATGAGAATCGATCGGTTCCACAAAATTTTAGGAACCAAGCATTTCGGTTCGGTTCCGGTTCTAACCGAACTAACCGAATTTTTTCAGAAGACCTCAGGACAACAAAAAAAATATACGTGTTCTAAGGCAAATTTATGCAACACTATATTCATTTTTAATATTAATAATGTATAAGAAAACAATAGCAATATAGTAACACAAATATATAGCAGTTCAAATATAAAACACTACACAAACCAAACATAATCTTAGAAAATACAAGTAAGTGAAGTATAATTCATGTAATTCGGTTCTTTCGGTTAATTCGGTTAATCAAGAGTTAGGAACCGAATTTTCTTCGGTTATTCGGTTCCTCAATATCAGGAACCGAATTTTTCGGTTCCGGTTCTTTCGGTTTCGGTTCCGATACTTTTGGTTTGGTTTTTGGTTCTTGGTTAAATTTGCCCAGGGCTAGATGGAGGTGCCCACCGTCACACAGGCATCTTGTTTTAGTGGCTGGTCATAGGGATTCCCGTAGTTTATATCTATACCCCTAATAATAAAGAGGCAAAAATTTTGAATATTTTTTTTCGTCCATCCATTTTTTTCGTCCACCTCCCCTCCTAACTGCCGGCAGTCGAGAGTTTCTTCCGCCTAGACTTATATGACCCTAGATAGTTACGACAAATAGATCTCTCCGATATGTCAAGCTTTTAGGTAATCTGTATAGGAACCCTAATCCTAATCCAAATCCAAATAGATTCGATTCCTCAGATCCTATCCTAATCCAAATATAAAATCTCTGTCCGTACGGGTCTTTTCCCCTTTTATGTTTTCCTATTCCTAATCCAAATATAAAATCTCTGTCTTACCTAATAATAATAATAAAGAGGCAAAATTTCGGGCCATTTTTTCATCCATCCATTTTTTTCGTTCACCTCCCCCTAACTACCGGTAGTCGAGAATTTCTTCCGTCTCGACTTATATGACCCTAAATAGTTAGGACAAATAGATCTCTCCGGTATGTTGAGCTTTTAGGTAGCTTGTATAGGAATCATATCCTAACCCAAATCCAAATAGATTTGATTCCTCAGATCCAATCCTAATCCTAATATAAAATCTCTATCCATACGGGTCTTTTCCCCTTTTATGTTTTCCTATTCCTAATCCACATATAAAATCTCTGTCCTACCTTATCTATCTATACCTAATAATAAGGAGACAAAATTACAGGCTCTTTTTTTTGTCCATCAATTTTTTCGTCCACCTTCCCCTAACTACCGGACAATGGAGAGTCCTATTCCAAAACAACGACACCTGAATAGTTACGGATTCTAATTCTAACTTAGCAAGACGCAGAGCAAAACAGGGGATATATATTTGTATCCTGGAATTAGAACGATTCCAGTACGATGATGTCACTTGAGAAAAAAAACTGATTTGGAAACATCTGCATGTTGGAGTCCGATTGGGAGCATGTCGTTAGAAAAAATAGAAGGGTTGCTCTGGTACTCTCTTTTCTAAGAATAACACAGATCTCAAAGCAGCCAATTAAAGAAATTAATTATTTTCTATTTTGATTTGTTGCCTAAATCACGGTTGGGCTTAGCCTATCCAACCTAGCCCCGAGCCCAGCCCGTCTGCTCTGCTCGGTTAATTCGTCGGAGATGGCGTCGCGAGCAACAGCGGCTGGCGGACGCTCTCTACTCTTTGTCCTTCCCCGATCCGGCCACGCCACCGATCGTTGTAGCTGTGTAGTTCGTTGTCACCAACATCCATATCGACCGTGAGCTCAGGGCCAAGATATGGCGCCCCGGCGACGGTGAAACCCTTGGGCAATTCCATCTCTTCCAAGACAGCATACCCGGGAGGCGACGGTGAAACCCTTGGGCAGGTCCGTCTCTTCCAAGACAGCGAACCCAGGAGAGACGTGACGGGGACGTCGGTGAAGTAAGTTGAGGGGCGTTTGTGGTCCTCCGAGTAGGATGGCGTGAGGATGTCGAGGATGGCGCAGGGAGTGACTGCGGTGAAGGTGTGCAGGTTGCTGCCGTTGCACAGGAAGAGCACGGATGTCTGGCAGGGCGGGCGGCAGCGTCGCGCCGGCAAGGAAGCAGAAGACGCCAATCTGCATGATGAGCAGGGACATAAGGCAAGGCAACACATGCCAGGACAGAAACAGTACAAGCACAGCACAACACAACCGACCACAAGCTCCGGCTAAACAGCAGCCCTGCTTACCGAGAAACCGTGGCACTGGTGTATGTGCACGTACATAGGTGATCCGCGTGAACAGCGGCACCGGAAGGAGGTGGGGGTGCTCTTGGGCTCAGCTCGTCGTCTTCTTAGGCGTGATCCGCGTGAAGATGACGTCGCAGGCATCGTAGAGGCGCTGTACCTTGCTCGGCAACATGATGTGCGGCGGGAACGCCATGGCCATGGTGAGTGAGTGAGTTCTTGCGATGGATTGTGATCGAGGTCGTCGTGTCGATGTCAGGTGTCGCGCTCTAGAATTTGCGGGCTGCATCGCCCCTCTGGATGGGGCCGAGATGATAAAGCTTTGGCATGGCATGGTGGACGAGAGGGGTGGAGGTGCCTGCGTGCCACTCCACGCCCAGTGGCGTAGGGAGCCCCCGCCGGTGGCCCGTCGTCTTCTTCCTCAATGGCGACGGCGGCGCTGCCTAAGCTCCTTGCCACAGCAGGATGAAATAGGATGACGGGGAGTAGTGAGCGTCTGCCAGCCGTTGCTACTTGTGAGTTGTGACGCCGTCTCCGATGAATTAACGAGTAGAGCATACGTGCTGGGCTCAGGGCTGGGTTGGAGCTGGAGTTGGAGTTGGACAGACTAAGCCCAACCGTGACCCAGGCAGCAAATCAAATAAAAAATAATTAATGTCTTTAATTGGCTGCTTTAAGATTCGTGCCATTTTTAGAAGAGGGAATACCGGAGCCGTTCCCGAAAAACAAAAATAGAGTACGGTAAAGATGACATCTCTTTATTGCCCATAATTGTATATAAATAGAAAAATAGTATAGAAGAGAATCATCTGCGTCAACACAATGCCCGCCTTGCCCTGCGTCCCTAGCAAATCCCGTCGCCCTCTTTCTAACCCAACCCAAAATGAAGAGGGTAATGTGATGACGCGTTCGACCGTACGTGCCTCGCCGCTGTCGGACACGGCATCGTCCCAAGTCCACCTGGTGATAACATCGCTACTTCCGCGATCACATCATCGACGCAAGCATGCCGGCAATCGCCTTCCTTCATCAGGATTATCAGTGTGCTCTGTCATGCCATCATATTGTCGATGCCAAAGGTTCCGAGCCAGAACCCAATCGAAGTGTCTGGCATGGACTGCCTGCCGTCCGAGGTGCCGAAGACGAACTACACGCTAGGCACACGCAGCCAGAGTTCAAGGCGGCATCGTGCATGGAAGTGGTGATGCCTAAACTCATAGGCCCGTCGATGTCATTGCCATCGGCATGGGAGGTGCAAACCATGCCCCCAACCGGAGTCACCGACGTCCTGCTGCCATAGCCCTAGCCGTATTGTGCGCTTTCCGATCTTGACATGGCGGAGCGTGGCTAGACTCACATGAAGCGGAGTAAGATGGGTAACAGTAGCTGCAGGAATTGCCGAGGGAGATGACATAGCGATGGAAGACGTAAGTACAAAAGCAAGAAAAATGGTGTCTAAATTCTGATTGACAGGACAGTATGGAGAAAGAGAGATACAGAGACAAGTTTGGTAAACTTTATAGATAAAGCAAAAAAGAAATAAAAATATACTATTCATGTCTTCATTTCCCGTAAATATTAGATATTTTTTTCTCCCGTTGCAACGCACAGGCACTTTTGCTAGTAATAATAAAGAGGCAAACTTTCCAGCCATTTTTTCGTCCATCCTTTTTTTCATCCATCTTCCCCTAACTACCGGCAGTCACCATAGATAGTTAGGACAAATATATCTCTCCGGTATGTTGAGCTTTTAGGTAACTTGTATTGGAATTCTAATCTTAATCCAAATCTAAATAGATTCGATTCCTCAGATCCTATCCTAATCCAAATATACTTTTCCCTTTTATGTTTTCCTATTCCTAATCCAAATATAAAATCTCTGTTTGTATGTGAATACATTGGACTATAGAAATTAAAATGTATGCTATTTTCTCTATAGTGTCCCTATCTCATACGTTAGGGATTTCTACTAAAAATGTGTGCATTAGGTATCTACGTAGTGTCCATATCTCGTACGCTAGGGATATTAAACTATTACATCACATGGATATTATGAAAATTAAAGTTAATAAGTTATGATAATACTTCTAAATATTTCCATGCTTTGTATTGGGAAAAAATAAATCTATCAAGATTGTATTTTAATTCAATACATGTTAATAGGATATCGATATATTATTACCATCATTAACTTATATTATTGTGTGTGTGCGTGTGTACAATTCTCATTATTGTTTCCATAAATGTATGATAGTTTTTTCTCCCGTTGTAACGCACAGGCATGTTTCGCTAGTATAGAAAAATGTAAAGCTAATAATGCGGTTGGGTCTGGAACCCAAACTAATACAACCCCAAATGGGACAAATTAAAATCTGATAAAAAAATAAAATGTCATTCTGAACAAAATTAGAGCTTACAAACTTTGGTAATTCTGGACATGGACGAATGGAAAAGGAAAAAAAATAAAAACTGGCCCTGAAATCCCTGTGTGTGATGGATATATATTTTTGCTCCCGGGATGCATGCATGTGTCACATGCATATTCAATATTCAATTATTCATCACTCATCATGCATAGTCGTTACTCCATATCGTAATGGGAGAAACATTATATTACACTCCACATCAAGATCATATCGGTGACTCATAAATGCACGATTTTAATATAATATCTGATCCATGCATATGAGATCGGCAATGAGTGAGAAAACCTTGACAAAATAGTGTGTTAAGAGCCGGCAGATGATCGATCGGTTGATGACAAGCACATGGATATGGAAGCCCTCATTATTTCATCTTGATTTTTCAATCTCGCCGGTTGGCATATAGGTTGAAATTCCTTTCAGATAGGTGAAATGGGGTTTGAAAAAATCCGCATGAGATTCAACGAGGTAAAACTTTGGCCATATGGTTACTCGAAGGACCGAGAAGAAATTAATGATCCGTTACAGTTTCATGTATTAGTACATTGTTTGGGTATATTATATTTTTGCTGAATTAATTTGTTGTCTCCCCCGATGACATTTACAACCAAAGAACTCCAGATAAGAGTCCATGCATCGTCAGAAAAAAAAAAAGCTAAGGCAAAAGTGAAGAAAAGAGAAATAGGAAAACGTGCATGTAGAGCCTCCAGTCTCTAATACTTCCTCCGTCCCAAATAATAAGACGTTTTGACATTTCTATATTCATAACTTTATTATGTATCTAGACATAACATATATCTAGGTGTATATATAGTTGGCCAACGGACCGGCATGGCCCGATAGGGGTCGGGCCTTTACGGGCTGCCGTGCCTCCCAGGCCGTGCCTAGCAGGCCTTTGTGCCTGGCCTTCGGCCCAGGCACGGAACTATGGGCCGCTTTTCGTGCCGTGCCGGTCAGCTGAGCACAGCAAAAATTACAGGTCGTGCCGGCCCAGGGCCCGATACCCTTGCAGCACCATAAAATACTTCTCTTAGTTACAACTAACAGATTTTCACATAATCAAAGTCAAAAACATACAATTCAACCTAGCTGCACCTAACAGATATATACATTCACAAATCACAACTTCAAGAACCAAAAGCCAACAGAGAAGCCAATAGATTATACATTCACAAATCACAACTTCAAGAACCAAAAGCCAACAGACTCCAAAGCCAATACTCCAAAGCCAACAGAGAAGCCAACATATAAGAGAAATATGATAAATGAGTTGTTTTATGCAATGTTGCCTCATTAAAAATCTTTCTAGGTAAAATTCACCCTTGTGAGAGACCCTAGAAATTAGGAAAAAGGAGTCCAGCTAGCTCTAGTCTTAATCAAGTCTTACAAACCATAGTTCAAAGGGCCAAAAGTACAGTGAGTCCACAGATCACTCACTCACTCTCTCACAGTCACAGATCACTCTCTCAACTCACTCACATATCACTCTCAACTCACTAAGTAGCAGAAGCACCACCAATCCCACCACTACCTTCTTCTTCATCAAAGTACAAGTTCTTGAATGCTTCCTCAAGCTCTGGGCTGTCAACAGCATGTTGTTCCCTTCTTACTTCTAACTCTCAATCCTTTATGCAAGTCAGCATCTCCACATTCTCGGGCAACAAGAGCCGCCGTCGCTCTTCAATTATCCTGCCTGACAAACTGAAACAAGACTCAGAAGAGACAGTAGGTACAGGCACCGACATGATATCTCTAGCCATTATAGACAGGATTGGATAGGTTAGCTTATGGTCACGCCACCAGAGAAGTATGTCAAAATCATCCCCGTAAGAAGTGGCATTGTCACTGTCTAAATATGCTAAGAGCTCACAAACAGTAGAGGTAGATGAAGATGAGGAGGCAGAGACAGGGGAGGACCAACAACACCTGATCTTGATCCACCACGGCCTCCAAATATCCTTCCCCATGCCTGCTTTTTTTTACCTGTATGAATTGATGGCTATGCAACCCTTTGAGACCTAGTTGCACCAAACTTGTTGTCATATTTGTTAAACAGTTTATACAATTCAGTTTTAACATCAGCATAGTATGAACTATACTCAGAACCAGTGCATTCACCAAGTAATTGCAGCACATTAAAGAATCCTCTCATCTTAGCTCTAGGATCAAGAATGAATGCATATGAATATAACAGTGGTATATTTTCCTAATATTTAAGGAATTTAACCTTCATAGGACCAACAACAACTCTAAGATTTTGATCTCTTTCACATGGATGCAAATGAGAAGCATTCTCTAGGATATGGTGTAAAACAAGTGGACTTGTTGGATAATAAACACCAGACAGAACAACAGTAGAGTCATAGAAGAGTTCTGGAACTCCAATATATTTTTAGCAACGTACCAATGATTTCTAGTCAACAATTCTAAACCATAATAGGAATTAATGAACACAGAAAAGACATTTTTGTAAGGAAGCAAATGTTTAAGCATGAGGTAAGTAGAATTTCATCTAACATTCATATCCAAGCCAAACTTTCTAGGTCTAACACCCTTAGCATTACAGTATTTCTTGACTTGAACAATGCAATTCTTTGATTAGAGGAATTTAAGAAGTTAATTGCAGTTCTAAAATCTTCTATAAAAGGTTTCAACCTCTTTAATCCAGATTTTACAATAAGATTAATGATGTGATAGGCACAACGTTGATGCATAAGACAATACTTACGCTTATTAGGATCAGAAGGTGTAGGTGCAGGATCAGAACCCAAGTAACCAGCAAACAGAGGTGTCAAAGTCTCCATAGCCTTAGCATTAGAAGAAGCATTGTCTAGAGTGACAGAGAATATCTTGTCAATCAGACAAAACTCCTCAACAACAGCAGCAATTCTTTCAGCAATGTTTTTACCAGAATGTTTAACCTCAATCAGCCTAAAAACAATAAATCTTTTTAGTAACTCCCATTCGGCATTCACATAATGAGCAACAACACTAATATAGTCCTCCTTAGCATTACCAGACCAAATGTCTGAAGTTAAAGCAACAGAAGAAGTAGCAGGCAACACAGAATTCTTAAGCACATCACAGCATTCAGTAAACAGTTTACCTAGATCTTTAGTGGTGGTTTGTCTAGAAACCTTGACAAACCTAGGTTATGAGCATGAGCAATGTAGTCCTCCTAGGCCTGTGTCTCACATATGCTTAATGGAAGGTTCAACCTAGCAATCAACCGACACAACTCAGTCCGAGCAACAGCAGGATCATACACCCAGTTATGCAAACCATCAGGATTCAAAGCAAGTCTAGACTGGACCCTAGCAGCATGATCAGTCTTTTTCCTACAAGATTTCTGGTGTCTAATCAAATGACCAGTGCCAGCAGCAGATCTAGCAGACAATCTACTCTTACACATTTTACAGATAGCAGCAATTCGAACTGAGTTACCATTCACAATCTCACAAATCTCTTCAAAATCAACCCATACACCATATTTACGCTTACCAACAGATGAGGTACCATCTGTGCTGGTGGAGCCAAACCGGGTCCTTGTCGTCGTCGCAGCCCCTCCACCACCGTCGTCGGCATCGAGATCGATCGTAGCAGAGCCGCTACCAACATTGATACCGAGCAACGCAGCAGCGTCCTCACGGATGTCGTCATCGTCCTCGAGGACTAGCCCTGCCGCTCTAAGGTCATCGTTGCCAGTAAGTGGATAGACGACATTATCGTCATCCGCCTCCGCCATGGCGACCTCAACTACGGACGGCTGATCTCCAGCACCGTTCCTCAACGGTGCGTGCGGCCGCCTAGCCATGTCTATGCTAGAGGAGGAAGACGCGGCATTGGCAACCGACCTGTGCAGAGAAGAAAGGAAACAAGAGAGTGAGAGAGACAAACAGAGGCACAGATCTAGGGATAGGGTCCGTGGAGTCACCTGCGCAACCGGAGCCTGGTGCCAGAGATGACGAGGGCCACCCAGAGGATAGATAGACATCGATTAGAATCGACAACGAGCGGCGGAGGAGGGATTGGACGGGAACACGAACTCACATAGTTCACCGAGAGCAAGAGGAGAGACATGGGGAGAAGGAAGGAGACAGGGTGAGACGGGGGAGCGGCGACAGGAGGATCGAGATCACTGGAGTCGGGGCCGACGATGGGCTGAGACTTCGATTCGCGTTCGCCCCTGGTGGATGTGGCCGGCGAGAGAGAGACTGAGAGTGAGAGAGCAACAAGTGGCACAGAGGAATGAGGACTAGGGTTAGGGTTGAGGGGGGGGAGCCGCTGCCGCGCTGCGCTTATATACGTGGGGCTGAGGGGGGGAGTGGGGGACGTGGTGGGCTGGCCGGCTGGGCCGTCTGCCTTTGGCAGGCCGGGCCGCCACCGTGCCTACCATTGGGGAGCGGGTCGTGCCGTGCTGGCCCACGTGCCTAGGGTGCAGCCAGGCATGACCTGCTCCTCCGGGCCGTGCCAGCCCGGGCCCGCTGGTCACCGGGCCGGGCCGGGCCAAAAAAAAGGGCTTCGTGCCGGGCCAACGGGCTCGGGCTGCATGGCCATATATAGGTGCATAGCAAAAGCTATGAATATAAAAAAAGTCAAAACGTCTTATAATTTGGAACAGAGGGAGTACTTTGACGTTTCAAATAGTTAAATTGGCTTACAACTAGTTATATTTTGTCATAAGAAACGCCGGGTAATAATGATTGGAGGGAGTACCGAAAAGGAAAGCACAAAAAAGCTAAAAATTACCCTCGGTTCCAAAAATGTATGTCATTTTGTTAGTTTTGTCTTGAGTCAAATTTCTCTAACTTTGAGACCGCTATCAGATAAATGCACTATCAAATCATTTTCCATGGTGGATTTAACGAAAGTAATATAATGTTGTAAATGTTCGTACATTTTTCTATAAAATTGGTAAAACTTAAATAAGTTTTTTTAAGGGAAGATAATTATATTGAAGATGGATCATGGTACATCCATTGATTACATGAATAAACCTGTAAAGCAAAGAAATTATACTGAAAAAACTTAGGCTCTTCCCGTGTTGTTCTGATGATCACCCTTTACGTTGCCTCGCATGGATGGGACAATGTTGAGTGCCATAGGATATGCTAAAAGATCCAACATCTGGGCACTCACATTGATATAGAGCTCTTCAAGTATCAGGTTTAGGGCAAGCCAAAAAAACTCGACATTTGTGCAGCTAGCGGAATCCAACATGAACCTAACATTGGGCAAATTTTTTGGCCCACATTCCCTCAACATAAGAATCAGGTCAAATTTTTCTATGTTGGATTGAGTTTTTTGGGGCCAAAATTTGTGACCCATGCTCGACCCGACAGTTGTTGTGGGTTGAAAATCATGACCCAAGTGCACCGGTGGAGTTGGGTCTTTTTCTCGAGTGGGTCAGGTTGTGCAGCGTATGATTAGATCTACTCTGAAACGCATCTAGGTCCACGATAGAACACAATTACTCTCTCACCAATTGCAACACGGTAATGTCAACTCTACCATCTCCTTCCACATAAGATTGGTTATGAAGATGTAGTAAAACCATCCATTGTTGCCCGCTATGGAAGCCAATGTCCCAAAGCCAAAACCCCTAACAAAGATGGCGAGTAGCTCCTCTCCATTTGTAGGTAGGAGAAGAACACATGAAGCTTCCCTAATGTAAGAGGAAATTTCTAACGACAACATTGTTGTGTGAGACCACAATAACTAGAAATTGAAAGTCATGGCACGATGAGGAACTTCAATGAGAACCAATCCCTACTGATAGAGACATTGTTGTAAATCCAAGGGCCACTCGAGCGACGTAAGATAACTCCAACATATTTGTCATCTTAGAGAAAAAAAAAACATAAACCCTAAAAGATCTAAAGAGAGGAGAGCTCCCTGTTCCTTCTTACCAATGCGTGGATGTCGAATGAGGTGTGGTGCCGGTGATGGCGATCTCTTACGGATGTGGGCCAAAGAAACCCTATGGATCATGGTTGTTTTCAAATAAAGTTAGAGAAGTTTGACTTCGGATGAAACTCAAACGACTTATGTTTTGAAATAAATTGCACACAAGAAGTCATAGAAAGAGATGGGGTTGGCGCTACTCTTAGCTATAAACCACGATATGCGGCAACTTGGTTAGAAATGTCAACTGGGCTCTCATCTTAATATAAACCGCAGTTAATTACGTAAGCTGAGTAATCCACCCCAATACGGCATGTACAACTACTCGGTAGCCGCGCCATACAAGTTACTACTAGTAGCACTAGACTGACGTACAGTACATACTAACCAAATAACCATTTGTAACCTAATAAGAAGTTAAATTAATACTAGTACAAGTTTTTTTTGATAAGGTATACTAGTACAAGGTAATTAGTTTGACAGCACCACACCAGCTGCTTGAAACCACACACTAACACGCATCTCGGCTCGATCTATCGAACGCATTAAAGGCAGAAAAGACCTTGATCGAACCCGCCCCACTAGTCAGCATGGAAAACAGCAGCACCAGTGTTATACGTCTCGTTAAAAATGGTTTCCTTGGACCTTTTCTCGCGCGAAAGTAAAGCAATAAACGAGAGGCACGCGGCGCAGCACGCCGTCGACTTTGACCGCCGACGAGCTGCTTCTGCTGCTGCTGCTGCTGGCGCTGGTCGATCCCTCCCATCCCATCCCTGGCAGCAGGCATTCCCTAGCTCTCACGTCGGTCAAACCTACCGTACCCCTCCCGGCCATGTCCACACGGCGATCTGGTCGATATATGCAGCCACCAGCCCAGCAGCCGAACGAGTGCTGCCTGTACACACAGCTAGGAGTAGTCATCTTCTAGCTCCTCCGATCCTAGCCATTCCTATCATCGCCCAGTGGGTGAACCGGACCCTACTAGCTGCTAGGAGACTAGGAGTATACCTACCATGGGCGGCAATGGCTGCCTCCTTGCGCCGTGCTTCTGCGGGGCGCTGCTGTCGCGGCGGCGGAAGGCGCGGCTGGTGCTGTGGGGCGGGGAGTCCCGGTCGGGCAGGCACGGCAAGCTGGCGGGGCAGGTGATGCTGGAGGTGGCGGGCACCGTGGTGTGCCGCGCCGACGCCTTCTACCTGGGCCGCCCGGCACCCGTGCTGGCCATCGAGGACAGGCTCCTGGGCGGCGGCACGTACCTGGTGCTCCCTGTGGACCACCTCCCGCAGGGCTGCGACGCGGTGACCGCCGCGTCGCTGGCCGCGCTCTCCTACGACAGGGCTGCAGGTGGCGGCGCTGGAGGGGGCTCGTCGTCGCCGTCCATCGCGGGAGGGCCCAGGAGTCCGTTCGAGTACGTCAAGGGCGACGACGGGCGCACGGTCATCAAGGTCACGCCCGAGTTCCTCATCGGGTCCGTCACGGCCAGCGCCAGCAGGGCCGCCAAGGATGACGGTGGCGGCGCGGCGTGCGCCGGGGCGCTGTGCAGCACGCCCGAGCTGAGGAAGCACTACGAGCAGTTGGTGGGCGCCGCCAGGGGCCGCGCGTGGTCGCCGCGCCTCGACACCATCAAGGAGCGCAAGGGCAGGAGGGGCCTCGCCCTCGCGGCGGTCGTCAGCCCCGGCAGGCTGTCGCCGGTGGCCGTCACCAGGCTGCTCGGGCTCGACGCCTCCAAAGCAGAAACCAGGTAGCGATATCAGGCTGTACGTGTAGCTATAGCCTAGCAACCGGCCGGCTTAGAGCGCTGATCAATTGCATGAAAAAGGGACCTGATCCGATAGATGGAACTTGTCCAACATGTACAACTCCATGCTACCTACAGTAGCTAGCACTTGCATGGTTGAAGCAATTGGATGTGGAGGAAGGAATCGATTCTTGGAGGTCTCGATGGATAGATAGTTGAGTCGAGTCGAGTGCGCACGTAGACTTAGTTTTATTGTGTATAAATTGTCAAAAAAATGTGTTTGTTTGTAGGAGGAGGAAATTAAACTGTACAAATTATCTCAATCTGAAATACAAGGCAACTAGCATGCAGTGCCTTGCAATTATATATTTGCTCATACATAATGAGTACGAAAAAAAATCTATGCAACACCGTGGCACAGCACCCCATGTGCGATACCCTGTGATCACGCACTTATAGCTAGTTTGGATTCACCTGCTTCAAAGGAATAGCGGTTCAACTGCGTTGGTGGGGCCTGGAGACACGCGTCGAGCAATCATAGGGTGTCGCACGCGGGTGTCACCGACCACAAGGCTGCTACTACTGAACATGAAGGTGATGACGGTGAACCTGTTGATGGCAAGCAGCAGAAGCAGGCAAGGACCAGAAGGCCGAGCTCTCGCGTGTCTGGGCCTCAGTGGGTCAAGTGAGCACGAGCCCGAGCTGAAGGAAGCCCATCTCGCATCGGCCTAGTCATCTTTCCATTTACTTTTCCGTTGGCCCATGTAACGGGTGATCGGTTGCTAAGGCACCGATATGTATCGCGTCATCGTCTCAAGACGGACTTGGACTTGAACCTGAGAACAGAATCGTGCCTAAGTGGCCGGCGGCGAGCTCTCGGCACGGCCGGAGTGTCGATCTATGCGACGTTTTCGTCCCTAGTTATCTAATCGATCGTAGTCTGGTAACAGCGGGTGCTGTGTGATGGTGTTGTATAGAGTTTTTTTTGTTCCAATTACTACTACTTTGGATTTTGAATCGTGGTCGATCCAAAACCAGTGGCTGAATTAGGGGAGATTGAACGAACTCAATGCGTGCCCGGATGAAGCAAAGCAAAGCAATGCAAGCTTCACGAGCATGCTGTGCCGCGCCGTTGCACGTGTTCAACACTGCAGCACGTACATAGTACATGGAGTACAAGCTAGGAGTAGTTGTGATGCGCTAGCTAGAACAAGTTAGGCCTACAGCCTGTTCGTTTCGCTGGTTTATTGTGGCTGAAAGTATTGTTCGCTGGTTTGTTGTGAGAGAAAAACACTGTTGGATGGTTGCTGATTCCGCTGAATAGCTCAAACAAACAGGTGCTATTTGGTGCGCTAGCTCTACCAAAAAAAATGTGCCTTGATCATCAGGTATAGCAGATGAAATTAGTGCTCCGATCGAGAGAAATTAATCTGACTTGATCATATCTTGGAGTAGTAATTAAGCATATATATAGTGCTGTACAATCCGAGGGAAATTAATCTAACTTGTTCTGTAAGGGCATGTTGATCCATTATTAGCTGCTAATAGTCATCTTCTAACTAAAAGGTCACAACTAATATGGGCAAGTTTGGTCCCGCTAGTGAAATAATTGTTAGTTTTGTATTCAACTAACAATTAGCTAAACTATTACTTAGACCTTTTTGATCCAAGGAGATAATGATTAGCAACTAAGGCCCTGTTTGGTTTCTGAATCATCCAGTTTAACTCCCATCACATCAATGTTGTGGCAAATACATGGAGTACTAAATGTAGACTAATTGCATGCATGTCGGCACAGATTATGAGTAATTTACGAGACGAATCTATTAAGCCTAATTAGTCCAAAATTGGAAGGTTTTTGTCAAATAAGACGAAAGTACTACAGTGTTTGTTAAACTTTAACACATCTAACCAAACAGGCTCTAATTATTATCTCCTTTGGATCCGAACATAACCTAAATTTAATGGCCGGCCAGGCAACCTAGCTAATTTCGTTTAATTTTTCTGGGCGGTCTCTTGGTTCATCGTCTGACTGTCACGATATTGCAGCAACGCCATATATATAGTTCGTCCTGCGCCGGTTCAAAATTTGTCGCGCTCAAAGCATGTCTCGCTGACGTGCGGGGGGCATCGTATTTATAAATTGCATGTTATTTGTGTGTGTGGTGTGGGGTCCCCGGAGTGGGGGTGTGGGGAAAAGAAAAATTAAACAACCACCCGGTCGTTCCATGCTTAGTCAGCGCAGTGGGTTCCTTTGATTGAATCACGTGTATGTTCCGTGGTAGCTAGCTAGAGACCGGGTTCCGTGCTTAATTAGGTCGCCGGCCGCATATTAGTTGCGCCGTATTTTTACATGCATGCACTGTATATATCCGAATTAGTTAGTACGACCAGTCGTAGTGCTCGCTAGTCAATCTCTTGTGGATCGGAGCTACGTATGACGACGACGACATTGTTAATTTGGGGATTCCGTTTAATTTGACATCGACGTGCATGCACTGTGTTTTGTTTCGTTGTACATGTCGTGTGTGCGTGGGCGTACGTAAATCAAGTATAGACATGTCATCTACCACTGAATAAATTGCCCTTTTTATTCCTAAACCAAAATAAATGTAATAAAATGAAATGAAGCAACATGCCAGTCCCCAATAGTTTTAAAACTAAGGCCATGTTCGTTTGTCTTATAATCCGTATTTTTCAGCTTTTTTTAGCTGGAACAATGTTTTTCTCTCACAATAAATCAACGAACAGTACTTTCAACCATGACTTTTCAGTGAAACGAACGGGCTCTAACTGTTGGCTGTGTATGGGCATGCACAACAAACCTAAACCTCCATCATGCAAGTCATAAACTCATAAACGACATAATAAACTTAACAGCGTCATCATGAGTAGGGTCAATTGAATTTGGTTCCTGGTCTGATGATTAAAGTAGTCACTCACGTCGTCTAGGGCTGGGCGGCAACGATCGGATCGACACGCCTGCTGGATATCGATCGGTTGTTGCTTGTCGTACATATCGTACGTGTACTGGCGTACGTATGTAGGCAGTGCAGTGGTAGATGCGGCGCCTGCTGCCAAAGCCTTTTTTTTTTGTTATCTTTCCTAGGCTTGGTTTAGATTGCAACTTGCAATCTGGGCGACTATAGCACTTTCGTTTGTATTTAGCAATTAGTGTCCAATCATGGATTAATTAGACTTAAAAGATTCGTCTCGCAAATTACAGATAAATTATGTAATTAGTTATTTTTTTTACCTACATTTAGTGCTCTATACATGTGTCTAAAAATTGATATGATAGAGAGTGTAAAATTTTGAAATTTAGTATGTAACCAAAAAGGCCCTAGTCTGACCTGTGCGTCACGCGAGCACTTGGAGCAAGGTCGTATGCGCACGTACGCACGTTGTCTATGGAGCAAGAACGTGTGAAAAAACACAAATACGTTGTGCCACCGCCCGCCGGTCAGCAGCAAATTGAAGCAGCACGTGCTCTTGTTTCTGCTGCTGCCCGGTGGGCTTGTTCACAGCGGCTTCACCAACTGTGGTGAGCTGTTTCTTTTGCCAAATATTTATTTTTAAAAAAGTTTTATAGGTAAAGTTGTTTTTCTTCTTGTCTCGTAAATATATGAGTTCATATGAAGCTAAAAATAATAGTTTATTCTAGCTTCATCTCCCATTTGTTAGAATAGATCTCAACCGAATTGGCCCAACGGCCAACTAGGACCCTTTGACCACGTCCTGATCGGGGGTGCTCAGCCACACAAGGCTGGTGGACCCCCGTCGCGCAGGCTATATATATAGAAGGTGGGGTCAGGGCTCACTTCACGAGGTTGAACGTTGCCACACCCCACCGACCTCCCTAGTCCGATCGAGAGGGACGCCTGTAAGCGACGGGAAGTCCACCACCGTGGCTTCATCGACCCCGACGCCCACTGCCGCCGGGGACATCACTGCCACTCTAGCTCCGTCAAGCCCGAAGGCATGCACCACTACAACTCCTCTCCTCCCTCTCTGATGTTCTAGATCTCAACATGTTCATACTAAATGGAAGTAAAGTATCCGGCAGATCCACTCCTAGAAGTGAATGACCCACTGATCTATGCCTAAATGATGCGCTTTTTCTATCAATGGTATCGGAGCCGGTTTACTATTGTGTAGATCTAGATTGGGTAGAAAGAAATCACACAAAGAGAAAAGCATGTGACGGATTTCGATCCGAAAAGAGCAATCCCTAACCCTAACCCTAGAAAGGGAAAGGACAAAGAAGAATAGAGGACGACCAGGAAAAAAGGGGACCTACCAGGACCTCCTCACTGTCGTCGCTACCGCTGTTGAGCGAGTAGAAGGGCACCGCCGTTGTGCAGACAGAGATCCGAGCCGCCGGTTTGGAGGGTCACGCCATCGCGCGGCTTTCCACCTCGGGCTCGGGCCGAGGGCACCGCAATGCGTGGGTTCAGGGCACCACCGTGGTGCCACTCGACGGCGCCGCACGCGGCTCCGGCCGCACGCGTGCGCCGGCGAGAGGTGTCATGGTGGCGCCGCCATCTCGTGAGCTCGGGCCGCCATCGTCGTTGTCCCGCGGGGCTGACTGCTGGTGGCGCGAGGAAAGAACGAAAAGAGGAAATGAATAGAAGGAGGCCAGACTTGTTCCAGCACAGCTCCTCCTCGCCGGCACCGACGGGCACCGCGGCTGCCGCCGTCGTCGTTCGCTCGGATGCGCCGCTGGGAGAGAGAAAAAGAACAAAGGAAAGGATGGGGAAGGGGATAGAGAAAGAAAGGAAAGGGGAGCCCACCGGACTTGGTCCGGCGGAGCTTTCTCCACCATGGCCGCCGCCGCGGTTGCCTCTGTGGCCAAGAGAGAGGAAAGGCAAGAAAGAAATGGGATTAGGGTTTGTGACCCGGTCGGCAACATGGTTTTTGGTGCCGTCGGAAACGACGCCCTGTCGTCCGATTGGATCCAGCGGTTGAGCACGATCGGGCTTCTTCAGGCCCAGGCGGGAGTGGAGTTTCGCGGCCCAGGCCCAGGTTACGGCCTGGGCGTGGGGAACACGCGCGCTAGGCCGCGGCAGCTGCTGGGCCGCGCAGAAAAGCTAGGCTGCATTGGCGAGCTGGGCCACAGGCCATCTCAGTGCTCAGGCTGATTAACAGTAGACTTTGAGAATTATTTGATTATTATTTTCTGAAGCAGTTTTGAAGGAATTTTGTATAGTTTTCATCTCTATTCAATTTGATTCAACGGGATAAATTGTCAGAGAGTAGATGAGTATAGAGAAATGTTTTGAAAAAAAATATAGATGAATTTTGTTTTAAGAATTTTAAATGTTTCCACTGCAAAGGAAAAGAATAGTGTCTTCTCATTAAATCCGAACCAACGGAAGGATTTAATTTGAAGAGCAGTTACAATTATTCAATGAATGATGAAAAGATTATCCTCCAGTTAAAGTTAGAACCAATAGAAAAAAATTTTAATTGGAGAAATAGTCGGTTTATAGTTAAAATAAATTATAATATTATTATTTTCTGACCAACGTTGATGATAACAATATTATAAGTTTATTTATGAGTTTAAGTCTAAAGTTAATTATGATATTGTTATTTTCTGACCAACGTTGATAATAACAATATTATAATTCTATAAGTTTTATGTTTAAAGTTTAAATCTCTGATAAATTTTGTATCAAAGTGACCAATTTTCAGAGAATGGATAAGAAACAAGAGATGCTCCAGAGCGAGCAAAATATAATGTATTTTCATGTTTCCGCTGCAATAGTGATGATGATCTTCAAAATTAAATTCGAACCAACGGGAGAATTTAATTTTGAAGAGGGTTATAAGATAATTGAGTTTTCATATGTTAATTTCATTTCTGCCCAATGGTGATATGGAATTAATGTAGAAGAATATTGTTTTATTCTATTTCTGCCTAACGGTGATATAGAATAGAACATAAAGTTTTAAAAGTTTAATGAGCATTATTGTTGATTATTGATTAATGTTTTTAGATAAAAAAAACTTCATGTCTTTATTCTTGAAGGGTGAAAAGGAAATGAGTTGGGTACTTATGACTCAGAAGATGAAAAGTGTAATTTTTTGCAGAAAGAAGATCATTGTGTAAGGGACTGTGTTCTCTTTAAAGAATGACTTCAAAAAAACAGAATTCTAGGATATTGATCTAAGAAAAGAAATAGAACAATAAGAGCTTAGTTCAAAAGATGTCTTTTATGTACTCCTTATGAAGAAGAATTTAGTTTTAGTTTTTTAATCATCATGATTTGAAATGTAATAAGTGACATGTATGTTTAATTTGACCAACGTCGGATTAAACTTGTGTGTTAAAGTGTATTCAGATTTATTCTTAAATTTGATGATTGAATATGAGCCAATATTGACTTTTATGTCTCTTCAAGAAAATTATCTCGCATGGCGGAAAAATTTTTTGTGATAGTACCCGCATGACGAAAAAAGTTTGAGAAAATACCCGCATGGCGGAGTAAAGTTAGCATAGTATTTATGTTAATCAATCCTGTATGGCGGGAGAAATTTGACATAGTATTTATCCTGCATGGCGGGAGAAAGTTGTGATGACTCATGTGCTTTGAGTGTATTCCGTACATGGAGAAAAGTTTAGGGTAACTCTTATGCTATCCTAGTATAAGTTTAAGGAGAACAAAAAGTTATAGATGAACCTCAAGATAAGAATGACATGCAAGCGTGACTTGCGAAAGTATTAATGATAAAAGACTCTGTTGAGTTCTTGAAGTGAAATTAGAAAAAAGTACTCCCAATGAATTAAGAAATAATTTCATTTGCATGATGTAATCATGTGGATGAAGAAAGTAATCAAAGTTTCCTCATTCACAAGAGTTCTGAATAGTTTTTGAAATTGTGGTAGAAAAGTTCATACCACATTTCGAGGGGGGAAAATATGAGATCAATTAAGAAAGATATTTCCCCATACTTCAGACAATGTGATGCATACTAAAGTGATCTATAAAAGATGAATGAGATCGTCGGAGGAGTAAGACGGTCATAATAATGATACCCCTAAAGTAAAGAAATAGCTAAATTCCTAGACCTTTTTACAGTTCCAATAGAAAAATGGAATAGTTGGTCAGTATTCATATTGGACGCATTCAGAATTATTAAGGCAGTGCTAAATGCACCATATGAGTGTTAACAGATTAAACCCAAAATAAGAAAGTTTGAAGATGGGACAATCTGGGGGAGCATGGTACAAAGAAACTTAACTCCGCAAGGAGGATAAATAATGTAAACAATGATCTTTGTCTTTTAGCAATAAAAGTCAAGAAATGCTAGCAGCTGAGACCCCAAAAAGTCTCAAAGAATAAGAAAATCAGATATTTCTGATGACTATAAAGTCTATATTAGTGAAATTCAAATAGAGGGTAATTCCACCTAATTTGAAGAAGCCATGAGAGGCGTTCACTCGTCCAAGTGGCAAGAAGCAAAGAAAGATGAAATGGAATCGATAATACCAATAATATTTTGGGATCTAAAATAAATTCCTAAGGAGCCAAAACAGTAGGTTGTAATGGGTCTACACGACAAAATGTGACTCCAAAGGAAATATGTAAAGATGTGGAGCGCGACTTGAATCAAAAGATTTTGCGCGAAACGAATGCATAGATTACAATGAGTGCTAGTGGCACACTATGATCTGAGTTACATCATATGAAAGTAAAGATAGCATTTCCCAATGGGATTTGTATGAAAATGATTATGTGGCACAACTAAGAGGTTTTGTCATAAAAAGAAAAGAATGTAAGGGATGCCACCTATAGAAATCTCTTATGGACTAGAGCAAATATCTAGATAGTGGCATTTAAAGTTGAAGAGTCAATTAGAAATTTTGGGTTAAAGAGAATGAGAGGACAATTGTGTTTGTATAAAGTTATAGAATGGGAAATTTATTTTCTAATCCTGTATATGTGGATGACATCTTACTTGTTAGTAGTGATATCAATCTACTGCGTGAGAAGAAGTTCCTGTCCTCAAGATTCAATAAGAGAGTTCTCGATGAAATGTCTCTCGTTATAAGAATTGAAATTCGTCAAGATAGAAGAAAAGAGGTATTAGGACTATCGCATAGGCATGCTAAGAAAAGTTTTAAACAAATAAAGTACCTATGCGGGTAAACCTACGCCTGTTCCCATGGTCAAGGGTAATAGTTTTGAGAACTTTAGTGTTTCAAAAGGCAATGTGAGATTGTTATATATGGACGTCATATATGCTTCAGCTGTTGGAAGCTTAATAAGTACAAAGATAAGACCTTACCCTGACACAGTTCACGTATCCGGGTTGTTTTGGTAAAAGTCCAGTCCAGATATAGATCACTAGAATGGAGTTAAGAATATCGGTCTCATGCTAAGAAAGAAAGAACAAGTACTCTCAAGTAGTTGTGAGTACAATGTTGAATTTTGGCGAGATGTTTAGTGAAACCCACATAGTAGCTAACACTCGCAGTTGGAGTTTTATTGTGGAAAAGCTCTAAAGAAACAGTTTTAGTATCATCAGTGACGCAAAGTTATAGTATAGCATGATATAAGGCTGCGGGACAGGCAAAATGATTAAGTAAACTTATATCCAGAATTGATAATGGTTGTCAACAACAATAACCATTTAAGTAGTTTGGTCCTAAGACAATGGGTCAAGTGTGCTGCCAAACACATTGACATTAAAGTTATACGTTGTAAAGGAGAAAATCCAAAATCATACTAAAAGTATTAAACGTAAAGGTAACAAGCAAGTGCTTGCGGATCCGCTTACTAAAGGCTTACCACCCAGTGTGTTCAAAGAACACACAGTCGACATGGGTTTATGGTATAGCCTATGATTTCCGGACAATAAAGGACCCAAAGTTAAAGAATCTGTTTCAGATCAGAGATGTGTATTGTAGCTATTAAATCTATCGGTGACTGACCGTGACGATGAGGCATGCTCTATACACTGATTTGTGATGGAACAAATAAAAGTGAAAGCAATTAAAGTCAAAGTTTAAAGTTAAATGATAAGTTGAGATCAAGAGGGAGAATGTTAGAATAGATCTCAACCGAATTGGCCCAACGGCCAACTCGAACCCTTTGACTACGCCCTGATCGGGGGTGCTCAGCCACACAAGGCTGGTGGGCCCCCGTCGTGCAGGCTATATATAGAAGGTGGGGGCCAGGGCTCACTTCACGAGGTTGAACGTCGCCACACCCCACCGACCTCACTAGTCCGATCAAGAGGAACGCCTATAAGCGACGAAAAGTCCACCGTCGTGGCTTCATCGACCCCGACGCCCACTGCCGCTGGGGACGTCACTGTCACTCCAGCTCCGTTAAGCCCGAAGGCATGCACCACTATAACTCCTCTCCTCCCTCTCTGATATTCTAGATCTCAACATGTTCATACTAAATGGAAGTAAAGTATCCGGCAGATCCACTCTAGAAGTGAATGACCCACTGATCTATGCCTAAATGATGCGCTTTTTCTATCACCATTATGTGAGCCCCACTGTACACAGAAGACTCTCTTTTGCCCCGGCAGAGAGAGAGAGCACGCGTGACGAAGGCGATAGGGCGCGGCTCACCGGTGAGCAGGGGCGCGGCCGCCGGGAAGCAGGTGCGTGGCCGCCGAGGAGCCCAGGGTGCGCTGCGGGGGCAGCGCGGCTCGCCAAGGCGTGGCCGCCGGAGTGCGGATCGACGAGGGCACGGCTCGCAGGGGCTTGGCCCGCCGGGGGGCGCAGCTGCCGGCGGCGTGGCTCGCCGCGGGCTTGGCCGCTGCGGAGTAGCTCGCCGTGGGCACGGCTTGGCCGGGCGCGGGCCGCCGGGAGGGGCCGCCGTGGAGGGCGCGCTCCGCCGGGAGAGGTGCCGCGTGGGGCGCGCGCCGCCGTGGAGGGCGTGCTCCGCCGGGAGAGGCGCCGCTGTGGGGGCGCGGTCCGCCGTGGAGAGCGCGGGCCACTGGGAGATGTGCCGCTGCTGGGGCGTGGACCGCCGGGAGGAGCGCCGCCATACGCGTGCTCGGGCGCAAGGTCGCGCGGCTCGCGGCGTTGCCTTGCGAAGATGCTAGATGCGTATGTACGAAGAAGACGAGAAAATAAAAAAGAAAAATAGAGATGAGGGTATTAAAGAATTTTATTCCTCTTGTTTGCTATGTGAAGTTGATTTGCTAAACATTTTTTTTTCAAAACAGCTCAGCTTCAGCTATAAAGCTGCTCATAAAGCTATTTTGCAAAAAAAAAATAACTTCACTAATGAAGCTGAGCTGCACGATAAGTTATTTTATAACCAGCTGTATGGTAATATATATATATATATATATATATATATATATATATATATATATATATATATATATATATATATATATATATATATATATATATAGTTTCAGTTTTGCTCTGTAATGTCCAAAACATCATGCATCCACTGAAAGAAATGGTCCTTTTCACCCAATCTCAAGTATTCACATAGTCCGATTTTTCTTCCATCCTGTGTAAACCCATAATATCTTTAGTTTGTTCTACTCGACTTTTAAAGCCATTTGTTTGTTACATCATGGTGGTTTCGTTAACGTTGCGCAACATAAGTTGACTTACATGGCCAAGTCCACCGCGAGAGGGTAAATCAGTTCATGGTAAATTGGGCTACAAATATTTTTAAAACAAATATCTAATACTTTAAAAAAAAGATATTAAAAATACTAAGACCTAATTTAATCTTTACAAGATCGTAAGAAAGCTGTTTTTAGCTTGAAAAATACAAAATCGGCTTTACATGTTCCCTAAAATCATGCTCTATATTATGATGCGTAGCTTGTAATCATTTAAATCTTCTATTGTTTCCTTTTGGTATTTTTTTTTACTAGTAGATACTCTTGTTATTTATTATAATTCGTCTACATTGATGACCCAGACTACGTACAAATTCAAGTAACTTTGACCACAACACAAGTGTCACATAACCACCTCATACATGATCCTATTTAGTGTGAACACAAGGGCCACCCCATGTTGTCTACGCTTATTAACAAGATCATATATATAGGATCAAGTGACATTTGTACTCATACTAAATAGGAACAAATATGAGATGGTTGTGAAATTTTTATTGTCATAAAAATCATTTGACCTTCTACATAGTTTGGACCATTATTATTAGCTAATTATAATAGATAATGAGAGTATCTACTAGCAAATAAACACCAAATGGAACAACAAAAGATTCAAATAAGTCCAACCTATGCATTAGAAGACAAAGCATGTTTTTCTAAAAAATCTAAACTTGTTTCATTTTTCAAAGTAAAATAAATTTTCTTTGAATTTTCTAATACTAAACCATGTTTTAGGATTTTTGTAATTGTATAATTTTTCTAAAGATGTATTTGGATAATTTTGAAATAAAATAACTTCTTGTAATTATCAATGGTTGAATAAATTGGATAAATGTTTGGTTTGTTGCTTAGATTACTTCATCTAACTAGGGAACAATCCAACAAAACAAACCCTTAATTTCAAGTGCGCGTAACTTTGTCTAATTACTTAATTAGGCAACAATCGAATAATCCACACCTCTCCAGTTTCTTTTTTTATTGGATCTAACTTGAACGTATACAACCCACACGCTCCACACTCACACCACACGCACACACGCGTGCGCATACGTACACACGCAAAGAAGAGATCGGAGGCGTCGCCGCCTCCCGTGCACGGAAAATGTTTAGTACCACCGAACACGCAGTGTGCGTGTATCCTAAAATTTCTAGAAAAATTCTGAAAAAAGATACGATCACCAGGATTTAGCGTCCCACTGAACAGACCTACCACTGGACCACGGGCCCGTTCACAGACATCTCCAGTTTCTAAGTGCGTGGCAGGTGCAGGTATTCGCCTGTCAGGGCAGCAAGCAAACATACTGGATATGGCGCACACCACGGAGAGATCATCGTGTACTAACCCACGAGGCCGCACGAAGCCACGAACCAAAGGGAAGGCCTGGCGAAGCCCAACATGGTGGCCCGTGAAGCACTGAATGGCTGCAAACGGGCCACAAGAGCCCCGGTGGCCGACGAACTTTCATGTGCACGGCCTGCTTTGCTACTCAAACCACAAACAGAAACAGTCAGATATCTAACAGACCTAGACGCATAACAGATCAATCAATAGATCATCCGGATTTAGGGGACGAGCAGATCTCAGGCACCAACATTACGGCTAGTAAAGGGTTCAACGAAACCCTTATATACGTTACTCATACAACTACAAGCCTACAAACCAGCCCGGAAATTTTTACTCTAGCAGCACACAATTCACAAGGATGGGTCACTGGCTTCACGACCGCGATCCTTGGTACTGCCTCTGTATATTCACCATCCTCACTTCGTCACCTCAACACCGATCCGCTCGGCGACCTGCATCAAGAAGAGCGCACCAGCAAAAAAAACAGAGGTCAGGATGGAGTCAGCGCTCATTCCCAAAGAAAAACGGTTTTTTTTTTTTGATTCATACCATTATAATTTTCGAACTTTGGAGAAACACCATTACTATTTGCCTATTTTAAAGCATACCATTACAATTCTTCGTTTTCCACAAGAATGCCACATAATACGTATAGAGACGACTTGAGCCCAGCTACAGGCGTATACGAATATGTATACTTCATTGCAGCCCCTCTCCCCTATCGTTGACGTGTGGGCCCCACTTGTCATCTTCCTCTTCCTCCTCTCATTTTCCCATGCTGAGCCACCTCCACCAGAGACCATGTCGAGCAGCAGCAGTAGCACGCCGGCTGGGAGCTCCATGCCGGTTGGGAATCACGAGCTCGCCATCGGGGCCAAGGGCTGCAGCAGCACGCCGGAGCAGCAGCAGCTCTCCATTGACAGGGCCACGAGCTCCACGCCGGCTGGGAGCTCCGCGCCCCGCCCGGGCCGCGAGGTCCGCGCCGACCACGTGCTCCGCGCGCCGCCCGGGTCGCGAGCTCCGCGCCAGCCGCATGCCCACGTGCTCCGCGCGCCGCCCAGCCCACGAGCTCCCCACGCCGGCCGCGTGCTCCGCTGGCCACGTGCGCCCCACTGCAGGCCGCTCGCCCGGGTGCTGCTGCTGCTGCTGCTCGGCGAGCTCCCCGGCCGCGTGCTGCTGCTGCTGCTCGCCATAGCCCAGGCCACGAGCTGCTCGCCACCGCCCAGGCCGCGTGCTGCTGCTCGCCACTGCCCAGGCCGCGTGCTGCTGCTCGCCACTGCCCAGGCCGCGTGCTGCTGCTCGCCACTGCCCAGACCGTGAGCTCCCCGGCCGCGTGCTGCTGCTGCTGCTCGCCATCGACGGCACCGGATGCAGCTCAGCAATGGAAGATGGCGAGAGGAGGAAGAAGATGACAAATGGGGCCCGCGCATCAGTGATAGGGGAGAGGGACTGTAATGAAGTATATGTATTTGTATACGCCTGCAGCTGGGCCAAGTGGTCTCCATACGTATTCTGTGGCATTCTTGTGGAAAACGAGTAATGGTATGCTTCAAAATAGGCGAACAGTAATCGTGTTTCTCCAAAGTTCGAAAATTATAATGGTGTGAATCCAAAAAACCTAAAAACAAAATAGGTAATAAGGGCACTCCCAAAGCAAAAACCACCATAGTTTCTATGGACATTAATTGCACTGCCACCTAAGCGTTTTGCTGATGTGGCAAGGTAGTTATTGAAGAGAGAGAGCAAAAAATCATAGAAACCGGGTCTAAGTTAGAAATCATGTCTACACGAGAACCAAGACATGAAGGAATGTGATTGGTAGAGAATTGAGAGAGAATGTATGTGATTGGATAAGAATTGTTCCGTAAAAACTATCCATTGAGACCCTAGTTTCTATATATAATATCTATAAAAATTAATAGATATAGAAACGGCTAGCATTGGGACTGCCCTGAGGGAGGGACACAAAGCTCTTGGCATGCTGCGTTGCTGCGGCTGGTCTTATCCAAACCTACAAATCTACAATGCCCACCCCCAAGAACACCAAGACGCATCCATTTCAAGTGGTGGAGACAGGCCACAAAATGTCCGTTCTTTCTAACATAAATTACATTTTGACGTGTCGATCCGTTCTGGACTGTTCTTTGGCCACAGACAGGCGTGCTGGACCACAAACCATTTCCCCTGTGGAACATGACAGACCTGCCGTACCTCCAGCAATCAATGCTACCCACACAGCACACGCCAGTGCAGTGCAGCGCAGCGTGCCCACAATTATCCTTACTGTCACTAGTTCAATACCGATCATGACCATGCTCTGATGCTGGAATCTATTAGCTCGCTGTCAAGATAGACCTCTAGAACAAAGGTGTCAAGAATAAATAGAAATACCTCCTTGAAGGAGCGAACATCGCTGCCCCAGAGCCAAGCATCACAGCCTGCATCTCTGGCTCCCCATATATCGTTTCTACGATCATCACCAACATGCACAGCTTCTTCAGGCTTCACACCTAAGAGCTCACAAGCCTTCAAAAATATTATTGGATTTGGCTTCTCTGCTGCAACCTGATAGTATAGGTTGGAAACAATCGCATTATGAGATATCAAAAAAAAATCAAACTGAATATCCACCTTTTTAATAGAAAAAAGAAGCACTACATCACTAGATCACAGTAGCAGTAGGTAATAGTATATAATACAAACATGAAAACTTGGAATTGCAAGTACAAGATTTCTGCAACGAAGCCATCTGTTTTTAACATAAGTAGAAGAAATGACAAGACATGTAAACAAACCTCTGCAGAGACTGCAACTGCATCAAACCAGTGGTCACATTTCAAGACCTGCAGAAGTGGCCGTAGACGGGTATCAAAATTGGAGACAACAGCAGTTTTAACACCAGCTTTCCTTAAAGCTTTAAATACATTTTCAGCATCAGGATCAACAAACTTCCAGGCCTAGCAAGCATAAAAAGCTTCTCATTAGTCCAGCTGAAGTCAGAGACAACAAAGAATGTTCTTCTGCTGACTACACAGTTAATCTAACCTTTTCTGTCATAAAGTACTGATAAAGTTCCTCAAAGTATTGTGCATCTGAACAGCCTGTAGAAGAAGTGACTATGTGCTGCCAAAAGGGTCTCCCATCATCCACATACCTGGTCAATGTTGGTATAGTAACTTAATCTCGAAATGGATCAATGATAATATATAGAAGGCGTTCTACAACAACAACAACATAGCCTTTTATCCCAAGCAAGTTGTGTTAGGCTAGAGATGAAACCCAAAAGATACGATAAACAGAGAGACACATAAAGGAACATAAAGGGCACAAGACAAAAAGAGGTCACGGTTCAGGCACGTTGATTGCCAATCTCCAAGCGCTCCTGTCCATAGCTAAATCCTTGGAGATATTCCACTCCTTAAGATCTCTCTTAATGGATTCGTCCCAAGTTAGTTTAGGTCGACCTCTACCGCTCTTTACATTATCGGGCCGCTTTAGAACTCCACTACGCACCGGCGCCTCAGGAGGCCTCCGTTGGACATGTCCAAACCATCTCAACCGATGTTGAATCAATTTCTCCTCAATTGGTGCCACCCCAACCCTATCCCGAATATCGTCGTTCCAGACTCTATCCCTCCTTGTGTGCCCACAACACCAACGCAACATACGCATCTCCGCAACACTCAATTGTTGCGCATGTCGCTTTTTTGTAGGCCAACACTCAGCACCGTATAACATCGCCGGACGAATCGCCGTCCTATAGAACTTACCTTTCAGCTTCTGAGGCACCCTTTTGTCACAGAGGACGCCAGAAACTTGACGCCATTTCAACCAGCCGGCTGAAATTCTATGCCTAACATCTTCATCAATGTCTCCATCCTTTTGTAGCATCGACCCTAAATACCGAAAAGTATCCTTCTTGGCCACCACTTTCCCATCGAGGCTAACGTCTCCCTCCTCATGCCTAGTCGCGCTGAAATCGCACCTCATGTACTCGATCTTAGTCCTACTAAGTCTGAACCCTTTCGACTTTAACGTGTGTCTCCATAGAAGGCGTTCTAGAAGGAAAAAAAAAGATACTTGAGAGAAATATCAGGAGTATAAAGTACTACAGCACAACATGGATAGCACAACATGGATAACAATAATAGGGAATGGGTTCACAAAGATAACATAAACAAAAAGAGTAAATAAATAGCATTATATGTGCATGGTTTCTGTTTATAAATACAAGGGTACTGCCATAAGTAATCGCAAAAGAAAAAAAATGAGCACAAGACGAAAAATGAACCCATGTTTTCACAAAACAAGTGTGATTTGTGAAAACAACCAATCAACTCCCTAATATCCATAGGGGTGGCTTTCGACTTGATTGTTTAAGCAAGCTTCTCAGTTCAAATTAGCATAAAAAGCAACAGCTGACAATGGCAAGGAAACAATATGCAAGTCAATATTTTTCTAAATAATCTCATGGTTGGACAAACAAAATCGAAACAAAGATAAATCCAAATTTGTGCAAAGTGCAACAATGACCTAAGTTGGTAGCGCACTGGTTTCTTCAAACAATATCTGCTGGTAACTTTGAAGAGGGCCCATTTATCAACAAAACATCCTATGCACATAAGTACATAGTACCAAGTATGGGGAAAAGAAAAGAACATGGAGCTAGACTAAATTCAGTGTAAGGTTCTGATCACACTATCTATTAGGGAACACAACAAATAAATGTGTTTACATGAATTATGAGAACATGAAAATATGGCATAAAAGTAAAGAAATATACAAAGTCAGTGATTTAGTGCACAACAATAAACAAATCAAACCATAACTCCACTCCAATTGTAGAACATGACAATAATAAGAACAAACAACAATATAGTCTTGCTCTAATACGCAAGCATTGACTACTCACCAACCATAAAAAAATTTTTTGAGCATCCATAAAAGGCAAACCTAACTATATGTCTATATGTCCATGGAGACGTAAATATATGGAAGCCTCACGAAGCAACCTTTTTTTGTGAAATTGACCTTAAAATATGCAGCTTGATACTAAAATAAGCAAACCAGAAAAATGACAAAGTACTGCAATAGCACGCCTCAACTAACCGCGACACTATTTTCAATCTTCCTTTTTTTCCCCCCAATTTGTCATCATTTGCAAATCTAGGGCTTCTATAGTAAGTAACAGCTGAACTGGGAGACGTTATTTATACAAGTGACAAGGATGTCGTGTACTATAGGAGTCAGCATGTGTAAAATGTAATTTTGCGCACATGAATGGCACCCATACACCAATTTTCATGCAGATTCGTATGGAGTTGACAACACAGAGACTTGGACAAAGTCAGACCAATTAAAAAGAGGAGAAATCTCCAATGTCAGCGAATTGACCTCTCAGCTAATGAGCTTGCATCAGATCACCAAACACTCGCTGTGTTTAGCCAAAAATAACACGCAGACAGGAAAAAGAAAAGTATGGCATGTCATGGGCAGCCAACAGGCTGCCGCCGGCCCAATAGGCCCAAGCGTCAGTAGCTTAGCCGTCAAGTTAGGTCAAGGGTGCTTAGCCACCAAGTTAGGTCTAGGGTTAGTCCCCTCTCTATATAAAGAGAGGCACGTCTGTCATTTGGGGGTGGAAAAGGAATAATGAAGAAACAATTCTAGTCTCCCTCAATCTCTCAAACTCTTGGCAAAGTATAAGGCCAATTCTAGTCTCCCTCAATCTCTAAAGCTCTTGGCAAAGCATAAGGCCTAGTTATCTCCCAAATATCGATCTACATAACACCTGGTATCAGAGATCCAGTCGATCCTCATCCCCCATCCATCGCTACCACAACCAGATCGAGAAACCACCACCAGCCGCCTGCCCCATCGGGAAAAAAAAATCCCCACCGCCACGTCCAGCACCACTTCCACCGTCGACCGCCAGAGCCCGAGGCTCGACCTATCCCATTGCTGTCGTCACCGCCTCTGGTCACCATCGCCGACGGACCAGATTCCCATCAAGATCAACATCTGCTCCACTACGCCACAGAAGAAGGTGCCATCAAGCTATCCAGCTCGAGGGCGAGCTGGGTCTCCAAGGGCGGGGGAGATGTCATGGGCAGCCAACAGGCTGCCGCCGGCCCAATAGGCCCAAGCGTCAGTAGCTTAGCCGTCAAGTTAGGTCAAGGGTGCTTAGCCACCAAGTTAGGTCTAGGGTTAGTCCCCTCTCTATATAAAGAGAGGCACGTCTGTCATTTGGGGGTGGAAAAGGAATAATGAAGAAACAATTCTAGTCTCCCTCAATCTCTCAAACTCTTGGCAAAGTATAAGGCCAATTCTAGTCTCCCTCAATCTCTAAAGCTCTTGGCAAAGCATAAGGCCTAGTTACCCTAAAATATCCATCCCCATAACATGGCACAACAGATATACAGGTATCAGACCAGATTTGATAAATTGTCAGTAAGTGGCAACGTTTATATATACCAGAAATGTATACCTGAGACGTGATCCACCCCATGGTTTCTCATATGCCCGCCGGTACCTCATCAAGATCTCATCTTCCGAGTACTTCACTCCATACTTCTCACCAATGCTCTTATACACCTACACAGAGGGAACACACGATTAACAATTCAGAATAGAAACTTTTACAGACAAATCTCTGTCAACCACAGAACCCATATGAAGGCAGTGTAAAATTCAGGCCCGACAATTCAACCCAAGCTGCAATGATGAGAAGAGAACCTATCGTGCCACCAGAGGACAGCCCAGTAACCACCCAGACTCCACATCACAGTATGACACCTACGCTCGGAGGAGAACGTCCACTAACGCAGGCACGCAGCGAGCCGGTAGAAGAGAACGAAGCGGGACTGGCCGAGTGGGTGAGGGGAATGATGTCCTACGGGCAACGGTGCTGACCTGCGCGGTGGGCTGGGCGGGGACGACGAGGGTGCCGACGGCGTCGACGAGGAGGGCGCGGTGCGTGACGTCGCCGTAGATGGACTTGCGGTAGTCGTAGTACTCCCGCGCCGCCGAGAGCTCCCACCCGGCCCCGGCCCCCTCCACCTCCTCCTTGTCCTTTCTGCTCTCCGTCTCCGCGGCGGACGTCGTCCCCAGGCGCCGCTGCGGCCACCGCCCTCCTCCCACAAGCTCCGCTGCGCGCGCGCGCGCCCGCGCCGCCGCCGAGCGCAGCGTCGTCGGCGCCGCCATTTCCGCGGCTGCGGCGGCGGTGGATGGATAGAGGTGGGGGCCCAGGGTCGCGTCGCGGGGCTTGGCGGTTGGCGGGCACCAGGAAGAGAAATGTGACGAGCAGCAGCGGCGGCGTCGGGGTGGAGATGTCAGATGTGGTGCGCGGCGAGGCGTGGGCGTGAGAGGTGGCGTCTGCGGTGCTCTTTCCGTAAATCCTGGGTGTGCGGTGTGCCTGCTGCCCAGAGTAGTGTGCATCAGCATCGCATCGGGTTTTCGGTGGGTTTTTTTTTTGAGAGATTTCGGTGGGTTTTTGGACCACAAGAACCACACCACACGGGACCTTCTGGAAACAGCCCATCATTCTGTTTCAGCTGAACCTCTTGAATCATTATCTCAAAAAATGATACGTAAGATTGAATGATGATGGTGATATGTGTAAATTGTCCGTTCTTTTTATCTCAAAATGCTACGTATATTTTATTAATGATATTGTCGGTACCAACAGTACGGGGGTACCCGCCCCTATCGCCAAAAAAACTAACACAACCGAAACCACAATAAAAGATAGCCCGCCTCAACCGCGTACCCAGTCAGTCTCGTGCGAGGCCCGCTCGACGGGGCGCCTCGACCGCGCCCCGGCTCCGACTCGTACGAGGCCCGCTCGATGAGGCACCTCGACCGCGCCCCGGTTCCGACTCGTACGAGGCCCGCTCGACGGGGCGCCTCGACCGCGCCCCATCCCGTGCCGCAAGGTACCTCGACGGCGCTCCGACCCGCGCGAGGCTCGACCGCCCGCTGGGGAGAACTCCGACTCGCGTGAGCCCGGACCGAGCACCTCGATACCTTTTCTTTGCCTACCCCAAGACAAAAGCCGTAGCATTCAATGCGGTTACCCACTACCACCTACCGGCATGGCTGCGGCCAGGATCGACGTGGGAACAATACCCGTGTCAGATCTCACTGTTTTTACCGCCATCCCGTGATGGGAGGTGAAACCCGTCACTATACCCACCTTACCGCGCACTGTTCACCATCAATCACCCTCGAGGGAGGATCAGACAAGGCCCGTTCTCCGCGATATGGGGGATTCGGCCTTATCCATCCGGCCTCGATCCGGCCTCGACCCGGCCTCGACCCAGCCCCGACGCTCGACTTAGTTCAAAAGACGGTATGGCATGGCGCTCTGGGTCATTTCGCCATCTTGTCTCCCACAACGTCAGGGTGCGCAGGGATGGCCGGCCATTCCCAAGGCACGTCGCTACAGTCAACTCAACAGGAATCGACAAAGCATCACCTCAAGGCTCCCCGTCGTCTTGGCCTCCCCTCACCCTATAAAAGGGCAAGCCAGGATTTGACGGAAGGGAGGAAGACAGAACAAAAAAACACAAAACAGAAGATCGACATCTTAAGCAACCGCCTTTTCCCTCTTTTCTCTTTGAGACTTGGGCTCGACACCCTCTCTCGCATGCTTGTAACCCCTACACGAGCACCTCGGTGCAAGGAAATATAAACATCTTCCCCCGCTGGACGTAGGGCCTTCTTTTGCCCGAACCAGGATAAACCCCCGTGTGTTCTCCTTGCATCACCATCCAGAAAAGAGACATGCAGCATTTACTCGTTGGTTTAGGACCCCCTCGGGTCCGAACACCGACAGTTGGCGCGCCAGGTAGGGGATCGCTGCGTGAAAACATCGCTTTCTCGCCTTTCTTCCTGGATGGCTAACCCCGAACGCCCTATCCCGTTGGCCACGGTGATCTGGTTCGGAAGTTTGGAGTTCATGTCGCTCGGCTCTGGCTACGACATGGTCCTACTTCCGCCCAGGCACCCAACCGACGAGGACTACGAGCTCTCCCAGCCCGGGGGAGCAATCCACCGGCACCGTCGCTCCAGGCGGGCGCGGGCCGCCCGACGACGACGAGCCCGGTATAGCCACCGTCTTCACCTCGCGGAGGGTGATGGGGTCCCCCGGTCCGGCACCCCCCAGCCAGGCGTCAGCCTAGATCTCCTTTTGGAAGGTTTGGGAAGGACGAGCTTGGCTGAGGGTGACATGCCGACGGAAAATCCCGCCGCTCCCCCGTCCGGTGAAACACCACTGTCCGGAGCGTCCATTTCAGCACGGACAGCGACATCTTCATCACCATTCCCGTTTGGGCTAGACTCGGCTGCCCGGGTGTACGCATCCTCCGTGAGCACCCGCATGAGTGCTTATGAGGAACTCCTCGGGCACCATCTACGCTCCACTCTGGACCTCGTTGCGTCCACACCGGCTTCTGATTATCGGGACTCTACGGAGACACTGGAAACAGAGCCTCGTGTGACTGCTTCTTTACGTCGCCGCCTCAGTGACGATTGGCAATGGCCGCACATTCCCCCGTCATACTACTACTTTGGCGCTCCTGACTCCGACTCAGCTGATGACACCTATGATCCGACCCGCGAGTGCTTCAACATCGACGTTGAAAGCACTTCGGAGTCAGAGGACGAAGAGCCAGTCGAAGGAAGGCACACGCCACCTCATGTCGAGCTTCCTGCCGAGCGAGACGAGCCTCAGTTCCTTGCGAATCAAGGAGCGCAGCTCGAACAGATTCGCGAGTTGCAGGACATGCTTGACGAGGAACGAGAAAACCTGGATCTACTCCAACAAACCCTCGAGCGTGAGCGTGCAGAACACGCACTTGGTGGGAGAGCTCGCGAGAGAGCTCACGACGTTTACCGTCGCATCGACGAGGACCGGGCGGACGACCCCCCGGTTTTCGCCCGAGCCAGCCAGAACGTCGTCGCCGCCGCCATGCTCCTCCGCAACATGCCCGAGCCATCAAACCCCGACGCCCGTCGGGCTCAAGATGAAATCTGAGAACTCCTCGAGACCACCGCCATGCAGCAGGCCGAGAGCTCTGCCTCGAGGCGACGCGAGGCAGCCTCGGAGCGGAACCTCGAACCTTTCCGACAGGAGAGAGAAGCCTCGGTTCACCCCGAGCCTGCCCGGCAAAACCGGGTAGCACCGGCCCCTGAGCCCACTGGCAACGACCACGAGCCTCGAGACACCCGCGGCAACATCGTCGAGCGCCGCACGCGCAAGCACGGTGATGGTGTGGCTCGAGGCTACCACGTCCACAGGGGTGGACGCTACGACAGCTCGAAAGATCGTAGCCCTTCACCCGAGCCCCCGGGTCCTTGGGTCTTCAGTAAGGCAATCCGTGAGACGGTGCCCCCGGCTCGGTTCCGCCCCCCACGACTCTCACCAAGTACAACGGCGAAACCAAACCCGAACTTTGACTCACCGATTTCCGCTTGGCGTGTCAGTTGGGCGGGGCCACCGACGACCGGGTCATCATTCGACAACTCCCCATGTTCCTCTCCGACACCGCCCGAGTCTGGCTCGAGGATCTCCCACCTCGGCAGATCCACGACTGGGATGATCTCGTGAGGGTGTTCAAGGGAAATTTCAAGGGGACCTACATGCGCCCCCGGCAACTCGTGGGACCTCCAGAGCTGCAAGCAGAAACCAGACGAATCCCTCTGAGACTACCTCTGACGCTTCTCCCGGCAGCATACCGAGCTCCCCAACATCACCGACTCCGACGTAATTACGACCTTCCTCTCTGGCACCACCTGTAAGGAGTTGGTACGAGAATTAGGCCGTAACACCCCACTCACTGCCAACAGATTGATGAACATCGTCACCAACTTTGCCGCCGGCGAGGAGGCGGTTGGTGCAATCTTTGGCGGTGACTCGGAAAGGGGGGAGCAGAAGGTCGATGATCCCGCGAGTTCCACCCGAGGCCCCAAGAGAAACAACCGTAAGAAGAAGAAAGGCCAGCAGGGCAAGCTCGAGGCCCCGGCCGACGAGCTCGTCGCTGCTACCGAGCACAAGAAACCTCGAGGCCCCCCCGGCGGGGGCGTCTTCGACAAAATGCTCAAAGAACCGTGTCCCTACCATAAGGGACTCACTAACCATAACCTCGAGGATTGTCACATGCTGCGCAGGTACTTCGGGGGTGCCGGTGCCAAGAAGGACGACAAGGAGGACCCTAAGGGTGACAACAAGGACGGGGAATTTCCCGAGATCCACGACTGCTTCATGATCTACGGAGGGCCCTCGACCTGCCTCTCTGCGCACCAGCGCAAGCGAGAGCGGCGCGAGGTCTTCTCCGTACAATCGGCAGTGCCCCGCTTCCTTGATTGGTCCACGGTGGCCATCACTTTCGACCGTGACGACCACCCAGACTACGTCCCCAACCCGGGGGTCTATCTGCTCGTTGTTGACCCCGTCATCGCCAACACACGCCTCACCAAGGTGCTCATGGACGGCAGAAGTAGCCTCAACATCATCTACTCCCAGACCCTCGACCTTCTGGGGGTCAAGAGAGCGCGCCTCCAACCTAGCGTCGGGGGCTTCCACGGAGTCGTGCCAGGGAAACGGGCGGAACCCCTCGGGCGGGTCGATCTGCCTGTTTGTTTCGGCACACCGGCCAACTTCAGAAAGGAGACTCTCACTTTCGAAGTGGTCGGATTCCGTGGAACGTACCACACTATCCTGGGATGCCCATGCTACGCTCGGTTCATGGCGATCCCGAACTACACCTACTTCAAGCTCAAAATGCCGGGTCCAAACGGTGTCATCACTGTAGGGCCCTCATATGAACATGCCTACGAGTGCAACGTCGAGTGCGTCGAACACGGCGAGGCTATTTTGGAGTCGGCAATCTTGGTTGCAGACCTCGACGGTCTTGCCAATGCTATTCCCGACCCAAAACGCCATGTCGGCAGCTTCGAGCCCGCCGAGGATGTCAAACTCGTACCCCTCGACCCCGCTGATCCTAAGGGAAAGGCACTGAGCATCAGTGCCACCCTCGATCCTAAATAGGAAGCAGTGCTCGTCGACTTTCTCCGTGCAAACGCCGACATCTTTGCATGGAGTCCCTCAGATATGCCGGGCATACCCAGGGAAGTCGTCGAGCACGCCTTGGAGATCTGGGCCGGATCCAAACCGGTGAAGCAACGCCTGCGTCGCTTCGATGAGGAGAAGCGCAGGGTCATCGGCGAGGAGATACATAAACTGTTGGAGGCCGGGTTCATCAAGGAGGTTCATCATCCCGAGTGGCTAGCTAATCCTGTATTGGTTAGGAAAAAGAATGGGAAATGGAGGATGTGCGTAGACTATACCGGTTTAAATAAAGCATGTCCAAAAGTTCCCTTTCCTTTGCCACGCATTGACCAAATCGTTGATTCCACTGCGGGATGTGAAACTCTCTCATTCTTAGATGCATACTCCGGCTACCACCAAATCAAAATGAAGGAGTCCGACCAGCTCGTGACTTCATTCATCACCCCATTCGGCATGTATTGCTATGTTACGATGCCCTTCGGTCTCCGGAACACAGGGGCAACGTACCAGCAATGCATGCAACATGTTTTCGGAAAGCACATTGGGTCGACCGTCGAAGCTTACGTCGATGACATCATGGTTAAAACCCAACAAGCCGACGATCTGGTCAGCGACCTCGACGTTGCATTCAAGTGCCTCAGGGCAAAAAACATCAAACTCAATCCAGAGAAATGTGTCTTCGGCGTCCCACGAGGTATGCTTTTAGGGTTTATCGTATCCAAACGCGGCATCGAGGCCAACCCTGAAAAAATCTCTGCGATAACCAAGATGGGCCCCATCCGAGATCTAAAAGGCGTACAGAGGGTCACAGGTTGCTTGGCGGCACTCAGCCGTTTCATTTCGCACCTTGGCGAAAAAGCACTCCCTCTGTACCGTCTCTTGAAGAAATCGGACCATTTTTCCTGGAACCTTGAGGCTGAGGAGGATCTCACGAAACTCAAAGCCACCCTCTCTAACTCACCGATCCTCGTCCCTCCAACCCCGGGGGAGCCACTCCTACTCTATGTCGCCGCGACATTACAAGTAGTCAGTGCTGCCCTGGTTGTCGAGCGGGCCGAGGAGGCACGTACCTTGCTCGTCCAGAGGCCGGTCTATTTCGTTAGCGAGGTGCTCTCAGAAACAAAGTGTCGATACCCACAGATCCAGAAACTGCTATATGCTGTCATCTTGACGCGGCGCAAGCTCCGACACTACTTTGAGGGTCACCCGATTACTGTGGTTTCTTCTTTCCCCTTGGGAGAGATAGCCCAGAACCGGGAAGCCTCGGGTAGGGTTGCCAAATGGGTGGTCGAACTCATGGGCGAGACATTGTCCTATGCACCACGAAAAGCTATCAAATCACAGGTGTTAGCAGATTTTCTAGCTGAATGGACTGATACACAACTCCCCCCTGCACAGCTTCGGGCGGAGCTGTGGACCATGTACTTCGATGGGTCATTAATGAAAACGGGAGCAGGCGCGGGCTTGCTCTTCGTCTCACCCCTCGGGATTCACATGCGCTACGTCGTTCGGCTTCATTTCCCTGCGTCTAACAACGTCGCCGAGTACGAGGCACTCGTCACGGGGTTGAGAATCGCCGTCGAGCTCAGGGTCCGACACCTTGACGTCCGAGGCGACTCCCAACTCGTGATCGACCAAGTCATGAAAAGCTCGAGCTGCCGTGACCCCAAGATGGAAGCCTACTGCTAAGAAGTACGGCGCCTCGAGGACAAGTTTCACGGCCTCGAGCTCAACCACATCGCACGCAGGTATAATGAGGCCGCTGATGAACTGGCGAAAATCGCGTCCAGTCGAGCCACGGTTCCACCGGACGTCTTCACGAAAGACCTTCGACAGCCGTCTGTGGACCTCGGGCCAGACGGAGGGGTTGGCGGGACATCACTCGACCCTCCACCTGAGGCGGAAGCCCCCTCGACCGGGGCAGAGGCCATGCAGGTGGAAGACTCGACCCCGCCGTCTGACCTCGAGCCTGACTGGCGTGTCCCGTACCTCGACTACCTCGGCCAAGGGGACCTCCCCTCGGATAAGACTGAGGCTCGACGGATCGCACGCCGGGCCAAAACTTTTGTGATCGTGGACGACAGCAGAGAGCTCTACCGTCGTAGCCCTACCGGTATCCTCCAACGTTGCATCACAAAAGAGCAAGGCAGGAATCTGCTCGGCGATCTTCACTCGGGGGCTTGCGGTCACCACGCAGCACCTCGAACCCTCGTCGGAAACGCCTTTCGATAAGGATTCTATTGGCCAACCGTGGTCTCCGACGCTGTCAAGCTAGTACGCTCCTGCGAGGGTTGTCAGTACTATGCGAGACAAACCCATCTCCCGGCACATGCCCTGCAAACTATCCCCATCACATGGCCGTTTGCCGTTTGGGGGCTCGACCTTGTTGGACCACTAAAAAGAACAACTGGCGGCTTCACTCACCTGCTCGTCGCCATCGACAAATTCTCCAAGTGGATCGAGGCCCGCCCTATCACCAGCATCAGGTCCGAGCAAGCTGTGCTATTCTTCACTGACATTATTCATCGCTTTGGGGTCCCTAACTGTATCATCACAGACAATGGCACCTAGTTCACTGGCCGAAAGTTTTTGGATTTCTGCGACAACCACCACATCCGAGTGCTCTGGTCAGTCGTGGCTCATCCAAAAACAAACGGTCAGGTGGAACGTGCCAACGGCATGGTCCTACAAGGCCTGAAGCCTAGAATCTTTGACAAATTAAACAAATATGGCAAAAGATGGGCTACCGAGCTACCCTCAGTCCTGTGGAGCCTAAGAACAACGCCGAGTCGAGCCACGGGGTTCACTCCGTTCTTCTTAGTCTACGGGTCTGAGGCTATGCTACCAACCGATATAGAATACGGATCCCCAAGGTTGAAGGCATACAACGAAAGATATAACGACGCCACAAGACAGGACGCCCTCGACCAGCTCGAGGAAGCCCGAGATGTGGCTCTGTTGCATTCTGCCAGGTACCAGCAGGGTCTCCGACGCTACCACGACAGACACGTCCGCAAGCGTGACCTCAACGTCGGCGACTTGGTGCTACGGCGGAACCAGAACACCAAGGGATGGCACAAGCTCACACCACCATGGGAAGGGCCGTACATCATCACAGAAGTTCTAAAGCCGGGCACCTACAAGCTATCCAACGAGAAGGGCGAAATCTTCACCAACGCTTGGAACATTGAACAGCTACGTCGCTTCTTTCCATAAAAAGCCTCGAGGCTCTGTATTTTCTTTTTCGTCAATAAAGAATACAGCGATGTTCAAACTTTCGTTTCGTAATGAGGAAGGATTGACCCTGCACTCCCAGAGTCGACCCTCCCTCGGGGGCTGCAAGGGGGGAACCCCCGGTCCCCGAAAAAACTTATGTTCTTTTTTAAAATTTAAGAACCGCTTCTTAGATCGACTTCGCTGAAAGAGCACCCTAAGGTTCGAGAGGGCTCTCGAGTCTGGAGCATCACCTACGCCTCCGAGGCTACGGTACCTCCACTCACCCCTTACACCTTTTAGAGGTACGCCTTCACGATAGGAAAATCTAAACAACGGTTTCTAAATTTAAAAAAAGAACATACCCCCTGTCGCTTAGATCAGGCTCTCACACGATTTACAAGGCCGCAACATCACCCTGAAGCTCGAGGGTAGTTGAGCCGCGAGATCACTTACGCCTCTGAGGCTATGGTACCTCCACTCGCTCCCTTACGCCCAAAGGGTGCAGCTGCGTGCTAAGTAAATTACGCGAGAACACGGTCCGAGCGATAAAGGGAAGAAAAGCTCGAATGAAACTAAATCAACCACGAACCGGTTTATGTTTCGAGTTTTTAAGGCCTCCGCGGCCGCCACATCCAAAATTCGAAATACTAACTCATTACATGGGCCTTCATGCCTAGATTTGGCTCACAGGCCCTCGTCGTCGGCAGGCGGAACCACCTCAGCTTCAAAAAGCGAGGCCAGACGGCTTCCAGGCTCTTCGGCAGCTTGAATCAGCTCCACGCAGGCATCCTCGTTCTCCTCGTCTGTCCAATCCGGGTCTGTGATGAAGCCCTCGGCGACGAGCTTCATATCAAATACAAACCCTGAGCGGACGACGGCCAGCGCCCTCTTCACGCCATGATGGAGGTCGTCCCGTATCTTCTCCCGGGCAAGGCGGCCCAGCGCCACCATCCGGCGGACGAAGGAGTTCCCCGGAACATCTTCCCCGGTGTCAGCGTCGGGCTCGACCCCCAGTCCATCACACACGGTGGTGATCGCGCCCTGGAGAAGTTGGGTCCTCTGGATCTCGGCTTCGAGGAGGCTCTAGAAGGAGTTGGCAGATGATTGGGCCTCTCGGTTCTCTCTCTCCAGCTCTGAAACACGACAAACAGATTAGTACCCAACGCGGGGCCTTCAACGTCGTGACTATAACAATCACACTTACCCTCGATGTGGGTCTGCAGGCCCACGACCTCATCGCGGAGCCCCCCGCACGTTCGCTCGAGCCCTAGGAAGGCGCTGTCCTTGTCACGGATGGCCGCCTTGAAAGGTCCTTGTTTGGTTTTGGTAATTGAGTGACAACTTAGGTGGACTAATATGTGGTTATGTGAGATACACAGGAGATTAGTCCACACGTGATGGTGTCATGAAGGAGCTCATTGCATATGAGACATGACATGGAGTCATGTGACCAAGATGGAGAAGATCAAGATGAGGCTTGGCTCGAAGGACCGGTTGTGAAGGTGAAGGGCAAGTTGAGGCTTCGAAGCGAAGGACCATGCGATGGTGAAGCTTGGGCAAGACTTGGCGCCGACGGACCAATGCAACGGTGAAGAGCAAGTGAGGTCAAGATCGATGAACCAATACGGTCACGTGATGATATGAAGTGAATCATATCATTTGGTGATTGGTTGGTGCATGTGTTGCATCAATGTCGGAGGAGATGGAGTGGAATGCGCAAGGCTAAGGTATAACCTAGGGCATTTCCATTTCACCGGTCATAGGTGTGTAGAGAAGTTTATGACCGGGTTTAGGATAGATGGCCGTACTATCAAGAGGGGCAAACTTGTTTGCATATCGGTCATCTAGTGCTACTTGAGCGATCTAACTGTGCATACGTGTTAGGATCGAGTGGCGAGGCAAGTTGAGTGCCTAACTCCTTCAAAAATGATTATGAAAATGCTAACACACGTGCACAAGGTGGTGATCACTTGTTGGTGTTGGCACATTTGCGAAGGCGATGAAGTTTGAGCGGTAGAGAGGGTTTGGGTTCCTCTCTCCCTCCCGCCGAGCTTGCGTGCGCGGGATTCAGGCGATTTCGGGGAAATGAAATGCCTATATTCCATTGCGCCGGAAGTCGGAAAAGAAACGGAGGCGAACGGGGTCACAGAGGTGACCGGACGCAGCACCGGACGCTGCACCGGACGCTGCACCGGACGCGGTCACGGTGCACCGGCGCGTCCGGTCAGTGCAGCGCGGGCGTCAGGCGCGCGAGCTAGGGTTTGGCACCGGCGCGTCCGGTGACCCACGGGACCGGCGCGTCCGGTCTTGCGCCCTGAGGGAAACGAGGACGTCGGACGCGGTGCGCGTCCGGTGTCACACCATCGGACGCGTCCGGTGGTCCAGGGTGCTTACTGGACTCGCACCGGACGCGGTTACTGTGGCGTCCGGTGGTGGCGAGCAGCGCGTCCGGTGGTTGCTTCGCGGGCGCGGGTGCTGTGCGCACCGGCGCGTCCGGTGGTTCGCAGCAGCGCGTCCGGTGGGTCGTTTGACCGTTGGCACGCAGTGACCGTTGGAGGATCTAACGGTCGAATTTGAAATTCGGAGGACACGCGGATGTCGGAGGGGCACCGGACGCGGTTGAGCGCGTCCGGTGAGTTACCACCGGCGCGTCCGGTGCTCCCGCGGAAAAACGGCCAGTGTGTGCAACGGCTCTATTTGACTGTGGGGTTATAAATAGACCGTGTGGCCGGCCTTGGCCGGTGGCTGAGCACACTTTGGCCTTGGTGGCTTGTGTGGTAGTGCTTGGGAGCCCTCTAACTCACTCATGCTTGATAGTGTTCATCGGATCGAGTGAGAGAGCGATTCTAGTGCGATTGCATCGTGAGGTTGCATCGAGTGGCACTAGGTGTTCGTGTTGCAAGCCGGTAGTGCTTGTTACTCTTGGAGGTTGCCACCTCCTAGACGGCTTGGTGGCTTGTGGCTCCGACGAAGCTCGCAAGAAGATTGTGCGAGGCTCCGGAGAAGCTTTGTGAGGGGGATTGTGCTCACCCCGCAGGGATCGCGAAGAGCAACTCTAGTTGAGCGTGTCATTGAGTTACCTCACTTGAGAGTGGAGTCTTGCGGTGCCTTGCGGGGCGTGCCTTGAGGGGCAAGTGACTTGAGGGTCACACCGAGGAACCATCTAAGTGTTGGTCGACACAACGGGGACGTAGCTTGGTGGCGACCAAGTGAACCTCGGGAGAAAATCACCGTGTCAACATTGTCTACTCTTCTCGGTGGTTTGCCTTCGTGCAACACAAGCTTGTATTTACTTTCATATATACTTGTGCTTGTGTAGTTGCTCTCGTAACTAGTTTGCTTGTGTAGCTTGCTAGTTGTCTTCTTGCTTGTGTAGCTAGAAGCTTCCCTTTGCGTGACTAATTTGGTTTGTGTAACCTTGTTAGTCACATTGCTTAGTTTGTGTAGCTAAGTAGTTTGCGCTCTCTAATTTGGCTTGTGTAGCCTTGTTATTGAGCATTGCTAGTGAGCTTAGGCTTTGTGCGCTTTGCTTACTAGAATTGTGTAGGAGCTCCCTCTTGCTTGCAAAGTACTAGTGCATAGGTTTGTGTGACCTTGCTCTAGAATTGATTAGGTGAGCTCTTGGTAAGCTTAGCACCTTAGTTGCTTAATTAGGATCTTTGCAAGGTGCTAAAGAACTTAGATAGAGGGGTGTAGTCTTGGCTAGACCGTTAAGTTTAATTCCGCATTTGTTTCGGTTAGCCAACGTGTTTAAGTTTTAGAAAGGACTATTCACCCCCCCTCTAGTCCGCCATCTCGACCCTACAAGTGGTATCGGAGCCGGGTCTCTCATTTGTGGTCTTCACCGACCCGAGAGGATGGCGGCTTATGGGCTAGATGTTGAGTGTCCACACATTTTTGATGGCACACACTTTGTACGGTGGAGAAATTGGATGACATGCAATTTTAAGTTTATTTCTCCTCAAATGTGGTGGATCGTAGATGTGGGCTTTTCCTTTGCAATTGATAAAAAGAATGCAACTCAAGCGCAAAGTAAATGCCTACATCTCGATAGCCAAGCTACTAATACTTTATATCGATCTATGGATAGTAGCATACTTCATGAGATCATAGACTTCGAGTCCGCCCATGAAATTTGGATGTTTCTAAATGAGAAATATGGGGTGATCTCCAATGATGATGAGCCCAAGGAAGAGGCGCATGAGGATGTTGAGCATGACCACAACAAGGTGGTTGTGGAGGATTGCTCCACCTCACGGTCAAGTGATGACAAAGATGATCATATCACAAGATCACTTGACAAGAAGAATGATAATGCCACAAGTGATGCAAGCAATGATTCTACTCCATGCACACTTGATGGTGAAGATGATGGCTATGAGAGTGATGCCTCAACAAGCTCATCAATATCATCACATGGTGACACTAAGGTATCTATTGGTGGTTTTGTTGTTGATTGTGATGATCCAAATTTTGAGCTTCTATATAAACTCTCAAAGGCCCTAAGAAATGAGATGGCCAAAACAAGTAAATTGAAAAATGAAAACTCATTTCTAAAAACCACATGTGAACAACAAAAGCATCTACTTTATGTAACTACTTGTTCACATGAGGAGCTAAAATTGGCTCATGAGGAACTTAGTGTTGCTCATGATAACTTGGCACAAGAACATGCTTTACTCACTAATAAGCTTTCTAATGAAAAACTCAAAACTAGTGAGAGCTCACCATTTGGGTCAAATGATCAATCACATATTACTAACCCTTGTGATGTAGGCAAGAAGCATGTATCCACCTCTTGTGATGATTTATTAGATATGCCATGTTCTTCGCAATTAAATGTTTGTTCTACTTCTATGTCTTGTGAGACTAACCTTTTGAAGGAGAACAATGAGCTCAAAAGTGAAGTGAAGAATTTGAGCAACAAGTTAGAGAGGTGCTACAACTCAAAAGTCACCTTTGAGCACATAATAAAGACTCAAAGAAACCTTGGTGATAAAAGTGGCCTTGGCTTCAAGAAAAAATTGACAAGGGGCGAAAGAAAGCAAGAAAAGAGAATGAAGAGACTACTCCAAAAGAAGCTCTCGCATTCCATGTGCTATCGATGCCATGAAGCGGGACATCTTGCTAATGGTTGCCCAAACATTGAGAAGCTCAAGAAGATGAAAGAAGAAGAGAGGCTAAAGCATGTCAAGTGCTTCAAGTGCCACACTTGGGGTCATCTCACCTCAATGTGCCCAACCAAGCAATTGGTGAAGCAACAAGTAAAGCCTCAACCAAAGCCACTAGTTGAGCAAGAGAAGACACCCCAAGAGCAAATCAAGATCAACCATGAAGATGATGGTGACTTGATGAAGAAGAAGAAAACAAGAAGGGGTGGAAAAGCAAGACATCCAATGCAAATTCAAGATGTCAAGATGATGAGCAAGAATCAAGATGAGAAGAAAGTACATGCTCACATCAAGTGCTTCAAATGTGGAGACATAGGACACTTCGCCTCGAGGTGTCCTACCGAGCTTGAGAAGAAGGCTCAAGCAACTCATGAGAGGCAAGGCATTGAGAAGCAACACATGAGCAAGGAAGAAAAGGTTCACTCTAAAAGAAGTTGCTACTTATGCCGGGAAAGGGGACACATGGCACATTCATGTCCCCTAGGTAACAATTCTAAGCCTAGTTCAATTAATAAAACTAATATGCTTAGAAAGGATGGCAATGGTACCTCTATGATTGCAATTGCAAAACATCCCGCTATCCATACTAAGGCAATGCCTAAGTATGTTGCTCCTAACTTGAGAGGACCCAAACTTATTTGGGTACCATCAAAGAGTGGATGATTGTTTGTAGGTACCATCGGCATTGGAGGCTTGATTCAATTGATTTCATATTTATCATTATATATTGACTCAAGTATTGAAGCTTATTGCAATTCTATCCCAATGCCAAGTCAAAATGAGTGAAGTCCAAAGTACTACAACATACAAGTGTCATGATCAAGTTGTGGATGATTTCTTGGAATTATTTGATGGCTTGCAAATGTTCAAGTTGAAAGCTTGCTATGAATAATCATGAGCTAACCAAGGTATATCTCTTGTTGATTATTTCATTTGGGTGCATATGAGTTGATTGAATTGGATAAATGTGCAATGTTGCTTGCTATGAGATGATTGAATGGATTAAATGCTTAGCAATCAAGTTTGGATTGATTTGGGTTGGATAAGTTCATGAGATGACCTTTAGTAAGTGGATTGAATGGCTATATATCTTATGAAAGTATTCAAACAAGTTAGTTTCAAGTTTGATTCACTTTCGATGAATAATAGCTCATGTTTTGAAATCTGTCCTATATTAAAAATCTGAGCTAGCAGTGATCTTAGCCATGTTTGAGTGATCAAATCTATTTGGATTGGCTTGAAATTTGGTATACATGCTCTACACTTATTATAGAAGATGCTGTAGATATTTCATGAGAAGTGGATAAGGGTTGCTTCGGTTTTGAAGTGCATCTTGTCAGCAATAGTGCAGCAGTTTTCAGCATATAGCAGTGGTGGAAGATTTGAAATCTAGTAGCAATCTAGAAGTCAAAAGAAGTTCAAATTTTTACAGTTGCTAGATGACTTAGTAAAGCACATCTCCACCAAATTTCATGGCATTTAGATCCGTACATTGTGAGATATGAATTATTCTTTGAAGGGTACAGAATCTGCCAAGAAAAGTGACAATTATTGGATTAATCTAGAGTCACTTTGATTGAAAGGTCCTCAAGTTGGAAACTTGTTTATAAGTGGTTGAGGTACCTAAGTTTGGTTTTGGATTGATCTATAAGCATGAAAAGCAATGAGTACAAGAACATTTGATTGTGGAATGTACTTGGTGTACTTATTTGGTACTCAATTTGAAGATCAAGATCAAACTTAAGATGAAGATGAAGTTTAAGTTCTAGTGATGATTAAAGATCATTTGGTAAAAAGAAAAGGACTTAAACAAGTAGAAAGAGTTGGACTCAAATGTAGATTCAAGGATTATTCATCAAGATTGAGTTCATCATTTGGATCAATCAAACTATATCATTTCAAGTGAGTATCAAGAGTGGTTCTTTGGAGAAAGGTCACTTCTCCCTAGTGAGGGGCTTGCCGCCGTGTGTAGGTAAAACCAAGTTTGGGACTTGGAAGGCTAACATGGAAGTGGTGATCCGAGGAACTTGTGATGCTTAGTTGAAGCAATCAAAAGGGTTGATCAAGAAAGCAAGCAACACCCAGAAGAGAGCTAGTCATGTATTTCAAGTGGTATTCTAAGTAGTTCTCTCATACAAGCAAAGATGATATAATAAAGCAAGCCAACCACAACAAGAAAGTGTACTTGATCATTAGTGGTTTTCATTTCATATGGGTGAAGAATGGATTTATCTATGATGATTGGTCTTCACCAAGCAATAAATTGGACTTCACATTGCTATTGGAGTAATGAATTGGAATCTATGTGACTATCCTCTACTCCAATATAGCAAAGGTATCATTGTAATGTGCATGATCATATCATCCTTTACTAGTATGCCGTTAGTGCATATAGTACATGTTTATTAGGATCATGCATAACAAATGAAAAGTTTAAATTCATAGTTTACCACTATTGTTTGAATGGTTAATTGACCTAGTAGTATAAGTATGAATTTGTTCATGAGCTAGTGAACCCAAGTACTTGATCTAGTTTGGATTGCTAACAAATGACAAGTACAACATTGACAAGATAACCCTTAGCATAAGGTGTGAAGAAGCTTGTCATTGGATCAAAACCGGACTTGGAATCTTAGGCAAATCAACATAGTTCAAGTCATACAAGAAGCTCATGACAATGATAAGAGTACAAGCACAAGACAACAATGAAAATAGATATCTAGTTTGTTTCAAGTGGTATCTAGACTCAAATTGATCTTCCAAGTGGTATGTACAAATGGTGTCTAGATAATGATCTACAAGTGATATCTTACAAATGGTACTCATGAAGATAGCAAATGTTCAAGAAGTGAATATTATTACCAAATCCTTCAAAGTGAATCCATACTAGAAAATTCTTTCAAATGGTATCACATTCGTACTCATGGTATCTTCACGTGGTATCATTCATGCAAGACGATGGTTTCACAAGTGATCCTCAACTTTAAGTGATCATCAAATGAAGAAAGTTCCCTCACACACAAGAGCTCAAGATTATCAAGTGAATGACACATGCTATGACATAGGGGAGGAGCCCCACCAATGGTATCAAGGTCAAAGATCCTAAGTGGTATCTCAAGAGCAACACACAAGTAATGTCATTCCAACATATGTGGTAATGTCCATCAAAAATGCAATATTCAAGTCTCAACCATCTACCCCAATACAAGCCTTTGTATCAATTAAGAAGAACACCTTTTATGGAAATTGATGACAAAGGGGGAGAAGTTGGACAAAGATATGAAAGCTTTTTAAGCTTTGGGGTTTGGACATGGAAATGGACAAAGAGGGAGCAACAATGAAGAAAAGAGAAGGATCAAAATTCTTGGACAAGAGAAGCACACAAGTAGGGGGAGCAAGCTCATGAACATTGATTGGTTGCATTTGACTTATGCATATTCATGTGCCTGCTAGCATTGCATAAGTTTTATATTTAATATAAAATGCTTGTGTGGTGTATGCTAGTTATAGAATTTGATTGATGCTTTGATAACTAGCATGCATAGGATGTTAGCTAGACTTGTGATTATCATGCGAAAACTAGAACCTTGCTTATAATGTTGATCTCACGGGGTTTCTAGTGTTTTTGATGTCTAGCTACTCATGATGCTAAGGAAGATGGCAAACTTGTGCTTTTCAAATGGTATCAAGCTACCAAATGGTATCGAGCTATAAAGGTTTATTCTATACACCTTAGCATCACTTAGTAGTGCTAACCCTCCCACAAATTTCATATTTATGCATATGTGCAAGCTTGAAACCAAACCATTTGAGCACATATGTAGGGGGAGTTATCACTACCAAGTCGGGTTTTATGGTGCTTATCCAAATCTTGACATAGAGCTTAAATGTTGGATAAGTAGCATAAAATCCAAAACAAGTTAGCAATTTACACTTTGTGTGAAGTGCTAGCTTGAAAAAGCATAATTTCCATATCTTTGTAGAGTTGTCATCAATTACCAAAAAGGGGGAGATTGAAAGGTCCTTGTTTGGTTTTGGTAATTGAGTGACAACTTAGGTGGACTAATATGTGGTTATGTGAGATACACAGGAGATTAGTCCACACGTGATGGTGTCATGAAGGAGCTCATTGCATATGAGACATGACATGGAGTCATGTGACCAAGATGGAGAAGATCAAGATGAGGCTTGGCTCGAAGGACCGGTTGTGAAGGTGAAGGGCAAGTTGAGGCTTCGAAGCGAAGGACCATGCGATGGTGAAGCTTGGGCAAGACTTGGCGCCGACGGACCAATGCAACGGTGAAGAGCAAGTGAGGTCAAGATCGATGAACCAATACGGTCACGTGATGATATGAAGTGAATCATATCATTTGGTGATTGGTTGGTGCATGTGTTGCATCAATGTCGGAGGAGATGGAGTGGAATGCGCAAGGCTAAGGTATAACCTAGGGCATTTCCATTTCACCGGTCATAGGTGTGTAGAGAAGTTTATGACCGGGTTTAGGATAGATGGCCGTACTATCAAGAGGGGCAAACTTGTTTGCATATCGGTCATCTAGTGCTACTTGAGCGATCTAACTGTGCATACGTGTTAGGATCGAGTGGCGAGGCAAGTTGAGTGCCTAACTCCTTCAAAAATGATTATGAAAATGCTAACACACGTGCACAAGGTGGTGATCACTTGTTGGTGTTGGCACATTTGCGAAGGCGATGAAGTTTGAGCGGTAGAGAGGGTTTGGGTTCCTCTCTCCCTCCCGCCGAGCTTGCGTGCGCGGGATTCAGGCGATTTCGGGGAAATGAAATGCCTATATTCCATTGCGCCGGAAGTCGGAAAAGAAACGGAGGCGAACGGGGTCACAGAGGTGACCGGACGCAGCACCGGACGCTGCACCGGACGCTGCACCGGACGCGGTCACGGTGCACCGGCGCGTCCGGTCAGTGCAGCGCGGGCGTCAGGCGCGCGAGCTAGGGTTTGGCACCGGCGCGTCCGGTGACCCACGGGACCGGCGCGTCCGGTCTTGCGCCCTGAGGGAAACGAGGACGTCGGACGCGGTGCGCGTCCGGTGTCACACCATCGGACGCGTCCGGTGGTCCAGGGTGCTTACTGGACTCGCACCGGACGCGGTTACTGTGGCGTCCGGTGGTGGCGAGCAGCGCGTCCGGTGGTTGCTTCGCGGGCGCGGGTGCTGTGCGCACCGGCGCGTCCGGTGGTTCGCAGCAGCGCGTCCGGTGGGTCGTTTGACCGTTGGCACGCAGTGACCGTTGGAGGATCTAACGGTCGAATTTGAAATTCGGAGGACACGCGGATGTCGGAGGGGCACCGGACGCGGTTGAGCGCGTCCGGTGAGTTACCACCGGCGCGTCCGGTGCTCCCGCGGAAAAACGGCCAGTGTGTGCAACGGCTCTATTTGACTGTGGGGTTATAAATAGACCGTGTGGCCGGCCTTGGCCGGTGGCTGAGCACACTTTGGCCTTGGTGGCTTGTGTGGTAGTGCTTGGGAGCCCTCTAACTCACTCATGCTTGATAGTGTTCATCGGATCGAGTGAGAGAGCGATTCTAGTGCGATTGCATCGTGAGGTTGCATCGAGTGGCACTAGGTGTTCGTGTTGCAAGCCGGTAGTGCTTGTTACTCTTGGAGGTTGCCACCTCCTAGACGGCTTGGTGGCTTGTGGCTCCGACGAAGCTCGCAAGAAGATTGTGCGAGGCTCCGGAGAAGCTTTGTGAGGGGGATTGTGCTCACCCCGCGGGGATCGCGAAGAGCAACTCTAGTTGAGCGTGTCATTGAGTTACCTCACTTGAGAGTGGAGTCTTGCGGTGCCTTGCGGGGCGTGCCTTGAGGGGCAAGTGACTTGAGGGTCACACCGAGGAACCATCTAAGTGTTGGTCGACACAACGGGGACGTAGCTTGGTGGCGACCAAGTGAACCTCGGGAGAAAATCACCGTGTCAACATTGTCTACTCTTCTCGGTGGTTTGCCTTCGTGCAACACAAGCTTGTATTTACTTTCATATATACTTGTGCTTGTGTAGTTGCTCTCGTAACTAGTTTGCTTGTGTAGCTTGCTAGTTGTCTTCTTGCTTGTGTAGCTAGAAGCTTCCCTTTGCGTGACTAATTTGGTTTGTGTAACCTTGTTAGTCACATTGCTTAGTTTGTGTAGCTAAGTAGTTTGCGCTCTCTAATTTGGCTTGTGTAGCCTTGTTATTGAGCATTGCTAGTGAGCTTAGGCTTTGTGCGCTTTGCTTACTAGAATTGTGTAGGAGCTCCCTCTTGCTTGCAAAGTACTAGTGCATAGGTTTGTGTGACCTTGCTCTAGAATTGATTAGGTGAGCTCTTGGTAAGCTTAGCACCTTAGTTGCTTAATTAGGATCTTTGCAAGGTGCTAAAGAACTTAGATAGAGGGGTGTAGTCTTGGCTAGACCGTTAAGTTTAATTCCGCATTTGTTTCGGTTAGCCAACGTGTTTAAGTTTTAGAAAGGACTATTCACCCCCCCTCTAGTCCGCCATCTCGACCCTACACGCCTTTAGCGCCTCGATCTCCTGCCGAGCAGACTCGAGAGCTGCGTCCTTCTCTTGGACGGCTCCCTTCAGCGTCGTGATCTTGGCATTGAAGGTGTCGCGCTGAAGGATGACCTGGGAAACATCCTCCTCGAGCTCCTTCACCCGCGCAGACAAGGGCTCGAGATCCCTGCGCGCCTGGGCAGCCTCCTCCCGAGCCTTGTCCATGCCAGTGCGCATCACGGCCTCGGCAGCCCATGCCTGCATCGCTTCCTCTTTCAGCACCGCGTAGGCGACGCGCAGCTCGGCCATTTTGGTGTTCCGATTGGAAAGTCGTTTCTGGGCCTCCTCGGCCAAGACCCGTTGCTGAGACAGCGCGGCCCACACACCACTCTCATCCCGGATGAAGAGTGACTTGCGGCAGGAGTGCTCCTTCAGCTCCTAAACTCAATCCGAAAAAAAACCCAAAAAGGTTAAAAAGCCGAGGGAAAAAGACACCTAGAAAACCACGGAAAAAGTCGACAGGTCGATCGTACCTCGGTGGCATCCCCCATACTCCGCACGGCACCAGACGCCACTTAGAGCAACCGATCAAGGTGCCGGCGGACGCCCTCGAGGTACTCCCATCGATGCACTTCATCTTTATCGTTTAGGATGAAGATGGGCTCGGCGTCGGGGTTCGCGGTGTCCCTGAACTGGAGCGACGCCCCCCCACCTCGGTATCTCCGCCTCTGCCCGCGCTATCGCCAGCGCGGCGATGTCAGGCCACGACGAGGACGACCCGGCCGGGGCATCTCCCGGTCCCGCGGAAGGACCAACCTCGTCCGCAGTGTTCACCTCTCCAACGGCCGTCGAGGCACCGGCCTGATCCGCAACCTCACCCCCCTCGACCCCCATCGCTCGTTTTCCTTTGTCCAGGGGGATATCGTCGAGGGTAAGGTGAGAGCGGGCACCAACGACCGCTGGCGCCTCCGGAACCGACGCCTCGACCGACGATGGCTCAGCTACCCTCGCCTCGACCGTTGGCACCTCCGGAGCCGGCACCTCTTCTTCCGGTGCTCCGGATAGGGGCTCGACCACCCCGCCCTGCACCATGCCCGCTGGCTCGGCCAACGGGTCTTGTTGCGGCCGTGACCCCCTTGCTAGGGACGCCTCTTGCCCTGACACCGACGCGACCTCCTTCATGGTCACGTCAGCACCCGCCCGCTCCGCGTCGTGGACGGGTGCCTCGCCCATCGCAACCGCAACGGCAGCCTCGGCCGTCCCCGCCTCGACCACATCAAGCACCGCCGCCTTTGCCGGCTCGGACCCCTCGGCGGTAGGCTCTGGGCCGGCAACCACCACGGTGTCGGCTGACCCCTGTCGTTGTCGCAGGCGCCCCTTCGCGGCCTCGACCTCCCGGACCCAGGCCGCATCCTGCTCCGCTGTCCGGTTGAGGACAACGGCGCTGGCCCGCAGCGACTTCACGGGGGTAAGCCCCATTGGCTCCGCCTTCCGCTTTAACCTGCAAAGTAAAGAAATGTCAGCCGACGGATCTAGAGAAAGGCAGGACAACCGAGCAGAGATACTTACCCGGAAATCAGCACCAAGGGCCTCAACCCTGCGCGACCCGAGCCTCCCGGGACGGCCGATGGTGGCCTCGCAGCGGCCTCACCAGCAGGCCGAACGCTCCTAGGAGCCCTGGCTGACGCACCGCCCTGCGCCTTCTGTGCCTCCGAGGCCAGCTGGCCTCGGGTTCTTACGCCTGCCGCCGCCGCCGACGATGACGACGCCGGTACTGCCGTCCCAGCCCCTGCCCGAGCCTGTGGGGCCTGGGCTGGTGCGGACGTCCCTGTTGACCCCTCTCGCTGGGTTCGGGGTAAAGTGGCCCCTCCCGTCGAGGGGCTCGTCTCCTTCTCCGCCTTCTTCCCCTCGAGCTCCTCGACCACGACGATCGAGGAGGACGCCCCCCCTGATGGGCTCCAGCAGGGGGCGAATGTTGGGAAGATCCCCTAGCCTAGTCACGATCTCATACCGTGACAGGGCATCGTCGTCGTCGCCACTGCTGTCGTCGTCCTCCCCCGAGACCGTCTCGGAAGGCGACGGCGCCAGGGGGACCCCGTCGATGGTCTGTTGGCGTCGAAGCTTCTTCAACGCCTCCGCCTCCTTGGCCTTGCGGATCGCCCGCTTCTTGGCCGTCTCCTTGGTCTGCTTCTTCTGGGAAGCATGCAAGCGCCGTGCCTCCCGGGCGGGCCGGTCCTCCGGGACTGGCGGACGCGTTTCCCGCAACGCCGACAGATCCTATACGCCAGTCTCGACCACATCAGCAAAATCCACAGATAAACGAAAATAGCGACACCTCAGCCCCGGGATACGTACCACGGGCTCGAACCCTTCGGTAGGCCTCATGGGAACCCGGTTGACCTCCTCTACCTTGAAGTTCCCAACCATCCGGCGCGCTCGCCGGAGAACCTCCTCGAGGGCGAGGGATTCATGGGACATCTGGGTCCCCTCCAGATTTGCCTCTGGAGTCATCTGGTCCAAACGGAGACGACGCCGACACAATGGCATCACTCTGCGGTGATGGAAGGCCGCGGCCACCGCCACAGCCGTCAAGCCCCGAAGGCGAAGCTGCTGCAGCGCCGCCAGCAGCGGGTCCAGGCGTGGCTTCTCGGCCTCCGGCACTCCGTACGACCAGCGCTCCTCTCGAGCGGTCAACACGCGGCCGGTATACCTCGGCAACAGATTTTCATCATTGCGGAGGTAGAACCAACCTTCGTGCCACCCACTGTTCGAAGAGATGAGGCGGGCCGGGATGTACAGATCCGCCCGACCTGACCTCACCTGCAGCACGCAGCTCCCCACTCGAGCCGCACACAAGACGCCCTTCTCCCCTGCCTTCCTGGCAAAGAGCTCGGCCTTGAAAAGGTGAAGCCACAGGTTCCACTGTGGCTCCACCCCAAGGTAGCCCTCGTAGACCGCAGCGAAGATGGCAGCCTGCGCGACGGCGTTGGGGGAAAGATGATGGAGCTCCACCCGATAATGGTGGAGAAGCGCGTGCATGAAGACCGACGCCGGTACGCCAAAACCCCGCTCGTGGAAGCTGACGAAGCTCACCACGTACCCTTCAGGGGGCACCGGCTCCCGATGGGCAGGGGGCGGCGCCATCCACTCCGGCTGCGACAAGCTCGTCCTCGGCCGCAGCAGCCCATCCTCGACCAACTCCTCCAACCTCCTCTCCGTCACCGAGGAGGCGGCCCAGTCGTCGGTGGGAAGGAAAGGATGCGATGGCGGCGGCGATACGGGCGAAGAACGCGATATGGCAAGGGATGTCTAAGGCAAAGGATTGCAGGAACGCAAGAGACCGGTGGGGAACGCAGACCCCTAGGCCTTAACTTTATGTGCCCAGACAGAAGCCCAACGGCCGCGCGTGAAGGTAGGAACAGTTTCCCGCATTAAATGCGCTCACCTAACCGTTTCCTTACATCTCGCAGGAGTCGGGCACGTGGCCGTCCCCCACGTCGTGACCATACGCCACGTCACCCACTACCGCGCCGATCTCGCCTTCCCAAAAAACGCGCTCGGCTAACGGACGAGGGAGGGATCCGCGGACGAATATCCCCAGGTATGTGGAAAATGGGCCCGAAGCCCGCAATAAGTCTCGAGGGAGCGAAAGCTGGCCCTCGAACAGGGTTCGACAGCTGCCCTCGAGCAACAGAGTTAGGGACAACCCAGGGTGCGCCCGTACATGGCCAAGGGCTCGAGCCACGCTCTCGAGGCACCCCAGGACGTATTCGAGGCCGAAGGAGAAGGTCGTCGTAGGAATCCCTCCGGGGGAGGCATCGAGCCCTCGAATCCTGTCGAAGGGAATCGAGATCCACACGACCACTTCTTGGCATTTTTGAGGGCGCCTCCGGGCCACTAGCCGACTCCTAACGAACGGGGCACGGGTTCTCACTCGAATTCCCCCGCTAGCAGCTCACCGGAGATCGTCGGAACTCGGGTCCAAACGAGGGCAGTACGACGTTCTCCACCCCTCCTCCTTTTCTCGGAAAAGGAGCGTGAGGGTCGCGAAAGATGGCCGGGACTCTGATCGACCTCGTGCGTGCGAGGCTCGGGGTCCCGACCGCAAAAATGGGCCCGAAGCCCGCAATAAGTCTCGAGGGAGCGAAAGCTGGCCCTCGAACAGGGTTCGACAGCTGCCCTCGAGCAACAGAGTTAGGGACGACCCAGGGTGCGCCTGTACATGGCCAAGGGCTCGAGCCGCGCTCTCGAGGCACCCCAGGACGTATTCGAGGCCGAAGAAGAAGGTCGTCGTAGGAATCCCTCCGGGGGAGGCATCGAGCCCTCGAATCCTGTCGAAGGGAATCGAGATCCACACGACCACTTCTTGGCATTTTTGAGGGCGCCTCCGGGCCACTAGCCGACCCCTAACGAACGGGGCACGGGTTCTCACTCGAATTCCCCCGCTAGCAGCTCACCGGAGATCGTCGAAACTCGGGCCCAAACGAGGGTAGTACGACGTTCTCCACCCCTCCTCCTTTTCTCGGAAAAAGGAGCGTGAGGGCCGCACAGCGAAAGACGGCCGGGACCCTGATCGACCTCGCGTGAGCGAGGCTCGGGGGCTTGACCGCAACAAAACGTTCCCCAATCAAACGCGTACCAGACCTCGGAGGAGTCTCCATACTCCCCCGAGGCCTCGGGGGCTACACCCGGCAGGTGCGCTCGCGCGTCCCCACCGGAAAAAATCACGACGCCACGACTCCAGTTCTGACCAACCTCTGGGAGAGTGATCACACACTCACCCAAAGGCTCGGGGGCTACTGTCGGTACCAACAATACGGGGGTACCCGCCCCTATCGCCAAAAAACTAACACAACCGAAACCACAATAAAAGATAGCCCGCCTCAACCGCGTACCCAGTCAGTCTCGTGCGAGGCCCGCTCGACGGGGCGCCTCGGCCGCGCCCCGGCTCCGACTCGTACGAGGCCCGCTCGACGGGGCACCTCGACCGCGCCCCGGCTCCGACTCGTACGAGGCCCGCAAGGTACCTCGACGGCGCTCCGACCCGCGCGAGGCTCGACCGCCCGCTGGGGAGAACTCCGACTCGCGTGAGCCCGGACCGAGCACCTCGACACCTTTTCTTTGCCTACCCCAGGACAAAAGTCGTAGCATTCAATGCGGTTACCCACTACCACCTACCGGCATGGCTGCGGCCAGGATCGACGTGGGAACAATACCCGTGTCAGATCTCACTGTTTTTACCGCCCATCCCGTGATGGGAGGTGAAACCCATCACTATACCCACCTTACCGCGCACTGTTCACCATCAATCACCCTCGAGGGAGGATCAGACAAGGCCCGTTCTCCACGATATGGGGGATTCGGCCTTATCCATCCGGCCTCGATCCGGCCTTGACCCGGCCTCGACCCAGCCCCGACGCTCGACTTAGTTCAAAAGACGGTATGGCATGGCGCTCTGGGTCATTTCGCCATCTTGTCTCCCACAACGTCAGGGTGCCCAGGGATGGCCGGCCATTCCCAAGGCACGTCGCTACAGTCAACTCAACAGGAATCGGCAAAGCATCACCTCAAGGCTCCCCGTCATCTTGGCCTCCCCTCACCCTATAAAAGGGCAAGCCAGGGTTCGACGGAAGGAAGGAAGACAGAACGAAAAAACACAAAACAGAAGATCGACATCTCAAGCAATCGCCTTTTCCCTCTTTTCTCTTTGAGACTTGGGCTCGACACCCTCTCTCGCATGCTTGTAACCCCTACACGAGCACCTCGGTGCAAGGAAATACAAACATCTCCCCCCCGCTGGACGTAGGGCCTTCTTTTGCCCGAACCAGGATAAACCCCCATGTGTTCTCCTTGCATCACCATCCAGGAAAGAGACACGCAGCATTTACTCGTTGGTTTAGGACCCCCTCGGGTCCGAACACCGACAAATATATATTGCACCTTTATATAGTTTCGTTTTCAGTAAAAGTTTGAAACCGAGCGTTCTGGTTTTAAAATGTTGTGGACATTTTCATGCATGAAATCCTTTACAATAGAAGCCGAACATGTGGTTAGAATATAAACTTGAAATTCAAAAGTTGAGTACAGTAGCATCTACATCATACTATCATAGTGTTGATTTATAATCAAAATCTCAATGGCTAAGATTAGTAACATATATTAGATAAAATATGCAAGTGTTGAAAGTCACATGTTCCATGTAACACCCCTGGGTGTTAAGCATGCATTATCATTCAAAGCATAAGCATTCAACATCATTGCATGATTAGCATTATTTGAATTGTAGCTCTTTCAAATTTAATTTGAAAAACAAATAAATGGGAACCCTAAGTTTGATATAAGTGTTAAAAAGTTGGTGAACTTTTGAGAAGTAGCAATTTTAAATAATCTAGAATAAATCAACTTGATTATTGGAGCAAATTTTGAATTCAAGTTTTCCTCAAATTCTGTTTTAAAAATATTCTAAATAAATGAGTTTTTGATTTTAAATTAGCTTTAAATCTCAAATTCAAAATCTATTGAGAATTTTGAAAAGTGCTCTATATGAAAGTTGTAGAGAATAAAATTTTGAACAACTTTTATTTTGGGCCAAATTTCTAAAAAACCCTTTTTTTTATCTCCAAATTTGAATTTCAAACAGAGAATTAAATCTGGAAAATATTTTGAAAAAGAAAAATCAGATTTTCGCCTTAGTGGGCTTCGGCTTCCCTTTCGGCCCAGCGTCGCTGGCGGCCCGGCCCGCGCCTGCGTCTTCTCCCTCCCGCTCCCGCGCGCGCGCCCGCGCGTGGCGTCGTGGCGCCGCGGCAGCGTTCGGCCGCCGCGTGGCCGCACGCCGTCGGAGCCGCGCGACACGCGCCCTGTGGCCCCCGCAGCGTCCGCGCCCGCTTACCCCCCTCCGCGCGCTCGTCCTCCTCGGTTGCTCCCTCCATTCTCCCTCGCCCGCCCGCAGCAGCAGCAGCAGAGCTCCGCCTCGCCATCGCCGGCTCCCGAGCTCCGCAACCGCCTTAGCCGCCGCTCCGGCTCACCGCCTCCGCCTCCATCTTCGCCCTCGCTGCGCCTTTCCATGGTGCATCCGGTGCTCGCCACAGCCCACTAGGATTCGGCCTCCACCCGCGGTAATGGCTCGCCGGAGTTTTGGCCGAGCTCACCGGAGTGACCCACTCCGTGGGCCACACCCCTCCACGCCACTTCTCGCCCACTTCTCGAGCGCACGAGCACCGCACTTGCACCGCGAAGCTTCCTGACCTCACCGCGCAGCTCCTCTCGGTCGGAGCTGGCCGGCCGACGGCGTCCCGCGCCGCCGAGCCGCCATGCTCGTCGACGAGCTCGATGCCTAGCTCGTCTGGCCACCCACTAGGCACCACTGGGTTCGCGTCGATGAGAGGAGCACGATGGTGCCCTCCCCGTCGTCGGAGGACTCGCCGGCGGCGAGATCCCGGCGGTCCACACCGCCTCTGGCCGACTACGGCTGACGGGTGGGCCCGTCTGACCCATGGGTCCCGCCTGTCTGTCTCAGCGTTTCGGTTCCGGGTGTCACAGCGGGGTGCACGTAGCGTTTAAGGCCGGTTTTGATTTTCGGTTTTAAAAAAATTGATTTCCAGAAAATCTGAAAAAGGCTTCCAAAAATTGTATCTCAAGATTCATAGCTCCAAAAATCATGAAACAAATTTTGAAATGTTCCTTTTGAATAGATCTACAGTTTAAAAATATCTCATGTTATTTTTGTGACACTCTACTGTGCAATTTTATTTAATTGTTATATATGTTGTTATCTTAGAAAAAGTGTAGTAAATAAAATAATAAAGGAAAAAATATGATTCTTGTTACATTAGTCTTTATTAGTGATGTACTTTCTAGGAAAAATGCCAGTGAAGCATGTTCTGTGGGAAATTTTTGAATTGTAGTTCAAATGCTTTTAATTGGTAATATTTGTTATTTTTGGTAGAGAGCAAAATTTGTATACAACATACATCTGATAATTTTTGTAGTATGTTGGTTTACTGTTAGTAACCTAAGAAAATTGTGAAATCTGTTGTTTGATACTTTTTCTAGTATAAAATAATTTCATGCTCACAATTAGGCTATAACTTGTTTATTTTGTACAGGCAGTTTTACTTATGCAATTCTCATGAAAATTTAGTGGTAGGTTAGTTAGGTAAGAGTAGTCTACTGTAATTTTTGTAGATTTTTATCTACACCAGAGATAGGTGTTGCTGTGTAACCCTAGCTAAATAGGGAATAAAAGATTATTCTTTATGAGAAATTGAGAGAGATAAAATATGTTTGGTGTATCTTTGAAGCATCATTATGCCTTGCTGATGTTGTGGATGAGTTAGGTTGGTAAGGTTTGGTCATTTAGGGTCACTTGCTTGTGTAAGGTGTATGATTATTAGTGGAACCGCAATGTGCATACTTTAGGGTACATGTTCTTGGATGACGTGGACTACCTGATAGAGGATGAAGTTTTATCTTAACTGCTCATTCCATGGGCTCATCTGCATCTCGCGTCATCCCATCACTTCACCATAGTCCTATGCATTATTCGCATATTTACTTATGCAACTGCATCATACAGGATCGCAGGAGGAGTCGCAGGCAGCAGTGCCGGAGGAGCAGGCTTGGACGGATCAACAGGAACCCCAGGCACAGGAGGTGCCCGAGGAGGAAGAGTCAGGCGAGGAACTGCCAGAGTGCGTCGATCACCACCCTAGTTCGTTCGAAAGAGGCAAGCCCCGGAGCATTTTAAGTCTCCTAAATTATAAAAAGTTATTCCTTATTACATGAGTTATAGTTATATATTATTGCATTAAGTTATAGGAGTTGAGTGAAACCGTTGTTGTATTATTACCTTGGCCACCGGATTATCTTTTACCCTGTTAGGTCGGGATCGAGTAAATTGCTTAGCCATGCTTAGACCGATAGAAGTCGGGTGATTTCCTGTCACCTGCGAGTTATAGGTGGATATCGGGTTATGGTTAGCTCTAATTGTGATCATGAAAAGTAACCAAGTGTTGATGGATAAACGGAGACCGGGCGGAGTCTTATAGGGTTTTGGACTATAGTGATTCCGTCTGTGTCAGTTAAGGACCGATCGTTGCTCGTCCCTCTTGTCATGTTGAACGTATGCCTCACATTTAGCTGGCCGAATAAAGTACCTTTCGACCACGAAGCTAGTGACACTTTTTGAGCCGGGATAAACTCGGGTTGGCAGACTGGTGTGGAAGGGGGGTAACGGGGACGCGAAGAGTGAGCCCAAGGTGCGTCCTGGCAGTCGGGCGGTCCCTGGGTAATGCGATTCATGATTGTTATCCCGCGGCTTCTCAAAAAGTGTCATTGGTGATCTACGCGACCCTGACGGGGGAAGCATGGTTTGTGTGAGGAATAAATCTCCAGCTGGATAGGAATTCGATTCGAATCGCCGTCGCTCCCGGTTAGTGAGCACTTGACTCGAGCTATGGCATCGTAGTTTTAATGATGGAACACGGATGGTTATGTGGATAATATTGGAAAGGCTAAACCTGAGATGGTAATCTTTGATGTTAATGGTTAATCAAGTGTTTGTTTTAGTCATAGGTGCTTATTTAGCATGAATAGGTTATCCTAAAAATGATGCTAAAGATACTTATCCTTAGTCATTCATAATAACTTGTGCTTTTCGCAAAGGAGTCAAGTCAATCCACTATGTAAAGCCTTGCATGCTCCTTGGTGTCATGTTATTTCTGGTTTATGACGGGTAAGTCTAGCTGAGTACATTCTCGTACTCAGGGCGTTGTTCCCATTGTTGTTGCAGATGGTCAGATGTACTACGGGTACTGCTCCAACTGTCTGTATCCGGCGATGGGTGACAACTAGGACCTTGGGCAAGGGTCTTTCTGTTTGTCTTATCTACTGCTTTTGTGGACCATGACTATCGACTGGCACTGTAACTGAACTAAGTGTGTGTGCGTAAAACTATTTGCTTCCGCTACTTTATGTTGAACTATGTTGTAATAACTTTTATTTCCGAACTCCGATGTATCCTACCTTTATGATCAGATTTATGTATCGTGTGAACTGTGGCTGCTAAATCAGTACGATCTTGGTTGTATGTTAGTGGTTTGGAAATTCTTCGTGATTTCACGGAATCTCGAGTTATACGGGCTTAAGTTTTTTAAATTAACCGCCTCGGTGGAAGATTTTCTTACTTAATTTCGTATAATTACGTTGATCTGTTACAGCTGGCATCGGAGCATGGTTTAGCATGTTACTGTTCACATGAGTATTTTTAAAAAAAAGCTGTGTTTTCAAATAAGCTTTTGAACTTAAAAGTGTGCCAGTGGTCATATCCTTTATGCCCGATAAGGACTCTAGGTGGCTTAATTAAGTACTAACTTGGGGGTTTGCATCATATTTTAAATTTTGTCGCTCATACGGCGTGCTATGGTATGAGTGTCATTCACTTGAGTGGTAATGTATGGATCATTTACCTCTACACCTTGGTAAGTGAGAGTTGTGAGTGCATGGTCGGATACACTGCCGATCTAGGGGAGTGCTTATGTGATACCGAAATACTTACGTGCCCTGCGCATGTTCGTATGAGGGTATCCAAATTGTGGGGAATTCCGTCATGCAGTGACGATGTCATCAATAGGACGACGATTCGGGTAGTTGTTACCGTTATACTCGTATCTGGGGATGCGTGTAGAGCGAGTAACTTACTTTACTGCTTTCTGCATGTTTTCATACTGTGAGGTTTGGGCTGAAGTGATTTTTCTGCAGGTACATAACAACGCTTTCGAGTAGTACGTGTTAGTTACGTTACAAGAGATCGTTGTATGCCACCATTTATTCCGTTAGTAGTCATTAGTTTTCTAAGTTTGTGAGGACGTACTGAACGTGCATGCATCATGTTGTGCATTTCATTCATGGCACTGTTCCTCCCCTTATAAGTTGATTATCTCATTTCGATAAAAATGCCAACTTAAAAATCTGTTCTCACCACGGTAATAAAATTTTTGCTACAGATGGCACGTACCAAGCAGACCTCTCGCAAGTCCACCGGCAGAGCTCCCCATCATCAGCTTGCTCCGCGCACTCGCCAGCGTCACACTTTTCTTGGAGAGTTTGGGATGCCTACACTCTTGTGGAGAGTGCTCAGCTATGTAGGCTATCATGATGGGATGGAGCCCCGCTACTTTTGGTCAAATGAGCGGTTGGGTGAAGGACTTTTGGTGACTGTGGAAGCAGTAGTTCGTCCCCGAGGTGATGGTTCTGAGTGGACCGGTTGGCATTTTGAGTCAACTGGCAGGACCCCTAAAGAAGCCGCTGAGAGGGCAGCCTTTGGGATCCTGAGGGATATCATGGATCGCTTTCCTCAGGAGTTGGCAGCAACTATAGTGAGAGTCTTTCCGAGGGGCAACCCCTCCACTGACTCGTGGCAGCAAGCAAGGGGCAGATCTCTGGAGATTAGCGCAGCAGAGGCACAGAACAGTGACAACCCCGCTATGAGTGCCATGTTCACAGTGATGAGGGCCTTCGATGGAGTGGAAGGTAGTCTGAGACGTGTTTCTAGTGCTCTTGGTCAGGCTCGTGATGACCACCGCCAGCTTCAGAGAGATCACGACGCCGAGATTGAGAGGCTCACTGCTGAGATGGCTCAGTTGACTAGTCAGAGAGATCAGGCCACTCAGAGGACTGTGGTTTTTTAGGGAGATGTACGTGCCCTGAGAGAGCAGCTTGGACAACTGACCACCGCCCACAGGAATGCTGAGAGCATGTTGGCTCATGTGCTCCATCAGAGGAATGAAGCCTGGTCCGCAGAGAATATGTTGAGAGCTAGACAGTTTGAGCTCGAGCAGCGGCTGGCTGATGCAGAAGAGTACAACGATAACTTGCATGAAGAGGTCCATCGGCTGAACAATCAGCTTAACCCTTATGACCTTCCTGGCGCAGTAGAGATGGATTTGGATGCAGACGAAGATCCTGAAGAGCCCGTGGCGCCAGCTGAGGAGCACGACGACGCTGCAGTTGGCGACAACGCCAACGTCTCGGACCTAGATAGCGATCACGATGAGTAGGCTAGTAGTTGTTGCGCTAGCTACTAGGTTCCGTTTGCATGATCTTTTGCTTGTTGGCACTTTGGACATGTAATAATGAGTAGAAAGACTAAAGCTTGATGTAAGGTTGGAAAGCTTAGATGTGTTTGTGGCGGTATCCGAACGTCAAAAGTCCAGTGTATGTATGCTGGCAACTTGGTTGTAATGGACGCGATGTGTGTGCTTTAAGTAATATAATTAGTGATGTTGTGTTAATTGGAATGACTTATTGTGCCCCTGTTTTATTGTATGAATTTATTCTCTCCAGTGAATTCAGTTCGGCATGATTTTTCATTCGGTCGCAATTCCTACAACATCACCTAATAATTATTGTTGCTGAAACATGCAGATGCCGAACACTCGTCGTACCGTGTATGGTGCCGCTGAGGCTGGTGGCAGTGCAGCTGCTAATGATGATCGGGATCCACCACCGCCTCCTCCACCTTACATTGCGGAACAGTTTTTCGCCCAATTCCTGGGAAGCCAACGAAACATGGAGAGCATGCAACAGAATATGGAAGCGGCGCTGCGCAGTATCGCAGATAATACCCGTCGGGGGATAAACCCGGGAGGTCACGAAGCAAATCAGTACAACAGTTTCAAGGACTTCATGGATACTCGTCCACCGATCTTCAAGGAAGCCGCAGAACCTTTAGATGCAGAAGAGTGGATTAATACGATGGAAGATAAGTTTTGTGTCTTAAGAATGACTGAAGTGTTGAAGACTGAGTACGCAGCTCATCAGCTTCAAGGTCCGGCAGGTATGTGGTGGAAGCATCACCGCACCACTTTTCCTCCCCACGCCCATATCTCTTGGAGGGAGTTCACTGAAGCCTTCCGTGGAACATACATTCCACCTGGTCTGACCGAGATGAAGCTTGGGGAATTCCTGGCATTAAATCAAGGCACGAAGACTGTGACTCAGTATCTGCATGCCTTCAATAACCTGAGCCGTTATGCTCCGGACATGGTGGATACTGATGCCAAGAAGATCGCTAGTTTCAAGAGAGGCCTGAGTCCCAAGATGATGAAACATGTGGGTACAAACATGAGGACTAGTTTCAATGACTTCGTTAGCGACTGTTTGAAGCAAGAGAAGAATAACCATGTGTATGCTGCTTCCAAGATCCGTAAGAGGGCTTTCGAGTCGGGTTCATCTCAGTCCAGGACCCCAGTAGCCAACCGCCCAGCTTATCGATCGCCTGCCCTAGGTGCAAGGTTTAGGCCACCGCAAAGGAAGAATCAGAATACTCAGCCACCCCAGAGGAACCAGAAGCCGTTCAAGATGCCATTGCCTCAAGCAAAGATAGGACAAGGCAGTTCATCTGGAACTGTGGCTCAAGTGAAGGGACCGTGCTTCAACTGCAACCAACCTGGACACTTTGCAAAGTATTGTCCCTACCCTAAGAAACAGCAAACGCAGTATCAAGCTCGTGTGCACCACACCAATGTGGATGACATCCCTGAAGGAGAACCGGTGATAGCTGGTATGTTTTCTATCAACAATCATCCTGCAGTAGTTTTGTTTGATTCCGGATCATCTCATTCCTTTGTAAGTCAAGCATTCGTTAAGAGACATGAGCAAAAGATAGTTGAATTGGAATGTGCATATAAAATCAGTTCAGCTGGGGCTGATCTATTGACTAATCAGATAGTTCAGGGAGTAACCCTAAACATATCAAACCGGCAATATAAGCTTAACCTGATAGTCATGCCAGGGTTAGTTTTGGATGTGATCATGGGTATGAACTGGATGAATCAAATGGGAGTTGTAATTGATGTTGGAGGAAGGAGTATCTCTCTTAAGGAACCCAGTGGGGAAGGCACCTTTCGGGTGGTCCTACCTCGGAGGGTAGACCTAGCTAGCACATCTTGTGCGATACAAACTACTCTGCTAGCCCAGATTTCAGTGGTCTGTGAGTTTCCAGATGTGTTTCCAGAGGAGTTACCTGGACTTCCACCAGACCGAGATGTTGAGTTTGCCATTGAGTTAATTTCAGGAACAGCACCGATCTCGAGAAGGCCTTATCGGATGCCTCCCAATGAGTTAGCAGAATTGAAAAAGCAACTTCAGGACTTGCTAAAGAAAGGGTTGATTCATCCCAGCTCGTCTGAATGGGGATGCCCCGCTCTGTTTGTGAAAAAGAAGAAGGATAACTCCTTACGCATGTGCGTGGATTATCGGCCACTGAATGCAGTGACAATTAAAAACAAGTATCCTTTTCCTCGGATTGATATCTTGTTTGACCAATTGTCCAAAGCCAAAGTGTTCTCTAAAATAGATTTGAGATCAGGGTACCACCAGATAAAGATTAGGCCACAAGATGTGCCTAAGACTGCGTTCTCTACCAGATATGGTTTGTACGAGTATCTGGTCATGTCCTTCGGATTGACAAATGCTCCTGCATACTTTATGTACCTGATGAATTCGGTTTTCATGCCTGAGTTGGACAAGTTTGTGATAGTGTTCATTGATGACATACTAATATACTCAGAAAATGAAGAAGAACATGCGAAACACCTCAGGATAGTCTTGACTAGACTCAGAGAACATCGACTGTATGCTAAGTTTAGCAAGTGTGAGTTCTGGCTTAGGACAGTTCCTTTTCTCGGCCACGTGTTGTCTGAAAATGGCATTTCTGTCGACCCCAGTAAGGTACAAGAGGTTATGAACTGGAAGTCACCAATTTCAGTTAACGAAGTTCGCAGTTTCCTTGGTTTAGCCGGTTACTACCGTCGCTTCATACCAGATTTCTCGAAGATTGCCAAACCAATGACAAGCCTGTTACAGAAGGATCATAAGTTTGTATGGACAGAGGAGTGCGAAGCAGCCTTCTGTACCTTGCGGAAGTTGTTGACCACTGCTCCTGTTCTGGCCCAACCAGATATAGAAAAGCCGTTTGATGTTTTCTGTGACGCATCCAAGAATGGGTTAGGATGTGTGCTAATGCAAAATGGAAAAGTCATTGCTTACGCCTCACGGCAATTGAGGAAGCATGAAGTTAACTATCCTACACATGATTTAGAGCTTGCAGCAGTGGTGCATGCTCTAAAGATTTGGAGGCACTACCTGTTGGGTAATGTGTGTAATATCTTCACAGATCATAAGAGTCTCAAATACATCTTTACCCAATCTGAGTTGAACATGCGACAGAGGAGATGGTTAGAGTTGATAAAGGACTATAATCTGAACATGCACTATCACCCTGGAAAGGCTAATGTAGTAGCAGATGCACTGAGCAGAAAATCCCATGCTATTGATGTGCAACCGTTGTTTGAAGAAGGGTTCAATTTGTTACATCCTGCTGTGTTGCATAATATTCAGGTCAGTTGTACTCTGGAAAGCCAGATCATTGATGGTCAGAAAACAGATAAGGGAATCTTTCATATCAAAGAAAAGATGAAGAGAGAACCCACCAAACACTTTCGATTGGATGACCAAGGAGTGTTATGGTTCAAGGATCGCCTGGTAGTACCTAAGGATAGAGAGCTTAAGAACAAGTTAATGGATGAGGCCCATCGTTCTAAGTTATCTATTCACCCCGGAAGTAGTAAAATGTACCAAGATTTGCGACCCTGTTATTGGTGGACTAAGATGAAAAAGGAAATTGCAGCATACGTTGCTCGTTGCGACATGTGTTGTAGAGTTAAAGCTCTTCACATGAGACCTGCAGGACTTCTGCAACCTTTGTCGGTACCCGATTGGAAGTGGGATGATATAAGTATGGACTTTATCACTGGTCTCCCCACCACACAAAAGGGCCATGATTCTATTTGGGTAATAGTAGATCGTCTCACCAAGACAGCTCACTTTCTGCCCGTTAAGACGACATTCCGACCACCTCAATATGCAGAGAAGTACATTGCCGAGATTGTCCGATTGCACGGGATACCAAAAACGATTGTGTCCGATCGTGGTTCGCAGTTTACCTCTCACTTTTGGGAACATCTGCATCAAGGTTTGGGTACTAGTTTGATTCGTAGCACGGCTTACCACCCACAGACTGATGGGCAAACAGAAAGAGTTAATGCGGTACTAGAAGATATGCTTAGAGCTTGTGTACTATCATCCAGAGGCTCATGGGAATCCTGGTTACCGTTGGCAGAATTCGCTTACAACAACAGTTACCAAGAGAGTATCAAGATGGCACCTTTTGAAGCTTTGTATGGCAGGAAGTGCAGGACACCGTTAAATTGGGTAAAGCCTGGAGAAAGAAGGTTTTATGGAATTGATTTTGTAGATGAGGCAGAGAAAAAGGTCCGTGTTATCCAACAAAACATGCAAGCTGCACAGTCTCGTCAGAAGAGTTATGCAGACAAGATAAGAAGAACATTGGATTTCCAAGTGGGTGACTATGTCTATTTGAAGGTTACCCCAATGAAGAAGAAACGGTTCGGAATCAAGAAGAAACTGTCTGCAAGATATATAGGACCATACCAGATCGTAGAGAAAAAGGGTCCCGTGGCGTACAAGTTGCAGTTACCAGAAGAGATGAGTTCGATCTTTCCCGTTTTTCACGTATCCCAACTGAAGAAGTGTCTGCGTGTTCCAGAGGAGAGGATAGAACCTCAGGGTATTCGGATCAAGGCAGACTTGGAGTATCGCGAGCAACCGGTTCGAGTCCTGGATACTAAGGACCGAGTCACTCGAAATAAAGTGGTCACAACCTACAAGATTCAATGGAGCCACCATGATGAGAGCGATGCTTCTTGGGAAACGGGAGAATATCTTCAAACCGCGTATAAAGCTTTTTACGATAAGTGGTTCGTAACTCAAAATCTCGGGACGAGATTCTTATAAGGGGGGAGGGCTGTAACACCCCTGGGTGTTAAGCATGCATTATCATTCAAAGCATAAGCATTCAACATCATTGCATGATTAGCATTATTTGAATTGTAGCTCTTTCAAATTTAATTTGAAAAACAAATAAATGGGAACCCTAAGTTTGATATAAGTGTTAAAAAGTTGGTGAACTTTTGAGAAGTAGCAATTTTAAATAATCTAGAATAAATCAACTTGATTATTGGAGCAAATTTTGAATTCAAGTTTTCCTCAAATTCTGTTTTAAAAATATTCTAAATAAATGAGTTTTTGATTTTAAATTAGCTTTAAATCTCAAATTCAAAATCTATTGAGAATTTTGAAAAGTGCTCTATATGAAAGTTGTAGAGAATAAAATTTTGAACAACTTTTATTTTGGGCCAAATTTCTGAAAACCCTTTTTTTATCTCCAAATTTGAATTTCAAACAAAGAATTAAATCTGGAAAATATTTTGAAAAAGAAAAATCAGATTTTCGCCTTAGTGGGCTTTGGCTTCCCTTTCGGCCCAGCGTCGCTGGCGGCCCGGCCCGCGCCTGCGTCTTCTCCCTCCCGCTCCCGCGCGCGCGCCCGCGCGTGGCGTTGTGGCGCCGCGGCAGCGTTCGGCCGCCACGTGGCCGCATGCCGTCGGAGCCGCGCGACACGCGCCCTGTGGCCCCCGCAGCGTCCGCGCCCGCTTACCCCCCCTCCGCGCGCTCGTCCTCCTCGGTTGCTCCCTCCATTCTCCCTCGCCCGCCCGCAGCAGCAGCAGCAGAGCTCCGTCTCGCCATCGCCGGCTCCCGAGCTCCGCGACCGCCTTAGCCGCCGCTCCGGCTCACCGCCTCCGCCTCCGTCTTCGCCCTCGCTGCGCCTTTCCATGGTGCATCCGGTGCTCGCCACAGCCCGCTAGGATTCGGCCTCCACCCGCGGTAATGGCTCGCCGGAGTTTCGGCCGAGCTCACCGGAGTGACCCGCTCCATGGGCCGCACCCCTCCACGCCACTTCTCGCCCACTTCTCGAGCGCACGAGCACCGCACTTGCACCGCGAAGCTTGCTGACCTCACCGCGCAGCTCCTCTCGGTCGGAGCTGGCCGGCCGACGGCGTCCCGCGCCGCCGAGCCGCCATGCTCGTCGACGAGCTCGATGCCGAGCTCGTCTAGCCACCCACTAGGCACCACTGGGTTCGCGTCGATGAGAGGAGCACGATGGTGCCCTCCCCGTCGTCGGAGGACTCGCCGGCGGCGAGATCCCGGCGGTCCACACCGCCTCTGGCCGACTACGGCTGACGGGTGGGCCCGTCTGACCCATGGGTCCCGCCTGTCTGGCTCAGCGTTTCGGTTCTGGGTGTCACAGCGGGGTGCACGTAGCGTTTAAGGCCGGTTTTGATTTTCGGTTTTAAAAAAATTGATTTCCAGAAAATCTGAAAAAGGCTTCCAAAAATTGTATCTCAAGATTCATAGCTCCAAAAATCATGAAACAAATTTTGAAATGTTCCTTTTAAATAGATCTACAGTTTAAAAATATCTCATGTTATTTTTGTGACACTCTACTGTGCAATTTTATTTAATTGTTATATATGCTATTATCTTAGAAAAAGTGTAGTAAATAAAATAATAAAGGGAAAAATATGATTCTTGTTACATTAGTCTTTATTAGTGATGTACTTTCTAAGAAAAATGCCAGTGAAGCATGTTCTGTGGGAAATTTTTGAAGTGTAGTTCAAATGCTTTTAATTGGTAATATTTGTTATTTTTAGTAGAGAGCAAAATTTGTATACAACATACATCTGATAATTTTTGTACTATGTTGGTTTACTGTTAGTAACCTAAGAAAATTGTGAAATCTGTTGTTTGATACTTTTTCTAGTATAAAATAATTTCATGCTCACAATTAGGCTATAACTTGTTTATTTTGTACAGGCAGTTTTACTTATGCAATTCTCATGAAAATTTAGTGGTAGGTTAGTTAGGTAAGAGTAGTCTACTGTAATTTTTGTAGATTTTTATCTACACCAGAGATAGGTGTTGCTGTGTAACCCTAGCTAAATAGGGAATAAAAGATTATTCTTTATGAGAAATTGAGAGAAATAAAATATGTTTGGTGTATCTTTGAAGCATCATTATGCCTTGCTGATGTTGTAGATGAGTTAGGTTGGTAAGGTTTGGTCATTTAGGGTCACTTGCTTGTGTAAGGTGTATGATTATTAGTGGAACCGCAATGTGCATACTTTAGGGTACATGTTCTTGGATGACGTGGACTACCTGATAGAGGATGAAGTTTTATCTTAACTGCTCATTCCATGGGCTCATCTGCATCTCGCGTCATCCCATCACTTCACCATAGTCCTATGCATTATTCGCATATTTACTTATGCAACTGCATCATACAGGATCGCAGGAGGAGTCGCAGGCAGCAGTGCCGGAGGAGCAGGCTTGGACGGATCAGCAGGAACCCCAGGCACAGGAGGTGCCCGAGGAGGAAGAGTCAGGCGAGGAACTGCCAGAGTGCGTCGATCACCACCCTAGTTCGTTCGAAAGAGGCAAGCCCCGGAGCATTTTAAATCTCCTAAATTATAAAAAGTTATTCCTTATTACATGAGTTATAGTTATATATTGTTGTATTAAGTTATAGGAGTTGAGTGAAACCGTTGTTGCATTATTACCTTGGCCACCGGATTATCTTTTACCCTGTTAGGTCGGGATCGAGTAAATTGCTTAGCCATGCTTAGACCGGTAGAAGTCAGGTGATTTCCTGTCACCTGTGAGTTATAGGTGGATACCGGGTTATGGTTAGCTGTAATTGTGATCATGAAAAGTAACCAAGTGTTGATGGATAAACGGAGACCGGGCGGAGTCTTATAGGGTTTTGGACTATAGTGATTCCGTCTGTGTCAGTTAAGGACCGATCGTTGCTCGTCCCTCTTGTCATGTTGAACGCATGCCTCACATTTAGCTGGCCGAATAAAGTACCTTTCGACCGCGAAGCTAGTGACACTTTTTGAGCCGGGATAAACTCGGGTTGGCAGACTGGTGTGGAAGGGGGGTAACGGGGACGCGAAGAGTGAGCCCAAGGTGCGTCCTGGTAGTCGGGCGGTCCCTAGGTAGTGCGATCCATGATTGTTATCCCGCGGCTTCTCGGAAAGTGTCATTGGTGATCTACGCGACCCTGACGGGGGAAGCATGGTTTGTGTGAGGAATAAATCTCCAGCTGGATAGGAATTCGATTCGAATCGCCGTCGCTCCCGGTTAGTGAGCACTTGACTCGAGCTATGGCATCGTAGTTTTAATGATGGAACACGGATGGTTATGTGGATAATATTGGAAAGGCTAAACCTGAGATGGTAATCTTTGATGTTAATGGTTAATCAAGTGTTTGTTTTAGTCATAGGTGCTTATTTAGCATGAATATGTTATCCTAAAAATGATGCTAAAGATACTTATCCTTAGTCATTCATAATAACTTGTGCTTTTCGCAAAGGAGTCAAGCCAATCCACTATGTAAAGCCTTGCATGCTCCTTGGTGTCATGTTATTTCTGGTTTATGACGGGTAAGTCTAGCTGAGTACATTCTCGTACTCAGGGCGTTGTTCCCATTGTTGTTGCAGATGGTCAGATGTACTACGGGTACTGCTCCAACTGTCTGTATCCGGCGATGGGTGACAACTAGGACCTTGGGCAAGGGTCTTTCTGTTTGTCTTATCTACTGCTTTTGTGGACCATGACTATCGACTGGCACTGTAACTGAACTAAGTGTGTGTGCGTAAAACTATTTGCTTCCGCTACTTTATGTTGAACTATGTTGTAATAACTTTTATTTCTGAACTCCGATGTATCCTACCTTTATGATCAGATTTATGTATCGTGTGAACTGTGGCTGCTAAATCAGTACGATCTTGGTTGTATGTTAGTGGTTTGGAAATTCTTCGTGATTTCATGGAATCTCGAGTTATACGGGCTTAAGTTTGTTAAATTAACCGCCTCGGTGGAAGATTTTCTTACTTAATTTCGTATAATTACGTTGATCTGTTACATTCCACATGAATTATGGTTGGCATTTATCTTAGGTGTGGTTTTCATGACTCATGTAACGTGGGCGTGCGTTGTTTTTTTGGTTTTCCTCCTAGCCTGGCTCGATGAAACCAACTTAGACTTGTTTTGTAGTCTGAAACCTAAACATGCCTCCTAGCCGGACCTAGCAAGCCCCTGATGGCCGCCGCGCCCAATTCCCCTCGCCTCCTACTCTCCACCTTCTACCTCGCATTTGGTTCATTGTCCATCATCTCGAGCTCCATCCTCCACCTCGCCTCTGTTCGCCTCAACGAGCTCCGCCTTCGCACTTGTACCTCTATCTCCACCCTGGCGCGCGTGTGTCAACAAAACTGTTTTGAAATGGTTAGAAAGCATTTTGCTCGATTTTTAAAGTTAGAGGATGTATGATTCATGGTAATAGAGTTGTGCGTGGGCGAAAGAGTTTAGGATTTTTCTTTCAGACTAACCACAAGCAGCAAGTGTGGGCTTCTTAGGGCACCACCAACGCAAGCCAACAGATTTGTAGCCTCAACTAAAAGAAGGAGTCCATGTAAGTGAGGAGAAGATAAGGCAATTAGCTTCACGGGGCGCAAGCTATTTATTTTAGACCCTATATGCATGCAGTTTGCAGCTTTTCTCTATCAGCCTAGACCATAGCTGGCCAAACGCTCGCTCTACTAGTTGCTTAGATGCTTCTGCGGAGTATTCTAACGGACTGCGAGGCTATGGGTGTGTTTAGTTCGCGAAATTTTTTGGCTTTGCCTACTGTAACACTTTCGTTTGTATTTGTTAATTAATGTCTAATCATGGACTAATTAGGCTCAAAAGATTCGTCTCGTGGTTTTCTATCAAACTGTGTAATTAGTTTTTTTTGTCTATATTTAATGCTCCATGCATGTGTTCAAATATTCGATGTGACGGAGAATCTTAAAAATTTTTAAAAACTAAATCTGACCTATAATTCCGTGCGAGATGGACAATAAGTGCAGAAGACACGGTGGAGCGATGGAATTCAGGCCTTGTTTAGATGCACTCCAAAAGTTGAAATTTTTTCACTCTCTCCATCACATCAATCTTTGGACCCATACATGAAGTAGTAAATATAGGTAAAAAAATAACTAATTACACAGTTTAGTTGAAAATCACGAGATGAATCTTTTGAGCCTAGTTGGTCCATGATTGGATAATATTTACCAAATAAGACGAAAGTAGTACTATTCATCAGTTTAAATTTTTTTTCAGCATCTCACTTTTTCTTTGACTCAACATAGTCTCTCCCGTACGAACATTTTTTTCCCATGCAGACAGGCGTCAGGCAAATGGTGCTGAGCGCGTTAAGGTTCGTCGCAGCACCGCGTTCACTTCGCGAAAAGTAGCTGAAAAGTTACTGTAGCATCTTTCGTTATTATTTGACAAAATTTGTCCAATTATGGACTAACTAGGCTCAAAAGATTCGTCCCGACATTTACAGACGAACTATACAATTAGTTATCTTTTTTACCTACGTTTAATGCTCCATGCATGCGTCGAAAGATTTGATGTGATATGTGTAAGAGAAAATATTTTGGGTTAGAAGGGGAAGTGAACGAGGCCTGATTCGGTGGGTCAGGTCTTTGGCTTCCTTTCTTTGCTTAGCACCCAAGGCTAACCCACTGGCTCTGGGTCCAACTCCAATCCAATCAATCCATCCATTCCTCTAGTGGCAGTGTGGCACGCCGAAAACCCCGTATAAAAACACACACCGCCCTCCCACGGATCAAACCACCCCTCGGGAAACCCCCAAAAAAGCGTCACGAAAGAGAGAGAGAGACGCGGGATGGACGGGCACGTCGGCAAGCTCATCGACTCGGTGGGCTCCATCTTCCGCGGCAGCGACATCCTCCCCTGGTGCGACCGCGACATCATCGCCGTAAGCCCCTCCTCCCCCCTTCTCTTCTCGCCGAGAAAACTGGGGGCTCGGCTGGCGGCTGGCTCCCAGGGAGAGGCCTGCTGACGAGTGCCGCCAATCCGGCCCTTTCCTTTCCCGCCTTCTTGCCGCTCCGATGGCGGCGGCAAATTTTGGAGGGGAATGCGCGCGAGGGGCCCACGAATCGGCACGGGGTTCGCTGAGTCGTTGCTGCGCGGGGAGTTGTGACACGGGTTCCTTTGCAGTCACGGGGGATTCACTAACCCTATGGTCGGTTGAACCAACGATCGATGAATCGCCTTCCATTCCACCGTGGCGCTACTGCGGTCATTAAGCAAAACAAACCAATTATCCGATTGCATCCTGTTATCCGGTCAAGCCGTGTTTGATCACGCGCGCCTAATTGCAATCGTTGCCACGCGTTCTTATGATCAATTCTTTTTATCAGGGTTTCGAGAGCGAGGTTGCTGAGGCTAAAAATGAAGAACAGAAAAATGAGAGCCTGATGAGGCTCTCCTGGGCGCTTGTTCACTCGAGACAGCCTGAAGATGTCAACCGGGGCATCGGAATGCTTGAAGGTGATATCCATATCTTGTTAATCTCCAAGAGCGTTAATATTTGAGTTTTATTTATATAAAAAATATGGCTTGAGAAAAATTGTAGGAGCTCTTCATCTGTTCCTTCAAAATACATAAATATGACTCGAGAAATTTACTGAATATTTGCCCCATTTCCTGATTATTTCCACGAAAAAGTGATTGAGTTGGACCTCGTGTTTTTATTAGTGATTGTTGGACCTCATCTTTTAACTAGTTTACTTAGAAAATTAGAACTTGCCATCATCATTAGCATGTTGAAAAAGGAGTTGATGTACAAGGAAATGCCCACATGCCATAAGAAACGTCTTACCACATGGACTTCTGTTCAATTACTATTGTTTGACTTCCTACGCCCACTTCTCTGAAGAGAACCAGTTGACACTTTCATGAATATGGGGTTACATAGCTGAGATTGGAACTAAAATTTAGAGGAACTAGAGCACAGCATAGTTACAAAGAATGAAAACCACTCTTCTTTTCAATCTAGGCCAGCCCCATCCTAGGTTACGAGACGTCGAACCTTTCACAATTAACTTAATTAACTTCAATCAAGCCAATCTTATTCACTGAAGCATATTCTTTGCCGTTGGCCCTATGGGAGCTCATGATGTTATCTGTTGCCAGCTTCATTGGACAGGTCTAGCAGCCCAGAGCAAGCAAGGGAGAAGCTCTACTTGTTAGCTGTTGGACGTTACAGAACTGGGGATTATACAAGAAGCCGACAGCTTTTGGAAAGATGCTTAGAGGTTTGATCACGAAATGTGTTATCTGTTGTTATTCCTTTGAGACCTTCCAGATTTGTTTTAGTCTGTGGCCTTAGTCCTGTGCTGTTAACCAAGACGACCCTGAATTTGATGCCTGCATGTTGAACAAAACATTTCATGTTTTCATCAGATCCAACATGACTGGAGACAAGCCATGACTTTGCAAAGGCTCGTTGAAGAAAAAACCAGAAGAGGTTGGTATAATATTTATGCTTTCCATTTTCAGTGTAGGAAAATGATAAAATGGATGCCCATGGATTTTTCATCTCCTACTATAGTATCCACTATCATGTTAGGAAAATGAATGGCCAATAGCTTATCATGTGCTTAACATGATGGCCCTGTTTGTTTCCAATCGCCGTACCGCAGGGATTTTTTTTCGATTCTCGATTTTGCTAGTTCAAAGTTTTGAATCAGTGGTGAGCAGAAGCTGAAATAATCGAGGCATTTGGTGGGATTCTCGTTTTTTTTACCGGGGATCTGATTATAAGCTGAAACAAACAGGGCTGGTGTCCAGTAATTTTCCATGTCCTATTGTAAATATCAATTGTATTGATCAAGAGAGAAGTTTCACATATATCCCCAAATCTGAGACCTCACCTCCCCAACCACTGCTGTCAGCCATGGACCCTGAAAAGTAGTAGTAGGGATCAAGACATCATGTCTTAATAAAGTTAGGTATCTACCATGTGTCCATGTTTCACATATTAGAAAAGAATAATAGAGCAAACCTCTAGTCATTCCAATGCACTGTTTATGGTTTGTCTAACTTGTGCTAACAACTTATTTGATGGTTAAATGCAGATGGTATGATTGGCATGGCTATCATCACAGGCGCCTTTGGAGTTGTGGGTCTTGTTGCTGGTGGTATAATTGCTGCGGCTTCTTCCTCATCCAGGAGGAGATGAGGATATCTTCTCTCTTGAAGTGAATAAGAAATCAAGACGGCCGAAAGCTTGGTGACAGATGATCACCACTTTTGTGCTCAGTGTGAAGGGGTGCTCACTTGTCCTTTTTCCTGTACTTTTGCGCGTGAGACCAACCTTGTGTTGCGTCCAAACGAGAGATATATGTATTGTTAACAGTAGAGGATGAGGCTCAGGAGCATTTCGACTGTTGTACTTTGTGTAGCTGCAGAAGATGGTGCGACTATAGTAGAATAACAAAATGCATAATACTCTGATCCCTGGTCCTAGTCTCCTAGATGAGTTCATTCCTCATCGCCATTATGAAATTGCCGCACTTTACTTTATGTGAATTTTTTGTGTGGCCTCAAAGCACGACCTTTTAAGAGGAAAAGGAGCTTTTCAGAACTATCAAATAAACACAAAAGGAGAGAATGATTTGGTTTATCTAAACATGATATTGACCTTTTAAGATCTTGTGTAAAGAAAGGATGCATATGCACCAGAATATTTTCGGTCTTTGTACATGTTCTCTGATAAAACCTTTTTCCTTTTTTGTGGTTGCGGATACACATTCTACACATCTTGCCCAACAAACAAAAGCAGGTTGTTTTAATCTTCGCTCCCTACCAAGGTCAGCAGGAAGTCCTTGTAATACCCGGAGGTGTCACCGACTACGTCGCTGGTCACCGTGGTTTTGAACCTGACCTTGTATTCCTCTTTGATCTTGTTCATGCCAATCTCGGACCCTGAGATGATCGCCCTCGTAAGTGTGTCCTCATCCGTTCCAAATCCTAAGACGGAGTATCTAATAGCCTGATGAACACAAGTACACATACAGATATAAGATCGAGTACAGTTTGGACACTTGCAATTCGAAGCCTGTCATCAAGGTTGACAATCTTTGCATCCCAAGTTTACCTCTGCAAAGTGCTTCTCCGGTGACGTTAAGCACCAGACGGCGCTCCTGAGAATCTTGGCAAACTGGCTGCTGCTATGTTTGGTGATGTCCTGGCAGAGCAGGGCAACAAGGAGTCCCCTGTTAAGCATGCAGTTGTTCTTTTTTTCGTCTGATGGCAATAGTACTCGACGAGAATTGGCTATGGACGGTACCTCATCGACGTCGGTGCCGTGGTCTTGCTTGTACAGCTTGAACGTGGCCCGCAGCTGGTGCTTGCTCCTCGTGCTGACGATCCGTGCCACCTCGTCGCCGTGCGGCTGCCTTCTCTTCCTGATGGCTTCGGCGAGCTGTGCCGCCTCCAGCCTCGCTACGTCCTCGTCGACGCGCTCCGTTCCGCAGCGGTACGACCTCACCAGGCTCACCAGCAGCTGAAGGAAACGAAAAAGTTTGCTAAAGGGACGATGCGACGTCCTCCTCGAGGGAGCAGCCGAAGAGGGACCGGTACGCGCGGCGGACGGCGATGAGGTGGTCCGACCTCGACCAGCGCCCAGCAGGCGTGGTGGTCGCCCACCCCCATCACCCTCCTGTCGCCGCCGAGCGCCCGGTTCACCAGCCGCGCGTCCCGCTCCGCCGGGTCCATGGTCCACAGCACCACGGCGTTCCGGAAGTCCCCCGAGAGCTCGGAGCGGAGGCGGTCCAGGAGGGACTCCCTGTAGAAGCCCGCGTACGCGCGGCGTATCTCCGCGCGCTGCGCCGCGGTCCGCCGGCCCAGGACGTCGATCAGCGCCTTCTCGTCCGTGCCCCAGCCTACCTAGGCAGGAACGTAACCGAGTTGTGAAGATGACAGGTAACGATACAATGCGCGCGGCGCGGAGACGGGTGAGCGTTACCTTGCACGGCCTCCCGGAGGCTCTCGGCGTCGGCGGCCGCGGACGGGTCGGGGTTCGGGACGACGGCGACGGCGACGGGCGCCATCCCTCCTCTCGCTTGCTACCGGTACAGTACCGGGGCACCGGGCGATCGATGCCGAGGAAACGTGCAAATGAAACAAGAGAACAATTAAATGGAGAGGTTGTCGGGTAGGGAATGCGACGGGAGAGCCGCGCGACGTGAGTCTCGACTATGGACTACTCTTGTCCCACTGAATTTTATTACTCGTAATGAACCAGAGGCGCGTTTCATGATCTACACCTGGGCACCACTCAATCCGGCACGAAACGCTCCCTCTGGTCGTGCCAAAGCTGGCCACCATGAATTAACGTCATAAAACTACATTAATTTCTTCAAGCTGTTTCATATCTGAATTGATTCTGTAGCACGCGTGTGGTCTATCTATCTATTCTATATAAACAAGCAAGCATTTGACCCGTGCCTGGACTAGTCGTGACGCGGCGAGCTTTATATAGAATAATATAGAGGCCCCCACCCGAACCCAATGCAGCAATTCCTCGCACAAACCGGCAGCAACAGCAGCGCCGCGACGTCACCGCCGGCGTCGCCGCAGCCGCGTCTCAGGCAGCAGCAGGCACCCAGGAAGGACAGGGACCCGCAGAACAAGGAGAAGGAGGCGCCGCCTGCTGCCATGGCCGACGAGCACCAAGACCTCACCAGGGCCTTCGCGGGTACGGTACATTACTATACTTATGTATATACGTTGACCATGCGCGAATGAATTGCTGGCACGATGTTGAAAATGAACGAAGGTCTGGGCGGGCTGGGCGTGGACGAGACGGCGCTGGTGTCCGCGCTGGGGCGGTGGCGGCGGCAGCCGGAGAAGCGGGCGCAGTTCCGGCGCGGCTTCCTGGGCTTCTTCTCGGCGAGCGCCGGCGCGGTCGCCGGGATCGAGCGGTGCGAGGACGAGTACCTGCTGCACCTCAAGGCGGAGTTCGCGCGGTTCAAGGACGCCGCGGTGCTGTGGGCGATGCACCCGTGGGAGCGCGACGCGCGCTGGGCGCACCACGTCCTGCACAAGGCGCACCCGCCGCAGGTCCTCGTCGAGGTCGCCTGCACGCGCGCCGCTGACGACCTGCTCGGCGCGCGCCGCGCCTACCAGGCGATCTACCACCGCTCGCTCGAGGAGGACGTCGCCTACCGCGTCAGGGATGCCAATGCCAGTGTGCGCGATCGATGCTTCCTTCTCCATCGTCTCGTTCTGGGCTGCTGGCACCTGGCACTGGCAGCAGCAGGTCTGTGAGACTGTGACGCACTAACACGTATTGCCTGCCTGCCTGCCTGTCTGCAGCTGCTGGTGGGGCTTGTGAGCGCGTACCGGTACGAGGGCGCGCGCGTGAGCGAGGACCTCGCCACTGAGGAGGCCAAGGCCCTGGCCGCCGCCGTCAGGGCCACGCCGGCGCCGGCGGCGAAGCTAGTGCAGAACGAGCAGGTGGTGCGCGTGCTGGCTACCAGGAGCAAGCCCCAGCTCAGGGCCACCTTCAGGATCTACATGGAGCTGCACGGCAAGCCACTTGAAGAGGTCGTCAATAATAGTAGTGGTAGAGTTCAAAGTTCATCATAAATCCAAACTCTTTCAACGCTGACTCTGATTCCTCCGTTGTTTGCGGCTGCCACCGATCAGGACCTGGCCGCCGAGCCGTGCCTGCGAGAGGCCGTCAAGTGCCTGGACTCACCGCCCAAGTACTTCAGCGAGGTGATCGGCAGGGCGTTCAGCGACGACGCGGACAGGCAGGCCAAGGCGGCGCTCACCCGTGTCCTCGTGTCCCGCGCCGACACCGACATGGAGGATATCAAGGACGCCTACGCCAGGCAGTACGGGGCCAAGCTCGCCGACGCCGTGGCCAAGAACACCCACGGCCACTACAAGGACGCGCTGCTCGCCATCATCGGCAAGTGAAACGAACCCATGGTGTTGTGTGGCCGCTACTGCCACACATGAATAATAACACATGTTTTTTTTTTCAAATGAAACACTTCAATAAGATTGTACCCATCTCCTTTATTTCTGCGGAATAGGGGGAAAAAAAGAACAACATCCTGTTATCATGTTATGAACTACTATGGGATAATATGGAACAACCATTTCAAGTGGCAGGCAGGAACAAAGGCCGAAGGGTACAATGCTCGCACAGAAGTAGCCCAACCATGTTATGACGCGAGTCGCGAACTATCGGGTATACAGGCCAATCCAAATCAAGAAGCCAAGCAAGGCAAGAATTGTCAAGTTGAGAAACTGGCGTCTTCTTTCTATCCCCTATCCCCTGGCTGTATGAGCGCAAGGCTCGGTGGATATTGTATCCACCCAATTTTTTCCCCTTTACGATGTACTTTATCCAGCTCTGATAAAATTTGCAAATTTTGTGTGCAAATCTTGGAGGAGAGTACAAACATCATGTGCGCCTGAAAGAACCATCCTTCCGACAATAGAGGGCCAACAAACCTTCCAGAGTTCCAGGTATCCGTGTCAAAATCTTTACAAGCTACCGCAGAACTGGGGTATCCAAAATGCAGCGCACGACGTTCAGTTGCTCACTGCTCTAGAGACGTGGCAAACGGCTCGATGAGAATGGAAGCAAGCAGTTATACATCCACTTCAAGCGTGACACGACAATCATCTTGTCTGGCGTTCCCATGTCGAGCTTTGCCAGATCAAAAATATCTTCTCTCAAGCTGCATTGCAAACAGTTTCCTACACGTCAGATCCAGAATAACCAAGATGAGAGGTGAAGGACTTTGAGCAGAGAGACTGACCTTAACCATTCGCCTGTTTCTTTTGCGTGAGACTCAACAGCTTTGCACAGTCTATCAAGCGTGTAAAGTACTAATCCAAACTTGCACCGTGCCTCTTCCTCCTATAAAGTAGCAAATTCAAGGAGTTATTGCATGATCATATCATATAATACAAGACTTTAGCCGCTTCAAGTTTATTGCACGGTGCCTATTAGATTAGTAATAAACATTTTATCTACAGATCTTTTGAGATACTGGTTAGGGAAAAAGGCGATTTTGGTAGTTTTGTATATGGTGAGAGAACAAGCTCATATACAAGACTCAAGTGCTATAAGCATAGTAAAAGTGATCACAATTAGAAAGCCGAATAAACAATACTTGGAAAAGAAATATGTTAAACTCAAGCAAGAATGCTAGAGTGAACAAATTCCATATATATTTGAAATTACCATTCCATTATCCCTGTAATGCTGAAACTCCATAAGCCTTCTCTCTACATCAACAAGAAGCAGCCTCCGTTGACATCGTGCAATATTACCTCTTCCCTCAGCACCATGATCCTGTGGAACGCGCAGATGTTTAGTTAGCCAAATTTACCATAATGCCTTTCTACTTTCCATATCAATTTGCATGCAACATAAACCGTAAAGATAAGTAACACCCATGGTTTGAACTCTGAAGAGAAAGATGACATGATGCAGTAGACCTACAATTACTGCAGATAGACCAGAGGAACCAAATTGTGAATATGAAAATGTTTTTTGATGGTTTATATACATACACGCTGAATCCATGTTCGCAGTAACACAAGCAGCAGAAGTGAAAGACCAAAAGCAGGCAGAGCTGCAAGAACGGCAAAGTTTATAGCATTTGCCCTAAGAATCTGATCCATTTCCAGTAGTCCCCTGTGTAAAACCACTTTAATTATCAATAACAATGAACAATAGACAAGATAAAGCATATCTTTATATAGTTTATCAAAATTTTCAGATGGTGATTTGTTTAACTTACGATTCAAGATCCAGTTTAAGCTTTTGAATCTGAAATTTTCAAAATTGAAGGTCAGTGAAACACTTTCAATTATTATACCCAGAAAACAGGAAACCAGGAACGAACCTGAATAAGCATAGCACGGGCTAATTCTCCACTGAACAGGTTTTGAATTGGATGTACCAATTCCTTCTCATATCTGCACAGTGCACATATATAAATAGAAATACAATTCATGAGTTCAGTACTACAAAGAAAACGATAAAAAAAACTAGTGAAAATAAATGCAGTCCCATACTTTCGTCACGAAAATGGTTAATAAAATATGAACTGTATGTTCACACCTCTGAACAAAAGGAGAGTACCAAACTTAAAGCACTAATAGTTATCATTCATCAAACACTAGACACTTGCATATCAGCCGGTTCACAAAGCAGTTGAAGTACACAAGTGACATACTAATTAGTCATACATACAATCATGCTAGTTAGTCATAAGAAGTGACATGATTAGGACGAAAATTTCACACTAACAATTCCCTGAATCATAGAAGCAATTGCATACATGCTGACAAGGGTTACTAGTTTACTGAAGCATCTGGCAACTACTAGTCTACTACTGAGTTATCATAAACTCAAAGTTGGGAGTTTCCTGAGGTTTTTAAGCATAATTAAATGTTGGATAGGAGTCTATTGCATTGCATTAACTTGTTTTCTACAATTCAATGTTCACGTCAGGGGTCAAATCCACTTCAAATGGATGGCTAACAGTTTCCAGCCCAAATGGTCTTAAAATGTGTCAAGCATGAAGTTGAAAAGGCCAAACTGCCTACGAGTCTCTGGCTGATTATTGGCTTTAGTTGCTGTCACATGTCATTGGATGACAACATAGGTACATAGACTAACTAAATCTAATTATGCATATAACATACCATACCCCAAGGTTTCCTTTTGTGAACAAAGAAGAATATATTCCTTTAAAAGAGGCAGAACATTAAAGGGATGTAGTGAAAGGGGAAAATGTTCTCTTGACGACGATGACATCATAAATTAAATTAAAAAAGCTGTAGAATATTAAATATTGCTGGCATCGAAAATCAGCTACAGCTAGTGAGACGGGTGTCAAGTTCGTCAAACAACTGTTGGTACAGTTTAGATAGATTTACCTCTTCGTGAGAGTCTCCAACATCGCCTGCACTGATAAATCTTCCGGCAACTTCCGACCCTCTGTTTGCTCACAAAAGGCAACTAACATCCTAAACATGTAAGATGTAACTATCGGGGTTAAACAATGCAAAAATATACTTTATAAGACACAATATCAAAGAGTTTCCAGACAAAAGAAAAAAAAAGTACTCCTACATCATATGAACCCAGATAGGTACACTTGGCCTGAAACTGTTACATGCATACATGTAACTGTTTCAATTATATATCAAAAGTGCTTTGCGAGTCGCAACAACATATACTACCAATTAAAGAGGGAAATTACCTAATAACCGTTTACATTACAGAATAATATAATATGTGCATACAGTACTTACTAATTGTAGTTTTCTCCACTGTATTTGCTTATAGGACATGTATGTTTGGTACAATATTGAAACAATGCAAACTGATTAATTGATATAACCCATTGTGAAATGTTAAACAAAAAGTATATATGGTACTATGACTATCCTAAATTTATTTCAATAAAAACATGTGAAGCTTAAAGTTAAGCCAAATAGATAGCAATTCACCAACATTGATGTATATATTCATTTCTCAAAATGTTATCCTTTTGGCTCTTTTGGTTATGTTCCACCCTATGCCATGCAGGTTGAAGTCAAAGCAGTTTAAGTGCTCAAGTTGTAAAAGATGGTAACCCCAGAATATGTTACTTTTGCTTTCACAGCAGGGTGAAACTGTATCTATTCGATGGTTAAGTAAAGCAAACATTGGCATCAAGAAACCTGCATAGTCACTAGAAATTAGAGAGATAGAAATGATGGATAACCTGCGCAATGAATCTTCAGTCAATTGGACCTCTTGCTGTTCCATTACACCTTTATCTCTTTGCTTGAATGTCTCAAAAAGCTCATCTCTAATGGAAATGATCTAATGAGCAACAAATACAGAACAAACAATCATGTTTTGAGCACAGTAGTAAAACTAACTTCAGAACTATAGAACTCCATTTTAACTTCAATTAGGAGTAAGGAGTTCTCAGCTGAAATAGATCGACTTGCAGCAGCGGTCTCTAAAATTTCAATGATTCACACAAAATTTGAAGATATAAAAAATATTTATACCACTACAACAGGCCACAGTTTACAAAAACTCTTCAATTAAGCTTGTTTGTATGCGCAAAGTCTCTATTAAGGAACACATGGATGCGTTGGCAGGCCATCTTATACCATAGTGACAAAAGACTGCAGCTAATCTATATCTGTATCCATACCCATATAATATTAAAAGTACGGAAATTTCTTTCCTCCACCCCTCACTCTCTCTCCGTAAGTCCATTTCCTACTCCCATCCCTCTTGGTCCGTCACTCTCTCCCCTGTCCATATGTCACTCGGTCAATATGCCATCAGTAAACAGTTTGGAACTACAAAACCTTTGCTGGAGTCGCACCACTCATGTTATGGCCTGGCCACCCGAGCCCGTGCGCATCATGACTTGACACACATGTGGGCATGTGGCTCACGTTCCACCTTTATTAAGGTCACAACAGGTGAGCACAATAGCCATCCATTTAAGCTGAGTCAATTTCTCATACAGGATTAATCCTTTGTTGCATTTAACATTTATCATGGGCTTTGGAATTTATTTGATTTAATTGAAATAAGGTTGGAAGTTGGAACAAGCCCACTAAAATCCAACAAAGATAGCTAGCTCATTATCATTGGCATGGGCCGGTCCAAATGACCGTGCAACAAGTTGTATCTCCCGTTGCAACACACGGGCATGTTTCTCAGCACTCTGTCTAATGCTCTGCATTTGCATTTTGATATAAAATATCTCCAGCAACAAGCTAATAAGACCAAGCTGGCAAGCTTCCTCCTGTACATCACATAACTTCTCATATATGTGATGTATAAACAATAAGAAAAGCCTCTTCTGGTCTTCCCCACTAAATCATGTTATTTACTTTAGTGACTTACACTACCATACTGAAAAATAAAATATAAATAATAGAAGTGTGAATTTACAAAATATCTTACTGGTTTCTCAACATGTTCATCCCAAAATCCAGCCACAGACTCCTTAGCATCTCGAACCCAATTGTCAATATCAGGACTTCCCATCAAGCTGCTATGGCGTAAAAGCCACAGAGAACACAGAGAGAGACCCACTGCTCCACATGTATAGGGTAACCAGTATATGGTAAATCTGTTTGGTCTTTTGTGGCTTGAGAGCTACAATTATAGAGCAAATTTTCAGGTAGTTATTAATCAACGCATTGCTTTAAATAGATTCGTAAGGAACATACATATAAGTACAAAGCACTATAAAATTTCAGAAAAAAAGGAACTATAGGCTATAGCAACCGATTTAGTGATCAAGCCAAAGTTATTTCTAGCAAGTACTACAGAATAAAACAAACATAAAAGAACAGAAAGAAAAAATTCATAAAATGGTACTGCACTAGTATTCTAATAATGAGATACAACTACACAAATTCGGCCTGGACACATCATCAGCTTATCTATGTGCTGAGTTTTGATGTTTCGACACTTGTCCAATGTGGTTGCTAGTAGCTTTTACTTTGATCCTACTGCTAATTCTAATAAGCAAAGTCATTGGCTGTTGTGTACATATACATTATTTACAGGCGGCCTAAAGAGGTAGCATCAAAACTTTGTTAGTATAACTATAGATCAAATACAACGAATTGCACTCTTAACATATTTGAACAACAAAGATCGCTAGTCTTGAAGACTTGAACAAAAGAGGTTGAAATGTGTGGTTGTCTTAGGAAGATAGAGATGCTTACCTGAGAGGACAGAAAACTATCTAAATTCTGAAGGTTTTGATAGACTAAACTTGTACCATCTGTTGCCAAGGCCTCTGTCCATTCTGAACTCTCTACATCGACTTCTGGCAATTTCCCAAACAGTTCATATGAATTTCCATCCTGTGTGAATAGTTCATCTTGCCCCTGAAAGAATTTGGTTAAAAACAACAAAAGAAGTCCATCTAAAAAGATCAGAAATTCAGAATATATGAAACATAACATTGCATACCTCACCAGCATTTCTAAGTGATACCTCCAACTTGGAGAATGTCGTATTTAAAACAATGAACAATGTATGCAGAGATTTATCTGAGTTTTCAGTTAATCCTTCTCTGCATTTATCAACTTCAGAATGAATCTACAGAGGAGACAAGCTAGAGATTAAATAATGTATGTGTTATATGCCTGTAACACAAAGCACTATTGTCCAAGATGAAAACTGTGAGTTTGATTTTTGACCAGAGTAGTACAACAGTTATGTTTGAAAGTAGCCAAAAAGTTAGCATTGAAAATATTAAAGATAAAGTTTACTCTCCTAGACATAAGCTGAGAGAGAATTACAATTATAGGATTATTACTATGGTATAATAATTACAGTTGATATAAACTGAAGTAAACAAACCTCTGCAAGAAAAGCGGACAAGCAGTGTTGCATACTTGTCAAGGCAGCAAGTTTTGTTGACACCATATCAGATGCAGAATGCAAAATGTATTGGACTGGACGTCCATTGCTTCCGAGTCTAGTGAGTGTTTGATACGTTGTATCAACAAAGGCCCTTGGACCTCTCTCAAAGATCATAAAGTACACTTTCTGAGAATTTGTTCCCTGAGAACTCCACAGGTAAAATAGTAAATAACACAAGGAATAAAATACATCTATTTAAATACGTCAAAGGTATGTATTAAATTTATACCTCAGCTTTGGCCTGCCAAAATAGTAAGCTTTTGTGAATACTGTGCAAATTAGTCAGGGTGTGTTGCACAACATCATCTAAGATGACAAAGGCTTTGGGCATCTCACCAGCAATCCTACAATGAATAAACAGTTCGCAAGAACTTCAAATAATACTGCTTCGCAGTTATCAACGGCATTCACAAAATAGTATACCATAGGTCCACAACATTAGCCACATAAATGGGTCAACAAAACATTAGCTTAAGGAAAATAATGGGTTGCCCTTTGTTGCTTTTACTGAGCTGTGTCTAAACAATCTACCAAGTTCCACGAATCCCACATCTTATAATTGCCCCCAAACTGGCACAAGTTCCACAATCTAACATAAGGACACACGCAAAGCAAAATCCCAAACAAGCACACGAGTGACATTGTTCGAACAAAAGCTCGCAATGACACGTCTTAAATGATCACTATGGTGGCACTCCTAGATTAGCTAACAGTGCAAGGTTCGAATCCCAAGCACGCAGGTAGCTGCTGTACTCTAGGAACCAGCATATGACGGTCAAGCACAAGCCAATCGCAGGGAATCTCACCGAGCGGAGTGTGCGGCCGCGGGACGGAGCGGGAGAGGTAGAGCGGAGCGCCCGCGGCGGCGGGGCCGGCGGATGCCGAAGTAGCGGCGCTGCTGGTCGGAGACGGCAGCAAGGAAGCTGGAGGAGTCCGGGAGTGGAGGGAAGCGCGCGACAAGGGATCTCCATACGCGCGCGGGCGCCTCGAGCGCCGCGGCGGCGGGGCTCGACGCATCGGAGGGATCGCCGGAGCTAGGGTTCTGCGGCGGCGATGTCGCCATTGGGGTCAGGAATTCGTGTGGGCGGCACTAGTGGGTTTCGGGTTTTAAATTTTTCCTTTGGGTTTAAGCATGACATTTTGGTTTCTGATGATTCAACCGGTTGGCTGCTCTTCTTCTTGCTGAACAAGCTTGTGCAGTTCATCTAAAAAAACTGTTGCAGATATTTCGCAGCCCTACTTCTCGGTAATAATTCAATTATTGTTCAAAACATGCAAGCTCTCAGTATTTTGTATGGACCTAACTTCACTCTAGTAAAGAAAAAAAAATAGCTATCGGTACAGTGTTACTGTTTCTTCAACCGGCAAAGAGTGTCATGGCCTCATGGGTCGATCCACATGATCAATGTTATTACCAGGTGCATGCTCCATCGTTGTTTCTCGATCTATTTCAACTTTTCAAGTCTGGTCGATCCATTCAACTTCTATGAGATTTTAACTTGAAACTATTTTAGTGGAGCCCAGTGGCGAATCTAGGAAAAATCATCGTCGGGGTCGGTCTAGACTTAGAGCCCTATGCTGATAACTATAGTTGATAATAATCTAACACCATACATAAATATGTATATATATTGCAAATAGCAAGCACTCATACATGAACAAATGTAACGATAACATAATTTGAGCAAAAAAAAACTATTTACAACAGCGGTTACCTCTTATAATTTCACCCTGCGAGTACGATCAACCATATTCTGGAAACGAACTATGATATCATCATTTGGAATTGCATGAAGAAACTCTTGCTCAACGAAAGAAACGATACAATCATTCATAAATCCATCGCCAATTCGGTTTCGCAAGTCCGTCTTCACTATTTTCACTGCTGATAAAATCCTTTCCACCAATGTAATCTGAAATTTTCCTCTATCTGCCGGATCATACGGAAGCTCGTCAAAATTTACCTCATGTTGTGATATCCTTAAAGGACGTTAAACTATATTGTTGGTATTTGTTGCATTTGCATCTCTTATTGAAGTTCATGTTCCTCCATCAATATTCTTCATTACATCTCCCGAGGTGCCTCCGTCATTATCACTTGCCGGGGTCAATTTTCTTTTCAAAAAACGATCCATCGTGCTTTGATTGCCTATAAAATTATTTAGAATCAATCAATAAACTTTAAAGCGCAAATAGATGTTGAATACAATTAGGGAATGCAAGTAGATTCATCTCTAATTTACTTACGCACCATGTTTGCTGGAGGGCAGAGACGATCTGCCTCAGTCTGCGAGGACGATCTAGCAGCGATGGGCGATGTCGAGTTCACGAGTTGTCGACGAGATGAATCGATTTGGCTCGGATGGAACGGAACGGCAGAACGGCGGAAGTTTGATCGATGGATGAGTGGATGATGGTCTACGACTCTACGGAGGGAGATAAATCGATTTGGCAACTGGCAAGCCGGCAGCTAAATGTTCGTATAATATTATAATCGTATACGTATAACCATGTGGGCAGTGCGCTGCTGGGCTTTTTGGAGAGTGGATGATGGTCTACGACTCTACGGAGGGAGATAAATCGATTTTGCAACTGGCAAGCCGACGGCTAAATGTTCGTATAATACTATAATCATATACGTATAGCCATGTGGGCAGTGCGCTGCTGGGCTTTTTGGAGAATTTAATTGGATTGCTGTTGGGCTATTAACTGCCGTGGACTGATGACCAACGAGTCACACGAGTGTCACCGGGTCAGCATTTTTTTTAACGGGATCAAACATGGTGAAAATTTATACATGTACACGTGCTCTTACGAAGTCGTCAGGTTCAGCTGACACCGATACTTGCACGTACGTCCGCCGCCGGTGGAGCCACTTATCATTCTAAAATTGATCGAGAGTTAACCACTTTGTACCCTCTTAATGGAATATGTGCATGTTCACGGAAAAAAAAAAGTTCACTTTGTGCAGCACCATACCCTTATTTTGACTCTAAGGTGAACATTTTGGACTCCTCTTAATAGTACAATCAAAAAAATGAAAGAACTATTTACACACTACTTAGTGAATATCTCTATGACTGCAGCCTACATTTGGTCTAGAGTACTCTTGGTATTATCGATTATCCTTTGCACCATGCTTGATAACAAAACAAAAGGTTAGGGATAAGATACATATGGCCATTCTCATCGTGATTAACTTCATTGCTAGTCTCTACAAAAACACATCTTAGTCATAATACTTGTGGTTCGTCATAATGGAGCCTAGATGTGTTCGCATGTCTAAATGTATAAGCATTTTTTTAAATGTGTACAAACCCATTAAATAAGAGAAGTGGTTGTTTCAAGATAACTATTCCTTCCACCTCTTTCATTTTCTCGGGTTAGCCAAGGGAAACAGCTAGCGCCCGCACGTTCGGCGCCAGGACTACGTCCGAACGCAACTCCCAACTCATGATTCCACGTGTCCGATGAAACCGGTAGAAAAACGATTTGAGCGAGCGCGGCTGTCCCCGCACAATGGAACGGAGCACGCGCATCACTTGTGGCGGCCCGTCCCTACCGCACCGCCATCCCCCACCACGCCCCGTTCACCTCCGTGCTCGTCTCTACCGTGCCCCCGATGTCGTGCACATATATGGAACATCTAAATCTACTTTTAAAACATCCAAATGCAACACTTGCAACATACAAAAGAAGACAGATGAAACATTTGAAACATGCGTCTGAAACACTTGCAAAAACACTTGAAAAACCATTGCAAAAACATATTCAACATACAGAGAAGAAACTCGCAACATATGTATGAAATATATGTAACACCATAAAACATTGGGGACAGACACTTACAACATACCTCTGAAACACTTGCAACATATGTAATATCCCGATCTACTTTTGCAACATCTAGATAAAACACTTGCAACATCCAGATGACACATTTGAAACACTTGAAACATACGTTTGCAATGTGCGCTTTCAGCACAATGTCACCTTGCTGTTTGGACGAATGGACGCTCGTCGTTGCGAAGCTCGATGCCGGCGCGGCGGTCGGCGGCAGCACATGGAGCTCGTCGGTGCAACAGAAGCGTGGCCCTCCTGTGATTCTCCAACGCCTGCTCGTGGCCCAGGCTCGCGCCCATGGGCAGCGGCCCTGTTGATGTTATTCCAGCATCGCTGCTCGCTCTGCCGCAGTCGTCCAACGCCGTCCGCTCGTGGGGGATGGCGCGTGGCGTGGCTGGCCATGGGGTGCGGTGCGGTGGGGAAGGGCACGGCGCGAATGGGGACAGGGCGCGGTTAGGGAAGGGGCCGTGGCGGAGCAGACGGATGAGCAGCCAAGCTGCGACGATGGGGACTTTTTTTTTTAGACAGTCCGCTGCGGACTGGGAGCCGCGTCCGCACAGGACGGACGCCCGTAGCTGAGCATTCCCGTTAGCCAAGGGCTTAGATGCTCATCAAGAGATAGATTAGAAATAAGCACATCTTAGTTTTTTTCTCCTCAAAAGCGGGAGGATGTTGGGTGGTAGGCTAATATGATGTATAGGTGAATTCATGGTTCCTTAATCTATAAAAAATTGTATAGAATTCATCTCTCTTGCCTTCACCCTTTGGAAAATTTTCTATTTTTATTTTCTAAATTTTCGCAACCTTCTTAGAGATTTTTGGAGCTATATATACTAGAAGTGAGTTTTTGAGCATTCTCAGTGTGATTTTTAGGGGCTATGAACAAGGTCCGTGATTTTTTTTTGACTTGCTTGCCTTTTATTATCAGTCGGCCGATGCTTCTAACAAGATAAGATCATACACACATACCGGAGTTACATGCCATGTCTCCGAGTTACGTGATGGGTTAGACCTAATTTCCTATAATTGCTTCCCAAAATCTCTTTTTTCTTCGTCCCAAGCCCTATCTTGGTTGTTTATTTGAGAGGGGTGGTTCTTATTGATTCTTGTGCTCAATTAATGACTTTTTGAGAACATATTTAAGCTTTGGCTTTCACTGATTTCCTTCGAGCAACTTGAGTGCGCAAGAAAAAAAAACGGTCTCTTAGCATCGTTTGCATACTTTTTTTTTTAACAAATCGTTTGATTACTTGAGTGCGCAAGAAAAAGAGTCAGGGGGTGTTTGGTTGGAGTTAAAGTTTAATAAATATTGTAGCACTTTCGTCTTATTTGACAAAAAGTTTTCAATCTTAGACTAATTAGACTTAATAGATTCGTCTCGTAAATTACTCCTAATCTGTGCCAACATATATGCAATTAGTCTACATTTAGTACTCCATATATTTAAAGAAACATTGATACGATGAGAGTTAAACTTTAACTCTGGAAACCAAACAGGCCCTCACTGCCTCATGTAGTGGGTGGGTGGGGGGGGGGGGGGGGCAATCGTCTTGGCGTCGGCGACGCCGTTGATTGACGAGTAGCTACAGCACAAAAATAACGCGGATCGGGATCACGATACAAAACTACTCCAAGAGGTCAAATTGATTGATTGCTTCGAGATTATTGAATTGTTCTTTTTCTTGTGCACATGAGCTACAGCCTCCGTGAAATATATAGCAATAAACTTTAAACTGTTCTAAATATAAATTTCATAACCAAATTTATAGAAAACATTATCAATGGTTACCATATAAACAGGTAAATTATAAAAGCATGTTTCTAATGATATTTATTTAATATTCTAAATATTTTAGGAAAGAATTAGTTTTCTTTATACAGTCCTTTGTTTATGGCATTTGTTTTTTTATATACACTCAGTATTATACCTATACAAATATTTAAATGAGTGATGAGTGAATGAATGGAAGGGCGAGTCCCGAGGGCCGGGGAGGATCGAACAGCTTATTCGTTTGGACTAAAAATAAAAAATAAAAGGTTAAAATACTGTTAGCTAATTTATGTGAGAGAAAAATACAGCCTCAAGCGAACAGGCTGCAAACAAACGGCGCACGGAACGAAAAAGCTTCACGACTTTCACGAGTTGGCGAGACAAAACAACCAGAGCAAGAAAACAAAAACACGACGGACCAGACCGCAGAGGCCAGAGGGGGACAGCCGGACTCAGGGAGAGAGGCATCATTCGAAATCTCTCGCCTCGGCCCGACGGCCTCCTCTCCTCGCCTGCTCGCCAGACGCCAGCCGTCGGTGCCGCAGCCCGCAACGGGCAAGATCAGGGCGGCCGAGCCTGCCCATTTCGCCCCCCTGCTCCGCTCCGCCGAGGTAAAGCGCTGCTCCAAGTCTTTGCCGCTTCATTTTCCGTGGTGAGTTTTTCATGGTTTTCTTTTCCCAGAAAGATTGGGGTTTCTTCGGGAGGGAGGGAGGGTGTGGGGAGAGGTTCTAGGAGTTGCTGAAGCGATTCTGCTCGATCGATTCAAATGCGGGCAACCGGATGGTAGCGCTAGCGCAGGGGTTTAAGTGCGTGCTTTGTGGTTGGTTGCCAGGGTTTGAGCAGTTTTTTTTAGGTTAGTTTCTCGATCTGATGCGATTTCGTGACGCGTTGATGCGCTTCTTTCTTTGGGTAAATCACGTTAGCTTTGCTTGTTTAAGCCATGTAGGGTTATTGGCATTTTTGTTTAATTCGCTAAAGGCACGGAAACTACAAGTGCAGAAACGAATGAAAAGTTCAGTGCAGACAACACATCCTCGCTATCAATGTGTACAGATTTTTCTCCTTGTGAAAGACATGCTAATGAAAGCTTGATATAAGCCTGCCTGAAAACTTTGAACAAGTCCATGAGACAACTACCTGAAAACTTTGAAAAAGTCATTGAGACGAGAGAGATATTTGTTGCGTACTACCTCCGTCCCAAAATATGTCGCTTTCGCTTCGTGAGAAACAACTTTGACAAAATCTATATTAAAAAATATTGATATTTATGATACATAATTGGTATCATTGGAAAGATCTTTGAATCTAGTTTTTTAATAAATTTATTTGGAGATACAAATGTTGCACGTATTTTCTGCAAATCGAGTTAAACTTGTGGCATGAAAACCGAAAATGACAAATAAATTGGGACAGAGGGAGTAAGTAGTAAGACCCTCTTGTCAAACACTTGAAAGCATCACCTGAGGCCCTAGAGACCATGCGCTCCATTTATATTTCAAAATCATGTAACATTATCCAACCATATCGCTGGACAGGTCAGTAGTAGGATGCACACACTACTGCCTTTACTGAGTTTACCTCTCCCGTCCCCTTTATTAAATCACATAGTATAAATGAAAATATTCGTCCTTTTTTTTTTCCTAGCAGGACCATATAGTTCCAAGACCCTGATGATGGCCACAACTGCTTATATTGATGATTCCTGTTCGGAGGTTATTGATCCCCCAAAGACTGAGGTACTGGATGTTGCTGAACTCCCTGGCGACTATACTCAGCACCCACCGAAACCGAATGTGGTGGTGTCTAGCAGTGTGCGTGAACTTCTGGAATGTCCAGTCTGCTTGAGTGCCATGTATCCTCCTATTCATCAGGTGCACATTCATACTGATCCATCACATGTTTATATCTATTCTTGTATTAATAAATAACCTGTTCAAATGTAGTCGATTGGATGACAAATATGGGTTACTGGTTTAATAGTTCCCCTTTCTGTATCATGAACTGCTATCACCATTTTAGTCTGACCTCTAATCTATAGTGTTTAGAAACCTTAACTTTTACTCTCTTTTTTCCCTTTTTGGTTAGCATGGTGCAAAATAGCAATATGTTCTCTTTTATATCTTTTATATTTATATTCAACTATTAAAATCTTATTTCATATGATACTAATGCCATCTTTTGTCTATGCAGTGCTCTAATGGTCATACATTGTGTTCCGGATGCAAACCAAGGGTTCATAATCGTTGCCCAACTTGTAGGCATGAACTGGGTAACATAAGGTGCCTTGCTCTCGAGAAGGTGGCTGCATCTCTTGAACTTCCGTGCAAGTACCAGAGCTTTGGGTGCTCAGGCATTTATCCCTACTACAGCAAGCTGAAGCATGAGTCACAGTGCCAATATAGGCCTTATAGTTGTCCATATGCTGGATCTGAATGCACAGTTGCTGGTGACATTCCATATTTGGTAAATCACTTGAAAGATGACCACAAAGTTGACATGCACAACGGCTGTACCTTCAACCATCGCTATGTAAAGCCAAACCCTCATGAAGTTGAGAATGCCACCTGGATGCTTACGGTACTTCACACTAACACCAATATGTTGATTAAAATTTCTGTTTTTTTACTGTGGTTTGTTTCTGCAAAGATAGAAGTTTATGTCTTAGAAACTTCTGTATATATTTGTCAAGTATGGACGTAGTGTGTGTTTATCGACTTCAATCTATTTGTCGCACATATACAATGAAGATGCTGACTGTGGTACGCACTTGTCGGACCAAAAATAATTAGGTGCTGATCATAATACACACTTAAAAACTAAACTACAGGGAGAGATGGTCCCTAGCATTTTGAATTAATTTTTTTTACTGTTGTTTGCTTCTGCAAAGATAGAAGTTCATTTTTCTATCATGTCTCAGAAACTTTTGCAATTTGTCAAATATTGAAGATGCTGACCATGTACACACTTGTTGGACCGAAAATGATTAGGTGGTGATCGTAATACACACTTAAAAACACAACTAGAGGGAGAGACCTTCACCCTCATTCTTAATAGGCAGAAGGTGAGAATCGAACCTGGGTGCAAACTGAGCGATAGCTCAGTGGTGGGGCTGGTCGTGGTCATGCCCACCGACCGGGTTCGGAACCCTGGTATTGCACCCAAATAAATCCCCCTTGCTGGCTTGTGGGTGTGGTGTGCCGCCTGCCTTGGTAACAGTGAGCTGCACCGGCCTTGGTAACTGTCAGCCCAAGTTCGGTTTGGCCCTCTAAATGGGCATGGGCCAGGGTTCGGACGATTTTCCCGATCGGGGCCATATGGTCTCTTCTTAATTATAATGCTGTGGGGATGGTTTTCCCACACCGGTTGATAAATCAAACACTGGTTGGCTGGGGTGATCATATACCCTCACTAGCCAATTCATCTCAGGGAGATTCTTGCTTGTTCAACTGAAAATATATTTTTTTCTTATACAAACACACTGCATGTACAGATCCATCTTCATCCGTTTTCAATGAAAGGTCATGATGTTATAAGGCGCGAGTGCACTACATTTCAGATTGATTTGCTACTTTTTTCTGACTGTTTTTTTTTCGAAACATTTTTCTCGCTGTTTTAAGTGCAATAAAGAAACACTGCTATTATAAAATCACTTCATGATCTGCTATAATTATCTCGTGCAGGTTTTCAGTTGCTTTGGCCAGTACTTCTGCCTACACTTCGAAGCCTTTCAGTTGGGCATGTCACCTGTCTACATCGCCTTCCTGAGGTTCATGGGAGATGATGCTGAAGCAAAGAACTACAGCTACAGCCTGGAGGTAGGGGGCACCGGGCGCAAGATGATCTGGCAGGGGGTGCCCCGGAGCATCAGAGACAGTCACCGGAAGGTCCGGGATAGCTACGACGGGCTCATCATCCAGAGGAACATGGCCCTGTTCTTCTCGGGCGGTGACAGGAAGGAGCTCAAGCTGCGTGTCACTGGGAGAATCTGGAAGGAACAATAAGATGATGGTCAGCTAATACATCTCTTCCGCTCTGCTGCTGCCGTGAACTCATGAATCACACTGCAAAGAGCTTTTTGGCATGCGTAGGAATCGACAACTCTGTGATTCATTCCTTTTTCAGCTTCTTCTAGCTTGCTACTTGGATGTAGATCGTGTAGAGAGGTTGGTAGTTGCTACTGATGCAGAGCTCGTAGAGATTTCCTCTATTTTATTTGAACTGTCTAGGAGTCGCCATTCTGTGGTATAGGAGAATCTAATGGCAACTCATAAGACTGAACTGGTTTATGCATGAGTTAAGTATGGTGATGAAAGTGCTAAAGAATCCTTGTGGAGTTTGACGGCGGTGTCGCGGCACTCATCATTGTGGTGGTCTTGTGGATGTGGCCTCCCTCTCGCCGCTTTCCTTTGTCGCCGCCACGGATCTGCATTCGCTCGGAGTTTGTGGTCCACACCAGTACGCCACTGTTGACTAGCCGGACAGATAATACGTGGACAGAGGTGTGGCGGAGACCGGAGAGGCAGAGGGGCGCGGCGGGCGACGCAGCATGAAATGGAGAGGTACGGGTGATTCTAGTCTAGAATGAGATGTATCAACTCGTTCGGCTGGCTGGTGGCTGAGGCTGATTTATTGTGAGAGAAAAATACTGCTGGCTGACTGGTGGCTGGTGGCTGGTGCTGAACTGGTGTGAGAGAAAAGCACTGCTAGCTGGCTGGGAGCCAGCCAGCCGAACAAGGCCCTAGTATTTGGAGATTGCAATATTCCGATGAGAATACGATTCTAACACCCCCTAAATTTACTATGAGAATGAGGTAGAATAAGACCCAGACAGGACCTAAGTAATTAGATGACATTCTCATTTTTCTTAGCAGATTGGCTTCGCTTTTCAGCTTCCAACAAGTATTGGACGTGTTTATTGCCTCTCTGCGGACATATTTGGATACCATGAGCTAATTGCTAGCCAGCTAATTTTAGCTCTAGTGTACTTAAATAGGAGAGCTAATTTTTTAGCTAAATTTGTAACTAATTGTTAACCAACTAGCTAGTCATGCACAATTAATTTAGGCTAAAATTAACCTAACTAGTAACTACCAGGTGATGAAGCACCATTAGAACAGCTCATGAACTTCATTGTCAGTGCTCAATCAGGGGTATCCTCTGGAGGACTGGAAAATGGTGATTGTACAAATCAGGCAAAGACTAAGGGCCTGTTTGGCACCGTTCACGAGCTGTTATGAGCCTTTTTTTTTTGCCAAACATTATTTCTAAAACAGTTTCAAGGGTAAAGTTGTTTTTCTCTTCCTCTTAAAAAGAGATGAGTTAAAATGAAGTTACAAAAAATAACTTATCCAAGTAAAAAAAAAAAGCTTATCCCAGCTTCATCTCCCACGTGTTGAGCCTAGCGGGGACAAAAGACTACGGTTGCGGTGTTGCCCAACCAGAGAAGAGAGAGAGGGGGAGAGAGGTGTCGACGCCGCCCAAGCGTGGTCTGCCGGGGCACGACCGTCAGGCGCAGCCGCCGGCTGCACGGCGTGCCGAAGCACGGCCCTCTGGGGGCGCGGCTCACCGGGGAGCACGACCCGCCGGGGGCGCAGCTGCCGGCGGCGTGGCTCGCCGCAGGCGCGGCCGCCGGGGAGCGTTGGCCGGGCATGGGCCGCCAGGAGGGGCGCCGTCGTGGGGGGGCGCGGCTCGCTGGGAGGGACGCCGCCGTGGAGGGCGCGGCCCAACGGGAGATGCGCCGCCGTGGGGGGCGCAGCCCGCCGGAAGATGCGACACCGTGGGGGTCGCGGCCCGCCGGGAGATGCGCTACCGTGGGAGCGCGGCCCGCCGGGAGGGATGCCGCTGTGGGGGTACCGCCTGAAGATGCGCCACCGTGCCGGGAGATGCGCCGCCGTGGGGGGTACCGCCTGAAGATGCGTCGCCGTGGGGAGCGTGGCCCGCCGGGAGATGCGCCGCCGTGGGGGGCGCAGGCCACCGTGAGATGCGCCGCTGATGGGGGCGCAGGCCGCCTGGAGGGGAACTGCCATGGTGGCTTGCGGGCGCGAGGCGCGGCGTTGCGTCGCGAAGCTTCGTAGGAAGAAGATGAGAAAATAAAAAATGAAAAAGAAGAGCTAAGGGTATTATAGTAATTTTAGTCCTTTGGTATGCTGTGTGTAGCTGTTTTGCGAACAGTTTCTTCAAAACAGCTTAACATTGCTTGCAGAGCTGCTCATGAAGCTATTTTGCAAAAAAAACTGAGCTGTGCTAGTTTTGCAAAAAAGAAAAAAACAGCTTCATCTCACTGATGAAGCTGAGCTGTGCCAGACATCCCTGAACTACTGTATGGTGTGATGGAAAAAAAAATACTTGGCTTGCTTCATATGGGCTTTACCGAGGAAGAGGTATCATCAGCTATCGACAAATTTGACCAGAGAGCAACTGTTCAGAGCTGGCTGACTCAATTTTGGCAAGGCGAATAGCAAATATCATTGAGCAGAAAGAGGTAAAAATTGAATGGCCCCGTTCGGCTGTGCTAATAAGCCGGCTAAAAAACACTGTTGGCTGATTTGTTCGGCTGTGCTAATAAGCCGGCTAAAAAACACTGTTGGCTGATTTGTTGTGAGAGAAAAATATTGTTCCGGCTAAAAAAACAAGCTGAAAAAGACGGATTATAAGCCAGATGAACGGGGCCAATGTGACTTTCTAGGCGAGCAGAAACTGATTAGTCTTCATACCAGGCCTCATACTCTGCTGTAAGCTATTATGACGATGACAGCAGCAATACACGGGTTAAAAGGGCTAAGCATATATTTATAGATGACACAGGGTCCGCCAGTAGTCAACCTCTCAAGCCATGGTCTATGGGGCACTGTGCAGGGACAAGTGATATATGCCTATTAAGGTAGAACTTGAGGCAACGACACCAGGCCTCCGTGCAAATAAACAAGGTGACCTTGATAAACCCCTATTTTTCTTGTATGGAAATGTGGTAGAGATCCCAAAAGACACATGGCATCAACTCAAACAGTTCTTATACAATGTGAGTTTGTGAACAGTCAGTCTTTCTCCGGTCTAACTCGAAAGGAAGGTTATATTCACAACCTTCCAGTGGAGAAAAGACGTGTCGTGGTTCCAAAGTCTCCAATGACTATTGAAGAATCACTTCCATTCGCCAGACAGTGCTGGCCCTCATGGGATACAAGAAAACACAACAGTGTTGTTACTACAGAGGTTGCAGGGATTGAGGAGACGTGTGAAAGATTGGGGAGCAAGGTTAGAGAGTCAAGAGGAGTGCTTTCACAAGCAAGACAAATGCAGATTATACACCAGTGCAAGGTTTCAAACCGGAACAAGTTAGGTCCTTTGGAGCCTCGTCATGTGGAAAGGATACTAGACTACCCATATAACCACACAAATCTGTTTGAATTAATCCAACCTAATAGATTCGCTACTATGAAATATGCATTTCAGACTCATACATTGTCATATTTTTAATCAGTCCTGGAAGGCATGTGTCCAGATGGAATAAGACTATAAGAGTGCTATCCATCTATAGTGGCATTGGAGGTGCAGAAGTAACACTTCATCGGGTAGGCATTCCTTTGAAATGTGTAATATCTGTTGAGGAATCTGAAGTGAATAGGAAAATTCTAAGAAGGTGGTGGTTGAAATCTGAACAAACTGGAGTGCTAAGGCAGCGTGCGGGAATCTGGAAGCTCAAAACACATGTGATTGAAAACTTTGAAAGAGTTTGGTGGTTTTGATCTGATTATACATCATGCAAAGGTGGTACTACAGTAAATACGACAATGGGCATGGATTCCAACCGCTTCTATGAGTATATCCGTGTTTGCTAAAAGAGTAAGGACTGCAGTTGGACTCAGTTGATGAGTCCATCTTTGATGAGGGACGCACATCTTCATAAAACTAGCCTGCAGGAGGATGTAGAATCATCTGATCTGTAAATGTAGGATGCTACAAGTAAACTTTGACAGGAGGATGGTACAAGTAAACTTGACAAGTCTTGGGACTTGATTATTGCATTGACTTGTCCTTAAAAAAATGAATCATAGCACTAGGTCCTCCAAGACAAAAACGTAGTATTTGAAGATTCTGCAGTTACTGATGAGCTAATAAGCTCCATCTGTTCTCGAATATATAAGATACTGAACTACAAGATCATCATTCATTTATCATGTGAAGAAGATATTGTGTTCCAACTAAGCTATGAGTAAGAAAAGTGCAAAATCATATCCACATTGTTTACAAGAAAAAAAGGTGCACACATGTTTCAGAGCACAACAGATGCTTACCGTCTAGTAGATACAGGAGCCCAGCAAACATCTTTAAAAAAAAAGACAAAATAGGGGGAGATATGAAACGAACCATGTTTAGCACACAGTCTCCATTACTTATATTGATCAAACCCACTCTGGTTATGAATGTACAATATACTCTTTTTATACAAACACAAATATACATGAGAAGCCATATTGTGAGTCTCTCCCTGCAGATTTTACAACTATAGGGCCAGAAGCCATATTGCCCTTCCCAAAATGCTAAGAGCATACCCAATCTCAAACTTGTAGCCGATCACAAGATTTACAACATACAACAGGCCAAAGAATCAAGGAAGGCTCCATCTTTTCTTGCCTCTATGTAGTACAACCTCTAAATCTCTAACCCTTTTGGCTTTGGGCCTTCTTCCATGACATGAAGAAGGTTTATCAATACACATTTGCTTACATAAAGTACTATGAGATGGCACCTTAACTGCCAGGCACTATCGATAGTAGCTCTCCAGATGTGACAACTTCAGGGCCAAGAACCCATTCGCTACCCTTTCAAAACACTGATGGCATACCCAATACCCCATTCTCCAACTGTATGCACAATATACAGGAGCAGCAGCCCAAGAACACATGGCAGGCTCCTTCCCTCTCTCCACTACCTCTAATCAAGCAATCCTTAGGTTCTTGTATATATACTACTATTAACAATTTAACATGAATAGTTTATATGCCAAACAAGCTATCAAGAACAGCAATTGGGGCAGCGTACCAAGCCGTTCTCGTTGCACTCTATGCAGCGGCGGGCTCGCCCCTCTTCCTCCACGAACACCTTGCGCGAGCCGTCGCAGGCGGGGCAGGGCGCGAACCGGAATCCGCCGCAGGCACCGCAAACGAAGGCCGGGTCCTGCCCGGGGGCGCCCTCAAGGATGCGGCGGAGCTCGCCGGACTCGTGCAGCCGGCGGACCTCGTCGGCGCCGCCGACGAGCACGCCCCCGACCAGGAGCTGCGGGAGCGAGAACCCGCGGCCCCGGGCGGCGAGGACCCCCTGGAGCTCCCGCCGGAGCGCGGCGTCCATGGAGACGTCGCGCTCGTCCACGGCGACGCGGAGCCCCCGCAGCGCGGCGCGCACCGCGCAGCAGTCCGCGAACGTGCGGCGCACGCCGCGGAGCGACGTCGTGTAGAGGACCACCGACTGCCGGCGCTGCGGCGGGGTGGGCGCCGGCGACGGCGACGGCGGAGGAGGCGGCAGGTGGCGGCCCTGGTACGGGTGGTGGTGGTAGGTCAGCGATCGGGACAGGTGCCGGGGCTTCTTGTTCTTGGGGCACGCACCCGGTGCACCGCCGCTGACGTCGTCCATCTCCCCGGCCGCCTCCTCCGGCCGCCTGGGAGTCGGCCGGTGAAGGGTGTTGGTTGGGGTTCGGAGCTCCGACGAGAGGTGTGGCGATTGGGGACTGACAGGAAGGCGGGTTTGGTGCTTGGGTCAAGCCCAGTCCTGGTGGTTTGTGAGTTGTTTTTTTTTAAACAAACTTATTGCGAGTTGGTTGTTGCCTTGTTGGTGACGAACTAGACGATGGCGATGAAGCTTTCTGCTAACGATATTGGGCTGTTTGGATCCGCTGCTAAAGTTTAGCTACTGAGCCCTCGATTAGTTCCTAAAATATTCAGTTAGGGTGTGTTCACTTCGCGAAAAGTAGGTGAAAAGTTACTGTAGCATCTTTCGTTGTTATTTGGCAAAATTTATCCAATCATGGACTAACTAGGCTTAAAAGATTCGTCCCGACATTTACAGATAAACTATGCAATTAGTTATCTTTTTTTACCTATGTTTAATGCTCCATGCATGTGTCGAAAGATTTGATGTGATGGGTGTAAGAGAAAATATTTTGGGTTGGGGTGGGGAAGTGAACAAGGCCTTAAAATATAACTGTAGTGCTACTGTAGCACTTTCGTTGTTATTTGGTAATTATTGTCCGATCATAGACTAATTAGGCTTAAAAGATTCGTCTCGTGATTTACAACTAAACTGTGTAATTAATTTTATTTTTTTTATCTATATTTAATGTTTCATGCATGTGTCCAAAGATTCGATGTGACGGGAATCTGAAATATTTTGCAAAATATTTTGGGAACTGAACAAGGGCTGAATTTTAGTCACTTTAGCTATTAAACTACTAAATAAACTGGCTAAAAAGGAACTAAAGTAGTTTAGTCACATTAATCACTCAAGAGTAGCTAAAAGTGGGCTAAAGTGTCTAGTGGACAAGAACTGCCTCTCATTATTACTGGTCCTCCACCCTGATTTGAACATTCATTAGAAATAGTTTTGTCCTTGTTGAACTACTTTAATGGCCTTTAGTCACTTTCAGTCACGAGAACAGACTATCTAAAGTTTAGCTACTAAACCAATGACTAAACTTTAGCGAAAGGAACAAACAAGCCCAGCTCCTGAAAACCTTACATATTGATCCATTAAATAAGCTCGCTTTAATAATGTTCAGAAAAGAAATGAATTGGCTTTCTCTTGTTTGCTTCAATTAAATTTGTATGACATCACTATCCATGGTTGGTCAATCTTTACTTCATCTCTAGAAATGTTCGCCCAGTGCTTGTTTATACTCCAATAATGCTATTGATTTTGTTCCTTTTACACTCTTTTTTTAATCTTGATTTATCAAAAAATCAAGCAATTTGTTTTTTTGACCGAAATCAATCAAGCAATTTGTGATGTCCTATGTTCGAAATAACTGAAAATAATAACATTCCTTGTCTAATCATTGCACTTGCACAACATATACCATAAAATAAGAAAATAATAAAGATTATAAATTGAATTTGGCTCGAAGTTCATAAGTTCCGTTGAAGTACACGCGAGGCCTACATATTTTAGTGTCTTTTGAACTTTGAGAGATTTTCGAAACCCATATATATGCCTCCTTTTTTGTGCAACCATGACGTACCCATGAGGCCCGAACAGTATACTCTGAGTGGTGGGTCTGGGCCGAGGCCCTGAGCCCAGTGCCCAGACGACTTGGCTTCGCCTCCCCTTCTCAAGCGGATAACGGAACCGGTGTGCAAGCTCCGGAGCGTCAGGATAAGAAAACCGCGTGGCGGCAGGCAGCTAGTCCTGCGACTGCGAGCGCCCGTCCATGGCGTCCCTCTCCCCTTCCCTCCATCTCCCTTGGTACGCTACGCGCCCTCTTCCTGCACACCCCCTCTGCTTCCTCTCAATAGTCAATACACCTCCCTCGCCGCCTCGGGCACGGGCTCCGTTGGACACCTAAATCGCTGCGATTTTGTTCTCTGCCAACCTTTGCTGAGGGCTGAGGCTGCGTCGCGTTTCCAAGAGCCGGCGTTTTCTTGGTTACTGTCGTGCTGCGCCGCTGTCAAATCAAAATCCCGTTAAATGCAGCCATCAATCTAACTGCATTTCTGTATCCGTAGGAAGTTTGGGTTGGCAATACTGTATCTCAACTAGTCAAATGGGGTACCAATTTGGATGCGTGTCTTACAGAATCAATACATGGTGATTCATTTCGCCTATACCTTGGATGTAGGACCTTACTTTACTTGCAGGGGTAGCTGATTGATAATCTGCCTGATATATGTTTTTATCCACCTGATATCTGGAGCCCTGTAAACTCACAAAACATGGTTTGGTATTAATGACAATCGACAAATACCAGTAAGTTGCCCCTCTTAGCACTGTTCTACAGTATAGTCTCATGGCCATGAAAGCATACCTTGGGTTTGTAGTGACAAGGTTCGAAATGCAAAGGCACCATTTAGTAACCAGTTTTGATATTCGGTAGCTTTTGCTGTTTTGTCTTTGGAAGTTTAGACTTTATACCCCATCGGCCCATCTTTCTAGTTAGCAGCAAATGTTGTGCTGCACATTCATGTTTTAGATCCATTTTGATGTATTAAAGCATTTGAAGCAAATTTTTGCATTACTTTTATTAGGAAGGCTTGTTTTTTCTTCGAAAGCTCAATATGCAAATTTTACTGGAGCTCTTACTTTCTCTGAAACAACCAGCAATTCAAGAAATGGCTTCCTTGGAAGGACGCATGGGATTCGTCCTCGTGTTTTCCCTGCTGGAAGAGTTGGATTTGTCAGAACAGTAGTGGAATGCAAGGAATCTAGAATTGGAAAGCGGCCGATCGAAGTCCCATCTAATGTTACTCTGACATTAGAAGAGCAGTTTGTCAAAGCTAAGGGTCCGCTAGGGGAGTTATCTCTCAGCTTTCCAGGTGACGTGAAGATTGTGAAAGAAGAATCTGGTAAGCTGAGAGTTTATAAGACTGCAGAGACCAAGAGGGCGAACCAGATGCATGGACTTTTCAGGTAAACATCAATTGGGAACTACAATATGAGTTTGTCCATATTAATTTTTACTGATTTACTTCTCATAATGCGGTTCATTGTTTCACTAGATTTATTCCTTGTTTTATATATCTTCTCCTGATATTCCAAAAGTTAGATGCCAACTTCTGTACTCTCTGCTCTTGTCAAAACTCTTATATTTGTGCTATCACTTTGTACAGTTAAGAGCAGTATTGATTCCCATGGGTATTTCTCTGTGATAGTACCAGTGCCTTGAATAAGCTGTATCACACTTGCTATTTTCATATGCGAGTACATAAACTGTCCTATGATCCTACTATCTCTTACAACTACAAGGATTCAGATTCTAGATAGCATTATTCTGGTTCCTGTATTTATTTTCTTCCGACCTCTTGTCTCACCAATGACCAATAAATATGATGGCCTTGCTTTGTTCTAGACCTGAGAAACAACACTTTCTGCTTTTAGTGTTCAGCAAAATCCACCAATCAATCTGCATTGAAATAATATAGCCACAATTCTAGGACTGACAAAGATTTGCAAAATGAATGCCTATCTTCTTGCATTTACCATTCTCTGTCCGGTATTGGTAGGCACCAAGGAAATAGGCTATGCTATTGCTCCCTTCTGGTGTCCAGGAACTGTAAAATCTGTCTTATCTATAACAAACATCATCAAGTGTCTGTATCACTTCCGCTGTGATTTATTGTGGTACTATTTGGACCCCACCTCAGTTAAGAGACACACATGCTAGTATTTTATGCACAACCAAGGATTGACCATAAAGGTGTGAAATTACCGTTTTCTCTATCTGTCACTACCTTTTTTTTTTCTTCACGCTTTAGCTAATCCTTCTCTATTTCACTCACAATATGTACATTTTCTTTGCTTATTAAGGATCAATGGTCTCTCTATTCTTTACTGAATAATCTTTTATGTGTTCCAATTATAGCTTGGTTAGAGAAATCAGACTATGGATTTTCTTTTATCCTGTCTCACATGTCCTCCGTGTCTTCTTCTAAATACCCTGGTGCAAATATTCAACGCAGAACATTGACAGACAACATCATCGTTGGTGTGTCAAAAGGATTCGATAAGAAGCTTCAGTTAGTGGGCGTCGGGTATCGTGCAGCGGTGGAGGGCAACGATCTCGTGATGAACCTGGGGTTCTCCCACCCTGTTCGGATGGCCATTCCTGAAGGCCTGGCGGTCAAGGTGGAAGAGAACACGAGGATCATCGTGAGCGGCTATGACAAGAGCGCAATTGGTCAGTTTGCTGCCACCATAAAGAAGTGGAGGCCACCTGAGCCATACAAGGGGAAGGGTATCAGATATATGGATGAAGTTGTCAGAAGGAAGGAAGGAAAAGCTGGGAAGAAGAAATAGAAAGTGTTTTTTTTTTGCCCTTTCCATACTTCATTTCATTTTTCCCAGTGTAATGATCTTCGTCTGCTAAGGCTGAACCTAAGAAAAAAAATCTTGTTCTGTGCTGATCATGGCGTACAGATGTACACTTTGAGCATCCCATGGTTTCATTGTCTGCCAAGGTCTTTATTCTGCTCCATTCCATTGGCCCTGTTCGCTTGTCTTATGAGCCGTGCTTTTTTAGCGAACGAATAGTGTTTTTCTCTCACAACAAATCAGCGAACAATACTTTCAGCCATGATTTTTCAGCGAAGTTCAGATTCTTCAGAAGCACTGGGCCTTAACCTGCATGCGACCCTGATCAATGTCCAAGTGTAGGCAACGCAGGATATGGTCTTTATCATGCATGTTGCATGATACATGTAAAATGCCATGGACATGATTTGACCAGAGGCTGTTCAACGAGTCCTGGCAAGAAGGGCCGACGCTTGAAGTGAAAGGGAACAACAGGATCACTGTGACAGCCTCGTCTTTAATCATCCTTCATTGGACATTGGAGAATCACTAGAATGTTGTATTCATCACCAAAGGCCAAATCTTCGTTAGCCTACGCAGTTTCAGATTTTGCTAGCCGAGGAATTCAGTATTTAAACTTGAGGTGCCTAGTTCCGAGCCGAAGGCGCGCGGCGCGGCTTCGGGTGTGTTTAGTCGTCTCTGTAAAATTTTTTTTGGAAAACTTTTTCGTTTATATTTGGCAATTAGTGTCCGATCATGGACTAATTAGGTTCTAAAGATTCGTCTCGTGATTTATAACCAAACCATGTAATTAGTTATTTTTTATCTATATTTAATGCTTCATACATACGTCTAAAGATTCAATGTGACAGGAAATCTCGTAAATTTTTTTTGGAATTTCGAAGGAACTGAACACTCCCTTCGTCGCGCGTCTCAGGCCACTCACCCGCACGGGTCCCACCGGGTGTGAGACGCCTGGCCGGGCTGCCGCCAAGTGGCCACCGTCTCTCGTTCCCTTCCCGCCCCGCCTCGCCTTCCCTTCCTATATCTCTTCGTCTCGCCGCCGCCGCGCCCGCGCCCAAACTCTAGTGTGACGTCTGACGTGTCCCAGCACTCCAGCAGTCCGTCCAGTCCCTGGCTTCTCTACCCCTCATTACTCTTGGCTCCGCGATGGCGGCGGGTTGCTTCCACCCCGTGCTCTCGCCGCTCGTTCCTTCGCCGCCGGGTAGGCGCGTCCGAGCGGCGCTGCGATCTCAGTCTCACCCGACGACCGCTGTCTCCCTCCGGCTTATCCCGTGCGGCGCGACAGCTGGTCGTGGCACGTGGCGGCTCGCGGCGGCGGCAGAGTCGCAGGCCGTGCAGGAGCAGCCGGCGCGGACGGAAGAGTCCGGTGAGGCCGGCGGGGCGGGTGCCGCCGAGGCGTCCTCCAAGCTCGTTCTGGTTGTTGGCGGAACCGGCGGCGTTGGTGAGATACCAATATCCCTGCTCTCTCTCCGTTATAGCACTGCTTAGCATTTTCCCCATCAAAAGCAGGATTTCGTGGCGAATTTCAGCTCCTAGACAGTAAAGCAGCTGCCGAGCTGATTTGTCTCTGAATTTGACAATACCTCAGTGCCAATTACTGTGTTTGAAACATGTTTAGTATCTCGCATGTTTTAAACATGTTTGTGTTGCATTGCAATCTTACATTTTCTCCAACTTGTGTTGCTGTGTCCTGCAACAGCACTTCTTAGCGTTGCTTACTAGATCAATTGGCAATCTATTGGCTGAGTAGTGAGTACATCCTTTCAGGGCAGTTGGTTGTAGCATCGTTGCTGAGCAGGAACATCAAGTCAAGGTTGCTCCTAAGAGATCCCGAAAAGGCATCGTCTCTATTTGGCAAGCAGGATGAGAGTGTACTGCAGGTACATCTGGATATTCAGCATTCCATCTCCCCCACCCCAGTTGTCTCCAAGAAAAAAAATACACTTATCGTGCTTGTAGTGACTCCTGCTTATTTGAGTTTATCTTTCATGTCAGGTTTACAAAGCGGACACAAGAAACCCTAATGATTTGGATCCACAAATGTTTGAGGTTGGTCCCTTCTGTTTCTCTGAATTCATACAGTTTATCTATCTATGGGCTATCTATTTCTGCAATGATTGAATAAATCAAAATATAGGGGTCTCTTTTCTAGGGAGTTACACATGTGATATGTTGTACTGGAACTACAGCATTTCCGTCTAAACGCTGGGATGGAGATAACACTCCAGAACGTGTAGGTATGTACTGTCTGATATTCTGCAGTTGAAGTTAAACTTTCACCCAAGGTATCAGTCAATGTTAAAGAAGAGCATGCACTTCAAATTCCCTTATTTAAATAATCCAGACAAAAGATTTTTGTGCAAGGATAATCTTGATGGAACATAGGACCTTTCAATTCCAGAATGAACCAAATAAAAGGCTGAAATTTAGCTGCGGCAGAGGTCTAATGAGTTATTTATTGGTTTGAGCTCTAAACACTCCATTTATTTGTTCATTATGTACATTCTTCTGGTCAAATCATGGGCACCTGTATGCTTAGTCATTTTAAGTCCATGCATATCGGTGACTATAGCTATCCATGTTTATCACATGTACAAGCTAACAATGACAGTTATGGGTGAGACAGTGTCTTAATTCACTGATCACACACATATTTTTGTGACAGATTGGGATGGCATCAGAAATCTTGTAAGTGCCTTGCCACAGACAATCAAGAGACTGGTTCTTGTGTCATCCATTGGTGTTACAAAATACAATGAGATACCATGGAGGTATATACCTTATGATTCTGAAGAGGAATTTCTGTATTTGCAGTTGAACTTCACAACATCATAGTATGAAAGTAATGCTAAAGGTTACCCTTTTAAAACAATATGCAAGACATGTTTTACGTGTAAATCCTAGTTTTATAAACAGCTTATATTAGCTAATTTAACAATTAACTTCCTGTCAGGCAGTATCCTTGCCTTTCACCTTGATATTTGTATTACCATAACTTTAAGCTTGTTCCTTGAGCAATCATGCTATGTATTTTTCAGCATCATGAATCTCTTTGGTGTGCTCAAGTACAAGAAGATGGGAGAAGACTTTGTCCGCAATTCAGGGATACCATTCACCATTATCAGGTATTTAGGTTTGTTTACAGAAAAGTGTTTGAGCGGGCACATCATGGATATATTATTCTGTCATGACACAAGCTGTTTGCAGGCCTGGAAGATTGACAGATGGGCCCTACACTTCGTATGATCTTAATACACTTCTTAAAGCTACAGCTGGAGAGCGACGAGCAGTAGTCATAGGCAAAGGTTATTTCTTTTATTCACCTGCATTTTATGTTGAACCTTTTGTTTGGATAAGATCTTTGCTTCTTCTAACACTTCCTCATATCCTACTAGGTGACAAGCTTGTGGGGGAAGTTAGCAGACTTGTGGTGGCAGAAGCTTGTATCCAAGCTTTAGACATTGGATCCACTGAAGGACAAATATATGAGATTAATTCAGTGAAGGTACTCATTTTTTTTTCTAGAACGAGTACAATTAGTTATTGGCAATTAGCTAATTATAAGCAGGGCTCAATCAAGATATAATGGGATTAAGTCCCTGAAAATTCGCAATCTTTTTTTTTTCTCAAACACACAAGAGAGTTGTGTATCATTTAATTAATAGAGGAAAGACGTTGTTAGCATATAGGCCCTAACTGCCTTATGATTACAACATGTGCCACCAACCAACCGAGAAAGACGAAGTCCCAACAATGTAAAACCTATTCTGGCAGCAGAAATAACTGTAGTTCCCTTCATCCCTTGCCCCTGCTGCCTGCTGTACACCAGTGATCCTTCATTAAGCACATCTTGCAACACTTTTTTTTGGTTCCGGACTCTGGAGATACAGCATTGGATTATTGAAGGTACAATCTTCTGGTGCTTACACGACTCCCAAGCAAGCAATTGGACCAGGCTGTTGAAGCCTTCTGCAATGTCTTTTATCCAGCCGCCTTAGAGCACCAAACCATGAGCGAGAGGAGATATCTCTATGTGGCATCACTGCTTGGAGGATGACCCTATAGTGGTTAGCTTTTTAGTCAGCTTAACTATTCAACCTGTGGCTTAATCGCAAGACCTGGTACCAAACCGCTAGCTCTCATGATGATCACATGGTGTTTTTTTTTTATCGTTACCTACACCCTTCCCTTTTGAATCTTTAAATTTTGGTTACCTTCAAATTAAAATAGACACTTGCTGAAGCTGCCTCTCATATCATGGCATGCATTATTGTGACTTATGGCATAAATATGGGTGCTAAGTGCTGACACCAACTAGAGTTGCATATCAAGATGGAACCCCTTAGACGTGCATTTTTGCTTATTTTCTGGTTATCTAAGTGAAATCTGTGTATATTCTACTGATATGGACACAATGTATATAAATTCAGGGTGAAGGACCCGGGACTGACCCAGAGAAATGGGAGGAGCTATTCAGATCTGTTCAATCAGACTAGTGGCATTCTGCGAAGGGTAGCGACGTAAATGTACATCATAATGTAATGTAATCCATAGAGACAGCATAATCCAATAGTCATTGAACAATAGCAATCATGTACAGAGATAGGTACCACTTGCGAAAAAGAATGTTTGGTTTGTGTACATAATATGAGCATTCAGGTATGACGATTACTCCTAAAAGTGATATTTTTGTTGGAGAGTAAAATGCTCATTATCCTTATCCACTTTCAGACCTGATTACGTATCTTTTTTCACAGAATGCATTCATACTTTGATTTTTCATTCAATATATATTTCCCTAATTTGGTTATCCTTGTTCCTGGAATGGAAAGATGAGATAACACGGTGGAAACTAGACGAAGCGCCGACCGCGTGGAGGCCAAGCGTCAATATTTTTTTTGTTCCATCGGATTCGGATCGGGTCAGTATCTGTATCACAGTACTGTAATGCTGCTGCAAGCTGGCGGAGACCAGCCGTTGAAATTGAAACTGGCACCTGCGTTCCCACCAGCTTGATAGCGCGGACTAGCGAGAGCTCGCCAGCCGGCGCGAACGCGATGTTGTACATCGTCGGGCTCGGCCTCGGCCTCGGCGACGAGCGCGGCGTCACGGTGCGGGGGCTCGACGCCGTCCGCCGCTGCGCCAGGGCTACATGGAGGCCTACACCGCGCTCCTCACCCTCGGCCTCGACCCTCCTTCCAGGCTCGATAGTCTCGTGCGTTTTCGTTCAGGGCTGCCCACCGCCTGTTCGCTCAAAATCCTGCCTGGCCTGGCCGCAGGCCGGCGCTCACGCACTCCCCCGTTGCGCTCTCTCCTGCAGGAGAAGCTGTACGGGAAGGAGATCACGGTCGCCGACAGGGAGATGGTGGAGCAGGAGCGAGGCGACCAGGTTCTGCGCGAGGCCGCCGCCGCCGACGTTGCCTTCCTCGTCGTCGGACACCCGTTCGGGTAAAGATCGCTTTGCTTTCCTTCTTGATGAACGACGACTTGATTGTCTGATTAAGGCCATGGAATTCATCCAAGTGTAGCAATCATCATACATCTTTGACAAAATTGTGTTTGGTTCTGTGAGTTGACTTTATCAATTCTCTGTGTTCAGTTCCGATGAGCCTTTCAGGAAGGCAGCAGCACACATCGATCTGGTTGTTCGAGCCAAGCGGATAGGGATACAGGTGAAGGTGATCGGCAGTGCATCCGTCGTGAACGCAGTTGCGGTCTGTGGGTTGCAACTTCACCGCTACGGGAAGGGCATCACCATACCGTTCTTTACCGAGACATACAAACGTGACTTTTTCTGCCAGGCCATACGTGATCAGTTCTACCCGGCGATTGTGAACAACCGCTGGCTCGGGCTACACACGCTTTGCCTACTAGGTCTGTCACAATAATCACAATTGCTTGATTCGGCCTTTTTGACATTTTGTCAGCGCTAATAAGAATATTGGCAACTGAGCTTGAATTTCTATACATCCATGCTGGGTCACATGTGTACAGTTTAAATTTCAGTACTTGACATATTGACGTTTCATATTGATTCTTGTGAGCAAATGCAATCATCGTTCGAACTGTTAGAGTGCTACGGAATCAATGTACATTGTTTTTTGTCTTCTTGTTTAAGTTGCCAGTACTTCAAGGATCTTTCATTCTTACCCTCTTGTTCATATGCTTTAAGCCAAAGCTTAGAAACCACAAGCTGCATTTTTTTTTTGACTATCAATGAACTTCCGCGATACTACTTTGTGTCCGTGGTTCATCGTGGTTATCTTTATTAAAAAAAATGTAAATACGAAGTACACAGAACACTGATTCGACACATTATTCAGTGCAGATATTCACGCAAAGGAGCCGATATCTCAGTCTTTATGCAGGTAATCTGGCATAGTTTGTTGTCTATGGTCATATTTACCTGGCAGTGCTAAAATGCTGTATCTTCTGAGCTTGCATACCAACAACATTCTGCCTGCACTGCACTCAATTTACCCCAAGACATTCTCAATCTATACAATAACAAGGAACTAGATCTGACTGTCTGTGCTTTATTTTCTAACAGTTTAGATAAATATATGTTTTGGCATTCTATTTACTGTAGTCATGTTCAATTCCAGAGGAACGAAGGTGTATGAACCACCAAGATTCATGACTGTAAACACTGCAATAAGCCAGCTTCTGGAGCTGTTGGAAATGCGTGGAGAACCAGGTATAATCTCTGAACTTGCTTTCTCAAGTTTTCACACATGGGATTACACTTGCAATATGGCCTACCATATAGCCACATATAGAATTGAACATATTTCCTATAATATAACACAGATATTGCTAGTTTTTTCTCAAAGAAATATGTTGCTAGTTTTTGGCTCTTCATACAATGCTCATGCCCTAAATCCTGCCTTCCTCGATCATTAGCTTCACTGTTTGATATGCATTTTCTTACAGAGCCGGCATATGATGCGGATTCACTGTGCATAGGCGTGGCTCGCCTTGGAAGTGACGATGAGAAGATCCTTGCTGGCCCTATGGGGAAACTCGTCGAGGCAGATTTTGGCCCACCCCCTCACTGCCTCGTCATAGTGGGGGAGGCTACTCCAGAGGAAGAAGAGATGCTAGAATTTTACATGATCAAGTAACGATATACAACCCAGAAGGAGCTCCCGCACTGGCTCCCGACGCACGCAACACCCCGTGCCCATCCCGCTCAGGTCAAGCTCAAACTGCCACGACGAGATGGAGGGAAGGGAAGGGAGGGGAGGGAGAGGAGAGGAGATTGCGAGGCGTGTCGCGCGAGGTAGGAGCCGGAGCTCTGCGGTAGGCCGCTCTTCACCAGCCACCGACATCGTGCAACACCCGATCTACTTTTGAAACATCCAGACGAAACATATGCAACATACGTTTGAAGACAGATGAACCTCTGGAAACATGCGTGTATAGCCATTGCAACATGTGCAACACTAGATCAACTTTTGAAACATCCAGATGAAATATTTAAAACAAACGTCTGAAATACATGAAACAATTGAAACATAGGCTTGCAACGTGCATATATTGTCATTGCAACATATGCAACATCCGGATCGACTTTTGCAACATTTAGATGAAGCACTTGAAACACGGCGTCGCCGGCAGCCATGACCTACCTGGTGGGGGACTGCGGTAGCCACCAAGCTTTGGAGAACAAGGACTGTGACTGCAACCACAACCGCAAGCGTTGTTGCGTGTCCTCGCACCACCATCGCTGGGACGCAGAGCCAGGGGTGGCACCCACTACTAGGGACCAGGGGGGCATAGGGACTGAGCAGCAGTGGCTCGATGACGAGATGGAGTGCTGCCGGATCAAGGACTAACATGAGAAGCCGCTGCGAGCAGCAAGGTGCCACTGGGCCTAGGCCTAAGGCTGGCGACGGTGCCGAGGCAGGGAAGAAATGGACCTTGGTGGCGAGGAATCTGACGAGGAAGAAGATGGCATGGATTTGGGAGGAAGGGATAAGCAAAGTAGAGTTTTTTTTCAGAGAGAGAGAGAGCGCGCAGAGCGGATGAGTGGAGGAGCGAAAGGGATAAACATAGAGGATTTTTTATTTGACAGAGAGAGAGAGCAGCATAGTAGTGAGTTTCTCTCTATGCTTTTTTTGATAAATCCATGGTGTTGACTGGTGAAGTGGAATGTGGAAAGCTCGTCAGAGAACGGCGCCACGGCGGGCGTTGTTGCTCAGTGCTCCGTGAGCCGTTGGATCTAAACCCAACGGCAGGAATTCGAATGCGTTAGGGCTATGAAAAGTTCAAAACATGGGACCCTGACTAGTCAGACAAACCCGCGAGCCGCCGACTCCACCAGAGGAAGACGGCGCAAACGCCGCCGGCGACGAACCCAGGCGGCCGGGGTGCCTAGCTCGCCGGTTCTTTACGCCTTCTCGTCCCAATTTCTTGGGATCAACGCCCTACAAGTACACGGCGAGGCTTGCGCCCTTCGGCTGCCACTCCGTCCGTCCTGCGCTGCCCGCCGCCGGCGCCATGCTGTACATCGTGGGCCTCGGCCTCGGCGACGAGCGCGACATCACGGTGCGGGGGCTCGACGCCGTCCGCAGCTGCTCCAAGATATACATGGAGGCATACACCTCCCTCCTCTCCCTCGGGCTCGACCCGGCCGCGCTCGCCAACCTGGTGCGTCTCCCTTCTCTTGTCCGCCCACCACCTGTTCGAGCAAATGCTCGCGTGGCTCGTTCGGAGCTGTTGTTGCTCATAGGCGTCTTCACTTTGTCGTGTTTTGTGCGTCCAGGAGAAGCTGTACGGGAAGGAGATAACGGTCGCCGACCGGGAGATGGTGGAGGAGCACGTCGACCAGGTGCTAAGCGAGGCTGCCGACACCGACGTCGCCTTCCTTGTTGTCGGTGACCCGTTTGGGTAATGATTTTTTAGCCTCTTTCCCTTTTTTGAGTTACCTGTGCGAAGGTGTCTGTAGATGGTGCATAAGTTCCGCATATGCATGCCGGAACTCAGTGTGCTGTTGTTGAGTTAGTGGCCATGACATTAGAATACAAGTGACGGAGCACATACTTTCCGTTGTTGCTGAGATGTTCTTGGGATGACTTGCTCATGAATTCGACTAAATTTGTTAATTGTGCTTTGATTGACCATTGGTATGGCATCATTTTTGCTTTCTCAGTTACATGCCACTGGCCATGATCCTACAGATGTCTCTGGGTCTTACAATTGGTTGGTTGTGCTATGTTACTTGGGGCTTAAAATATGTTTGTCATGTCACACATGATGTCTCTGTGTGATAAGTGATGTGTACAAATTTACCATTTTGCATGCACTGAAGTCTGATTGGAGTCACGGAATTAATCCCAAGTGTGATATACAGACACTTCCAGGGTTGTATTTAGCTTTGTGAGTTGAATTTTATTCTCTGTTTGTCATCTGGATGACATTTTCAGGGCAACTACACATACTGATCTGGTTGTTCGTGCCAAGAAAATGGGGGTAGAGGTGAAGGTGATCCACAATGCATCTGTCATGAATGCAATTGGAGTTTGTGGGCTGCAACTTTACCGCTATGGAGAGACTATCTCAATACCATTCTTCACAGACGAATGGAGACCAGATAGTTTCTATGAGAAGATTCAGAACAATCGCAAGCTTGGGCTGCACACACTTTGCCTGCTTGGTTCGTGATTCTTGCTCGACCTTTCAGCATTGTCTATATTCTTCGGAATAGGCAAGTGATCATTAATTTATTGCCATAGGTAACTTGTCTTGTAGTTAAATCATTGTACATGATATACTGAAATTAACTAGACACTGATTATTGCAAGCAAATACAATGAATGTTCAAACTATTAGACTGCCACAGAGTTAAGATATAGTTTTGTTCAGTCCCTAATCTATGTTATTTGAAGCCAAGATCTTTCTCATCATGTTTATTTCCACTTTTAAATGTTATGCATTAAACCAAAGCAAATTGTTTCTTCTTCTTGTTTTACCATGTTCCTATTACTAGTAGGTTCTTGGTTTGGTCCTATCATCATCAAGATAGCTGATTTCGTGTATTATTCTATGTAGATATCCGTGTTAAGGAGCCAACATGGGAATCTTTAGCCAGGTAAATTAGCATCCTTTGATGTCTTTAAATTCTGAGTCTCAATACCTTGCAGTGCAAAATTGCAACATCTGGTAATTAGTTTGGCACTGAAAATGTCCTGTTACTAACATTCCTATTCTCTCAAGACTTGCACCTGCTTAGTGTTCAGTTTGATGCAAGCAGATCTCAGTAGCTGTGCTTTATATTTACATTAGATAGTTGATAGATCCATCTTTTGCCTATATATTTATGCAGAGGAAAGAAAGTCTATGAACCACCAAGATTCATGACTGTAAACACTGCAATAAGTCAGCTTTTTGAGATGGAGGAAGCGCGTGGGGGATCTGGTAGACTATCTGAACTTCTTTTGAGGAGCTGCCTTTCTTTGAAAAATCATTTTGAGCTTATTGAAGTTAGGACAGTTTTTGTTCGTTTTTTTTTAAAAAAAAATTCTTGAATCATGCTCTCTACTATAGATATTGCTAGGTTTTCCTTCATATATCAACCATCTAATCTTACTGTGATATCATATTTAAAGATCATTTTCTTCCAGCATATGGCAGGGATACATTGTGCATAGGAGTGGCTCGACTTGGAAGTGATGATCAGAAGATTGTTGCTGGGCCTATGGAGAAGCTACTAGATGTTGATTTTGGCCCACCGCTTCACTGCCTGATCATAGTGGGAGAGACTCATCCTTTGGAAGAAGAGATGCTAGAGTTTTACATGATCAAGTAGTGATATACACACCCTACACTTTGCAAAAGTTCTTTTCATGTGAGTTTTCACATGTAATGACTAAGGGAATGTTTAGACTTTTTCATTGGCTGCATTGTTGAAAAATGCCTGTAGCAATTTGGATGTAGAACCCCGGTGCTTCGCTGAAATTTGGCTTTTGCTGATTTGTTGTGAGAGGAAAACACTGTTCTTTCGTTGAAAGTACTGCTGAAGTAGTTCAAGCGAACAGGGTTATTGAGGCTTAGTGCAGTGTGCTAGCAGTTTACATCTCATATACTCCTTGTGTAAAACAAATGGTGAAATGTACCAGAAGTTTACATCTGCGAACCTTGTTTGAAATCTTCATGTGAACTCATCTCTCATCCATGTAACGATCATTTTGAAAAGGAAACCTTTTTTTTTTGGTAAGGATGGAACATTTCCACAATACTAGTAGCTGTTGTTGCGCCATGCCAGGATTCATATAGTTTTTGTTCTTACATCATGGATTCATGGTGCATTATCACCTACATTTGCGATTCAAGTTCCATTGTCCTGCATCCAATGACTTTGAAAGCTGAACAAACAAAAGAATTGTATCTTCACAAAGGAGGAACCACCGATGGACGGCATTGTTGATGTTGGGTGTTGCATCGCATCATCACAAAAGCAAGGTTCAGCGGACTGGGGTGTAGTGCTCCATCTGCAGCTGGTGCAGCGCTGCCTCGGAGCCGAAGCTGGGCGACCTCCGCGAGCGCGACCTCACGGGCGTCATGGGGCTCTTGGCGACCACCCGCGGCGACCGCTGCGCGACGGGTGGCCTGGTGGACCTGGCGAAGCCCATGTCGCTGGCGATGGAAGGGATGGGCGACATGGACGGGATGGGCGAGAGCAGGCGGTCGGCGAACGGGAAGCAGTGCTCCGAGTAGGCGTCGGAGTAGGTGGCGGCGGAGCGCTCCTTGGGCGTGCTCATGGACCTGAACTTGGCCTTGGCGGACGCGGTGGAGGCCATGTACCCCGGGAACGGCGCCGGCGCCGGCGAGCACCCCGCCGCCGCAGTGTCGTCGTAGTAGCAGTCGCCCCTCCCCGGAGTGCGCCTCGGCCGGGCGAAGGACCGGCGCGCCGAGCAGCCGAGCCGGTCGACGACGTCGTCGTCCCTGTTGGCGGCGGCGTCCTCCCCCCTGGTAGTGGTGCTGGTGTAGGGGGACTGGTGCGCGACGGGGACGTCCTTGTCGAAGGGCGGCTGCGAGCCGACCCACTCCTCCAGCCAGCTCCAGCGCTGGTTCAGCGCGTCCACCTCGTCCCTGGACATGGTGGAGGGCGGCCGCCGGATGCCGAGGCCCAGCTTCTCGTTGTGCAGGGAGGCGTACTGCAGCGCGCGCACGCGCTTGAGCGCGGCCTCCTCCTTGCTCCTCGTCATGGCGCTCATCTCTTCCTTGGAGAAGATGCTACTGTCCCACCCCTTGTTGCTCGCCTGCTGCTCCTGCACGGAATCATCAGTGAGTCAGTCAGCGAGCCGGGCAGTCGCAGTAACCGGGCACGGCGGCCGAAATCCACCGTGCTCAGCGGTGCCAGTCTGTGATTGATACGGAGTACACATGAAACGCTGCCGTCATGCCTGTTGCCTGCCGTGGAACGGGAATCCCCTATAGCCAGCTCAGTTGGACTGTTGGATAACCCTACGTGTCCATCTGGATCGCTTGGCTACATCAACTACACGAGACCCGCGCGGTCCACACCACACCACCATAGCAGTAGGCAGTAGCAGCGGGGACTGACTGGCGCGATCACGCGGACGCTGAGACGCAGCAGCAGCACTGCACCTGCACGGTCCTGGAACTACTCCGGACGCATCGAAACAAACAGGGCAGGCAAGGCAAGTCGCGCGGGGTCCCTCGCGTCGCCAACGCCAACGACGAATGGAATCACCGCACATCACACGTGCATGTGCCGGCGGGCGTACCGCCAGCCTTTACCCACATGCCGCGCACGTGCGGCGCCAATCATTTCGCGTGTTCCGTTCATCCGTGCCACCAAGGCGAGAGTGACTTACGTGGACGGCGGCGGCAAAGAGCTCCCTGCCGCGCCGCAGCAGCTGGGCGTCGTCGTCCGCCGCCTGGTGCTGGTGGTCGACGCCGCCGGCCATGGACCGGTGCCGGGCCTGGATCCTCATAAGGGACTCAAGGCCGCGCAGCGTGGCCGCCGTCTGCCGCCGCACCGCCTGCCCGCGGATCAGCGCCTGCAGCCGCACAAGGCCCTTGAGCGCGCGCAGCGCCCGCCGAGCCTGCGTTTTCCGGCAGTCACCAGGGTCGGTCAGTCAGCGACATGAATGTTGCCCAAAACCAAAAGGATGTCGAAATGCTCCAATTCGCATACATATTATTGTTACAAGAACAAAAAAAACTGCGTTGTTGGACGACGTACCAGGTATCCGCGGTAAGCCGACTGGATGGCGACGGCGGCGTGCTCCTGCTCCTGCTCGTGCACCTGCCGGGGCAAGGGCGCCACCGGCGGCGGCTGGCCCGTGAGGCGGACCACGTGGGCGGCGGCGTGCGCGGCGGCGACTGCGGCCTCGGCGGCCGCCGCGGTGGCGAGGGCGAGGGCGACGGCGTGCTTGCTCTGCTCGTCCTCCGCCTGCCTGATCTGGTCCGCGCCCGCCGGCGCCGGCGGCGGGAGCGCGAACGACTGCTGCGCCCGCAGCTTTCCCGGCAGCCACCGCTTGCTCTTCGCCTTCTGCGCCAGCAAGAACCGATTCATCAACCATTGCATTGCCATGGATACCGCTCGCGATCGAGAAATAAAATCAGTAAAAAGATCGCAGAAGCCAACGAGATCGCGACAGGAGGCGTGACCGAACCTTGTCTGCTGGCTTGGGCGTGGGCTTGGGGTCGGAGGTGAAGAGCCGCCGGATGCGCTCGAACCAGCCCCTCCTCCTCCTCTTCTCCTTGTCCATGTCGCCGACCGAGCGAGAGCGGCAGCGGCTGCACTACACTATCTCTAGGCTCCACTGAGCGACGAATATCTGATCTGAAGCAAATAAAACACAGCGTCATCCGCATTGCCAGAAATGCAGAGGGGGAAAAAAAAAACAGGGAATCAACAGGTGGTGGTTCACACCACACGTCTGAGTCGCAAGATCCAGGGAAATATGAACTGAAAGTGTGGCAGTGGCAGGACGGGACGGCACTTCGCCGGAGACGCAATCCACTGTCCGCGTCCGCGCAAACCAAGAAATAATCCAAAAGGGATTTCTGTTCTTTATAGAAATATAAAACCAAACAAAAGGATGAAGAGGGATGCACTGGATTCAGGATCGCTAGCTGTTGACGCCAGCGATTATCAGAGGACTCAACAAATAAACGAGTGCTCATATCCAAAACGTGACGGGAACTTGTGCCGCGCGCTCTCTATCCGAAACGAGAGCAGAACAGTCAGGCAACAAGGCCGGGAGAGAGAGAGAGAGGAGGCGAAGAGATCGCCACCGGGGGAGGAGGACAGGAAGAAGCCGAAATCCATTGAGTACCTGTTAACAGGACCCCTGTCGCGCTCTGGCTTTCCGCGGCGCTAGCTGGATAGCCAGAGGACACGGCGAGGGCGGGGGTGCGAGAGCGACGCTGGTATGGTGGAATCCGGAGTCACGACGCGGTGTCGCGCTCACGCTCGCCACGCCTTCAGTGGGAAGCCAGCAGGTGATGCTGGCTCTGGCTCCCCATCTGTGACGAGCGAGACACGAGAGGGAGGACGGAGCACCACGGCCGCGTCCAGATTATATATGGATGGCACATCTGCGGAGAAGATGAGGATGAGGCCGCGCGAGACGCCCGCGCCCTTGGCCTTCCGCAATGTCTGCAGCTCGCGCTTGTTCAGTGGGCCGCCGCCCCGCACGCCGTATGGGGAAAGCATACGAGAATACAGGTGCGCGTATTAGGGCTTCTTCAACGCAGACCAACAATCTTGTTGGCTTCAACCATAAAGAGCAGTCCACGGGGGCACAAATTTCTAGAGCTACTAAAATCCACAACGCAAAGTTATACTCTCCGCTCTCTATGTTGCTTTATTCCACGGGCATCTTTCTGAAAAAGTTGCAGTCCTTCAATCCCTGGCATGCGCCTCAGCTTGCTACAACGCGGTCTCTCGTTGATGCCTTGCTCTTTTGTCAGGTGAAGACATGACTGCTTCTGCAAGCGTCACTGACTGACTGCGAGGCTATCAGTTGGTGTGACATGGAACATCACTGCCGAGTTGGACAATGGGGCAGCACGCCATGGTGTAGCGTTGGGGAAGCCCTTAATGACCGACCAATAGCAGTCGTAGTACTAGTAAATATATAATAAATAAATTTTATTGATGATCGAGGAATCAATGGGCGGCGCATCGAATTCCAGAAAATGCAAAAGGTTTTTGGAACTCGACGGGTGACGTCACTCTATCTTTTTATCTCTTGGTTCATGCAGGGAGCATTTGCATCGGGACTAGAAACAAACGGGGCCCGCTAGCAGTAGTAGAGGAATAATTAATTAAAGGAATAAAGGAGGGAAAGCAGGAAAAAAAAAGGCTGGGGCAGGACACGGCGAATGCAGTGCAGTGCCTGAAAGTCGTTGCGTTGCAGGCGCACTGGCGCCGCTGCGTGGGAGATCCGATCAAAAGCCGGGGAAACACAGGGCTGTTTAGTTAGAGAATTTTTTTTAGTTCGGCTACTATAGTATTTTCGTTTTATTTGGTAACTTGTGTCCAATAATAGACTAATTAGGCTCAAAAGATTTGTCTCGTGATTTATAACTAAATTGTGTAATTAGTTTTTTCTTTCATCTACATTTAATATTCCATGCATGTGTCACAAGATTTGATGTCACAGGTACTGTAGCACTTTTTGATTCTTTTTTAGCCTTGTTTAGATGCCACATGCTCCATCCATGCCCTTGTTTAGATGCCGAGTTGGGGGCTGCCGAGTTGGAACAGTGCGCATTAAATGTGCACTGTTCCAATTCGTTTGTATTTTGTAAAAATTGTCCAAATTTTGACTAATTAGGCTCAAAATGTTCGTCTCGCAAAGTACAACAAAACTGTGCAATTAGATTTTAATTTCATCTACATTTAGTACTTCATGCATTTGCTGACATTTTGATGTGACGGGGAATCTTCTTTTTGCATAGTAGAATTTAGGGGGAGAAGTTGGGAACTAAACAAGGCCTTTCTCTCGCACTGACAAAGAAGCTTAACCGGTCGGCCACAGGCTTCCTGGACCACTGATCTTGGCCTACAGTTAGGCCAGTCTCAATGGGCATTTCATAGGTGTGTCATGCACATTTAATGAGGTGACACATCAGCCAAAAGAGAATTTTTGCATGAAATGGGGAGGAGAGAGGAGAAAATCGTTTCACCATGGTGAAACGACTCAGCGTCGTTTCCCAGGCCTCGGTAACGCAGTGAAACGGCCATTGAGGGGAAAATTCGTTTCATTCTCGATCCCGTGCGCAGAGCAACCGCCGGCACCGCGAGCTTGCCATTCCCACGCGCGCGATCCTCCCGCCCGTCTCCTTCCTGCCCCTTCCTCCCGCCTCTTCTTCCCCAATCCTTCTACTCCCGCCAGGCCATCATCTCTCCCGAGCAGCGCTCGCGAGCTAGGGTTACGGTGCCAGATCCACCAACCATGGATCCGCCGCCGGCAGTCGATTCACGGCGACGCGGAGGCGGCAGAGGAAGCAAGCCGCGCGGGGGGGAAGCAGCTTGGCCTCAGGAGACCGGCGGCGCCTGCTCCATCACCGAGTTTAGGTTCACCTTCACCATCGCTTCCCCACCCCCCACCGCCGCCACCGATTTCTGCCCCCGCCGCCACCGATTTCCCTGTTGGCACCGCCGTCACCGCTTCCCCTGCTGCGCCAAATTCGACCCCTACTGCTGGTTCTTCCTCCCCTGCTGCCCCGATGTTCAACATGCCCCCACGACCACCGCAAGGAGGAGGATGGGGCGCCATGCCCCCCAGTTTTCCATTTTGTGGAGACCAGCAAGGCCCAAACTCATGGTAACCTCTCTTTTCTGTACATGTTTGTCAAGTGTTTTCATTTCGATTCAGGTTGATTGCTTGAAATTTTAGTTTATAGTAGGTTGATTGCAAGACAATAGTTTATAGTAGGTTGATTGCTTGAATTTTTCAGGCTTTATCCTCTAGGAGGGTTTATCAATTTGATTCAACAAAATTATCAGCCTCAGCCACAACAACAAGGCGAAAATTTTCATTTGGTTGGGCAGAGCATGTCCTTCAACCCGATGTCTCCACCAGCACCCCAAGCTCAGAAAGATGGCACTGCAAACAATGTAGTGAACATTGACAATGATGAAGCTGAAAACAGTGATGCAAACAGAGCAGCAAAGATGAACCGATGCATAAGATATTGGACTCATGAAGAGGAAGAAAGACTGGTATTGACTGTTCAGTTGTACATTTTGTAGATCATTGTTTGTTTTTTCATTTCATTGAATGCTCACATTGACTGTTGTGCAGGCCAGTGCTTGGTTGAATGCTTCTAAAGACCCAATTCATGGGAATGACAAGAAAGGTGATACATTTTGGAAGGAAGTCACTGACACATTTAACAAGAAAGGGGGAGGGAAGCGTAGAAGAGAAATAAACCAATTGAAGGTTCACTGGTCACGACTTAAGTCATCGATCAGTGATTTCAATGGCTATTGGACTCAAGTATGTCAAATGCATACAAGTGGATATTCGGATGACATGCTGGAGAAAGAGGCACAGAAGATGTATGTAAATAGGTTTGGAAAACCTTTTACATTGGTGCATTGGTGGAAGATACTAAAAGAAGAGCCCAAATGGTTAGCATTGTTTGAGACAGAGAAGGACAAAACTGAAGCATTTGATATTCTAGATGAACAGAAGCATCCCCCTGGTAGAGAAAGTGCAAAGGCAGAGCGCAATGGAAAGAATAAGAAGGCAAAAGTTAAGGATGAAATTGTCAACCTTGGAGACACTGTTGAAAAACTTGTCAAGATACAAGAAGATAGGAAGATGGATCTTCAAAAGGTCGTCGAAACACAGATTGAGATATCAAATGCATTGGGTATTTTCTTGCTGATGGGATATACCCTGAATGGGCAGTTTTTGTTAAGTCAATTCGACTCCCTATCACTGAGAAGGATAAATTGTATGCCCAGGAACAAGAAGGGGCAAGAAAGGATATTGAGAGAGCCTTTGGTGTATTGCAACGTCGATGGTGTATCTTAAAACGACCAGCTCGACTATATGACAGAGTTGTACTCCGTGATGTTGTGCTAGCTTGCATCATACTTCACAACATGATAGTTGAAGATGAGAAAGACCTAACAATGATTGAAGAAAATATAGATCTGAATGTGCCTCCTAGTTCGTCAACCGTTCAAGCACCGGAATTCTCTGCGGATCAGGATGTTCCTTTAGAGAGAGCTTTAGAAAAGGATACTACTATTCGTGATCGAAATGCTCATCATCGACTTAAGAATGATCTGGTAGAACATATATGGAATAAGTTTACTGGTCGTAGAAATAGAACTGGTACATTTGTCTATTTATAGTTACTTATCTATCTTAAGAATTTAACTACTTATCTGTGATATGATTCTGTACTGTTTTTTTTGTCAATGCTGAGAGCTCATGTTGAACTGTTTTTTTGTTTTTCTGTCACTTTAGTTATATTCTGAACTATCGTCATTTGGTTATCGTGAGTTGGTCCAGTACACCATATCAAATATTCTGAACTATCGTCAGTTGGTTATCGTCAGTTGAGTTATATGTGTTGAGTTATATTCTGAACTATTGTCGGTTGGTTATCTCATTTTATATTGCATTCTGTGTGTGCGTTTTGGATGACATCCTTTTTAATTGTGGTCTGTGTGCGATCGCGGTGTGCACCTGTTCAGCTATATTTGATCTGGACACACAATGGCTATACAATTGAGCTAGTACATTTGATCTCAACAAAATAGCAGTATTGAATGCTACAATTAGCATATGAAACGCTGCAATGAAACTCACCATTGTGATAATCAATTTCGTTTCTTGTTTTACTATGATTCAGCTGAGTACATTTGTCTATTTATAGTTACTTATCTATCTTAAGAATTTAACTACTTATCTGTGATATGATTATGTACTGTTTTTTTTGTCAATGCTGAGAGCTCATGTTGAACTGTTTTTTTGTTTTTCTGTCACTTTAGTTATATTCTGAACTATCGTCATTTGGTTATCGTGAGTTGGTCCAGTACACCATATCAAATATTCTGAACTATCGTCAGTTGGTTATCGTCAGTTGAGTTATATGTGTTGAGTTATATTCTGAACTATTGTCGGTTGGTTATCTCATTTTATATTGCATTCTGTGTGTGCGTTTTGGATGACATCCTTTTTAATTGTGGTCTGTGTGCGATCGCGGTGTGCACCTGTTTAGCTATATTTGATCTGGACACACAATGGCTATACAGTTGAGCTAGTACATTTGATCTCAACAAAATAGCAGTATTGAATGCTACAATTAGCATATGAAACGCTGCAATGAAACTCACCATTGTGATAATCAATTTCGTTTCTTGTTTTACTATGATTCAGCTGATGTGGCATTTTGGTAACCGTATATTGAAACACCCATTGAGACTGGCCTTATACTCCCTCCGTCCTAGGATACAAGGCGTAACCACCTCTGGTTCAAAGACTAAGAACACATTTAATTCTCTCTCTCAGCACTAGAACTACTGCATTAATGTCTATGAGAGAGCACGCCTTATATCATACGACATGAATAAAAAGTGGTTACGCCTTATATCTAGGACGGAGGGAGTAGTACGTACAACGAAAGGGTTGAGACCGGAGCAGGAAACGGAAGTGAACAACGGTGACATTGCATAATCAGGCCGATTTGTTTGTTATTACAGTAATACTTGTTAGGTGCTGATCTGCAGTAGTACCGATTACTGCCGGAATGGATAGGTCTTTCGGAGTGGTTGGATAGCCTAGTAGCCCACATAGGCAGCTAAGCCAGTCCACAAACGAGGCTCCATCGCACGCATCACATGCACCACTGTCCACTGATCAACCGGTGCCTTTATCTCCTTCCCTTCCCTGTTCACAACTTTGACACGCACATGCTAAGACCTGCATACGCATCCGACTTGTGATGTGGGCAATCATCGGCATGTGGGAGCCTCCCACAAACATCCTCGCAAACATGTTGCAGACCCTGCTGCTCTCTGTGGCCACCTGTCCCCTTGTTTAGTTTCTCCAATTCTCTCCCAAATTCTACTATGCAAAAAGAAGATTCTCCGTCACATCAAAATGTCGGCAAATGCATGGAGTACTAAATGTTGATGAAATCAAAAACTAATTGCACAGTTTTGTTGTACTTTGCGAGACGAACATTTTAAGCCTACTTAGTCAAAATTTAGATAATTTTTACCAAATACAAACGAAATGCTACAGAAATTCTGATACAGTGATTTCTCCCCAATTCACTGAACTAAACGAGGCCTGTTTTTCAGAGGCCAAAGACTTTGGGGGTCCCTGCCAAAGATTCTGGCGCCCAAACTGAAACTGTACCCGTCAGCAGTACAGTGAACTGAAGCGGATAACTGAGTCGTCGATCCACTGAAGTGTGGTAAATTAGGATGGTCTGTCTCCAAGACCCAATGCCAAACTCTAGTTGACTGAACTGAACTGAACTGGGAAATACTCCCTCCGTCCCATTAAAAGTGTCGTCCGGGAAACGTGTTTGTGAGGGGGACATGCTTTTCCAACGACACTTTCAATAGGACGGAGGGAGTACTTATAAAGTCCCTCTCGAGATCAGCTTCACCCCATTTGGCCATTTGTTATAGCTGTACGAGTACTGCAGTGTCTCGGGACAACGAGAAGAATGATGCTAGCAAGTGGCAGAAACCAAGTGGTGCTTGATTATATGACTCATATTCCAAACAGACCGCTTGTGAACCAGATTTTAACAATCTCTACACTAGAGTCTCAGACTGTGACAATCCATCTCCCTGTAATTTCTCCACAACTTCTAAGGGTAGTTAGATGTAACCTCTTCCTGAACACCACTACTCTGAAGCAGCAACATGCTCAACCCTTCCATCGTCATGCATCGTGCATGTGTCTCGTGAGAATGGTGTCTGTGATAATGGGAATGACATTCTGTACAGTCAGCAAGCAGCATCCGATTGTCATACCTCAAATAGAAACAAGAGCTATATATTTTCATTTTTATTCAGATTCGAAATAAATCTACATGCACCTCAGGATGGGCTTTCAAGGAAATTAAAAACAACATGTGCCAAAGAATGTTATGTGCTTTTTTGTAGTTTCATAACACCAACTTATTTTCATATGCAAAAGTATGCAAACAAACAATCTCAACTAGGGATGGCAGCGGATATGATAAGGTGTGGGTGAAACAAATAACCACTCATGAAAAATTGTCTAACGGGTAAAATTTCATATCCACACCCATACTAGCACACATGAGTTGGGTTATCGTTAAAATAGATGAAATCCCTCATATTTCCGAGCACTAGCGAGCGCACAAGATAGAATCTTATACGCGTACCCACACCTGCGGGTGAAAAATTTGTGCTCACACATACACCTATCAAACATATATAATACCACAAGTACAATTGCCATCTCAGCCAGCAAGGCATGGCAAGGCAAGCCAAAGCTGTCTAGGAACCAAGCGCGTTCGTAGTCTCCGGAGCAGTCGGGAGCGGCATGGGGGTCGGCGACGTCGTGAATCGATAGTGGAGGGGGGCACAAGCCTCGTCGTCCACCACCTCCTTTTGTTCCCTCGGCCATTGGATGTTGTGCAGATCAATGACGAGGTGTGGGCCTCGTCCTCCTCCACCGCCAGGCATGGCTGAGAGGGAGAGGAGAGGAGAGAGACGGAGGATAGAAGGGGCTCTTTACCCATCGGAACCACTTTTAGCTCTTGTTAGCTTGATCTCATTGACTAATGAACTAATCGTTCCTTCAATATGGATTAACTGTTAGCCACGCCTTTTAGCTTGTCCGTAGGGATTCCATTTGACTAGCCGCTAACCAAACGGAGACTTATGTTAACACACAATGTTATGGAGAAACTTCACTACACATGTGAGATACACAAAAGAAAAGACAAAAGAACTACTTACCATTTTTCCTTATAGAAAATGTTAAAGACTCTTTGTCTTCTTTCGAATGAGCCTTATTGTAATCTTTCCATGAAATTCTGTACGTCGATATAATTGTCTATGATCTAATGTATGCATTTTTTCATAAATTTTTAAAATGCATAAAGTGAACGTTCGTGCAATTTTTTTAAATGGGTGTACCGTGTACGTTGAGGCGATGCTCAACCTGGCTACACAGCTCACAGCTGTTCGTCCCTTCATGGCTGCTTAGTTAACTCGCTCGGAAGTTGCAAGCCTGCTGAAGAAATGGAATATTGTGGTGGTTCCTGTGATGCGCACAGAGAAATGATGCTGCTTGCTTGTGTCTGCTGCCCGGTGTGCACGAGGACGACGTGGGCCGGCCCAATAAACGGACAATCGGAATCGTCGAATGGGTCCAGTATTGAGCGAAAAGCAAAGGATATGATTTTCATTGTATAATACAAAAAGTGTATATAAGTGACGTTATGTACATCAATTTGACTATTATATATTTCGTTACAAAAAGTATTCCTATTTAAAATGCTTTCAGTGGTAGGCGACGTCCCCGTCGACAGCGGGGTGCCTGTGGCGACTTTGTGAATTTCAAGATCTGCTGGCTCAGTCCTTCGGAGGTGCTTATAGAGGTAGGGTTTACGTACGTGTGTTCATAGGGGTGAGTATGCGTGCGTGTCGTGGGTGTCTGCGTTGTACTATGTAATTCTAAAAAAAACACAACTACAGTATAGTTCCAGGATGCTACATTCCAAGGTAAGTCTAATCATATCATTTCCTTCGATATATCCAAACTCAAAAGTTTGAATTATGGCAACCCAAAATGTCACTTATCTGTGGCTATAGGGGGCATCATTCATAACTAGAAAACCAATACACCATGGAAACAATTTTGAAAGCAAATATAATTGTACACTTTCTAAACACTGAACATACAACATTATAAAATCTACAATATTGATCCTTCTAAGAAAATTATCTGTATATTTTTAATAGTGGCATCTTTTGAATCGCAGTCAAGCATTCGTACATACTCACATCTATAAATACACGTACATACTCTCCCTATGAATAGCTTCGAAAGATTGAGTCAACGAGATTAAAAAAATCACCATAAACTCCTGGTTCTCAAGCACCTCTATAATATACAGGTACATCTCTTCCTATGAATACTTTCGAACGATTGAGTCGACATATCTTGAGATTGAAAAAGTTACCACTCCTGGTTCTCAAGGGCATAATGCCTGCAACATTACCACTGAAAAGTAGTTTCATTGAAATTCTAAAAAAAATAAAAGTGTGAGCACCCACGTTTGACTTAAACCCGAATGAACAACTAAGGAGCTTAACTAGTTGAGCTATATTCGGTCTATAAATAGAGGTAGTAGTTGATAAATAAGTTTCGATACAATCATGACACGCTCAAAGATTATTAATTTACTTAGTCCCATGGATGTTCTTCAAATTAAATTTAATTACGACTAGCCCAGACAACTTAGCTCAAGCTCTTTACGCAGTTGGGGCACCTTCCTTTCTCCGCAAGTCATACAACAGAAATGAGTGAGACTAGGGCCCTATTAGCCACAACTCTCAAAGCTGATTCTCTGCTGAATCAAGAAGGAGCTCTGCCAAACAAATTTTTTCCAGAGAAAAGTGATTCTCTGTTGATTCCCTAAAGTAATTCTCTGAAATGAACTAAGAGGCTGAGAGCTAAAAATGTAGCTTCTCTTGATTCTGTGAAGTGATTCTCCATAGTGATTTTGAGAGTTTATGCTAAAGAATCAAATAGAATTACTTTCAGTCACAAAATCAATTTTCTCAGAGCTTCCATTGAAATTCAGGATTAGATAGAGCTCTACCAAACAAGCCCTATATCAATCACTATAAGAGCTTGGTTGGATACCAAAACCTAATAGTCCTCGAGCACTAAACACTTTAATAGTCCTCGAGCACTAAACATTCAGGATCAGATAGATTCAGGTTGCACTAAACATTTTAATATCTTTTCATTCGAAATAGATATGCATGATTTGATGGACTATATACCCATTCAAATTTTAATACACGATTACCATGGTTTGATCGCATTTCTTTTGCCTTACAATACACTGTCCAAAATAAACAAAGCATGATAAAAAACATGTTAGTTCTAATAGCTGAAAATAAAAATCACGAAAAACGATGTTAGTTCAAACAAGGAACTGAAAACCCACGTTTGTATCTAATTATTATTTTTGATGAATATTTTGAACAAAAATACCATATTTGCATGCTGACTAATTATTCTTCTAAGTTTTTGAATTTTTAAGCTCTAATGCAGTTTTTATATATAGAAATGTAGGGTTCTGTTTCATGTAAAATTTCTTTTGAAAGTCATATGTGTTTTTATGAAAAATTCTTTTTGAAAGTCATTGTAGCTAACATGTGAATGAAGGTTAAAAAGTCATCAGGGGAGAAAAGAAGATGAAAATGATTTAGCGGCACGGCAGTTGCCGATCAGATCTCCACCGTCCGTCGTCGTCGTCGACCCCTCTCTCGATCTCTCAAATCGACAAAATCCCTGAACTCCTTTTCCAGCCTCTCCTCTCCCCAACCACCGCCACCGCGCGCGAGATCACAAGCCTCCACACCGTGACCACCGGCGCCGCTGCGGCGTCCGGAGCAGGCGGCGAGCGTCGTGCACAGGGATACGGTAGGCTCGGCTCGCCGGGGCGGACGAGATGAGCGGGCACGACTCCAAGTACTTCTCCACCACCAAGAAGGGGGAGATCCCCGAGCTCAAGGAGGAGCTCAACTCCCAGTACAAGGTATCCGCCCTCACTCGCTTTACCTTGTTCTCCTCCTGTGCCGTGCCGCGCCTGTCGATTGGTTCCTGCGCGTGGATCCAGATCCGGGCGCGACGTTGTTGGGGCTCCAGGCGCGTCTACTCCTAGATCTGTGGGTCTGGTTGCTTTTCTCGTGGGGTTCGGTCGTGTTGTGGGAGGGATTTTGCGCCGGAAGTGCACATTTCTGTCTTATGTTGGTTACGAATGAGCTGGAATCTGCAGAATTCAGTGCTGGATCGGGGCGTTTAAGCTGCGTTAGACCTGTTCGGACTGAAACGCGTCTGAATTGGAGCATACGAATGGATTGAACTCTGGTCCTTCTGAAACTTGACTCTGAGGACCAGTAGGGACAGCTTTGAATCATCTCATTCTTTCATCCTATGCCAAGATGAATTAACAGGGGGTTAAGCTGTTGATCAGCAAACACATTATTTTTAGTAGTTCACACAAGGACAGTAGGGACATATATATTATTTTTATCCCCACATATACATGATCATGATCAGCAAACACATTCATATATAATAATATGTTCTAATTGCTTCCAATATATTCTCATGTTGTAAACTGCAAATATTGTGTAACTGAAACTTGTTTCTCTGTGGGGTTTTTAGTTATTGATCTATACGCTATTGTGCGTAGTCGTGGTCATGTGAAATATTGACACAGTAAGGTGTTCTAGTTTTATCTAATTATCTCACCGATTTTACATGTTGTAAGAAGGTACATGCTACACCTTTTTGCTTTGGTATTTAGTGAATTTAAGCTCCCTTTTATACCCCGTGGTGATGCCAAAAAGTTGTCTCCCTGACTCCCTGTTTATCTACTTGTCCTTTTTGGCCACACATCGAAGTATTTCACATATACTATAAATGATGTGTATGTCTAAAACAAACATTGAAAACACATGCAAGAGAGAGGCTCACACAACACGCTGTCACTCTGTCACAAGATAAGTTGATTTCTGATAAATCATAAAATTCATGTTTCCAATTTATGTACACTTTAGGCTGTATTGTTGACTTTTAGGGGGGAGAAGTGTACTATGTAATGTGGTAGTTGGACCGTGTACACTTTTGGTCAAATTAGGTACTACGTATTGTGGTTATGTTAAAATTACAGTTGCTGCTGCAAAAGGAAACCAATTTAGAACTATTACTTACATTTCTGCATTTCCAGATTTCCTGATGTCTGACCTTTTCTGAAATGTGGCTTGCAGGATAAGAGAAAAGATGCTGTCAAGAAAGTGATTGCTGCTATGACTGTAGGAAAAGATGTCTCATCATTGTTCACTGATGTTGTGAACTGCATGCAGACCGAGAACTTGGAGCTCAAGAAACTAGTATATTTGTATCTCATCAACTATGCTAAAAGTCAACCTGATCTTGCCATTCTTGCTGTGAACACATTTGTTAAGGTAAGAAAGTCCAGCCATACTTGCAATTAACATTTGTGCAGGAAAAGAAGATTACTGTATGCAAAATATAGGACCTATAGATATCATATAATCAGAGACATGACACCTTATGCAGGATTCACAAGACCCAAACCCATTGATTCGTGCTTTGGCTGTTAGGACAATGGGTTGTATCCGTGTGGACAAAATCACAGAGTATCTCTGTGATCCACTTCAAAGATGCCTCAAGGTCTTTCTTTGTTCTTCTAAAACATTGTTGAATCAAGCTGATCCCTCTTCCATCTAATGATCTAAATGACATTATATGTAAATTGTTCCCTCAGGATGACGATCCCTATGTACGGAAGACTGCAGCTATTTGCGTTGCTAAACTTTATGATATAAACGCTGAGCTAGTAGAGGACAGAGGATTTCTGGAGGCCCTTAAGGACTTAATTTCTGACAATAATCCTATGGTTGTTGCAAATGCTGTTGCTGCGCTGGCAGAGATTCAAGATAGTAGTGTTCGGCCAATCTTTGAAATCACCAGCCATACACTGTCAAAGCTTCTGACAGCTCTGAATGAATGCACAGAGTACGCACTCCTTGGCTATATTTTGTTTTGAATATCTTGGTAATTTACCTAAATCAAGCCCTTTAACATTTTGTTAATTATGCAGGTGGGGTCAAGTCTTCATTTTGGATTCTTTGTCAAGATACAAAGCAGCAGATGCCAGGGAAGCTGAAAACATAGTGGAACGAGTTACACCCCGTCTCCAACATGCAAATTGTGCGGTGGTTCTTTCTGCTGTCAAGGTACATCATTATCTGATTCGCATCTACCGGAATATCATAAAGTTTAGGCCTTGTGCAGTTTTGTTTATGTGCTTGTTCAGTAACTGTAACTTACTATGACTACTTGACTAGTGAGGTCTATATAGATGAACTTCTCAGCCCTCATAGTTATCACTGCATTGTAGCATGGACTGTAGGCTTGTTTCTTGGTTTGACACTAATTCATATCATGATGAACTATTGGGACCAATGAACCCTTGCCATGGATTTATTTTTTGTTTCTTGACCTTTCAAGTGAATAGGACTACTGGTAGAGTGCCATTAGACTATTTTTTCTTTAAGAACTGTCATTAGACTAGTTGATGTCATGTACTCCCTCCATTCCAAATTGTAAGATGTTTTGCCTTTTCTAGATACATTGCTTTTACTATGTATATGTCTAGATATGTAGTAAAAGAAAGCAATGTATCTAGAAAAGCCCAAACATCTTATAATTTGTAACGGAGGGAGTAGCTACTAACAAAGCACCATTTTCTTTTTTCTTTTTTTTTTCAATTTTTTTGAATTGCTTTTGTTGGCTCTTTCTTTTTAAAATCTTAGCCTATTTGTTATTCTGTTCTGTACCAGATGGGAACTTTGATTAATGTTTTTTTTTCTGTGTGATTTTAGATAATCCTTCTACAAATGGAGCTCATTACGAGCACGGATGTAGTCAGGAATCTCTGTAAGAAAATGGCTCCCCCTCTCGTGACTCTTTTGTCAGCAGAGCCTGAAATTCAGTATGTAGCCTTGAGGAACATTAATCTGATAGTTCAAAAGAGGCCTACAATACTCGCACATGAGATTAAGGTGACATTTTTTAGCTCTTATTCATCAATCATATCAGTGTGTTCCACTAACTGAACAGTGCATTTGTCTATAGGTTTTCTTTTGCAAGTACAATGACCCTATATATGTTAAGATGGAAAAACTGGAGATTATGATAAAGCTTGCCTCAGATCGAAATATAGATCAGGTACAGAATCAAATATTTTTTTGTATGCTACTGTTGTAGCTCATGTTTGATTGAAGTCAGATCATTTTCAGCTACAGTTTTAGTTTATTATTTTTATTTGTGACCTCATACAATAGAGAAGTACAGAAATTGACAAGAGAAAGCATTCCAGGGACTGTTTCAATACCTAGACTTTGAAATTCAATTGCTAAATCTGTTGAACATGTTTATGTTATGAGATACTTGAGAGTTCTGTTGGTACCGGGTGACTTCTCTCTGTTCAAGTGTTGACAGAGCTTCTTGTAGGTGCTCTTGGAATTCAAGGAGTATGCCACAGAGGTTGATGTTGACTTTGTGCGGAAAGCTGTTCGTGCCATTGGGAGATGTGCAATTAAATTGGAGAGAGCTGCTGAAAGGTGCATCAGCGTTTTGCTTGAGCTGATTAAGATAAAAGTTAATTATGTTGTTCAGGAAGCTATAATTGTTATCAAAGACATCTTCAGACGCTACCCTAACACGTGAGTTGCTTCTGCATTAATGTGTTGTATATTTTGGAACTATCAAACTATAAGAACTCCCTTTCTGTTCTGCACAGGAAATGGTGTGTGTATATAATAACTGTTTTATTCTTACTGAATTTGCAGGTATGAGTCTATCATCGCTACACTTTGTGAAAGTCTGGACACTTTAGATGAACCAGAGGCTAAGGTCTTAGTCAATGCACACATCTTAGTAATTTATTGTATTTTTGTTAGGATACTTATTTTATTTTTGTTCACTTACGTGTCTTAATTTCTCTAGGCATCCATGATTTGGATAATTGGAGAATATGCTGAAAGAATTGACAATGCTGATGAACTTCTTGAGAGCTTCTTGGAAACATTCCCTGAAGAACCAGCATTAGTTCAACTGCAGCTGCTAACCGCTACTGTTAAATTGTTCCTTAAGAAGCCAACTGAGGGGCCACAACAGATGATACAGGTTGCTATTCAGATGCTTACTTGTTTACTTATCTTTGCAATGTTGTTTAGACTTTAGAGATCATTGAGTGCATGACAGCTTTCCACTTGGTTCAAGCCTTCAAGGTGTCTGCATATTTTCTTATTTGGTATCATGGGCTCTCAGCCTTGCATGGATGACATGTTGATGTCTTGAGAGCACTGTTAATAATGGTGATTGTTGTTGCAAGTAGTTGCTTTCTCCTATAATTCCTTGCTTCTAAATGTTGGTTCATCCTCAATATTGTGATCAGCAATCTTGTTCAACGCCAGTTCACTGCTAATTTGCATATCTATTGCCTGTAGGCTGTTCTCAATAATGCAACCGTTGAAACAGATAATCCTGATTTGAGGGACAGAGCTTACATATACTGGCGACTTCTGTCCACTGATCCTGAGGTATTGCATGTCTGAACTTTTCAACTGATGATTTATTAAATATCCACCCAATGACTGAGCTATGTTTGGCTTTCCGCAGGCTGCAAAAGATGTTGTTTTGGCAGAGAAACCTGTGATCAGTGATGACTCCAACCAGCTTGACTCATCACTTCTTGATGAGCTGCTAGGAAACATTTCTACCCTTTCATCAGTTTATCATAAGCCCCCAGAATCATTTGTCAGCCGTGTTAAGGCAGCTCCTAGGGCTGATGATGAGGAGTTCGCTGATACAGCTGAAACAGGGTATTCAGAGTCCCCATCCCAGGGAGTTGATGGGGCATCACCTTCCTCTAGTGCTGGTACTTCTTCTAATGTACCCGTGAAACAGCCGGCAGCTGCATCCCCACCTCCAGCTGCAATGCCAGACCTTTTAGGTGATCTGATGGGTATGGACAATGCTATTGTCCCTGTTGATGAACTTGCAGCACCTTCCGGGTAAGCAAAGTTTTATATTTTTTTTTTCTGATTTCTACCCTGGCACTTACCAATTTTATGTATTGTGTACAAATAATTGACCATATTGATCTCATTCTTTACTTTCGCAGCCCTCCTCTACCTGTTTTACTGCCTTCGACTACAGGCCAAGGGCTGCAGATTAGTGCACAACTAACACGGCGTGATGGCCAGATATACTATGATATATCTTTCGAGAATGGCACCCAGGCTGTCCTAGATGGATTTATGATTCAGTTTAACAAGAACACATTTGGTCTTGCTGCTGGTGAAGCACTTCAGGTTCCACAGTGATTATATTCAATAAGTTACACCAACTTTTTTGTTTTTCATGGACTGAGCTTGATGTTTTTCTGTGATTAAGGTTACTCCACTGCAACCAGGCCAATCAACAAGGACTCTTCTACAAATGATCCCGTTCCAGAATATCAGCCCTGGTGCACCAAACTCGCTATTACAGGTTGCTGTGAAAAATAATCAGCAGCCGGTGTGGTACTTCAATGACAAAATTCCACTGCATGTTTTCTTTGGTGAAGATGGAAAAATGGAGCGAGCTGGTTTTCTTGAGGTAAAAAGCGCAATCATGTTTGTGTGGTTTTCTTGTTTCTTTTTTCATGTTTGGGCAGTGAATATCTGGCCTGCAATCATGTTTTCTTTGCTCACAGTACTAGTTGATTTAAGTCATTCGACAGTTGATTCAAGTCAGCCATGTTTGGTTCTTTCATATGAAGTTTGAAGTGTTTTTATCTGACTGCAGGCCTGGAAATCTTTACCTGATGACAATGAATTTACAAAAGAATTCCCGGGCTCTGTCATCAGCAGCATAGATGCTACTGTTGAGCGCCTTGCAGCATCAAATGTGTTCTTTATAGCCAAGCGGAAAAATGCAAACATGGATGTTCTGTATCTGTCTGCGAAGATGCCCCGCGGAATCCCCTTCCTTATAGAGGTTACAGCTGCGGTTGGTGTTCCTGGTGTAAAATGTGCAGTCAAAACTCCAAATAGGGAGATGGTTCCTCTCTTCTTTGAAGCTATGGAGGCTCTTACCAAGTGATGACAAATTTAATGGATCGGTGTTTCTACAAAAATTGATCAGTCGATGAGCTGCTATAGGTGTTTGACGCGGCATCTTTTTTCACGGAAGCTGGTGTGAATTGTAATTGTTTTTGTATTAGATTACAGTATTTAAACTGCTAGTTTCCTGGTTCCAAAGTTGTTCGCCAGAAATACTGGAGATGTTCTTGCCTCGCATAATTTGTACATCTTACCCTGGTGGACCTGGAAATGTTCATCTTGTTATGCATATATAGCATATGAAATATGAGTAGTTTTCTACATGGCTAATGTAACAGATACAATATTGTTTTGCTTCGACTTTCAAAAAAAAAAAAAAGACTTCAAAAAAAATTGTTTTGCTTCAACCGTGACTGACTACCAAGTAACGTCTTAATATCCTCCCTAATGGATAGAAATAGAGATTTTGGTAAAAAAAACGTCTAATAATTTTTGTAGATGTTCAAATATAACTATTCTCTATTCTGGGTTTCATGCTAGCCAAAGGTAGAGAAGGGAAGAGTTGCTGGTATGTGGAAACACATAGAGAACAATTTTTATTTAAATGACAATTCAAATAATGATTTCAGAGAGTGAGTTTAAAAGAGACTATTTTTCCGTACAAATCAGATATCATTAATCTTATGATTTTAATGTATAATATAGCTTTTTATACATACGTAACTTTTGACTTGAACAAATCAAAAATCTAGATGAACGTATCGATGAAGGAGGTAAATATTTTGTTGCTGGGCAGACAAGTGCACTGCATACTGAGATGCATCATTGAACTTGACATTGTTTTGTAAAAAAAAAACGATCTGAATTTGAAAACTGATGAGGAAAAAAAAACAGCTCCGAGATTGAACGATGCAATTATGCAAACCCATCGCTGCATTCTGAAAGGAAACCCAGCTGCGGCTGCTTGTAATGTTTGGCTTGCGGCTGCGATCCGATTGGAGATTTGGGTTCAGGACTGGAAGAATCGAATGTTTGTATCGTGTTATTTGCGTCAGGTTGCTTTGCCGATTTCAGTTCAGGCAGTCGTAGGTTCCTTTCCTACCATTGCCAACTGCTCAGATTGTCTGAGACCCACTGATCGAGACGGTTGAGTGCACTCAACTCACCACAGCGGACGGCACTTGACGGCAGCCAGTATTCGTCACATCTTTCACGGTGACCCAGACGGACAGCTAACTCCCAGCCAAAAAGTTATAGTGAAAGATAAATGTTTGGTCGGACTCCAAGCTCCGTGCTACGGTAACCGAAAAGCAGGAGCCGGAGGGAAAAAAAAAGACTTCTTTCGGCTCCTAGTTTATTTGGAAATTTGGAAAAGAGAGAAAAACTGTTTTGATGAACAGTATCATGAACGGTGTGCGAGTTGATCTGCCGCCGAGGACGAGGTGGGGGCCGCCGCCGCCAGGGACGAGGTGGGGGCCGGATCCGCGCCCCCACGCGCGCCACCGGGCGAGACGGGCCGCGCTTGCCACCGTGGTCGAGCCGCGCCGCCGTGGTTGGGGGAAAGGGAAGAGGGGCGCCGCCGTGGGGGGAGCGAGGAGGGCCGCCGGCGTGGTTGGAGGGAGAGGGAGGAGGGGCTGGTGTGTGTGTGTGAGAGGAGTGATAGAGAGGCGTCGGTCGCTCGTCGCTCAGCTCGGCTGTGGGAGAGGGAGGAGAGGATGAGAGTGAGAATGAGTGACTGAAACCCTAGAGTCCCATATATATACTCTGAGGGATAAAGCGGGCTGAGATGAACTTTTCTAAAAGGGAACGAGCTTGACCATATTAACCGAGAGGCCCGCCTAGGAAAATGGCCTAATTTTCCTAGGTAGGCCTGGTCCGTTTCGGTTAATATATTTTAGAACCGCCTCGGTTAATAAAAAATGACCATCTCTGTTAATCCAGGCATTAACCGAGGCAGTTTAAAAGCCTGCCCGCCTCCGAGACCTATTTGCAAACGTTGCACAAAAGATTTTGTGTAGTAGTAGGCTGTTATATTTGAATGCTTCCACGCAGCCAGACCATTTGAAATTGCCGGTAAAAAGACTACAACAGCCAAACACATCACACGTCATGTTTTTTTTTTTCTAAAACAGAGAAAAAATCTAGTTTCTAAATACTATGGTATTACATGGCTGTGGTCTTTAAAACTGTGGTTTCTACGTACTGCAGTTTTAGAATACTGCAACATCCAAACGGGGCCTAAGTTTTTTGATGGAGGAAAACCCTGCATTTATATAAGGCAACATTTTCAACTCTAATTGAACACTTATCTGGTGCATCCTCATTTTTTCTTTGACTCCACTGTGAGTTTTAATTCTATAGTGCTTGCAATTCCTTTACCAACAGATCATCCAATCCTTGCATTTTGTTTTGCCCTTCTCTGTTTGACTTGTTTTTCTGTAAGATCTTCGTGCCATCTTCTCGCTAATTTGCACCTGATAGTTTATGGTTCTCATTGAAAACATGGTCTGAGCTATTTTTTTGGTCTTAACATATGCCTCATATTTTTTTAGCAAAGCAAGCATGCCAAAAAATAATCTAGCCCTATTATGAGTTTAAGAATGATATCAATACAACACAATAAATGGAGATACATGAGAAGAAACACAACATAATATAGATTCCCATGCAACACAATGGCAACATCCTCACAAGTTTATCAAGGTTTGTATATTACATACATCTCACACACAATATAGATGGCACGGTAAGCAATCCATAGAAATACTAAAAATATGTTGCTTTTATTTCTGAAAACATATAGCGCATATGCATGAAGCCAGACCGAGAGATTATATTATTCGAAGCGTGCGTCGCTCTCAAGAGCCGAACTTTTTTTTGCAGTCATACTCCCGCTATCTAGTAGAGGGGAATATGCTTGACGAATAGGCTTTCCAACGTTTCCTTGAGTTCCTCGCTGTTTGTATAACGATCTATCTTGCCGTGGAAAATTACCATCATGCTCATTGCAAAGTTGGTGACTCGTTGCACAACCGGAAGTAGAGCACGATTCTCAATGAGTGCTTGATTTAGTGTTTTCCATGCATCCTCAACAAATGACCCAATCTTGTCCAAGGCAACCTCGCTTGTGACATTTTGCTCCTTCATGTAGCACTCCACGGTGGTGGCCACATCCGTTTTGTTCTTTCCTCTCTGTTAAATTAAAAGCATGAATGAAGCTAATTAGTTGAAAATGTTGGAATTGATCTGAGGCTCCGTATGGGACTGGGCTCCATGTCCCGCGTACTCACTGCCGGAGCCTAAGTATTAATTTTAGGCTACTAATCAATATTTAATTGCTCCTTTTTTAATTTCCATACTAATCTGCAGAGCTATTCTCTATATATAGCCTATACAGTGTACTAAAAGTTACTATTTAAATGTTGATTTGTACTTATATTTGAGGTCTTAATTTGCATGAAGTTTAGTTAGTGAGTAATTGATCTGGTATTTGTGTACGCTTTGAGCTTCATAAGACAAATTGGTCCCTCCTACAAGTTGATGCTAGCTCTGCCACTGCACGTACTTGCCCTGATTGGTGGAGGCAACATAGAGTACCTAAGTAACATCTTGGCGCATGATCGATCTCAGCCACATACCTACACCAGAAGATATTCCCGACAAAACTTCCGATGAAGGACTAGGGCTAGCACAGATGTCCCCCATTGCAAATTATAAAACATTTTGGTATTTCTAGATATAAAGTTTTTACTATGTATCTAAACATGATGGATATCTAGGTGTATAGTAAAAACTATAAATCTAGAAAAACCAAAACGTCTTATAATTTAGAACAAAGGGGTAGCTCAATAGATCAAGTCAGCCTTTTCAGCCTCCTGTGTGCCTACATCTGCTACTATATCGATAGCCTAGATCGACATGCTTGCTACATAAGCAAGCATGTCGACTTTAGCAGCCCTAGGGGCGCAAAACTCAGAGTTAGTTTGGGTAACTAGGTGTTCTTGTAATCAGGCTAGAAGATCCTAAGTGAAATAAATATAACAGAAAATGCTATCAACCCTGATGATGAAATTAAATTAAACATAGCTAGACCTTGTCCCAAATTAAATTAAAGGAACTAGTCAGTGGGAGGGTGTGGATGTAAACAGTATACCTGATTATCTAAGTTTCCGTCATCTTGAACTTGAATTTAAGAGGACTATTTCTTATTTGCAAATTGCAATGCCACCTAATTTCTCCTACAATGGTTAGTTTTTGTTTACTTTGGCCCACAATCAACTCTATATTTTTAGATGTCAGACTCATGATTGTTTCAATACTGGAGTGTTGCCCCTTTCCAAGGAATGTCTATGGGTCGCCAAAATTCTGGCCCTCTTCTCATTGGTGTTGATGTAGTGTCTCGTAACTCTCTATGATGTCTCAATAGATGTATTCCTTTTTCAATCTTGAAAGAGAGACAAGCCCCTTCAATCTGTCTTTCCATATTGTTTTAAAGATACCTATCTGGTCCCCAATTTTTAAGTTTTAATTTATAATATCCGATAAATTAAATTAGGCCTTCGTTCCGCCTTTAAATATGAGTAACTTTTAGTGTATATATAAATAAATACCTTAAAATCTGCCATGTCGTCCATGAAGCGTGTCACCTCTGCACATGCTCTTATGACATCATTATTGCTACCAATGACCCACTCGAATACCTCCTTGGTTGCTACATCACCCATGCCCACAAGCAGCCCAACACATAGCAGTTGAATACCTGCCGATATAGTGGACACGTTCACATGATCATTGAAGCTTGGTATGTAACCCTGGTGACACCATTCCACTTCTTGGAGATAACTTTTGGATATAAGCTGGAACTGCGGATGTGCCAGAAAAAGGAACAGTGTTAACATTTACGAGAAGAATCATACAAGTGTCATGATAACTTGAATCCCGACGTAAAAATGAGCTACATACTGTTTACACCTCGAAAATAGCTCTATGTTAGATGCAATAAACACTTCTACAAAATTCATTTTTACCAACAGTATTTTCACCCTAGTTTGACGCAAACTGCTGGCGATGGTTATCACTACCGGTTTGTGTCATCAACCGGCGGTGAAAATCTATCCATTTTCACCGGTCAATCATTTTCACCAACTGTTTGTATCACAAACCAGCAGTGATAACCATGCTGCAACATAGCAAAACTAATAACTTTTTTTAAATCAAGTTAAATGAAGATGAACTTTGTATCAAAGTTGTAGACCTTGATGAGATCTACAACTTTGTAGTTGAACTTGTTTTCATTTAAAATCGTATATAGTCTCAAAATTATGTTTGAAGTTCTTGTATTTTATAATTCAATCTTTCAAATTGTCCAAACAAACTCAGATGAAAAAATGACCATAACCAAAGTTGTAGATCCCGATGAGATCTACAATCGAGATCTACAACTTTATAGTTGAAACTTTTTTCATTTGAATTTGTTTAGGGCCTTAAATGTTCGTTAAAATATCAGTTGTAACTAGTTGCAACTAGCTTGAAAGGAGAAATTTTGTTTCAAATGACCTTGGATGGAAAAATGACCAGAAGCAAAGTTGTATATCCTGATCAGATATACAACTTTGTAGCTACATTTTCATTTGAAACTATTTATGATCCCAATGTACTATTTGAAGTTTTCATATTTTGTAAAATGTCCAAATGAACTCGTATGCATAAACAACCAAAACCAAAGTTGTAGGTCTCGATAGGATGTAAAACTTTGTAGTTGATCACATTTTCATTTAAAACCATTTGTGGTCCTAAAATCATATTTGAAGTTCTTTCAATTTGAAATTCAAAATTTTCAAACAAACTTGAATGAAAAAATGACTAGAATTAAAACTGTTCATCTCGACAAGATCTAAAACTTTCCAGTTGAAACTTTTTTCACTTGAATTCATCTAGGGTCTCAAATATCCATTTCAAAATCCGGTATAGTGAATACGAAGGGAATGTTTTTGCCCTTAAGTCACAATTGACTTTGGGGTGGAGTGGTTAGTGGAGGTACGTGCAAGGCCTGAGGTCGTGGGTTCAAGTCCTCACCCGCACGTGCGCAAAAAAATGTGTGACTTATGACTTGCCAACCGGCGATGATGACCATAATTATCACCAACAACCTTCATGGCTTCATTGCCGAGGGGCCAAAACTCGATGACTACTTTTCAGTACGTACCGCTTTCCTGGCGTAGGCATTGCGGTACTTCTCAGATGGTTCCAACTCATCCTCAAAGACTGTGAAGTTCTTCATCACCTTGAGATAGAATTTCTTTATGTCATCAGGCAGAAGAGAAATATCACTCTCATCCCATCTGCATTTATGCCAAGCATTTAGGCTACCGGTGGTTATATGGTCTATTTTTTCATTGATAAAATGATCATCAACTCACACCAAACACCATCTTCTCTCTCCCTCTTTGCAAAAAAAAAAAAAACAAACACCATCTTATCCTTATGGGATGCTTACTTTTCTTTTTTAAGTGAAGGCTGAGAAAAAAGAACAAAGTACCTTTCAATAGCCTCGCTGAGCTCCCGACACTCCTCCAGAGTAGCATGATCATCATAAGTGTCATCTAACAAAGATGTCAGCATGAACAACTTGACGAGGATCATCCGTGCACGTGCATACTCTTCCTCATAGTACACACAATAAGCCCAAAAGTAACACTCAACAATCCGATCCCTCCCGTATTCTAGTCCAATGTCTTCAGAAAGATCCTTCCACCACCTGGTACAAATTAAGTATGTATAGTTATCAGTCTAGAATCATTTGGATATAAATTATTTGAAAGGAGTTGTAGTAATCTCGTAAATTATATATATATATATATATATATATATATATATATATATATATATATATATATATATATATATATATATATATATATATATATATATATATATATCTTAAAGACTTAATAACAAATTAAATAGACTTTTTGGACACATCCATGCAACTTTCAAACCTCAGTGATATCTTTGAATATTTGTGTTCATGCAAAGAAATTGTGTGTGAAGGAGTCCAAGCCTCCAAGGTGTCACTTATTATATACATACGTAGTGTCTAAAACACTTACTGAGTAATTGTCTTCAGTTCATTTTGGTGAAGATGCTGCAGGAGGTTAAAATCTAGCTTGGCAAGCTCCAATATGGCAGGGTTGTACTTTGGGTTGACACTGTATTCTGGGATATTAAATACAGCTTCTATCCTCTTTAAGGTCCTTGGTAATGGTATTTTAAGGGAACGCTCAACTTGTTCTGCTAAAGGGGACTTGAGACCACTTTGTATCAATACCAGATGTCGCCTTGCAAATAGGAGCGCTTCTTCAAGTACCTCCTCGTTATGATTTAAAAGGTTAGCTGCATTGTATAAACTTAACAAGCCCTTTGCGTCGTTAGTTATATCACTGGTAAAGCTCCCATCTTCTTGTTTGAACTTATCGAATTGATCTACAATGCAAATGTATTGTTTTGTAAGAAGTACTTAAGTATTCATGTAATATCACATAAGACTATTACGATCACCTGCAGAAACCCAAATCCCGTGCTGCCTCAGTAGGCGAAAATGAAGGGAAACCTCATGAAGACTTGAGCTATTGAATTCAGCTCCTTGAATGTTGTTTAAAGTTGTGTCTATCTGTTCCTTAAAATGGCGATCTATTCCCAGATGTTGGAGTACATCTACTAGGTTCAATTTCTCCACGACATCCTTGCAAGCCTCAAAAAGACAAGTCACCTCCCCTTTCAATTCCATGACTCTCTCCATCATCTTTTTGTCTGAAATCTGCCAATTGAGAGCGGAGGCAAGACAACAGCTCACATGTTATATAGATTTATCTGAAAATAGGTACATAGAAAAATAAAATACTCCCTCCTGTTCTAATAGTATCAGAAAAGATAGAACGACTTACAATTTAGAACTAAGGGAGTATATAATAAAGTCCCAATACCTACATACCTTGTATAACTCATAACTCATCACACAAACTAAGGTTTTAGTTATGCTAGTACTGGAATAATAATGTTGCAAGGAAATAGGAAGGACATATATTAGTATATATGGTCCAATGGTCCATAACAAATCACTCTGAAATGTCAACGAGAAATTGACATCCATGCTATTTTTTAGAAGATTCCACATAGCAATGTATTACAGAGGAGAGACAGTGGATAATTTGTAGCCAACATGGTCTATGCTATATATGTACTTTGCAATTTCGGTGATTAAAGTGACAACATGATCACTTGGACTAACATATTTGATTAGATGTGATTTCAAAGGCTTATTTATATTAGGTCACAAGGATGCAAGGGGACAAGCAAAGTTTGGGGGAAAAATCAAAATAGAACAAAGAAAACAACACCGAGTGGTCATACGGTCTAGATTGTGTATAAAGCAGATAATTAATTGTGTTAGCACTAGAAATGAATGCACGAGACAATTGTGTTAGTACTAGAAAATTAGGTCATTCCAGGGGTAAAAAAAATTCAATGGACAAGACAATTTGGTCATGAAAAATCATGTGCACTAGACAATCAACGAAGTCCGACTTTTCAAGATGTGCTGAAATTGATGCTCTTTTTAAGTTTTTCTTAGCTTCAAATTGAACGTCGATTTTAGAATCTTCTAGAGCATTTCATAATATTTATTTGGAGTATAAGGTCATCAAAATTGGAGTTCAATGCAAGGAGTGTAAGGTCCTAAATGGCTAGAGGGGGGCGAATAGCCTTTTTAAAATTCTACAAACTTTACTCAACAACAAAGTTAGTGTAACACCCTAAAATTTTGGATATTAAAATAGGAAAATATGATTTTATACAATTTTGTGACCATGCAAATTTAGAGTAATAATAATTTTTATTAACTTAAAATCAAATATAAGAGTAGAAACATGTTTGTGCATTCATGCTGCTGCATTTGATAATTTGAATTGAGTGGTTTGAATCAAATTCAAAAGGGAATTCAAAATCTATTTGGAAAATGCTTTGGAAAATTTGTAAAGAAAAAGAAAAAGAGTTTTATTTCTCTTCTCAGCTTTCGGCCCAGCCCTCCCCCGCAGCCCGCTTGCCTCCCGTGCGCGGCCCGTTCTCCCGCTGCCCATGGGCCATTTGCTTCCGCGCGCGTGCCGTCTCCCGTTTCCCCGCTTGGGCCGAGTCCAGCGAGCGCCGCTGGCCCAGCTTGCGAGCGCGCGCGTCCCTCTCCCTGCGTGTCGCTGACGCCAAGGGCCCGCGTGTCAGGGTTTCCTTCTTCTTCTCCACGCCGCGTCTGATTCCTTTCCTTCGTTGCCACCGACCGAATCCTCCCAATCCTTCCCTTCCTTAATTGGACCGTCTCCGGGCTATATAAGTCGAGGCCGCACATCTTTCCGCCTCCATCCAACTCCTCCGCGGTGTCAACGGAGCTCCCGAGACGCCACAACGAGCTTGGAGCTCTACCGCGCCACCACCGTCCGCCATTCCGAGCACCGCACCGTCTCCGGGTCGATTTCGTCTTCGGTTCTTACCTTGGTGAGCTCGCCTTGTTCCCCACTCCATCCCGGTGTTTTTCTTTCGCGAGATAACACTGTGAATCGAGCTTTCGCATTCTCCGGCGATGGCGCCGCCGTGGAACGTCGTCGCGGCTCTGTTCTGGCCGAGCGCCGCCGTCGGCTGATTCCCGATCCAATCCGAGCCGTCCAAATCAAATCCAACGGCCCAGACTTAAAGATTCCGGTTCGGCCGACACTTTTGCTAAAGAGACCCTGTGTTTTTCAATTGATTAACCCGCAGTCCAAAGCGTACTTCCGTATTGCGTAATATCCGTTTGAAAGCGTAGTTTGATCTCAGTTCATTCGAAATACGTTTTCAGCTAATTACAGTTTTGTCACTGAGTTTGTTTTGGTCATAATTCATCCGTTTTAACTCTGATTTGATCCGTTCAAATTGTGTTAGGTTCGTAATTAAGAGCTCTACATGTTAGTAGGACTGTTCAGTAGGTTTGTGACAACTTATTTTCGAGCTTGAATTAAAGTAATTACTTTTCTATAGGAAATCTTCGTAAATTCATAACTTCATCGTTTTAGCTCCGTTTTTCGTGATCTTTGCGTCTGTGTGATCCTAGCGAGTTGTAGATTCGTTTTAAAAACTTTTTATCTTATTTTATTACTGTTGGTGTACTATTCTAATTATAGTCTTGTTTGTTTATGCATGATTGTTCTGGATGAATGTTGTTGCTATTGTTGATCGAGTACAGACGGTGAGCAATTCGTTGGAGATCAGGAGTTTTACTACAAACAAGATCACCAGGACCAGTTTGAGCAAGGCAAGTATAGCATGGGATTATCCTTGTTGTCCTATTCACATTAAGCAAATAATATCATTATGCATATATTCCTTGTTAAGGATGACTTAGTGTTGATCTTATTCCTTGATACCTATTATACTGCATGGATTAGTATTGCTAGTGCTTAACATGAACTATGATCATGTAATTTGACTAATGGAATATGCAATAAACATTAAAAGATGATTTTATTACTGTTAAAGGGTACTAGAGCATGGGGTTATTTGGTGCTCTCGTTACTCCATAAGGACTCATCTGTAAGCGAAAATCCGGGATTTACAGTACAACTGTGAGGGCTAAAATGGCTCTGGCTTTAGTCATATAGAAGGACCTTTTCTAGCTTGTTTGAGGTTACCCTTGTGGCGCAAATGGGGTAGAGCAGACTGTGGATCCCTGCGTGGTGAATCACACAGACTGACTTTGGAAACCTAGCGGCCCTAACTTGTTAGACGAACCTTTGAAAGGCTTCATAGTGTTTCCCTGCCTGCTCACCTCGGAAGTGTTTTGGGAGTAATTAACCCGGGCATATGGGCAACATGACTCACAGTGAAAGTGTACAACCTATGGAGAGTGTAAAACTATTATAACAGCCGTGCTCACGGTCACGAGTGGCCTTGGACCCTTATGGAATAGTGGATCATTAATAATGATTATGTTTTTGCTATTCGTTAATCATTTCACATGGATCATATATTTATTGTTACATTGAGACACTTTGATATTATTGATATACTGAAATAATGCTAATTAAAAGCTACATGCTGATAAACCTATGTTATGCCTTTGAGCCTCATGAACCCCGTGTTACACTTGTTGAGTACGAGATGTACTTACGCTTGTTTATTTTTCTTACTTGGATAAAAATCCCGGATGGGTAACAGATGGTGCAAGTAGTGACTACTTCTACTTCCCGGAAGATTACTAGACTTGCTGTCAACCAGTCAATGTGCCTGTGTTTGGAGCTACCACGAGGGTTTTTATATTTTACTTCCGCTACTTTATTGTACAGACTATGTGTTATTAATCGTGATGTAATAACATTTGTGATGATACATCCTTTATAATTTGTTAACTTATGTGTGATTGATCTCTGGGCATACATAAGGGTATGCACTCCATTTGGTCGTTAAATGAGTGTGACAAATTGGTATCAGAGCCATTATTGACTGTAGGACGTAAGCCTAGATAGAAATAGTCGATTTAGTATCTTCTTTTCACTATTTTTATGCTCATTACCTTGCTCTTATTATTTGCTAAATTTTTATGCTTCTTATGTCTCATTCTATTACAAAATTTTGCCTTTATTCTAATTACATCTAAAAACTCTGTAGATGGTTCGTGGCCGTAAGACTGCCCGCATCACCACTGGAGGACACTACCCACCTCGTGCTTTGATTGCACCTGAAGAGCCACAAGAGGAAGTACCCCAGGAGAATGAGCAGACCCCTGAAGCACCAATCCAAGTGACAACACCTCCTCAGGAAGAACCCGAGCCTAAAGAAGACCCTAAGATCATCGAGATTGAAGATGATGAAGAGGAGGAAGCCAATGGAGGAGAGCAACCCCCGTCTCCACCACCTGGTGCAGCTGCCGAGGATGTGCCACCCCCTCCAATGGGTTGGACTGTGAAGATCTACCACAAGGCTGGAGGAAATGCTGTTTCTCACCATCGACTTGTGGGAATGCTCTCTGCCTACTTCGCTGATTGGCACCCAGCTGTGGAGTACGTCTGTTGGGAGTACACCCATCCGTTGGAGGACACTTACTGGAAGGCAAGAGCGAGCATTTTTCCTAAGGATGAGGAAAAAGAGGCATACCAGCTGGACAGGATGTATGCTCACATGGGTCGTCGAGCTACCATGGAGGATAGTATTGAAGATGCTGCTTTTGAAGCATGTATGGGCCTTCGCTACCTTCGCTTTGATAGCATGAAGCATGATATTCACCGCTACTTCCCTCGTGCACACCCTGACCTTGGATGGGCCATGATGGATCCAGTGCAGTTGGAACCACTTCCTCGGGTGATGGTAAACTTTGTCTATGATATGATGGATAGGAAGCTACAGTTAGAAGAGATGGTGAAGGCACAGGGGAAGACCATCAAGAGGTGCCAAGCAATGATTGATGAACTCCGAGCAAACCAAGGCATGTCCAAGATTTATGAGACATTAGAGCATGAGCCACGCCAGTAGAAAATAGGAGTCCTTTATGTAATAAGAACGTTCTTAGTAACGTCAGTGGAGTCTTCGAGTCTGTCGTGTGGTTTGAACCTTGGTATGATAGTTGCTTTATTATTATGCTTATGTGTGAGTTGGATTTTTGTTATGAGTGCTGGGGCTTGTAGGCATGTCTACAAGTTCTATTTTTAAGAATAAAAAGTCTATTAGTCAAGAGAATAATAGTTGGGTTTGGTATTGTCTCGTTTCTGTCCTTGCTGTTTTCTGGAGCAGTCTGGAATGTTTCTGATATGGTTCAAAAACGGTTCGTGCAACGCCTCTATTGGACTTCTGTAATGTTTCATAAGCTTTCCAAACATATAAAGCACGCCTCTATTGGACTTCTGTAGTTCGAGATATGATTGATTTACTGAACTGTTAACATTGATATTCGTCCAGAAAACTTTTAAGACTCATTCTTTATTTTATAAGTGGTTGATAACCTGAAAATCTTAAAGTTGCATTCTTATGGATGGCAGATGGCCGGAAGAGGAAGAGGCAGGGGTCGTGGAGGTGTTCCCCCAAATCCACCACCGCCACCGCCACCAACTATTAAGCAACTTCTGGCAGTGCAGACGCAACTTATGCAACAATTGGTGCAGAACCAACATAATCATCCGGTTGCTGGAGCACCACCACGTGATAAGCGTGGTGAGTTTTTGAAGGGTCATCCCCCGGTGTTCATGCATGCTGCTAATCCATTGGAAGCGGATGATTGGCTCCGTGCTGTGGAAAAACAACTCAACATTGCTCAATGTGATGACCGGCAGAAGGTGTTGTTTGCTTCTGGACAACTCCAGGGAGAAGCTCAGGACTGGTGGGAATCATATGAGTATGGTCATCCCGCCAATGCTCCCGCAGTCACTTGGTAGGAGTTTAGAGAGAACTTCAGAGCTTATCATATACCAGAAGGAATAATAGAACTGAAGGCAGAGGAATTCCGAAATTTGACCCAGGGGTCATTGTCTGTAGCTGAGTATCGTGACAGGTTTGCCCAGTTGTCACGATATGCTCCACATGAGGTGGCCAATGACAATGATAAGCAGCACCGCTTTTTGAAGGGATTGTATGATGGATTACAATTGCAGCTGATGTCCAATACTTATCCCAATTTTCAGACGCTTGTGAACCGCGCTATCGTGGTGGACAACAAGCGCAAGGAGATGGATGCCAAGAGGAAAAGGCTTCAGGGACAGACTTCTAGTAGTAACACTCGTCCTCGTACTGGTTTCCAGCAGGGTAATCAGCAGAGGCCTCTTTCTAGTCAGTGGAATCATGGTCAGATCCCTTTCCGCAATCAGTTCCCGTAACGTCCCCCATTCCAGCCGCAGAATGGTAACCAACGCCATCCGCAGCAGAATGGGAATCAGCCTCAGCGCCATGGTCCTTCCAATAATACTCCAACGAAGACCAGTGCTCCCAATACCCCCAACAAGTGTTTCTGATGTGGGAAAGAGCGTCACTTATCCTACAATTGCCCTGAGAAGATCAACCAGCAGACTCCACAGAGGCAGGGTAGTCACCAGAAGCCTGCATCTAATACTGGAAGGGTGAACCACTTGTCCCAGGAAACCATAGTGGAGGAACCAGAAGTTATGCTTGGTATGTTCGATGTCCATTCTACTCCTACCACTGTTCTTTTTGATTCTGGAGCATCACATTCTTTTATATCACAATCATTTGTTAGAATACATAGAATTCATTTGTGTGCCATGAAGAATCCTATATTAGTAAACTCACCTGGTGGAAGTATGCCATCATCTTATCGTTGTCTCCCGATTAGTCTCATTCTAAGGGGGGTAGAGTTTAAGGTGAGTCCTATAGTATTGAGAACAGCTGGGATTGATCTTATCTTGGGAATGGATTGGATGATTCAACAACAAGCAGAGATTCAGTGCAAAGAGAAATCAGTAGTGTTGACAACACCAAAGGGAGATAGAATCAGAGTTGATATGAAAGTGCAGAAACAGGAGACCGCTACAGTGAATCAGCTTAATGATGGTGCCAACAAGGAGGACTAGGTTGTGGAAGAGTTCTCCGATGTGTTTCCTGAGGAATTGCTAGGTATGCCGCCAGACCGTGACATTGAATTTATTATTGAATTATTACCTGGAACTGCACCTATAGCTAAGCGTCCATATAGAATGGGAGTAGATGAATTAGAAGAACTTAAGAAACAAATTAAGGAATTGCAGGATAAGGGTTTTATTCGTCCTAGTTCTTCACCTTGGGGAGCACCAGTGATTTTTGTGGATAAGAAAGATGGTACTCAGAGGATGTGTGTAGATTATCGGTCTCTCAATGAGGTTACCATCAAGAATAAGTACCCGTTGCCCAGGATTGATGACTTGTTTGATCAGTTAAGAGGTGATTGTGTATTCTCCAAGATTGATCTTCGTTCTAGATATCATCAGTTGAAGATTCGTGCTAGTGATGTTCCAAAGACAGCTTTTACCACACGGTATGGGTTATATGAGTATATAGTGATGTCTTTTGGTCTGACTAATACTCCTGCATACTTTATGTATTTGATGAATAAGGTATTCATGGAATATCTGGACAAGTTTGTAGTGGTATTCATTGATGATATTCTAGTATTCTCCAAGACTGAGGAGGAACATGCTGAACATTTGAGGTTAGTCTTGCAAAAGCTCAGAGAACATCAATTATATGCTAAGCGGAGTAAATATGAGTTTTGGTTGAAGGAAGTTTCCTTTCTTGGTCATGTTGTCTCAAATGGAGGAATATCAGTAGATCCTAGCAAAGTGAAAGACGTATTGGACTGGAAGCCACCAACCAATGCAAGTGAGATCCGTAGTTTCTTGGGATTAGCAGGCTATTACAGGAGATTTATAGAGGGATTTTCTAAGCTTGTGAAGCCAATGACTGCACTATTAGAGAAGAATGCCAAGTTTGTGTGGTCTGAGAAGTGTCAGGCTAATTTTGAGGAATTGAAGAAAAGATTGACCACTGCACCAGTATTAATTTTGCCAGATCTGAGTAAACAGTTCTCTATCTACTGTGATGCATCTCGTTTGGGTTTAGGATGTGTTCTTATGCAAGAAGGTAGAGTTGTGGCATATGCATCGAGACAGTTGAGAAAGCATGAATTAAATTATCCTACTCATGACTTGGAATTAGCTGTAGTGGTTCATGCACTAAAGATATGGAGACACTATTTGATTGGACATAAAAGTGATATATACACCGATCATAAGAGTCTGAAGTATATTTTCACTCAATCAGATCTAAACTTGAGGCAGCGTAGATGGTTGGAGTTGATAAAGGATTATGATCTGGAGGTGCATTATCACCCAGGAAAGGCTAATGTTGTTGCTGATGCTCTTAGTAGGAAAAGCTACGCTAATGAGATGCAAGTAATGCCCTGGTCAAGAGAGTTGTGTGCTGAATGTGAGCATTTGAACTTAGGGTTTACTACTAATGCAGTAGAATTGGTACTAGAACCTACTCTGGAATAAGAGATACGCAAGGGTCAGATGAAAGATGCAAAATTAAGAGAGATAGCAGAGAATATAGTGAAGGGAAAATCACCAGGATTCTATAAGGATGATAAGGGTACATTATGGTTTGGAAAAAGGCTGTGTGTGCCAAAGGATAAGACTATCAGAAAGGCAATTTTGAGTGAAGCTCACGAGTCAGCTTATTCCATACATCCTGGGAGTACTAAGATGTATCTAGATCTGAGAGAGAAATATTGGTGGTATGGTTTGAAAAGAGATGTTGCTGAGTATGTTGCTTTGTGTGACACATGTCAAAGGGTGAAAGCTGAACATCAGAGACCTGCAGGATTGTTACAACCTATGCAGATACCTGAATGGAAATGGGAAGAAGTTGGTGTGGATTTTATAGTTGGATTGCCACGTACTCCGAGAGGGTATGATTCAATTTGGGTAATAGTAGACCGCCTAACAAAGGTTGCTCATTTTCTACCAGTTAGGACTACGTATAGTAGTGCAAGGTTGGCAGAATTGTATATGGAAAGAATAGTGAGTCTACATGGAGTTCCCAAGAAAATTGTGTCTGATCGGGGTACCCAGTTTACATCTCATTATTAGCAAAAGATACATGAATCACTAGGAACCAAGCTGAATTTTAGTACAGCCTACCATCCATAGACAGATGGACAGACAGAGAGAATTAATCAGATATTGGAGGATATGTTGAGAGCTTGTGCTTTACAATATGGTACTAGTTGGGATAAGAGTTTGCCTTATGCAGAGTTCTCTTATAACAATAGTTATCAGAAGAGTCTTCAGATGGCACCGTTTGAGGCTCTGTATGGACGAAAGTGTAGAACCCCGTTGTTCTGGAATCAGACAGGGGAAAGTCAAGTGTTTGGGCCTGATGTACTCAAGGATGTTGAAAAGAAAGTAAGAATGATTAGAGATAATCTAAAAATAGCTCAGTCCAGACAGAAGAGTTACGCTGATACTCGGAGAAGAGAGTTGACTTTTGAAGTAGGGGATTATGTCTATTTGAAAGTATCACCAATGAGGAGTGTGAAAAGGTTCAACATGAAAGGGAAATTGGCACCAAGGTACATTGGACCTTTCAAGATTGTAGAGAGACATGGTGAGGTGGCATATTAGTTGGAATTACCAGAGAGTTTGGCAGGTGTACATGATGTGTTTCATGTGTCTCAACTTAAGAAATGTTTGCGAGTACCAGAGGAGTAGATTCCGTTAGAGGAGCTCACTATTAAAGAGGACCTCACATATGAAGAGTTTCCAGTTAAAATTCTAGAGACTGCTGAAAAAGTCACGAGAAGTCAAACTATCAAAATGTGTAAGGTTCAGTGGAATCGGTACACAGAGGGTGAGGTCACTTGGGAAAGAGAAGAGGATCTGAGAAAAACCTACCCGCAACTGTTCGAGTAAGCATCAACCGAATCTCGGGACGAGATTCATCTTAAGGGGGTAGAATTGTAACACCCTAAAATTTTGCATATTAAAATAGGAAAATATGATTTTATACAATTTTGTGACCATGCAAATTTAGAGTAATAATAATTTTTATTAACTTAAAATCAAATATAAGAGTAGAAACTTGTTTGTGCATTCATGCTGCTGCATTTGATAATTTGAATTGAGTGGTTTGAATCAAATTCAAAAGGGAATTCAAAATCTATTTGGAAAATGCTTTGGAAAATTTGTAAAGAAAAAGAAAAAGAGTTTTATTTCTCTTCTCAGCTTTCGGCCCAGCCCTCCCCCGCAGCCCGCTTGCCTCCCGAGCGCGGCCCGTTCTCCCGCTGCCCATGGGCCGTTTGCTTCCGCGCGCGTGCCGTCTCCCGTTTCCCCGCTTGGGCCGAGTCCAGCGAGCGCCGCTGGCCCAGCTTGAGAGCGCGCACGTCCCTCTCCCTGCGTGTCGCTGACGCCAAGGGCCCACATGTCAGGGTTTCCTTCTTCTTCTCCACGCCGCGTCCGATTCCTTTCCTTCGTTGCCACCGACCGAATCCTCCCAATCCTTCCCTTCCTTAATTGGACCGTCTCCGGGCTATATAAGTCGAGGCCGCACATCTTTCCGCCTCCATCCAACTCCTTCGCGGTGTCAACGGAGCTCCCGAGACGCCACAGCGAGCTTGGAGCTCTACCACGCCACCACCGTCCGCCATTCCTAGCACCGCACCGTCTCCGGGTCGATTTCGTCTTCGGTTCTTACCTTGGTGAGCTCGCCTTGTTCCCCACTCCATCCCGGTGTTTTTCTTTCGCGAGATAACGCTGTGAATCGAGCTTTCGCATTCTCCGGTGATGGCGCTGCCGTGGAACATCGTCACGGCTCTGTTCCGGCCGAGCGCCGCCGTCGGCTGATTCCCGATCCAATCCGAGCCGTCCAAATCAAATCCAACGACCCAGACTTAAAGATACCGGTTCGGCCGGCACTTTTGCTAAAGAGACCCTGTGTTTTTTAATTGATTAACCCATAGTCCAAAGCATACTTCCATATTGCGTAATATCCGTTTGAAAGCGTAGTTTGATCTCAGTTCATTTGGAATACATTTTCAGCTAATTACAGTTTTGCCACTGAGTTTGTTTTGGTCATAATTCATCCGTTTTAACTCCGATTTGATCCGTTCAAATTGTGTTAGGTTCATAATTAAGAGCTCTACATGTTAGCAGGACTGTTCAGTAGGTTTGTGACAACTTATTTTCGAGCTTGAATTAAATTAATTACTTTTCTATAGGAAATCTTCGTAAATTCATAACTTCGTCGTTTTAGCTCCGTTTTTCATGATCTTTGCGTCTGTGTGATCCTAGCGAGTTGTAGATTCGTTTTAAAACCTTTTTATCTTATTTTATTACTATTGGTGTACTGTTCTAATTATAGTCTTATTTGTTTATGCATGATTGTTCTGGATGAATGTTGTTGCTATTGTTGATCGAGTATAGACGGTGAGCAATTCGTTGGAGGTCAGGAGTTTTACTACGAACAAGATCACCAGGACCAGTTTGAGCAAGGCAAGTATAGCATGGGATTATCCTTGTTGTCCTATTCACATTAAGCAAATAATATCATTATGCATATATTCCTTGTTAAGGATGACTTAGTGTTGATCTTATTCCTTGATACCTATTATACTGCATGGATTAGTATTGCTAGTGCTTAATATGAACTATGATCATGTAATTTGACTAATAGAATATGCAATAAACATTAAAAGATGATTTTATTACTGTTAAAGGGTACTAGAGCATGGGGTTATTTGGTGCTCTCGTTACTCTCCATAAGGACTCATCTGTAAGCGAAAATCCGGGATTTACAGTACAACTGTGAGGGCTAAAATGGCTCTGGCTTTAGTCATATAGAAGGACCTTTTCTAGCTTGTTTGAGGTTACCCTTGTGGCACAAATGGGGTAGAGCAGACTGTGGATCCCTGCGTGGTGAATCACACAGACTGACTTTGGAAACCTAGCGGCCCTAACTTGTTAGACGAACCTTTGAAAGGCTTCATAGTGTTTCCCTGCCTGCTCACCTCGGAAGTGTTTTGGGAGTAATTAACCCAGGCATATGGGCAACATGACTCACAGTGAAAGTGTACAACCTATGGAGAGTGTAAAACTGTTATAACAGCCGTGCTCACGGTCACGAGTGGCCTTGGACCCTTATGGAATAGTGGATCATTAATAATGATTATGTTTTTGCTATTCGTTAATCATTTCACATGGATCATATGTTTATTGTTACATTGAGACACTTTGATATTATTGATATACTGAAATAATGCTAATTAAAAGCTACATGCTGATAAACCTATGTTATGCCTTTGAGCCTCATGAACCCCGTGTTACACTTGTTGAGTACGAGATGTACTTACGCTTGTTTATTTTTCTTACTTGGATAAAAATCCCGGATGGGTAACAGATGGTGCAAGTAGTGACTACTTCTACTTCCCGGAAGATTACTAGACTTGCTGTCAACCAGTCAATGTGCCTGTGTTTAGAGCTACCACGAGGGTTTTTATATTTTACTTCTGCTACTTTATTGTACAGACTATGTGTTATTAATCGTGATGTAATAACATTTATGATGATACATCCTTTATAATTTGTTAACTTATGTGTGATTGATCTCTAGGCACACATAAGGGTATGCACTTCATTTGGTCGTTAAATGGGTGTGACAGTTAGTACAAAAGATGGCGAAGCTAATTCTAGCACTAGCACAACTATACTATGCAAGCCACCTAAACAATTCTAGTAGATATGAAGGCTATAATCTCTAATCCACACCAAAGAGGCTAAGTCACTACTTACTCTACTCCTAGGTGAAAGAGAAACACTACACAAACTAGGAGCTAGAATCTACAAGAGAAAACAAGCTAAGCAACTGGTAAGGTAAACAAGTAAGTAAAGGAGTGAGCATGTATTGTTATACCAACGTTGATGAGTAGAGATATTTCTAATGAACCAATCAATCAATGCAATCACAATCACAAGATGAAATCCTCGGCATAGAGATGACACAAGATTTTTTTACCGAGGTTCACTTGCTTCCCGGCAAGCTAGTCCTCGTTGTGGCGATGCACCCACTTGATGGATCACGAGCTAATTGACTATCAAGAGTCAAACCCTCAGCGGGTGTCGCACATCCACTCATAAGATGGGGATCCTTCAAGCCACGAGCTCCACTAGAGTAGCCAATTCGTGAACTCCTGCAGGGAAGGCTCAAGAACCCCTCACAATCACTTGGTGTGGCTCGAAACAATCTCTAATCACGAGCTCAACTCCACCACTTCTCCAAGCCATTTAGGACGTCGGGAAACACCCAAGAGTAATAAGAAATCCACAGCCAACTCAAGGATCAAGTACCACTAGATGCAAATCACTAAGCAATGCACTTGAATCTCACTCAATCTCACTAGATTATGCAACCAAGCAAGGAGATGAGTGGAGGGGAAGTTCTCTAGCTCAAAGTATGTCTCAAGTGTTCAAAGAGTCAAGAGAGAGATCCCAACCCGGCTAAGCAACTATTTATAAGCATCCCAAAAAATAGAGCCATTAGGCTCGAGATCCCGTTCTGCGCGCGTTGACCGGACGCGCTGGTCTGATCGATCGGACGCGGCCAGCGTCCGGTCGCACCAGCGTGACTTCACCGATGCTCACCACGTGTCCCGTTTTGAATCTCGCTCGTTAGATTTTCAACGGTCACAAAACGTTACGCTCTCAGGTAAAGTGTAACCAGACGCGACAGTGCCAACGTCCGGTTGCTGTCTAGAGAGGTTCCAGAGAGGACTTTGTCGACCAGACGCGTTCGGTCGTATGTGACCAGATGCACCACCGCGTCCGATCAAACTTCCCTCCGCGCTGCTCTCCTAGGTGCGTGATCGGACGCGCCGATCCCGCGAGTGATCGGACGCGCCGGTTGCAAACCCTAGCGCCCCGCACTGCGCACAGCTGCTGCCACTGACCGGACGCGCCGGTCGTGCCGAGACCGCGTTCGGTCCAACGTCCGGTCGCGCGTCTGGTCACCCAGTGACTTCCTTTCGCCTCCGTTTCTTTGTCTCCGGCGCAGTGGAAAATAGACATTTCACTTCCACAAAAGCGTCGAATCCCGCCGAGCTTGCGAGGCGGGAAGGAGAGAGGAACCCAAACCCCTCTCTACCCCTTAAACTCTACCTCCTTCGCAAATGTGCTAATACCACCAAATGTTCACCATCATGTGCATATGTATTAGCATTTTCACAATCATTTTTTAAAGCGTTATGTTAGCCCTCTACTAGATCCTAATGCATATGCTCAAGATGATGACCTAGTAGCACTTGATTCACGAGCTAACCGTGATTGCCCCTCTTGATAGTCGGCTATCAATCCTAAACCCGGTCAATCACTTCTCTACTTATCTTAGACCGGCAAAAACAAACCCTATGATTATATCTTTGCCTTGATCACTTTGTTCCATGTCCATCTCCTCATGCTTGATCACCATGATCGTCATTTCATGTGCATCTCCACCATGATCGTCATTTCATGTCCATGCACCATCATGCTCCTTGCTCCTTCATCACATGTGTTGCTATGCCTAACTCAATTCACTTGACACAATGGCATTAGCAACTTGGTGTCATTAATTACCAAAACCAAACTTGGGCTTTCAAGGAGTTATGGCCAAAATGTGCAATTATAGCCATGTTGAACGTAGGATGATCTAGTGAATATATGATGGTCTAGTGCATGCAATTTTTCAGCATAGGACCATCCGATATATATAATAATGTCTACTCCCTCCATCCCAAAATAATTGATGTTTTAGGTTTGTCCTAGGTCAAACTATTCAAAGTTTGACCAAATATCACTACTGCAAAATCTATTAACCGCGACCTTTCAAAATGGCCCTTGGAGGCGGGCAACACTTCCAACCGCCTTGGTTAATGGTAGGCATTAACCGAGGCAGTTAGAAAAACTGTGTCGCAAAATTGATTAACTGAGGTGGGCACACTTAAAATGCCCGTCTCAGTTAATACCTATTAACCGAGGCAGGCAAATTAAGGCGTCCGCCTCCGTAAATACATTAATGGAGGCAGATACATTATAAAGCCTGCCTCCGAAAATACTAGCCCAGACCTGAGCCTAGGCAAAGCCCATTTGGCCCAATACCGATCATGCGTATATATACAAGAGGCCTAGGGTTTCATCCGCACAAGCCTCCATTCCTCAGTCGCACAATTCCGTCCCTTCCTCAGCCGCACAAGCCTCTCCCTCAGTGCCCTGTCCCTCTCCCCCGCGCCCTCCCTCAGCGCCCTCTCCCACGCCCTCCCTCAGCGCCCTCTCCACGCCATGACAGGCTTCTCCATCGCTCATGTGCGCCGCATGGTGCTCCTTGCGACATCGTTTGTGTGCGCCACATACCTCTTTAGCTCCGGGGAGGCTTCGAGGGTGGCGGACATGGTGGCCACATCGCAGATCCGATGGTGCCTCCATCCTTGTCTTCACCGGTGGTGGCAGCGGATCCACCCCCCTCCTCGGCGGTGGTGGCGGATCCAGCTCCCTCCTAGGCGGCGACGGTGGATCCGACCCTCTCCTCTTCAGTGGCCGCGGATCCACCCCCTCCTCAGTGGTGGCAGCAGATCTAGCCCCCTCCTTGGCGGTGGCGGCAGATCCAGCCCCCTCCTCGGCGGTGGCGGCGGATCGGGCCTCCTCTTCGGCGGTGGCGGCGGATCGGGCTCCCTCCTCAGCGATGGCGGCGGATCGGGCCCCCTCTTCAGCGGATCCGACCCCTTTCTCCTCCTTGGTGGCGGATTCGACCCCCTCCTCTTCCCCGACGGCGCTCCTCTAGGTGCTCGACGCCGGCGGATCCAGGACCGCGGCAGCGAGACCGGGCTCGACGTCGGGCCCATATGGGTTGGCGTTGGGCTCAACTTTTTATTATTATTTTATTTTGATTTATGGAGGCAGGCAAAAGCAATCACCTTAGGTTGGAGGCGGTTTCCATGCCCGCCTCCTTTAATCTAAATTGCTCGGCTCCAAAAAAAATTATGTAGTAGTGTATATAGAAAAAGAACATCAATATTAACGACACCGAATAGGTAGACTATAAAATATATTTCATAATAAATCTAATAATACTCATTTGGTATCATAAATATTAGTACTTGTTTGTATAAATTTGGTCAAATTTAAAATGGTTTAGTGGCTTATTATGTTTGATAATGACTGGGGTGGGAAATAATATATAGAAAAAGAACATCAAAGTTTTAGTGGCTTATTATTATGTTTGATAATACTAAGGTGGGAAATTTATATAGAGATAAATATATATGTTACATTTTAGCAATCATGAAAAATATTTCCTTGACAACTCATATACTAATGATACTAACAAATTATTTAAAATTATCAAGAGACATGTTTATACATTTTAACTAAAACATTTGACATATCTATAATGATAGTATAACCATTATTGCACATATAGTTCTTATATAAGAAAATTTAAACATCTTGAGAAGCAGAGAGGTTAGTGCAAAGCGCAGGTGACTATATCTTCGTGGCATTTGAGATTCATTGGAATACATAGTTTTTATAAGGCTTAAATATTAATACACTATTGATGTTAGCATTGCTACCCATCCTATATGTCTCTTCAAACTCTCTTACTGATCTTAGGCAACTCGTGCAGGTTTTAATGACTTTTTATGCCATCAAACTACTTGAGAGTGCAGTCTATGACCTAAGTTGCCTTTATTTTTCAATAGCAACCAGTAAGAGTAATATTTGAAAATCCAGAATTTATTAGATTGACTTAAGATATGAGTTGCAGCAAGAGCCACCACACTTTAACATAAGGTTTCAACTAAATGCATATTGAAGATACACAGAGGTGTCATGCAAATCGGGGGGAAAACTATAGATATAGATAAAAAAACATAAGATCATTAATTGATAAGTTTATCATAACTAGATAAGTATTATAGATACACAGAGGAGTATAAAGTATCTATTACATCTATTTTATTAGAAAATGAACAAAGTGAAAAAACACACAATTTAAGATAAGTATTATCATTAGCTAGATGTATTAAATAATAACTAATGCTCATGTCTTTTAAGATTCCAACCCGTGTGAGAGCACGAGTTATGGACTAATAGTTCAAAACTGGAATTCAAATACCATATAACAACATTACGTATGGTAGATTTTCCAACCAATTATTGCATTTTTTAACTTAGGAATTTGTTCTTTTATCTCATAGGTGCCATCCAAAAATATTCTAAATCTCCTGGCTTCTTTTGAACTTGGCCTAAAGGCGGCTGTTTTTAAAGATAGTTATTTGAAGTATTTCTTGCAACATCTGTAGAGTTAGTATATGTATATGAAACTAAGTCACTATCTTGCAAACACCCGAGAGATGCATATTACCTGCTCTCATTTTAGTATTACACGGCTCCATGCCCTCCAAGCAGCTTGGCTTTTATACTTCCTGTATTAGATATACGCTTCTTGACCTGATTTGGTGTGTCTATATCCATGTGAAACGCACGCGTAGATACATGTGCATGAGCACTGTCACTTTCATTAGATTCCTGAATCGCGATCCGTCCATAGAACCGTCTCTCTCCTCGTGGTCCATGGGGAGGATATAGCTAGCTAAGGCTTCAATCATGTCCCTCTTAATTCTTACAATTAATCACACTATAAAAGAGCGAGTTTTTTTTAAGTTGGTTCTCCCTCTATAATAACCGTTTGATCTATGCACTGTACTATATGAGTCATCCGTTATACGTGATCTTACTCTTCCTTTATAACCACCGTTCGATCTACACGTCGTGCTATATGAGCCCTCCGTCATCCATGATCTTACATGTAAGATGTAAAACTCCTATTCAATCTCAAATATGTTTCACGGTACGTCTATAATCCCACCCGTCATAAGTCATGTTTATTTTAGGTACATGAGTCAAGTACGACTTCTATCCTTGACCTACACCATCTTTTTTTTTTTTGGACTCCTGAGTCCTGAACAGATCGGACTTGTTCTGACCGAAGCCATGTCCGCGCTCGCCGCCGCCGGGGAGGGCGAGGGTCGTCCCACCTGAAAGTGGGTTTGGGACGTTCTGAAGCCAGGCTTCTTTGTCAATGGGCTCATTGGGCTATGTAGCTTAGTTTAACGTTTAACATTTTAATTATTTTATTATTTGGTGACAGCTTCAAACAAAAAAAAACTACACACGTGAATAAAATGTTTGCACTGCAGGAAATAAATAAAAATAATATAACCCTTAAACTAGGCTCTTAATTAATAAACGATCCATTTTGATCAAATCACTTGCATACCTGCAAACATGACAGAAAAAGGGGAAAACAAAGCATGAAATACGAAAGGCGCACTGCGAGCACAGATGTCTTAGGGCACCCGCGACAAATAATGTATGACAAAAAAAGGTGAAAAACAAAAATCTAAACATGTTTGTAAGAAATGATGAAAAAAACGATCATGTAAATGTGCTTTATCTTGTACTTTATGTGGACAAAAAAGGAAAAAAACAAAGTTACATTGTTTATGGGGCCACAAAGAAAAAACATAAAGTTATGTTTAGATGGACCTGCTAAATAAATTAATACTACATTATTTAAGTCATAATTATTTTGCATCTAGAGATGCTTGTTTATTTATATCACGTTATTTTATATCTGTTCATTTAGGCACAATCTTAATACATCATTAATAAAGTCAAAATTCCTCACAATGTTTGTACATGCCTATAATAAACGTTGAGTAGCCAAGTATGAAAAGAATAACTGTTGAAAACATGTAAGTAGTAAGCACACTCCTAGATGAGTGCTCTCTTCTCCGACCTCCCTAGAGTCTCCGGTACCACAACTGAGACTACGACGGGTTCTCCACCCATTCAAGAATGGGATTTCTCCACCCATACGAGGATGAATCAACAAAAGTATGGAAATAGGGTAAGATAGGGATAACACGAGCCGTTTAAAAATGTGTCTAGTCAAAGTGCATTGATATATACAGCTGAGGCATCCTAGCGAACAAACGATTTGAACCTTATTCTACACGACCCGATTAAATCGACCAAGCACTTGGCATCTACCTTTATTGTATATCGACAATTCAATTAACATTTGCATTGCATTTAAAATAGTTTTTAGAAACACGTGCGTGTCGCACGTGCATATTTGCTAGTTATATAAACAGTCGACTCATATTGCATGTTTCATCCAACATGTTGAATTTGTATATCACATATTTGTATATGCAGTAGTATTATTTTATAAAATATGGAATACTTAAAATTAAATTACCAATATTTACTTGATATAATATTTTAGTCAAAATGTATGAAGTTATTTAAGATACAACTTATGCAATTTATTATCATGTAGTACTAATAATTTATATAAAAATATTAGATGGTGGTACGGTACGTGTGGTTACTGGCGGTGTTGGGGAGGGATTGTTATCATAATAGATGGTGGTATGTATAGTTGGTTTCAAAACCAGCAACGATGATTTCCGAAAAAGAAAAACCCAGCAATGATGTCAATTTGGAAACGAGACGATGGTCAACATTTATGTATATGAATGGAATTATGCATAGGGGAAAAAAGTGTAGTTGCAGTAAAAGAAAGATGATACAAGAAAGAACATGCCTGCAATGGTTCTGGGATATAATTGATAAAGAAATACCCCCACACAGTCTTGGGTGCCATGGGTATCCGTTGTTAGGCTTCTGCACAACTTGAGTCTTCAGTCCTTACGGCCGTGGTCTTCAGCACACCTATATAATTTTGCCGGGCGTAGTAGCATGAGCTTGTAACCCAAGTGGGGTTATGTGAGCATTAGTCATTAGAATGCATACATTTATAGGTGGTTGTGTGGTTATAAAGCACTCCGGGCCGGTTCTGGGGTGGGGGCAAAGTGTCAGCCGCTTCTGGTCCCAAATAGGGAGGGGTTCCTAGTTTTGCTCCCATGGTCCTCTTTAAAAAAGTTATACAGATCTTAAAACACCGAGATAATTAATTAAAATTAATTTTGTTTTGGATATGGACTGGCCCTGGCCCTTTCTGTGTCCAACAACCCAAGCCCAGCCGCTGCCCATGGCGATGCAATAGCCGTCGGCGGTCCGTCCCTCGCCCGCCATTGGGGCGCTTCGTTGACCGGAGGCCGGTTGCTCGCAAGACGGCGAGCTCGAGGACATCGATGGCCTGCGACCGGAGCGGCGGCGCCGATGGCTGGAAGTCGCTGGCGTACGACACCGCCTCGTCGAGGACGTGGTACGCCGCATCGTAGTAGATGCGCAGCTGTATCTTGCTCATCCTGAACTCGTGCTGTCGTCCTCTATCCCAGACATCGCCCTCGCCATCGCTGTCGGAAGAACGCGGCAGCTGCTTGAGGTCGTATCATGACGGCCCCGGCGGCTTGAACTTCTTCTTCTCGTCGAACTGCTGCACTGCACCTTGATGCTTCCCTTGTGGAACGTGAGCTCGCTCAGCACCGATGTCCATGACGGCGATCTCCAGCGGCTCGTCGAACGGCCACGCCTGCGACCGGAGCGGCCACTGCGTCGCAAGCATGGGCAGGGGCTGGGCTTGGGTTGGACAGAAAGGGCTGGGGTCGAGTTCATATCCAAAACAAAATTAATTTTAATTAATTATCTCGGTGTTTTAGGATCTGTGTATTTTTTTAAAAAGAGGACCATGACAGCAAAACTCTCCCATGGTCCTCTTTAAAAGATATGGATGAGTGCACAGAAGTCATCGTTGCCATAGAGGTGGATATAGTACATCGATTGATTTCACCGGCTCTTAGAGCACTCCTGTCGTGTCGCGTGTTGGAGTGGCTAGAGCTAGACCGAGGATTGGCTGTGGACCTCTCTTAGCCATGGGTACTCACCGCTGTCCCATCCAGAGGCGAATCTTGCTTCACAGCGTCAGGGTCGTAACATTCCGAGCACCCCGGTAGCTGGCAGCCCAACTCACAAGTCACAGGAAAACTAAAGCCTGCAAGCAGCAAGCCCACTTTGCGAACGCCACAAGACTCAGAACGTGGACTCAAGGAGGCTAGCAGGCTGCTGAAATTGTGCAACACATAACGTAGTGAAAAAGGTAACACTAAGCAATAAACGCAGCTACAGGAATACACCGCAAGCTTGCGCTCGACCATAAGACAATAATAAAAATTTGTTGAATCTCTCTCTACTTGAAGCTTTGACGGACGGGAGTGTAATTAGGCAACTTAAAAAAAACTACTTTAACTATGCCTCAAACAATCTAGTCAAAACCTAAGCAATAAATAAACTATCTAATGTGCAACTAAGGTTTTGCTAGGTGTGTTATAAAACTTTGTAGTTGATAAATTTTATCATTTGAAATCGTTTAGGGTTCAAATACTCATTTAAAAATCAGATGAACATAAAATGGCTATGATGGATATTTTATTTGGACACAAGCATCTTAGCGGTGTTGTAGTGGTTAGGGAACAAACACGCAAAGCAAGAGGTCTGGATTCGAGTGCCAGTGGCCGCGAAGCGCGTGTTTTTCGCATGAAAAATCGTGTGACTTGTGCCTTGCGACGCGCAACCGTGTGGCTGTCTAGCGGGGTCTCTCCCGGTATTAAAAAATTCCCTATTTTTCGGCCCATTTTTTAGATTTTCTGGAAACCACATTAGTGTCGGTTTTTTAGAACTGGCAGTGTTGTGTACCCCATCACTGCCGGTTTGGTTATGTCGGTACAAAATCCGAAAGTGAAAGGGGGTTTTGAACCGACATTGATTTGAAGATCTAGAGTAGCGTAAGGTTGCCATTCATGGTGTATATTGTAAAGAGACGAAGGCCTGCTTGCAGGCGAAATTTTTAAGAAAAAGTTTTTAAATGCGTTGGGGCCTTGAGGAGAATCGAGTTTCTAACGCGCGTTTAAATTTTATCATGTGTTCTTTGGTTCTTGATTTGTAGTTTGAACCATAACCTTTGTAACCTGAAGCCCAACAAATCATTTGGTCCTAGAACATCTTAGAGTTTGATTCAAATGTTTTTAGGAGACGGTGGGCTAAGGGCCTGTTTGGGATAGCTCACCCAGCTCCAGATTCAGCAAATATAGCTTCACTCTGCAAAAAGTTTGCCAAACGGTCTAACTCCACCAAATTCAGATTCACCAAAACAGTGAATCTGGGGGCCAGATTCACCATTTTGGTGGATCTCCTCAGGGGGTGCTCCACCAACTCAAGTTTAGTGGAGTTGGAGAAAATTATCCACCGCTGCCACTGGTTACGTAGAAAAGGTTCGTTCTTTTCTCCTTCCTTGTGTTTCTTCTTCCTCGTGACACATCAGAGCATCGGTCCCGCCGGCGGTTATCGCGCACTCCGGCGGCGTCCCGCCCCGCGTGCTCGCCCTCCCTCGTCGGTTGTGCCTCACCCTGCCCTCGTTGGCTGCGCGCTCTAGCGGCGCCCCCGCCCTCATCCGTCGGGACCTGCGCGAGATCCGTAGGACACGCCTGACCTCCGCTGAGACCTGCGTCCGCGACTAGGCGTGTGCTCTACTGGCCCTGTGAGCCATGGACCAGAGACCCAACGGGCCCCATGAGGCGCGAGCTCCGCCGATCCCCGTGAGCCGCGGCCTCATGCGACATGCGGGAGCCGTCTGGGCGCGTGCCTGGCCCCGCCGCGCGAGAGCCATCTGGCTGCGTGCCCGGCCTCGCCGCGTGAGGGAGCCACCCCAGCTTTGTTCCTGTGCTCCGAAGACAGGGAGGAAGAAGACCGGAGGAGACCTGCATACCTATGTTAGAGGAAGAAGACTGTGAAGGTGGTTCTAGAGACACTTACACGTGGGCCCCATTTCAAAGGCAAATTAGACCATTCCAACCAAATTGCCCTTGCGTGGATCTGGAGCTGCTTTGTAGCCAAACGGTTCTACGGTGAATATCAGTTTCACTAGTGGAGCTGCTCCATGGTGAATCTTAGATCCAGATTCACTTTTTTAGAGATGGAGCTATCCCAAATAGGCCCTAAGTCTGGGAGCTTGGTCCTAGGCTATACACCTGGTACATTGGCAGCCCCCGGGCATCCTAATACGGCCTAGGGGTCGGGCATACCATGGTGCTTAGCAGTTCCCCTTTTTAAATGTGGTTGTTGTCTTCTTGTTTGATCTCTTGCTTGTTTTTCTTGTGGTTGTGGGAGGTGTGACAACTTTTCTTTTGCGTCACATGGATGCTAGAACTCCCCTCAACCTTCTTGCCGTGAGCATCTTCGCTCTCACCTTCTCCTCAATATCTAAATAGCCAATGGGATCCACAATACTGAACTCCTATCTCTTTTGTTTTAGAAAAAGCAGCAAATCTGTCCGAAAAGGGGCAACATGGAAATAATGCCACCTACCACAAACTTGTCTGGTAGTACACATATGTAGTTCTCAAATTTTTTGTCAGCATTTGTATCTTATGAGCCTGCTACAACATAATGGCCATCCACCATCCTGTAGTCATATAGTTGTTCCATGGTATACAACTCACTGCTAGTATTAGAAACCGAACTTTGCCTCTAGTGCACCCCACGTCTCTTAGCTCGTAGACAACCACATGTAGGCATCCACAAATGCTGTCAGCCAGCACGCCTATTATTGCCTCCTTGAATATGTCGTCATTCTCTTAGAACACATGTTCCTCCTCTGGAGTATGTAGTCCAACAGGTCAACTTTTGGCAACAAAAAACATGCATGGTTGGTACCCACAAGATGCACTTGGCATGCCGTCTTTTCTAATTTGTGCCATCAAATACGTCTGTCTTAAGTGCAGCAGCAAAGCAAGAGACCCAAAAGTGCCTATCGAGTTTTTGGACTGTTACATATTTAGAAAAATTTAGATACATTTCAATCTATAAAAATAACAAAAGATTTATTACAAAAATTTGCACGTGTCATCTGCTCACAGAAACAATCATGATAGGCATACTGATCAACAATAAGAGCAAAGCAACTAAGAGAGTTGTGGTGGTGTACCTTGAGACGAAACTGATGCCGAAGGCACCACTCTCTGACTACACGACATAGTAAGCTATTCGATATAACCGATCAACGTTTTTTGCAGTGCATACACCAATGGAAACTGATATTTCCCAGTCGGTTCTGCCTTAACCGACACGAAAATAACCATTACACTGTCGCTAAGGTGTTTACCGACAGAAAAACTAGCCTACCAACACAAAAAAGACAATTTTCTGCGTGGGTCGTCCACCGACAGGGAAATTCTTGTTTTTCAGTCAGTTCACACATTTCTTTGTCAGTATTTATACACAGAAAAATTGCAGCAAAAAAAATAATCTAACATATTCTCAGTTGGCCAAGCTATGGCGCGAAACAGAAGCACAGACGTGAGAACTCCATCTCCCGCCCTGGAAAATTTGCTCCCGCGAGACTTCGCCAAATTGCTAGTAAAAAAAAAAAGAAAAAGAAAAACTCCTGCACGCCTCCCTTACGACAAAATCTCTGCCCCCTGTCCACCTCCCTCGCGATGGCCGCCTCCTTCGCGTTGCCGGCCCCTTCCCCGCCTGCCCATCCCGCGCCTGGGCCTTGCTCCTCCTGCTCCCTGGCGCAGATGCTCCCTCAGGAGCCCGCCGCGCTATCTTGCCTTTGCTGCCACCCAAGGCGGTGGCCTCCTCTGATCCTCCCTAATCCTAATCCGCAGTCCTTTCCTTCGTCCAGCGGATTCACAGCCTGAGGAGCCCGTGCGGAAGGAAGCGAGGGCTCTGGCTTTGGGGCTCTTCCCCTGTGATAAAGGTGGAATTTTCCTGTTGACGCTATCAAATTTTCCTATCGGCGTTGTACCAACAAGGAAATTGCTTCACCGGCAGGAAAATTCATCCACTGACAGGAAAATTCTATTTTCTGTCGCTTTTGTTTTGTCGGTATACCAACAAAGAAATTAATTTTCTAATTTTTCTATCAGTATTTTATATTTTCCTGTTGGTTCGACACCGATAGGAAAATTCTGGTCTCCAGTAGTGATAGATGAAGCCATCTAGTCGTTCTCGTCAATTTAAGTTGAGTCAACCCTTAATCAGAATCCAATATAGATAATGCACCTCGTATTTAATATGGGCCTTATAATTTATTTTATTTTAATTGAATTAAAATGGGCGAAGCCCAACTAAAATCCAATATTGAGTTGTCCATTGGCCTAGCCCTGCTATCAATCACTTTGGTAAAGGGATCGAAAGATTATGGTCTGAAATAGAGATTTGAGGGTCCTTTGTTAACTGCTTGAAACTGACTAATTTATTTTATTTAAATTGAACTTGTTAAATGCTGATATATTTTATGAAACTATTTTTGAAGGCACATATACTAGTGTCACATTCAAAACCTTAAACTCAAAAGAAAAAATGTAATATGTACACTAAAAGTTTAAAATAATTAATCTAAGATGACAATGAACGTCAAATATTTGTAACAAGAGAATACGATGTTGAGCCTCGCGGTGTTGGACGGGTGCAGACCATTCTAATGACCAACCACCGTTTCCCAGCTGGAAGCGTGACCCACGAACCATTTTCGCTAGTATTAGGCCAGACCTAATGGCCGACCACCACTAGTACAGAATCGATTTTTTTTCTGATGCCATCAATTTTCTTCACGGGCGGTTCATAAGCAGCAGGCGTCAGACGGGTAGATCATGTTTCAGCATTGCATTTTCATGACATGGAGTTCACGTATATCGATCATCACGGTTGTTGTTGCCGCACTGTTAAAAAAGGCTTTTGTACCAATGGTTTAAACATATATGCATGGTCATTATGGTCGGTTCTAGCTTTGTGAGAGCGCAAATCATTTGTACCATCATTACACGAAAAAACATGATGGTATAAATCAGTGGCCAAGCTAGAGCAAATTAGAGAGGGTGCACTTGATTTATCGGTGTATATACATGTGTTGCAAGGGGTGCATATATGGTAAAATTTTAATTAAATCTACTGTTTTTACAATTTTTGGGGGTGCAAATGCACCCCATAGAAACTACATAGGTCTCCAACTGAATTTTAGTAGATCGAATAACAAACATGATTAAAGGTGGTCTAACATGTTCAACAAGTGTGTGGGTAGAAAATTAGCCCCGTGAAGCATTAAATCAAATGAAAATAACTAAGAATTCTAATGATGTGTAAGCAAATAATTGGTCCCCCGAAATGCATAATAAATGGACAAAAGGACAAGTTGAGCATATTGGAAAAATCATAGATGCACATCATGTTAGAACTATGATTTTTTAGTGATAGATTCATTTGAGTTTTAGGTTTAAGATTTTTAATTAGACAATCAATTCACCTCCCTCCTAGCTAGGTGGACTTACGATTGCTTTTCAAGTCATGGCCATGAAACGTCGTCCATCAGCATCTCATTCTGGAGTCTGGACACCCCAATGCGACACGAGTGCTAAGGGCCAAAGACATTAATCAATGTACATCCACTATCTATCTATGCCAGCTATGACATTTAGACGACCAACGACTCATCTCCTTCCAGGCGGACCTTACAAGTCTGGACACTCCAATGTGACACGAGTGCTAAGGGCCAAAGAAATCAGTCAATGTACATCCACCAATTATCAATGCCAACGATGACATTTAGACCACCAATTCATCTCCCTCCTAGTCGGACCTTACGACTGTTTTAAAGTCATGAAAAGCCATGGCCATGAGAGGTCCAGCAGCCTCTCATTCCCTGGAGTCTGGACACTCTAAAGCGACACGGGTGCTAAGGGCCAAAGAAATCAGTCAATGTACATCTGTCAACTACCATATGCATCTATGCCAACGATGACATTCCGGCGTTCACACTTATGGAAATTATCCGGTTGACACATCATTCCACTCATAAATCTGTTACATCGAAGAGTTTGACGCCGTGGAAATTCCTAGAAATCGGCATAAGCACCTCAAGAAGAATCATACATGTGTCATGATAACTTGAATCTTGACATAAAAATGATCTACATCTGTTTCCACCTCAAGAAGAGATCTATGTTAGATACTATAAATTTTTCAAATTTCACAACCTCAGCAGTGCTACAGTGAACTAATAATACTTGTGCCCTTTCTTTCAAGATAGGTTTATATAATAAGGTTTACAAATTACAATCTCTGCAGTGCTATAAAAGGAAGACAGAGTAGAGAGTCATTTCCTTTGCTAAAAGAGAGGTGTGTGTGTGTGTGGGGGGGGGGGGGGGGGGGGGGGGGGTGCGCTTTCCTAGTGTAAGCATTGCGGTACTTCTCATGTGTTTCCAACTCATCCTCAAATGTTGTGAAGTTCCTTATCACCTCGAGAAATAATTTCTTTATGTACTCAGGTAGAAGAGAAATATCACTCTCACCCCATCTGCATTTATGCCAAGCATTTAGGCTAATGGTGGTCATATGGTCTATTTTTCATTATATTTCATTGATAAAATGATCATCAACTCACACCAAACACCATCTTCTCTTTTTATTTTTGCATAAAACCTAACACAATCTTATCCTTATTTTTCCTTTTTAAGTGAAGGCTAAGAAAAAATTATATATGCATATAGATATACATTATGTCTAGGTACATAGATTTTACGATGCACCTAGATGTACATTATGTCTAGGTACATAGTAAAAATTATGTATCTAGAAAAACATGAATGGATTACAATTTGGAATGGACAGAGTACCTTTCTATAGCCTTACTGAGTTTCCGACACTCCTCCAAAGTAGCATGATCATCATAAGTGTCATCTAAAAAAGATGCTAGCATCAACAGCTTGATGAGGACGATCCGTGCACGTGCATACTCTTCCTCATAGTACATACTATAAGCCCAAAAGTAACACTCAACAATTCGATCCCTCATGTATTCTAGTCCAATGTCTTCAGAAAGATCCTTCCTGTTGGAGTTGTTCCAAATTCACTGCAAGATATAGGCCGGGCTTCTGACGGAGCGAAGCGGAGTCTGAAGCTGGCCCATCAGGCCGCGCCCGTGCACACACGGGGGTGCGGGGGGCGGAGGCCCCCGCGGTACGGTACATATATACCCTTGTTAGGGTTTCTTGGAGACTTGATTCTCTTGTAAGCCGCCGCAGGCGTGTAACCCAAAACTCTTGAGATAGTGAGATTGTTGCTGGCTGGTGCACGTGGTTTTTCCCCTTCTCATTGGAGGGGTTTTCCACGTTAAATCGTGTGTCTCCGCTGTGATTGATTTCGTTTTACTTCATATTCCATACGTCGTTGATAACACTTCCACCACCTGGTACGAATTAAGTAGGTATAGTTATCAATCTAGAACGTTTGGATATGTATGCTTCTAAAAAACTTAATAACAAATGCAAACGCCTTTTTGGGACATATCCACTACAACTTTCCAACCTTAGTGACATCTTTAAATATTTTTATTCATGCAAAGAAATGTGTGTGAAGTTCACTGCAATGCCTAAAACACTTACTGAGTAATTGTCTTTAGTTCCTTTTGGTGAAGATGTTGCAAGAGGTTAAATTCCAGCTTGGCAAGCTCCAATATGGCAGGGTTGTGCCTTGGGTCGACACTATATTCTGGGATATAAGATACCGCTTCTAGCCTCTTCATGGTCCTTGGTAACGGTATTTTAAGGGAACGCCCAACTTGTTCTGCTAAAGGAGACTTGAGACCACTTTGTATCAATTCCAGATGTCGCCTTGCAAATAGGAGTGCTTGTTCAAGTACATCCTCGGTATGATTTAAAAGGTTAGCTGCATTGTATAAACTTAACAAGCCCTTTGGGTCATTAGTTATGTCACTGGTAAAACTCCCATCTGCTTGTTTGAACTTTTCGAATTCATCTACAATATAATATACATGTAAGATAATTGTTTTGTAAGAAGTACTTAAGTATTCATGTAATATCAATAAGATGATTAAGATCACCTGCAGAAACCCAAAACTCATGCTGTCTTAGCAGGCGAAAACGAAGGGAAACCTCATGATGACTTGAACTATTGAATTCAGTTCCATGAATGTTATTTAAGGCTTCAGCTATCTGTTCCTTAAAATGGTGATCTATTCCCAGATGTTGAAGCACATCTACTAGGTTCATTTTCTCCACGAGATCCTTACAAGCCTCAAAAAGACCAGTTACCTCTCCTTTCAATTCCATGACTCTCTCTGTCATCTTTTCATCGCAGATCTGCTAGTTGAAAGCAGAGGCAAGAGAACAGATCACATGGTGTACAAATATATCTGAAAAATATTCTTTATAAAATCATGGTACACAGAAAAATAAAATACTCCCTTTGTTATTCCAAATTGCATCTAAAAAAGCCTAAACGAATTGGAATTTGGAATCGATAGAGTATATAATAAAATCGTGATACCTACCTTGTATTAGTCATCAAACTAAGGTTTTAGTTATGCTAGTACTGGAATAATAATGTTACAAGGAAATAGGGAAGGAAATATATATGATCCAATGGTCGATAACAAATCACCCCAAAATGTCAACAAGAAAATGACATCCATGCTAATTGTTAGAAGGTTATGCTGAGCAATGTGTTAGAGAGGAGAGACAGTGGATCAGTGCAAGGAGTTTTGGCCAAAATGTGTAATTATGGACATGTTGAACATAGGACAATCCGGGATATGACGGTCTAGTGCATGCAATTTTTTGAGTATAGGACCGACTGATATGTACAATAATGTCTAGTTTCTTTTTTGACGACTATATTTGTTGGTTTGCATATGTATACCCATCCACCCTATCATTTGAGGTGCTTGACACTACTAGGGCACACCCTAGACACTTGATAAGAGTTCCAAGTCACATGAGAGCATACATTATTCATTTAACTTAGACTAGGGTTTTGTGAGGATGATTAGTGCAGGTTTAGGCCTCAGTTGAGAAAGTGTTTACTTGATCTCTTTGTAACACCCTAGGCGCCAGAAAAGCCCAAAATGTCACTAATGTCTTTCCCTTGTTCTAGAGTATAAAACTTGACAATTAAAACTCATGAACAAAGTAAAATGAGAAAGCAACAACAAGAACAAAACTATGGTTAAGAAAGGTTCCAACGCAAACGACTTTATTAAAACACGAAGGATCACCATGAATGATAAACTAAGTTTATTATAGCGAGCCAAAAGCATCACTAAGTGTGGTGAAACAATGAAGATGTGATGCTAATCTCATCCCTTCAAGCAAAGCATCCAATCAAGCACCCCAATAGCGAGTATGATGAAGGAATGCAACGATTTCTGTCCCATTTCACCCTCTTCCTCACGGCGATCCTCATTGCTAAACCTCTTGCCATCTTAATCTACTCCACCAATAGCAATGCCATCAAGAATAGCGACGGGAGGCACTTTACTCCTATTTAACTATTTACCACTTTACGTTTTTCAACACATAAAACATATTTTTGAGGTGTTACACTCTTATAAGTGGTTGGGACATTAATCAAGGACATTTGTGGCACACCGACGACATCGATGAGCCTCCGATTTGGTGTGCGGTGGCTTTGATAACTTGTACTATGATGAGGAGACCTCTTTGTTTATTGAGAATCTTCGTAGGGGATAGTACCAAATTGACTGCAAAGAGTCGGGCAATGAGTAATAAGCCTATGGCTTGTAGCACATAGCATTCTTGGAGCCTTGGTAACAAATCCAAGACCATGATCGAATGATCGAAGCATGCTTGGTAACTAGTAGGAGCATATTTTTAGGGGAGCTACAATGTGAAATAGTGTAACACCCTAAAAATTTGAAAAGAAGAAAAATAGGAAAAATATGATTTTTTATATTTTTGTGAGCATGCAAATTTAGAATAAGAATAATTTTTATAAATTTAAAAATTTTAATATAAGGGTAGGAACATGATTGAGCATTCATGCTGTTGCATCTGGGATTTTGTGATGAGTGCTTTAAATCAAATTCAATTTGGATTTGAAAATTCTTTGAAATTTGACTTTGAAAAATTAGAAAAAGAAAAAGGAAAGGAATTTCTTTTCTTCTCGGGCCGTTTTCTCTTACCACAGCCCAACTCCCCGGCCTGCCTCGGCGGCCCATCCTTCCTCTTTGTTTTTCCCCGCGCCCGCATCCGCTTCACTGGGCCGAGCCCAGGCACGACCTGTTGGCCCAGCCGCGCGCGTCTCCCTGGCATGCTGGGCCCGCCAGTCAGCGACTGCCTTCACTTTCCTTTCTTCTTCCTCCGGCCGAACACCGCCTTCCTCCTTCTCCGATCCGAATCCGCCGCAAATCTCCGCACTTTCCTTGTTTTCTCGCGTCTACGGGCTATAAAACGGAACCCCCGTGCTATTTCGCATCCGTCCCATCCTTTTGGAGCCGCCCTAGTCGTCTCGTTGAGCCACCGCAAGCGCCACCGCCGACATACCCGTCACCGTGAGCTAAGCGCCATCTTCGGTCCCTCAATCGACCTCCCTCTTGTGCGTGGTAAGATCGCCGTGACTTGCTCGTGCTCCCTGTACTTTCCGCTTGTTGAATGGAGGCCGGGAGCGCCGTTTTCATCAAACGCCGGCGAGTTCGGCCGGTTCCGGCCATGGCGCCGCCGTCAGGCCCTGTAGCCGGCCGACGTTTCTTTTTCTCTTTCTTCCCGATTAGATCCAAGCCGATCACTTTGAATCCAACGGTCTGAATTAAAACATACCGGTTCGCTTGTAGTTTTGTAAAAGAAACCCTGAAGTTTTTAAGTATGTAACCCGTGGTCCAAAGCGTAATCTGGAAAATACGTTTTGATTAATTGAAAACATAATTCGTTTCGGAAAAAGAAAAATACGCTTTCTGATATTTACAGTTTTGCCACTGAGTTTGTTTTAGTCATAAATTATCCGTTTTAACTCCGATTTGATCCATTCAAATTGCGTTAGGTTCGTATTTTCGAGCTCTACATGATGATAGAACTGTACAGTAGATTTGAGATAATTTATTTTCGAGTTTATATTAAAGTAATTATTTATCTATAGGAAATCTTAGAAAACTCATAACTTTTACGTTTTAAATCCAAATTTCGTGATCTTTATGTCTATGTGATCGTAGTAACGTGTAGAAGAGTTTTACAAACTTGTTATACTGTTAGTGCTACTGTTGGTTAGGTTTTCTATCTTTAAGTTCCGATGTGAGATTTAATCTATTACTTTAATAAAGTAAATCTTGTTTAAATCATATCTTCTACGTTTTAGATCCGTTTTAGCTCATTTGAGTTGCGTTAGATTCATAGCAACGAGATCTACACGTTAGTGACAGTATTTACCATATTACTAATTCTGAAATTTTATGGTTTAAATCATATCTTGATTAATAATTATGCAACTGGGTTTTGTAAATAAAATATGATTTGTTTTACTTTAGTTTCATAATTTGAATCTAAATTTGACTTAATTCCATATATAGTATCTATAAAATATCTTATATATGTTATTATATAATTAAAACACATGAAGCTAATAGTTTTATATTTTCTCCTATGAGCAAATCTTTCGGTAGATGTATCTTTTCAACCGTAGCTTCGATTAGAGTGCTTTTCGCGCCTGTGTGTTCATAGCAATGCGTAGAACCTCTTTAAAATCTTTTCACATATTGTTTCATATGTTTGGTGTACTGTTCTAATTTAGATCTATTGTTTGCTTCGTGTATGATTGCTCGATGTGTGTGTGGTGATTTATTGATTTCGTCCAGTCGGTGAGATATACGTGGTTATCAAGAAGAAGAAGAAGAACGTTGAAGATTAAAGCTTACCGAAGGATCGGTGTTTAAGGCAAGTATAGCATGGGATCATCCTTGTTTCCTATTCACCTTTAATACACTTAATTCATGTGCATGTGTCTACCTTGTTACCACTAAGGATATCCTAGCTTTTGTATCTTGTACCTTGACACCGGTGGAACATTGCATTGGGTAGTATTTATGCTAGTGCTCAAGATAAATAACCATGATCTGTAACTTGACTAATGGTATATGCAATAAACGTTTAAAAGATGCTTTATAGCAACATGGCTCAAGAGGGCTAGAGCATGGGGTATTTTTGATGCTCTAGTTTCTCTCCTTAAGGACTTATCTGTAAGCGAACATCCGGGACTTACAGTACAACTGTGAGGGCTATATGGCTCTGGCTTTAGTCAAGTATGAGGACCTTTTCTAGCTTGTTAGTGGTAACCTTCATGGCGTAAGAACGACTTGACGAATCGGGTATAGTGCGGCCTCTGTCCTTATGTGTATAGGCTGCGCGTCATTGTGCCATTTGGAAGGGGGGCTCTACATCTGTTTGCCGAGTGAATCTAATGGCCCTAACTTGTTAGACGAACCTTTGAAAGACTTCATAGTGAACCCTGCCGACCTTCCTTGGAAGTGGGTCAAGAGATTAGCTACCTCGGGCGAAAGGGTAAATCACGACTCACAGTGAAAGTGTACAACCTCTGCAGAGTGTAAAACTGTTATAACAGCCGTGCTCACGGTCACGAGTGGCCTTGGACCCTTACAGAATAAATGATGAACGCTGATGATAATGATAACACTGATGATATTGATGTTCACTAATGATTATTGTTTCTTGCTATACATTATTCTCGTTTACATGATCATGAGGTTATTTGGGATTGTGGTAAACTTGTTGCTACTCAACTGCTAAAAAGATGACTCACTAAAAGCTATTGCAGTAAACCCGTATCAAACCTTTTGAGCCGCATGAACCCCATGTTATATTTGTTGAGTTCGACATGGACTCACTCTTGCTATTTCCCACATCTCAGGAAGGGTACCAGATTTCTAGATTCTGGAATTGTTAGGCTTGTGATCAACCAGTTAGTTTGATCCTGGAGTGAAGGTTACACCCGGTGCTCAGAGTTGTCTTTCCGCTGTGTTGTTCTCTAAGGTATATTTTATACTATTGCGTTATGTTAAATAAGCATTTGTCTTTTGATATTACACTTAACTGCGGCTATATGTGAGATTTGTCGTCTTTATTTCACATATAGTGTATGTCTGGTTTTGTCCTTAAAACCGGGTGTGACAAAGTGGTATCAGAGCAATGCTGACTGTAGGACGCAAGCCTAGTTAGAACTGGACGTTTAGCATGTTCTCATTGTTGCCTATTTCTTGCTTCTCTTTAACTTTGTTATTTTCTCAAAGTTATGCTTAATTCTATCCCCGTTCTGTTATAAAAACATTGTCTCTATTTTGAACCTTTTCTCCTTGTCTATTAGACGGCTCGTGACGAGAAGACTGTGGATTTCAGAGGTTAAGAGGACTGAATTGTGTTGCTCTTGCTCACTTTTGACAAGAAACCATTAGCAATGCAAAACCAATTACTAGAAGAAATGGCTCAACATGGGAATTCTCAACGATGCTCATCTCAAGGTCAAGCCAACATATCCAAGGGGCCAGAGAAGGTACAAGTAGCAGAAGCTTGGAAGAATATGAAATCCAATAAAGATGTTGATAGTAAGGCATTTGGAGAGCAGGAACAATGTCACTGCTGTAAGCATTATGGTTTTCCCTGTCTTCGAAACGAGTCTAATAAGGGGAAAGTCAAGGTGGATCCAAATTTTGCGATCAACATGGACAAGAAGAGAAAGGCAATCTCATTAGAACCACTAGTGGAAAGCAATGAGCAAGCGAGTTATACTACATTGTCACATGCAGCCCTGATCCCCTGTCAAACAAATCCAAACCCTGAAGAGTTAGAAGCCCCTCCCGCTAAAACTACTCCCCATGAAGTAGTCATAGATGGGTGGACAATTACCTATAAGGAGTATCAACCCCGAAAGGCCAAACAAGCTAGGAAACAAGCCAAAGGGATGAAGGTGAACTTTTATGGCCAGCAAGATAGCAGCATACCAAACAACAGTTCCGTGGAGTATGACATCACAAAAGATCCAGCTAAGAGAAAGTGTTATCATTGCCAGCAGGAAGGACATTATATCAAATCTTGCCCACAGAAGAATCAACAACAGCAAGACCCAGGACAGGATGTCCAAAAGGAGCATGTGCAGGGAAATAAATTAAAAAGAAATTACATCCATGGAAGGTTGAAACATGTGGATATTTCCACTATTCCCGGAGCTAAGGAGGTCGTGTTTGGATCAATTCCAGTAAGTTTAGGAAATGCCAAGGTTTTGTTTGACCCCAGTGCCTCACATTCGTTCATATCTAGACAATATGTAAAAGATCATAACATACTTATGCTTCCAAGGGGGAAAACAGTTATGGTTGAAACTCCAAGAGGCGAAATAAAGACAGACTGTGTATGCCCAAAAGTTAGTCTGGACATAAAGGGGGTAAATTTTAAGGTAAACCTCATTGTTTTAGAATTAATGGGCATTGATGTTATCCTTGGAATAGACTGGTTATCTACTTGTAAAGGAGTGATTGAGTATGCCCAATGTTCAGTGTTTCTAACTACACTTTCAGGAGAAAGGATTGAGTATGAGGGTATTAAATCTACACCTGAGGGATACCAGGTTGACCCATCTTAAGGTATGAGTTATAAGAATGGTAAAGAGAGATGCAGAGATTCAGATGTCCATATAAAGCAATAAGGAATGTAAGAGACGTTATCTACTCTGGATGCTGCTACAATCACATCATGTTTAAGGAATAGGAGTTATGTCCCGTGTAATAAAACCGTTAGTAGCCAAGTTGAGTCGTCTTAATGTGTGACTTATGAACTTTTAAGTGTTTAGTTGCTTTGTGCTTATGTTTATGCTTGAGTTGGAATTTTGTAATGAGTGGAATGATCTCGTGGGTTTTGACCATGATTTCATTTAGTTTATATGTATAAGGTATAAGGATTAATGAAATAAATAGCTGGGTTTTGGTTATCTCCTGCTTTCTATATCTTATCTTTCGGAGCAGCCTGTCTTTATCAACTTATATCTCTGTTCTTGAAAGACCAAAAATCATGAGAGAATTCTGGACAAGAGTGGACTTCAACATCTCTCTCTAAATGCAAGAACCACCCTCATAGCTATTTTGGATTGGGAGATACAAAAATCACAAGACGATGCAACTGTGCTGTCATAAACCTGGAACAGTTTCTGATAAGTACTGTTTTCTACTAAGTTAACTACAGAATCTGGAAGTGTGTTCTATAAGAAAGTTGCAGAGAATTTTATAAGCTTTCCATCGGTGTAAACTACAGCTTCATTGGATTAACAGAATGAGAGTTACAGCTGTTTTACTGCACTGCTGATTTCTGCTCATGAGAAATTTCAGATTCCTTGTTCTTACCCATGCACAAGAGTATTATTGGGATGTCAGAACACTTTTATGCTAAGTAGCTCATCTAGAAGAAGGGTTCAAGCTACCCTATTTGGTGTCCCTTATTTTAAGGGGGTAGCCAATGTAAAGAAGGATTATTAAGATTGAACTCTTTAGTTGGAAGTATTGGTTAGTCTCCATGATTGAGTTGCCACTCTTGAGCAAAAATGTCCTGTGAACAAGGTTGATAATTTTGGGTCCATGGAGACGAGAGTTGTCCCTTTGGATAGTTCATGATTATGATCATCTATACTTGCTCGTGTTGCTGATGTTGGTCACTTGATGACAGGAAGTGTAGTGTCTCATGACTCAGAAGCCCTATATGACGTCTCGCACTAATATGTGGAAAAAGATTGATGTTTCTGCCATTGAAGGATGTTATGGGTATGATGAAGCCGAGCACTATTAAAATAACAATGTTGAAGAGCAAGTTGGGAGTGAACTAAGTCAGAATCCACAACAACGAAAGCGAAAAAAGAAAGCCCATAAGAAGCCTGCTCAAGGAAGCAAAGCACAGCAAAACTATGTCAATGGAAGACTGAGCAATGTGGATATGGATAAAATTCATGGAGTTACCAAAGTGGTGGGTGGTTATATTCAAGTAAGCTCAGTACAAGTTTTTGCTTTATTTGACCCTAGTGCTTCGCATTCTTTCATTTCCGCCGACATGGAAGAGACGTGCAAGATGGTGAAGTGTCCAATGAGGAGGCCTTTGCTAGTTCAAACTCCAGTGGGAGAAATGCAGACAAATCAGATATGCCCGAATGTCAGTCTTGTCATAAACAAAGAAAACTTCACCGCAACACTCATTGGGTTGGAGTCACTTAAAATTCACATGGTTCATGGTAATGGATGGCTCTGTGCACATAAAGGAGTGATTTATAGTACTCGGTGCACCATGCTCTTAACAACACCGTCAAGGAAAAGAATTGAGTATCAAGGTGGTCGACTTTTACATGAGGGAGATGAGAATGATCAATTAGAAGATAGGTACACCAAGGATAGCAAAGTGGACCATGAGTTTACTGAAGTCATAGCAGAGGAACAAATAACTTTGGAGGAGCTCAATAGGAGAGATGCTCATGCTTAGGCAGATTAGTTAGTCAGGATCTGAGAAATTGTCTCATGACTCTGAGCGAAAAGAGTAATTTGGAAAATGAGGATCAAATAAAGACAAAGTGTCATTATCTCTTTTATCATCATCTTTCGAATCTCGGGACGAGATTCATCTTAAGGGGGTAGAATTGTAACACCCTAAAAATTTGAAAAGAAGAAAAATTGGAAAAATATGATTTTTTATATTTTTGTGAGCATGCAAATTTAGAATAAGAATAATTTTTATAAATTTAAAAATTTTAATATAAGGGTAGGAACATGATTGAGCATTCATGCTGTTGCATCTGGGATTTTGTGATGAGTGCTTTAAATCAAATTCAATTTGGATTTGAAAATTCTTTGAAATTTGGCTTTGAAAAATTAGAAAAAGAAAAAGGAAAGGAATTTCTTTTCTTCTCGGGCCGTTTTCTCTTACCACAGCCCAACTCCCCGGCCTGCCTCGGCGGCCCATCCTTCCTCTTTGTTTTTCCCCGCGCCCGCATCCGCTTCACTGGGCCGAGCCCAGGCACGGCCTGTTGGCCCAGCCGCGCGCGTCTCCCTGGCATGCTGGGCCCGCCAGTCAGCGACTGCCTTCACTTTCCTTTCTTCTTCCTCCGGCCGAACACCGCCTTCCTCCTTCTCCGATCCGAATCCGCCGCAAATCTCCGCACTTTCCTTGTTTTCTCGCGTCTACGGGCTATAAAACGGAACCCCCGTGCTATTTCGCATCCATCCCATCCTTTTGGAGCCGCCCTAGTCGTCTCGTTGAGCCACCACAAGCGCCACCGCCGACATACCCGTCACCGTGAGCTAAGCGCCATCTTCGGTCCCTCAATCGACCTCCCTCTTGTGCGTGGTAAGATCGCCGTGACTTGCTCGTGCTCCCTGTACTTTCCGCTTGTTGAATGGAGGCCGGGAGCGCCGTTTTCATCAAACGCCGGCGAGTTCGGCCGGTTCCGGCCATGGCGCCGCCGTCAGGCCCTGTAGCCAGTCGACGTTTCTTTTTCTCTTTCTTCCCGATTAGATCCAAGCCGATCACTTTGAATCCAACGGTCTGAATTAAAACATACCGGTTCACTTGTAGTTTTGTAAAAGAAACCCTGAAGTTTTTAAGTATGTAACCCGTGGTCCAAAGCGTAATCTGTAAAATACGTTTTGATTAATTGAAAATGTAATTCGTTTCGGAAAAAGAAAAATACGCTTTCTGATATTTACAGTTTTGCCACTGAGTTTGTTTTAGTCATAAATTATCCGTTTTAACTCCGATTTGATCCATTCAAATTGCGTTAGGTTCGTATTTGCGAGCTCTACATGATGATAGAACTGTACAGTAGGTTTGAGATAATTTATTTTCGAGTTTATATTAAAGTAATTATTTATCTATAGGAAATCTTAGAAAACTCATAACCTTTACGTTTTAAATCCAAATTTCGTGATCTTTATGTCTATGTGATCGTAGTAACGTGTAGAAGAGTTTTACAAACTTGTTATACTGTTAGTGCTACTGTTGGTTAGGTTTTCTATCTTTAAGTTCCGATGTGAGATTTAATCTATTACTTTAATAAAGTAAATCTTGTTTAAATCATATCTTCTACGTTTTAGATCCGTTTTAGCTCATTTGAGTTGCGTTAGATTCATAGCAACGAGATCTACGCGTTAGTGACAGTATTTACCATATTACTAATTCTGAAATTTTATGGTTTAAATCATATCTTGATTAATAATTATGCAACTGGGTTTTGTAAATAAAATATGATTTGTTTTACTTTAGTTTCATAATTTGAATCTAAATTTGACTTAATTCCATATATAGTATCTATAAAATATCTTATATATGTTATTATATAATTAAAACACATGAAGCTAATAGTTTTATATTTTCTCCTATGAGAAAATCTTTCGGTAGATGTATCTTTTCAACCGTAGCTTCGATTAGAGTGCTTTTCGCGCCTGTGTGTTCATAGCAATGCGTAGAACCTCTTTAAAATCTTTTCACATATTGTTTCATATGTTTGGTGTACTGTTCTAATTTAGATCTATTGTTTGCTTCGTGTATGATTGCTCGATGTGTGTGTGGTGATTTATTGATTTCGTCCAGTCGGTGAGATATACGTGGTTATCAAGAAGAAGAAGAAGAACGTTGAAGATTAAAGCTTACCGAAGGATCGGTGTTTAAGGCAAGTATAGCATGGGATCATCCTTGTTTCCTATTCACCTTTAATACACTTAATTCATGTGCATGTGTCTACCTTGTTACCACTAAGGATATCCTAGCTTTTGTATCTTGTACCTTGACACCGGTGGAACATTGCATTGGGTAGTATTTATGCTAGTGCTCAAGATAAATAACCATGATCTGTAACTTGACTAATGGTATATGCAATAAACGTTTAAAAGATGCTTTATAGCAACATGGCTCAAGAGGGCTAGAGCATGGGGTATTTTTGATGCTCTAGTTTCTCTCCTTAAGGACTTATCTGTAAGCGAACATCCGGGACTTACAGTACAACTGTGAGGGCTATATGGCTCTGGCTTTAGTCAAGTATGAGGACCTTTTCTAGCTTGTTAGTGGTAACCTTCATGGCGTAAGAACGGCTTGACGAATCGGGTATAGTGCGGCCTCTGTCCTTATGTGTATAGGCTGCGCGTCATTGTGCCATTTGGAAGGGGGGCTCTACATCTGTTTGCCGAGTGAATCTAATGGCCCTAACTTGTTAGACGAACCTTTGAAAGACTTCATAGTGAACCCTGCCGACCTTCCTTGGAAGTGGGTCAAGAGATTAGCTACCTCGGGCGAAAGGGTAAATCACGACTCACAGTGAAAGTGTACAACCTCTGCAGAGTGTAAAACTGTTATAACAGCCGTGCTCACGGTCACGAGTGGCCTTGGACCCTTACAGAATAAATGATGAACGCTGATAATAATGATAACACTGATGATATTGATGTTCACTAATGATTATTGTTTCTTGCTATACATTATTCTCGTTTACATGATCATGAGGTTATTTGGGATTGTGGTAAACTTGTTGCTACTCAACTGCTAAAAAGATGACTCACTAAAAGCTATTGCAGTAAACCCGTGTCAAACCTTTTGAGCCGCATGAACCCCATGTTATATTTGTTGTGTTTGACATGGACTCACTCTTGCTATTTCCCACATCTCAGGAAGGGTACCAGATTTTTAGATTCTGGAATTGTTAGGCTTGTGATCAACCAGTTAGTTTGATCCTGGAGTGAAGGTTACACCCGGTGCTCGGAGTTGTCTTTCCGCTGTGTTGTTCTCTAAGGTATATTTTATACTATTGCGTTATGTTAAATAAGCATTTGTCTTTTGATATTACACTTAACTGCGGCTATATGTGAGATTTGTCGTCTTTATTTCACATATAGTGTATGTCTGGTTTTGTCCTTAAAACCGGGTGTGACAAATAGGTATAGCGCTCTGCCTACTGATTCTATGGGTTAAATCGATGTGTATTGTCTCGGAGTTCGCCTTTATCTCTTATTATTATACTTACCGCATTTGTGCATCAGTTTGTGTGTTTATGCGCCTCTACCTTTTCTAGAGTGGCTTAGATTAGCTGATAGGGGCTTGACTGGAGATTGCATTACTCTTTTTGGGGTGGGCAAGTAGAAACATTAGATAAATCTTAAGTACACATCTTGCTAATTAAAATGGCCCTCTAAATTTACATCTAAATTATCCACATCTGCCTTTATAAAGATAATTCAAATTACCCAAAACATTGTATCTAAATTGCCCACCTCTTTTGTTATGAAAGATAATTTAAATTAACCTCCTAATATTTATTTTACAAATTACCCACATGTACCATTATGAAAGATAATGCAAAGTAAGCCATATATACATTTGCACCAATTACCCATATATACCATTATGAAAGTAAATATAAAGCAACACGTTTTAATTTGTATCTAAATTATTTACCTCGACCATTATAAAAACACAAACAAAAATATCATTCAAATCTACATATAAATATTAATATAAGCTACCAAAAAATTATTATTCATAAAGTGCGCAATATATATAACTAAATTACACATTTCTAGATTGTTAAGTTAAAAGTAAGCGTAATGCTGCTATGTTCTACTATGTAGACTCAGTAAACATGTATACATTAGGATAAATATTTGTTTAATAGCTTATAAGTATGGAAAAATGTTGCTTTAACAAACCACAAAGCAATGAAACTGACAATTCACTTTAAGTTACATTAATACTCCATGACATCATAAGAAACAAACTGCGACATGAGGACCCATTTGGATCAGAGATGAGACCAGAACAAGTTTAGAGACCTAGAAATAAAAAATGGAAGTTTGAGATTTGGATGGCACCATCCTATAAATTTTGAGACTACCAGTGAAGTTCACTCTGTTTGAAAATTAAAAATTGGATTGATAACGTCATAAGAAATGGACTGCAACAAGACGCACCATAGTAGGGTAAGGTTTCAACTAAATGTATATTGAATACAAAAAGGGTACCACGCAAATAGGAAAAATTATGGGTATAGATGGAAAAGCATATAGATCAATAATTGATAATAAGTTTATCATAACTAGAAAAAGACTACAATGTATTATTGTCACACCCATTTTTAAGGACAAAAATAGGATGTATAAAAGACTCATGTGCGCCCCAGGAACCAGTCGCACACATAAGTTGACAAATTACAAAGTATCATCACAGTGCTTATTACATAACGAATAAGTATTTAAGACATAGTCTTGAACGATAAATGATAATAACTAATAATAATTCTTCAGCGGAAACTCCACACAGGGACACGGTTGACTGGTTGACATCAAGACTAGTACTCATTCCGATAATCTTCCTCATTATCTTCATCTGTTATGGTGGAAATAGCAAGAGTGAGTTCATGTCGAACTCCACAAATATAACACAGGGTTCATGAGGCTCAAAAAGGCTAGACACTGTTTAACTGCGTTTAGCTTTTTAATCATATATTAGCAATTGAGTAGCATCAAGATAAACCACTTCCCATTAAAGAACCAATGATCAATTGTAATAAGGATAATGAATAGCATTAACATGAGCATAATAATAATCAACAATAATTAAGCATGATATAACAGTTATGATCAACTATTCCATAAGAATCCCCAAGGCCGCTCGTATCCGTGAGCACGGCTAGTATACCAGTTTTTAACTCTGCGCAGAGGTGTACACTTTCACTGTAAGTCATGATTTCCAAATGAGTGGGGAGATCAAGCCCAAACACCCGAGAACCATATAAAGCCACTCAAAAGTTCGTCTAACAAGTTAGGGCCATTAGATTTCACTCGGCAGGCAGATGTAGAACCCCCCTTCCCTGTGGCACAACAACCGCAGCCTATACACACTAGGCCAGGGGCTCGGACTACACCCAACATGGCAAGCCATTCTTACGCCATTTAAGGTAACCTCTAACAAGCTAGAAAAGGTCTCTTGAACAACTAAAGCCAGAGCCATATAGCCCTCACAGCTGTACTGTATATCCCGGTTATCACTTACAGATAAGTCCTTATGGAGAGAAACCAGAGCATCAAAATAATACACATGCTCTAGCCCCCTTTTAACAATAATAAAATCATCTTAATAGTTGATTGCTTAATCCATTAATCAAATTACAAGATCATTGTTCTTAGTTTAAGCACTAGCAATAGCTACCCATATGCATTCCCAAGGTTGACAAGGAATCAAGATAACAATCACTAAGTTATAATCTCTAAGGTTGTCAAGGTAAGCACATGCATATGTATGACAATTCAATGTATAGGTAACAAGGATAGTCATGTGTTATACTTGCCTTGATCAGAGCTTTCCAAGTGATACTGCTGACTTGGCTCAAAGTAATACTCCGAATCGTCCAGATACTGCTCACCTTCTATATTCGTTCATCAATCAACAACACACATGCATCCAATCAAACATACACGAAGCAAACAAAGAGATATAATTAGAACAGTACACCAACAGTAGCAAAACAGTAATAAAAGCTTATAAAACTCTTCTACACGTTTCTACGATCACACAGACGCAAAGATCACCAAATTCGGAGTTAAAACGTGAAAGTTATGAATTTTCTAAGATTTCCTATAGATAAATAAATACTTAATTATAACCTCGAAAAATAAATTATCAAAACTAACTGTACAACTACACTAACATGTAGAGCTCGCAAATACGAACCTAACGCAATTTGAACGGATCAAATCGGAGTTAAAACGAAGATTTTATGACCAAAACAATTCTAGTGGCAAAACTGTAAATACCTGAAAACATATTTTTGACTTATCCGGGAGAAAATACGCTTTCAAAACACGAAAACGTATTTCAGACAATATGCTAAGGACTGCGGGTTCTAATCTGAAAAAGTCTAGGGGCTCTTTATCAATTTTACCCGCGAAGGGGTATCTTCTAATCTCGTGCGTCCATCTGAGAACGGACGGCTCGTGTTCATCATCAAGTGCACAGTGAAAAATCCGGCCATCCCTATCAAGTCCGGCCGGTGGCCGCCATTGCCGGCGCCATGAGCCCGCCGGAGAGCTTCGGCTCCGCCTTTTCCGACCACCATTCAACCCGCCATCAACTCAAATCGAAAGAGAAGGTAAACCCGATCTATCCTAGACGGTTTTGGTGAGCTATGACCAACCGAGGAGAGAGCGCGGCAAGGAGAGGGACGGCGGCGCCATTGTTGGCCACGGTGAACTCCACACCCGCGATTTTAAAGCACAAAAACTTAAAAGAAGAGCATTGGGAGGGAGAGGAGAAGATGGCGAGCTCACCAATGCAAAGAAGAGAGGCACGGGATGAACAACAAGCTCCACCGATGGAAGGCAGCGAAGCCTAGGGTTCTCAACTCCCTAAGCTCGAGTTGACGGTGTTTGGCTCGGAGTTATGATAGGAAAAGAGAAGAGGGGAAACACGGGTATACTTTTATAGCCCCAAAACGTGACGACTATGGATGGAAATCCCAGATTACTCGGGTGGATTCGGTTGGGGACGAACTCGTCTCCGGCTCGGTCACGACGGGAAGGAAGGAGACGACTGACATCAGGGCCTCACCTGTCAGCGACCGAAAGAGAGAAGAAAAGCGCGCGGCTGGGCGGGCTCGGCTGCTGGGCGGCCCACGCGGCAGGCGCGGCGCTGGCGCGGAGAACAGGCCTTCCAACCCGACGGCCCAAGGGAGAGGAGGCCGGCCGAGCGGGCTTCCAGGCCGAATAGGTAAGAAGGTAAGTTGCTTTTCTTTTTTTTTTCTTTTGTTTCTTTTCTTTTCTAATTTTCCAAAAGCATTTTCAAATAGATTTGAAACCATTTGAACTTTGATTTGTAAACCAATCATCACAAAGACAATTATGCAACAGCATGGATGCATCAAACATGTTTCTAAGTCTTGTGATAAATTTTAACTTTAAGGAAAATATTATCTCCCTATGTTTTTATGAGCATCAAAATACAATATTAATTCATTGAATCCTATTTGAAAAATTTGCAAATTTTGGGGTGTTACAATTCTACCCCCCTTAAAAGAATCTCGTCCTCGAGATTGAACTGCTTACTCAAATAACTGCGGATATGATTTTCTCAATTCATCCTCTCTTTCCCAAGTTGCCTCTGCCTCTGAATATCGATTCCACTGCACTTTGCACATCTTAATAACCCGACTTCGAGTAACTCTCTCAGCAGTTTCTAAAATCTTGATCGGAAACTCTTCATATGTAAGATCTTCCTTAACAGTCAACTCTTCTAAAGGTATTTGCTCCTCAGGCACACGCAAACACTTCTTAAGTTGTGAAACATGGAACACATCATGTACTCCAGATAAATTCTCAGGCAACTCTAATTGATAAGCAACTTCCCCACATCTAGTAATAACTTTAAATGGTCCAACATACCTTGGTGCTAGTTTACCTTTCATGTTAAACCTCTTCACACTTTTCATAGGTGACACCTTCAAATAAACATAATCACCTACCTCAAAAACTAAATCTCTTCTTCTATTGTCAGCATAACTCTTCTGACGAGACTGTGCTACTCTCAAATTCTCACGAATCACTCGCACTTGATCTTCTGCGTTTCTAAGAACATCTGTACCAAAAACCTGAGATTCACCTGTCTGATCCCAAAACAATGGAGTTCTACACTTGCGTCCATACAAAGCTTCAAACGGTGCCATCTTAAGACTCTGTTGATAACTGTTATTGTAAGAGAATTCTGCATAAGGCAAACTCTTATCCCAACTAGTTCCATATTGCAATGCACAAGCTCTCAACATATCCTCTAATACCTGGTTGGTCCTTTCAGTCTGTCCATCTGTCTGTGGATGATATGCTGTACTAAAATTCAATTTTGTTCCCAATGATTCATGCACAGCTTTCCAAAAATGCGACGTAAACTGCGATCCTCGATCAGATATAATCTTCTTTGGTACTCCATGCAAACAGACTATTATCTCCATATACAACTCTGCCAATTTTGGTCCATGGTAAGTAGTCTTAACTGGTATAAAATGAGCAACTTTAGTTAACCGATCTACTATCACCCAAATAGAGTCATAACCTTTCTGAGTACGAGGTAACCCTACTATAAAATCCATACCAACTTCCTCCCACTTCCATTCAGGAATCTTCATTGGTTGTAACAATCCAGTAGGTCTCTGATGCTCTGCTTTCACTCGCTGACAAGTGTCACACAATGCCACATACTCAGCCACATCTCGCTTTAATCCAACCCACCAATATTTCTGTTTCAGATCCAAATACATCTTAGTACTACCAGGATGAATAGAATAAGCTGACTCATGAGCTTCGCGAAGAATTGCCTGTCTAACAGTTTGATCCTCAGGTACACACAGCCTCTTTCCAAACCATAAAATTCCATAATCATCCATTCGAAAGCCTGGTGACTTACCAATCACTATATCTTCCGCTATCTTCTTTAGTTTCTCATCCTTCAACTGCCCCTTGTAAATTTCTTGCTCTAAGGTAGGCTCTATCACTAATTCCATTGTATTAGTAACAATTCCCAAATTCAAATATTCAAATTCAGCACATAACTCACTAGTCATAGTCAATGTCTGTATCTCATTGACATAGCTTTTCCTACTAAGAGCATCAGCTACTACATTAGCCTTACCAGGATGATAGTGTATCTCAATATCATAATCCTTAATCAACTCTAACCATCTGCGTTGCCTCAAATTCAGATCTGACTGAGTGAAAATATACTTCAAACTCTTATGATCAGTGTATATATCACTCTTATGTCCAATCAAATAATGTCTCCAAATTTTTAAAGCATGAACTACAGCTGCTAATTCCAAATCATGTGTAGGATAATTCAACTCATGCTTTCTCAACTGCCTAGATGCATAAGCCACAACTCTGCCTTCTTGCATAAGAACACATCCCAAACCTTGACGAGAAGCATCACAATAAATAGAAAACTTCTTACTCAAATCTGGCAAAACCAAAACAGGCGCTGTAGTCAACCTCTTTTTCAACTCCTCAAGACTAGCTTGACATTTATCTGACCACACAAACTTGGCATTCTTCTCTAACAGAGATGTCATAGGTTTAGCAAGTTTAGAAAACCCTTCAATGAACCGTCTGTAATATCCAGCTAATCCCAAGAAACTACGAATCTCGCTAACATCAATAGGTGGTTTCCAATTCAATAGATAAGCAAAATCTGATTTCTCTGTGCAAATTCCAATTTCAGTAACTCAGTAAAACTGTCATATCTCGAGCTACAGACGTCCAATTCAGATGATCTTTACATGGTTGGAAAGCTTACAAAATTATCTACAACTTCTATTCACAACACTTTTTCTGATTCTGTCAATAAATTGGCCAAAAACTGAACTTAACCGAAACTGTTTCAGAATTCCAGACTGTGCAGTAACTCCAACTTGGAACAGGTATATCTCTTAGCTCAGAATAGATATTAAAGTGATTCTTGTGAGGTTGGAAAGATATAGAAGTCTAATTATTCCCAGTAAAGTTTCTTAAATTTCTCATGAACGGATTTTAAGTTATTTCTAAAACATCCCAGACTGATCCAAAAATCAGCAAAGGACAGAACTAAATTAACCTCATATTCAACTAATATATTTTGATCAAACTTAATATTCTTAACCATGGAACTTGTAGGCATGTCTACAAAACTCCAGCACACATTACAAAGATCCAAATCACACATTATCATAATAACAATCTATCAATCACACAATTGTTCACACCACAAACTGACTCTTAAAACAATCCAAACTTAAAGTTAACTCGCAACTACTATCGTTCCTATTACATAGGGATTTTTCCTATTGCCTAATTAAGCTTCTCATAAATCTTGGGACGACCTAACTCCGCCCTTAATTGGTCAATCTCCTTATAAGCTTGCTCCTTAAGTTCTTTTTCCTTCAGCAACTCATCCTTCAAATCCACCTCATGGAGAGCCAATTCTCGAGCTAATCCCACCGTAGCTTGTAAAGTCAAGGAGGAATCATCTGCAGGCGGCACGGTCCAAATACCCTTGTCATGTATGAAACAAGGAAAATGCCGGAGTGCACCCTTTAACGTCTTGTCCGAACGTAGACCATGGTAATAAACAAATGCATTGAAAGCGACATCCTCCATGCTTGTCTCCACGGTTGCCCGGCTCACTCTGGTAATGAACTTTGACTCCACCTTAGGCTCCTTAGTGGTAGGATCCCTTTTCTTAACCCATAACTCTGTTTCCCAATAGGAATCCATCCATGGATGACTATACTCTGCACTACGATACTCCAACGTAGCTTCCCAGTCGTAGTAGTAGTTGTCCAAGGTTCTTGTCAACATGTCATGGAAGAAAGCATCAGCTTTAGGAACCAGGCTATGAAACTTCGTAGTCCATCCCATAACTACATTCTCCATTGGTGTATCACCAACTCTTGATTCCGCATCAGATAGCTCTTGCTCACCATCTTCATACAGCTCCTGAGGTTTGAAACGAGCAACGTACTGTGCAGCTGACAAACGGGGATGAGGAGGCATCTATAAAATTTAGACATAGATTAGATAGAATCAATGTATTTTCGCAATGGAATAAAGTAGAGGAAGCATAAAACTTTAGTAATTAACAAGGTGAGAAGAGGAAGCATGAATTTAAGTAAAATATGAAGGCTATTAACGACCATTCTAACTAGGCTCGCGTCCTACAGTCAACACGGCTCTGATACCAATCTGTCACACCCATTTTTAAGGACAAAAATAGGATGTATAAAAGACTCATGTGCGCCCCAGGAACCAGTCGCACACATAAGTTGACAAATTACAAAGTATCATCACAGTGCTTATTACATAACGAATAAGTATTTAAGACATAGTCTTGAACGATAGATGATAATAACTAATAATAATTCTTCAGCGGAAACTCCACACAGGGACACGGTTGACTGGTTGACATCAAGACTAGTACTCATTCCGATAATCTTCCTCATTATCTTCATCTGTTATGGTGGAAATAGCAAGAGTGAGTTCATGTCGAACTCCACAAATATAACACAGGGTTCATGAGGCTCAAAAAGGCTAGACACTGTTTAACTGCGTTTAACTTTTTAATCATATATTAGCAATTGAGTAGCATCAAGATAAACCACTTCCCATTAAAGAACCAATGATCAATTGTAATAAGGATAATGAATAGCATTAACATGAGCATAATAATAATCAACAATAATTAAGCATGATATAACAGTTATGATCAACTATTCCATAAGAATCCCCAAGGCCGCTCGTATCCGTGAGCACGGCTAGTATACCAGTTTTTAACTCTGCGCAGAGGTGTACACTTTCACTGTAAGTCATGATTTCCAAATGAGTGGGGAGATCAAGCCCAAACACCCGAGAACCATATAAAGCCACTCAAAAGTTCGTCTAACAAGTTAGGGCCATTAGATTTCACTCGGCAGGCAGATGTAGAACCCCCCTTCCCTGTGGCACAACAACCGCAGCCTATACACACTAGGCCAGGGGCTCGGACTACACCCAACATGGCAAGCCATTCTTACGCCATTTAAGGTAACCTCTAACAAGCTAGAAAAGGTCTCTTGAACAACTAAAGCCAGAGCCATATAGCCCTCACAGCTGTACTGTATATCCCGGTTATCACTTACAGATAAGTCCTTATGGAGAGAAACCAGAGCATCAAAATAATACACATGCTCTAGCCCCCTTTTAACAATAATAAAATCATCTTAATAGTTGATTGCTTAATCCATTAATCAAATTACAAGATCATTGTTCTTAGTTTAAGCACTAGCAATAGCTACTCATATGCATTCCCAAGGTTGACAAGGAATCAAGATAACAATCACTAAGTTATAATCTCTAAGGTTGTCAAGGTAAGCACATGCATATGTATGACAATTCAATGTATAGGTAACAAGGATAGTCCTGTGTTATACTTGCCTTGATCAGAGCTTTCCAAGTGATACTGCTGACTTGGCTCAAAGTAATACTCCGAATCGTCCAGATACTGCTCACCTTCTATATTCGTTCATCAATCAACAACACACATGCATCCAATCAAACATACACGAAGCAAACAAAGAGATATAATTAGAACAGTACACCAACAGTAGCAAAACAGTAATAAAAGCTTATAAAACTCTTCTACACGTTTCTACGATCACACAGACGCAAAGATCACCAAATTCGGAGTTAAAACGTGAAAGTTATGAATTTTCTAAGATTTCCTATAGATAAATAAATACTTAATTATAACCTCGAAAAATAAATTATCAAAACTAACTGTACAACTACACTAACATGTAGAGCTCGCAAATACGAACCTAACGCAATTTGAACGGATCAAATCGGAGTTAAAACGAAGATTTTATGACCAAAACAATTCTAGTGGCAAAACTGTAAATACCTGAAAACGTATTTTTGACTTATCCGGGAGAAAATACGCTTTCAAAACACGAAAACGTATTTCAGACAATATGCTAAGGACTGCGGGTTCTAATCTGAAAAAGTCTAGGGGCTCTTTATCAATTTTACCCGCGAAGGGGTATCTTCTAATCTCGTGCGTCCATCTGAGAACGGACGGCTCGTGTTCATCATCAAGTGCACAGTGAAAAATCCGGCCATCCCTATCAAGTCCGGCCGGTGGCCGCCATTGCCGGCGCCATGAGCCCGCCGGAGAGCTTCGGCTCCGCCTTTTCCAACCACCATTCAACCCGCCATCAACTCAAATCGAAAGAGAAGGTAAACCCGATCTATCCTAGACGGTTTTGGTGAGCTATGACCAACCGAGGAGAGAGCGCGGCAAGGAGAGGGACGGCGGCGCCATTGTTGGCCACGGTGAACTCCACACCCGCGATTTTAAAGCACAAAAACTTAAAAGAAGAGCATTGGGAGGGAGAGGAGAAGATGGCGAGCTCACCAATGCAAAGAAGAGAGGCACGGGATGAACAACAAGCTCCACCGATGGAAGGCAGCGAAGCCTAGGGTTCTCAACTCCCTAAGCTCGAGTTGACGGTGTTTGGCTCGGAGTTATGATAGGAAAAGAGAAGAGGGGAAACACGGGTATACTTTTATAGCCCCAAAACGTGACGACTATGGATGGAAATCCCAGATTACTCGGGTGGATTCGGTTGGGGACGAACTCGTCTCCGGCTCGGTCACGACGGGAAGGAAGGAGACGACTGACATCAGGGCCTCACCTGTCAGCGACCGAAAGAGAGAAGAAAAGCGCGCGGCTGGGCGGGCTCGGCTGCTGGGCGGCCCACGCGGCAGGCGCGGCGCTGGCGCGGAGAACAGGCCTTCCAACCCGACGGCCCAAGGGAGAGGAGGCCGGCCGAGCGGGCTTCCAGGCCGAATAGGTAAGAAGGTAAGTTGCTTTTCTTTTTTTTTTCTTTTGTTTCTTTTTTTTTTCTAATTTTCCAAAAGCATTTTCAAATAGATTTGAAACCATTTGAACTTTGATTTGTAAACCAATCATCACAAAGACAATTATGCAACAGCATGGATGCATCAAACATGTTTCTAAGTCTTGTGATAAATTTTAACTTTAAGGAAAATATTATCTCCCTATGTTTTTATGAGCATCAAAATACAATATTAATTCATTGAATCCTATTTGAAAAATTTGCAAATTTTGGGGTGTTACAATTATTATGATATTGTGTTAGAAAATAAACGAAAAAGAAATGTACAATTTAATATAAGTAATTTGTATTAGTGAGAGGTACACAAAGATTTTAGCTAGTATGAGAGCACGAGTTGATGTACTCAGTATCTATAAATGTGTATATATATTTTCATGATATATAGCACTTTCTAGTTGAAACAATAGATCTAACGTTGCTAGTCAAGAACGATACATTGAAGACTATGTCAATGACTTTTGTTAGGAGAACTATGATTTCTTAGTGATAGGTTTATTTGGGTCCTAGGTTTGAGATTTTTAATTAGATTAGACGATCAATTCACTTCCCTCCTAGGTGGACCTTACGATTGCTTTTCAAGTCATGGCCATGAAATTTTAGGTCATCCAGCAGCCTCTCATTCTGGATCAGTCTGAACATCCCAATGAGACATGAGTGCTAAGGGCCAAAGAAATCAATCAATGCACATCCATTATGCATCTATGCCACAACTATGACCTGAGTCTGAATAGCTATATGCATCGGTCGATGCGGAGGCTGTGATATTTAATATATATTCCCTTTTCTAAAAAAAGGCCAAAGAAATCAGTCAATGTACATCCACCAATTATCATTGGCAACGATGTCATTTAGAGGACCAATTTCGTCTCCCTCCCAGGGAAACCTTAGGATTGGTTTTCAAGTCATGAAAAGCCATGGCCACGAGAGGTCCAGCAGCCTCTTATTCTGGAGTCTGGACAATCCAATGCGACAAGAGTGCTAAGGGCCAAAGAAATCAGTCAATGTACATCCACCAATTATCATGTATCTATGCCAACGACGCATTCCGATGTTCACACTTTTTGAATTATGGATTATCCGGTTGAACGCATCATCACCCCACATAATATATCTTACATGCACTGAAGCGTTTGACGCCGTGGGAATTCCTAGAAATCGGCATACGCCATGTCCTAACCTTTCCTGCTGCATCAATGGCCATTGCAGTCACAGCACTTCCAAAAACCATCAATCATTTGGCTCAACCGCTTACTTTTCTTCAGAATCGAAATAAAGCCCTACAATCCAACTGATCTGAATGAATGAAGCCACATACATGACGTCTGATCAAATTGGTCCACAGTACTTGGCACTACGACCTAGGAGCCTGTATACTTCATCAATGAACTCATCACTTACGTATGATCGGAAAAGACAATGATTCTTAAGGTCCTGGCGAATTGGCATCGGTTCTTTCAATTCTGATATGCATATTTAGAATCACTTTTTTTTTCTCTGAAGTGCACAATTGAGCTGAAAATCTGAATGACCCACGCAGGTCCATTGGACCAATCAGCCTTATCGTTTTTTTTTATCCGTTCCTCACGTGCTCGGAACCCTAACTAGCTTCAATGCTGTTGGTGACGCAACGTGTAAAAAATATGTCTATACCGTCAATGTACTCATCGCTCATGTATGCGAATGGGACCCAAAAACCAATAATACACTACTGGAATCAGCCGCTTTGCCGAGTGTCCAGGGCACTCGGCAAAGCCCTAAATACACTCGGCAAAGGCTTTGCCGAGTGCCACACTCGGCAAAGAGCACATGACAAAAAAAGCTATCGGTAAAGCGGCCTTTGCCGAGTACCGTCAATGTACTCATCGCTCATGTATGCGAATGGGACCCAAAAACCAATAATACACTACTGGAATCAGCCGCTTTGCCGAGTGTCCAGGGCACTCGGCAAAGCCCTAAATACACTCGGCAAAGGCTTTGCCGAGTGCCACACTCGGCAAAGAGCACATGACAAAAAAGCTATCGGTAAAGCGGCCTTTGCCGAGTGTCTTTTATCGGACACTCGGCAAAGGCTTTGCCGAGCCGGCACTCGGCAAAGGCCGAACCGAAAAATTCTGAAAAAATAGGAAAAAAATTTTAAAATGTTTTTTTAATTAGAGGAGGGACCCCACCGACCAGTCATATGGCAATATAAGCCAAGTGACCAGCCAAAGCAATTTTTTGAAACTTTGCGCCCAGCGAGAATCGAACCTGCGACCTCTCACACACACGCGAGCTCCTCTACCACTACACCTCTCTTTCATTTGTGTCTATATTCCATTTCGGTTCCCCAAATATTATACCAAATTAAGTGTAAATTGATTGTTTGATGCCCTAAACAAATTCAAATTAAAAAGTTGTCAACTATAAAGTTTCATAACTTTTCGAGATCTACAATTTTCATTTAGGAAGTTTCTCCATCCGAGGTTGCTTGAAAAATTCGAATTTTAAAATTTTGAATTTCAAACGTAGTTTTGCATGACAAGATGATTTCAAATTAAAAAGTTGTCAACTACAAAGTTTCATAACTTTTCGAGATCTACAATTTTCATTTAGGAAGTTTCTCCATCCGAGGTCGTTTGAAAAATTTGAATTTTAAAATTTTAAATTTCAAACGTAGTTTTGCATGACAAGATGATTTCAAATTAAAAAGTTGTCAACTACAAAGTTTCATAACTTTTCGATATCTACAAAGTTTATTTTGGTTGTTTTTTCCATCCGAGGTCTTTTGAAAAATTCAAATTTTAAATTTTTGAAATTCGGATGCAGTTTTGCATGACAACATGATTTCAAATTAAAAAGTTGTCAACTACAATGTTTCATAACTTTTCGAGATCTACAATTTTCATTTAGGAAGTTTTTCCATCTGAGATCGTGGTTCTAACATTATTCACAAATCTTATATCTCTCTTGTAGTTTTATAAAACTATATGAGAGACGTGTAGATTTTGTGAACAACGTTACTATCGCTTTGTCGAATGAAGAAATGACCAAAATAAACTTTATAGATCTTAAGAAGTTATGAAACTTTGTAGTTAAAAACTTTTTAATTTGAATTCATTTAGGGCTTCAAAATATGCTTTGAAAAAACTGCTTTGCCGAGTGCCAAAAAAAAACACTCGGCAAACCTTCTTTGCCGAGTGTTTTTTTTAGCACTCGGCAAAGCAGCTTCTTTGCCGAGTGTTTTTTGGCACTCGGCAAAGAATGTCTTTGCCGAGTGTTTTTTTTGCACTCGGCAAAGCAGCTTCTTTGATGAGTGTTTTTTTAGCCGAGTGTTTTTTATTTAGCACTCGGCAAAGAGCTTCTTTGCCGAGTGCCCGAAAAAAACACTCGGCAAACCACATGACACTCGGCAAAGAACCGGATTCCGGTAGTGATAATTGTAATGGCATCCTGGGTCTTTGGTATGCATCTTTAGAATCACATTTTCTGAAATGCATATTTGAGCTGAAAATCTTAGCAAGAGCCTTTAGCAACTGTATATATGATCGGCCACCAACCTATCAATCAATTGCCTGTCTAACCATCCTAACCCTGATTCTATTGGTGACGCCGGGGGAATTCCTAGAAATCGGCTCAAGCCATGCCCTCAACCATTCCTGCTGGCTGCTGCATCATTGCAGTCACACACACTTCCGAAAACCATCAATCATTTGGCTCAACCCTATACTTTTCTTTAGAATCAAATAAAGCCCTACCCTACCGGCTAACGTCCAATCGATCCAAATGAAAGCATACATGACGAGTTGACGACTAATCAAACTGGTGCACGGTGGCACTCACTACCTAGGAGCCTGTAAACATCATCAATGAACTCATCACTTACGTATGACAACAGGATCGGAAAAGGTCCTGGCGAATTGGCATCGGATGATATGCATATCACTGTTTTTTTTTTCTGAAGTGCATACTTCAGCTGAAAATCTGAGGAGGAGCCTGTAGCAACTGAATGAGCCACGTCAGTCCATGGATCAATCAGTCAGACTTCAGTCTTATATTTTTTTTAATCCAATCCGTCCCGTGCTCGGAACCCTAACTTCAAAGCTGTTGATATCTATACACTCATTACTCATGTATGACAATATGGGCCAAAGACCAATAATGGTTCTAATGGCATCCGGGGTCTCTGGTATGCATCTTTAGAATCACATTTTCTGAAGTGCAGTCTTGAGCTGAAAATATTTCAGCAAGAGCATGTAGCAACTATATCGTCCATCCTAACTCTGATCCTGTTAATTTATTAGTGGACCACAGTACTGTTTTGTCTCATACGTGTGTTCTTGTTGCCTCTGCATATATAAAAAAACTTGACCTGCGGGGGTAATGCAGAAAACCTTTTAGACAATTGAAGCACTGATCATTCACTAGTTTTGCACTGTTCAAGTTTTTGATCGAGGACAACACCAAGCAATGTCTTGTTGACTAAGTGCGATCACTTATTAAATGGGCCACGATACCATTTTGTCGGTGTATATATATATGTATGCGTGGATGTATAGTGGTGCACCACTCAAGTTTCAATGCACCTAGCCAGTTATAAATAAGTGATGTTCTGACTATATATTTTGTTAAAATACATTATTAAATACAGCAACTATTTTTTTTATGAAACTATTTTTGGAGACAAATATCAGTGTCACTTTCAAGTCACCCATGAAGCCATGCTGAAAATGAATTGTGAAACATTAGATGCATCATCTGCGCCATCATCAATTACTTTTTTTTTTCTTTTTTTATGCATGGTGTGGAACTCTGGATGAATATCCATCCCCATTGCAAGTTCTTTTGCAGCTTCCAATGTTTCGCGCACCTCACCTACCTCGCCGCTGGTCGCTCACGCTCTGTATTCCTGCGGTATATGCAATGCTTTTATGCGCGTTAACTTAACCGTACATGTGCTTTGTTTTAGTGCTTGGTGTAGCTGCTTAGCTAAAAGTATTAACAATTGATATTTAAATAGATATACAAACTTAAATTGTGCCAAAATGTATTTTTGGTACATACATATATATTCGTATTTCTCTTCTATGTATATATATAATTGTTTGTATAGTGGACGGTTTGCTTTCTAACTAAAGAATGGATTAACTTATTTTACTGTCAAGATACTCAGTGCATAATCTCAAATATACATGTGCTGTTATTTATATACAGTGAGCCACATGCAATTAGTTGATCATTAATCGTTAGCAAACATTTCTAATCTGGCTTTGCTCGCTTCTTTATATATATATATATATATATATATATATATATATATATATATATATATATATATATATATATATATATATATATACTCCATCCGTATCGGATTTAGAAGTCGTTTTGGACAACGTTTGAGTCAAACATGGGGAATATAAATCATCAATAACTTTTAAGTTGTTGAATTTGCAAATGTAAAAATTATATGAATAGATTTGTCTTGAAAAATACTTTCATAAAAGTATACATATATCACTTTTCCATAAATATTTTTTTATAAAAAAAGAGATCAAAGTTGTGTTTTGGAGACAGTGTCGCTGTCCTAAACGACTTCTAAATCCGATACGGTATATATATATATATATATATATATATATATATATATATATATATATATATATATATATATATATATATACACTCTATAGGTAGCTACAAAATAACTTATTTTGTAGCCACCTCAATTTACGATAATTTTATATACTAATTTACGACAATGTCAGTATATATTTACGATAGTTGAATTACTATAACACATGGGGATATTTATCATAATGTTATAGTAAATTACATAGTAAGGAGTTACTATAATCTCGTAAATTAGCATAGTAATTATCGTAACTCAAAGTGGCTACAGAATAGCCAGCGGCGATTGCACGTGACTCCATCTTTGCCTACTGCTACCATGTCTAAGCTCCAACTTATTCTTTCGTCTTTTAAATATCTTGTTTATGCATGTTTCACTTAGAAAAGCATATTGCATTTGCATACCATTTAGGAACGACGGTAAGCCAATGGATCAACTGAGGGACCTGGAGTTAACCAAAATATGTTGTCATGGTGGCCACTCTAAAGATCGGAATACTAACTTTTTATTATGCTATTTACCCAGACAAGCCCCAGTGCATAACCTCTATTATTTTGCACTTTATTTCTAAAATCCACTTGCATATTTATAAATCCTTATCCCATGAGTCTTACTAGAATGTCAGGATCATGTAGCTTGCTATGCTATAGGACCCCGATAAAAGTCGAGTGATTGTCTGTCACTCACGAGAGATTGGAAAAGATATTATTCTTATTATTATCATATTACTATCACATGGAATATATATGAATGATAATTGAAGACCGGACGGGACCGTACTTTGGATTTAGACTTGGTTGGGCAACCTTGGTTGGGCAACCGAGCGAGGCTCAGATTACATTTGTCCCGCCTATGTCGATTAAGGACCGTCCATTGCTGTGGATGGTAGTTAGGCCATAGACGTATTATCTTGAGCACATACTTGCTTATGGGAGCAGGAAGACTTGTTATGCTCTTGTCATGGGTTTCGGCTCTTTCCGGGCTGACTTTTAGAGGTGGGTATTAGGTGGAGGTCTACGCACCACACTGAGGCCGGGTCTCAAGTGTTAGGGGCTTGGAGTCCAAGCTTGGACGGGGACCTAGACCACTTGTCAGGAGTGAAGCGGGTTGGTCTTGTCTGTGCCTGGGATATAAATGGGGCGTGTGTTTCGGGGTAGCCAACTGGGATACTGTTGATGGTAGCTATCGTTCATCATAAACCATCAACATAACTTAAAGAAATGTTTTAAAAGGATCACCAATAGTAACTTAGGGGTTTAAACTGATAATTTTTACGAGTTTTGGTGAATCTATATTTTTAGTAGGGTTATTCTAGAAAACTGTCAAGGAGGATCAAAACGTGAAATAAAACCAAACTTAACCGCGACGAAAACTACTCTAGAAGGTTCCAGACGACACTAGAAGACAACAGACCACGGCGGACCCCGAGAGGCTGCCACGTGGGGTCGGCCGGCCCCACCATGGTGGCCCCTGTCTATCAACTTCCAGAAGTTTCCTCCACCGCCTCCTAGGATTGCATCTACGCCGTTCTTCAAATCGGTTTGATCTAAGGGCTCACGTTTCACCCTCAAGGCTATATAACCAGGCCCTGCCCCCCGGGAGAAAAGACACATCTGCCATAAGTCAATAATAGACAGGAAATTAGGGTTTCTAGAGATTAGAGAGAGCTCTAGTTCTTTAAGTTCTTAATATAGGCTTTCTAGTAAGGTTCAGATAGAGTTTGGACTACTCCTCAGGATTCTGGATCTGCCGTCTGAAGACTGGTATTAGCCATTGTATCTCTTTATTTTTATAAATTTGTGCTACTTCAATATTATGTTGCTATTTATTATGTTCCTAGTTTGCTCTAGTTTATTATTCGATAAAGTTATGATTGATGATGAATATATGCATATGTTCGCAAAACGCTTAATTCAGTACTCGAGTAAGTTAAGTAGTCGACACTATGTAAGCATGGTGCTTAGATATTGTTTGCCTGTGGATGCACTCCATATGCCTGGTCATGTGGTAGATCGCAGATGTGACACTCCCGTTAAGTCCTTTGTAATCCACTTCTCGTATGTAGAACAAGTAGAACCTCAGTTACGAAGGAAGGGAAACTCTGTTCTCAAATTTCCCTAAGCAATGTTCCTTATTCTTAGATCTAAAGTTATTTATACTATAGATGAGAGTAAATATGTTTGAGTGTACAAAAGACTTAGTAATTAGGAATGACATAGGAATCTTTTGCTCTTACCGAATCCCAAGCTTAGTCATACTACAATTGTGAGTCTCTGTTTCTATCTCTGGAATACCTTTATTACCTTTTATTTATCATTTATTTATCAATTGACTTACCCTTGCTAAAGCATAAGAGTGGTTTGGATCATAAGTATACACATTGTCAATATCTCTATGTCAACTCAACCCCATAGCTCCTCCTTGTGGATTAAATATAAATAACAATACTCGAAATACTCCCAGGTGAAATACTACAATGGTAATTTATCTATACACTTGCGGATACTTAATATTAATATTATTTTCTTAGAGTTTACAAGTGGCATTCATAATTTACCAATAAAGCATTTCTGATATCATGCTAGGGATGACAACTTAGTAAGAGCGATACTAAGAAATGCCAACAAGCATTTCTGGCGCAGTTGCCGTAAAAGAGCAAAATGGCAAAAGAAAAATACTTATTGATAGTGTTAATGTGGTAACTGCGAGGGAAGGTAAGTCCACTGAGAATCCGCCGCACCCTAACCAAGCAGGAAAAGCGGTTGTAAGCGAAAGCAATGCCGATGAAGAGGAGGGATCATAAGAAAATGAGGAAGCTATCCATGGATGAACAATTTGAAAGGTTTATGGAGGTAATTAAATAGTTGTACGTCAATGTTCCACTACTTGACGTTATGCCATACACCAAGTATCTTTGGGACATCCTTAAAAACAAACAGTCGATGTCCATCACGAAAGTGATTAAGCTAATAGAAGAGTGTAGCAGAGCTATACTTAATAAGCTTCCAACAAATGAGAAAGATTATTAAAGGACCGAGAAAGGTGACCAGAGGGAGGGGTGAATGGGAGCCAATCAAAATGTCTTCTGACAAACAACCCTTTGAAAACTCCAAATCTCACAAGTGAAATGCCCTCGAGCCAACTAGTGACTGGATGCCCCCTGGGATGACCACAGAACATAGCGGGACAGTCACCATAGCGGAAATCCAAGAGCATGATCGAAATTCTTCGGAACCCAAAAATCAAGCTCTCCACTTCAATCAAGATGAAGCAAGAGCCCAACACAAAATCACCTAAACAACGGGTGGTTTGATGACTTGACAAACTTCCTAAGCACCACAGAGAACGTGTGGAAGAATCGGATCGAAAAACGGACACCCGGAGTACAAAAACACCTTGGAGAAACAAATTTCACAGAAAATTCAGCCTAGCTGGGTAGAGGGTCGGCTTGGCCTAGATTACCACCCCTACAAAGCAAACGCGGCCTAGCCGAGATGCCAACCTATAACACCCTGTGTTTTGCATCATATTAAAATCACTAAAAAATTAAAGTTTTTAAATTTTACAACAAACTAAAACACGAAGTAGATTATTACCTATAAAACCCTTTTATAAACCTTTTCAAAAATGCTTGCATCAAAATTCACCATATGCATTATGTTTGAAATGGTTGTTTGAATGCTTGTGTGTTTGCTTCCCTAGAATTCATTTTGGCACCAAATATCTCTCTATGTCATTTCACTTTAAAAATTCCTTGACCTTTTCCCTGAAAACGAACATTGACCTTTCCCTAAAAAATTCCCAAACCATTCACCTTTCATATTCCTTGAAATTCAAATTGAAAACCAATTCAAAATAAACCCTAGTTTATTTCGAGGAAATAGAAAAAAAAGAATTCTGAAAATAGAAAAGCCTCTGCAGGATCAATCCTCTTCCACCTTCTTTCTAGCCCACGCTAGGCCCCACCTCCCTCCTCTCCTTTTTCCACTTAGGCCGCCACTTGCCAATCCCACACGCGCGCCCTCGCCTCTGTCCTCCCCTCTCTCTCCTTGAGCCAACCCAGCCACCCGGCCCAACTTCAGCACACACCCGCAGCCCATCCTCTCTTTTCCTCTCTCGCACTTGCAGAAAAATGGGACCCGCATGTCAGATCCATCGTCTACCTGATGACGACACCACAAGTACCGCGTCGCCATACCCGACGCATCAATCGCGCCACCACCTCGTCCTAGCACCGAAGGGATAAGGATAAAGGACACGCTGTGGACCCCACGAAGCTTCATGATGACCTTATCCTCTTCTTTCTTGCCACGCGGCGACGCTAGGGCAACTAGCTGTTGTCGTCGCCATGGCCGCACCTGGTCCCCGCTCCTGCCCTGGTCGAATTCAAATAAGAATGAGCGGTAGCAGCTGCCAGCTCATAGCCACGTGTACTTGAGCACGTGCGCGCAGGAACGAACCTCGCCGGCCTATAAATAGACCCGACCGGTGAGCTCCACTTCAACCAGCAACACCACAAGCTCTGCCCTAGTCCAGAACATCTCATCTCCCCCTTAGGTTCCCTCCTTCCCTTTCCCCTTGAGCTCTAGCTCGATTCCTCCCAAATCTGGGTGCCGCATCCGCCATGGGAGCGAGCTCTGAGCCCTCTCTCCCCCAAAGCGTCATAGGTCAATAGGGTTAGCCACCAAGCTTCTAGGCCCTCTCCTCTACCTCCTCCACCCATCGCTAGCCTCCCAACACCTCAGTGTTGCCTTGTCGACAGGAGCCACCCGCCGCCGAGCCACCATTGCCTGCGTCCATCTCCAGCAAGGCACGGTCGGGCTGTGCGACCCCATCCACGCGCTCACAAATGCACCATGACCGCATGCCATCCTTCCTCGTTAGTTAGAATGCTCCGTAGGAGACCGTCACTCCAAGCCCCCGCTATTGATGAGAACCCCTCCAATAGCTGCGGGATGGCCTCCGTTATGCATTGGCAGCTAGTCAGAGATGAGCTCCGGTCACCGACGCCACCGGCGTAATCAACCTTGGCGAGCTTAGGCCGCCAGACTCTGTTCTCGCCGTCGCGTCAGGCGCCACCGTTATGACACTGCCGCTCTCCGTCGCTTCCCTCTCTCTGCTAAGTGGGCCAGCGCCAAACGCCATCATCGTCCGTTGGAGTGAGAGAGCGAGAGATGGCCCACATGTCAGTGGAACATAACACTGACACCCTAGATCCACCTGGCAGCCACAATGGTACCAGCTCCTTTCCCTTTCCCTCCTTCGGTGAACTCAGTTCACGTGAACCAGAGAGGGAGCGGCCTAGTCCACGGCACCGTGAAGACACGACGCATGGCACAGTACGTTGGGCCAAGCCCCACTGGCTTTGGCCCACGCGTCAACCTCTAGAGCAAAGGGAAAATGCTAGGTACACCCGAGGAGTGTACGCAGAGAGGTGCAAATCCATTTTCCATGCATAGAAAAATTCCTAGAAAATTCCTAAATAAACTAGGTACACCCTAGAACCTACCCAAGCTTTTTCCTTCCCTTTTTCAAAATCTATTTTCCAGAGATATTTTCCAAAGTATATTCCAAGTACCTTTTCCTATTAAATCTTGAATAAATCATATCTCCCCCATCTATAACCCAAATACCTTGATTCTTCCACAAAAAATCTTCTAAAATCAAGCCCTATCTATTCATGTCCTTGGTTATATTATTTGGTGCCCACTTAAGTTATAGTTTGATTGCTTTTCCTTCCCTTCAATTAATTTAACGCTAACCCGTAGTAGTATCCAACCCTGTATATTCGCGTATGTGTGTAATCTATACATACTCGAATATACCTGCATAAAATATAAATACATATGTGGATATACCCTGTGTATAGGACACAAAGACACTCGGGTATACACCCATGTATGGCTGACTGCACCTAAATAAATCATGGGCATATGCATATGCATGAGCGTATGTGCCACTAACTCTAGCCACAACCCTAACTACAACCAAACCCTACTCTCTCCTTAACCTACACCATTCCTATACATGCATACAACTATATATATGCATGTATCCAACTAGCCGAACCTCTCTCATAAAGACTAATACATATATATGAACCCACATCAATAGCCTCAAAACCTGTGGACCTGTGGAAGCTAGCTAAGTCAGTTACGATGATTTGGTCAGGCTTTCTTTTTCAGGTTCACATAATAGTGAAACCTAATAATGTGGTTTGATTTTTCACCAGGCAACTTAGCCACCCCAACCTAACCACCAGCCGAACCAATTATGACGACTTGATCAGACTTTCCCCGTTCACGTTCACATAATAGTGAACCTAATAATATGATCTGGTTTTCCATGAGATAACCACACCTCACTTTAACTCAACCCGAAGAGCTGCATTTTGTAGGATAAATAAGTTATCACAACTCGACACACACGTGGACACACAACCATGTGTTCGCAAGAAGTTCTCATGCTCTAAATGATTTTTTATATTATATTATATATACATGGCGGAACAAATAACGTGGAAATATCCGGGGGATAAATAAAGACAAGAATAAGCTGGACACGAACTGTTATAAATACCCATACAGAAGGCACGAACCATGCTGTGACTTGATTATTAAACAAATTTCCTTGCAGAGTGTTGGCGATGGACGTTGCCTTAAGCACCATCGTGGGTGTCATCGCCCTTTTCATCCCTGCACTGCTTACATTAGTGCAAAAAACACAGCAGCGCACTGGCCATAACCCTCCTCCGCCGGAGCCCAGAACCATTCCCCTCGTCGGCCACCTCCACCTCCTGATAAAAAAGCCACTCCACCGCACCCTCGCCCACCTCGCTGACCGCCATGGAGACGTCCTGGGCCTGCGATTCGGCTCCAGCCGAGTTGCGGTTGTGTCCTCTGCCTCAGTCGCCCAGGAGTGCCTTGTCGCACTGGACACCTCGTTCGGCAACCGTCCACGACTGCCGTCCGCGAAGATCCTCTCCTATGACTGGTCGACCATGGGCCATTCCAACTGCGGGCCATACTGGCGCCAAGTCCGGCGCACCACCAGCACGGAGTTCTCCTCCGTGGAACGAGTGCAGCACTTCGCTGATGTCCACGAGCAGGAGGCGAGAGCCATGGCACGCCGCCTTTGTCGTGTAGCAATTGCTTCTGGCCAGGGCCGCGCTCTTGTAGCCGTCAAGTCGCGGCTATGGGAGATGCTAATGAACGGCTTACTGAACATGCTCTTCAAGAGGACATCCTCTCGGAGGTAGGGAGTAATAAGTAATATGGAACAAAGAGGACGGCTATTATGCATGATTATTCGGTGTTTATTAATTGCCATCCCAGACCACCAGTGATCATCGGATAATGCAATTAGACCGACTCATCGGACCCTATCAAATGATACTACTAGTACATGGATGCCTAGACGACAACTCATAAATTTATAAAGATGCATATGCACGCAAAGTGAATGTAGTGATGCTAAAAGATGACACTGTTCCTTCGTACACAATTGTTGTGCTTGTGCAGTGCAGCAGTGACGAACAGGACGAGACCGTGGAAGTGAGTGAGGAGGCCCGATGTTTCATGGGCATGGCGGAGGAGACGATGGAGCTCACGTTGACGGTGTGGGACTTCCTGCCGGCACTGGCACGGTGGCTGGACGTTGACGCGGTGGGCCGCCGGTTGCAGCGACTGCAAGCAAACAGGACAGAGTTTTTGCAGAGGTTGATCGAGGAGCACAAGGAGATGGAGAAGGGCGGTCAAGTGACACGCAGGACGTTGGTCCGGGTGCTGCTGGAGCTGCAGAAGAAGGACCCCGAGGCCTGCACGGATCAGCTCATTCGCTCCTTGTGTGTTGTGAGTATTATTGTATATCCGATCCACCACTTTCTTAATTAGAAAAAAAACAACTTTCTTGTCTATATGTGTGTCACACACACACCCTGGGGCAAATCTTTTTCTACACATAGGGTAGCTACTTCCATGTGTGTATCTCAAGATTTAAGGGATTATGTAGCCAGATAAAGTTTATGTATATGGAATATGTTATCATATTACTAATACTAGACCATCCATAGCATATATTAAAAAATACGGGTTCATTTGAAAATTTTCGCGTAGTATGATTTGAAGTATCTTAAAATGAGCATATATATACGTACCATGGAAAATTCATAGAAATGTTGAAATCACAGTGTGGGTAATGATATCTTGCATCATTGGGCATTTATTAATTTCATCTCTTCGATCAAAATTTATTGTGTCTGCCTTCATCATAGCTTTATTAAGTTGATGGATATATATGTATACTAATAATCATTTTTTTTCAAATTAATCTCATTTTGAAGAGTGCACTCGAAGCTGGGACACTTAGTACAGGCTATACAATTGAGTGGGTGATGTCTCTCTTGCTAAACTACCCTCACGTTATGAAGAAAGCTCGCGATGAAATTGATGCATGCGTTGGGGAACCTAAACGCCTACTGAAGGCGACTGATCTCCCGAAGTTGCCATACCTTCGATGCATCATCATGGAGACGCTTCGCCTGTACCCAGTGGTACCACTTCTAGTTCCTCGTGAATGCTCTACCGACTGCACGGTCAGCGGGTTCCATATTCCCAAAGGAACGATGCTTCTTGTCAATACATTTGCTATCCATAGGGATCCTGGGACATGGGATGACCCAGAAACCTTCCTCCCGGAAAGGTACGTACTACGTACTGCTGGTGCATGGTAGTACTGAATAATCTCAGTAGCAGTGCTCCCTCGATCCATCCTATAATGCTACGGACTAGGTAACAATAGTAGCCTTTTTTTTTTTACCTTTTTGTATTTCCAATGTGCAATATGGAAGTAGGGCTATATAGATAATTTCACTAGTATCCTTGATCTCTTCTACCAAATATGGAAGTACACTTATCTTGGGATGGAGTGAGCATGTGCGTGTTATTGCAGCACAATATAATTAATTGAGCTTACTTGATCTTGGGATGTATATGCACGCGATGTGTAGGTTCGAGGATGGCAGGAACCAAGCAGACAAGATGGTGGAGCTGTCATTTGGCATGGGGAGACGACGGTGCCCAGCAGAGAACCTGGGGATGCAGTTGGCAGGCATTGCTTTGGGAACTATGATCCAGTGCTTCAACTGGGAACGAGTCGGCAGGGAGCTAGTGGACATGGCTGAGGGCTCTGGCTTAACCATGGCAAAGAAGGTTCCTCTGGAGGCCTTCTGTCAACCTCGTGCTTCTATGGTCGATCTTCTTTCACAAATCTAGCTGCTATATATATAAGCTGTACTAGTAAGGCAAGCACGTCATGTTGAGTTCTCGTTGTTATAGAATAAGTCCAAAGCGTTGCTGCTTTTATATATCCCTATATGCATGTAAAAAAGACTAGTCTATCCCTAATAATAAAGAGACAAAATTTCAGGCTCTTTTTTTTATCTATCCATTTGTTTGGTCCGTCTTCCTTTAACTACCGGACGATGGAGAGTTTTTTTTTTCTATGTAGACTCATATATATAACCCGTATTCATATAGAAATCCTTATCTAAATATGAATCCTTCGTTCCCACAGAATATGTTTATATTTTTCAATTCTAAAGAGGCAATATATATATATATATATATATATATATATATATATATATATATATATATATATATATATATATATATATATATACCTAATAATAATAAAAAGGCAAAATTTTAGACGTTTTTTTTCGTCCAGCCCATTCAAATCTAGCCCAAACGTTCCGGTCCGCACCTCGCATCCGGCCTACTCGCTTACGAGCAGCGCACCGGCCCACTTGCTCACGAACAGCGCACCTCACGTCGCTCCCGAAAAAAAAAATCCCCCACGCTGACACTGCAAGTATGCAACACTTCCCATCCCGTCGTCTCCCTGTGCCGCCGGCGCACCGCTTCTGTCCCGCAACGCCGCTGCTCCTGTCTCGTGGCGCCGTGCCACGCGAAGCACCACCGTTCCTCCCGTCTTAGTGCCGGCGCTCACCACCGCTGCTCCTGTCTCGCGGCCCTGTTCCGTGCGCAGCGCCGCCGCTCCTCCAGTCTCGCTTGCAAAGCTGGTGCTCAATGGAGCAGTCTGCACCTCCTCCTCCCGGGTCTCCCTCAGCGCCGACGCTCAATGGAGCAGTCTCCGCCTCCTCCCAGGCCCTGCTACCGCAAGCCGCCGCCGCGTTGGTCGACGTTCATGGCATCACCGACACTCCATCCACGTGGCGAGTCAGAATCGGAATCCAATCTAATGAAGACTCCAGCTCGGGTCTCAAATCGGGACAAAAACCCTGGTAAGTTTGACTTGAACTCCAGGTTCGACACAAATTCCTTCACTTTTTTCCTATTTATATACTAGATATTTCGGTTGAAACTCTTAAAAGTTGCCATGGGGATATCCTGTTTTTGCAGGCTTTGAATCCTGATCTCACCGAGCTGAACAAGTACAAAAGCCTGATCTCATCGAGTTAAACAAGGACAGACTTGATCTTGCCGAGCTGAACAAGAGCAAAAACTCTTGACCTCGTCGTGTACACATGATCCAGCAAGGTTTGCTTCTTGATGTTGCTAATAAGCAGTATCAGGGTTCTCTTCCTTTTTCTCCTGTATACTGACAAGAGTAGCTCATATGCTATTCTCTTTGGATTCGCTAGGTTTAGTTAATACTAGGTATTCATATGTGCTTTTTTACTTCTTAGAGTAGTATTAGTATTTTTTTTGCTCTTGTATAGTGAAAGAGTAGTTCATATGCTATTCTCTATGAGCTGCCTCCGTGGCAGCGGCCTGGTGGAGGCGTGGACCAAGGCGTGGAATAGTAGGAGGATGAAGTATGAGCCGATGTTTGGAATTTCTCATGGACGATATGTTTCAGTGTCCGGTCTTGAAGTGAAACTGAACCTTCCCATGGCCTGATCTATATGTGATTCGGTCCTGTCTTGCAGTAGAACTTAACCTTCCAATAGACAGTATCTTTCAAGTCCTGTGATTTATGTTTTTTTCTTGAAAGCTTTTATAATGAAGGTTTGGATTTATATTTTTCTTGAAATCTACTGTAATAAAATTTGTTTGGTATGATAGTCTTTTTTTTTTTCTTACCTTACCCGAAGCTCCCAAAGCTTATGTGTTTTGTGTCCACAAAGACTGTTCCACCTTGCTGAGTCCACTGGATGCAGAAGATTCATTGAGATAGCATAATATGTTTCTTCCTTTTACTTTCTGGAGTTCATTTTTCGCTGTAATGCTTCAAATTGGGGTCAAGTACTCAGAAGAGACAATCCGTACCGATGCATTATCCATAATGATTCTCATTGTGACTTTGTAAGGTCAACAGATCTCAAAGAGGAACACTCAAAGTAAGCAAGTATTTGAATAATGTTTCCTTTGATTAGTTGCTTATAATGTTGGATGTTAATGATATAATGCTGCTACTTTCAGATTCAGATTTACTTCTATAACGACGAGATTGCATCTGCTATTGCAGAAAAAACGGATTGCTTGTTAAGAAGCATTATGTACATCTACTTTTCTTGCTTCTCAATTGCAAGTTCTTGTGCTTATATGTTTGATTTCTTCACAGTAGCTTTAGAACTGAAGATGCTACCATGTAAGAACTGTTCTTGCCAGGTGAATGCTACAATGTGTGCATTATGTGGACTAGCTACCATGGTTTTTAAGTCGTCGCCTAGGCGTCCAGGCGCTGAAAAAACCTAGGCGTCCTGGACGCCGCGACCAAAAATCAGCAAAATGAGAGAGCAGGGGAGGGAGGAGAGAGAGAGGAAGAACTGGAGGAGGACCAGGCAAGGCTGACGACCCACTTCTGCTTCCATCCCCTTCGGCTCTGGCTCTTGAAGGGCAGTAGCAGGGGATCTCGCATAGGGATCTAGAATGGGAGCGGCGGCAGTTGTGAGGAAGGGGAGGGGAGATCTTGAAGGGAGCGACAGCAACAGTGAGGAAGGGGAGGGGAGATCTGGAAGGAGGCAGCTCCAGCAGTGGACATGGAGAACAGGATCGGGAGGGAGAAGAGGCACCTGGGTTGGAGAGTAGTATCGAGAGGAAGAAGAAGAGGCACCTGTTGAGGAGCAGGGGTAGACCTAGATAGTAGATGATAGTTGGGGAGGGCTTTTGTGGGCTGTTTGTTGGGCTGGGCCTTTTTTGTTCCTTGTCCTTCTTCTTTTATTTTTGTCATTTTCCTTTTTATCCCTTCTCTATGCTCCTGCTTTGAAGTTTTTTATAATCATATGGCGTCGCCTTGTCTCGCCTTATGCTCGCCTAGGCGTCGCCTAGGCGACTCAAATGAGTGGCTCGCCACGGCTCGCCTTGCCGCCTTAAAAACCATGCTAGCTACTTGGTACTCTTCTTTTTAATGATGCTTTTGCCTGGTTCTTGAGGACTTCTCATCCCTCATAAGCATAAGGGAAATCGGTAGTGGAGCCTCTATTTTTAATGGCTAGATCGAAAAGCATGATCGTTTGTTGGTGTTTTAATGTTAACTGTTTTTACCAAAGTCGTTTGTCTCAGACCTCTCCTTTGGTATGCTTATATAAAATTGAGTTCAGCTGTTGTGGGATCAGCTTAATGTAGGTTCCTCAAAATAATTTTGTTTTCAGTTTCAAAGTTATATTAAATATGTTACACTATGTAGTAACTTTCCCTGCCTTTAATCCTTGCAATTGCAACCTAATTCCTGTTGTTTTAGGCCAAGTGATGTTAAAGTTGTTGTGTAGTGGAGGCAAAGATGGCTCTGAACAGATGGAATCGGGAGCTTGTGAAAATGAGAGATCATGCTCAGTTCTTGTGGATTTATCTGATTGTTTGACTTCTAAGGTAACTTGTTCTCTGGTAAGCTACTTATCTCTTTCAGTTATCCAGGATGGAAATCTGCATATACATTTAGCTAGATTCTACTGTATTATTCAATACGTGCTCACATGAATTGAACATTGTGATGTTTTTCCCCCTATCGCCGATAAACAAAAGGCATTGCATGGTATTCCCTGAAAACTGTTTTCACCTAGAGATCTTTTTTAGATTCAGCATAACTTGTTTATTTCACTTTTAGTTAGCTGAACAGCTATATTTTTCAGGGGTTGAGCTTTGCTGGCTTGTTATCATTCTGCTAGCATATATAGCTTCCAGTGGCAAATTGGGACATGAGGTGCTTTTAGGTCCAGTGAGTGCCCGTGGTGCCAATTTTTTTGGAGATGATAATGGAAGTCCTTGCATTGCAGATGCAATATAAAACACAAGAATTACTAAAATAAAGGTACATCAAACTTTGCTAACCCGCCAGTCTTGTGCGTTCGTAGCTTATTGTATCACAACATCAATGTAGAGATATCAGTGAGTAAATTCTAGATATGTCTAAGCTCGTGAATTCTTCCCCTTTTTGTTGGCAACTATCTTAAGCTGCACTCCAAGGTGCTTTGAGTTTTCTATGAAGAACTTGTGTGCAGTTTGTTGTAGTATTAATGTGAAAACTATTTCCGCAGGTTTTTGGTGATGAGAGAAGCTCTTATATATCCTCCTAAACCGGTTTGGCATCACACACTAACTATTCAAAACTAACTTTGGAAGTGCTAACGACAAGCAAGTTATACACAATCTTGACGATTGACGTTGAGAACTGGTTGCCCCAGACCCGGCCGGCAAATGATCTCACAGAGCTGACCCAGAAATTCAGGTTGTGAGTGTATGCTTTCATGGAGGAGAAACCCTTGACGGTTGACAGTTCCAGTCTGGGTGTTCCTAACAAGAGTTGAGGTACCCGGTTTCTTTCAAAAAAAAAGAGTTGAGGTACCCGGGAGCAGAAAAATCATCAATTGACGGACTGAGGTAGCTGTGATAGTGCCATTGAAAGCATACCAATAGCTACTCGACAAGTGTAGTTCCTTTTTGTCTTACTAACCCTAGGGTTTATTTAGTACTCCCTCCGTTTCAAATTATAGATCGTTTGACTTTTTTAACTTCAACTTTGACCACTCGTCTTATTCAAAAAATTTAAGCAGACGTAGTCAAATTTAAGTTATTCTTGAAGAACATTTGTTAGTAAAGCAAGCCAAAATAAAAGAAGTGATATTTTGCAAAAAAAATGAATAAGACGAATGGTCAAACTTAGGTTCAAAAAAGTCAAACAAACTATAATTTGGAACGGATTTAATAGCTAGATTGGCTTGCATGGTCGAGTCAGTAGTTTTTGCTTCCCTCCATTTTGGAGAGGAGAGAATGTAGTTGTACTACACCAAGGCAATGGAAATGTACATCAAAATTGTCCTTTGGACATCATCTTATGACTGTGGCATCGGCCATTGCAGCTTTACAATAAACTAGCAGGAGAGCCTGCGCGGTGTTACTGTTTGATAATGGTTTACTGTTTCTTAGCGGTTTTGTACTGTTCATAACGGGTTTACTGTATCATAAATGTACTGTTTATTAGTGGTTTTTTACTGTTTCTTAATGGGTATGTACTGTTCATAGGATCCGATACTGTAGTAGTGGTCTACTGTTCCAAGGCACTGTTGCGGGAACAGTACCTGTGTCTGTGACGGACCCGCTCAGGAGTTTCGACTTTAAGTGTTATGTATAGATGTCTATGGAGGATTGAAGCAAGTGGTGTGTATGTTCATCGTTTGTGTATCTAATAAGTGTTGTGTTGGTGTCCAGTACTTCTGCAGCTGCCTATGGCTACCGAGATTTGACATGGGGATTTTTTTTTCTTTTGAATTTTTGGAGGTGGGGATGAGATAAAACTTGCGCGCATCATATTGCAACCATGGCAGATGGTCATGGGAGGGAGCAATGCATTTGTGTGGCGATGATAGATGGTCATGGGAGGGAGCAATGCATCTATGTGGCGATAACAGTTGACAGCTATGCGCTCACATGAATCCTGTTTTACTTCATTTAAAATTTGAAGCAGACAACACAGAGTGCTATTGTGTTAGGTAATTCTACGTAGGAATTCTCAATGTTGTTAATTATAAATTCGTTGAATCATACTTGCACAAACAAATCATTTTTCTTATTTTCAATACACTTATGATATAGAAGGATTATTTTTTCCCGTTACAACGCACGGGCACATTTACTGGTAATACTAAAGAGGCAAAATTTCTTGCCACCCTAAATTCTCGTCCAATCTAATCCTGAAGTGGCTCGGACTCGCCATCAAATACGAAAAACTGTGTCCATGTTTTTCTCCGTGACCCGTCCGTTGTATCCATCCCTTTCCCGTTTCTTTTTATTTTTCTGTTTCCTCTTCCCACCATTACGTGACTTCTTCTTCTCTTTTTATCTCCCTTTTTCTTATAATAAACAAATACAATAAATAATAAAATATATTACGAGTCTCCTATTTTTTAACTTTTCAAAATGCGCTCACGCCCTCCGTGTGCCGTATGTGAGTCCGGACTTATGGTCCGTGCTCATACAAGGAAGCATAACTCACATTTCTTATCTTTTTTATCTCCCACTTTTTCTATAAACAGGTCCGTGGTCACACAAGTAAGCATAACTCACATTTCTTATCTTTTTTATCTCCCACTTTTTCTTATAAACAAAAATAATGAATAATAAATATATTATGAGTCACCTATTTTTTTACTTTAAAAAATGCGCTCACACCCTCCATGTCCCGTGTGAGATTTCGAACTCATGATCCGTGCTCATACTACTAACCACAACTCGCATTTAGCAACGCACGGGCACAAATGCTAGCAAAATAAACAAAATATATCAATAGTCTACGTTGTACCGGTGAGATGTGCAAAATCTACACAATACCAGAGTAGGTGAGTACTTTATCGACACATTTTTAGGTTTTATTATTTTATTTTCTTATTATAGTTCGTATGTTTTTCGTGGTTTTTGTATTTTTATTTTTCCCAGCGCAAACTCAGATACATGATGGGTCGTGCATTCGCGCCTCGACGAGAGGAAGAAGAGCCACCTAGCGCTGAGGGTCACGGTTCCAGGAGAGAATTCACTGATAGACAGGTGTATAAGAGGTTTGGGTTGGTGGTTGCAACATGGCGGTGATGGTGGCCGAGACGACGTGGGCATCGCTCGCCGGGGCGGTGGGAGATGGCAGTTTGCGCAGGGTTGGCGGTGGGGGCGTCATGCCAGAGTAGACGACAGAAGCCCTGTCGTTAGGGTAGGGCGGCGTGGGAGGTTGGTGGGGCAGTGATCCTGTGTGAGCTGCAGGCTGTGGGTGCAAGAAGCCCAATGGAGGGGGTGGCGGCCAAGGGGTGCATGAGACATTTTGCGCAAGTGAAAGCCGTGGTGGGGGAGACGCCGGCAAGGAGGAAGAAGGATCACGCAGTTCCCAACCATACAACCCTTCTCCCATAGCAACACACGGGCATATTTGCTATTATCAAATAATCTGTCGTGTACAACCAGATGCATGGTTAGTTCATGCAGTGGCCTAGCTTCTCCTTTTATTTTGCATGTAGTGGAGTCATGGCGCGCGACAAGCTCTGGTCATGGGATGGCGCGACATGTGCAGAGTGCGGCACACGTGAATGTCTCGTGGTGTGTTCATGGCCATGATCTTGTACTTATGCTTTTCTTATATATACTAGATGTTGACAACCAAAATTATCTATTTTATAAACTTATCAAAAAGTGAAACAGACTTCACCACTGTGTTTCTCTCGTTGAGATGGTCAAAAAATATATATGGAATGCCTAATTTGGAGTCTAGATGAAGGAGTAAATTGTCCTTTGACTTTCTGCGTAAATCAGAACTTCTGACCCCTATCAGAACTTCTGAGTTTTGCATAGGAGTTCTGGCTTTGCGCGAACATCAGAACTTCTGACCCCCTACTAGAACTTCTAATTTCCGCAGTCCAAATCAGGGAGAGTCCAAACTCGATCCCAACTCTTCTGAACTCGTGGGAAACTTAAAGATTAAGTCTTGGAGATGTTTTCAACTAGGATAAGACCACCCTCTTTATATATACAAGAGGATCATGGCCGATTGAGTTCTCATCTATCCAATCGACAAACAAATCAATCTACTACCTCTACTCCAACCCTTCTATCCTCTTCTTCAACCTTCATGCAGTTCATCCCTTGATCCATGACTAAGGATGGCACCCTAGGCTTGCCGGCCGACCTAGGGCAACCCGACGACGTCCTTGCCCTGATGGGTCCCTCTCGAGCGAGAGCTTTGACGGTTTCTTTGCTAGTTTGCTTGAAAACTAGCCAGTTCTTCGTCACGTAAGCACATTGGTTATCCTTCAGTAGTTTGCTTGTAAATCTCTCCATTCTTCACCGCATAAGTGTGATATCTTCGCTGCGTTCTTCGGTCCATAGTGGCCTAGACGTCTAAGGCCCTGTTGGTGTGTGATTCGGATCATTTCTGACGTCAACACACTTTTTGGCGACTCTGCTGGGGAAGAATTTGCTTCGGCTCTACTTTGTAGCCACTTCTTCTTGCCCTAGCCCTACTCATTCCTGATCTATCTTCTTGAGTTTGCCACTACCATTGCATATGGCCCAAAAGGCTGATCGCATCTGGTTTTGACCCCTTGTGATTTTGTTTGCGATTTTGCAACAAGTTGTGCTACTTATTGGAAAATTCAGCAAGGCGGTCAAAAATCATGGAGTACCAAGATGTTGCATCACAATATTACTATGATCACCTCAAGATACAACTTGCAAATACATCTTATGATCCCAATAGTTATTTTGTAAGTTTTATGAGTTCTCATGTTGGTGTTGCTAGCTATAATGATACTAGATATATTGCATCGGCTGATTCTTTTGATAATGCTTCTCATCATACACATCATAATTATGGATATTGTGGTCAAGAGTCGATGTCAATTGTAACTTTTTTGAGTTTTGATGCCACTAGCAACATACAAAATTTAAATCTTTATTCATCGACTATAAGTTCACAATATGTGGTTCCACCACATGACATGCCGATGAATGAGAGAATTAGCTATGACAATGCTAATTACTTAGCCAATTGCTCTCAAAATTCAGCACCATATGCCAATGTTCCTACTCATAATTTGGCTTCATATGTTACTCACAACTCGAGCCGAATTAATGAAAATTCGGCAAGGTGTTTAAGTGCTAATACTCATGATTCAGCTTCACGTGTTACTAGTAACCATTACCGAATCAATAAAAATTCAGCACCATATGCAAAGATCAATGCCCATAATTTGGCTTTGTATTTCGCTCATGATCATAGCCGAATTAGTGAAATTTTAGCAAGGCATTCTAGTGCTAAGACTCGTGATTCGACTTTATATGTTTGATCTGAAATCAAGCCGAATCGAGAAAGATTTAGCCCATACTAGAAATCCATATGGCACCTCTAAATGGAAGGTGCCCACTTATCATAGACCAAACTCATTATGCTATGATTACTTGAAAACTCTTGATGGTTAGTGGGTACCTGATTTTTATGAATTTAGTGGTGAAGGTGATAAGACCGCTGTGGAACATAATACTATATATCTCTCACAGCTGGGTTTTACCGGTAAAGAAGACTATATGAGAGTGCGAAATTTTCCTTTATCTCTTACTGGTATTGCCTTTGTATGGTTTACATCTTTGCCCCGATACACTGTTGGTTCATGGTCTCAATTAGAGGAGTAATTCTATGAATATTTTAGAAAGACCAATGAGAAAAGGCCGATCACAGTTGAGTCATCGGCTAAAAGAGGATTGCTAGTGGGCATGAAAGAAAGAATTAATTCGGATGTAAGCAAAGGTTTAGCTACAAAAGCTAAACAACCAATATCCTTTTTGAATCAATCACATCCCAAAAAACAAGTCTTGCTATAGAAAAGCATGAAAATGCCAGAAATTAGTTAGACTTGATTTTTCAAGAGCTAAAGGGGTTGTATACTTATCTAGTGATTACCGCATCATTGATGGAGATCAAGCCCCAATAAGCAATAAAGTAGGGCTGCCTTCTAGCTCAAAATTGGCTGAGCCGATTGCTGCATGCTCTGAGTCGGCTAGGCCGACTGCCTCTGCCGCCTGCCCTGAGTTGGCTAGGCTGACTGCCCCTGCTGTTGTTGTGCTTGCTAGTGCCCAAGTCGGCCTAGCCGACTCCCAGTCGGCTAAGTTGTCTTTCTCGGTTCCAGTAGTCGTCGATGCATCTTCGGATGATTTAGCACCTATTGTTGATCATTCTATAGAGATAAAGAGCAACATCATTCAAATCAGAGACGTGCACTACTCCAACATGATCAACAAGGTAGAAAATACAAATATTTTGTTTAAATTCCAATCTGGTCATATTATATCAATTTCTGCATCTATTAGAGATATTCTTGCTAGTAGTTGTAAAAGACCGATTGAGAATGGCATAATATTTGTTGGTGATAAAATAAATTCAGATCCTATCAGCTAACACATTGTGCCATATGGCAAGGCCGATGGTAGTAGTTTACCAAAGCTAAAGCTTCCCATAAGTAATTGCAGAGGTGTGGCCGAATGGATTGATGTCAAATCTGATCCATTCGTTTGCCTAGCTCTAAAACCGACTCCACAAAAGAATCGGATAAAGAAATCCAAGTACACCTTTGACTTTACTTTTTGTGATCATGTCTTTGATATTTTACTCAAGAATAATTTTATTAGAATCATTGATCACAATGCTTTACTATCTATTCAAAACTTAGAAGAGCTTACATATTGCAAGTGGCACAATTCTTCTGATCATAATACTTCTAATTGCAATGTGTTTTGTCAAGTGATCCAATCGGCCATGGATAATGGACAATTGAGGTTTTCTAAAGCTTAACAAATGGACCAATTAGATTCAATTGGTCTTGATGGCAAATAGGTTTTGAATCGGCTTGCATTAGCTTATATCGATTCACTCAAAGCTCAAGGCTCCAATGCCTAAGAGAGAGATGTAGAGCCCTCAAGTGGAGACAGGGTTGTTGTTCAAGAATTGCAAATTGAAGATACTCAAGATAACAATAATGTTATCACAATTTTAGAAGACACTAGAGGGCAGGTGAAATCTCTCAGCTAAAGCAAAGGTCGATTGATCCTGTTAAGCAAGCAAAATCGGCTAAGGATTCTCCTTTAGAGCATATCTGTCAAGATGGTGAAGAGAAAGAGGATGCTCACAAAGTTGTTGGAGGTAAAGACCATCACAAGCAAAGGACTACAAGGCTGAAGCTCAGCTTCGAGGAACTTCTAGCTAAATATGCGAAAATCGCAGAAGCAACTGTCGCCAATCGGCCAAAGAAAATCCAATCATCAAAATTGCCTCCAAAGCGTAAGTCTCAAGAGTGAAATTGGCAAGAAGATAGATCTCATACAGTAGCAACATATCCTCCTTTTGAGCAGTCAATTCCTATGTCATATGGACCATAGCCCATATATTCTCATCCTTATTTATGTTGGGGCTGGTTTGATCAAGAGGCACGGGTCCATCATATTTTAGGCCACAATATGTAGAGTCTACAGCTCCTAAACATTTAGAGAGATCATCATCTTATAAAAACCATTTTGATCAAAATCAGTCTGGAGCTCAACCAAAGAAGAAAGCGGCAAAACAAGTTTACCGCGTGAAGTATGATGGCCGAAAGAAGAAGAGTTCAGATCTGAATTCAACTATTAAAAAGCCAATTACATTGCTGAAAAATCTAGCTAATGATGGCAGAGAAGTAGGGAAATCATCTATTGATATTGTAAGTGCTAAATCTGAACAAAAGAAGGTGAGAGTGCCTAAAATTAAGAAAGATTTGCCGCTTCCCAAAACAGAAATAAAACTGATATACTCAATCGGTTTACCAAAGTAGCAAGAAAAAAAGTTACAAAAGCTTAATGCAGAGAAGCTGAAAAAATAGCTTGGCATGGGTTCCTAAAGGGAGCATTCAAGCTTAGAAGGATGATGCTCAAGCAAGTGGTGCAACAAAGGCAAAGGAGCGAAAAAGGTTTAAGAAACAATTGCCAAATTGAGGTTTGTACCAAATCATCAAAATTAGTGGGCATGGCATCATCCCTACTCACTGCCTATGTCTAGGTGGAATTCATCCCCTGTTATGCATGGTTATCCCTCAGCTCCTTATTTTGATCCTTGGTATGGATCTTTATGTTTCGGAGGGTTGCCAAATTATTTTGCTTATCGATGATCAAGAGCTGAAATATTTATTTTAGTTATGCATACTTTTGTGGATGAATTCATATGGCTGATATTTTGATATCGCCCTTGGTGTAAAAACATAGCCGATGAATACTTGCAACCATGGTGCTATTAGAAAGGCTCCATAGAATTTACTTTGATGGCTTTCAGGCCCGGGGGCATGATATATGCATTTTTATTTAATTCATGCATGTGACAATATGATTAATCGGCTTGCAAATAAGGACAAGGTGTTGGCATGATTCTTATTTCTCCCAATAGTGCTAAAATTGGAATGTCAATCTGATTAGATTTCTATTGCACTAACAATCAAACCAAATATGAAGCTTTGTTATTTAGGTTGATCATGTTGCGATTTATGGGAGTAAAACATGTTGAAGCCTATGGTGATTCCTTGCTGATGGTACAACAAGTTGCTGGTGAGTTTCAATGTTTAGAAGGATCACTAAGAGCTTGTCTTGATGCTTGCCTTGATGTTATTGATTATTTTGCCGAATTCTGAATTCAGTATATTCCAAGGTATGAAAATCAAAAGACCAATATATTAGCTTAACAAACATCTGGCTATGACATCAGTGGGTGTAATTTTCATATACAAGAACAGTCGATGCATAAAAATTTTAATTTTTCCTGTGCAGGTGCAGACTAGTCGGCTAAGATGACTGACTGAGTTGGCTCAGCTAACTCCCTGTCTACTAGAGCCCAGTCGGCTCAGCCAATTGCTATAGTCAGCCAAGCCGACTCCTCCAAGTCGGCTAAGCCGACTGCCCCAGTCAGCTCAGCCGACTCCCCTGTGGCCAGCCCGGTCACTTCGCCCAAGAATCTCCCAAATCGTCCCAACTTGACTTCTAGCGATGTTGGGGCCGATTTAGAAGATTGGAGGACTCCCGTATTGAGATATCTACGTGATCCAAGTGCTAAAGTTGATAAAAGTGTTCAACATAGTGCTTTCAAGTATGTATTGCATAATGACGAGCTCTATCGGAGAACCATCGAAGGTTTGCTGTTGAAGTGCTTGGGATTTGATCAAGCAAGAGTGGCTATAGGAGAAATTCATGAAGGCATTTGTGATACACATCAATCGGCCCCGAAGACGAAGTGGTTATTACGTAGAGCCGATTTCTATTGGCCTACTATAATGGTCGATTGCTTTCGTTACTACAAAGGATGTGAAGAGTGCCAGAAGTTTGGAAATATTCAGCTTGTGTCTGCTGCTATGCTTCATCCTATCATCAAACCATGGCCTTTTCGTGGTGGGGGGCTATACTTCATTGGCCATATTCATCCCCCATCTTCCAAGGTACACCAATTTATGTTGGTTTCTATGATTACTTTACTAAGTGGACCGAGGCAATTTCTTTGAAGAATATGACACATACGGAGGTGATTGAGTTCATTACCGAGCATATCATTCATATATTAGGCATTCCCTAAACATCAACTACATCAACTACAAATTAAGGGACATCATTTATGTCCAAGGAAGTGAGAGATTTTGCCGAATTATATAAGATCAAGATGCTCAAGTCATCACCGTACTATGCTTAAGCTAATGGCCAAGCAGAGTCTAGTAACAAGACTTTGATCAAGCATATCAGGAAGAAGATTAAGGATAATCTAAGGAGGTGGCATGAAGTTTTGTCTGAAGCTCTATGGGCACATCGCATCACAAGACATGGTGCCACTAAAGTTACTCCTTTTGAGCTGGTGTATGGTCAAGAAGTTGTATTGCCTGTTGAAGTAAATTTAGATGCATATAGACTTGCAAAGCAAAATGATATATCTAATGTTATGTATCATGATATGATGTTGGACAATATTGATGAGGTGACTGATAAAAGATTGAAGGCTCTCAAGAAGATTGAGAAAGACAAAGCCTGCGTTGCCAAGGCATATAACAAGAAAGTCAAAAGCAAATCATTTCAAGTTGAAGAATTAGTGTGGAAAACCATACTACCAATTGGATCAAAGAGCAACAAGTTTGGCAAGTGGTCACCAAATTGGGAAGGTCCCTACAAAGTGGTCAAAGTTATATTCGAAAATTCATATGTGCTAGAGACATTGCAAGGTGAATGTCTCACGAGGGCATTCAATGGGTGGTACTTGAAAAAGTACTTTCCAAGTGTTTAGAAAGAAGCCTAAGTGCTCTCCAAACAATGGCTGATACATATATCGCCCTTAAAACAAAAATAGATGATGTATACATCGCCCTTAGCCACTAAGCAGCCGATGAGATGGGTGTCATCGCTGTTCGGTTTGTTTTGACAGGTGTTTTCAGGTTCGTGCATCATTCACTTGAAAACAGGGGGCATATGTTGATAACTAAAATTGTCCATTTTGTGAACTTGTCAAAATGTGAAATGGACTTCACCACTGCGTTCCTCTCATCGAGATGGTCAAAAAACATATATGGAACGCCTAATTCAGAGTCCGGATGAAGGAGTAAATTGTCCTTTAGTTTTATGCAGAAATCAGAACTTCTGACCCCTACCAGAACTTCTAAGTTTTGCATAGGAGTTCTGGCTTTGCGCGAACATCAGAACTTCTAACCCCCTACCAGAGCTTTTGATTTCCGCAATCCAAATCAGAGAGAGTCCAAACTCGATCCCAACTCTTTCAAACTCATGAGAAACTTGAAGATTAAGTTTTGGAGATGTTTCCAATTGGCATAAGACCACCCCTCTATATATACAAGAGGATCAAGGCTGATTGAGTTCCCATCTATCCAATCGACAAACAAATCAATCTACTACCTCTACTCTAACCCTTCTACCATCTTCTTCAACCTCCATGTTGTTCATCCCTTGATCCACGAACAAGGATGGCGCCCTAGGTTTGCCGGTCGACCTAAGGCAACCCGGCAACGTCCTTGCCTTGACCGGGTCCCTCCTAGGTAAGAGCTTCGACAGTTTCTTTACTAGTTTGCCTGAAAACAAGCCGGTACTTCGTCATGTAAGCACGTTGGTTATCCTTTGGTGGTTTGCTCTTAAATCTCTCTGTTCTTCACTACGTAACTGTGATATCCTCATTGATGAGGACATCACTCCTTCACATACACACAATGATCCACTGCTGGACATTCAAGGTCCAATCACTAGAGCTCGCGCGCGCCAATTAAATTTAGAGGTGAGCTCGTTCCTAAGTAACTCCTTATATGATTTTGAGAATAGATTGCTACCTAATGATTATATTGTGCTTAGGAATGAAGGAGAGGTCCAGGAGACACATGGAGGAGGGCTTGGAGACGTGGAGGACCAGCGAGGGCGCCCGGATAAAGCTAGAGGACCAAACCAAGTTGAGTTCGAGTTTGCCTCATAGTTCAGGGCTAGTCTACCTTGAACTGGTCACCCAGGACGCGTCCAGACTCCGTTTTCGATGATCCATATATGGATGGAAAGCTTATTTGATAAGGAAGCCAACCCAAGTGGTCCCACATCAAAAGCTGTTCGGAATCAATGGGAATCATCGAAACAAGTCACCATCCAGAATCTATCAGGGCGTTGTGTCGCTGTCTTTTGGGCCGTTTGGGACTTGTAACGTTTTGGCGCTCCCCAGGGACGCGAATAGGGGTCCTTGGACGTCCCTTAGGCTAAATAATCAGTAGTCGCTGCTTACATTAGGGTTGGGTTTTGCTTAGATTATACTGTTGACAACAGTTTCGCCGCCACCGTCGGTTTGTGAGACCCCAACTTTGTGAGATTAATCATTCATCTGCAATTTGGTTGCATTCCTTTGTGTTCTTGCGTGTGTTCTCGATTTGCAGGCAAGGACATAGCCTTCTTGGCGAGGTCGACCGTGCAACGCCAGTCGATAACCAGAGGGGTCGTGGTGCTGCGATTGCGGGGTTCAGAGCCGAGTTGTTCGGAAGTCGGATCGAATTGTGTCGTGACTCCACCAAATCGAGAGTTATCAGAACCTTTCGGATGATCGGGAACCCTAGTTCACATCACTCATTGCGTTCTTTAGTCCATAGCGTTCCGAGCATCAAGGTCCTGTTGGTGTGTGATTTGGATCACTTCTGACGTCAACACTAGAGAAAAGAACAACAGAAAACGTTGCGCCCTTGGCAGCACCAATTTTTTTTGACATGTTCGCGTAGTGTTCTTGAGTTTTGAGGACCGAGAATCTCAAGTATGGAGAGGTAGAGGCAACAAGAAGTCAAGATCAGAGCACACAAGAGCACACATATGAAACAAAACAGTGTCATGGTCCACGAAAGTAGTGGTCCGCATTTAATTAGTTAATAAGACATTTCTCGATATGTCTGCTAAGACTTTTAGCTCAAGTGTGCAGTACTTCAGAAAGATAAGATGTGATTCTGGAGATATTGGTACTATTTATCGGGTTCAAATTTTTTGCAAAGTGAACCAGGCCCAAGTGATGTTGGTGCAATTCGGTAATCAGCAAGTGGTGATGTGGTGCTTGTGTAGCGGCTAGAATAGAATATTTTTTCAGTTTCAGAGTGGTGCAATTGTGTAAAGTTGGAGCGAATTGGGGTAGTGCCATGCGTGTTGAGAAATCCAACTAGTCGCCTTGTCCTTTCTTGTGGTTGCTCGACTCTTATGGGTCTTGTTGCCCCCCTGTATTTGCTAGGCGGTCGGTCCAATCATGGCATGCCAAGAGTCGGAGCCAAGCCCACTAGGAGGCCTAAATACACTTTCACATGGAACATCTCCTCCTCAGAGCTCATCTTCTTAAGCCGAGCCAAGCCCACGCCGGAGTGGTGGAGCGGGGCCTGCCTAGCGGTGCAAGGGGGGCGGTGGCACTAGGTCGGTGGTGCAGGGTGCGTGTTGGGGCAAGGGAGGTGTGGGCGGTAGCAAGGGAGGCACAATACGCTCCATGTGGCGCTTCGAGTGGATCAGGGAAGAAGATATCACGGACAAGAAAAGAATAGAAGGAGAAGTAGTTAAAGATATAAAGAGAATATATATAATAGCTGGCTTTTATGGATGTCAATTAAGTGGGACGGGTGCTAACGGTGTCAAAAATCTATGTCATCGCATCCCTCCCCTCCAATCAACCAAAAACTATTACAGAGGAAGTAAGATAAATTATTATGGTAGTTAAGGTGTGATCTTGATTCTTGAAGGTCACATCAAATCAAATCCACTACTATTATATTTCAAGTGTCTGAATTCTAAGATGATTTCAAAACCAAAAGTTATTACTTTTGAGTTTTTTATTTGTATTTATTTATATCACAACATATCAATTTTTGGTTTTTGTATAACTATAAAAACAATTGAAAATTGCTAATTGTCTTTTGTGCCTACGCAGATCAAATTTTTTTGGATTCATGGTTTTGTCTAACAAGTTTTTTATTCTCGGAACCGAAAATTCCAGAATTACATAATTGCAATGAACTACTATTTGGGCTACAAGGTTGCTATCAAATATCAAGTGCCTTCTTGTGCACGGCACCTTGCCTCCTACTGTCCTACGTATGTGACAGTGTGAGGGGAAGAAAATTCGGTGGACTGTGGTCCTGTCCATCTTGCTTGCAACCCCTTGCCAATGTTGACGCATCACCAGCTACTGATCGAATTGCATGTCCCACGTCAAAAGCTATTCGAAATCAACGGGAATCGTTGAAACAAGTCACCATCCAGAATCTGTCAGGGCGCTGTGTCGCCGTCTTTTGGGCCGTTTGGGCCTTGTAACGTGTCGGCGCTCCCTAGAGACGCGAATAGGGGTCCTTGGACGTCCCTTAGGCTAAATAATCAGTAGTCGCCGCCTACATTAGGGTTGGGTTTTGCTTAGATTATTCTGTTGATAACGGTTTTGCCACCGCCGTCGGTTTGTGAGACCCCAACTTTGTGAGATTAATCATTCATCTATAATTTGGTTGCATTCCTTTATGTTCTTGCGTGTGTTCTCGATTCGCAGGCAAGGACTTAGCCTTCTTGGCGAGGTCGACCGTGCAACGCCGGTCGACCACCAGAGGGGTCGTAGTGCTGCGATTGCGGGGTTTAGAGCCGAGTTGTTCGGAAGCCGGATCGAATTGTGTCGTGACTCCACCAAATCGAGAGTTATCAGAACCTTTCGGATGATCGGGAACCCTAGTTCACATCACTCATTGCGTTCTTTAGTCCATAGCGGTCCAAGCATCAAGGTCCTGTTGGTGTGTGATTCGGATCACTTCCGACGTCAACACCAGAGAAAAGAACAACAGAAAACGTTGCGCCCTTGGCGGCACCAAAAATTTTTTTGACGTGTTTCGCGTAGTGTTCTTGAGTTTCGAGGACCGAGAATCTCAAGTATGGAGAGGTAGAGGCAACAAGAAGTCAAGATCAGAGCACACAAGAGTACACATATGAAACAAAATAGTGTCATGGTCCACGAAAGTAGTGGTCCGCATTTAATTAGTTAATAAGACATTTCTTGATATGTCTGCTAAGACTTTTAGCTCAAGTGTGTAGTACTTCAGAAAGATAAGATGTGATTCTGGAGATGCAAAAGCTCGGTTGCCAATACCTTGCCAGTGCGTGTCACCCAAACAGGATCGGAGTTAGGATGGTCAGATAGGGCAATCGATTGATTGGTTCGTGGATCATATAGTTGCTACATGCTCTTGATCGATGTGATTTTCAGCTCAAGTGTGCACTTCATAAACGTAAGATGTGATTCTAAAGACGCATTTCAAAAACCTTCACTGGGACCTTAGAATCATATGTGCACTTGAAAAGGGAAGGTAACTTAAGCAGGTTAATTAAACATGATGCATGCATCGTACTTACGAACTAACATAAAAGTTTAAGTAACACATGCAATAACATTTGTAACTTAGGGCAATATAACATGATACTTCACTACGAAGCTTTCAATATGAGCTAAGGAAACTATAGAGAGTAGATTGGGATAAGCCAAAAGCAATTTGGACCAAAATATCCATATTAAATTTGTTTGATCCAAATCGTTTTGAAGTTTTGTAAAGTAATACTACAATAACTCCCGTAATTATGCTCTGATACCAGCTGTCACAGAATCTCCTAATTATGATGGCCTACATGTAACTATCATCGTCAAAATGACCTCTGACAATCGTACTTATGTTCCTCATAACTTAAAAAGGCCTGCTTTCCTCCGAACAGGATCTAATCACAAGAGTATTACAATATTACAACAGTTTATTTAAAATACCATCAGAGTAAAGTAGCGTAAGTCTTACAATAACTTAAGTTTACAAACCACAGTTTCCAAACTTCAAACCTTATGTAGCATTATTACAAATTGGTAGTAGGGAAATATCAGTAGTAACTTTATTACAATCACACAAACGAAGTGCCTTGCCTAGAGGCCACATAGTCTACTCGTCGTCACTTTATTCAGCCACAACGGTCATGCAACAAGGCTCAAAGCAGACTTGTTCATGAACCGCACCTGCAACAAGGGGTTTAACAAACCCTGAGTATGAGAGTACTCAACAAGACTTACCCGACTAAGAAAAGACTCTAAGGGCATGCTAGCTTTAGGGAATCAATGTACGTGTATTCAAGAATCAAAATTTCTTTTGCAGAAAAGCTTACTAAAGCAAGTCCTTACCTTCAATATTTTAATTTTACCATTGATGGTTCATTAACCAATTCTAAGTGATCCTAATCTAGAATCAAAGTAATTCTTATCAAGACATTTCTCATTCTTTCCTTTAATTCTAGTTCTTAACTACGATGTTGGTGCAAGGCCAAGACTCCTTTCTCGTAGAGTAACGACGATTCGAACCGCTTCATTTACCCAGCTGGGGATTCCTAACCACATGACATATGTGAACCGAATCTTGCATATATCAACTCTTACTCGAGTAACCCAAAACCAGAACGTGTCCATCACCACCCGAGAACACAGTACTCCTCGAACCCAGCCAGATTCTAGCCCCGAGGATACACGCTACTCTCGCCATCTCTCCACTCCTAGTGCGAGGTTAGACGTTCTCATAATGGAATAGTCGAAGTAAGGCTTACCCGACATGGGTACATGGCTAGTACTAATAAAACCTCCATGACGCGAGGGCCAACAACGTACGGTCCTTAACTGATAAGGCAGAAACACTATATTAAGACTCCTTTCCCAATGCAAGTTAGCAGTGGCCAAACCACCCGCCCGATCTTATAAGTTTATTCTCATATTTCAATATTTATCAAGTATGCCATCATGGCCATGTAAATATTCATTTAAAAAGCTTAACTTATAAGCATAGCGAAGCATACTACGTGTTTTCAGTAAAACAGGTATCAAGGGTGATATCGCAATAATCAAGGATGACAATGCAGCAATTGGGTTATCACTTAACTCCTAATTACTTAATGCAGTAAACCATAATATAATAACAAAGATTTGTAAATCTCAAGGTAGGGTTTAAATGCACTGGGGCTTGCCTTGCTCTGATGCGACGACTGACTCAGACTCAAAGACTCCGACTTCTGGTCCGGAACCCACCGACGACCACTCTTCTCCGGAGACTTGCTCGCCAACTTTGACCTTTTCAAAAGCGGGAACTACACGAGTATATAACATGTTTCAATATGATGTGGTGATAAACATGATGCTTGACGATGATATGTCACGGTTTATGACTGGAGTACAACTTTCCTTCGCAGTACAGTCGCAAAACAGTAAAACCTACTAACTAATAGCGATAACGTAAGCGATACTAATGTTTCTTACTGAACATGTTACTAACGAGCTCAATCATAAAATTAAGGTGCCAAGGATCACCAAGAATTGGTGACCTAAGGTCATCACTCAATCAAAAGGGCACCAACACTAAAGTTAACAATTTAACATTTATTTAAACATTTAATTAATTAGGGCATAATTAATAATAAATTAAACTTCATCTAATTGAGCTTAAACTTTTTCTAAGGATTAATCATAGCCTATAACAGTGTCAGAATAAATTTCATGATTTCTGGATTAATAATTTAATTACTAAAATTCATGGAAGTTGCATTTAATATTTAATTGAACTAATTAAATAACTTGCAAAAAGTAATCAAATTTAGCATTTAATATTTTTTCCTAAGTAGTTTACAAAAAAATTCACTATTTTTGGAGTTCTACAAAATTTTTAATGAAATAAACAAATTCTATTACTATTCACATTTTTGAAAAAAAAAAGAAAAACAAAAACTTTCTTTTCGGGCCGCCTTCTCCTTTCTCCCTCTGGCTCGGCCTAGCCGAACGGCCCAGCTGCAACGCGCCCGTGCCCGCGCGACCTAGCAACGTGCGGCCCATCCGCGCGCGTGTTCTCCCTCTCCTTCTCGCTGACACGCGGCCCCCACTTGTCATCGCCTTCCTCCGTCTCTCTCTCCCTTGACTCGGCCATGCCCGCACGGTGGCCGGCCGGTGATCACAGCGTCGGTCGCCCAACCGAGCTACTCAACGGCATCACCACTTCACGGCGAACCCATTTTACTACCTAGCGGCTACGCTACCACTTTGGGAGGACCCTCCCGACGGCCATGGCGGACCGGTGGTCATGGTGACCGGCGTCTCGGCGGTCTACTACGGTAACGTCTAAAGCAAAAACACGGGGAGCAATAGGAGCTCACAGCGGTTGCAGCGAAGCACACGGGAAGCTCGGAGCAACGGTGGAGAGAGCGGGCCACGTAAGGGTGGCTCGGTCGCTAGAGTTGAGCACGGGAGATGGTGGTGCGGCGGTTCAGGCGAGGAAACAGCTAGCTCAGGTGGACCAACAGACGCGCGAGAGCGAGGCGAGCTTGCTGGTGCGATTTGCGTGGCCGGTGGTGGCTTAACGGCGACAGCGGCGAGCGGCGGAGCTAGCGGCGGCGGTGACAAAAACAGAGAAGGAAAAACGGTTCACAGTGAGCTCGACATATTTATAGGCACGCTGTAAGGTCCTAGATGGCTAGAGGGGGGGTGAATAGCCTATAAAAATTCTACAACCACCACTAAGCAAACTTGTTAGAATAACAAACGGCGTAAAGCGAGTTTTGCTTAGCCAAAGGTTGTGATGCAAGCCTCCTATCCACAAGTCTAGTAGAATATGATCTCTAGTTCACACAAGTGCTATGTCACTAATTTTACACTAGAGAACAAGCTAACAACACTACTAGCCAAGCTACTACTAGAGCAACACAAGATAATCTAGTAAAGATAAGTGCGAGAGATAGGATTGTGAATCTTATACCGACGGTGGAGTGAAGATGTTGCCAATCACCAAGATGATATACAATCAATTAAAATTGACAACAACACAATATGTAGACCAATCACCGGGAGACAAGAGACACAATATTTTTGTTCACCCGGTGTTCACTTGTGCACCGACAAGCTACGTCACCGGTTGTGTCGACCAACACTTAGATGGTTCCTCGGTGTGACCCTCAAGTCACTTGCCCCTCAAGGCACTCCCCGCAAGGCACCGCAAGACTCCACTCTCAAGTGAGGTAACTCAATGACACGCGCAATGTAATAGAGTTGCTTTTGGCACTCCGCCGAGGAAAGCACAAGAACCTCTTACAATCAACCGGAGGTGGCCAAGAACAATCACCTTCTCTTGCCAACGCCTCCAACAATCTCCAAGCCGGCTAGGAGCGGTACTCTCCAAGAGTAACAAGAAATCCACCGGCTAAACCACCCACAAGTGCCACTAGATGCCCTCAAGCTATGCAATGCACTTTGGGATCACTCAATCTCACTTTTGATTTGCAATCAAGCAAGGGAGATGAGTGGGAGGAGTTGTTCTAGCTCAAAGGATGCACAAGTATGTTAGAAATAGCAAGCTACCTCCCCAAGGGCCGGCCAACGAGTATTTATAAGCATCCCATCCAAATAGAGCCGTTACAACCCACTTGTCCGTTTTCTGCGGGAGCACCGGACGCGCCGGTGGTAACTCACCGGACGCGCTCAACCGCGTCCGGTGCCCCTCCGACATCCGCGTGTCCTCCGAATTTCAAATTCGTCCGTTAGATCCTCCAACGGTCACTGCGTGCCAACGGTCAAACGACCCACCGGACGCGCTGCTGCGAACCACCGGACGCGCCGGTGCGCACAGCACCCGCGCCCGCGAAGCAACCACCGGACGCGCTGCTCGCAACCACCGGACGCCACAGTAACCGCGTCCGGTGCGAGTCCAGTAAGCACCCTGGACCACCGGACGCGTCCGATGGTGTAGGACCGGACGCGCACCGCGTCCGATGACTTCGTGACTCGTTGTTCGCCAGACCGGACGCGCCGGTCCCGTGGGTCACCGGACGCGCCGGTGCCAAACCCTAGCTCGCGCGCCTGACGCCCGCGCTGCACTGACCGGACGCGCCGGTCCACCGTGACCGCGTCCGGTGCAGCGTCCGGTGCTGCGTCCGGTGCTGCGTCCGGTCACCTCTGTGACCGCGTTCGCCTCTGTTTCTTTTCCGACTTCCGGCGCAATGGAATATAGGCATTTCATTTCCCCGAAATCGCCTGAATCCCGCGCTCGCACGTTCGGCGGGAGAGAGAGTGGAACCCAAACCCCTCTCTATCCGCAAACCACAGCGCGACCAACGCCACCTTTGCAAATGTGCCAACACCATCAAGTGTACATCTCCATGTGCTTGTGTGTTAGCCTTTTCTCAATCATTTTCAAAGGTTTTCCAGTTAGCTCACTAGGCCCTACATGCAATGCACTTCATGAATTCACCTAGTGGCACCCGTGCATCGAATAACCGATAAGACTTCCCCTCTTAATAGTTCGGCTATCGATCCTAAACCACTCACACCCTCTATGGTGTCTTGAGTGTAAAACAAAATGGCCCTATGGTTATACCTTTGCCTTGAGCCCATTTTGTTTCTCCAAATGATATGATCCACTTCATATCATCACATGACCGTCTCGGTCCATCGACCTTGACTTCACTTGCTCTTCACCGTTGCGTTGGTCCGTCGGCGCCAAGTCTTGCTCAAGCTTCACCATCGCATGGTCCTTCGCTTCGAAGCCTCGACTTGCCCTTCACCTTCACAACCGGTCCATCGAGCCAAGCCTCATCTTGGTCTTCACCATCTTGGTCATATGAGTCAATGTCATGTCTCATATTCAATGACCACCTTTATCTAAATCATCCACTTAGATACAAAGGTTAGTCCTAGGTTTCATCAATTAGCCAAAACCAAACTAGGGACTTTCAATCTCCCCCTTTTTGGTAATTGATGACAACCCTCACAAAGATGATTTTGATAATAAAAGTTTTGAACTTGTCATACTTGTCCAATCATTTTGCTCATAAGTAAAGTTTGGACAATTATCACAAGCTCGGTTTTGGTAGCATTAGCTCCCCTACATATGTGCATAGAGTTTGGATTGAAAGCTTTTGCACATATGCATGGATAGAAGTGTTGGGAGAGTAATTCTACCAAAATGATGCTAAGGTGTAAGAAATGGACCTTTGAAGCGTGATACCAATCGGAGTTGCCTTTTACACCATCCTTAGCATCATGAAGTAACTAGACATCCATCAAAACTCAAGAACCCCGTGAGATCAACATTATATGTAAAGGTTCTTGGACCACTTGTAAAAACAACCTTAGGCAAGTCTAGATACCACAAGTAAAACTATTCCTATGCATGCTAGTAGATCATTTCATCATCCAAGTTCTATACTAGCATTGCACCACACAAGCATGTATATTGAATGTAAATACATGCGCAATGAGCAAGTCATATGAGAATGCACAAACAAATGCAATAACTTTGTTTATCATCTTTTTCTCTCCCCCTTTGTCAACAACTTACCCAAAAATGGGATCAAATTGTGGAGAGAAGGAAAAAAGTTTGATGGAGTAGATTGAAATTAATTCGATACCATATGTAAGGTTAAAAAATTTTATCAAATTTGGTTTAACTTAGAATACTTGCCAAAGATATTTAATTCGATTTGAACCAAAAACAAGCTTCTTCACACCTCCTAATAAGGGTTATCTTGCCTATGTTGAATTAAACACTTATAGCAAATCTTCTAGTTTCAACACTAGGTTTGCAAGCTCACAATCATGTCATATGCCACCACTAGATCAAAACAAACATAGAGGCAATAGTGGTAACATATATCCATCAAATTCATTTGATTTATCATGAATGCTCATGCATACCACTTATTATGTCTACATGCTCTAGCAAGTCCTTAGCATAGGATGAATGACATGTCAATCAACTTTACCTTGCAATGTCGAAGGAGAGGCATGTCAATAAGTGAGTGGGGTGCATTCAACTCATGTTTGAGAAATCAAGAATATTCAATTCATTCCTTAGCTTGCAAAACCTCTTTTCATCAAGTGGCTTAGTGAGAATATCGGCAAGTTGATCATCGGTGCCAACACTTTCAATGGCAATATCTCCCTTTTGTTGATGATCTCTAATGAAATGATGTCTTATGTCAATATGCTTTGTTCTTCCATGTTGAACCGGGTTTTGTACCATCTTGATTGCACTTTCATTATCACATAACAATGGCACATTCTTGAAATTGAGGCCATAATCCTTCAAAGTTGATTTCATCCATAGCAATTGTGCACAACAACTCCCCGCACTCACATATTCGGCTTCGGCGGTAGAGATTGCCACACTATTTTGTTTCTTTGAGGACCATGACACAAGTGATCTTCCAAGTAATTGACATGTGCCACTTGTGCTCTTTCTATTGATCTTGCAACCCCCATAGTCGGAGTCCGAATATCCAATCAATTCAAACTTTGACCCCTTAGGATACCATAGTCCAACATCTCTTGTTTGCTTCAAGTACCTCAATATTCTCCTTGCGGCCGTGAGATGACTCTCTCTAGGTGAGGCTTGATATCTAGCACACATGCAAACACTAAACATGACATCCGGCCTTGATGCGGTGACATAGAGTAGACTTCCAATCAAAGACCGATATTCCTTTTGATTCACCATATTGCCATCAAGATCACTATCCAAATTGCCATTTGTGCCCATTGGAGTTGAAATTGGCTTTGCATCTTGCATTCCAAACTTCTTCAACATGTCCCTTATGTATTTCCCTTGACTCACAAATGTCCCATTCTTCAATTGCTTGACTTGGAGACCAAGGAAGTAGCTAAGTTCACCAATCATAGACATTTCAAACTCTTTGGCCATCATATCACCAAATTCTTCACAATAAGCTTGATTGGTTGATCCAAAGATGATGTCATCAACATATATTTGCACTATGAATAGATCATTTCCAATCTTCTTGGTGAATAGAGTAGTATCAACCTTGCCCATTTTGAATCCCTTAGAGAGAAGGAAATCCCTTAGCCTCTCATACCATGCTCTAGGTGCTTGCTTTAAGCCATATAAAGCCTTCTTCAACTTGTAGACATGGTTGGGTTTCTTGTCATCTTCAAATCCGGGCGGTTGCTCAACAAATACTAACTCATTGATGATCCCATTGAGAAATGCACTTTTGACATCCATTTGATATAGTTTGATATTGTGTGCACAAGCATAAGCCAATAGAATCCTTATTGCCTCCAATCTTGCCACGGGAGCATATGTCTCATCATAGTCAAGACCTTCAACTTGAGTGTAACCTTGAGCAACTAGTCTTGCTTTGTTTCTCACTACAATGCCATCTTGATCTTGCTTGTTTTTAAACACCCATTTGGTTCCAATCACATTGTAGTCATTTGGCCTTTCTACCAATTCCCAAACATCATTTCTTGTAAAATTGTTAAGCTCTTCTTGCATAGCCATGATCCAATCGGCATCCCTCAAAGCTTCTTCTATCTTCTTTGGTTCTATGGTTGACACAAATGATGCATGCTCACAAAACATAGTCAATCTTGATCTTGTTTGCACACCACTTCTAATATCACCGATAACACTATCAATGGGGTGATCTCTTGCAATATGTTGTGGTTGAAGTACTTGCACTTGATTGCTTGAGCTTGGTTGATCACTTGATGTAACTTGATGAGATGAACTAGCACCTTGTACTTGCACTTGAGAGTCACTAGCTAGCTTGAATGGAGAATTGAGCACTTGATCTTTATCATCATCTTGAATATCAATAACTTGCTTTGCTCTAATGTCCCCAATGTCCATGTTCTTCATTGCTTCCACCAATAGAGTTCCACTAACATCATCTAGATTCTCTTCTTCATCTTGTGACCCATTGGTTTCATCAAATTGCACATCATGGACTTCTTCTAGAATACCACTTGAGTTGTTCCAAACTCTATAAGCTTTGCTTGTAGTTGAATAACCAAGTAGGAACCCCTCATCACATCTCTTGTCAAACTTCCCCAATCTAGTGCCCTTCTTCAAGATATAGCATTTGCAACCAAACACCCTAAAGTAAGAAATATTGGGCTTTCTTCCATGAAGTAGCTCATATGGGGTCTTCTCTAGCAATGGATGACAATATAGTCTATTGATGTAGTAGCAAGCGGTATTGATTGCTTCATCCCAAAATGATTGACTCACATTGTACTCATGAAGCATTGATCTAGCCATATCAAGCAATGTTCTATTCTTCCTCTCAACTAGGCCATTTGATTGTGGAGTGTACTTGGCCGAGAATTGATGTCCAATACCATAATGATCACAAAGTTCTTCAATTCTTGTATTCTTGAACTCACTTCCATTGTCACTTCTCACTTTCTTGATTCTAATCTCAAACTCATTGTGAACTCTAGTGAGAAATGTCTTGAAGGTGTCAAACACTTCACTTTTGTCACTAAGAAAGAATACCCATGTGAATCTTGTGAAATCATCCACTATGACAAATCCATACTTATTGCCGCCTATGCTTGTATATGTTGTTGGTCCAAATAAATCCATGTGCATCAACTCAAATGCTTTGCATGTGCTCATTGTACTCTTCTTTGGATGTGAGCTTCCAACTTGCTTCCCGGCTTGACATGCACTACAAAGCTTATTCTTCTCAAATTCAACATCTTTCAAACCATTGACAAGATTGTGAGTTGTAAGCTTCTTCAATTGTTTCATGCCAACATGACCAAGCCTTCTATGCCAAAGCCAACCCATGCTTGATTTGGAGACTAAGCAAGTTGTCAAAGAAGTTTCTCTAGCATTAAAGTCAACTAGGTAGAGATTCTCATATCTAAAGCCCTTGAATGCCACATTTGAACCATCCACACTAATAACTTCCACATCATCAACCCCAAAGATGCATTTGTAGCCTAGATCACATATTTGTGCCACGGATAGAAGATTGAAATCCAAACTTTCAACTAGCAACACATTTGAGATACTCATGTCATTTGATATTGCAATCTTGCCCAAGCCAATAACCTTGCCTTTCTTGTTATTGCCAAATGTGATAGAATCAACACCATTATCATTGTCATTGAATGAATCAAACATTCTTGATGTACCGGTCATGTGTTGAGTGCACCCACTATCAATAATCCAATGCCTTCCTCCGGCTTTGTAATTGACCTACAAGCAAATCAATGAAGCTTAGGTACCCATTTTTGCTTGGGTCCTTGTAGGTTAGTAACTAAGCTCTTTGGTACCCAAATAGCCTTCTTCTTTGGGCCAACAATGGGTGTACCAATAAACTTAGCTTGCACACCCTTCACACCTTTGGTAAGCACATAGCAAGAATCAAAAGGTATAGCATTAACAAATTTCTTGCTTTGGTTCTCTTTATTGCAATTATGCTCTAGGTGCCCAACTTGCTTGCATCTATTGCAAAACCGACCATTGCTCTTCACAAAGCTAGGCTTTGGAGTTGCAAAGGCCGACTTGCCTTTCTTGGGGGTGTAGCCCAATCCCTCTTTGTTAAGAGAGAACCTTTGGCTACCCAAGCACTTAAGCAAGCGGGCCTCACCACCATAGGCCTTGCCTAGGGCGTGAGTGAGCTCATCCACCTCTCTCTTGAGAGTCTCATTCTCAACCATTAGTGAGGCATCACAAGTGAAACCATCACTAGTAGTGGAGGTAGAGTTAGTGGTGGTGGATGAAGAGCTACAAGAAGGGTTAGTATTTGACATGATGATAGGTTCATTAAAGGATTCATCAATTATATCACATGTAACACCTATATCACATGATACAACAACCTCCTTCTTTGCTTGTTGCTCAAGTAGCAATGAGTGAGCTTTTTCAAGCTTGAAATGAGCCTTATCAAGATCCTCATGGTCTTCCACTAGACTCTCATGAGTGGTCTTAAGCTCACCAAGAACTTTCTCAAGTATTGCTACTTTCATTGAAAGCTTCTTGCACTCCTTGTTCTTGGCAATAGCTATGTCTCTAGTTTGTTGCAACAAGTCATATAGTTGTTCTTTAGTTGGTTCATCATCATCATCATTTTCATTATCATATTTATCATTATCACTATCATGAACATATTCCATTTCACTTTCATCATCACTCTCATCATATAATACCTTAGCTTCTTTGGCCATGAAGCACGAAGAGGATGAATCAAATAGTGAAGGCTTCTTGTTGATAGCAATGGAAGCAAAAGCCTTGTTGGATGATTCTTCTTCTTCATCATCATCATCACTTTCCCAAGTGGCCATATAGACTCCATTCTTGCCTTTCTTGAATGTTATCTTGGCTTCTTTCTTTTTCTTCTCAAACTTGCCCCTCTTGTTGTTTTTCTTCTTGTCATAGGGACAATCGACTTGAAGATGTTCGGTGCTATCACAATTGAAGCACTTCCTTTGTTGCTCATTGCTCTTGAAATTGTCATTTCTCTTTTTGAAGCCTCTTCTTTTGATAAACATTTTGCTAAAATTTTTGACAACTAGAGCAAGTGCCTCATCATCAACTTCCAATTCTTCATCTTCTTCATCGTCATCTTCTTCTTGAATTGAAGCTTTGCCCTTTGAGGAGGTGGCCTTGAATGCCACGGTCTTCTTCTTCTTTTCTTCCTCCTTCTCATCAACATCTTGATCATACTTGTCAAAGGTCAATACCTCTCCAAGCAAATCATTGGGCTTTATTGTTTCAAGCCCATCTCTTTGTAGCATCATGATCAACATCTTGAATCTTTTAGGTAAGCTCAACAAGAACTTGTGGCAAAAATCTTGGTCTTGTGTCTTGTGCCCTAAGCCTTTGAGATCATTCACAATGACTTGCAATCTATGAAACATCTCTAAGATTGTTTCTTCTTCTTTCATCTTGAAGTTCTCAAACTCACTCTTGAGCCCATATAGCTTGGCACTCTTCACAACCTTAGTGCCCTCATATGTTTCACTTAACCTTGTCCACACTTCATTTGCCAATTCCAAATCCTTGATGCCCTCAAATACTTTTGTGTCAATACCATGGTAAAGAGTATTGAGAGCCATTCTATTGCATGTTCTATTTGCTCTATCTTCATCGGTGAGATGATCGGGATCAATGATAGCAAAATCATTCTCGGTGACTTGCAATACTCTCTCATGAATAGAACCAAGGTACATTGTCATCTTTCTTTTCCAATGAGCAAAAGAACTAACACCATCAAAGAACGGTGGTTTGCCCCCAACATGATTGAACACAATTTGAGCCATTTTTCACACCGAAGGATGTTAAGCCTTGATTAAAACGGTGACCACGGCTCTGATACCACTTGTAAGGTCCTAGATGGCTAGAGGGGGGGTGAATAGCCTATAAAAATTCTACAACCACCACTAAGCAAACTTGTTAGAATAACAAACGGCGTAAAGCGAGTTTTGCTTAGCCAAAGGTTGTGATGCAAGCCTCCTATCCACAAGTCTAGTAGAATATGATCTCTAGTTCACACAAGTGCTATGTCACTAATTTTACACTAGAGAACAAGCTAACAACACTACTAGCCAAGCTACTACTAGAGCAACACAAGATAATCTAGTAAAGATAAGTGCGAGAGATAGGATTGTGAATCTTATACCGACGGTGGAGTGAAGATGTTGCCAATCACCAAGATGATATACAATCAATTAAAATTGACAACAACACAATATGTAGACCAATCACCGGGAGACAAGAGACACAATATTTTTGTTCACCCGGTGTTCACTTGTGCACCGACAAGCTACGTCACCGGTTGTGTCGACCAACACTTAGATGGTTCCTCGGTGTGACCCTCAAGTCACTTGCCCCTCAAGGCACTCCCCGCAAGGCACCGCAAGACTCCACTCTCAAGTGAGGTAACTCAATGACACGCGCAATGTAATAGAGTTGCTTTTGGCACTCCGCCGAGGAAAGCACAAGAACCTCTTACAATCAACCGGAGGTGGCCAAGAACAATCACCTTCTCTTGCCAACGCCTCCAACAATCTCCAAGCCGGCTAGGAGCGGTACTCTCCAAGAGTAACAAGAAATCCACCGGCTAAACCACCCACAAGTGCCACTAGATGCCCTCAAGCTATGCAATGCACTTTGGGATCACTCAATCTCACTTTTGATTTGCAATCAAGCAAGGGAGATGAGTGGGAGGAGTTGTTCTAGCTCAAAGGATGCACAAGTATGTTAGAAATAGCAAGCTACCTCCCCAAGGGCCGGCCAACGAGTATTTATAAGCATCCCATCCAAATAGAGCCGTTACAACCCACTTGTCCGTTTTCTGCGGGAGCACCGGACGCGCCGGTGGTAACTCACCGGACGCGCTCAACCGCGTCCGGTGCCCCTCCGACATCCGCGTGTCCTCCGAATTTCAAATTCGTCCGTTAGATCCTCCAACGGTCACTGCGTGCCAACGGTCAAACGACCCACCGGACGCGCTGCTGCGAACCACCGGACGCGCCGGTGCGCACAGCACCCGCGCCCGCGAAGCAACCACCGGACGCGCTGCTCGCAACCACCGGACGCCACAGTAACCGCGTCCGGTGCGAGTCCAGTAAGCACCCTGGACCACCGGACGCGTCCGATGGTGTAGGACCGGACGCGCACCGCGTCCGATGACTTCGTGACTCGCTGTTCGCCAGACCGGACGCGCCGGTCCCGTGGGTCACCGGACGCGCCGGTGCCAAACCCTAGCTCGCGCGCCTGACGCCCGCGCTGCACTGACCGGACGCGCCGGTCCACCGTGACCGCGTCCGGTGCAGCGTCCGGTGCTGCGTCCGGTGCTGCGTCCGGTCACCTCTGTGACCGCGTTCGCCTCTGTTTCTTTTCCGACTTCCGGCGCAATGGAATATAGGCATTTCATTTCCCCGAAATCGCCTGAATCCCGTGCTCGCACGTTCGGCGGGAGAGAGAGTGGAACCCAAACCCCTCTCTATCCGCAAACCACAGCGCGACCAACGCCACCTTTGCAAATGTGCCAACACCATCAAGTGTACATCTCCATGTGCTTGTGTGTTAGCCTTTTCTCAATCATTTTCAAAGGTTTTCCAGTTAGCTCACTAGGCCCTACATGCAATGCACTTCATGAATTCACCTAGTGGCACCCGTGCATCGAATAACCGATAAGACTTCCCCTCTTAATAGTTCGGCTATCGATCCTAAACCACTCACACCCTCTATGGTGTCTTGAGTGTAAAACAAAATGGCCCTATGGTTATACCTTTGCCTTGAGCCCATTTTGTTTCTCCAAATGATATGATCCACTTCATATCATCACATGACCGTCTCGGTCCATCGACCTTGACTTCACTTGCTCTTCACCGTTGCGTTGGTCCGTCGGCGCCAAGTCTTGCTCAAGCTTCACCATCGCATGGTCCTTCGCTTCGAAGCCTCGACTTGCCCTTCACCTTCACAACCGGTCCATCGAGCCAAGCCTCATCTTGGTCTTCACCATCTTGGTCATATGAGTCAATGTCATGTCTCATATTCAATGACCACCTTTATCTAAATCATCCACTTAGATACAAAGGTTAGTCCTAGGTTTCATCAATTAGCCAAAACCAAACTAGGGACTTTCACACGCCCACGGTGACGGTCACTGGAAGACGTGCGTCGTCGCGCTGGCGTTCCTGGGCGCACACGAGAAGGTCCTAGACGTAGCCCGGTGGCTCGCCGGCGCCCATGCCGTGCGGTGCCCGGTGGTCATTGGTCGGCTACTATAGCTCCCCCCAACTTTTGTAAATTCAAACTGTTTTACACAAATTACTCCCAAATTCATGTAACAACTTGGAAAATTCCCAAGATATGAAATCTTCAGAATTTCAAGCTCTACAAGTTTTGTATTGAACACTTTTTCAAATTCGAACTGGATTTTGAAATTTGAGTTTAAATTCAAAAGGGGACACTTTTTGGAAATTTGGTAATTTAGAAATTACTTTGGATTTTATATTGAAACTTTAAAAACTCCAAACACCAAAGTTGTACATCTAGCCAAGACCTACAACTTTGCTAAACAAACCATTTTCAAAATCTGCCTCCATTTTGAAATTTGAGTTTGGGGATAAAAAGGGGTCAAATTTGAAATTTGCTTCTTTTTAAAATTGCTCCACATTTTACACTAAAACTTTGAAAACTCAAAACACCAAAGTTGTAGCCCTTGAAAAGTTCTACAAACTTGGTTTTAAACTTTTTCCCAAATTTTGCTTAGCTTTTGAATTATTTCAAAAGGGGTAAAACATGGTTTTGGATTTTAGGGTTTCAGAGGAATTTTCAATTGAAATTTATTGCTACCTTAATTGGTGATTACTTAATGATCAAACCATCATCAAAGGGCAACATTTAGACAAGCATAACATGGTTGACCAAATGCCACTCTTGGTTGACCAATTAGCTTTTGAAAATCTTTTAATATTTTCCCAAATTTGAATTTAAATTTGAATCAGAAAACTCATGACAAGTTTTTGGATTCCAATTCAAACTCAAACTTGGAGCTTCATTTTACGTGTTGTACTTGAGTTCATACCCTACACTTGACACTAGTGTGTAACACAGTCACACACCTCAAATTACGCAGGGCATGGACTAAGTATTTACGGTGGCATTCGAAATTAGGGTTTTTGGTTCAGATCACACCACTAAGAAGCACATCCAACCTAGAAAGGTAAACACATTATAGTTAATGCATAATAGGGTTGACCTAATCATGGATGCTTTGCGATGCATCATAATGACATGGCAGGTTAATTAGCAACCATAACACCCGAGGTGTTATAGCCCTTCCCCCTTAAAGAAATCTCGTCCCGAGATTTAAAGCCTTGAGTTAAGTAATGGAAAAGGAGACGTGTCAAACAAACACGTTCAGAACTTATCTACAAAACAGGTAGTGGGTTTTCTGCATTACAAAAATTTGAAAAGGATGGGTTATAATTTAAAGAAGAAATTACAACCTAGATAGCAGCAAAGAACTCGGGGAAATTCTCCAATAGGTAATCTTCTTATTCCCACGTGGCTTCTTCTTCTGAATGTTGATCCCATTGTATCTTGTACTATTTGATTGTTCTACTTCGGGTAACACGATCCTTTCGATCCAAAACTCGGACAGGATATTCAGAATATGTCAAATCAGGCTCAAGTTCAACTCCTTCAACATCAACAACTTGATCAGGCACTTGAAGACACTTCTTCAATTGTGATACATGAAATATATTGTGCACGGCTGATAGTTGTTCAGACAACTTTAACCTATATGCCACCTTTCCACATTTTTCAATGATTTGGAATGGTCCAATATAACGTGTTGCGAGTTTGCCCTTGACTCCAAATCGAGTAACTCCCTTCCTGGGTGACACTTTCAGATAAACATAATCTCCCACTTTAAACATCAAGGGTCTACGCTTTTTGTTAGCATAACTCTTCTATCGAGACTGAACAACTTTTAAACTCTTTTGAATATGCTTGACATTTTCTTCCGTTTTCTTCACCAGATCAACTCCATAAAACCATCTTTCTCTCGGTTCTGACCAGTTCAACGGAGTTCTACATCTACGGCCATACAATGCTTCAAACGGTGTCATTTTGATACTCTCTTGATAACTATTATTATAGGAGAATTCTGCTAACAATAAATATTCATCCCATTGATCTTGATAAGTGAGAGCACAAGATCTTAACATATCTTCTAGAATTTGATTTACTCTTTCAGTCTGTCCACCAGTTTGCGGGTGATAAGTTGTGCTGTAAAGAAGTTTAGTACCTAGTGACTTTTGAAATTATTTCCAAAATTGCAAAACAAACTGAGTACCTCTGTCAGTAATAATTGTTTTGGGTATTCCATGCAAACTCATAATTTGGGCAAATATATTTCTGCATATTTAAATGCTCTATAGTTAGTCTTCACAGGTACAAAGTGAGCTGATTTAGTCAAACGATCCACAATAACCCAAATTGAATCAAAGCCTCTTGAGGTCTTGGGTAAACCAGTAATGAAATCCATACTGATATCTTCCCACTTCCAAGATGGAATGGGCAAGGGTTGTAACATTCCTGCCGACTTCAAGTGTTCAACCTTCACTCTACGATAAGTGACACATCTGGCAACATACTTAGCAATCTCAATTTTCATTTTAGTCCACCAGAATCTCTGTTTCAAATCCTGATACATCTTATTACTCCCTAGATGAATAGAAAACCTTGTATTATGTGCTTCATCAAGAATGAGCTAACGTAACTCTAGAACTTTTGGTACCACTAACCGGTTCTTGAACCACAACACATCTATATCATTAATACTGAAATCTGTCTGTTGACCTGTTCTAACTTTTTCTTTGATGTGAGCTATACCAGAATTCTTTCTCTGAGCAGATATAATTTGATCTTTGATTGTTGATTCCATAGTGACATTTGTTAACTGACCTTGCTGGACTATTCCAATATTTAACTTTTCCAATTCGTAACACACACTATAATCCATTAGCTTCACATTCATACAATTGCAATGATTCTTTCTACTAAGTGCATCAACAACAACATTTGCTTTTCCAAGATGATAGTGCACTTCTAAATCATAATCCTTTATTAACTCAAGCCACCTTCTTTGCCTCATATTTAGTTCTGACTGAGTAAAGATATACTTCAAGCTTTTGGGATCCGTATAAATGTGGCAAGTATTACCTAACAAGTAATGACGCCAGATTTTTAATGCATGAACCACAGCTGCTAGTTCAAGATCATGAGTTGGATAATGCTCTTCGTGACGCTTCAACTGTCTTGAGGCATAAGCAATGACTCTACCTTCTTGCATTAATACATAACCAAGGCCAATACCAGAGGCATCACAGTATACATCAAATGGCTTTTCTATATCTGGCTGTGCTAAAACTAGAGCAGTTGTTAGTGACTTCTTTAGAATTCTAAAAGCCTTCTCACATTCTGGAGACCAGATGAATTTGGTTTGATTTTTCAACAACTCCGTGATTGGCTTGACTACCTTTGAAAAGTCAGGTATGAATCGACGGTAATAACCCACCATTCCCAGAAAACTTCGGACTTCATGAACTGAGATTGGTGGATTCTAATTCAAGATATCTTTCACCTTACCAGGATCAACTGCTACTCCCTCGGCTGACAACACATGTCCTAAGAATTGTACCTCCTTTAACCAAAACTCACATTTACTAAACTTGGCATACAATTAATGATCTCTCAGACGAGTCAGAACAACTCTAAGGTGCTCAGCATGCTCTTCTTCACTTTTGGAGTATACCAGAATATCATCAATAAAGACAACCACAAACTTGTCAAGCTCTGGCATGAAAACTGAGTTCATCAAATACATGAAATGTGCTGGTGCATTAGTGAGGCCAAAAGACATAACTAGATACTCATACAATCCATATCTGGTAGTGAATGCAGTCTTTGGAATATCTTTTGGTCAAATCTTGATTTGATGGTACCCCGATCGAAGATCGATCTTTGAAAATACCTTTGCCCCCGCAAGTTGATAAAAAAGTATATCAATGCGAGGCAACATGTATTTGTTCTTAATGGTTACTTCATTCAACAGACGATAGTCAACACACATCCTTAAAGTCTAATCCTTCTTCTTGACAAAAAGAGCCGGACATCCCCACGGTGATGAACTGGGTTTGATGAAACCTTTTTCAAGCAACTCTTGCAATTGAACCTTGAGTTCGGCCAATTCATTTGGGGGCATTCTATAAGCTCTCCTGGATATTGGGGCAGTACCAGGTTTTAACTCCTTTCCCAATGCAAGTTAGCAGTGGCCAAACCAACCGCCCGATCTTACAAGTTTATTCTCATATTTCAATATTTATCAAGTATGCCATCATGTCCATGTAAATATTCATTTAAAAAGCTTAACTCATAAGCATAGTGAAGCATACTATGCATTTTCAGTAAAACAGGTATCAAGGGTGATATCGCAATAATCAAGGATGACAATGCAGCAATTGGGTTATCACTTAACTCCTAATTACTTAATGCACTAAACCATAGTATAATAATAAAGATTTGTAAATCCCAAGGTAGGGTTTAAATGCACCGGGGCTTGCCTTGCTCTGACGCGACGACTGACTCGGACTCGAAGACTCCAACTTCCGGTCCAGAACCCACCGACGACCACTCTTCTCCGGAGACTTGCTCGCCAACTTCGACTTCTTCGAAAGCGGGAACTACACGAGTATATAACATGTTTCAATATGATGCGGTGATAAACATGATGCTTGACAATGATATGTCACGGTTTACGACTGGAGTACAACTTTCCTTCGTGGTACAGTCGCAAAACAGTAAAACCTACTAACTAATAGCGATAACATAAGCGATACTAATGTTTCTTGTTGAACATGTTACTAACGAGCTCAATCATGAAATTAAGGTGCCAAGGATCACCAAGAATTAGTGACCCAAGGTCATCACTCAATCAAAAGGGCACACAACACTAAAGTTAACAATTTAACATTTATTTAAACATTTAATTAATTAGGGCATAACTAATAATAAATCAAACTTCATCTAATTGAGCTTAAACTTTTTCTAAGGATTAATCTGGCCTATAACAGTGTCAAAATAAATTTCATGATTTTTGGATTAATAATTTAATTACTAAAATTCATGGAAGTTGCATTTAATATTTAATTGAACTAATTAAATAACTTACAAAAAGTAATCAAATTTAGCATTTAATATTTTTCCTAAGTAGTTTACATCTTGAAAAGCTTACACAAAAATTTTCACTATTTTTGAAGCTCCACAGAATTTTTAATGAAATAAACAAATATTATTACTATTCACATTTTTTAAAAAAGAAAAAGAAAAACTTTCTTTTCGGGTCGCCTTCTCCTTTCTCCCTCCGGCTCGGCCCAGCCGAACGGCCAGCTGCAACGCGCTCGCGCCTGCGCGGCCCAGCAACGTGCGGCACATCCGCGCGCGCGTTCTCCCTCTCCCTCTCGCTGACACGCGACCCCCACTTATGATCGCCTTCCTCCGTCTCTCTCTCTCTCCCTTGACTCGGCCATGCCCGCACGGTGGCCAGCCGGTGATCACAGCGTCGGTCGCCCAACCGAGCTGCTCAACGGCATCACCACTTCATGGCAACCCCATTTTACTACCTAGCGGCTACGCTACCACTTCAGGAGGACCCTCCCGACGGCCATGGCGGACCGACGGTCACGGTGACCGGCGTCTCGGCGGTCTACTATGGTAACGTCTAAAGCAAAAACACGGGGAGCAACAGGAGCTCACAGCGGTTACAGCGAAGCACGCGAGAAGCTCGGAGCGGCGGTGGAGAGAGCTGGCCACGTGAGGGCGGCTCGGTCGCCGGAGTTGAGCATGTGAGATGGTGGTGCGGCAGTTCAGGCGAGGAAACGGCTAGCTCAGGTGGACCAACAGATGCGCGAGAGCAAGGCAAGCTTGCTGATGTGATTTGTGTGGCCGGTGGCGGCTTAACGGCGGCAGTGGCGAGCGACGGAGCTAGCGGTGGCGGTGACAAAAATAGAGAAGGAAAAACGGTTCACAGTGAGCTTGACATAGGCACGGCCATGGTGACAGTCACTGGAAGGCGCGCGTCGTCGCGCTGGCGTTCCTGGGCGCACACGAGAAGGTCCTGGACGCAGCCCGGTGGCTCGCCGGCGCCCATGCCGTGCGGTGCTAGGTGGTCATTGGTCGGCTACTGTAGCTCCCCCTAACTTTTGTAAATTCAAACTATTTTTCACAAATTACTCCCAAATTCATGTAACAACTTGGAAAATTCCCAAGATATGAAATCTTCAGAATTTCAAGCTCTACAAGTTTTGTAGTGAACACTTTTTTGAATTTGAACTGGAATTTGAAATTTGAGTTTAAATTCAAAAGGGGATACTTTTTGGAAATATGGTAATTTAGAAATTACTTTGGATTTTATATTGAAACTTCAAAAACTCCAAACACCAAAGTTGTACATCTAGCCAAGACCTACAACTTTGCTAAACAAACCATTTTCAAAATATGCATCCATTTTGAAATTTGAGTTTGGGGATAAAAAGGGGTCAAATTTGAAATTTGCTTCTTTTTAAAATTGCTCCACATTTTACACTAAAACTTTGAAAACTCAAAACACCAAAGTTGTAGCCCTTAAAAAGTTCTACAAACTTGGTTTTAAACTTTTTCCCAAAAGTTTCTTAGATTTTGAATTATTTCAAAAGGGGTAAAACAGGGTTTTGGATTTTAGGGTTTCGGAGGAATTTTCAATTGAAATTTGTTGCTACCTTAATTGGTGATTACTTAATGATCAAACCATCACCCAAGGGCATCATTTAGATAAGCATAACATGGTTGACCAAATAACACTCTTGGTTGATCAATTAGCTTTTGAAAATCTTTTAATATTTTCCTAAATTTGAATTTAAATTCGAATTAGAAAACTCGTGACAAGTTTTTGGATTCCAATTCAAACTCAAACTTGGAGCTTCATTTTATGTGTCCTACTTGAGTTCATACCCTACACTTGACACTAGTGTGTAACACAGTCACACACCTCAAATTACGCAGGGCATTGACTAAGTATTTGCGGTGGCATTCGAAATTAGGGTTTTTGGTTCGGATCACACCACTGAGAAGCACATCCAACCTAGAAAGGTAAACTCATTTTAGTTAATGCATAACAGGGTTGACCAAATCATGGATGCTTTGCGATGCAGTATGATGACATGGCAGGTTAATTAGCAACCATAACACCCGAGGTGTTACAAGCCGGATCGAATTGTGTCGTGACTCCACCAAATCGAGAGTTATCAGAACCTTTCGGAAGATCGGGAACCCTAGTTCACATCACTCATTGCGTTCTTTAGTCCATAGCGGTCCGAGCATCAACGTCCTGTTGGTGTGTGATTCGGATCACTTCCGACGTCAACACTAGAGAAAAGAACAATAGAAAACGTTGCGCCCTTGGCAGCACCAAAAATTTTTTTGACGTGTTCGCGTAGTGTTCTTGAGTTTCGAGGACCGAGAATCTCAAGTATGGAGAGGTAGAGGCAACAGGAAGTCAAGATCAGAGCACACAAGAGTACACATATGAAACAAAACAGTGTCATGGTCCACGAAAGTAGTGGTCCGCATTTAATTAGTTAATAAGACATTTCTTGATATGTCTGCTCAGACTTTTAGCTCAAGTGTGCAGTACTTCAGAAAGATAAGATGTGATTCTGGAGATGCAAAAGCTCGGTTGCCAATACCTTGCCTGTGCGTGTCACCCAAACAGGATCGGAGTTAGGATGGTCAGATAGGGCAATCGATTGATTGGTTCGTGGATCATATAGTTGCTACATGCTCTTGATCGATGTGATTTTTAGCTCAAGTGTGCACTTCATAAACGTAAGATGTGATTCTAAAGACGCATTTCAAAAACCTTCAATGGGACCTTAGAATCATATGTGCACTTTACGTCACCAACAGGATCGGAGCTAGAATGGTCGGATAGGCAATCGATTGATTGGTTCATGGATCATATATTGCTACAGGCTACTGATTGGATTTTCTGCGTGCAATTCAGAAAATATGATCCTAATAAATATACATATAAGTTGGATGCCAATTCACCGAGGCCTTAAGAATCGTTAGGTTTTTGGTTCCTGTTCACATGAGTACATTGACAAGACATGTTTTTCAACAACGGCTCTGTTCATCCGGTTTATAATCCGTCTTTTTCACCTTATTTTTTTTAGCCGGAACAGTATTTTTCTCTCACAACAAATCAGCCAACAGTATTTTTCAGCCGGCTTATCAGCACAGCCGAACGGGGCCGAAGTGATGATGGGATAGAACTGATTGATCCTTGGACCTGAGAATCATTCAACTGTTGTAGGCTCCTCAATCCTTGGCACCGAGCACACAACGGAGTGATGCTAATAGGTCCAATTGGTCATATTCCCTTGTTGAGAAAGTAGGCAGAGCTAGCCCTGCGTGGCAGCGGTTGGTTCGATGACGTGGGACATTGTCGGTGACGATGACACAAGCAAGGACGACGGTGTGTCGAAATGATAGTTTTGTCTTTCCAAGGCCTTGTTTAGATGTCATCTAAATTTTAAGTTTTTTTACTCTCTCTCCATCATATTAATTTTTAGCTGTTTGCATGGAGTATTAAATGTAGGTAAAAAAAATAACTAATTACACAATTTAGTTGAAAATCACGAGATGAATCTTTTGAGCCTAGTTGGTCCACGATTAAACAATATTTGCCAAATAAGACGAAAATGATACTATTCATCGGGTTCAAATTTTTTGCAAAGTGAACAAGGCCCAAGTGATGTTGGTGCAATTCGGCAATCAGCAAGTGGTGATGTGGTGCTTGTGTAGCAGCTAGAATAGAATATTTTTTTCAGTTGCAGAGTGGTGCAATTGTGTAAAGTTGGAGCGAATTGGGGTAGTGCCATAAGTGTTGAGAAATCCAACTAGCCGCCTTGTCCTTTCTTGTGGTTGCTCGACTCTTATGGGTCTTGTTGCCCCCCTGTATTTGCCAGGCGGTCGGTCCAATCATGGCATGCCAAGAGTCGGAGCCAAGCCCACTAGGAGGCCTAAATACACTTTCACATGGAACATCTCCTCCTCAGAGCTCTTCTTCTTAAGCCGAGCCAAGCCCACGCCGGAGTGGTGGAGCGGGGGCCTAGCGGTGCAAGGGGGGCGGTGGCGCTAGGTCGGTGGTGCAGGGTGCGTGTTGGGGCAAGGGAGGTGTGGGCGGCAGCAAGGGAGGCACAATACGCTCCATGTGGCGCTTCGAGTGGATCAGGGAAGAAGATATCACGGACAAGAAAAGAATAGAAGGAGAAATAGTTAAAGATATAAAGAGACAATATATAATAGGTGGCTTTTATGGATGTCAATTAAGTGGGACGGGTGCTAACGGTGTCAAAAATCTATGTCATCGCATCCCTCCCCTCCAATCAACCAAAAACAATTACAGAGGAAGTAAGATAAATTATTATGGTAGTTAAGGTGTGATCTTGATTCTTGAAGGTCACATCAAATCAAATCCACTGCTATTATATTTCAAGTGTCTGAATTCTAAGATGATTTCAAAATCAAAAGTTATTACTTTTGAGATTTTTTATCTATATTTATTTATATCACAACATATCAAATTTTGGTTTTTGTACAACTATAAAAACAATTGAAAATTGCTAATTGTATTTTGTGCCTACGCAGATCAAATTTTTTTCGGATTCATGGTTTTGTCTAACAAGTTTTTTATTCTCGGAACCGAAAATTCCAGAATTACATAATTGCAATGAACTACTATTTGGGCCACGAAATAATTGCAATGAACTACTATTTGGGCTACACGGTTGCTATCAAATATCAAGTGCCTTCTTGTGCACGCCACCTTGCCTCCTACTGTCCTACGTATGTGACAGTGTGAGGGGAAGAAAATTCGATGGACTGTGGTCCTGTCCATCTTGCATGCAACCCCTCGCCAATGTTGACGCATCACCAGCAACTGGTCGAATTGCATGTCCGGCGCAAGGGGCAGCTCGCTGCAGTGCCTTTCTCCGCGCATCAAGGGCTTCAGGTGTCGAATCGAAAAAAAAGGGTGGTGGGGGCGCGGGGCTTCAGGTGTCTAGTTGTCATTCCACTTTACTTTTCTTGTCGTTACAATCTTACTTCGGATAATTTGTCAACTATTTCCGAGTCCTTAGTGTGCACTTGGTATGGCAAGATCCTCCTATACACCTAGCTCCTCATCCTTCATTGACCTTCATGAACCTCATTTCCATAGTACAAGTTAAGTTGAATGTTGTACATAAACCTTTAGATATTGGTGTCACCCGAACTTCATTTGCATAATCCCTTATGCTAAGAGCATCGGCGTCGACATTTACTTCTCCTAAATGATAGCACACTTCCAAATCATAAAACCTTGATTGTTTCAATCCAACAATGAAGTCACAAGCTCAAAACCAACTTAGTGAGGATGTCCTTTAGATTCTTACGATCCACGTAGATGTCACTCTTATGTCCAGGATTATAAGGCCTCCAATGACCCTCTAATAGAATCTCACTACTCCAAGGTAACTCCATGTCACACATGCATCCTTGGGTGGGTTCCAATTCAACACATCACAACCTTCTTGAGTTCTCCATAATTCCACCATTAGCGATAAACTAACCAAGAAGAGAACTTCTCTCAGTCAAAACTTACTCATCATGCTTGGTGTAACATTGAGGTTTTCTGAGTCTCCGTAGAATCACTGTAGATGTCCAATATCTCCTTTCTATGTCATCATTGCCAACACGTCCCAGGTATGGTGAAGATTGAACTCCCAAGTGGTGAAAGCTCGAACCTAAGATCAATCCTGTTGAATACACGAGCTCCTTGTAGACAATCCAACAAATTACCAATCTGGAGAAAACGATACTTCTTCATAGTGGCTTCTCAACCACGGGGTTAACCCATACTTTCAAGTGAAGCACTAGAACGTACGAAACCTTCGTCTTGCAACTTTTTTTTAACTTGGCTACCCCCCTTAAGAAGAGTAAATGAGGGGGACACCAAATAATAACTTGAATTTTCTTAACTATCATAAAGACCTTCTGATATCCAAGAGAAGCACATGTGCATAGGCAAGAGCAAGTAATCTGAAATTCCTCGCGAGATGAAGAACAATAGCTTAATAAAACAACTCTAACTCTGATTCCGTTAATCCGATGCAATCATGTCCTATACCATTTGAAAGCTTATCAAATTCTCTACAACTTTCTTACTGATCACCTCCCCAGATTCTGATTTTAAAATATGGTTTCAGAGTGAGACATGAAATCTGTCTAGAAAGTTTGGCAGCACAGATGCGGCATCTTGCAACAGTACATATCCAGTTCCAAAAATCTAACAGAGGCATTATGGACATAGAAGGAAAAATTATAAAATTATCTACAACTTTTATTCAAAACATGTTCCCAGATTCTGAAGTTAAGGTGGTTGAAAATATAGATCAACCGAAACTGTCCACAATTCTAGACAACACTGGAACTTCAATTTGCAACAGTCATAACTCAAAGTGAAAGAAGATATGAAGTTGATTCCAGTGGCAAATGAAACATACAGGAGTCTACTTGTATCCATAAAATTTTGATGATCTTTGGACGTCCAGACTTGGAGATATGACTTGATAAACACCGACTGCTCAGAAAAAAAACAGCATACCACATAGACAAGAAAATCAACCCAACTACCTATTAATTAATCCTTGTCTTAAGCTTATATCTAAATAAAATTATGGGCTCCACAAATCCATTGCAATCATACAAAGATGCAAAACAAGCACAAACATAATGACAATTCAACAAGCCAATAAAGGTGCACAATTCAATCATTGACTCAACTTGTGATACTATCGTTTTCTTCATATTAGGGGCAAAGATCCTAAAGTTTCTCTTTCACTGACGCAAGAAGGATGGTAAGAGAAGATTCTAAAAGCATATCAAAGAAAAGACTGAGGGTGAGAACAAGACTTTAAATCAAGCAACAAGGTAGAGGTGAATAGTAAAGATAAGGATATAATATAGAAAAAATATCAAGGTTTATAGAACAAGGACTTTTATAGCAATTTCAAAACTTTAAGACGCTAATTTCTAACTAGGCTTGCGTCCTGCATTAAGCATTGCTTTGATACCACTTTGTAGCACCCGGTTTTAAGAACAAAACCAGATACACACCATATGTGAGCCTATAAAGTAGAATCACACATATGGCTACAAATAGAGGTAATATCAAAAGACAATGCTTAATAAATAGTGTACTTAGTTCAAAGAAGATAACATTAGGCACAAACAGCAGATAGACAACTCCGATCTTCAGGTGAAGACTCCACTCCACAGGGACAATTGACTGGTTGATCACAAGCTTAGCTTCTTCAAACTCTAGCAATCTAGTAACCATCTGGGATTTTTATCCAAGTAAAGAGTAAAGACAAGCGTAAGTACATATCGTACTATTGACGGTGGATAGCGTCAACATTTTATAGCGCAATAAACATGAGAAATGATCAATAAACATGGAAATAGAGAAGTCTAGGGTTTTATTTGATAAATTCTATGAGTTTTGGTGAATTGTTTTTTCTAGGGATTATTCCAGAAAAGCCGACAAGAGGGGCATAATTATCAAACGGATTATCGGAATTCCACCGCGAAAGATACGCTAGAACACTCTATAAGACATGAGAAGGCAGTAGGCGAAAGTAGGACTCTAAAAGCTTATAAAGGAGGTCGGGTGGCACCAGGCCCTAGGCCGACTGGGCCCTAGCTGTGGGCCCCACCTGTCATCTTCTACGAGCCTCCTCCACCGACCTTGAGGATCAATCTTAGCCCTACGTCAAGTCGCTTTGATCCAAGGGTTTACGTGCATCCCACTAGACTATATATACAGAGCCTGACTCCCCTGGAGCCATCAAGTCATTTGAGATCAAGCCATCCAGAGCCATAAACCATAGTTCCTCAGAGTTCGTTTAGTTTATAGCGATAGCCTAGTTAGACTAGATCTAGAGGGAGTCAAGTTGGTCAACCTAGCTTGGATTGCCGACATTGTCAAGAGCGTGGAGATTGGTACTATTCTTGTGCTCTCCTCTCTCATTGTATTATTCATCATTGTGTGTTTATTACAGTGTTATGGCAACATTAATCTTCATCTTGTTTATGTTCTTGATTGTAATGTTCATTGTTTACTTTGATTATATGTCTAGCATAGTTACTTTATTATTATTGAGTTCATGCATATGCTCGTATAGCGTTTATCCTAAGGTACCTAGGGTAGATGATTTGCACTATGTAGGCATGGTGCTTAGATATATTGCATATCTGCGAGTGCTCCCTGATGTTCCGGGATGTGTGATAGATCGCGAAGGTGACTATTATAGCTTCATTGAGTCCTTTGTAGTCCATCCCCTGCGCATAGGTTATGTAGAGCGTGGTCACATCGGAGGTGATGGTTGTGTCTTAAAAGCCTCTCTAGTTGATGCTCTTTATGTGTGGATAATGACATAGTAGTAATGTTAACAATGATTGTTAGATGTAGTTGCACTAATTAGAGTATTCATTGACTTGTGATTAAAGAACTACATTAGGAATTATCTCTCTAATATTCGGGTCTTACGACGTTATTGTAGTAGCTAGAGTGCTCTGAGTGAATCTATTATCTTATTATTATGATGACTGATCATTACTTGTCATATATATCTTTATCATGTGACTTATCCCTGTTATGAGTAGAGTGTATGATATTGGTTTTATCTTTCATTCATCATATATATAGGAAGTTATCAATACTATAGATTTCATGTTTAGCTAGACCTTCTGTCACACCCAAAATTTTCTATTTTGGGTTGTGCATGAAAAACACTAAATAAAATAAATGATTTCAATATTTGAATAAATTTATTAGATAAGTTAAGTTGCTGCTAAATTAAATATAGATAATTGTGGTTTTAAACTTTTTCATATTAATTTGATAATGTGGTGTTTGTGTGATGCTTGTCTTTGGTGTTGGTGAGTGCTATTATTTTCAAAATACCATAGGACGACGTTTACTTCTCACCGGAAATTTTTTTGGCATTTTCTGGATTTAAAATTTCAATTTCCGTGAGCTTAATCTTTTTCCTTGATCTCTTCATCAATCTTTTCATGAGCTCAAACTTATTTAGTTGAGTTCCTTATCTCTCCAAGAGTCTCCAGGATTTTTCCCGTGATTTTTCTGAGCTCCGAACTATTTTTCACGGCCAAAAAGGTAATTTTAGATTTTCTGGAATTATTTTATTCACGGAATTAAAATAATCCCGAAATTAAGAAAATCCGAAAAGTTTCCAAACCCTACGACTATATATATGCCGGCGTAGCTCTCGACGTCCTGATTTCAGAAGTACAACCCTTATCGCGAGCCGCCACTCGTAGCTCCCTCCACCTCTTGCCGAAATTCTGCATCTACAGCTTGCGTTCCGGCGAACTTCCGACGAGCTTTTCCGGCCAAACCGTCGCGTTCCGACGCCAGCCACCACCACCAAGAGGCAGCCCTCGTCGTTCTCTACACCGTGATATATCCGGTTGCACGAATCCATCGCTGTTTCATCGAGTTCCCATCTCATCTCGTTTTTCTCCGGCGAGGTACCACCATGGCTGACCGGAGCTCCTCCCAGCTCAAGGTAGAAGATGATACTATTTACAGTTTTGCCACTAAACTTGTTTTGATCATAAAATCTTCGTTTTAACTCCGATTTGACCCGTTCAAGTTGCGTTAGGTTCGTATTTGCGAGCTCTACATGTTAGTATAGTTGTACAGTAGGTTTGGAAAGTTTAATTTTCGAGTTTATATTAAAATAATTATTTATCTATAGGAAATCTTAGAAAATTCATAACTTTCACGTTTTAAATCCGAATTTCGTGATCTTTACGTCTGTGTGATCGTAGTAACGTGTAGAAGAGTTTTACAAACTTTTTATATTATTTTGCTACTGTTGGTGCATTGTTTTAATTATATCTCTTTGTTTGCTTTGTGTATGATTGCTCGGATGATTGTGTGTTGATGCTTGACGATCGAGTATAGACGGTGAGCAATTTCTTGACGATCAGAAGTATTATTTTGAGCCAGACCAGCACTATCAACAGGAAAGCTTTGATCAAGGCAAGTATAACATGGGACTATTATCTATTCACTGAAATTATTATACATATGCATGTGTCTTCCTTGACAACCATAGAGATTATAACTTAGTTATTGATATTTTGTTTCCTTGTCACCTATGGGTTATGCATTTGGGTAGCTACTGCTAGTGCTTAATTATGAACAATGATCTTGTAATTTGACTAATGGATTATGCAATCAACCATTAAGATGATTTTATTACTGTTGAAAGGGGGCTAGAGCAAGGGGTTATATTGCTGCTCTGGTTTCTCTCCGTAAGGACTTACCTGTAAGTGATAACCGGGATATACAGTACAGCTGTGAGGGCTATATGGCTCTGGCTCTAGTTGTTCAAGAGACCTTTTCTAGCTTGTTAGAGGTTACCTTAAATGGCGTAAGAATGGCTTGCCACGTTGGGTGTAGTGCGAGCCCCTGGCCTAGTGTGTATAGGCTGCGGTTGTTGTGCCACAGGGAAGGGGGGTTCTACATCTGCCTGCCGAGTGAATCTAATGGCCCTAACTTGTTAGACGAACTTTTGAATGGCTTTATATGGTCTCTGATATTTTGGGCCTTGCAAACCCATGCATTTGGAAATCATGACTCACAGTGAAAGTGTACACCTCTGCGCAGAGTTAAAAACTGGTATACTAGCCGTGCTCACGGATACGAGCGGCCTTGGGGATTCTTACAGAATAGTTGATCACCATTATTATATCATGCTTAATTACTGTTGTTATTATTATGCTCATGTTAATGCTATTCATTATCCTTATTACAATTGATCATTGATTTATTAATGGGATTTGGATTACCTTGATGCTACTCAATTGCTAATTATATGATGATTAAAAGCTAAACGCAGTTAAATAGTGTCTAGCCTTTTTGAGCCTCATGAACCCTGTGTTATACTTGTGGAGTTCGACATGGACTCACTCTTGCTATTTCCCCAACACTCCAGTGTGTAGTAAGATGCTACTCGGAAGAAGGACAAAGGTGTAGTGGAGTTTCCAGAAGACTAGTAGAAGTGCTAGGCATATGTTACCCCCAGTCAGCCGTCCCTGAGAAGAATGGAGCCCGAAGTTTAGTCACCGTTCTGCGATACTCTGATGTAAGTGTTAATATAGCTATGTATACGTTATATAATAACATTGTTTCTGATACTTTTTCATTCTGGCATATGTGTGGACTTCCTGGGCACACATATGATTAGCCTGGTTTTGTTCTTTAGAAAACCGGGCGTACACAGAGTGGTATCAGAGCGGTGTTGACTGTAGGACGTATGCCAAGTAGCACTGGACGTATTCTAAAACTTATTTTACTATAAAACTAATTTGTCATACCTTGACTCATTGATTTTGACTATTTTCTCTTCCTTGTCTTGTTGTATCCCCTCCTTGATATACCTTCCTTTGAGCTATTATTTTTTACTCTATTGGATTTTGTTTTATGTTGATTTTACTAAAAGTTTTCTGATCTTACCTTGTTCAAAAGTTTGATGGCCTTTCATCATCTCCAAGGTGCCATTAGGATGACCACCATTGTTGAAGAAGCACGTGTAGTATCGATGATGTGATGTGTGTTTGTTTTTCTTGATGTGTTGCTTATGTGTTATCCTTGTTATCATATTTCAAAGGTGGCTCGGAAGGTATAAGTCTTGAGGAGTAGCTTGATCTATGCTAAGTGGGGTAGGTTTTACGTAATACTCCGCATGCTGATTTATATAGCAGTCTGCAATGTTTCTGTTATATCTTAAGATATGGACATGAGAAATTTATGAAATTTTACTGGGAATAACTAGACTTCTGTATCTTTCCAAACCCACTAGATTTACCTTTTTACCTATTTTGAGCTAAGAGATATACCTGTTCTAAGTTGAGGTTACTGCACAGTCTGGAATTCTGGAACAGTTTTGGCTAAGCTATGTTTTTGATTAATTTAATGACAGAACCTGGAAAAGTGTTATTAATAAAAGTTGTAGATAATTTTATAAGCTTTCCAACCATGTAAAGATCACTTCATTTGGATCTTTGTAGCTCGAGTTATGCCAGATTTACGAAACTGCTAAAATTGGAATTCGCCCAGAAATTTTCTGCATTACTTCCTTATCTTGTATAAGTGAATATATCATTGGATATCTTTGAATCTCATTGATTTGCCTAGGAATCTTACATTAGAGATGATTATGGTTATCTAGTATAAAAGGAGATGCAAGTTACTTTGGTGTCCCCTAGTTTCTTTTTCTTAAGGGGGTAGCAAAGTTGTGAGTGTTGCAAGATGAATGTTTCGTATGTCCTAGAGCTTCACTTGGAAGAAGTGGTTATCTCTATGATTGGAAGTCTATAGTTAGTTTCATGAAAACTTAGATGACATCACCTCCATATCAAGTATGTTTAGTAAGTTTTAAGTGAAGGACTTATTAGCAAGCCTTAAAGAAAGTGTTGCCTTCAATGACATTGTCAGGTGGAACAAAATCTTTGTTAAGTGGGGTAGTGTCCGTTACCATCATCAATCTCAAGCGACGAGGTACCAAGAACTGAAGATCAAACTTTATCTTTCTTGTCATCTTTTGGCTATCCTTGATCCATGTCTTATATCTCATCAACATAAATCAAAGAAGCGTGAAGACTTGAAGATTAGTGTTATCTATCTCTCTAGTCTCTCTTAATCTCGTTTCTGCCTTATCCTGTTTTTTTTAGAACAGTCTGTCTTTCTTAGCTTATATCTCTATTTTTGGATGCCCAAAAATCATGAATAAATTCTGGACAATAGTAGACTTCAATATTTTTCTCTGATCGTAAGAACCACCCTGATATCTATTATGGTTTGGGAGTTATGAAAATCACAAGGCGACGCATCTGTGCTGTCAGTAATCTAGAATAGTTTCTGTTGTTCACAGTTTTCGACTACCTTAACTGCAGAATTTGGAGAAGTGTTCTATAAGAAAGTTATAGTAAATTTGATAAGCTTTCCAACGGTATAAGCTACAACATCATTGGATTCGTAGAACTTGAGTTATAACTGTATTTCTGCACTGCCATTTTTCTGCTCGCGAGGAAGTACAAGTTACTTGTTCTTGCATATGCTCATGAATATCTTTGAGATGATAGAAGGACATGATGGTAGTTATCACTCAGAAACACATGTAATCTATCCATTGGTGTTCTCCAGTTGATCTCTTCTTAAGAGGGGTTGCCGAACTAAAGGCGATACAAGATGGAGGTTTTATACGTTCTATTTTCGTCATCTGGAAGCATCAGCTATCTACATGGTTGCAAAGTCATTATCGAGCGCAGGTATCCTTTCTCAGGGTGGGTAACCTGTTAGAACCATCTACAAGAATCGTAAGGGTCTAAAGGAGACATTTACAAAGTTGGTTATGAGTTTGTGGCATCATCATTGGGTAGGAGTTGATGGAGGAAAAGTGAAGACTTGCAAATCAACTTTATCTTTCTCCCTGGTCTCTCCGAATCTCGGGACGAGATTCTTGTTAAGTGGGGTAGATTTGTCACACCCAAAATTTTCTATTTTGGGTTGTGCATGAAAAACACTAAATAAAATAAATGATTTCAATATTTGAATAAATTTATTAGATAAGTTAAGTTGCTGCTAAATTAAATATAGATAATTGTGGTTTTAAACTTTTTCATATTAATTTGATAATGTGGTGTTTGTGTGATGCTTGTCTTTGGTGTTGGTGAGTGCTATTATTTTCAAAATACCATAGGACGACGTTTACTTCTCACCGGAAATTTTTTTGGCATTTTCTGGATTTAAAATTTCAATTTCCGTGAGCTTAATCTTTTTCCTTGATCTCTTCATCAATCTTTTCATGAGCTCAAACTTATTTAGTTGAGTTCCTTATCTCTCCAAGAGTCTCCAGGATTTTTCCCGTGATTTTTCTGAGCTCCGAACTATTTTTCACGGCCAAAAAGGTAATTTTAGATTTTCTGGAATTATTTTATTCACGGAATTAATATAATCCCGAAATTAAGAAAATCCGAAAAGTTTCCAAACCCTACGACTATATATATGCCGGCGTAGCTCTCGACGTCCTGATTTCAGAAGTACAACCCTTATCGCGAGCCGCCACTCGTAGCTCCCTCCACCTCTTGCCGAAATTCTGCATCTACAGCTTGCGTTCCGGCGAACTTCCGACGAGCTTTTCCGGCCAAACCGTCGCGTTCCGACGCCAGCCACCACCACCAAGAGGCAGCCCTCGTCGTTCTCTACACCGTGATATATCCGGTTGCACGAATCCATCGCTGTTTCATCGAGTTCCCATCTCATCTCGTTTTTCTCCGGCGAGGTACCACCATGGCTGACCGGAGCTCCTCCCAGCTCAAGGTAGAAGATGATACTATTTACAGTTTTGCCACTAAACTTGTTTTGATCATAAAATCTTCGTTTTAACTCCGATTTGACCCGTTCAAGTTGCGTTAGGTTCGTATTTGCGAGCTCTACATGTTAGTATAGTTGTACAGTAGGTTTGGAAAGTTTAATTTTCGAGTTTATATTAAAATAATTATTTATCTATAGGAAATCTTAGAAAATTCATAACTTTCACGTTTTAAATCCGAATTTCGTGATCTTTACGTCTGTGTGATCGTAGTAACGTGTAGAAGAGTTTTACAAACTTTTTATATTATTTTGCTACTGTTGGTGCATTGTTTTAATTATATCTCTTTGTTTGCTTTGTGTATGATTGCTCGGATGATTGTGTGTTGATGCTTGACGATCGAGTATAGACGGTGAGCAATTTCTTGACGATCAGAAGTATTATTTTGAGCCAGACCAGCACTATCAACAGGAAAGCTTTGATCAAGGCAAGTATAACATGGGACTATTATCTATTCACTGAAATTATTATACATATGCATGTGTCTTCCTTGACAACCATAGAGATTATAACTTAGTTATTGATATTTTGTTTCCTTGTCACCTATGGGTTATGCATTTGGGTAGCTACTGCTAGTGCTTAATTATGAACAATGATCTTGTAATTTGACTAATGGATTATGCAATCAACCATTAAGATGATTTTATTACTGTTGAAAGGGGGCTAGAGCAAGGGGTTATATTGCTGCTCTGGTTTCTCTCCGTAAGGACTTACCTGTAAGTGATAACCGGGATATACAGTACAGCTGTGAGGGCTATATGGCTCTGGCTCTAGTTGTTCAAGAGACCTTTTCTAGCTTGTTAGAGGTTACCTTAAATGGCGTAAGAATGGCTTGCCACGTTGGGTGTAGTGCGAGCCCCTGGCCTAGTGTGTATAGGCTGCGGTTGTTGTGCCACAGGGAAGGGGGGTTCTACATCTGCCTGCCGAGTGAATCTAATGGCCCTAACTTGTTAGACGAACTTTTGAATGGCTTTATATGGTCTCTGATGTTTTGGGCCTTGCAAACCCATGCATTTGGAAATCATGACTCACAGTGAAAGTGTACACCTCTGCGCAGAGTTAAAAACTGGTATACTAGCCGTGCTCACGGATACGAGCGGCCTTGGGGATTCTTACAGAATAGTTGATCACCATTATTATATCATGCTTAATTACTGTTGTTATTATTATGCTCATGTTAATGCTATTCATTATCCTTATTACAATTGATCATTGATTCATTAATGGGATTTGGATTACCTTGATGCTACTCAATTGCTAATTATATGATGATTAAAAGCTAAACGCAGTTAAATAGTGTCTAGCCTTTTTGAGCCTCATGAACCCTGTGTTATACTTGTGGAGTTCGACATGGACTCACTCTTGCTATTTCCCCAACACTCCAGTGTGTAGTAAGATGCTACTCGGAAGAAGGACAAAGGTGTAGTGGAGTTTCCAGAAGACTAGTAGAAGTGCTAGGCATATGTTACCCCCAGTCAGCCGTCCCTGAGAAGAATGGAGCCCGAAGTTTAGTCACCGTTCCGCGATACTCTGATGTAAGTGTTAATATAGCTATGTATACGTTATATAATAACATTGTTTCTGATACTTTTTCATTCTGGCATATGTGTGGACTTCCTGGGCACACATATGATTAGCCTGGTTTTGTTCTTTAGAAAACCGGGTGTGACACCTTCCCAATGGTATAAATATAAATTGACATCCTGGCAATACTCTAGGTAAAATGCTACAATGGTATAATTATCTGTCCGCTTGTAGAATCAGTTTTATTCATATATTCATTCTTATTATTTCTGTCTAGTCATATAAAATGATAGATTCCTTTATATAGTACCAATATACATTTCTAGCTATATAACTAGGGATGACAACTTAGTTCAAGCTTAGGAGTGTAGGTATGTGATAGTTTACTAGTGTGCTAAAGACATGTTAATCATTACCATGCATTTACTGGTGTTGTTAGTTTAGTAACAACAGTAGTAAATGTTAAAACGTACTCAACAAGAATAACATGGGGTTCATGAGGCTCAAAAGGTAGACACTGATTTAACTGTAATTAACTTTTATATAGTCAATTTTAAGCGAATGAGTAACATCAAGTTTATCACAAGCCCATAACACACATAATCAAGTAAACATGAATAATGAATAGCATAAACAAATAATCCATTAGTGATCATATATTCCATAATGGTTCAAGGCCGCTCGTGACCGTGAGCACGGCTGATATACCAGTTTTTTTACTCTGCAGAGGTTGTACACTTTCACCATGAGCCGTGATTTACCCTTTTGCCCGAGGTAGTTAATCTCTTGACCCACTTCCAAGGAAGGTCGGCAGGGTTCACTATACAGTCTTTCAAAGATTCGTCTAACAAGTTAGGGTCCGCTAGGTTTCCAATCGGCAAGGGAATATAGAGCCCCCTTTTGAAAGGCACACTCACGCAGAAGCAAAGTTATTAGGACCGGACCGGAGATTGAACCGGTGAGGTCATCGGTTCACTGGTTCACTGGTCCAACCGTTTAGAACCGGTTGAACCGCCGGTTCAATTATTTTGGACCGGACAAATTGAACCGGCCACGATTACTTTGAACCGGTATATATATATATATATATATATATATATATATATATATATATATATATATATATATATATATATATATATATATATATATATATATATATATATATATATATATATATATGCTATAATTAAAAATTGACAAATGATAAATAAACAACACAAATTTAATTGCACAAGTTTTTAGATTCAAAACAAAAGTGCATGATAACCGATAAGAAATGCATCTCATCTGTTACTACTTTAGCCATGTCGTGGAAAACTTAGAAAGCAATCCTAAATTAATCAAATCTGGAGAAAAGAGGGGTAATTTTGGATCAACCTCTGCAATACTTCCTGCAGATGTGAATGGAAGTCTAGAGATATCAGTTTGCCTACGAAAGACACCAGAATTCTCCCGACTGCTACTATTTTCCTTTCCCAAAGCATCAGACACTCTGCCCTCGCTGCCCCTATGACCTGCACTGTCACCTGATTTTCATATATAAACCTATCATTGATATGACAAAACAAAATCGCATAGATCACAATGTGTTTTTTTAGTTCTTACTTTCTGCAGGAGGCCCTCTGCCCAAATCAATTTCAAGATGTACCTTCCTGGGCTGCAAATTATTCCTACAAGAAAAAGCAGTCTACATGGGTACCACAAAATGAAGTTTGGATGCCATGCTTTAGCCAATTATTCCTACAAGAAAAAGCTTTTAGCCAATTTCCAATAATACCCCTAACTAGATAAGGTCGTCCTGAGTGCACAGAGGGGTAATTTTGGAAAAACTCAAAAACTCACCGGTTCGCATGGAACCGGCCGGTTCACCGGTTCCGTAAAAAACCGGCCGGTTCAACCGGTTTTTAGCGGTTCGATTGCACAGACGGTCTTTTAAGTGAACCGGACCGGTCTAAGCTCTGGTTCGGTCTTTTAGCGGTCGAACCGCCGGTCCGGTCCGGTCCTAATAACTAGGCGCAGAAGTACTCTTAAGAACAGAGGTTGCATTATACTCAGCTCGTCAAGCCCCTTTTGCGCCCTTTCGGGTAACCACTAAGAAGCTAGAAAAGGTCCTCATACTTGATTAAAGCCAGAGTCATATAGCACTCATGGTTGTAGCATAAGTCTCGGATGATTGCTTACATATAAGTCCTTAAGGAGAGGAATCTAGAGCATCACAAAAACTATGCTCTAGCCCCCTTGTTCCTTGTTGCTAAAAACATATTTTATTGTTTATTGCATATTCCATTAATCAAGTTATAAGATCATGGTTATTGTTTGAGCAATAGCATCATACTACCCAATGCATAAACTCATAGGTGACAAGGAATCAAGATATCAATTGCTAGGGAAATTTCTGCGGTTATCAAGGTAGACTCATGCATATGATTAAAATGATAAATAGTAAATAGGACAGCAAGGATGATCCCATGTTATACTTGCTTTAAACTCATATCCTTCTTCAAGTCCAAACCATCAAAGAATTGCTTCTTGTTCACCACATATAGCTCACCGACTGGACAAGATCATAAAGCACCACACAAGCATCCATGCAATCATACACGAAGCAAACAATAGAACTAATTTAGAACAGTACACCAAACATATAAAACAACAAATGAAAAGGTTTGAAAACTAATCTATGCATTGCTACAAACACACAAACGCGAAAAGCACGCTAATCGGAGCTACGGTGAAAAAGAAGCGAGTACCGAGAGTTTTGTATTATATAAAAGAAAACGACCATATGTTTGATTTATTTTAATTAAGCCAAACCATATGAATATTAATTCAGATTAGACAAATTATAATTTGCTTAAAAACCGAGTTGAACCTAGTCATATTTTATTTATAAGTTATAAGTATTGCCGTTTAAGTTAAGCAAGTTTGGAATGCAAATCAGTTAAGCAAGTTAAACTTAAAGATAAAAGAACATGTGAGAACAACTATTAGAATTATATGTGATACGTGCTTGGGCTAGAAAATTATAATTTTAAAACATGTTTATGTTAACAATTAATCATATTAACTTTTACATATAAAATATCAAAGTATAACACTTATATTGTTTTTAATTTTAAAACTACTGACATCCATATTAATCAAACTAATATTTAAATTATAAGATTCAGATATATTTGACATGATAAATATGGTAGCTAACATGCATAGGAACTATGGCTGGATGGAACAGTCATGCAGGGTTAGCTTTTGTGTAAAGAAAGATCCTAGACTGGTTTGTAAGAATGATAAGATAACAAAGAGTAAAAAGCGAACTTGCTAAATGATCGTATCATGGCTTGTACAGAACAGATTAAATGAAAGGAGGTGCCTGCTGGTGTGTTTCAGTCATAAATAATAGTAAAAAGGATATAGATAGATATGAATCTAGACACAAAGAAAATAGAATGCGTTGGCTTCCTCATAGCCGATCCGTGACGACAGCAGACTGTGTGACGGTTGTGATTCATGATGAGCGGAGGCGATGACAAAGTGCAGAACAGCTCCGTGGAGTTGTGAAGCTCGATCAGCCAAATTTCTCCATGATCTGGGCTCTTTAACTTTCTTAGCGTGGGGGGTGCAGCAGTCCTAGAAGTGCACAGGTAGCATGCATGGTCCTGCTCGGCAGGACAGGTGAGAGATGATGAGTGGGGATGACCATCAGCACGGCACATGCAACACAAGGTAGATCGGCAGACCAGGCACAACAACGCACCGAGAAACGATGTATGGTCTACATGCACCGCTAGAGATGAAGTTGATGGCAACGGATTGATGTCCCCATGATGGTGGCATGCGGTGGAGCTCTAATGGATGGGCACTAAACGCAGAGCTGAGATCGGCGGTGGCGGCCATGAGCTCAAGCGCCTTTGGAGCTATGCTAGGGTTTGGAAACAGGATATCTGCATCAAGGCATCATGGCCGAAAGCTTCTCGATCTGATCCTTTTATAGCGAGGCAGGTTTGGGCACAGAGATAGAGTTGGAGCCGTCGGCGTTTGGTGGAGCAGCATACGGGAGATGGGAACGATTCTCCTTTCCTTCCAGCTGAGATGGATTAGGATTAAGATTACATATTTTCGGAATATTTACTTTCATGACTAAGAAGTAAGAACAATTCTAGAAAATCTAGAATTACTATTTGGGCCATGAAAAATACTCCGAAAGCTCTAAAAATTCAAAGAAAACTTCTAGAGACACTTTTGAATATGAGGAATCCAAATAAAGTATTTAAAGCACATGAAAAGATATTTTACAGCATCTAAAAATTAGATTATGTTCGCAGAAAAGTGAGAAAGAGTTCCAAAAAATCCAGAGAATTCTCTGGAGAAGATTGCAGAGATAAACTAATAGATGATGATCTCAAATGAGTGATTTGGGGTAGAAGAAAAGGATTTTGGGAAATTCCCAACGAAATGATTAAACTCTAGAAAGCAGGGATTGACGGGAGAACAGGCCGAGCCGGTGGCGCCCTCGGCCCAAGCGGGAAGGAAAACATAGCAGACGGTTTTTTTCTTTCCTTTTTATTATTATTATTATTCTTTTATTTCAAAACTTGTTTTAGAACCATTTTCAAAAATAGTTTAAATCATTATGAATTTTGATCAAAACCACTTATCACAGTAAATTAAATGCACCAGCATGAATGCACAACCATATTGCTACATCCTATGATGAATTTTAATTTTAAGGAAAAATTTGTTTTCCTAAGTTTTCATGAGCACAAAAATACAATATCAAATCATTTTAACTCTATTTCAAAATATGCAAATTTTAGGGTGTTACAATATATTAAAGCATAAGTCTTGCAAAGGAAAGATACAAAAATATACCAAACCTCCGAAGAATTCTCTAGAACCTGAGCGTAGCTCGACTATCTCTAACTCTCAATTAGAACTAATCTACTACATTAGAGAATATAGCTCTAATTCTCCTAGTGTTGTGTCTTGATCTGAATGAGAGATGCCCTCCTGAAGGGGGTCCTTATATAGGGGGAAGATGGAGTGGCGGCCAAGGAAGTGCCACGTCATCAATTCGTGTCACCTCCATCGACCACCATTGGATAAATCGACCTAAAACTGTCTTAAAATCAACGAAGTAGATCGTAGGAAGGAGTACGAGGCGACGAGAGGGCGAGCGGGCTGCGGGCTAGGCCGAGCGGCCTCCCCTATGGGCCAGCCGGCCCACTATGATGGAGTCTCGGTCCACGCTTCGTCGTGGTGTCTTCTGAAACCTTCTAGAGTTATTACAGTTTTCGCAAATAGAATCACTTGTCGTGGTCGATGGCCTATTTGGGGTGTATGACAGTAGTCTGGAGGCTATTTTTTAGATAAATCCTCCTACATACAAATATTCATCAAAGCAAGTTTGAATTCATTAGTCTAAACCTCTATACCAATGTTTGGCGATGGGATCAAGCATATATGCAGGTTATGTTGACGGTTTATAATTGGTATTAACGATCGTCAACGACTATCAAACTTCAAAAACAGACACCACCATTCATGCTACCGGTCTCGCTAGCTGTCCCTTGAGGGACGCCATATCGCGCTCTAGGATTGGCAAATGTAGCAGGACACGGTGCCGAAGGTGGTTGCTTCCGTTCCCACGGGCTCGCTCCCTTTGCAAACCTGGGACAACTTCGACAGAACCATAGATGAGGATTGACAATAGTACACAAAAAGTTTTACTACCTGTATTTTATATTTCTACTGGCGTTTTAAAAACCGTCAGTGTGAAAGTCCACTAAAAATCAGCAAACTTCACACTTAAGAACTGCCTGTATAAATATTTACACCGGAGAAAGAGGAGCCGGAGCCGGCCGGAGCTCGGCCAAAGAGGCCCTACGTCTGTTCGTCCCGTGTTTGGTTATTTCTCTGCACCGTACTCTGATGCGTGCCTTTCTCTTGTGATAGCAATTGCAACCAGTGCTCATCAGATCTGTCTCTGTTCAGCAATAGCAGTTCGACAGGAATGCTTCTTGTGCCTCTTGTTGCTGTATGTCAAGTTGCAGTTTTGTTCCTATTGAGTGCGCGTATTTCAGAACAGACACTAGTGGCTTCGATTTTGATTGATTGAGCGTACTTTGAATGTTACGTCACCAACAGGACCGAAGTTTGAATTCAAGATGAGTGCACATGTGTTGGCAACTTGGCATAGAAAATTGACTAATTAGTCCGTGGATTATTCCGTTGCTAGGGGCTCCTGATAAGATTTTTAGCTCTACCGTGCACTTCAGGGGAAAGAATGTGACACTAAAGAATAAAGATGCATATAAACCTTGAATGGCAATTCGCTGAAAATCTTTGCAGAATATTAGTACTTGAGTTTCAGTTTTTGAAAATGTAGTATCGTTGGGAACACTAAAATTATTCGTGAGCTGAGGGGAACACTAAAACTTTTAAGTGGAGCGTCGAGACTCCCTCTTACAAATTAAGGCAAATTCAGTACTGATTTAATCCAAAAAAGTGTTAATGGCATGTTTGTGACATCAGAAAGATGCTTATGTGATCTAGTCACAAGTAAGCACTAGTAGAGAAACAACCTTTTATCCGTAGCCAAAAAGTATTTAGTCCCGGTTTCAAAATTGCAACTGTGACTAAAGGAAGGATGGGACCTTTAGTCTCGGTTTGTAATACGAACTGAGACTAATTTCACCATTTAGTACCGGTTGTAACGATTACTGAGGCGTGTCAGTGTGAGAAGCTTTAGTCCCGGTTTGAGATACGAAACAGGCTTTTAATCCCGGTTTGGGACACGAACCCAGACTAAAGGTACCTTTAGTCCCGGTTTGTGTCTCAAACCCGGACTAAAGGTGCCTCCAGAGTGAATTTAAAAGGAAAGTGTATCTTATCTAAGTCAAATGTGCGGTGGAAGGTGAGATGGTAACGTGTGCAAGAGCTGAACTAGAAGGTCTTGGGTTTGAATCTCCACAACCACACTTTTCTTTCCCCCAAGAAACACCTCTAGTCCCGGTTATATGAACCAGACTAAAAATCGAGACCTTTAGTCCTTATTGCATAGTCCCAAGGGGGTTGGAAAACCGGGACTAGAGCGAGTTCCTCTACTAGTGAAGTTAAAGCAGCATACCAATCAAGGATTGAAATATGGAAAATAGATATCGGGTCACCACAGTAGCATACCCAGCGACACCAAGAGCCGTTTCCGCTAGTTGACATAATATTCGTTGATGTAGTGCAGCCTAGAAAGGGATCACCACCTCCGTCGGCAGTGGCAGACCTAGAATTTTAGCACAAGGTATGCCCATACAAAAATTCTCTTATACAATTTGATAAAATCATTTCTAATTTGTAAAACCATATTCCAATTCGGTAAAAAACCACATGTATTAAATAACATGATAAGCCTTAAATTCGAGGATCTATGACATATTATGATATTAGTAAACATGCCCATTTCATGGCGTATCTCACATGGCACAAGATGTGATGAAAAAATTGCAAAATAAAGGACAAAACATATTATTATTTATAGTTATAATATCTAAAATTGAAAAAAAAAACAAAGAAACATTTGAGATCTCATGGGACAAATCAAGAGGGGATGAAAATAGAAAACTAAAGGACGAAGTATATTATATATAGTTAATTTTAAAGGAGACAAAATTAAATAGATATTAAATTTAAAACGACATTGTACATAACTATTGATAAGTATAATGAAATGATGTTGAAGTGGTATCACTTTCATTTGTCATTCCATTTCATGACATGTCTCACGGGACACAATAACATGGGTCAAAAAGTTAGAAAATAAAGGAAGGAATATATCATATATAGTTATTAGTATAGAGACGGAATAAAAGATCGGAAATTAAAAACTGCTCTCAACTAAGGTTTCACAAGACACAACAAAGATGGTAAAAATAGGAAGACTAAAACGGACACAAAAATGAAAAATAAAAACAAAAATGTGGCTGCAATGGATTGAACCAGTGACCATAAAATGAAAAACAAAAAGTACAGAGAAAACAAGAAAGTGCCCGGCCGTTGGCTCAAGGAGCTACCGGCTGTGGACCGGGATCTCCGAACTCAGCCCAGTCGCAATATGGGCGCTTCTCACTACTTCATGGTCTATGGTACAGAAGCGGTGCTCCACGCTGATATCGCTTTTCGATCACCAAGGGTTGAGAACTTCGACAAGGACAGGTCTGATGAGTCACGAGAACTTGAGGTCAACTGCTCCGAGGAGCGACGGCTTGATTCCTGTGTGCGTACTGCCAAGTACCTCGCTGTACTACGTAAGTATTACAACAAGAATGTCAAAGAAAGGTTCTTCGTGGTCGGTGACCTAGTCTTGAAGTGGAAGACAAATCAAGATGGCATGCACAAGCTTTCATCACCGCGGGAGGGACCCTTTGAGGTCATAGAAGTTACATGGCCTACTTCCTACAGGCTGGCTTATCTTGATGGCACTGAGTTGTACAACTCCTGACATATTGATAAGCTCGGGCGTTTTTACCCTTGAAGAGTTGAAAAAGAAATATATGCACCCCTCTTGCACTTTGATTATTTAAATAAAGCATCTATGTTTTCTTCCGATTCACTCAACGTGTTTGTTTGGAGACTATTTCTTATCACTGTTTTATAACAGACCAGTTGATAGACCACCATTCTTTCTCGAGTTCTCGGAGCTAGCCTAGTCTCTAACTTCTTCCTACCCATGCACGGGACCCGCTCTCTGTGCTTCGGGTGGTCGGAGGGCGCCCCTGGTTTGACATGTGTGCTCTTACGTGTGAACAAGCTCCGTGCCTCGCACTCAGACCACAGATCCAGCTAGGGTCGTACGGATTCCACAGGATGACGTGTCTCCTAACTGTTACAACTAAAACAGAACACTTATACATTCTAACTTAGTTATCTGCCACACAATATACAAGTTTCAAACGTTTTTCATACAAAAAAACATAACAAGCTTGCATTGTTTTAATAGTACATTATTACAGGCTTGCCTGACGAGGCACAAGTCTACAATAAACTAAAATTGTTCTTCTCTCTACAGCTACGGGCTACTGGCTGGTCGGCGCTCGGGGCTCGAGCTGGGCACTGCTCTTCGCCTTCTCACTGCTTCGACGATGGTGGTACAGCCTTGGCTGAGGAAGCTGGTGCCACCGGGGTCTGGCTAGTCGAGACCACAGCCTCCGATCGCTCCGCGGATGAAGATTCTGGCATCGGGGACTGGCTGGTCGAGACCGCAGCTCTCGGTAGCTGAGTTGAAGATGATGGCTCCTGTGCCGGCGGTGATGACGTCCCGCACAAGTTGATGTAGCCTATTATTAAAGCCGACAAGTCAAGCAACTCGATCCTTAGTTCGTCTGCTTGCTTCGGGCCAACCTCCTTGGGATACCCCAGCTCCAAGCGCTTGAAATCGATTAGTAGATAGTGCGCGCGCACCATGCTAAGCACATGGGCGCCCGTGTATTCCTCGGTCTCCTTCACGAACTGCTGGAGCCATCCCAAGGCACGCTGGCACTTGTCGATTACTCCACGTGGTGGTGCTCTGGTGTCAGTTGCTAGGAGCTCTGGGTCGATCAGGTCGAACACCGGCATGATACCACCCACCATTTGGTTGCACCGACCCTTCTAGAGATCTCGGTCCTTCTCAAGCTCAAGTGCCTTCGCTGAATAGGCGTCGCGATCTTTGATAACCTCTTTAAGGTGCTTTTTTGTGTTCACCTTTAGTTCTGCAGAGCAGCAATCTGGTCAGGGAAGTATCATATGGAAACATATTGAACTGACACAGCAAAACCAAGACAACCAACACTTATTGATTAGCTCTAAGTTCTTCGTCTTCAGCTCCTCGGTCATTTTTCTGGAGTGCTCTAGGAGCTGCGCGTGGTCTTGTGCCAGCTGGTTGTTCTCTGCCGTCAGTCGGGTGCACTCTCCGACCACGCACGAGTTCTTTTCTCAAAGGCCAGCTACTTCATTCGCCAGGCCTGCAAATAGGCTGATCAGTACAAGAATATGTATTAACAGCACTTTTCAGTGCTCGGGAAGTTATGGCTAGACAACTTACTCGTCCTCTCACGCTCTTTCTAGCTGAGCTCAATGACGGCATTACGTCGAGATGTCTCTAGCTCCGCCTTCTCCTTCTCAGTGGCCTCGAGCTTTTCGTGCAACCGATCCACCTCGGCTGTTAGCTCCTTGTTATGATTGAACATTGGTTCAATCTGGTCGAAGCACCACTTACGGGGTTTGGGAACTTGCCTCTCCTCTATCGCCACTTGGTCCATGAGGGGTGCCTCAGGAGGCACCTATTTGGATGACCTCTCCTGGGTGGCTGTCTCCACTATTGTCGGTTGGCTCGGGACAGGTCCTAGCGCTGCCTGCTTGCTGGTTGTTGTCGTGGTGGCCGAGGATGGCTTCCCGCCGGTGGCAAGCTGCTCAAGGATCTCTGTCGATGCCGAGCTACAAATTGATAAAAGCACAGTTGATAATGCCTATTACTATCTCCTTTTACTACTAATGCTTACTGAAGTATGCAGATACTTACATGTCCATCTGGCGGTGTGCGGCCGAGAATGCGCGCCGACACGGTCGTCCTCGGCTCCCTTGCTGGCCCGACGAGCTCTGGCCACCCTCACTTGGTGGCTGCACCGGCGATGTAGCTGCAGTGGACGCCTTCGGCATTCCCAGCAGTGGTGCCGCTGCTGGTTTCGATGGCCCCTCCTGGCATATCTGCTCTATGCCTTTCCTTCGATGAGGGGTGAGCAGATCGGCGGTCGGGTTTTCTTCTTCGTCTTCATCTGGCCAGCTTTGTATCATCCGACGACGCTTGTTGGTCGGATTCTTTGGCATCCCCGTGGTCTCTGAGCTCCTCGGCCTCTTCTTTGAGTGTTCAGGGACGACTAGGTGCTTCTCCATCGTCCTGCTGCCGGTGTTTGTCCCGGTGCTTGGTGCTCCATCTCCCTCCTCGATGTTAACGTGAGTGTAGCATTGCTGCACGTTCCACGGTGGGGGCTCCACGCTCCTTGGGTGGTCCATCCTGGGCGCCAAGGATACGTACAGCGAGTGCCTTTCAACACTGTGCACCTAACACCACAAGGACCATAGGAATTACAATAGATGTTTTTATCAACTATGCGATCGACACAAAAGACAGATGCTCGAGATACCTTTAGAGCTGGTCGGATGAGCTTGTACGCGTGCACGATGACGCTCAGAGGATGGTACGTCGGGTCTGCTAGGTTGAATAGCTCCACAATCCTCTGATTGATCTCGTCCTCATGTAGCCGATTCGAACGCATCCTTATCTAGTCGGCTGAGCCCTAGTACTCATAGCCAGCATGTACCCTCTTCTGGCAAGGCTGTACTCGTCGGCTAATGAAGCTCTCGACTATGGCTGGACCGTCCAGACGGTTCCACGGGAGTAGCGTCATGACCTCCCTCATATGTCTGGCATACTCTGACCGCTCGTTCTAGCTGACCCTCTTCTCCGGGATGTAGCCAACGTCACAAAGGGTGGCGGTGTTGGGCTCTTCTCGGATGTAGAACCATTTCTTGTACCAGTCACCAAGAGAGGTATTCTAGGGGCAGCTGAGGTACTCCAACTTCATTCCATCACGGAGTGTCAAGTACACCCCACCGGCAATCTGAGAACCCCCCTTGGACCCCTTCTTTCGAAGACAGAAAAGATAGCGGAAGAGATCGAAATGTGGCAGAAATCCTCCAAAAGCTTCACAAAGATGAACGAAAGTGGAGACAAGGATTGAGTTGGGATGCAGATTGCAAATCCCAATCTTATAGTACAGGCAAAGGCCTTGGAGGAAAGGATGAATAGGAACCCCAAATCTCCTCTTGAAGAAATATTCAAATACAACGATCTCACCGGGTTAGGGATCGGGGAAGCTTTTCCGACTCCGATGCTCTCTAGCCTCCGAGCTCCTTGTCATGGAGCACCCTCAGGTCGACGAGCTCGTTGATGAATGATTCGGTGGACTTTGACTTCCACCATTCCTTCCTCATCACCTCGGCCCTCTTCAGCGCCTCCGTCTTGGTCATCCTCTACCTCTCTCGTCTCTTTGCTTTGGCTCAGCTGGTGGACAAAGAATGCATGGCTTCTAACGGTGGTGAGGTTTGCTAATGGCGGCTGCGGAGGGGGAATGGGGACTGTGGGCTGGAGGAGGAAGACGATTAGTTTACAAAAGCAACTGTTGGGTGTAAATGGGGAATGACCGCACAGTGACTATTTATCCCATTAACCGCGCCGTTCCACCTCCCCGAGATTTTTGGGGATCGTGCGTGTGAATCGTGGCACACGCCGTACAGTTTCCACTTTTTCACCGGCACCCGCGCCAGTAAATGCGCTCCCTCGGTTACAATGCGGGAGGGCCCACATTGACGCGCCTTGACATACGTCGGCCCACAGTGTGATTGACAAGTTATAAGCATGACTGCCATGTCACATCAGGAAGACTTCTGAGACAACAGGTCAGGCAAAAAAAAGAATGACAAAAGGAGAGCGAGAGAGACAAAATATGACAACAAAAGGTGTTGGATATACACGACGCTCGGGGAATGGTCTGGCGACTAGATCACCGAGCACGATAAACTCCCCGATCACGCTCGGGGACTCATCGATCACTCTCCGATCAGGCTCGGGGACTGTTTCAACTACTCCTCGACCACGGCCTGCTATCTAGTTTCCTCGGCTACATGCGAAATTTGACTCGCATACAGTTGAGAGATCAGCGTATTTTTAGACTTTGCTACAAGGCTCATATTTCGCCTTCCAGCAAGCTCGGGGACAACATCGGTTCGATGCACCTGTCGGTGCATCTCAGTATCAAGTTTCCAAGAAGGTTCTTTTTAGACCCTAGCACCACGTGCCTACGACACCTATTATCAGGCTTGGGGACTAAGTGGGCACACTTCACCTTGCGGTGAATATGCTTATTTCGTGACCTCTACGCTTTGTTTACCCTGCTTACATTTCATTTCCAAAATATAAGTGGGCACACTCCACCAGAAAGGAAATCTTTTTCTTTTCTCAAGAGCATTATACATTTTTCGGACAACCTACTTCTCCGGTGACAACGGTGGTCGGCTGTGTTTCAAGCTGGGCAGACACCTGCAATAACTGCTCGATGGTGTTTTGACTGGTTGAAGACGTCAAGAACTCAAGCCTCACTGTTCCAGAAGGTCAAGATGGTGTGTCGCATCACAATGCATAGTGATCAGGGACTAGCTGTGAGGGTATTAACCCCTATACTCCTACGGCTAAGCTTGGGATGCCCAGACCAGTGGGCCCGGCCCACCAGAAGACGACGCGTGGCCCAGTCAATCTGATCGGCGTCCCACGCAAGGAAGGAAAGCAAACTTGGAGATCAAGCAAGATCTTGGTCGATTAGAATAGGAATCATTATCCGGCCAGCTATGGCAATTGTAACCGAGCAGAATTAGTTTCCAGATTTGTAACCTGCCTCCCGAACTATATAAGGCGCGCAGGGTACCCCCTCAAAGGACATCTCATCTCAATACACACAGCAATACAATCTGACGTAGAACGTAGGTATTACGCCCTCACGGCGGCCGAACCTGGATAAAATCCTTGTGTTTGTCTTGCATCACCATCTAGTTCATAGCTTGCGCACCTGTCTATAGAAATCTACTACCTTTGGCACACACCTCGGGAGACTGTCGACCATATCTCATCGACAATACCCAAACTCAAGACAAACATTCCTTCTTATCTTGTGTAAAATCCAAACAACTTACTATATTATATTTTGAAAGTGTGTTAGTATTGCGTCAAACACCTCATGTATGCTATATTTTTAAATTTTTTCCAGTGGCCGCTCAAGCTCCTGAGTCGAATGCGCCGCGAGCTCCAATTCACCTCTCACACCTGCATAGCAGGAAGCATACCTACACAAGAAGGCCGAGCGCCTCATCTCTACTTCTTCTTCTCTGCTATAAAGAAACACTCCAAACTATTCTAAGTACACCCAAATATGTGTCCCTCGCTAAGAGAGTCCAACTATTATGTAGCAAAGAAATTGCACCTAGAAAATCGTCTTCATTAAAATCAAGGGCTAAAAACTAATCCTCAAAGGCTTTAACCCAATCTTGTGGCCATGGTTGTTTGTATCAACGCGACATCCGCAAACCACCCGCTATTGAACTCTGCTAGCACCGGAAAAAAAAAAGAAAAACAAAAAAACTAGAAACGCGTGCGCGGCTTGGTAGGTCGGCGATGCCCCGGCAGTCCCCGCGTGGCATGTCACGGCGGGCACGGAGATCTCGTTCCCTGGAACACGAGCTTCGTTGGACGGAGAGGGACCTCCTTGACATGGAGGCCATGCTACGCGGCGGCGCTCCTGCTCATGACAAGGCAGCTGGGAAGAGATCGATGCCTCTGGACGGTTCTATCATCAGGCCATCGTTCCTATATGGCGTGGTTTGCATCTCTGTCGCGTTCGGTGCCGGGGTGGCCCCGTGGGGTGCCTGCCTAGGGCGCGCAGCCTCTGGGCATCGGGAGGCTGCGGCGGGCGGGTTGTTGCCGCCGCCGGGCACCAAGGTGGGGCGGGGACCGGGGCTCATGGTGGTCGTGTGCGGCCTGCCCACGATCGGGGGCAACGGTGCCTGCATCTCCCGTTGGAGGAGGAGGAAGAAGAAGAGGCGAGGGAGTTGTGAGTGATGGGTGGGTCCCATGTGTAAGTGATAGAGGGAGGGAAAGAGCAGCGGCTAGGTGGGCCTTTGGATCACTTGGCCTAGGCGGGGAGACAAGGAGGGGGCCGATGGTCTAGTGAGGGAGGGAGTTGCTAGGCCGTTGGGGTGGGCTTCGGCCCAAGTGGAGGAGGGAGTTGGGCTACGAAAAAGAGAAAGAAAAAGAAGATAGGTGGTGGAGGAGCTACGAGTTTTGGACCAACCAAACTTTACGAAGTTCTAAACATTTTGCAAACTAATTATAGGTCACTTCCATTGTTGGTAAATTCTTTCACATTTTGATTAGGGTAACATGGACTTTTTTGTGGCGGCGTGGTTGTAGTGGGGTGCCCAAGGCGCTTTCGAGGCTCGATAGAGAAGACGTGGTTGAGGCATAGGGACTGGGGTGGCATCTGAGGCTAGGTGCCTTGACTGCGAGTCCGCAACCCTGCGTGATGGAGGAGCTCCATGTAGTCGAGGAGAGAGAGGGGGGAGGCCAGCGATGGGCTTGGCCAACGCGTGGAGTGGGAGAGGGGAGAGGTGGGAGTTGGACCGTCTTTTAACTTTTACCGTAGCGTCAGCACAAGTATACTACTACATAGTGTGGCAACCTCGAGGCCAAGCAGGCCCCACACCAAGCAGGAGTCTGCCATTCTAATACAATGAACTATCAATGCGATATATGTTGCATAAAGTGCAAGTGGTCTTATGAACTTACTTTGTTTCATATGTAAATCCACACACACAGAATACTCTATAGCTAGCTACAAAATAAGTTATATTGTAGCCACCTCTATTTACGATAATTGTATATACTAATTTACAACAATGTCAGTATATATTTACGATAGTTGGATTACTATAACACATGGGGATATTTACTGTAACGTGATAGTAAACCACTTAGCAAAGAGTTACTATAATCTCGTAAATTAGGATAGCAATTATCGTAACTCAAAGTGGCTACAGAATAAGTTATTTTGTAGCCAGCTGTAAGGTATATATATATATATATATATATATATATATATATATATATATATATATATACTGGAAACCATATTTTTCCCGTATGGCCTTATTTTCTTTGACGGTTCTCGAAATACTCATAGAGATAATAAAATTAACCTATGGGTTTGGCCATACAGAAAAGCTTTACTCTGTCAATTTTTATTATTTTTCCGCGTTTGAGCGCACAGAAAAACTATTTGAGGCTTTTACCTGTGTGCCATTATAAAAGTTGATAATTACACGTAAACCACTAAAAATTTGAGTTCTCACAGGTGCCACTGCTCTGAACACTTTTGCCATTTACGCCACTTCTGTCAGATTTGACTATAACGGTGTCAAAACGCGGTTGTGAAAAGTCAAAAATATCCTCTGGTCTTAATATCCAATTAATTTTTTTAAGCATCTTAATGACTTCAAACGAAAAAAACTCAAAACTAGAAAGTTGTAGATTTAGACGATATCTACAATTTTTTATAAAAATTACCTTCATTTAATTCTATAAAAAAGATATGATTTGATATAATTAATATGACTTAGAAAAAATCAGATTTTTTTAGTTACAATGTGTTGTCATTAATAGTCAAAACTGAAATAGCCTAGAAGCTTTCACATCCACCGCTGCATGTGGCCGACCGCCCGAGTGACAGATGCCCCTGGGTAAACACGACGGTTCGGGCGTCGTTTAGTTCGCGAAATTTCGTGGGAAAGAGTACCGTAGCACTTTCGTTGTTATTTGGTAATTCGTGTATAATCATGGTCTAATTAGGCTTAAAAGATTCGTCTCGTGAATTTCGTCTAAACTGTGTAATTAGTTTTATTTTTATTTATATTTAATGTTTTATGCATGTGTCTAAAGATTTGATGTGATGAGAAATCTTAAAAAAAATTTGCAAAATTTTGAGAACTACACATGCCCTCGGAATGCCCGCCGCCCCGTGCCTGGCCGTCGACGAATCGTCCGTCCTCCGCCGTGCGTCATGCATGCGGTGCTCTCTCCATTCATAGGAGAAGAAGGACGTAGAAAGAAAAACAAACAAGAGAAGGTTTCAGGTCGGAAGTGTAAGAGCGAAAGAAAGTTTTGGAAGGACCGGAGTGATTTTGAAATAGTTTGAGGTTCCAATAAAAAACAGTAAAAAAGAATAGGAACCCTGTTTTAGGTATTACTCTTGGAGATAAATAACAGAAAGCAAGCCCAAAAGCCCCAAAAAAACGGAAGAAATTAAACTACATGGACCCTGGGTCCAAAACATCATCAATGAAACCCTGCTTTCATGGCTGCCACGTGGTGTCTCCAAAATTAAACATCCTGGAGAAGATGATCCTATCTGCTGGACGTCCGATTTAGTTAGCTAGCCACGTATCAATAACATCAGAAGGGGTCGCACGGGAGATGAATGGACCCCGGGTCCATCGAATTTTCAAAAAAAAAAAAAACAGGAGGGCACTACTGCCGGAGATGCTCGCGTTACAAATTTGTAGTAGATATATATTGTACATGAACTCAATGACATAGAGGTTTGACCATTACAAACGGTTGGTTACATAGTCACAAACAAAACAAATGAAAACACAGACGTCATGCAGCAGGATGATGCATTCATTCTACACACGTTGTCTTGGAACCAAGAGCAGCTTGTGCTTCCGGTGCACCACGAGGCCGAACACCTCGGCCATGTCAATGTCGCGCGCCGCCTTCCCCGGCGGCAGCTCCCAGTCGAAGCGATGCACGAGGTTCGCCAGCATCGCCTCGACCGACGCGACGCCAAAGTTCATCCCGGGGCACATCCTGCGCCCGGAACCGAAGGGCAGGAGCCGGAAGTCGCCCCCCCTGAAGTCGATGCCCGCCGCGCTGCCGCCGTCGAGGAACCTCTCAGGAGCGAAGGCCTCCGGGTCCTCCCAGAAGCGCGTGTCCGTTGAGATGGCCCAGGAGTTGACCAGGACGCTCACGCCGGCCGGGACCGCGAACCCGTCGACGCTGCAGCTGCCCATGGTGAAGTGCGCCGTTAGGATCGGCGTCGGCGGGTGCAGCCGGAGCGACTCCTTTACCACCGCTCTCAGGTAGGCCATGTCGCGCAGGTTGTCGTCGCTGACGGCTACTTGTCCCCTGGGTACAACGCCCCGTACCTCGGCTTGTAGCTTCTTCATGACGGCTGGGTTCCGCATGAGCTCAGCGACGGTGAATTCGAGTGCCGTAGCTCCTGTGCCTATTCCCCCGAAGAACACGTCCTGCAAAGATGAGATAGTAGTTCATTCTGTCACACATTTTCATGTACGCGAGAGGAGGCGATCCGCGATCGACGACCTGAATCTATAAATATACATACACATGCTGCTACTTACAAGCAGGATAGCTTTCATCTGCTCTCTGGTGAGGCCGTACTCGTGTCTAACGGAGAGCAAAATATGTATGAAGTCATCCTCGTCGCCCTTGCTAGGATTACTCGCCGTCGCCGTTGACTCGTGGTCCTGAATAAGCCTGTCCAGCTGCTCGTCCCACCGCCTCCTCAGCCTCTCGGATTTGGCGCGGACCGCCCTACTGAGCACGCCGAAGCGAGCCAGGAAGGGGAAGAACTCCTCGACGTTGAAGCCGCCCAGCAGCGGCGAGGTGTCGCTGACGAGCTCCCGGAACAGCTTGTTCCGGCCCTTGCCCCGAAAGGACTTGCCCATCACGGCGCGGCACGCCAGGTCGTTAGCGAACGAGCCGAGCAGCTCACCCATGTCCACCGCCGCTCCTGCCGTCGCAGCCTCGCCAATCCTGGCCATCACCGCGCTCACCTACACATTACACACACGTCACATATTATGTTTTTCCAGGGTTATATACATATTTCGATCGTAGTCTTACCTCTTGTTCGCGAGCGAGGCGGAGTGCCTGCACCCTCCTTACGGTGAGCATGTGCGTGGTGATGAGCTTCCTGGCCCGCCGCCAGTAGTCCCCATACGGCGCGAAGCCGACGTCGGAGGGCCCGTACATGACCACCTCGGCCACGAGAGAGTACGGCCGGGACGCGCACACGCGGTCGTGCGTGCGCAGCACCGCCTCGGCGGCGCGCGGCGACGACACGACGAGCACCGGCATGGCGCCGAGGCGGAGGAACATGACGTCGGAGCCGTGCTTCCTGGCGAGCCTGCGGAGGGAGACGTGCGGGAGCGAGCCGACGAGGTGGAGGTGGCCCAGGACGGGCAGAGCTGGAGGCGAAGGCGGCGGTAGGAGAAGGTTGTCGTCGTCGTCGTCGTCTAGCTGCGCCTGCGCCTGCCTCCTCCTCGCTCTCCTGGCACTGAACGTGGCCAAAGAGTAGCGTGCAAGCAAGGCGCAGAAGAGGAGGAGCATCCATGCTCGTGGAGACCTCACCTCATGCACCAACTGATGTACTAGGTTTGCCATGGCAATTAACTGGCCTCGTCAGTGTGTGTTGGAGCTCGGGAATAGTATAGCCGCCGTTTAACGTTTCGTCGATGCCTTTCCAAGGCTGAAGGCTCCAAACTCCTCCTAGTATTGTGGTTTCATGGTTGCTTGCCTTGTGCGCACACCTCCTAGTACATGTGTGACAGTGTAAGGGCACTATTCGGTGGACACAGGATAGACTGTCCATCTCGTGAGACGCCTCGCCGATGTTAACACGTGACCAACAGCTAATCGAATTATATGTCCAGCGCAAGGAGCAGCTGCCTGCACCCGCCTTCCTCAGTGCGTCAAGAGACCAAGACGTGTAGGTACCACGCCTCACCTTCTATAAGGCCTGATTTTTTGAGACACCACTGAAAACCCTAAAACGGACATGCTAGCGTCCCGACATCCGATCTGAGCGCTAGCGTCCGGATGGTACCCATATAGGAAGCGAGTGAGCGTCTAATGTGTCGAGCTCGTGAGCGAGCGCACTGGCAATGGGCCCACGCCGCTCTGGACATCACGTGCGCCGCTCCGAACGTCGTCTATGCCATCAGCCGCTTCCCACACGCATCCCACGTGCAACACACAATCTACTTTTGAAACACTCAGATGCAAAAAGTTACAACATACAAAGGAAGACAGATGAAATAATTGAAACAAACGTCTGAAACACTTGAGAAAACGCCTGAAAAAATTTAAAAACCATTACAAACATATGCAACATCCAGATGGAACACTTACAAACTTACATACGAAACACCTAAAAACACTTGAAACAAATGTTTGCAACATGCATGTATATGCAACATCCAGATAAAATACTTGCAACATACGTCGAACAAATGAAACATTTAGAACATACGTTTAAAACATACGTGTATAGATATTACAACATATACAATATCCCGATATACTTTTGCAACATCGATATATAACACATGCAACATACCTCTAAAATATCTGAAACACTTGACAATACTCATGCAACATGCGTTTTTCACCCTTTTTCTGCCGTACAATGCAACACAGAGCGAGGGAGTGGGGGCGGCTGATTCCGGTAATCTAACAGCCGAGGATGGTGGCGCATCCTAGCAGCGGCCAGCTGTGCCTGCGCCTTGCCTAGGCCCGGCCAGTGATGACCCCTTTCCTAGGCGCTTGGCTTGGGTGCAGTGGAGGACGGAGCACGGTATGGCGCGGCAGTGGACGGAGGCGGGGATGGGGGTGGCGTGGGAAATGGCATCGGCGACGCGCCGGAGTGGGCCGCGGCATGGTAGAGTGGGGCGGGCGGCCACGTTGTGCAGCGCAGAGTAGGGAGAGGAGCACGGAGCAGCGCGCGGGATGGGAGCAGATGCGGCGCTACCACGCTAGGGAAGGCCACGGCGAGGAGCCTCGCGCTGGAGAAGGGAGCAGCGCTGTCTTTTTTCGGAAAAGTGGACTAATGAGCGGTGTTGCATAAGGCAGAGTGCGGGAGGCAAAGTGCGGTCCGGCCTGTCCGGACACACTACAGGGAGAGCATTAACGTAAAATCTTTTACGTGGTTTCATGGGCTAATCCACTTGTGTTTCTATGTGACAATCGGTCACCGAAGCCATGGTCTCAGGATAGCGCGTAACTTTATTTCTCCGGTTCATTTGGCGGATCCACGAAAATTTTTAGGATGAGCTAAACAAGCGCGACAGCGACATAACTCCACTATGATCTACCATAAAAGATAAATATAATAGTTTGAAGTAGTCTTATATTAAAACATCGGTGAACAATGAAAATCACATTCGTCATGAAAAATAAAGGATATAGTTTATCCATACTAAAGGCCAAATTACAAAACTAATAGATGACACATGACGGTGACACCCATTATTCATCCGAAGAAGCAATCTACACAAATAGACATAATTATGGACCTCCAAATTATGAATTTAGAAGAGAATACAATGTACCACTAATTTTTAGGCAATAACATACGACATTTTTTCATCTCTTGAAACTGCTTTTTGAACTTTTCATTATCAATGTTTCTAAATATCTCCTTCTCAATATAGCATATCATCAAGTCATTAAGCCATACATCATCCATTTTACTATGCAAATATGTCCTTCACTATGTCCACCTTATCTTTATACTAGTCAACCATCTCTCTATGTACCCTTGTTGAGGGAAGTACACATCTTATCATCATGTCCACGGAAAGTATCCCCTTATGATATGAGAAATCTTGCAACATATAAAGAAGATATCAAACGAATCTTATATCGTTTTTCTTCCTCCTTGCTTACTTCAATTAATTGTCTTTCTCCTTGCTTATTCTAGGAGCACAGAGTGGAAGAATTGTGCGGGTACGCCCAGGCGACACCAATGAAGGACAATACGATAGAGGACGAGGCAAACCCCTCGATTTCAAGGGACAAGGGCCACCTAAATCAGGGAGAATATTCCCCCGAGTGATGGACATATCGTAGCTTATCGTAGAATCGAACACCAGTAAATTGGGATCATTCCATCTAGAGTTTTCAATTCGGTATTAGAAATTTTCCCAAAATTGACTAAATTCATCCAAAATTGCACCATTTTTCAGGGACTTAAACATGAAGTACGATTTGTCTGAAATATTTGGATCTAAACAAAATATTAGATTGTCACCAACTGACGTCTTCAACTGGCGGCGGGCATCGCCAGAGACCAGAAAGACAACCCTAGAAACTCAAGAATGCGATGCGAACACGGTGGAAATTTTGGTGCTACCAGGGGCGCAATGTTTTCAGTAGTTTATTTATGATATATAATTAAGAAAAGCATATGTACAAGATGGTGGCCATGAACACCACAACATCCGCGCGCACCACATCATGCACATGGTGCGTGCCATGGACTCTATCCACTACCACTACTACATAGTTCTTTTCTCAGGTGGAAAAAAAGGGATTTTCCCAGACGTCCATGTAGTATGTAGTAGTGTACATGCGAAAGATAGGGAAGCAAGGCCACCGCATGAACCAGGCATGCATCTGGCCGTACATGACGCACTCGATTTTGGCTATGGAAAGTCTACTTCACGACTGCGTGACTCCAACACCCATGCCCTACGCGACGCCCGCGCCTGATCCGTGCTCCCTGGTGACCCCACATTCACGGTGAGCTCCTCCCTCCCTTCCCTCCAGCGGTGGTGGCGCCGGCAAGGCAGGTGAAAGTCCTATGTTTGGTGTTGGTAATTAATGACAATGCCTAAGTACTAATCATATGTCTAAGTTGTATGTAGCATATGAGGATTAGTACATTCCAAGGTTGGTGGCAAGATGGACATGATGATCATGATGGCCACACTTGGATTTGGACGCAACCCTACGTGATCAAGGCAAAGGTATATGCTTAAGGGTTGTGTTTTAGTAACCAACACACCTATTGGGTGGGTTACATTATAAGATAGATAGCCGTACTATAAAGAGGAGAATGACGCGGCTATTGAACTCCTAAGTGCCTCTAGGTGTGCATTTCATAATCATATGTATTTGGATAGAACTAATATCGTCTCAAAAAATGATTGTAAAAATGCTAACACACTCACACATGACGACATCACTTGGTTGTGTTAGCACATTTGCAAAGGCGGTGGAGTTTGAGCGGTAGAGAGGGTTTGGGGTCAGGCATTTTCGAGGAGTTGAAATGACTTTTTTCCACTACGCCGAAAGTCGAAAAAGAAACAGAGGCGAACGGATGTCACAGAGGTGACCGGACGCGGTCTCTGTTTGACCGGACGCGTCCGGTTAGTGTTCAGCGTCTGCGCGTGTTTTGGTTTTTTAATCAGACGCGGTGGCGCGTCCGGTCACAGTCGATCGGACGCGTCCGGTCATTTAGGGAGCTTACTGGACTCCAACCGGACGCTGGCACTGTGGCATCCGGTCAGTTCTGCAGCGCGTCCGGTCGCTGTTTCGTTGTGCGCTGCTCAGGCTTGACCAACGCGTCTGGTCCGTTACGGGACCAGCGCGTCCGGTCGTTGCGTGGAGCGCGTCCAGTCGGTGCTTCGTGAGCGTAGACACCGTGCGATCGGCGCGTCCGGTCAGTTTGACCAGCGCGTCCGGTCAGCGCGACTTCGGCTGTTTCAAGTTCCTAACGGCTATATTCGAAGGGGTATGTCTATAAATACTCGTTGGCCGGCTCAAAGCTCTCTCTCTCGTATTCTCTTGGACATTTGACATACTTGTGAGCACTTTGAGCTAAGCAACTCCCCTACCACTCATCTCTCTTGCTTCTTTGCATATTCAAAGTGAGATTGAGTGATCCAAGTGTATTTGCATTGTGAGATTGCATCTAGTTGGCACTTAGTGGTTGATTTGCTGCGGGATTCTTGTTTCTCTTGGTGGTTGCCGCCACATAAATGGCTTGGAGCAGCTTGGAGGCGTTGGCAAGAGTTGGTGATTGTTCTTGGCCACCTCCGGTGATTGTGAGGGGTTTGTGCCTACCTCGGCGAAGCGCCAAAGGCAACGTTAGTGAATTGCTCGTGTCATTGCAACCTTTTGTCATTTGGTAGGTTTTTATGGCGCCTTTTGAGAGGCTCGGTGTGAGACCGATTAGCCACCGAACCACGTGGTGAAGAGGGACACAACGGGGACTAGCGTGCCGACAAGCACGTGAACCTCAGGATAAATCTTCGTGTCATCACTTTCATATTGTGATTGATTGATCCCGGTGTTCGGTTATCTTGGTATTCATTGTTGATCATATTGGTTGGCTCAATACTTTGCCCCTTGGTGAAACTCTCCTAACTCAACTCTGCATTACTTTCTTAGTTATCTTTGCTAGCTAGTTAGCTTTACTTTAGTAGCTCGTTTGTGTAGCTTGCTAGTTGTAGTTACCTTCTCGGTTTGACTTGTGCGGTTGAGTGTAAATACTAGAATTGTGAATTGTTTAGGTGGCTTGCAAACACCCCATAGGCTAAGCAAAACTCGCATCTCGTTATTTGTTATATTGATAAACTTGTTTAGCTTGTCTTTGTAGAAAATTTTAAAAGGCTATTCACCCCCCTCTAGCCATCAAGACCTTTCAGTAGGCCTCTTGCTCTTGCTCCTCCTCCTCTTCCTAGATCTATGAGCATCGGAGATGAAGATGAGGGTGGCGGTGGCTAGGGTTCTAGCGAGAGAGGAGGTCGCTGAAGAGAGAATAAGCGAACTCTGGTGGGCTATAGAAGGGCCCGGCCGAGGAGAGGCAGGTTGGCCAGGCGGTGGGGACGAAGGCCAAGCAGTTCATGGCCCTGGCGGTGGCGGAGGCGGTCGGATTAGAGAGGGGTGGGGCGCCATGGCCGGAGCTTGGATCTCGGCGTCACCGGCGAGCATGGCAGTGGTGGAGCTCTGCCAAAACTAGGTAGGGGAAGAAGGCGATGCGCTAGGGTTCTCCGGAGCTGCTCCGGTGAACCCTAGTGCGCCGCGACGGGACGGGGCAGGTAGTGGGGGCGAGTATGACAAGGAGGGAGCGGTCAAGGACGAAGACGAGGGAGGGGGAGGAGGACGAGGAGGAGCACTAGGAGGGAGAAAGAGGCGGTGGAAGAGGCAGAGGCGAGGTACACGATGGGTTTCGCGTGCTAACGTTCTCCTTTTGGCTAAGATCGATTGAGCTCAACAAAACAGATTATGTGACTCGCCCCTCTCTTGCAACTCGCCCTAAGCACCGCCGCTGCCTCCGCCTTCCACCATCACTAGTCCCCCTTCCTTCTCCTCTGATATCTCGCCGAAGGCCGTAGGGTGCTAGGATTCATCGTTTTTAATAAGTTTTCTAGTAGATCGAGACCTTATGGTTATGGTCTCTCCATGCCAAATTTCTTGGTATGGGAATTTATCTCCTCCTCTTCGGTGACGGCGAGGGGGTAGGGAGGAATCACTTTTTCTCCATGGCGGCTGTGTTGAAGATGGGGGCAACAACTATGGCGTCAGCAACTTCGTCGGCACAACGACATGGAGACTTTTGTTTCCAGACAGCGACATCAAGACGGGTATCGCTACCATAGAATAATTTTCTCCGATCTCTTCTCCGTTTTGTTGTGGTTAGATCTGGCCATAATGAAGGACTAAGGAGAATAAATTTTAGGTCACTCTTCCTCATTCTTTAGTGATAGAAAGAATAAGAAGGAAGACACAAGAAAAAAGTTTCTCAATTCGCCTACAGAAATATTGGCTGTCGTTCGTTGGGCATCTGTTTTCAGGCCTTTCGCTGAATGTTTGTCTGTACGGTCATCCATACGAAGCGTCATAAAGGTTTGGTTTTGAGATTTGGAGCTTTTCACAGTTTGGGTATAATTTAGATGAAAATCAGTGTCTAGATATGTATAATATATTCCAGAGTGCTTGTAATATGTTGATGTATCAGCTATTATCTAATATAGTTCGTCTTTCGTCTATAAAAGAACAAAACAGATTATGCTATAGTAGGCTTTACATATATATATATATATATATATATATATATATATATATATATATATATATATATATATATATATATATATATATATATATATATATATATATATATATATATATATATATATATATATATATATATATATATATATATATAAAGCGACCCCTCATCTGATTTTAGGAGGACACCACGACCGGCAGGGTTTCACGAGAAATAAAGAAACCTCCGATGCCAATTGAGGAGCTATCGGTCTCTCCGTGCAAAAACAAAAAAAAAACCACAAAAAAAAGGAAATCTCAGATACCAATTAATTTGACAGCATGTTCGCTCGAGCTTTCAGCCGCTTATTTTCAGCCAGCTAGTAATATTTTTTTCTCACATAAATCAGCTAATAGTATTTTTAGTCGCTTATTTTCAGCCAAAAAGAACGAAAAGTCTTTGAGATGTAGCATATCCGGAACAGAGCTGCCAATCTCGTCATCACGCAAAAACATACGAGTTTCGTCATCTCTGTACGGTCACCATCTCGCTGTGGCGACGGAACCATAGCCCTTCCGTATACTCCTTTTCTCGCCACGATTTACATGCCGATGATTTTAACTTAATTTATAAAAAATATGTGTAACAATTTTATCCCCAAATAAATTTATTAAAATACTAGATTCAAATACCAATCCAATGATATTAGTTATGTTTTATAAATATTAAATATATTTAATCAAAGTTGTTTCTCGACAAACGAAAACGACCAATTTTTTTTTGCTTTTTGACCTTTTTTCGAAAGATTTTCACAAATATGCTCCTGGTGGTATCCTTTCAAAAAAATAGACCTTGACCTCGGCGCCGTGACAATTGGTGCCGAGCTTACACGTCTCGGCGCCAATCGCCGAGGTCCAGAGTTATTTTCTGGGTGTCGCTGACGTGGCTACCTACGTGGCGCAGATGTGTCATGAGCTCGGTGCCATAGATCTTAGCGCCAAGCTCGGTGCCGAGCTATGAAAATTAACAAATTTGATTTTTTTTCATGACTTGGATATTGAGAAATATGGCTAACTCTAGAGTTTTTACAATGACTTGCTTTTTGATCATTTAAAATAATCTAGAAATACTTAAGATAAAAAATTTGCGAGAAGCACGTCCGGACGGCACGGTGCAGGTCTCAGCTCCTGCAACACGGCCGGGCGATGCAGGGCTCCATCTATTGGATTGCTAACCGGAGTAGTAGCACGTACTACGTGCATGCAACGAACCGTATGTGTATGTGCAGGCATGCAAGCACGGACACAACACACCTCACTTATAAGCACGTCATGACCTGTAAGCACGTGGAAATATGGCCAAGTCTAGAATTTATGACCGTGAGTAAGTCTAGTTTTTTACCGGCCCTATTCACTTATGCTGAAATTTGGCTTATGTTGATTTGTTGTGAGAGAAAAATATTATTTATTCGCTGAAAAGTACTGCTGAAGTAGTTCAAGCGAACTGTGGCTAAGTCCAAACTTGATGAGACTTGTTTTGTTATCATCTCCTCAAAGAGTATTCAAACTCGTAGTAAGGTATCAAATTGAGTTGCTATATAAATTTGGAATATGAAATATCGCAAACTTTTACATGTCAATTCACTGCTGGCGGGATTAGAAAGATTTGGAGGGGCCAAAACAACATTGTATTCAAACTTGTCACTATTTGGTCATGTTAAAGACTAATTTAGGTTTAGGTCCAAAAGCAAAGTTTGTTGTACTCAACTCAAACTACAACTTCTATGAAAGGTCAAACTTCATATCTAGAAAAGAAACTATAGTTTTACCCAGGTCAAAACAGCATCATAAAAAGGAGTTAACTATTGATCCAACACTTAGAAGCATTTTTAGGCTAGTTCACGAACATAAACCTTGATTATTTTTTGTCGTAAGTATTTCTAGATTGTTTTAAGTGATCAAACAGTAAGTTACTGTAAAAACTTTAGAGTTAGCCACATTTCTCAATATCCAAGTCATGAAAAAAAATCAAATTTGTCAATTTTCATAGCTCGGCGTCGTAGCAATTGGCGCCGAGCTCATGCCACATCCGCGCCACGCAAGCAGCCACGTCAGCGACACCTAGAAAATGATTATGGACCTCGACGCCAAAGCAATTGGCACTGAGACGTACAACCTCAGCGCCTATTGTCATGGTGCCAAGGCCAGGGTCTATTTTTTGAAAGGATACCACCAAGGTTGTATTTGTGAATATCTTTCAAAAAAGGGCTAAAACAAAAAAAGTCGGTGAAAACGACGGACACTTAGGGACGGAGGGAATATGCACCAATAATGATACGCTCAGGTCGTCCGGAAGAACGAACACGGCGTTCCTCGGGTCTACGCGCTACGGCCCAACAGCGTCAACTCTCTATGGCTCCTGTATCTCTCTTAAAAATATTTTTCCACTCTCCACCAAGGGCCATCCTCTTCACTCCACTCCACTCGTTCACAGCTGCTCTATCTCTCTCAAAAATATCTCCTCCACTCCCCACCGAGGGTCATCCTCTTAACACGCTTCATGACTAGTAGCACACTGCTTAACATCCCTGCCAACGCGTGAACTCCACACTGCCACGGGTGGGCCTCACACCTTCCTCCCAATCACGTGGCGTCATGGTACAGCTGTGGTTCTCGCACTCTGCACAGAGCGTGCTTGCCTTGCCCACGCGGGTTCACACTGTGCCAGCAGCAGGTGCTCACCCTTGCCCTGCTACTCGCCGAGGGTGCTCATGACCTCGCGCAGGTGGTGCTCGCTTGCGTAGGGCTCTCCACTTTGCTGGCGCATGGATAAGCTCAATGTGCCACCGCTGGTCTCTGTGCCGTTTCGAGCTCCACAACGACAAGATCCATTCGTCCAAGCAATAAGGTGATATTGCAATGAAAGCGCATGTTGGAAGCGTATATTTCAAGTGTTTCAGATATTTCAAAGATATGTTGCAAGTGTTTCAGATGTTTCAAAAGTAGATCGAGATGTTGCATATATTACAATGGTTGTACAAGTATGTTGCAAAGGTATGTTACCTATGTTTCATCTGTGTTTTCGGACGTACGTTGCAAGTGTTTTTATCTATATATTGTATATGTTTCTCACATATGTGTAAGTGTTTTATCTAGATGTTGCATATGTTTCACAAATATGTTGCAAGTATTTCATCTAGATGTTGCATATGTTTTCCAATGACAACACACATGTTTTCTTGGTGTTTCAGATGTATATTGCAAGTGTTTCAACTGTTTCGAACGTATGTTGCAAGTGCTTCATCTAAATATTATAAAAGTAGATCTGATGTTGCACATGTTACAGTGATACCCATCTGTCGTAGCCCCTGTTCGTTTGGCTACATGGCTAAAAGTAATGTTCGCTGATTTGTTACGAGAGAAAACATTATTCGTTGACTGAAAAAGTACGACTTATAAGACAAACAAATAAGACCATAGTCGTCTACTGCAACTGGTAGGACCACCTATATACGTGTGGGTGTGGAGGGGGGCACGAGCCATAGACATGGGAAGCGGCGCGGGCGCAGATCCAGACGTGACCCCTCCATGTGCACGCAGCAGCATGCCTGCGGACAGGCATACTCACGCCTTGTTTAGATGCACATGAAAGTTAGAATTTTTTCACTCTCTCCATCACATCAATCTTTGGACCCATGCATGAAGTAGTAAATATAGGTAAAAATAATAACTAATTACACAGTTTAGTTGGAAATCATGAGATGAATCTTTTGAGCCTAGTTGGTCCACGATTGGACAATATTTATCAAATAAGACGAAAATGGTACTATTCATCGGTTTGAAATTTTTTCAGCATCTAAACGAGGCCTCAGGAGCGAACATGCGGACGCTAACCGCCGTCCGGACGTCTGGCTCCTGTCCACTGGTCGGATCGGCGGATTGGCGCGGATGGAGTACCTGCTTCGTGGGTCGTGGGCTCGTGGCGGACTGGCGGGAGCTTGTGAATCCAATGTAACTAGAAAACCAGGCGCGACTTTGCCGCGCCGGTCTTTTAGCACCTGGCCAGTATGACTTGTAGTTGTTAAGGTTAATTTCATACCGCCCAGTATGACTCGTAGTTGTTACGGTTAATTTCACGTAGAAAATGGTTCGCCGATGGACTTGCGTATCTTGAGCTAGTTACATTATAAGTTGTAGAAAAAGAGTGTAACTAATATATGGATCTTTGTATATTTGCAAAAGGATCCACTTATAAGAGCAACTCCAACGGTTTTGCATTTTTTGTTTGACAAAAGATGGAGTTTGCCAACTCTCAAATCAATATGGGGAGGAGAAAAAAAGGTTATCTCCAACGGTTTGACAAAATTGACTTGCCAAAATCTAAAAAAGGAAACCTGGCGGCGCGGGAGGGAAGAGCGCACGTGGGAGTAGTGTGTGAGATGGAATGCCAAGACGATCGCGAGCTTGCATATATGCCAATCCATTCCAGGATTTTTCCAGGTTAACAAAAATGCAAAGCTCATTTGCCAAACCGTTGGATAGGAGTTTTGTAGACTTTTTTGCAAAAATAGGAATGCAAAGCTCATTTGCAAAACCGTTGGAGTTGCTCTAACATTACTGAATGTAACAAAAGAGCAAGGACTTTGTGTCATCTTGGTTCAAAATGGTAAGTGAAAAGGCAGATTCTTCTTATACAATCCCTGAAATATAAGGATAGTAGGAAAATATGTTTTTCTCGTTTGTTTAATATATGTTTCCTGTGTATAAATTGTGCATATGAAAACCTTATATTTACCTCAATGACCACTTTTGCTTCTTTGATTTGCCACGTTGGTAAGGTTCTTATCAACAAATATTTGCTTACATAATATGAAGAAGTTTGTTTTTGTAAGAGCAGGGAAATTATAGAGGACAAAACTTGTACTTAAAATACAAGTTAGTGCAATTAATTTGCTCGTGCTTATTAAAATTGATATAGTTTTTCTAGTCTCATAACAGGAGATGCGAAAGTGAAATGATTTTATGATGGTAGCATTGTTTATCATTGAAGATGATATATCTGAGAACTGTGAGGCTCGAAACTTCGCTTTATTTCTTCTTGATCCATTGTAATGCAGAAAGTGAGAACGGGCACTATATCCAAATCAATCAACAACTAACGCCGTGTTCGTTTGAGCTTATCAGCCAAATCAGCTAACCATTCAACAATGTTTTTCTCTCACAACAAATCAGCGAATAGTACATTCAGCCATAGCTTATCAGCCAAGCGACAAATATACTCTCCATCTAGCATGTCTTCTTTCATATCTGGTTTACCTAAACTTAACTAAATAAGGACCGTAGTAGATAATTGGTAAGCATCACTTGGAGCAGGCAAAATAGATATCAGTTCAGACAGGGTGGACCAATTGGACAGCTAAGCATGGATCAATTGGACAGCTGAAAAGAGGTGCACATCATTAGAAAATAATCCAAGAGGTGAACTGCGACTACAACTGGTTGAAAAGGCATAAAATTGTTATCCATGAAATTAAAAGATACTATATTATTATTGAGGCGGTAGATATATTGGGCACACAATATCGCTAAAATAATAATATATCTATTCATCTATTGAATACTTCATGTGGCTAGAAACCTTGTGGAAAAGCTATCATGATACAACTGCATCAAATGCATAAGGAAAAAAAGGGGTTCATGGAGAAGAGGATAATAAAGTAGAATATTTGTTAGGCCGCAAACCTGCATCTGTGGTATAACTGATTAATCATGGTTACTTGGAAGGAAGGACCAATAGTGTCAGCACTCTTGTTTGTTGAAATACAGACAACAAATGTAAACTTATATGACTATCTTTTTTAAAATTGTGTCCAATTGTAGCTACTTGTATGGATTTCAGAAGTTTTTTTATTTGAAAGAGGAATCAAAACTGAGAGGAACAGGGATACAGAAACTAAAGTGGCTACTGGAAGGAGGTACCAATCTATTTGTTTAACACAATCTTACAATAGCAAACACAGGGATATATTAGATTGGTAAGAAGTCTCAATTCGAAATTCTCTATCTAGAAAAATGGCTCTCAATTTGAAATGTTGTATCTAGATTTTCTGCTAATCTAATTCGAACGCAGATGTTGAGGCCAGCATCGAAGAGAAGCAGCTTCTAAAATCAAAGTCAAGGATGCAAAGAAGAGTGAAGATAAACAACGCGCACCTTATGGTTTGCAGCTTGCTGGCTCCACGCGGATAACTACAAAGCCGGCCGACTAACCATGGAGGGAGTAGAAGTGTCGGAACAACAAGGCCCCTTTTGGGGCGAGATAAAGACAGACAGTGGATCGGGTAGCAATAGATTAATATATGTGCTGCATTTAAATAGAAAAAATTGAGTAGTGGAACTGTGCACATATTTGGTAATAGATGAAGCTGTATTCTGAGGAAAGAACAGACCATACTTCTCCATTTGCTTTTGTGTTATTTTATTTCAAACTTAATTTGTCACAAAAAGTAGAAAAATAGTTGTGCAAAATGATTAAGTCGCTGATTAAATTTTGTATTTGTAATGTTGAAAGTTTGAGAAGATGTATGACTAATATGAAATCTGAATATTCTTGAACAGAAACATCTCTGTGCAGGAATGTCCATAATCATAGATCCTCGTACTTATTTATAGAAACTGGCTTCAGAAACTATTGAATTGAACTTAGGAATAATGAGATTTATCTATCTATATCATGATTTATGAGATATATATTTTATATAAATTCCGCTCAGAACCATGGCATTAAAAAAGTCCCATTCTCTAAGCAGAGGAGGAGAATGTACCTGGGGCAAGCTATAAGTCGATCTAATTCAAATTGCAATAAGGATAACTTGCATATAAATAATTTCTTCCAGATTTTGAATCATAGTTAGCACTGAGAAATAGGGGAATTGGTTGTGATAATATATCCAAATAAACCTAACACACATTGAGAATTATAAGGAAGTGTATACTCACTGGAATGAATCATTATCTGCAGCTAATCAAATTAATCAAGAGACTACCAAAGCTTGTGTCTCTTGTCAAAAGGTGAAAGCAAAATCGTGAAATAAGATCATTTGCCAAACTCACTGGGAGAATATCAGTGCAAGTATGGCTGTACGGGAGGGCAAAGATCAAACTGGAACCACTTGATATGATGATTACCTCACCTGCTCGATTGATGCCGACATCCTGTTCTTCATAGCCACACTACAAGCACGGAGATTTGCCAGTTCTAAAAAAGGATGCAGGTACCAGAGCAAGATATCTAGAAACCTCCCCTCCTCTAAACTCCCATTTTCACTTTGCAATTGGTGCTAAACAAGCCAAGCCGAGCATCGACTTTGAAATATCATAGCCAATCCAGTGGTGGCCATGCTGCGTCAAATGTCTCACCACTAAGCCCAGAACCACATCCTGGTAATCACAGCACACAAAGTCATCGTAGGTAAACATATCTATAAACATAGATATCTTTCGGTTGCTAGAACTGATTGTAATTAAGAGGTCTCACAGCATGTATTTTTACCCCCATCAAAGCAGAATACTTTCTGTTGTTCTAGCCAACGCGATATGCCATGATTCATGAAGGAGAGCTGCAGAAGAGAGTAAGCTGACCTATGTCGAGAAGCAGCTTGGGGACGCCATCGTTGAGAAGAGCGAGCAGCTGCAGCGCCCTCTCAAAAATCCTAGACTGAAAGAAGGCATGTGACTTCGCGTCAGCGCCGAAAAATCGGCAAAGCTCAAATCAAATGGGGGGAGGCGCTTCACTTGCTCACTTGGATTTTGATGATACGGGAGGAGGTGGTGTACTTCAGGGCCTCCTACTCGTTGCAGGACACATCCGGCGCCGCCTGGAACTCCGACAGAGGGATTCTCACTGCCCTCCGAGTGTGCGGCGGCATACCGGATGGGAGGGGGAGCCGGGGCTGGAGAGCTCGAGACCCATGCCCGCGCCGGGGTGGCCGTACCCGCTGTGCCTGCGTTCGTCGCCTGCTCTGAGGTCGCCGGAGCCGTCACGCCCGCACCGCCGGCAGCGTCAGGGTCGCAGGGGCAGGTAGGGCCCCCGCCGGCGCCGGGATGGCCGGGGCCGCCGTGCCCGCGCCCCGCCTGCGCCGGTGTCGCCGGGGCCGCTGGGTCCCCCACCCGCGCCGGGATGGCCGAGAAGGCGGCGCGACAAGCAGAGGGTCGAGTCGAGGGATGGGGCGACGGAGCAGGCGTAGAAGCAGCGCAGCGGCCCGCGAAGGTTCGTGAGATGTCGGGTAGATGACAAAGCGGATCTCAGACCCGAACCGATCCACATCGGACGGACCAGATCGTGAGCTGGCCTTATCCAACGGTTAGCGGGCTAACGGGCGACGTGGCCCTATCCACTGCCCGTGGTTTCTCTTGCAGATTCGTTATTAGAAGATTTGGCAATTCCTGATTTCCTGACATACATGCCGTGTGTCGTGAGAGAGTGAAGAGCAGTTGTAAATGGAGCGAGTCCAATTCGTTCTTATTACGGGCTAGCAGAAAATGATGGGCCTTCACAAGAGGGCCCAAACTACCATTTGACTGGGCCGAGCCCGAGCGGAAAAGGGCAACTCGAACGTTGTTCTTTCCAGAATTCCAGCGTGGAGCTGGACTGCTGGAGCGGAGTGCGGGCAAAAGACGAAGGACACGCCGACCAGCAGCTTCTTTTCCGCCGCCTCCCCTCCCACACTTTTCCCTCTGCTGTGCTGGGTGCTCGCTCCGCTTTGCCCTGCTTGCCGCTCTCCGCCTCTCCCCGATCTCCACTCGGCTCGTGTCGGGTTGGCTTCCGCTTCCAACTGATTCGACTTGCGCTCGCTGGATTCGAGCGCTCGACATCCGCTGAGCCTTGGCCGCCAGCCTGCGATTCGAATCCTGAGGACGAGATCGACGGAGCCGCCGGGACCGACCGAGTTCCGGCCGCCAATGCCACCGCTGCTCTTGCTGCTCCTGTTGGCTGCGGCGCTGGCGCCGGCGCCGGCGCGGGCGGGGGACCCGTACGCCTACTACGACTGGGAGGTCTCCTACGTCTCCGCGCAGCCCCTCGGCGTCAAGCAGAAGGTGCCGCCCGCCCAGTCCCTCCCCTCTTCCCCCTTTGCATTCCTGCAACAGCGGCATCGACACTGACATCGGCGGTGGCACCAGGTGATTGGCATCAACGGCCAGTTCCCGGGCCCTCCCCTGAACGTGACCACCAACTGGAATGTGGTGGTGAACGTCCGCAACGCGCTGGACGAGCCGCTGCTGCTCACCTGGAACGGCGTGCAGCAGCGCAAGACGGCGTGGCAGGACGGCGTGCTCGGCACCAACTGTGCCATCCCCGCCGGCTGGAACTGGACCTACACGTTCCAGGTCAAGGACCAGGTCGGCAGCTTCTTCTACTTTCCCTCCACGCCGCTGCACCGCGCCGCCGGCGGCTACGGCGCCATCACCATCAACAACCGCGACGTCATACCCATCCCCTTCGGCTTTCCCGACGGGGACATCACGCTCTTCATTGGTGACTGGTATAACCATGGGCACAGTGAGCTCAGGAGAGCGCTCGACGGCGGCACCCTGCTGGGCGCCCCTGACGGTGTGCTCATCAATGGATTGGGACCCTATCAGTACAACGAATCCGTGGTTCCATCAGGGATTGTCTATGAGAGAATCAATGTCGAGCCAGGTTTGCATTGCAATTTGAATTTCCATTTACTAGAGTACTACTCCATGAAGAGGGGATGAAATCAATAGTATCATCCTGATTGTCATTTCAGGGAAAACTTACAGGTTTCGGGTACACAATGTTGGGGTCTCAACAAGCCTCAATTTCAGGATCCAGAACCACAACCTGCTCCTTGTTGAGACCGAGGGCTCCTACACCTCGCAGCAGAACTACACCAACTTGGACATCCATGTTGGCCAGTCCTACTCCTTCTTGGTCACCATGGACCAGAATGCCAGCACTGATTACTATGTTGTTGCAAGTGCACGCTTCGTTGATTCAGCTGTTGTGGATAAGTTGACCGGCGTCGCTATTCTCCATTACTCTAACTCCCAGGGTCCAGCTTCTGGCCCTCTTCCAGATCCCCCGAACGATCAGTATGACACGGCATTCTCTATAAACCAAGCAAGATCCATCAGGTATTCCTGTTGATTTTGCATTGTTCCTATCCCTTGCATTGTAGATGGCGTTGCTCACATGTAATGCATCCTTCAACGATTGTACTGTTTCAGATGGAATGTTACAGCTAGCGGTGCCCGCCCCAATCCACAGGGCTCATTCCATTATGGTGACATTACTGTGACAGATGTGTACCTGTTGCAGAGTAGAGCACCTGAGCTCATAGATGGAAAACTGCGCTCTACTCTCAATGAGATTTCTTACATTGCGCCCTCAACTCCTTTGGTACTTGCACAAATATTTAATGTCCCTGGGGTCTTCAAATTGGATTTTCCTAATCATCCAATGAACCGACTACCAAAAGTTGACACCTCTATTATAAATGGCACCTATAAGGGCTTCATGGAGATTATATTCCAAAATAATGCCACAAATGTGCAGAGCTACCACTTGGATGGCTATGCATTCTTTGTTGTTGGGTAATGCAGAAGCCGCACTCCTCTTCTTTATCCATATCTGCTTGGATTCTCAATCTGATGGTTATTTTCTTTCAGGATGGACTATGGTTTATGGACAGAAAATAGTCGCGGCACCTATAACAAATGGGATGGTGTTGCACGCTCTACAATCCAGGTGCTGAAATTCACTGTCTCATAGTCTTTATAGACATCCAAGTTAGCCATTTCATTAGTTGCAGTATAATCTGTAAACATGCTTAAATATTAAGCGCATATGCCACAACTTAAAACAGCCCATCTTTTAGTTGTTATTCAAATATTAGTTGGAATGGCAAGTAGTAGCTACACACGCAATACTATTAACTAAATTATTTGCATATGTCTGACACAAATATATTATCCTGTAGTGGTTAAAATAAATTATTTGGTGTCTTTAGTTTAATGCTATTTCAAATTTTCAATAAGGATAAGTCTATGAGATGAACTTAGATAGTTAATCAGTTCGTTTGCTCTAGCAATTTCCGTTCTCGAACACACAAGATAGTTGTTTGTCTTTGTATTGAAGAAGAGAAGGGTAGAACCCTGAGTACACACACATACACGGCCTTAGGTCTTAGAGTACAAACACACCCATAACTAGTACAGAAAGGGACCAAACGTGACCTAAACAGACTTAATTTTTGCTTCGGGGATGAATCAATGTTCATTGTTCTGTAATCCATAATAAACAGTTAAACACTGTAAATATTGATCTGTACTATCCACTTTGCGATGCATCATTGGGTTACTGTACAATCCTTAGCTTGGCATACCTTTGATTGGGACTGTGTCTACTTGATTGCAGGTATTCCCTGGAGCTTGGACAGCTATTCTTGTGTTTCTGGACAATGCAGGAATATGGAACTTGCGTGTTCAGAACCTTGACACCTGGTACCTGGGTCAAGAAGTGTACATAAATGTGGTTAACCCAGAGGACAGCAGCAGCACTCTTCCGGATAACGCAATTTTCTGTGGTGCACTCTCAAGCCTACAGAAGTGAGTTTCCTGTAACTTTATTCATGTTATAAAGTTTGCACCACAAGCACAAGTTTACTTATTTCTACCTGTCCTTACATATAACATGGCCTTGATTTTTTTCTTTCTCTGCAGAGAACAATCACATAGATTCCAATACTCAGAAGCTGCCCCAGTTCCACAGTGGGGGGAAACGGTTTCTCTCCTGGTTTTGTTGGCATGCTTTGCCCTTTGGTTGCTATGATTCAACCCCCACCTAGTTATCCATTGAGGTCAGCAGGGGGACGCTGCTACAGTGGACATGAAAGGCAGTATGGATGATATTAGATTATTTTTTGAGAACTCTGATTCTTGATTTGGTTACGCTCATGTGGTTTGATGCAACTCCCAAAAGTGGGAGATTTGCAGAGGTGGAGTAAGATTTTTTTCCCTCCAGAAGTATAGGTAAATAATGTGCTTGGTGTTGCCGGGTGAGTTGATTGTTTTCATGTTTTGTATGTAATTTGACTGGTTAATTAAGACCACTATGTTGTACTTATTGCCAAGGTTGAAGGTTGTTACGATTCCGATCTGGATCCTAGAAGCTTAGGATACTATAATACCAAATCGAGACAATAATGATCTTATCATGTATTTTAAATTTAATATCATATTATCCCTATCCTGATACTATAATGGAGTTCTATATGATTCCATGATATTGGTTGGCTACCATAATACTAGTTCTATAGTTGATTACAGACAATCCATGATATTGGTATATAATTGAGTAGAATCTTGATCCTACATAATATAATCCTAGGATCCTACATAATATATATAATTAATATAAATGGCTTTTCAAATGGTTCTGATGTGACAATATTATTTAAAGTTAATAAGTCCACTTAAGTTTAAAAAAGCTAATTAAATTAATAATAGCATCTCCAAGAGTTTGTCAAAATTCACTTGGTAAATATCGTGATTTGGTAACTTACTAAAATATATGACAAATGAAAAAAATAGACTCTCTCCAAGAGTTTGCCATTTGGAGCTAGTAAAATAAGAAGAGGCCCGCTAAGCGAACGAAGAGCCCCGCTTAAATATGCACGCGAAGCTGGATGCGCGAGCGATGCGCGCTTGCGCTCAGCGCGCAAATATGCGTGTGAAGGGGGAGATTTGCCAAGTTGCTAAAATTTGCCAAGTTGGATGCCAAACTGTTGGAACACAATTTTTTTTTTCTGTTTTGCCAAAAATAGATAGATGCCAAGTTGATTTGGCAAACTCTTGGCTCAACATATTATAAATCTTATATAAAATTATATATTTTGTAGAATCCAACGGCCGGTTATTCTACCTATTTAATATTGCTTATTAGGTATTGTAGTAACTAAGGTGTACTCCGGATAGTGGAACGCCAGCACAATAATATTGCTTACTAGTGACTGTCGTTGTCAATCTGCCTGCTGCGATAGAGGTTTGTTTATAGTAAAATCCCCAGTCAAATTTAATTATTTGACAGCACGTGGACGTGGTTGGTGGTCAAAATATCAAAGGGGCTGTTTAGTTCGCAAAATTTTAGGTGAAACGCTACTGTAGCAGTTTCGTTGTTATTTGGCAAATATTGTCCAATCATAGTCTAATTAGACTTAAAAGATTTGTCTCGTCCATTTCGTCTAAACTGTGTAATTAGTTTTATTTTTTATCTATATTTAATGCTTCATGCATGCGTTTAAAGATTCGATGTGACAGGGAATCTAGAAATTTTGGCAAAATTTTTGGCATATAACGGTGCCAAAGTTGAATCCTCAAGGCCGGGGTAGGGTAGCTGCTGATGTTCGTTCCGTTCGTTCTTTTCTTTTACTCCGTCGTGACTTTGAATTTGAACTTGAATGCTCCAGCTAACTAGTAGTACAACAGAACCATTATTCGTTGGTATAGTTCACCATTGTAGCTGAATTGGCCCTGTTTAGTTCCTAATAAATTTTGCAAATTTTTTTAATCTTTGATATATGCATGAAGCATTAAATATAGATAAAAAATAAAACTAATTATACAGTTTAGACGAAATGAACGAGACAAATCTTTTAAGCCTAATTAGATCATGATTGGATACTAATTGTCAAATAACAACGAAATTTGCTACAGTATCATTTTACAAAAAAAAATTGCAACTAAACAGGCCCCATGAATTCCTTTGAAATTTCTCGCTGAATTGCATATTGCTATGAGGGTCTGCCAGAGCTACTCTGCTCAATCATTCACCTACAGGAATGGCAATGCTTAAGAGTTAAGTCTTGACCCGAATGGATTGTCTGTAATCAACTAACAATAATCATATAATTAAGGGGGTGGTTGGTTCGCCTCGTTTTTTTTAACACCTATCACATCGAATGTTTGGACACATATATAAAGTATTAAACATAGACTAATTATGAAACTAATTGCACAGTTTGAAATTAATTTACGAGACGAATCTATTAAATCTAATTAATCTATTATTAGTGTCCGAACATCCTATAGTCAACCCATAGTTAACATCTGTTAAAGTTTAACCGGACGAACCAAATAGACCCTAAAAGGAAGCTAAGATGCTGAAGCCTTCCTCAGACAGCCAAGAAAATCAGCTGCTGACTGACTGGCAGTGACATCAAGGGAAGATCGGAAGATGGATCCAACACACATGTTTACTTTGCTCTGCCTCTCTCTTTTCGGCACATGATTTTCGCTAGAGATGATAAAGAAGGTTGTTTTTCAACTAAAAAAAAATAGTGAAGTGGGAGCTTAGACTGGTTGGTGTGGACGTGTGGCTTTTGATCTGAATGGAGAGTATGCATATAATACTACTTACACAGCTCCTCTTAATTGAGCTGAGTAAGCAAGCAAGCAAAGCTTCCTAATTAAACCCTGAAGAGAGCCCAACGAAGCTACTGGATCCTTCTCTCTTCTCTGCATCGCAGCTTCGGCAGCTGGTGGCCTGGTCTACCACTAGTCCACTACCAGGGAGGGATCGATCACCCACAGGCCACAGCCATGGCGGCCTGCGCGGCGGCGCGCATGTTCGCGTACAACGCCACCCTCTGCGCCTGCAATCCGGGGTACTACTACTACCTCAGCGGCAACGGCACCGCCAGCTGCGCCCCGATGCCGGGCGGCGGGTGGGGAGACTGGCAGGTGGGCTCCGTGGGCGCGCCGCGGAACCACAGCCTCTATTTCCTGGAGCCGGTGCTCTCGATCGACGCCATCCGCCGCCTCACCCAGTCCCAGGCCGTGTTCCTCGAGGTGACCCTCGCGTCGCTCCTCTGCTGGCTCGCCTTCTGCGCGGCGGCCAGGTTCGGCGGCCGGGATCCCCGCGGGGAGAAGAGGCTGTTCCGCGCCCGGTACTGGGTCAGCCGCCTCGACTGCCTCTTCGACAACAGCCACTGGACGGTCCGTTCCCTATTCCTCTTGTTTGCTGTGCTAATTTCATGCCGATTCTGTACAAATTTAACCAGAAACGAATCAATGCGCTTAGGAATTGCATTGTATTTCGAGTAAGTCTTGTAGTTTGGATTTTGCAAGGTTTATAGATCCACATGTCTACGCTAGGTGACTAGTTGCAACATTATTGGCATCAGAAGGTTACAATAAATTATGGATGAGCTTCTCTGTGTTGAGAGTTTTATGGAACCATTTTATACTATATAAAACCGGAGTTTACATGCCAGCAACCGAGGAACAAGTGATTTTAATCTGATCAACGTGGAACTGTTATCTTTGTTTCAGTGAACACTCTTTGGTTTCGTCAATGATTTATGGGAGCTACCGATCGCCTTAAGTTAACTGAAACTTCCAACTTGCATAGCTTCATTTCCATGATGCGGCTGTTGTCTTTGAATTTATTGAAAATTTTACTTGCTTGGTCAATTGGACATCTCGAATTTCCTACCTACTACACAAATGTATGACCCTGCTGTTCTGTTCCTTCTGACTGTATAGTTTATTACATGTAATTGCAATTTTCTCAGCTGAATCTGAACGCACAAACTCCCTTGTAATCCTGCCAGAGTAGATTATAAACACTCATCCTACAACAGGATCATACATTGTTGCTCCATTCATCGATGTTCATTCTCATGTTGGAAACTGTAAAAGTTTATCCTGAGTTGCATTGTTTTGGCTCCTGAAAATGTCCAGGGGGATCAGCAAGTACTAAGGAAAAGGAAAACCGAGTTGGGTGGCACATTTTCAGTCACTAGTTTGATCATCTTCACTGGATTATTGACTGTGTAAGTTCTGCTCATAGACAACAACAACAACAACAACAACATAGCCTTTTGTCCCAAGCAAGTTGGGGTAGGCTAGAGATGAAACCCAAAAGAGACGAGAAACAGGGAGACACATAAAGGGACATAAAGGGCACAAGACAAAAGATGTCACGGTTCAGGCACGTTGATTGCTAATCTCCAAGCGCTCCTGTCCATAGCTAAATCCTTGGGGATATTCCACTCCTTAAGATCTCTCTTAACGGACTCGTCCCAAGTTAATTTAGGTCGACCTCTACCGCTCTTTACATTATCGGCCCGCTTTAGAACTCCACTACGCACCGGCGCCTCAGGGGGCCTCCGTTGGACATGTCCAAACCATCTCAACCGATGTTGAATCAATTTCTCCTCAACCGAAGTTCTACTCATAGACCTTTTTACAAATTAATCAGCTCCTCTGCTTGATTTTATTAGTTACCATATCTAACTTATTCTCAGATTATTACAGGCTCTTGTATCAAGCCATCAAAAGGCGCAGCCTTGAGATGCATCGAGTCAAGCCAGCCAACGCTCCGGACCTGCTGTCTTTTGTGAACGATCTCGAGTTCCACATCACAACCGTCTCCAGCATGTCCTGCACTCAAGCAGTTGTTCCTTCGACAGTAGCAACGGGGACACCAGGGTTCATGGACTTCAGGGTGGTTCCCCTGCCAGCACTGTTCACCTACAGCTGCACAAACACGAGCCAGGGGCCATCCATTACGCTCAGGTGCAATGGATGCCGGATCCCTCCGAGAGACCACTATGTGTCCTGGCAATTTGTCGATGTGCCAGGGCAGCCAGCAAGCGCTGTTGGTTTCCAGTTCAACCTGACAGCAAGGCAACATGGCAACAACCAGCACATGAGCTTTGTGAGTGGTACGATGAACTCTGACGGTTATGCTGATGATGGCAAGTTGAAGACGTTTAGGGGAAGAGATTCCAATGTCCTGAAGATCCAGTTGTTCCCTCAGATATACAACAATCTTGGTAACCTGAGGCTCTTGCAGCCACTGGTTCAGGACTTCACTCAAGGATCTACGTTTTCTGATGTCAGCAGCTTGAATTCGTCCCTGCAGAACCCCAGGGATGGAGTGGTGAATACTACTCTTTACATTAGTTATCTCTCAGACTACATTGTGGAGATCAGCAATGAGAGTGTAGTTGGCCCAGGTGAGTCTCATGAAGCAATGTCCTTTATGCACAGATTTTACATTTGTAGCATCTAATGGTGACAATTATCTGCAGTTAGTGTACTCGCAAGTATTGGTGGCCTTTATGCCTTCAGTGTGGCAATTTGTCTCTGCCTCATGGCTCAAGTAAGTCTTGCCAAATTGGTTTTGTTGTCTGAAAACCTTGCCAACGTTTTTCATTTTGTGCCAATAAAACTAAATAGTCCAACTTTGATTTCTGCATCTTTGCATCCCTTTGCCCTTTTATTTGGTTCCTTCACGTCCACTGTCCATTTGTGTTATTCACGCTCATTCTGTGGCACTGAAACAAAGGAATAACCATGAGTTATCTGTTTATCATAGCAAGAAAATAAAATAAAAGTAATGCAATTGCTCGTGTTATTAACACATCGTTTTTCAGTGTGAAGCAAGGATAAAGAAGCTTCATGAAGAGGATACCAGAATGCTGAAAATTCTGAGCAAACGACGTGCTCAGCGAAATTGGGATAAGGTGAAGAATAGTTTGGTCCAAATTTGATCATTATATCATTCTGGTTGTCTCCGTGATCAATAAAGCGTATTGATTTTGCTGGTAACAGGTGCGGAAGTTTGTCATGTATACCTGGGGTCTAAGCAGCCTGGACCCATCTGATAGAACTGGTCAGCAGCCTGAAGGGTCAGTGATGGATTCTCTGCATAAGAGAAGAGAACCAATTAGACAAGGAATCTAAGATGCTAACGGACCTAATAGAGTTCCTGATGAAATGGTACAGCATTTGTTCTTTTTCAGTAGCTCTTGATGCCACACTCATATTTGTATTCAGTGCAGTAAAATATTTCTCTTCCACAAATGATTATTTTTTGTGATTTAGGAATATTCTTTTCTTCTTCCATTCAATATTTCTTATTCTGTTTGTACCTTAATTCTGATTTAGACTCAAGGACTGAATCTTGTGTAATCTTGCAGGGGGAAATTGACATAGAAAGAGCTGAGGGAATGCAGCATTCAAGCAGGTCAAGATAGCCTTGATGGATCAAGGCTTTAGATGCAAAGCTGACATAGCCACTTTGACTCATTCCCAACCCTTCCTGACATCCTGCATAGATGGATCTTTTGAAAATTTCCCCTTTGCATAGTCCTGTGCTCCCTGAAGATTTGTCAAGACAAGGAGCAAAAAGTGTACAGAGGCAGATTGTCCTTGTCGCTTGCACCTGAAGCTGTTCCTGGTATAACTCATTCACTGGTCACCACCCAGTTTTTATTTTCTAGCTAGCATTACACCAAGTCACTAGCACATTGTAAACGAACAGTATACACAACTAGCATCCTATTGTGTCATGAATTTGTGATTGATTACTCAGCTGGTGCTTGGTCAGAATGAATCCAATTGACAGATGATTAGAATTACTTCCCCAACTAGTTTGTTCGTATCTTGAAGCAAATATCAGTTTTAATAAACTGAAATTTGTCCCATCCATAGTATATTTTCACAGTCAATTTTCCATTTTCCCTCTGTGCATATATGCTTAAGAGCCCTGTCTAGTGAGTGCCATGTTTGACGATGATGGCTGATCTCTACAATTCGTTCGGTTCAGCGTTTCGTAGTTCCTGCAGAAACAGCTGTACAATAATAAATAAATTGCCTGAATTCCTATTGCATCTCAGATTGTCATGCTTGATTGTTTTTGCTAGAATGTCTGATTCATTACTTAGGGCTAACCCTAGAAGGGTAGCTACATATAGTTCCATACATGGGCCACATGGGCCTTAGCCACATGGGCCTAAACATACTCCAACACCCCCCCGCAGTCTGAACTACCGGCGCAGCGGAGTTAAGACTGAACAAGAAAGAAAACATGTGAGAGCACAACACACACGACCCCCCCGCAGCCACAACTAGCCACTGGAGACGTTGAGGCTGGAGCGAAACTCGGAGAAGGTCGAGGAAGGGAGGCCTTTGGTGAAGATATCCGCAAACTGGGAGGTGGTCGGGACGTGAAGCACTCGGACGTCGCCGATGGCCACCCGGTCGCGGACGAAGTGTAGATCGATCTCCACATGCTTGGTCCGCTGGTGCTGCACGGGGTTGGTGGAGAGGTAGACCGCACTGACGTTGTCGCAGTAGACGAGCGTGCTCCTGGCGAGGGGGCGGTGAAGCTCAGCCAGGAGCTGGCGGAGCCAGGCGGCCTCGGCCACGCCGTTGGCCACGGCACGGTACTCCGCCTCGGCACTGGAGCGGGAAACCACGGGCTGGCGCTTGGACGACCAAGAGACCAGGTTGCCGCCGAGGAAGACCGCGTAGCCGGAGGTGGACCTGCGGGTGTCCGGGCAGCCCGCCCAGTCAGCGTCGGTGTAGACAACCAGCTCGGCAGTGGAAGACCGGCCGAGGAGCAGCCCGTAGCCAAGGGTGCCACGGAGGTACCGGAGAAGCCGCTTCATAGCAGCCAGGTGAGGCTCCCGCGGAGCATGCATGTAGAGGCAGAGCTGCTGGACGGCATAAGTGATGTCCGGCCGTGTGAAGGTGAGGTACTGAAGTGCGCCAGCAAGACTCCGGTAGGCGGTGGAGTCTGCTGGTCCAAGCATCGGACCCCCAGCCTCGGACAGCTTGCCCTGGGTGTCCACCGGTGTAGAGCAGGACTGGCAGGCGGTCATCCCGGCTCGCTCCAGAATGTCACAAGTGAACTGCCGCTGGTGGAGGAACAAACCGGAAGGTCGGGGCTCAACAGTGACGCCGAGGAAGTGGTGGAGCACCCCAAGATCCTTCATAGCAAATTCCTTCTGGAGTGAGGCAATGATGCGGTGGAGCAGAGATTCGCTGGAGGCAGTGAGAACAATGTCATCCACATAGAGGAGCAGGTAAGCAGTCTCACCCCCATAGTGGTAGATGAACAGGGAGGTGTCAGACTTGGCCTCCGTGAACCCCAGAGTCTGCAGGAAGGTAGCAAAGCGAGAGTACCAAGCCCGGGGTGCCTGCTTGAGCCCGTAGAGAGATTTGTTGAGCCGGCAGACGAAGTCAGGACGAGAACCATCCACAAAACCGGCCGGCTGACTGCAGTAGACCGTCTCAGTCAGAGTGCCATGAAGAAAGGCATTCTTGACATCCAGCTGATGCACAGGCCAGGAGCGCTCGAGAGCCAGGGAGAGGACGGTGCGGACTGTAGCTGGCTTCACCACGGGACTGAACGTCTCAGCATAGTCAATGCCGGGCCGCTGAGTGAAGCCGCGGAGGACCCAGCGAGCCTTGTAGCGCTCCAAGGAACCATCAGCCCGCCTCTTGTGCGTCCAGATCCACTTGCCGGTGACAACGTTGGACCCCGGCGGACGAGGCACGAGGTCCCACGTTTGGTTGGCGAGGAGGGCCGCGTACTCCTCGTCCATCGCGCGGCGCCAGTGAGGATCTGCCAAGGCCGCGCGAACGGAAGAGGGTACTGGAGAGATCTCCGGCTCGCAGGCGGCGGCGGTGAGGGCCTGCGGGCGAGAGCGTGGGGATGCCGGCGGAGCACGCACTGGCGACGACGGCGCTGGGGACGGGAGCGGCGGAGCCGGCTCACGCCGGCGCTCGTAGACGATCCCGAAACGTCCGGGAGGAGGTGATGGCGGACGCGGCTCCCGCCGGCACTGGTAGACGAGACCGAAGCGCCCGGGAGGAGGTGGGGTCGGTGCGCGCGGTCCCGCGATCGGAACGGCAGCATCCGGCACAACGGGAGGCGGCGAAGCCACAGGGAGCGAGGGTGGAAGCTCCGGGGCTGCCTCGACCGTGTCAGGCACCGGAAGGTCCTGGGGCGACGCGGGACCACCAGGGGAGCGCGCCGGAGCAGTACCTGCAGGGTAGGGGGAGAAGGGTGGCGGAATCGCCGTGTCAGTGGGAAAGAAGGAAGCCTCCGCAGGGTCAGCGGGAGGTGTGGGTGGAGAGGTGGAGTAAGGGAACGCCGACTCATCAAACACGACATGGCGAGAGATGAGGACACGGCGAGAGGTAAGGTCAAAGCATCGGTAACCCTTGTGATCCGGAGAGTATCCGAGAAAGACACAGAGGGTCGACCGGGGAGCCAGCTTATGAGGAGCGGTGGCGGCGGTGTTAGGGTAACACGCACACCCGAAGACTCGAAGGTGGTCGTACCGAGGAGGGGTACCGAAAAGAGCGTGGTGAGGCGTGGGAGCTGGGCAGGCAGTAGAAGGAAGTCGGTTAAGGAGATAGGTGGAGGTGTGCAGACACTCAGCCCAGAAGCGAGCGGGTAGAGATGCCTGGAGCAGAAGGGTGCGCATGATGTCGTTGGTGGTGCGGATCATACGCTCTGCCTTGCCGTTTTGAGAGGAGGTATACGGGCAAGACATGCGCAGGTGGACACCGGAAGAAAGGAAGAAGGCACGGGAGGTGGAGTTATCGAACTCTCGGCCATTGTCGCACTGGACAGCCTTGATGGTGAGGCCGAACTGAGTGGATACCCAAGCAAAGAGGTTGCTAAGAGTGGGGAAAGCCTCGGACTTGGCACGCAGAGGAAAAGTCCAGGAATAATGGGAGAAATCATCGACCACCACCAAGTAGTACTTATAGCCAGACATGCTGAGAACAGGAGAGGTCCACAAGTCGCAGTGAATAAGATCAAATGTACGAGGGGCATGCGAGGATGAGGACTGAAAGGGAAGGCGAACGTGACGGCCCAGCTGGCACGCATGACACAAGTGATCATCGTGAGGCTGAGAGCAACGAATGTCGGAACTACGACTGAGCTGCATCAGGGCATCCCGGCCAGGATGGCCGAGGCGACGGTGCCAAGTGGTAGAGGAAGGAGTGGCGGCGAAAGCGGCGGAGGATGGCGAAGAAGGTGAAGCAGATGCCGGAAACTGAAGGGTGTAGAGAGGCCCAGTGCTGTTACACCGGAGCAGAGGAGCCCGGGAGGCCAAGTCCCGCACGGTAAGGCCAGAGGGGTCAAACTCAACCGAGCAAGAGTTATCAGTGGTGAAACGGCGAATAGAGAGAAGGTTGTGAACCATCCCGGGAGCCACAAGAACATCAGAGATATGAAATGAGCCGTGGGAACTGGCAGTGCCCACGGAGGAGACAGGAATGCAGGTGCCATTGGCGACCATGATGGAAGAGGGACAGGAAGGGTGGGGAGGACGAAGAGAGGAAAGTAGACTCGCATTAGGCGTGGTGTGGTAAGTGGCGCCCGAGTCGGCGATCCAATCAGGACTCACTGGTGGAGTGCTGGCGGTGGTGCTGAAGGAGGAGGCCACGGTAGCCCACAGGGAGTTGGGGTGAAACCCCGGAGTGGCGACGCCCGGGCCCCCCGCACCAGCGGCCCCGGCGGTGGCGGCCATGGTGTGAGCGGCGCCAGGAGGATGTCCCGGCTGCGACGGCGAGGGAGATGGAGCCGATGGCAGAGGGTAGGGAGCCGACAAGGTCCGGCGCGCGACACGAGATGCAGCGGCAGTGGCGCCGGCCCTGGGACGGCGTACGCCCGCGCCCGCAGCAGCACCCGCAGCAGTGGCCGCAGCAGCAGGAGGACTACCGGACGCGGCAAGGGTGGCGGCGTGGCAAACAGCAGGGGCTGCAGCTAGCAGGCCCGCAGCAGTAGGAAGGGCGGCGTCGAGCATCTCGCGGGAGCGCTTCCTGGCCTCGGCGGCCTCGGCGACGCGGCGCTCCGCTTCCTCGCGGGCGGCGGCCGCGGCGCGGCTGACGGAGTCGTGCGCGAGGCGCGCGGCGACGAGGAGGACCCGCGCGTCGCGCTCCTGGAGCGGGCGGCGGCCGGGCGCGGGCGCGAAGGAGAAGGCCCTGCCCTCGGCGGCGGCGGCGCAGGGCGGGCAGACGAAGGGGTGACGGTCCGCCCCCGGGACGCAGGAGAGGTGCGCGACGGAGACGCCGCAGGCAGAGCAGGGCGCGGTGGGCCCGGGCGCGGCGACGGCGGGATCGCCCGGGGGAGCGGCGGCGGCGGCGGGGGAGGAGGAGAGGATGTGGACGCAGGCGGCGCAGAAGGCGGACGGGCTGTAGAGGAGCACGCAGGAGGAGCAGAGCAGGCAGAAGACGCCCTCGTGCCGGAAGTGGTGGAGCGGCCAGGCGTCGCGGCCGGAGGCGCAGCGGTCGCCGCCGCAGCCGCCCTTGGCGGACGGGGCGGGCGCGGACGGGCGGAAGGGGGTCGCCATGGCGATGGCGGCTTCGAGGGGAGGGAGAGGACGGTAGGAGGAGGCAGCGGTGGGGTGGATGGGAGGGAGAGATGGCGCGCCTGGATGGAGGAGGCCGGGCGGCGGGCCGTCGGGCGGCGCCCCCTGGATGGGCGGGCGGACATGGCCGGCGGCAGCAGCGGCATAGGAGAAGGGGCGCGGCACCAGAGGGTCCCAGGAGGAGGAGAGAGGGGGGAAGTGGAGGTAGGAGGAGGGAGAAGGGGAGGGATGGCGGCCGGCCATGGCCGGCGGCAGCAGACCGGCGGCGCGGCTGCTGGAGGCCTGGCGGCGGGCAGGGTCAGGGAACCTTGCTCGATACCATGCTAGAATGTCTGATTCATTACTTAGGGCTAACCCTAGAAGGGTAGCTACATATAGTTCCATACATGGGCCACATGGGCCTTAGCCACATGGGCCTAAACATACTCCAACAGTTTTCATGCACAATTAAATATGGAAAATAATGATATTCCCCATTGAAAATAGTTAAACTGCAAGTCTCGAGGAAAAGGAATTAATAACAAACACTCAAACACTACTTATTTGTACATAGTACTGATTCTAGTACTGATTCCTCATGGATGCTATTCAAGCGATAACGCCTTCATATCATTGACGTTGACGATTTATTCATAGTACTGATTCTAGCGAACCTGGTAACCAAACACTTCCACCGACAGCTCTGGTTCCACCATAGAACTGGGATGAAGCAGTGCTAAGGTATTTATACCCTCAAAATCACATCTTGTTGTTGTTCGCATTGAGCGCGACGAGGTTTGTGGCCCTCTCTCATTTTTTCGATAAGGAAAGCTTTATTAATTTCAAGATCGTTACATCGAGATGATACAAAGATCTTGAAACACTTCCGGTCTCTGTATAACAAGGATACACACAGCCTTATAAAAGATCTTAAAATAGAAAGACACACTGATAACACTCAGTCCGAAGAGAACCGGCGAAAAGGTGCTGGTGACGTTGTTGAGCACCTGCAGAGGCCAGAGGGTAAAGGACAGGGCGAGACCACCGTCCCGCGAGAGCTCGGAGAGGGACCGGAGCAGGGAGGTCTCTCCTCCTGCTCGGTGCACGAGCTGGAAAAGGAGAGCAGCAGCGCAATAGCGAGGTTAATAGGTATGGCCGCCGCAAACCTGCTGGCTGCTTGTTTCTCATCGTGCGAGAAAGTAAATTTTGCCGGGCATGTGCTCTCTTAATGTACATCACTGGATGTGCATCAGGATGCTTGCAGCTGCAACTGGTGCTTTGGAAAGGGTCTGCTTTGTAATGGTTGCCAATGCTAACCTTGTGCAGCTGTACTGCAACTATGGGGACAACAAAGGAAGAAGTGCCCTTTCCTTGCCCTCACGCGTTTTACACTTCTTGCAATTCTAAACAACAATTGTTTCCCTTTTGCTGAACTCAGGGACATATCAACAACCATTATGATATATACTTCTATATTATATCATTTCCCCTATATGTCAGGTACCTTATTTTTTTGGTTGAAAACTCCCATCATAGTGGACCTCCATAAATTCTGAGCTCCAAGCAAAACCATCTTGCGTGCTAGAGCGAGTCAGATGACTATTCCATCCCTAGGCCATTAGGAAAGCTTATGTATGCTATTATTGACTCTACCGAACTGATGAGTTTGCTTAATAAATAAGTAAATAAAAACCAGCTAGAAGCAGCAGCTGTGCTTCTTTACTCTCTCTCTCTCCCTCTCTCTGGTGCTTCTTTGCTCTCAGCAAAGCACTGTACCAGAAAAGTTGCAGCAGCACTGCACACTGTAGGAAGCCAAGTGCCGGCACCGTCGACAATTCGGCATCGCTGTGGCATGTGGGGACGGGGGAATGTGTTGGAGTAGGTCCAAGACACCAACAAAAGCATGTGTACACAGCCACGATTGCCGGCTGCGAGAGTATGGAGGGCCACAGATGGTGCTGTATCCACCTAGGGCTTGGTCATTTACCTGCACAACCCCTTATCCAGATCTCCTACTGCAATTTTACTTTTGTTTGATTACCTGCACAATTTTACTTGTGTTATCTACCTAGCTTCGAGTTATTTTTTTAATTATTGTCATGTGTGAGACCTGTCAACTAATCTTATTTATTCTTGATCTCTTTAAAATAATAAAAAAAAGAGCAAGATGGTACTACACAGAGATCTTATTCATAGCTAATCATATCATAGTTGCACTCAAGTATTAAACAGTTTGTAGATAATTAAATAGACAGTCCATTATATAAGTTGTTTGTTTAGCTGTTGTGCATAAGTTGACAATAACTTAAACAACATTTTATTCGTGGGTTGTACATGCCCTTAGCTTCCTCCTATATGTGAGGTGGGCATCTCGTGTAATTGTATAAAGCAGCTTATATTCCTATGCTAGTATATATAAAATGAAGCTGACAGATAACTAAATGAATGATCTAATCACCAGCTCCACGGCGCTTAGCTAAAATAGATCCATGTAGCAATATTTGCATTACAGATAAACAACGAATACTTCAAGACGGTATGTTTCCACTCAACAAATCACACTAATAGAGTTCTACGTAGTTCACTGGACTGACTGTACTACTGTTTGCAAGACTATACTCCAATTATTGGGTTTTATTTACTACCAGCTAGGATTCCAAACAGAGCACAGTTTAAACGCATCGCTCCATTTGCTCTCGATCTATACAACAATCTAACTGCAGGCTTTTTCTCCGAGCAGAGCCTGAGCCTTCATCTCATTTCTTTTCCGGATGCCAGTTTGGAGGCGCCAGTGATTCAGAGCAGCATCTGGCATTAGAGATGCCAAGAACCACTGAACCGAGTGGCGCCAGTACGGGACGCACCTCGCCTCGTAGCCAATGCAGCGAAGAGCGGCTCTGGCATACTCCTCAGGCGATGGTATGAACGGAGAAGCACCCTTCACAGGCGACATCTTGGTGGCCACATACAGAGGGATCTGGATCACAACCATGAGAGGTCATAAATATATAACACCAAAAAAAATGATCGACATTACAGATTGAAAAAGCAGTAATTAAGAGGGCTACGTTACTGTTATATACGTACGTACCTGGCATTGCACGTCTACACCATATTGTTTGTATTCAGCACTCAGGCTTCGAGAAAATTGATCAACGTACCTAGCAGATCGATGCATAGACAGTTGGGTTCAACAAATATGCTAGATGAGTGTTTCTGTACTGAAAAAAATAGCAATGCAATCTCCAACAATCTATTGGATGTATAACTTACTACCAGACCATTCTGAACAAAAATTTGTACGCTCTAGATCAATGGAATCATCAGTACCCATGTTAATTAACCACACACGTTCATAATCAATTCATTGTCCTGATATTATGCACCCATTTTTCCATTGGAAAAAGGAAATGCCGTTCTAATCGTACGTAACTAGAAACATGGGTGTGGCGTTGCCATGCCTACACCAGATTTTGGCCAGTATAGAATTTGATGCAAGCGACTTGGAGGTCTCTCCATATGATGTATGCATCTAAATCTGTGGCATGTCAGCAGATAACGTAACTTGCACAAAAGGCCGGATTCTTGTATTGGTGCTACATAAATTCCGCCAAATTCACCGTGTTGTTAGAGTATCTCTAAGAGCCTTTCTAAAATCTATTCTATAAATCATTATTTAGAGTCATTTAAGTGGGAATCCTTTCTATATATTTGTATCTTGTGCGCAGTCTAGAAAACTATCCTCGTTATTTATCTTTGGCTAGTGAGAAATCTAGAATAAATGATGTTTATATTTGATATCCAATTGAAGATGTTGTTTGTGAGTATTTTTTCACGATAATATCTATTCATGTAAATTAGGAAAGATATAAGATACCCTTTAGCCGATTGCTCGCCGAGCCGTGTGTCGACGTTGTCCTTAAGTTGAGCCTTAGGTTGGTAAAGGTAGAAAAATGTATGTTTGAGAAAATGTGAACCTGTGTTCGGGAGTTGAAAATGGTTTACACAATAATGCTAAATAATTTACTGCCTCACCTAAATAACTTTATCAAACACAAAATAAATCATATGAATGTTAGTACCCTCATTGCAATTAGATAAAAATCAAACCAGATTTAGTTTCAGAGCAAGTAGAGCACACTTGGTAGTGGATGGATTAAACTTGTTGATTACATTCCGGTTTTATATTTGGAAAGATATATTTCGGAACTGTCTACTCGAGTGTACTATTCTGGATTTATTATTTTAAGTATTTTTTGGTAAAATGGGAAGTGGCATCAGAGATGAATATTTTATTGATGAAAGAGAAAACACAAACCTTTGCTTGGGCTGGCCCGCTGGTGCAAGTTGGGCCTTTGCCCTAACTACATACCTGTGTCAAGTTTTTGTTCAATATGATTAATAGCGGCCACACGTCCACGAGACCACGCAAAGCCGCCGCTCGTCCGCACGAAGCTGCTGTCCCGTGCCCGTAGTAAGCGCTCGCTTGCTCGATGTAGACGCTACCCGCAGCTTTGCCCGCTTCGTCTCTTGCTGCCATTCATCCTCGCGGGCACGGAGAAACATCTCTCCGACGCCAGCTCTCTGTCTCGCGCGCTCTCTCTCTCTCCCATGGCGGCGGCCCAGCGTGGGTGGGGCGGCCCCGGCGTGGGTGGGGGTATGGGCGTGGCAACCTCGGCCGTCCCGGCACGGAAGAGGGCCTCGGTGACTCCGGCGCCGTGGTGGGAGGCGCAGTGGCCCCGGTCACCTTGTACTGGGCGAGGAGCGCGGGCACCGGCCCCGGCCATGGCGGGGTGGCCCCCAGCACAGCGGCGCGGTGACCTTGGCCCCTCGACCATGGCAGGGTGTGGCGCCCTCGGCCACCGGCACGGCCGTGAGATGGCCCCGGCACCGCGGCATGGGCGCGGCCGGTTCTCCGACGTGGGATGCGGCCTGTTCCACGGCGCGTGCGTGGCCGCCCCCGGGCGCGGCCGATTCGCCGGGAACGTTCTGGAGGTTCGGGTCTATGACGAAACGGGCAGGGATCCGAACTGATCCAAGATCTGACGGTTCACATCGCAAGTTGGCTCGATCTAACGGCTAAAGGGTTAATGGATGACGTGGCCCTATCCACGAGCCCGCTTTTGATACAGGATTCATTTAGAGAGATGCTGCATTGTGGCATTGCGTTTGTGCTCTGCCTCTGCACCAGTAGCTGAAATCATATCGCCTCGTTCGGCTGGCTGCCAGCCAGCAGTGCTTTTTTCTCGTATCATTTTAGCACCAACCATCAGCTACCAGCCGAACGAACGAGACCTACGACTCTGGTATCGTTGTGGCAGGTAGGAATATAAAACAACGAGCATTCATGTGCCATTTTAATACAAATAACAAAAAGCATTAACGGTGCCATGGTGGTCCAGAACATTCAATGCCATGTTCTCTTTTCTACACGACCAACCACCAGCCGAACGAACGGGACCTATGACTCTGGTATCGTTGTGGCAGGTAGGAATATAAAACAACGAGCATTCATGTGCCATTTTAATACAAATAACAAAAAGCATTAACGGTGCCATGGTGGTCCAGAACATTCAATGCCATGTTCTCTTTTCTACAGGAGCTGAAAATGAGTTTGGTACCGTGGATGGCTGTTCCGCAAATGGTATCTGTGGTGGGCAAGTCCACTGATACTATTTTATTATAAGAGAAAATATTGTATCATGACTGATAAGTCGGGTTGATAGGTTCAAACGAACGGGCTTGAATCCAATAAAAACTATCATAATCGAAGAACATTCTGAAGTTGATATACAACTATATTCCATGCCAAAACACACTCGCTCTGGAAAACACGTCGACTTCAAACCTATTTTGTGGACTTATCGGCCTAGGGCCTGTTTAGTTTCCCAAATTCATCCCCAAATTCTACTATGCAAAAAGAAGATTCCCCATCACATCAAAATGCCGGCACATATATGGAGTACTAAATGTAGATGAAATCAAAAACTAATTGTACAGTTTTGTTGTACTTTGCGAGACGAATATTTGAAGCCTAATTAATCAATGTTTGGACAATTATTAGCAAATAAAAACAAAAATGCTACAGTACAGAACAGTGATTCGGCTGGCCTCTATTTGGCCATCTAAACACGGCCCTAGCATATTAGTCGTGGTAAAGTATTTTTCTTTTTAAAAAAATCAGCTTCATCGAACAGCTCGAAGCTTTCTGTAATCCATGGTCTTGCATTTAATTTGTGCATCGTACTATTGCCGGCATGCACGTACCCCTATTACTGTATTGGTTGGTAAAAAGTTACGGTAGCACCTTTCGTTGTTATTTGATAAATTTTGTCCAACCATAAACTAACTATGCTCAAAAAATTCGTCTCGATATTTACAGACAAATTATGCAATTAGTTATCTTTTTTACCTACATTTAATGCTCCATATATGCGTCCAAATATTCGATGTGATGGGTAAAAGAGGAAATATTTTGGGTTTACATGAGAAGTGAACACACACTATGTCCCTATATGCTATTTTTGCCGCACATGCACGAGATAGAGAGAGAGGGGTAAAAACCAGTGTATTGTTCTCTCCTTAAATAAAGGAAAAAATAAAAAATTCACTTCGACACAATGGATAGAGTTGAAGTGAAGTTAGAAGTATTTCTATGGCTCGCCGATTACTCTACTCCCTCCGTACAAAAGAAAAAAATATCTAGAATAGACGAATAGTGTTAAGTCAAACAATCTAAAAAGCCAAATTTATATATAAAAAAGTTATTATCATGTTAAATAATGATTATTAGATTTGTCGTCAAATATACTTTATAATATGTATTTGGAGTTATAGATGTTGATTATTTTTTATAAAGTTACTTGAACTTAAGATTAAGCTCTTTTTAGGACGGAGACAGTAGAAATGAGAAAGTAGGCTGAGATGAAAATATTCCAAACTTATGCAACATAACCCGTCGGGTAAGTTCTCCTAATTTTAAAAACGCTGATAAGAAATTATTAACAATTTTTATAGTAAGGCCAAGCCCAGGCAACGTGGACGGTATGGGCGCTTGCAGGGTGTTTGCCTGCAGTATGCTTTGCAATGGCACGCAGTGGCAGAAAGAATGGCAGATTACCTCGTTCGATCTGTCGTCGTCGTCTAAAATGCATCATCCTCATGACACTTGGCTACTAGCTTGACACAAAAAAAAGTAATACTCCTAGATCAGAGCATGGATAGAGATACGTCGCTTACGCTTTGCTCGCGGCGTAGACGGCGTAGAGCGGGAACGCCGGCACGACGACGCTGGATCCGGAGCCAACGTTGACGACGGCGCCCCTCCCCCTGGCCGCCATCATCGGCAGCAGGGCGCGCGTGATCCGCGTCGCAGCCTCGACGTTCACCCGCACCACGGCCTCCCACACGGGGCGCTCCACCTCGTGGAAGTAGGCGGCGCACGGGTACGTCGCGCCGGCGTTGTTGACGAGGACGCCCACGTCGCGGCCCTCCACGGCGGCCGCCACCCGCGCCACCCCGCGCCGCGCGTCGTCCCCGGTCACAGCGAGGTCGAACGCCACGGTCCGCACCTTGCACGACGACGGCGGCGCGGCGGCCAGGACCTCCTTCGCCACCCGCGCTAGCTTGTCCGGGCTCCGCCCCACCAGGACGAGGTGGAGCCCCGCGCGCGCCAGCTCCAGCGCCACCGCGCGGCCGATCCCGTCCGTGGCACCCGTCACCACCGCCCACGTCCCGTACCGCCCGGCCAGGTCCCTGCCCGGGCGCAGGAACGCGCGGTGGAGCCAGAGGAGGAAGGTGGCGGCGGACCGCACGACGATGTAGAGGCCGACGGCGACCAGGGCGGCGAACCACGCCGGCGGCGGCGAGGAAATGGGCCATGGCGCGTCTGCCGCTAAGGCCATCTCGTTCTCTGCCGGCATGGACGGTAGCAGGCTCAGCTCATATGGCCAGCCGAACGAGGCCGGTACCCGAAATGAGGTCAGCACTGAGGCACTGTACTCCCAGTGCGGTGCCGTTCGTGCAGCAGTGGCGTTAAAGACAGCTGCGTGATTGCAAGGCGTTTTATGGCCCGAGTAAATGCAAAAGCTGAGCTGCCCATGAATGTTTTTTTAGAGTGTACATGCCGCACACAAATGTAACCGGGGCTGTTTAGTTGACAAATTTTTTGACGAAACGCTACTGTAGCAGTTTCGTTGTTATTTAGTAAATATTGTCCAATCATGGTCTAATTAGGCTTAAAAGATTTGTCTCGTCCATTTCGTATAAACTGTGTAATTAGTTTTATTTTTTATCTATATTTAATACTTCATACATGCGTTCAAAGATTCGATGTGACGAAAAATCTGAAAATTTTAGCAAAATTTGTGGTATCTAAACGGTGCCTTGGGCCGGGTAAACAGCAGCGATGGATCGATCGATCGATCATGAACGCAAAAAAGGTCCACGGACAAGGATGAGTGCAAGCTCGTGCCGGGCCGTGCCCTACACCGGAAAGCTCCGAACCGATTTATTAGTGGCGGTTCTGAATACGATTTATAATTTCTTTTATATAATAATCTATAGCTATATCTATATCTAATAATAAAGAGGTAAATTTTTCTCACCCTGATTTTGGTTTGGTCCGGCCCCTCCTTGTAAAAAGAGAATAAAACGATTTGGTCTCCACCAGCATGGACGACCGAATCGAATACAAATTCTTAACGTACCGTACATGGACTTTGCTGCACGAGAGATGAGTCCTACATGACCGGGAGTTTCAATCCCATAAAAAAACACATGGAATCGAATCGAATCAAAACAATATCACCTCCACCCGTGCTGGATCCCAACACGGCTAATATACATCAAGGTATATCAATATCAAATCAAAACGACACCAGACAGGGTCGAGCCTCCAAGCCGCCCGAGGCACCCATGCCGCCTGCCATGTCCGCTTGTGTGCCGCCTCTGCGCTCACAGGCCAGGGCACCCGCGCCGCTGCCTCCCACCGCGCACGCGGCCAGGTGCCGGGGATGAGCGGCCGCGACCGGCGGAGGAACCGCGTCGGGGCATCGAGTCGGGCCGCGCCGGGAAGGGAGCTGCCGCAACCGCACGGAGGAACCGCGTCGGGCCGTGCCGGGGAAGAGCGGCCGCCACCGGCGGACGAACCGCATCGGGGCCTCGCGTCGGGCCACGACAGGAAGGAGCAGGTGCCTTGCCGAGCTTGCCACGCCTGGAAAAGGAGCTGCCGCGACCTCGCCTCGCCTGTCGCAGGAGAAGCCGCGCCTCGTCGGGGTCGCGGCTACCACCGGAAGCGATGGGAACGGAGACAAAGGCCTTGTTCGGCTGGCTGGCTCAGCCACCAGCCGGCCAACAATATTTTTCTCTCACAATAAATCAGCCTCAGCCATCAGCCACCAGCCAGCCGAACGAGGCCAAAGTATGCGTGTATGGGCGGAAACCTATCCGGCTATCCACCAACGGGAGTGTTCTGGAGTGTTCTGGAAGAAGGAACAGATGAACAGGAGAGGAAGATGTGACATTGGTTGGATATATGGTGCAGGAACTGGAGGAACCGAGGGGAGAAGACGCGTGTGGATATATGCAATAGAAAGATGTGGAGTAGGTGGTGCCACGTACGTATTATCTTCTCTGGAATTTCTTCAACTAATCTCCTCTTGATTCGGCTAATGAAGTTACGATTTCTTATTTTCAGCTGTCATTATCCAACATGTGGTGTGCGGTAGCAGTGGAGAAGCCGATCAAGCACCTCGGTGTAGTGTTGGATGGATTCACAAGTGATAGACTTTGCTGGTTAAGGTAGAGGAAGAAACGTCATGGAGAGGAGGAACTAGAAGCTTACTGTCAGTCTGTCAGGGATGGAAAGCAGTGCTAGGAGATGCAGAAGTCTGAGCAGATGTCTACTTTTTATGTGCTTGACACCATATTGTCTCATCTATCTGGTCCGATAAAAAGTTATTTTTTGGGGACAAGATTAAAAGTTATTTTTTATATGAGAAAACAGAGTAAAGGTCCAAATAAATTATGCCCCCCAAATTCACAAATCACAAACATATCCTATGAATATTTATGGTTTTGTTATGTACATATTATTACTTTATTAAGCCCTGTTGTCTACACATAAAATTTATGAATAAAAAAAGTATTAACCTAGCAACACTGAAGTACAAAGTGCTTATGTGGCTTGTCACTTTCCTATCTCCTATATAAGTTAGAGCAGCGTGTTCAGAAACAATGTAGAGTTTGGATCCTAAAATAAAATTGGAGTGATGAATTATATATTAGCGTCCTAACTGGTGTCCCGTTTGGAATGACATCGTATACTCATACAAGTTAGAGCAGCGCACGTCTAAACACGTTAGAGAGTCTAATTTCAAAATGTATTATTAGAAAGATGTAAGTAAGACTCCTACTCAACTAAGATTGTATGTAAGACTAGGTTGATACTAATTCAAATAGATCAAACTCTAACTTGAGTAAGACTCCTGCTCAACTAAGATTACATGTAAGACCAGGTTAATACTAATCCAAATAGATCAAACTTCAACTCGGTTTGTTGCTACCGCGAAATCTCATATTTTCCACACTTTTTTTTTTGGATAGAGCTCTCTCTGTTGTCATGGACTCCAATTTTTTCCTTGTCTTTTTTATTCTACCCGATCTACTCGGATGTCTCTTTTCGTTTTCCATGAACTTCTGTTTGTGCACTAAAAAAATTACTCTAAAAAGTTACATTACATATATAAAAATATCAATAGTTAACACATTAATTGAGACGTGAACTTTAGAGATCTAAAACATGTTATATATAGGTTGACACGTACAAATCGAGTGTGTATATTATACTAACTCGAATAAAACTATATTTCATAGTTCAGAGGGCCTTAGCTGTCACGTATATTGAGCATGCAAAATGGCCATGTAAAGTTTTATATATGCACGTAACTGTGCACGTTGGGCACATACACACGTCAATGTCACGTTTGTTTGAGCACATACGTGTGGTACGAGTTACTTAATAAAAAATAGGTAGTTTATGTTAATTAAATTGTGCTATATCTAAAGTTGCAAAAAATAAAAAGATTTCCCACATCCAATGGATCACATATGCATCAATTAGATCTAAAGGATCTTTATATTTAAAACTTTTCCTGATTTATCATACTTTCCAAAGTTAAAAATTAAATAAATATATATTTCCTAGGAGGTTGATGAACGGCTCATAGTCATTTGATTGGTTGTACCGCAACAAAGCCCCTTTTAAATTCAATATAAAGAGAGCAATAAAACATAAAATTATATATGTACTATTTTCTTGTCATCATTTCCAATAAATATTTGACAGTTTTTTTTCGTCGCACAGCACAGGCATATTTGCTACTCTAATCTAATATTAAAGAGACAAAATTTCTTTCCACCTATTTTTTTCAGCCCTCCCTAACTAACTCTATGAACATGGAAACTGTCTAGAAGTCTCCCATATTATATGACATATGCACATAGATAAGGTAACTTGTATAACTACAAATACTAATCCAAATAGATCCCTTAGATCCTGAACAACCTAAATAGGAATCCTACTTCAAATAGAATAGAAAATGATAAAAATAGAAATATATCCAAGCTTATCATAATATCAAACCACAAAGAGTTTTAGGTTTTGCCGTTTTGGCCCTTTTATTTCTTTTCCTGTTTTCTTATTAGCGTAAAAAGTTTCTTTGTATTTATCTTTTTTTTTATCCATTTACCGTATCTGATTGGCTTCCATTATTTTTTCATGTCATCCGATTGCATCTGTCCTTAACTTCCAATTGATTTATTCCATCCTTTTTTCCTTTTTATCATATAAATATTAAAACAAAATTTTTTCCCTATTTTCTTATTAGCGTGAAAATTTTCTTTGTATTTAACTTTTTTTCCCATTTTACCGTATCCGATTGGCTTCCGATTTTTTTTCATGGTCCTCTTTTACCTCATCCGATTGCATCTGTCCTTAACTTCGGATTGATTTTTTTTCCGTCCTTTTCAGTTTTCCGATTGCATCTATCATATAAATATTTAAAACAAATAATAGATATAATAATAATAGTATGAGCAGTTGAAATTCATCTCTTCCTTAAAAAAAAGAGATTTACACCACTAAAGTTATCGATACAATTTTGATTAGAAAAAAAACTTATCTTATTAGTCTGATTTAGCCAATTGATCCAACTACAATCTAGAACACTTGTTGTCCATATCAGTTTAAATAAATGTGTCTAATATGCATGTAACAAAGTAATATTAAAGTGATGATATAAAATTAGCTTATGCTATGAATGTCATAGTTATCATAAATTAATAAATTATAGTTTTAAAATTTTATAGGAAGAGTGAAACGTAAATAGATAGGTATCATTTCAATTCTCGATTTCTATAAATATTTGATAGTTTTTTTTTCTCCCGTTGCAACACACGAGCACATTTGCTAGTAATATATAAATAAAGGACACAATAGGGATAGAGTGTGTGTATATTAAGAAAAATCTACTTGGGAAAGAGCATATAGATTTGAGATGTGCCCTATAAAGATTAAAGAACACAATCGCTACAGAGCCGAATTTTGTTCTTTTAGCCTTCTTCTTTCACGCTGTTGCTTAAACTTATCGTCCCGTCTTATCAAGCATGGTATAATATTTTTCTCCTACAAAACAAAACAGCTGCAGTCCGCTTATCAGCCGCAAAAACTCCTTTGTAAATCGGCATGTCTGGTTTATGGACTAATTTTTAGTCCCTGTCACATCGAACGTATAAACACTAATTTGAAGTATTAAATATAGATTAATTACAAAACTAATTGCATAGATGAAGACTAATTTGCGAGACGAATGTATCAAATATAATTAGTCTATGATTTGACAATGTGGTGCTACAGTAAACATGTGCTAATGATATATTAATTAGGCTTAATAGATTCTTCTCGCAAATTAGTCTCCATCTGTATAATTAATTTTATAATTAGTTTATATTTACTCCTTCTAATTAGTATCTGAACATCTAATGTGACAGAGACTAAACTGACTTGTGAAAGGAGAGGAGAAGGTGGTAGTAGAGAGCACCGTGTTGGAAACATGTCGAATGCCAACCAACTATGGCCTTGTGCCTTCGGGAGCCTGGCGTCGGTCACTATTGTGGCCATATGGTTGGTCATGATGAGGTTAGTCATATTTACAATCGCTTTAAAGTTTCTCTGTTATTATTGTGTTTGCCACATAAAATTGATATTGTCTTTCAGCAAAGCACTCGAAAATTTGATTGCGAGGATTACTAGGACAAAGAAATGGTTGAGGCGAGGTTACAATGTTATCCTGGTCTCGCCGCGTCTTTCATTAAGAATCGCAAGAAGTAATGTGAGAAGAGTAAAATGCATAGATAGTCCATTAACTTGTAAGGGTGTGTCGATTTAGTCCATCAAGTCTGAAAGTGTATTTTTTTAGTCCAAAATCTTGATCAGTGGTGCATAAAGAGTCCATACTTCTTCGTTTTATGTTTATATTTATAGAAAACCCTCTATATTTAATTTTCTTTCACAAGCTAACCCTTCCCTGTGCTCCTCCAGCTCTTCAAGCTGCGCCCTGAGGTCCTCCTCGCACTCCGCCTCCTCGCTCGCCACCTCCTGCAGCAGCGGTCGCTTGCCGCGGCCCTGCACCACAATGCGCGCCACGTTGAGACCGTGCTCCAGCTCGTCGTGCGCGCGCTGCACCATGCGGTTCAACGTGTCCATGTTCCGCCCCACGATGTAGGCGCCGCACGGCGCCACGTCCATCGCGGAGCCCGTAAGCGTACGACCGCTCGCTCACCCGCTTGGCGGCCCACCGCGCGATGATGGCTGGGCCGGCGCCCACGGAGACAGCCGCCGTGGCCCCGACGCCCACCACCGCAGCCACAACAGCGGCCGCGCACGCTGCCACGGCGCCGCCGCGGCCGTGCACCTCGTGGGACCCCGCGAGCCTCCCTGGTGACAGCAAGTTGTCGAGGCAGACGTGCGCCGCGACTGCGTCCATCGCGGCGGCGGGGTCGCTGCCCGCTATCATCGCCATCGTCGTCCTCCAGCGAGTAGAGCAGGAGGCGACAGAGCATGAGTTGGTGCCGCCGCACCGCACTGATGGCAGCGAGGAGCGAGGAGCACGGGCGGAGCCACGTTGACGATTATGGGTGCGGCCGCACCCACAGGAAAATGAGAAGCAAGTTATAAGGCCTAATTTTTTACCCTATCCGCACCCCACAACGTGAAGCCTCTGCACCCACAGGCCAACGGCTCCGGCAAGCGAGAGCCCAACCGCTAGCAGGCTAGTCCATGTAACAAAGTCCATTGCTTAGCCGTCAGCCCATACACAAACAGTCTACAGCCAAGCATGTTATCTAAGATTTTCTTGACAATTGTGACAGCAAAGCAAGCAAGTAAAATCTGTTTATTTTGGCAATTTGGCATATGATACAAGCATATAACATGGAAAGGTATTATAAAAGAAAAAGCAGGAGAGCTAGAGTAGTGGCAATAGGAATATGAAGTTTATTTTTGTTTCTTCTTTATTTATTAGGCGAATGACGAAGTTGAGGCTGGGCCTTAGGCTTCGGCTTATGCATGTTGCCGATGCCGACATCCTTTTGTTTCTAACTGTGCATTCTAAAACTATACATTTGTTAAATGGTGAGCCCCTTTTACCGCTACTTCATTATTGACGTATATTTTATATTGCTATCACTTATGTTTAGTTTTTTTGCGAAATACTTATGTTTTTTTTTGCGAAATACTTATGTTCAGTTCTTGATGCTAAAACGTGTTGGTCGAGCCAATGAATTACACTGTTGCTTGAACACTTTACATATGAATGTAATTTTCATGTAGGACTTACAAGTTACAACACAGGCGCACCCCCCATCATTTTACTCTAGCTCCGCCCCTGGCGAGGAGCACGCCTCGCAGGCCTCCTGCGTCACGTCGAAGTACTCGATCAGCAGCCTCTCGACGTGGCGCCTCCTCTGCCGCCGCTGGCCCCGGCCCCGCGCGAGCACCTCCGGGCTGGGCCCCAGCACGAAGTCGTCGAGAATGGTGTGCGAGGAGATCGAAGTGGTAGCCTAGGTTGTCGGACGCATTATAGCCGCCGAGCTCGCGCCAGCACTCTAGGTACGCCAGGGCTCCCAGGCGCCATCGCCGGTACGGTGGAGGATGAGCCACACACCCAATTTGCACCTGCGCTCGCAGCGGCGGCGGCGGCGTCTGCTTGAACCCGCGCCCACACGCCAGCAGCTGCTGCTCGCCCGCGTGGCCGCGGCGGTGGCGGCTTGCACGCGTGGCCTCGTGCGCGAACGACGGTGCATAGTCACAAAGTTTCTAGGTCGATGGGGTCGAAGTACGGGGTCGTGGTACGTGCTACGCTACTTGCGAGAGACTTTTACACTTCGGGTCGAAAATGAACCCGTGAACTTGGGTCGGGGTCGATGAACCCGGGTCGAGGATCGAAGGTGGTGAACCCGTTTTATGTGACTATGCGACGGTGGTACCCAGTGGAGCTGCAGGAAGCTGATGCGTGGAGAAGGCCCGACGCGAAGACGGCGCCCACGCGGAGCACGTCGTGGCGCTGGCACAGACCACACACCATCTGCACGTGCATGCTCTGGAACGCGTCGGTGCAGAGGATGGGGCTCGTGTAGTCATGGCATGGTTTGGGTCAAGGAGGACCTCAGGGCGTAGCTTGAAGAGTTGGAGGAGCACAGAGAAGCGTAAGCTTGTGAAAGAAAAATAAATATAGAGATTTTTTATAAATATAAACATAAAACTGTCGGGAAATAATAACCCTAATATAATTGTGGGCTCATACCAAATATACTCCTGAAGGGTTAAGACTATATAAAAGAACATATACCGATCTATATAATAAAATAAGAGATATGAGTTTTACAGTATATATGCGTTTTCTGTGTGTTCTTGCGTATTATTTTTGGATTAGGCAGGGGAGACGGAATCAATCTACAACTTCTACGCATCTCTTTCTTGGGACCAGGAACGGAACACGGATCTGACAATCCGTGGATAGGCCGATTCATAACACGTTATCAGCACCTCTTCCAACTGGGTGAAATTGTTCCTATACTACTTTCATTGATTTGATCTCTTTTTTGTGGTGCTAATCATCACCGATCCGGTCGTGGGCTATTCTTAATTTGTTGATGATTCATGCATATACTAATCATGGATTGGTTCTTGTTTTCCATCTGGATTGAGCACTACGACACCTACTGGCCACGGGCACGCATGCACCGTCGGCCACGGCCTCTATGCTGGGGAAGGACGACTCCTCGATTCAAAGCTTAATAGCTAGCGCATGCAGGGACCAAGTCAGGATCAGATCGAAGTCAGGGCTGTTTCCTCTTCTTCTTCCTCCCGCCCCTCCTTCCCTTCTTCTTCCTCCTTATGACGGTAGACAGGGCTTGGGGGGCTGTATGTTCCCATGGTCGGTAGGGGCTGGACGCCAACCATAAGAGTGCTTTAATTCTAATATATACAATACCACATTTATTCTAACATATATATATATATATATATATATATATATATATATATATATATATATATATATATATATATATATATATATAGATGGCTGTGTGCAATGTCGGATAAGGAATGTCCTCCTTCAATATTAAAGAAGTAAATGTATCCATACATTGCAATGGAATCATTTAGCTTTTCTTTTAATTTGTACCTCAAACACGTCATTGATTATCAAATTGCACCCAAGTACTCCCTATTAAAAAAACATTATTACATATGATATATGCAAAACCACATTTACATAGTTTTATTTATTCATTTTTTGCCATGCCAACCATAAGAGTGTTTTATTTACCACCTAAAATATCTCTAATGTTATCTTAACCCCGCTTACACCCCGCGATAATATAATGCCCACGTACCCCGTTTCCTTTCCTTTGTGCATGGATGGGGATTGGAAACGGGGATGATGTTTTTTATGTTTTTTTTTGCCAGCATTTTGTTTTGCTGTGAGTTTTTTGCCGTGTTTTTTTTCCGTATATATAAGGGTGATGAGGCCGACTCATGTACTCGTAACAAACTGCTTTGTGAATTAGATCACGCCGACTTGTACTACTCGTAACAAACTTGGAGTCGTACGTGGGTGGGGATTAGAAACAGAGATTTTTTACGTTTTTTTTGCCGGCCTATTTTTTTGCCGGCCCTTTTTTTTGCCGTGATTTGGGGAGGGCGGGGGAACGCAGACGAATGAAACGGAAAAGGAAAGGAATTTATTTGATTAGATTTGGATTCGTACCGGTGTAGGTTACCTTAAAAAGACCACGTATGAGGGGGCCCGGACCAAACCAAAATCAGGGGCGTGAGAAATTATTAGGTATTATTATTAGGTATAGATTATAATTCTGAAGTATTACCAAGGCTAATATAAATAACCTGGAAAAACACATATGCTTGGAAAATTCTGGGAAATAAATGAAATATGTATGGCTACATAAGACCATTTTTTCTTACTCTAGCGCTCTCTTTTTAATGCTTTGGTTTATTTACCAGAAGTAACCTGAAGAAAAACCATTGCATGAGACTTTTTGGTATATCACACAACCGAATTTAGGATTCATTTATAAAAAGGAGAACTAATACCTCGCCTAGGCATATTTGCCAAACATGACCTGAAGTCAACATGTTGCCCTTGTCTCTCTGCTATGGAATAAGCATGAAATGCCATCATAATTGAGGTTTGTTTCAAAGCAACGTTATGTGACTTTAAGCTAATGTATCCCCCTAGGCAACATAAAGTTGCTACAAAAGTACTGAAGGAATTAATATTCTGGGTTTTTTTCCTAATTAGTGTGAAAGCACAATATTTCTTCCTGATGAAGAAAATTGCATGTCCTTCCTTGGACTAATGAAGCCCTGAAGTGCATATCAAATCTCAGAATAATTAGAGGTACCCACAGTCGCTGAAATGACAGTGGGCATCATCTTGGGAAACCGTTGTATAGTCTACAAGTACAGTAAGACGAATTATATGGTGGAGTGACTTCTCTACGCAATAATATGTTGGCTAGTAGTCCCGTTCATGCCACACCTCAAATAATTTATTAAGATCTACCTGTCATCTGCCAGAAGATGGAAAATAGGCAACAAGTATGAATCTCACATCACAATAAAGTTGGAAGCTATTTTTTGGATATTAATTAATTATCGGTTATAGCAGTCATCCTAGGCTCTGAAAGGCCATATGGATCTTGACAACTGCATATGTTTCTTAGATGTACATTCTACCAATGAAAAGTTGCGCTATTAGTTGAGAGTTTATCCCAGAAGGATATTGATCACTATTGCTTTTGCGAAGCAGCTGTTTTTTTCTTAAGTCAATGACTTTGCATTAAAATAATATTTTCTAGATAAATAAAAATCATTGGCTTTTCTTCATGCTGAACAATGAATTGATCCAAGTCGTGCTTTTATATAGAACATGGAATATGTTGCAATAAATATAATGACTCAATTTTTTCTATGTGCTATGAGTAATTGGGTCAATTTGGGCAATAAACAAAAGAGCTAGACTATGAAATAAATCTGCATCTAAAATTTATGCTTGGCATATGGCTAAATGTCATATTCTTGATATCATACGTATGCACACCAATCTTAAAACGCCTGAAAGCGCGATGCCACCATAAGTTGTCTTTTCCCATACATATGACCTAGAAGGTCAATATACATAATGGATAGATTGAGTGTCAATTATACAACAATTGGTGAGCATTAGCCTCTGAAGGATTGTTATGGCTAAATTATGAGTTATGTTAGTAACTATAGGTGTTAAGTCTAGAAGACTGTATACACATTTGTTGAAACCAAGAACTTGCAGAGCAATAACTTATAATCCACCATAAGTTATGGACTCAACTAGAAGTTGAGGATACTCCTCCTGTAATAGGAACTACTCGTAGTATTCATGCAACCGCATCACAAAGTCCAAGTTCGCTGCATATAAAAATATAATAGACCCCCTATTAAAGTGTGTAATATTTTCCAAAAAAATCACCACTAAAGCATATATATACACCACTAGAAGTTGGTGAATAGGAAATTTTAGTATGCTATTAAATATCTCGGCATTAGGGGGAGATGAAAGCCCATATTATGAAATGCCTTGATATTTATGAATCAAAACGCACAAATCCAAAATAAACTAGTTGTTTAGTTATACTCCTCTATTCTATAGTATGGAGTTATGCTAGATAGCTATTTGTATTGATGAGGAGCAATCAGATTGGTTAAAATCTAAATGCATGCTTCTATCCGAAGTAGATGTGGATATACCCGGTATTAATTTTATATCCATTTGATATTGGCATTTTGATCAAATCATGCGAGGACACCTGCAAGTAAGATCTAGTGGCCTAAGTCACAAGCATATGCTCATGAAGCAAGTTCACTTTATATGTGATATAGCTCCTCTCATACTCTTGTAGAGAAATCACCCTGCTGGTGAGTTACCTCACGACGAGGTTCATCTTGAAGATGAAAATCCTAGCAATGCGCGCGTCTTATAAAGCTAGGAAAATGGAACAATAATGGATCTATTGTTTTGGGAAATAACGAAGATCATTATTAAGATATTTAAAGTTATAAAATATATGTCGACATTTGTTTGCCTCTATAATTGTTAAATTAGTCTCTTCGGGAGAACCCGGATCCATAACAAAATCCATGGCGAGAGTGCTTGAAGCTCTCATATCGGGTCAAATAAAACATGCAATTGACGTTGAACCAAAAATCGCTAAGTGAATATCTTGAACATGATGTTCGGATAATTATGGGTCATTGTTGAATAATGGATGGTGAAAAGCGATGGTTCAAAAGGTCCTAATAGAGACCAGTTCCAACATAAATTTTACAAAAATATATTTTGCTATATAATGAATTTGGCTAATGATATAAATTAAAATATGCAGTTATGAGATTCTGAAAATCCATGATGAGCAACATTGAAATCTCGTACCAATATTGTATTTTATGTGAAATGATCTTCCCATAAGGACAATAACTCCATGAAGAATTTTCCTTGAAGGAATGTATGGTTATAAGTCTGAATGTACCAAAATAAGTGAATTCCTTGAAGGAATAAAGACCCATATAAGACCTGAGAAGTAAGAATGAAAAGAGGAACCAAAAGAAATAAAGGTATACCATATAAGTACATGAGCTTTTACTATGAGTGTATATATACTTGTGATATAATGCGTTCTCCACCTGAAGATTTAGAGTTAAAGTATCATCTGAAAAAATGATATATGTGGTGTTACTGGCAATACTTTCCCCGTTATACTAAAAATATAGACTTGTGATGTCTTACTATGTATTAAAGATTCTCAAAGAATCCATAGTCAATCCTAAAAGGAGGCACGACTATTATGAATTTTGAAAATTATAATGATATAAGAATAATAATTATTAATTACATCCAGAAGATATGTGTCATTGCTACTTTAAGTTACACAAACATACATCCTGATGGATGCATGCTAGAATATAATATTTTCTATCTCAATGTTCTTGAAGAATAGCGAGACAAATATCATAAAGATTGAATATTGTGAAAATCTTGTAATATCACTGACACTATCCACATTTATATTTATTTCCAAATAATGGTTAATGTCATGGGAATGAATTACTTCAACAGATGTCGTCATCAGGGGGAGTATTTATGAGATATTGATTATCATTCATGAGACTCTGAAAGTCTCAAACATTATTGAAGGCTTTATCATGACATCATTTATGAAAGTGGGTTTATTATTTATGTATACTTCATATTTTTATCTCACGAGTTCCAGAAGTAAGATGAGGCTAAAATTATGAAATGATCCTTATAATGTATGCGATACATTTGTTAAGTCTCTATGTGCACATGCTTCTTGTAGAAAGCGTTCTTGGCATAGCAAGACAGTTACAACGACCAGGGAGAATTTTCCTATAATATTAACCCTTGATCAGAATTCTAGAAGATTCAAAATGATATGATCCAGAAGGTTATAATTTATCCTGAAGACATAAGTTGTACTCTTTTTTTTGATGAGTTTTCCTAAAGTTTCTCATGTAAGGTTTTAATGAGGCAACAATGTGCAAATACATTAAGCGACACTATGTACTCATTCTCCATATTTTTTCACTGAGTTTTTAGGAGTTTTAATGAGGCATGAGTTGATCGTGGTATTCGCCAAAGGGAGAGTGTTGGGAAACAATAACCCTAATATAATTGTGGGCTCATACCAAATATACCCCTAAAGGGTTAAGACTATACAAAGGAACCTGTACCGATCTATAATGAAATAAGAGATATGAGTTCCACAGTATACATGCGTCTCCTGTGTGTTCTTGTGTATTATTTTTGGGATTAGGCAAGGGAGATGGAATCAATCTACAACTTCTACATATCTCTTTCTTAGGACCAGGAACGGAACACGGATCTGACAATCCGTGGATAGGCCGATTCTTAACAAAAACGAAGGGATACAGACTCTTTATGCACCGTTGATCAAGATTTTGGACCCAAAAATACACTTCCAAACCTGATGGACCAAATCGACACACCCTCACAAGTTAATAGACTATCCATGCATTTTACTCATGTGAGAATGTTAAGTGCGTTGCTGAAAGAAGAAGACAAAAGAGTAGGGCAAGATCTAGAGGACAAGGGAGCATAGTTATGGAGGAAGGGTGAGGCGCAACAAGCCCCAATGGAGACAATGAAGGATCTTGCTAGTGGCCTTCCTAAAGCCCTATGGGGGTGTTTGAGACTGCTCTAGGAACTTTGCTCCACAAACTCTACCGTGGAGTAACTGTAAGGTCCAAATAGGCTAGAGGGGGGTGAATAGCCTAATTAAAACTTCTACAAGAATTACTTAACCACGAGTTAGTATGAAAGGTGGCGAAGCAAAAGCACTAGCTCTAACTAATTAAGCAAGCCACCTACACAAGTCTAGTACAAGGCTATTCACTAAACACAACAACAACTACAATCTAGAAACAAGAAGTAATACGAGAGAAGAGCTTTGATTGATTATACCGCCGTGTAGAGATAAGATGTACCAATCAATCAATCACACAAGAGAAATCCTCAGGAAGAGAATGACACAAGAATTTATCCCGAGGTTCACTTGCTTCCCGGCAAGCTACTCCCCGTTGTGGCGATACACGCACTTGTCGGTTCACGAGCTAATCGACTATCAAGAGTCGAGCCCTCGGTGGGCGCCGCACAACCGCACACAAGATGGGGATCCTCTAAGCCATGAGCTCCACTAGAGTATCCAATTCACGAACTCCCGCGGGGAAGGATCAAGAACCCCTTACAACACTTGGTGAAGGCTCCAACAATTTCCAATTGCGAGCTCAATCACCTCCGCTGCTCCAAGCCGTCTACTGTGTTAGGAAACACGAAAGAGTAACAAGAAATCCGCAGCAACTCGAAGATCAAGTGCCTCTAGAATGCAACTCTCAAGCAATGCACTTGAATCTCACTCAATCTCACTCAAGATATGCAACTAATCAAAGAGATGAGTGGAGGGGTTGTTCTCTAGCTCAAAGTATGTCTCTATATCTCAAAATGTGCAAGAGTTGCCCTCAAACCCCGGCCAACCTCTATTTATAGCGAAGGGGTACGCAGCTAGCCGTTACAGACGACGCAGCGAAAAACGCACTGACCGGACGCTCCGGTCAGGGTGACCGGACGCGTCCGGTCACTACACGACAGCAAGAAACAGTACGAGTCAGAACTAGCCGTTGCCGTGATCGGACGCGCTGAACCGATTGACCGAACGCGACAGTATCCGCGTCCGGTCGCATTCCAGTATGCTCCCGTTGAGACCGGACGCGTCCGATCGCACGTGACCGGACGCGCCGCGCGTCCGATCGTTACTCCGCTTCGCTCTACCCTTCTGGACGCCTGACCGGACGCTCCGGTTACGTGAGGGACCGGACGCGCCGGTCGCGCGCTCTGGTTTGCTCAGGAGAACTGACCGGACGCGCTGTTGAATTGACCGGACGCCACAGTGCCAGCGTCCGATTAGAGTCCAGTAAGCTCCCTGGATGACCGGACGCGTCCGGTCATCAGTGACCGGACGCGCAGCGCGTCCGATCATCAAACTGAAAACCGCACAGACGCTGAACACTGACCGGACGCGTCCGGTCATGCAGAGACCGCGTCCGGTCCAGCGTCCGGTCACCTCTGTGACCTCCGTTCGCCTTCGTTTCTTTTCCGACTTCCGGCGCAATAGAAAATAGGCATTTCACTTCTCCAAAAAGCGCCGAATCCCGCCTCGCAAGCTCGGCGGGAGGGAGAGAGGAACCCAAACCCCTCTCTACCGCTCAAACTCCACCGCCTTCACAAATGTGCTAACACCACCAAGTGTACACCACCATGTGCATGTGTGTTATCATTTCACAATCATTTTCTAAGGCGTTATGTTAGCTCTTTACTAGATCCTATTGCATATGCTCAAGACATTGATCTAGTGGCACTTGATTTCCGAGCTAACCGTGATTGCCCCTCTTGATAGTCGGCTATGTATCCTAAATCCGGTCAATCACTTCTCTACTCATCTTAGACCGGCAAAAGGAAAACCCTATGGTTATACCTTTGCCATGCGCTCTTAGTTCCTTCTCTTCCACTTGATCATCATGTACACCATATTATGTGCATCACCACCATGATCATCATTTCATGTCCATGCACCATCTCTTTGTGATCTTGTGGCCACCACACCTTGCCACATACACCTTCATCACATGTGTTGCTTATGCCTAACTCAAAACACTTAACACATGGCATTAGCAACTTGGTGTCATTAATTACCAAAACCAAACTTGGGCTTTCAATCTCCCCCTTTTTGGTAATTGATGACAACCATCACAAAGATATGAAATGAAATCAATTTTCAATTTCGATAGTATTAGCTCCCCCTACATATGTGCTTCTATGAGTTTGGTTCAATTGTGCACATATGTATGGATTTGAATTTTGGGAGAGTTACTACTATCAAATTGATGCTAAGGTATATAGAATGGACCTTTGAAGCGTGATACCAATCGGAGTTGCCTTTATATACCATCCTTAGCATCGAAGTAGCTAGACACCACTTGTAATACATCACTTGTAAAGATCATAAACACTAAAGTACTTTGTGAGATCAACATTAAAAGCAAAGGTGTCTAGATACCACATGTAAAGCTACTCTTAACAAAACATCATTCAAGTTCTATATCTAGCATACACCATTCAATCATGAATATCGAAATTAAACTTTGCAATGCAACATTTCATCATGTTAATGCACATACAAATGCAACAAATAATCCATGAGCTTGCTCCCCCTACTTATGTGCTCAAATTTAATTTCTCTCCTCCTCACTATATCTTTTCTCTCTCTTTGTGACTTTTCTATCTTTGTGCTTTCTCTCTCCCTTTTTATATCTTTCTTGCTCTTTGCAATATCTTTGTGACTTTTCTCTCCCCCTTTGTCAACAATCACCAAAAAGGTGCCAATTTTAGTGAGAGATAAGTCAATCAATTATGAGAGAGTCCAAATTATGGTTCAATCTAGATCACTTGCCTAGAATATGTAATTCGGTTTGATCCAAGGACAAGCTTTTTCACACCTCATAAAGTATAAGGGTTATCTTGACCATGTTGAATTACACATCATGAGCTTATTTTCTAGATTCAACACTAGGTTTGCAAGCCCACAAACATGTCATATGCTACCACTAGATCAATCAAACATAGAAGCAATAGTGGTACCATATATACATCAAAATCATTTAATTTTCATGAATGAGCCTATTTGTCATGCAAATATGTCTATATGTTCTAAACATGTCCTTAGCAAAGTATGAATGATATGCCAAACAACTTTACCTTGCTATGTTGGAGGAGAGGCATGTCATATAAGAATGTGGGGGTGTACTCATTTCAAGTTGGAGAAGTCAAGTATGTTCAATTCATTCTTCAACTTGTAAAATCTCTTTTCATCAAGTGGCTTTGTAAAAATGTCGGCTAGTTGATCTTCGGTGCCAATGCTCTCAATGCTAATATCACCCTTTTGTTGATGGTCTCTTATGAAGTGATGCCTTATGTCAATGTGCTTGGTTCTTGAATGTTGTACCGGATTTTGAGTCATCTTGATAGCACTTTCATTGTCACACAACAATGGCACATTCTTGAAGTTTATTCCAAAGTCATTCAAGGTGGCTTTCATCCAAAGCAATTGTGCACAACAACTACCGACACTAATGTATTCGGCCTCGGTAGTAGATAGTGCAATACTATTTTGTTTCTTTGATGACCATGAAACAAGAGACCTTCCAAGCAATTGACAAGTGCCACTTGTGCTCATTCTATCAATCTTGCATCCTACATAGTCGGAGTCCGAATATCCAATCAACTCAAAATTAGACCCCTTTGGAAACCATAATCCAACATCATGAGTGCCCTTGAGATATCTCAATATTCTCTTGGTTGCTTTCAAGTGACTTTCTCTAGGTGAAGCTTGATATCTTGCACACTTGCACACACTAAACATCACATCCGGCCTAGAGGCGGTGACATAGAGCAAACTTCCAATCATAGACCGGTATTGCTTTTGATCTACCATATTTCCACTATCATCAATACCCAATTGATCATTTGTGCCCATTGGTGTACTCATTGGCTTAGCATCTTGCAATCCAAACTTCTTGATCATGTCCTTGATGTACTTGCCTTGACTTACAAAAGTGTCATTCTTCATTTGCTTGATTTAAAGTCCAAGGAAGTAACTAAGCTCTCCAATCATAGACATCTCAAACTCATTAGCCATCATATTTCCAAATTCTTCACAAAAGTCTTGGTTAGTTGATCCAAAGATAATGTCATCCACATAGATTTGCAACACAAACAAGTCATTTCCAAGCTTCTTGGTGAAGAGAGTGGTGTCAACCTTTCCCATCTTGAACCCTTTAGAGAGAAGAAAATCCCTCAACCTCTCATACCATGCTCTAGGTGCTTGCTTCAAACCATACAATGCCTTCTTTAGCTTGTAAACATGGTTGGGCTTCTTATCATCTTCAAAACCGGGAGGTTGCTCAACATAAACTTCTTCATTGATGTAGCCATTGAGAAATGCACTCTTGACATCCATTTGATAGAGCTTGATGTTGTGTGCACAAGCATATGCTAATAAGATTCTAATTGCTTCCAATCTTGCAACCGGTGCATATGTCTCTCCAAAGTCAAGACCCTCAACTTGAGTGTATCCTTGTGCTACTAATCTTGCTTTGTTCCTCACAACCATGCCATCTTGATCTTGCTTGTTTCTAAAGACCCACTTAGTGCCAATCACATTGTAGTTCTTTGGCCTCTCAACAAGTTTCCAAACTTGATTTCTAGCAAAGTTGTTTAGTTCTTCATGCATGGCATTTACCCACTCGGAATCTTTCAATGCATCTTCTATCTTCTTTGGTTCTTCTAATGAGACAAATGAGTAATGCTCACAAAATGATGCTAATCTTGATCTAGTTTGAACACCACTTTGAATTCCACCAATGATTTGGTCCAATGGATGATCTCTTGCAATACTAGTAGGTTGGAGTATTGGGAGTTGATTGCTTCCACTTGTTTGACCTTGAACTTGAGCTTCATCATGAGAACCACTAGAGCTTGCTTGATTTGTATCAATTTGCACACTTTGGTTGATCACATGAATATCATCATCATCAACTTGCATCGGCCTTATATCACCAATGTCCATGTTCTTCATTGCATTTGACAATTGATCCCCTTTCACATCATCAAGGTTTTGAGCTTCATTTTGAGACCCTTGGGTTTCATCAAACTCAACATCATGAACTTCTTCCAAGGTGCCATTTGTGAGATTCCAAACTTTATATGATTTGCTTGTGGTAGAATAACCAAGTAAGAACCCATCATCACATTTCTTTTCAAACTTGCTCAACCTAGTGTCTTTCTTGAGAATATAGCATTTGCAACCAAACACTCTAAAGTATGCAATGTTGGGCTTTCTTCCATTCAATAGTTCATATGGTGTCTTTCCAAGCTTCCTATGGCAATAGAGACGGTTACTACAATAGCAAGCCGTGTTGATAGCTTCACTCCAAAATGAATGACTAACATTGTATTCACTAAGCATTGATCTAGCCATATCAATCAAGGTTCTATTTTTCCTTTCAACTACATCATTTGATTGAGGAGTGTACGTTGGTGAGAATTGATGCCCAATACCAAGATCATCACACAAATCTTCAATTCTTATGTTCTTGAACTCACTACCATTGTCACTTCTAATCTTCTTGATGGTGATTTCAAACTCATTTTGCACTCTCTTGACAAAAGACTTGAATAGATCATAAACATCACTCTTGTCATAAAGAAAGAGCACCCAAGTGTATCTAGTGTAGTCATCCACAATCACAAAACCATACTTGTTGCCACCAATGCTAGTGTATGTTGTTGGCCCAAACAAGTCCATGTGCAATAGCTCAAATGCTTTTGATGTGCTCATTTCACTTTTACTAGGATGTGAATTTCCAACTTGTTTGCCGGCTTGACAAGCACTACATAGTTTATCCTTTTCAAAGGTGACATCCTTCAATCCTTTAACTAAGTCATGCCTCAAAAGTTTGTTCAATTGTTTCATTCCAACATGACCAAGCCTTCTATGCCATAACCAACCCATACTAGATTTACTAAGCAAGCATGATGTCAATTGTGTCTCATTATCATTGAAGTCAACCAAGTATAAGCTACCATGTCTAAATCCTTTGAATATCAAGTTTGATTCATCAACACTTATGACTTCAACATCATCACTACCGAATATGCACTTGAAGCCAAGATCACAAAGTTGTGCCACCGATAAAAGATTGAAATCTAAGCTCTCAACTAGCAACACATTAGATATGCTCATGTCATTTGAGATAGCAATTTTACCAAGCCCCTTGACCTTGCCTTTCTTGTTGTTGCCGAAAGTGATAGCATCAAAACCACCATTTTGACTTCTATCAATAGATTTGAACATACAAGAATCCCCGGTCATATGTTGAGTGCACCCACTATCAAGCACCCAATGCCTTCCTCCGACTTTGTAATTGACCTACAAGACAAGATCAATTCTTTTTAGGTACCCAAACTTGTTTGGGTCCTCCAAGGTTAGAGACTAAGCTCTTTGGTATCCAAATGGCTTTCTTCTTTGAGCCCATTCATGGTGTACCAATAAACTTAGCATGAACACCATTTGTACCCTTGGTAAGCATATAGAAAGAATTAAACTTGATTGAGGATACATTTGCATTGGATTTCTTGTTCATGCAATGTTGCTCTATGTGACCAACTTGCTTGCAACTTTTGCAATAGCTACCATTGTTCTTCACAAAACGAGTCTTGTGAGGAGCAAAAGCGGTCTTGCCTTTCTTGGGGTTATAGCCCAATCCCTCTTTGTAGAGAGAAGCTCTTTGGCTACCCAAGCACATAAGCAAGCGGTCCTCACCACCATAAGCCTTAGCTAATGTGTGATTGAGCTCTTTTACCTCCTTCTTGAGATTTTCATTCTCAACTATAAGTGTGGAGTCACAAGTGAAACCATCACTACTAGATGAGGATGATGTAGATGAGCTACATGAAGGGTTAGTAGGAGCAACAATAATAGGCTTATGAAAAGTTTCATCAATTATATCACATGATATGCCTATGTTACAAGTTTTAGCTTTCTCAACATTAGTTGGCATGTTTTCACATTTTTCAACTAGAGAGGAATGAGCTTCTTCAAGCTTAGTGTGAGACTTTTGAAGCTTCTTATGGTCTACCTTTAGACTCTCATAAGATGCCCTAAGCTCATCAAGTTCTTGCATAAGGTTTTTCTTTTCCTTAAGCAAGCCCTTGCACTCCTTTCTAGATTCTTTAAAATGTTGAGTGCAATCTTCTAGCATAGTGATTAGTTCATCTTTAGTGAATTCTTCTTCATCACTATCACTATCACTAGCATTATCATGATCACTCTCATCGTCGGATGATACCTTAGCGGCCTTAGCCATGAAGCACGATGGAGTGTCGAAGAGGGAGACCTTCTCTTGGATGGCAATGCTAGCATGTCCCTTCTTCTTGCTCTTGTAGTCATCCTCATCGTCACTTGAGGAATCATCACTATCCCATGTAGCAACATGAGAATCATTCTTCTTCTTATAAGAGCTCTTTTTCTTTTCTTGCTTCTTCTTCTCTTTCTTGATAGCATCTTCATCATCACTATCATAAGGACACTTTGCAATGAGATGGTCCTTGCTATGGCATCTAAAGCATCTCATGGTATGCTCACTCTTCTTGGATGAGTTCTTCCTCCTTCTTGCACGATAGCCTTTCTTCTTCATGAATTTGCCAAATTGCTTGACAAAGAGAGTCATCTTCTCATCAATGTCATCACTATCACAAGAGCTTGAGTCTTCATCACTTGATGATTCAATCTTGTATTTGCTCTTGGATGTGGTGGCTTTGAATGCCACACTCTTCTTCTTTTCATCATCTTTCTTCTCATTTTCCTTCTTCTTCTTCTTGACTAACTCATCCTTCTCATCATCTTCTCTATATGAATCATCGGTCATCACTTCTTGAAATATTTGTTGAGGAGTTGAATCCTTCAATGTAGTCCTCACTAGCACGGTGATCAATGTATCAAATCTCTTGGGTAGACTTCTCAAGAACTTCATAGAGAATTGATTGTCCTTGACCTCCTCACCAAGTGCCTTGAGCTCATTGACAATGACTTGCAACCTATGAAACATCTCCGGTACACTCTCATCATCTTGCATCTTGAAGCTTGAAAATTTTTCTTGCAAGATATATGCTTTAGCGGTCTTTGTACCTTCGGTGCCCTCAAATGTTTCTTCTAGCTTGGCCCAAGCATCATGAGCAATCTCTATGTTCTTTACTTGCTCAAATGTCTTGTCATCTAGTGCCTCATGAAGAGCACTAATGGCAATATCATTGCATCGGAGCTTCTTCTCCTCTACCGGTGTAGGTGCTTCCGGATTAGCAACCTCAAATTTTGTTTCGGTGACCTTCCACACTTCTCTATTGATTGACTTTAGGTGTGTGGTCATCTTAACCTTCCAATATGCATAATTTGTGCCATCAAAGTGAGGTGCCTTCTTGGTGTTGTTGATGTGCAAGCTTAATTGAGCCATTTCTTTTTCACCGTAGGTTGTTAAGCCTCAAATAAACGGTGCCTCGGCTCCGATACCACTTGTAAGGTCCAAATAGGCTAGAGGGGGGGTGAATAGCCTAATTAAAACTTCTACAAGAATTACTTAACCACGAGTTAGTACGAAAGGTGGCGAAGCAAAAGCACTAGCTCTAACTAATTAAGCAAGCCACCTACACAAGTCTAGTACAAGGCTATTCACTAAACACAACAATAACTACAATCTAGAAACAAGAAGTAATACGAGAGAAGAGCTTTGATTGATTATACCGCAGTGTAGAGATGAGATGTACCAATCAATCAATCACACAAGAGAAATCCTCGGGAAGAGAATGACACAAGAATTTATCCCGAGGTTCACTTGCTTCCCGGCAAGCTACTCCCCGTTGTGGCGATACACCCACTTGTCGGTTCGCGAGCTAATCGACTATCAAGAGTTGAGCCCTCGGCGGGCGCCGCACAACCGCACATAAGATGGGGATCCTCCAAGCCACGAGCTCCACTAGAGTATCCAATTCACGAACTCCCGCGGGGAAGGATCAAGAACCCCTTACAACACTTGGTGAAGGCTCCAATAATTTCCAATTGCGAGCTCAATCACCTCCGCTGCTCCAAGCCGTCTATCGTGTCGGAAAACACAGAAGAGTAACAAGAAATCCGTAGCAACTCGAAGATCAAGTGCCTCTAGAATGCAACTCTCAAGCAATGCACTTGAATCTCACTCAATCTCACTCAAGATATGCAACTAATCAAAGAGATGAGTGGAGGGGTTGTTCTCTAGCTCAAAGTATGTCTCTATATCTCAAAATGTGCAAGAGTTGCCCTCAAACCCCGGCCAACCTCTATTTATAGCGAAGGGGTACGCAGCTAGCCGTTACAGACGACGCAGCGAAAAACGCACTGACCGGACGCTCCGGTCAGGGTGACCGGACGCGTCCGGTCACTACACGACAGCAAGAAACAGTGCGAGTCAGAACTAGCCGTTGCCGTGATCGGACGCGCTGAACCGATTGACCGGACGCGATAGTGCCCGCGTCCGGTCGCATTCCAGTATGCTCCCGTTGAGACCGGACGCGTCCAATCGCACGTGACCGGACGCGCCGCGCGTTCGATCGTTACTCTGCTTCGCTCTACCCTTCTGGACGCCTGACCGGACGCTCCGGTTACGTGAGGGACCGGACGCGCCGGTCGCGCGCTCTGGTTTGCTCAGGAGAACTGACCGAACGCGCTGTTGAATTGACCGGACGCCACAGTGCCAGCGTCCGATTAGAGTCCAGTAAGCTCCCTGGATGACCGGACGCGTCCGGTCATCAGCGACCGGACGCGCAGCGCGTCCGATCATCAAACTGAAAACCGCACAGACGCTGAACACTGACCGGACGCGTCCGGTCATGCAGAGACCGCGTCCGGTCCAGCGTCCGGTCACCTCTGTGACCTCCGTTCGCCTCCGTTTCTTTTCCGACTTCTGGCGCAATAGAAAATAGGCATTTCACTTCTTCAAAAAGCGCCGAATCCCGCCTCGCAAGCTCGGCGGGAGGGAGAGAGGAACCCAAACCCCTCTCTACCGCTCAAACTCCACCGCCTTTACAAATGTGCTAACACCACCAAGTGTACACCACCATGTGCATATGTGTTATCATTTCACAATTATTTTCCAAGGCGTTATGTTAGCTCTTTACTAGATCCTATTGCATATGCTCAAGACATTGATCTAGTGGCACTTGATTTCCGAGCTAACCGTGATTGCCCCTCTTGATAGTCGGCTATGTATCCTAAATCTGGTCAATCACTTCTCTACTCATCTTAGACCGGCAAAAGGAAAACCCTATGGTTATACATTTGCCTTGCGCTCTTAGTTCCTTCTCTTCCACTTGATCATCATGTACACCATATTATGTGCATCACCACCATGATCATCATTTTATGTCCATGCACCATCTCTTTGTGATCTTGTGGCCACCACACCTTGCCACATACACCTTCATCACATGTGTTGCTTATGCCTAACTCAAAACACTTAACACATGGCATTAGCAACTTGGTGTCATTAATTACCAAAACCAAACTTGGGCTTTCAGTAACTCCACAAAAAACTAGAGTTTGTGGAGCATCTCTTTAGGTGCTCTCACAACTCCATATTTTTTCTCGAATAAAGTACGTTGAGCTGAAACCGTTTGACTAAAAATGTGGAGCGGAGCTGAAAATATGGAGTGAAGCAGTCCCAAACACACTCATATTCTCAGGCTGCTGACAAGACAGAGGCAGAGTACTGTGAAGAAAAGGTTATGATTGGCGACTTTGACGATAAATTCGATTCTCATGCAGCAGATCGGGTGGAGGCAAAGTGCCTAGGGCAAAAGGCGGATGCAACCAAGCAAGCGGAGGATGTGGAGGATTGGGATGACGACGATGAATTGTTGTATGATGGTATGACTATGTCTTGTTTAAATCCAGGGTGTAAAGTTTTGGGGTGTCACATCGGGTGTTACATGAGAATGTCGCATGGGGTGTTCGGATACTAATAAAAAATAAATTATAGAATCTGTCAGTAAACCGCGAGACGAATTTATTAAGCTTAATTAATCTGTCATTAGCACATGTGTTACTGTAGCACCACATTGTCAAATTATGGACTAATTAGGCTTAAAAGATTCGTCTAGCAAATTAGACGCAATTTGTACAATTAGTTATTTTTTAGTCAATATTTAATACTTCATGCATATGTCAAACATCCGATGTGATATGGAGTAAACTTTTGGGGGAGGAACTAAATAAGGCCTCGAGGATGAGAGTTCTTAGGTTATTCTATGGGTCTGCAGATTATGTATGAACTGTGGATTGCGTATGGACTTCGGTTGGTGTTAGTATGGGCCTGTTTAGTTCTCTATTTTGGTCAAAACTTTTGTTGTTTTATCCCATCTTTTGGTAAAATGGATCTAAACATCATAGGCAAAAACAATTAAACTTGGGCTGCAAAACTTTTGATATTTGGGACCCAAGAGGCCCAAAATTGGGCAAATAACGTCTTGGGGGCGCGTGCTGTGCCTGCATAGCTAAAGTTTGCCATGCATCTAAACACCAATGCCAAAAGTTTGAATGGAAAAAATTTTGCAGTAAAAAATTAGGGGCAAAAGTTTTGCCATTCCAAAAGCATCTGAACACCCCTTAGTGTTGCAGACTCAATTTGGTTGCAACTGTCCACTCACGCTTCAAGATTCCCTTTACCATTGACGATGTGGATTTTTGTAGCTTCACAAAACAGAATGGTATTACCAAGCTCCTCCAAACTACACTTGTTATTTGGGATGAGGCTACCATGACAAAGAGACAAGCCATCGAGACACTAGACAATAGCCTTTGCAATATAATGGTCCAATGCGAGCTTCCGTTCGGGGGATAACTATGGTGTTCGGTGGAGATTTTATGCAGGCTCACTATTGTTTGAGGGGGGGGGCTAGGCTTATTAGTTAGTTGGTGCCTTAGCCTCACTATAGATGTCGTATATTTGGAATTCTGTGCAACAGTTAAAATTGGTACGGAACATGAGGGAAAAAGAGGAACCCATGGTGTAGAATACTTGTTACGCAATGACGGTGACTCTAAGGAGGCCAATGGAAGATGTCATGGGTTGAGTAGACTTAGGAATTTTGTATGCTTTTATCTCATCTTCACTCCTTGATTTGGTATGCTTTTAGAACCTTATCTTACCATCTTCTTGCGTTATCAGAAGTGGAGCATTAGGATCTTTGCCTTTAATATGAAGGAAACGATTGCACCACAAGTTGAGTCAATGTGTGATGTATAAACCAATGTGTTAGTTAGATTGTCATTATGTTTGTGCTTATTTTGGATCTTTGTAATGATTGCAATGAACTTGTTGGGTGTTCCCACAATTTCATTTAGTTTATAGGCCTAAGGTATAAGGATTAGTGAAATAAATAGTTGGGATATGGTTTTCTTCTATTCTCTTCATCCTGTCTTTTTAAAGCAGCCTGCACTCTTCGCTTTATATCTATGATTTTGGACAATCATAAATCATGAGAAAATTCTGGACAACATTAGACTTCAATATCTTTCTCTGAGTGCAAGAATCACCTTGATAGCTATTTTGGATTGGGAGATACAAAAATCACAAGACGATGTAATTGTGCTGTCTGAAAATTGGAACAGAATCTGATATGTGCTGTTTTCGACCAAGTCATCTACAGAATCTGGAAGTATGTTCTATAATAAAGTTGTAGAGAATTTTATAAGCTTTCCATCGGTGTAAACTACAGCTTCATTGTATTAACAGAATGAGAGTTACAGCTGTTTTACTGCACTGCTGATTTTCTGCTCGCGAGAAATTTCAGATTTCTTGTTCTTACCCATACACAAGAGTATCATTGGGATGTCAGAACACTTTTTAGCTCATCTAGAAAAGGGTTCAAGCTACCCTATTTAGTGTCCCTTATTTTAAGAGGGGTAGCCAATGTAAAGAAGGTTTATTAAGTTTGAACTCTTTAGTTGGAAGTATTGGTTAGTCTCCATGATTGAGTTGCCACTCTTGAGCAAAAATGTCCTGTGAACAAGGTTGATAATTTTGGATCCATGGAGATGAGAGTTGTCCCTTTAGATAGTTTATGATTATGATCATCTATACTTGCTCGTGTTACTGATGTTGGTCACTTGATGACAGGAAGTGTAGTGTCTCATGACTCAGGAGTCCTATATGACGTCTCGCACTGATATGTGGGAAAAGGCTGATGTTTCTGCCATTGAAGGATGTTATGGGTATGATGAAGCTAAGCACTATCAAAACAACAACGTTGCAGAGAAAGTTGGGAGTGAACTAAGTCAGAATCCACAACGACGAAAGCGAAAAAGGAAAGCACATAAGAAGCCTGTTCAAGGAAGCAAAGCGCAGCAAAACTATGTCAATGGAAGACTGAGCAATGTGGATATGGATAAAATTTATGGAGTTACCAAAGTAGTGGGAGGTTATATTCAAGTAAGCTCAGTACAAGTTTTTGCTTTATTTGACCCTAGTGCTTCGCATTCTTTCATTTCCGCCGACATGGTAGAGACGTGCAAGATGATGAAGAGTCCAATGAGGAGGCCTTTGCTAGTTCAAACCCCAGTGAGAGAAATACAGGCAGATCAGATATGCCCGGACGTTAGTCTTGTCATAAATAAGGAAAAATTCACCGCAACACTCATTGTGTTGAAGTCACTTAAAATTCGCGTGGTTCTTGGTAATGGATGGCTCTGTGCACACAAAGGAGTGATTCATGGTACTCGGTGCACAATGCTCTTAACAACACCGTTAGGGAAAAGAATTGAGTATCAAGGTGATCGACTTTTACCTGAGGGAGATGAGAATGACCAATTAGAAGATAGGTATACTGAGGGATAGCAAAGTGGACCGTAAGTTTACAGAAGTCATAGCAGAGGAACAAATAACTTTGGAGGAGCTCAATAGGAGAGATGATCATGTTTAGGAAGATTAGTCAGTCAGGATATGAGAAACTGTCTCATGACTCTGCACGAAAGATGTAATTTGGAAAATGAGGATCAAATAAAGACAAAGTGTCATTATCTCTTTTATCATCATCTTCCGAATCTCGGGACGAGATTCATCTTAAGGGGGTAGAATTGTAATACCCTAAAATTTTGAAAAGAAGAAAAGTAGGAGAAATATGATTTTTGTATATTTTTGTGAGCATGCAAATTTAGAATGATAATAATTTTTATAAATTTAAAATCAAATATAAGGGTAGAAACATGATTGAGCATTCATGCTGCTGCATTTGAAATTTTGTATTGAGTGGTTTAAGTCAAATTCAAATTGGATTTGAAAATCCTTTGAAAATTGGCTTTGAAAAATTTGAAAAAGAAAAAGAGAAAGGAATTTTCTTCTTCGGGCCGCATTCTCCCGCAGCCCAGTGCACGGCCTGCCTTCTCCCGCTCCCCGCTTCACTTCGTGGGCCAAGCCGAGCCGCGGCCGCCGGTCCCACCGGTCAGCGACACATCTCTCTTTCCTTTCTTCTTCCTCCGGTTCTTTCCAACCGCGAGCGCCGCCTTCCTTTTTCCTCCAAGCCGTATCCGAACGGGGATCATCCCTTTCCTTCCTTGAAGCACCCCTGAGATATATACCCGAGCCTAGGTGCGCCGCCTTAATTTCCATCTTAATCGCGAAGCTGCAGCCTTCGTCTTGAGACCGCAGCAGCCGATAGCCCTAGCGCACTCGCCGTTCGAATCTCGCCGAGCTTGTCCGCCGACGCCATAAGCATCGCCTGCTGCTTCTCCGTCGTCTGCAGTCTGTTGACGAGCTCCGCTTCGAGGCGACCATCGTCCGCCATCCTTAACCGAGCAAGTCGGTCATCATACTCGTCAAGCTTTTCCACGCAGGCGCCCAAGCCGGCCGTTGAGTAGTACGTGGTCGTCGTCGCTCGTCTTCGGCCGTTGAGAAACCTCTCCGTAAGATAGCTGTCCCCTCCTCTCTGTCTTCCCGTGCTCCGCAGCTGCCGTCTGCTGCTTTGAGGAAAGCCTGTTGCTGCCCAATCGATTTGCATCATTGATCTTCTAGTTCATCACTGGAGCTCTTTCCGTGAAGATGCGACAACGCATGAGCAAGTAGAGTCAGCAGAGCAGCGCCGGCCATGCGTCCCAGTCCTGATCTTCTAGCTTGATGACATCATATTGGTGTCATGATGACATCACACATACATTATGGCCATTTTCCTTCACAAAAACTAATCAAGAAATATCATGGAAATACACCACATACCATATATGTCATACTGAGGTCATTTTGACTCCGATTTAGTTCGTTCTTATCGTGTTAGATTCGTGTCATCGTGCTCTACGTAGTAGTGCTAACGTTTATCATGTCACTCAATTATGAATTTTAATTATTTAAAGGCAACTTGATTAATAATTATTAGTTAATAGCTTTTAAATTTTAAAAAAAACAACGTATTTTCGTTCTTGTCGCGTTGCACTCGGGTCAACCTAATCTACATGTCAGCGGCGATGTTTAACATGTCTTGTATTTATGAATCAAATCATAATAAATTGATCGGTATTACTTAATGATCGTTTTGATTAAAAGCAATTTAAGTTTACACCCCCCATCTTTTCATGGTCACATATTAACTTAAATGTCTTTTGAACTATCGGGTGTTTCATTCAATCTATAAACATAAGTGATTTCGTTCCGTTGCCACATGTATTTGAATATATAGCTAAATATTATATTGATTAATATGCTTATAATTAGTTTTATAATTGGAAATAATGTAAGTTTTATATTTCGGTAATTATACATAACATGTTAATTTGATTACTACTAACATGAACGTGATCTTAAATTATAAATTGCTTAAGGTTAAACATGTTTCAAATGTTAAAACGAAATTAGATGCTCTTACATGAAACTTTCTTTTTGCAAGATTAACTTTAATTCGCCTAAACTAAATAATAACATTTTATAAATAAAATATGACTGGTCTAACCTAGATTTTAGAATTAGATTATATTTTGTCTAATCTGAATTACTATGCTTCACCTGATTGCTGTAATTAAAATAAATAAGGCTTGGTTTTCTTTTTCTCTAATCTCTAATAAAGTAAATGTTTCGGTAGACGTTTCTTGTTCGCCGTAGCTCCGATTAGCATGTTTTTCGCGCCTGTGTGTTCGTAGCAATGCGTAGAACATCTTTAAAACCTTTTCACATATTGTTTCTTATGTTTGGTGTACTGTTCTAATTATTATTCATTGTTTGCTTCGTGTATGATTGCTCGATGTGTGTGTGGTGATTTATTGATCAAGTCCAGTCGGTGAGATTTACGTGGAGATTCAAGAAGCTATTAATTGAAGATTTAGATCATAGAAGGATTTTGATTTAAGGCAAGTATAGCATGAGATTATCCTTGTTTCCTATTCACCTTTAATATATTTAATTCATGTGCATGTGTCTACCTTGTTACCATTAAGGATATCCTAGTTTTTGTATCTTGTACCTTGACACCCATGGAACATTGCATTGGGTAGTATTATGCTAGCGCTCAAGATAAATAACCATGATCTGTAACTTGACTAATGGTATATGCAATAAACGTTTAAAAGATGCTTTATAGAAACATGGCTCAAGAGGGCTAGAGCATATTTGGTTGTTTTTATGGTGCTCTAGTTTCTCTCCATAAGGACTTATCTGTAAGCGAAAATCCGGGACTTACAGTACAACTGTGAGGGCTAAAATGGCTCTGGCTTTAGCTCAGTATGAGGACCTTTTCTAGCTTGTTAGAGGTTACCCTTGTGGCGCAAATGGGGTAAAGCAGACTGTGGATCCCTGCGTGGTGTATCACACGGACTGACTTTCTGAAACCTAGTGGCCCTAACTTGTTAGACGAACCTTTGAAAAGCTTCATAGTGTTTCCCTGCCTGCTCACCTTGGAAGTGTTTTGGGAGTCGCGATCCCGGGCATATGGGTAAACATGACTCACAGTGAAAGTGTACAACCTCTGCAGAGTGTAAAACTGTTATAACAGCCGTGCTCACGGTCACGAGTGGCCTTGGACCCTTACAGAATAAATGATGAACACTGATGATAATGATAACACTGATGATATTAATGCTCATTAATGATTATTGTTTCTTGCTATATATTATTCTCGTATACATGATCATGAGGTTATTTGGGCTTATGGTAAACTTGTTGCTACTCAATTGCTAAAAGATGACTTAATAAAAGCTATCGCAGTAAACCTGTGTCAAACCTTTTGAGCCTCATGAACCCTATGATATATTTGCTGAGTTCGACATGGACTCACTCTTGCTATTTCCCACATCTCAGGAAGGGTACCAGATTTCTAGATTCTAGAATTGTTAGGCTTGTGATCAACCAGTCAGTTTGATCCTGGAGTGAAGATTACACCCGGTGCTCGGAGTTGTCTTTCCGCTGTGTTGTTCTCTAAGGTATATTTTATACTATTGCGTTATGTTAAATAAGCATTTGTCTTTTGATATTACACTTATCTGCGGCTATATGTGAGATTTGACTTCTTTATTTCACATATAGTGTATATATGGTTTTGTCCTTAAAACCGGGTGTGACATTTTAACTCGTATGAGCACAGATTATATGAGTCAAGATCAAGTACGGATAAGGAGAGACGTGAGGGCACTTTGAGAAATAAAAAAGAACAGATGGAAGAGTCACTTCGCCCTTTAATATTAGGTATATAGATATATGTATATAGATATAGATAGATGTATAAATAGATATAGATATACTCCCTCTATTTCAAATTATAAGATGTTTTGACTTTTCTAGATACATTATTTTTGCTACGTATCTAGATATGATGTATATGTAAATGCATAGCAAAATCTATGTATTAAAAAAACTAAAATATCTTATAATCGTAATGAATAGATTGCAACACCTCCTCCCCTTTGTCTCTATGGCGACGGACTATTAGGGCATTGATAATATTTGCTACAGGGGCGGGGAACAGGCACATATCGATCACCTTTGGCACCACAAGGTCCCAAGCACGCAGGTCTGTCTGGGTCGAGCGGTTTGGGTCCCTGCGTGCCGTGCACCGTTAGCGCCACCACACGGTGCGCCTCCGAGTCCATCTCGGCGGCCTCCTGATCCTCCACCCTGGCGCCACGTGCCGCCATCAGCAGCGGCACCGGCAACCCCACGAGGGTGCCCATGACGCTGCCGTTGCCATTGCCGCTCACCAGCACCGCTGCCAGCTCCGCGGTGACGACGCTCATCACGGCAACGGCCACGGCCACCACCACTGCCGCACTCGGCCACAGCAGGACGTGCGCCTTCGCCATCCCCAGCCGCTGCTTGGAATGGCCTGTCCACTGTCCTAGCTACCCTGGCTCTGCATGCATGCCGGCCCTGCCGCCGGTGCCGGTGTGTGTCGACGACGATCCCCAGGCAATGTACTTATATATATCAGGGGTAGCTACGACAATTGCACTTATATATATATCAGGCAACGGCCACGGCCACCACCACTGCCGCCGGTGAGGTTGGCGCGTCTCTCTCTCGCGCGTGCGCGCTGCTCCAGTGGAAGGCATCATTGTCCCTTACACTCCATTTGCGGCAGCACGATGGACTGACCTCCGCTGGATCGGACGGGCCCCTGCTGGTGCTAGCTGCCCTTCATCACTTCCATCCTAGCTATACACACCGCCGTGGAGTCGAAACTCGAGAGCAGTGTGTTGGTCATAGTTCAGCTTACCGGTTGAGACATGAATATCGGAGGAGTCCAATAGAAACGAAAATCGGTGAATAGTTGAAATTTCGGGTAAAATTTTCAAATCTTCATGAAATTTTAATTAAAATTTTAAAAACCTAAACGAAATAGAACCGAAATTACCGGTATGTGTATTTACCGGAGGGGACTGATTGAAACAAAAGTCGTCGGTTTTCAACGAAAACCGGGCGAAATTCTGAACTATGGTGTTGGTTGGCACGTCTGGATCTGATCACCCTTCTGTTACGGGCATCGAGCGTACGTGCCCGCCCACCACTTCTATAGAAGCCTTTTGTGTTCCATTGAATGCACGTCTGTGACAGCATGACACTTGGCTTTTCAGTCCGAATACCTAACCTTTGCAGATGCATTCAACACATGACTCTAATTAACCTCTTTGATTGCATTGAACAGTGCTGACAGCTGTTCGTACCCCTCTTCCTAGTCTCCGTATATCATCTTCTAGGAGTGCTGCATAATTTTCTAGCAAGGGCATGTTTAGATGGTGAAAAATTTTGGGTAAATTTATGTAGCACTTTTCGTTGTTATTTGGCAAAATTTATCCAATTATGGACTAACTAGGCTCAAAAGATTCGTTTCGACATTTACAGACAAACTGTGCAATTAGTTATTTTTTTACCTACATTTAGTACTCCATGCATGCATCCAAAGATTCGATGTGATGGGTACTGCGCAAACTTTTTTTTGACCTCTTTGGCCAAAGCACCGTTTAGATGCTAAAAATTTTGCCAAAATTTTCAGATTCCCCGTCACATCGAATCTTTGAACGCATACATGAAGCATTAAATATAGATAAAAAATAAAACTAATTACACAGTTTAGACGAAATGGACGAGACAAATCTTTTAAGCCTAATTAGACTATGATTGGACAATATTTGTCAAATAACAACGAAACTGCTACATTAGCGTTTCGCCAAAAATTTTGCCAACTAAACAGCCTCCAACTAAACAGGCCCCAAGTTCACAACAAAGTTACAAATTTTGAGTTTTTAAGTACTTCTTGAGGAGTTTTTTTTTAAAAAAATAGATTTGGTCTCCAACTATGTATTTTGTCACAAGCGAAGTTTATGGTGCTATACTAATTGACGGCGAAGTTGAAAGCAGAACTAAAAAAATAGAACAGAACATTCATAAACAGACCGTTATCCGACTTTCTAGCTTGAAAGTATTCACAGCTCAACTTGTCTAACTTCCAATTTAAAGAGTAATGCTTGTATTAGAGCGTCTGTCCGCTGACAGGCTAGGAGGCTCAGAGAGCTCTCCTATCTATTCTTATTCGCTCCCCTCCAGCGACCGCAGTTTTCTTAAAAAAACTCACAGTAGCTCCGCGAACTAGCTCCGCGAACTCATGACCGCGCTCCGCTGCGCATGCTGCTCATCTTCTTCGCCATGCATCCCGGCTGCCTTCACTCCACTGCGCCTCCCTCTCCACCACACGCTCTCATCCACCTTCCTCTCCACTGTGCCTCCACCAGAGCGACCCGCCATGACCTTCTCTATCGGACCTGCCTTCTCCACTGGAGCGGCGAGCTTCGCGTCCCTATCGAGCTCTACACCAGTAAACTTCACATGCCAACGAGTCTCCATTCTCCCAAGCAGCAAGGAAATGTTGCACTGAAAGCGCGTGTTGCAGGCGTATTTTTCAAGTGTTTTAGATGTTTCAGAGATATGTGCAAGTGTTTCATATGAATGTTTCAAAAATAGATCGGGATGTTGCACATGTTGCAATGGTTGTACACGTACGTTGTAAGCGTCTGTTCCAAATGTTTCATCTTTTTTCAGAGTTATGTTGCAAGTATGTTTATTTGCATGTTGTATATTTTCACACATATGTAATAGGTGTTTTATATCCTGGATGTTGTATTTGCTTTGCAATGGCTTTCAAAAGTGTTTTCATGGGTTTTTGCAAGTGTTTCAGACGCATGTTTCAAGTATTTTGTCTGCCTTTAGACACAATAGATCGGATATTGTTGCTGGGATCCATCTATTGCAGGCGTCTGCTACAGCTGTTGGGGCGCAGACGTCCGGATGGGGAAGCGGAGGGCGGCGCGAGCGGTCCTCGCGTGGGGTCAGGCGACACGGGCCCATGTGGGCACACGAAACGGAGTACAGGAGCGGGCGTTTGGACATGCGTGTGCGTCCGAACATCCGGGCGCTAGCACTGTCACAATTTAAAACAAAGTGAGGAGAAGTGAACAGAGAGTCTGAAAGGCCTGACTGACCGATCCGCCGCTTCCACGCCTTTGTTGAACGTTTCCGTTTCTCCCTGCGCCCGCACGCCACCAAATTCCAATTCCAATTCCGATTCCGATATCGATTCCAATTCCAATTCCAAATTGAGTTGGACCCAAGTTCCGACTCCGCACCTGTACGGATACCCCATGGCCTACTGAATCCCCGCTCCCTCCACGGCGTCCATGCCCTAGCTAATTTATGGGAAAAAGTCTAAATAACCCCGTGAACTATGGACCCTGGAACACATAACCCACTGAACTATGAAACGGTCTAATTTACCCCCTGAACTATCCAAAACCGTCTATTTTACCCTCTGGGCGGTTTTCGACGGCGGGTTTGCTACAGTAACAACGGGTTTGCTTTCCAATTAATCTAAAGCTACAGCAAAAACTTTATACTAAAGCGTATCGTATTATATATTCACTGTGTAGATCTACTCACGTGGAGTCCAACAAAATTAAATTTTCTATTTTATGATTTTTCTGTGATTTACTATGATTTTTCAAATACTCAGCGAAAATAAATAAAAAAGACAAAACCGTTATTACTGTAGCAAACATATTGTTACTGTAGCAAACCCGCCGTCGAAAACCGTCCAGAGGGTAAAATAGACGGTTTTGGATAGTTCAGGGGGATAAATTAGATCGTTTCATAGTTCAGTGTGTTATATGTTTCAGGGTCCATAGTTTATAGGGTTATTTAGACTTTTTCCCTAATTTATGCTTTGCTTCAGCCCACGGTTTTCCGACGAATCCTCTCCTCTTCCAGCCTCGGCTGCCCGCCTCCCCTCACCTGCCCGGGGAGTTGCAGGCTTGCAGCTGTGCTAGGTTAGGCTAGGCTAGGCTTTCCTCAGCAGCACTTCCGCCCTTCGGCTCTTGGCGGATCGAATTGGCTCGCTGCTTCCGTCGGCAATCCAATCGGGAGATGGCTACCACTCAGTTCGCCATGGTTGAGGAGCTGGCCTCGCTCATCAAGGACAACCTGCACAGCAAGCACCTCATCCTCTCCACCGAGGAGTCCCTCATCGCAGCCCTCCAGCAGCTGCACTGCCGCGACGGCGACGGCGACCGTGAAGAGGAAGACGACGCGGCGGATACGATAGAGCTCCAGCCTGCCGGGGCCTACCACCGCCTTCTCTTGCATCGCCTTGCTGAAATTTATGGGTACTCCTGCTAGCTTAGTTGGGATGATGTTGTGTGTCTGTGCTGTGTCTGACAGCTAATTTGCCTGCTTCTACCTAGGTTCGCTCATGAATCGGTTGGTGAAGGCGAGGATCGACATTTAGTCCTCCAGCGCTGCCCTGAAACAGCCATGTATGTTGCCAAGCTTGCTTCAAATAAAATCTCTTTCCGTGTCATGTTTTCTTGACTTGTTGCCCATCATCTTTATGCATTTGCTTTTCTGTTTTATAGACTATGTTCTAACATTAGAGCAGAACCCCCATTGTACCACAATATTAGTATGTTTCAAGTATCTTTCAACCAGCATTTGATGCTTGGAGGAATGCAGGAGAAATCAAATTACAGCCAATTCATCTACACACTCAGACACAACTTCACAGTTGCATTTCGAAATATGTAATACCTCGTAGTATGATACTCCCTCCATTCCAAATTATAAGACATTCCAAGAATCTTGGAGAGTCAAAACATCTTAAGTTTGACCAAAATTTTCAAGAAAAATTCAAAAATTTATAACATCAAATAGGTATACTATGAGAATATAATTAATGAAGAATCTAATGATACTTAATTGGTGTCATAAATATTATTATCTTATCATATAAATTTGGTCAAACTTGAGATCTTTTGACTCTCCAAGATTCTTGGAATGCCTTATAATTTGGGATGGAGGGAGTATTCTGTTTGGAGGTATTAATAGATATGGTCAGTTCTTTTCTCCACATCTGAATCTGACCGTGGCAGTTGCACCCTAATTAATTCTTGCTTTCTTCATGTTGGATTTACCTTTGGTGCTGCTCTCACCTGCTCTTTTCTTTCTATACTATATTTATCTCAAAAGCTATGCTATATCTTATTGATTGAATAAATACTTAGCTGTTGTATTTTCCCTTTAGGCTGAATTAGTTATCTCGTTTGTTGCAGCCCATCTGTCCTTGTTAGTGATATGTTATGGAAGTTTGATTGCAGTGATGATTTGACGTCTGTTATGCTAACCAGAAATGATACAGGTGAGTCATTTTTTCTGCCCATTTATAATAAAAAAAGAGGGGGTATTTATCTGTTGTATCATGTGCATCTAGCGTCATAATCTACCTATAAGGGGCTGTAGACGAGCAATTTATATCTTTGTAAGCAAGATTTGGCAATAGGAGATGTAAAAAAACTAGTTGTAGAAATAAATCTACACCCATGTTCTTGCGGGTTTTACATGGGTAGTTAGCCAATACAAACGTATTATCTGGTTCATTTGCAGCATATGTGCTTTTCGCTGTTTGTATGGACATATTCTGATACTTCAGAGGACATACTTGTTTTGATGCTTAGCTATTGTTTCCCCCAAAAACTCTGAATACATCATCACCTTGTAATGTTATAACCACTATTATGCATATCAGTGTAAGGTCTCATGTACTCACTCCTGTGTAACAAGTTGTGATTCTTCTATCAGATTTTCAAAAACCTCAGAAGGCAGATGTTGTCCAAGAAGCTGTTTCTGTTAAAAACTCGCATCTGAAAGACAATACAGGTATGCAGGATATGAACTCTGCCTTTCAGCCAAAAGTCTTGTGTTTACAAATAGGAATTTGGTAAACATTATTTGCATGGATCTCAACATATAAATTTACATAGAAGCATGCGGGTTTGAAAAATGAGAAGTACAACCAGTAACCAGTTTGTCCTTATCTTTCAGACCTGAAACCTCTGAAGCAGCCAGCAGTACTTCCAGCAGCATCATTGAAGGAGAGGGAAGCTGCTTATCGAGCTGCTCGTGAGCGAATCTTCTCTGGGGATGATGCCAAGGGAAATGATAGGTCACATATGAAATGTAGACAGGTTCCTGTTGTTGCTCAACGGATGATTGCCCATGCACTCGGTCAAAAGGTTCAAAATACCACAGAGACAGTTGCCTCCACAGAAAGCAGAGGAAAACAGCTGTCGAATGGGAAAAATATTCCAACACATAGCAGGAACAACTTCTGCCCGGTTACACCAGATAATAGAGAAGTGGTTCGAAATGGGAAGCCAAACTCAGCTGGTAGTAACTTGTATCAAACTCCATCAAACCAAAGGTGCCACACAACTAATACTAGAGCTGTTACTGCTGAAAGTTTGAAGAAGGAGCAGACTGGAGCAGCTAAAAGAATGTTTGCACATGCACTGGGGCTGTCTGCAGCTCGAGGAAGTTATGGTGCACTGTCCAAACCGAAGTAAAGATCTGGAGTTGAGAATGCGGATAAGTGGAGAAGGTTGCCAGTTGCCAATGCAAGCTCCGACTGAGCTTCCTGCCCTATCATACGTATGCCTGGCCCTATCATACGTATGCCGTGGGATGAGTCTGCAATGGTTGGCGCTCTTTTGTGTCATCTACCTCTGTGAAACGGTTTTTGTGATGTGGTAGCAGATGAAAATGATTATTGGTTGGATGTTAATTATTGGACCCAGAGAGGATATGTGGCCCTGGTTCGAAAGGCAAGCTCAGTTGGGGAAAGAGTTTGCTGGATACGGATGGCATGCCAAGCCAAGTGCAAGTGCTTCACCAGAGTGGAAGAAAAATGGTCTGCGTTGCTCGTGTTGTACTGTGGTTATATCGCTCTAGGTTGCTGCAATATGTTTACTTTAGGATGTTATCCAATGCTGTTATTTTTTTTTCCTTTGACTATACCAATGTAAGGATAACTTGCTGGATTTGTGGTGTCGTCTTGATTTAATTTGCACCCTCAAGTTAAATGTTTGTATTTGATTTAATGTGCTGTCAAAATCTTACTTTTCAAAATAAAATAACTATATTACCATGCACATGTAAGCATGAGGCTTTTAAGTGTTAAAATAATTAGAGCTCTAGCTTCACGATATTTTGAGCTGTCCGTCCCTAGCTACAGAAATCTAAGCTGTGAGCAGGTTGAAGGCATTTATTTGATCTTTTTTTTATTATTCTGGATTAAATGTTTAGGCATTTATTTGATCTTTTTTTATTATTCTGGATTAAATGTAAAGGTTTAGTCCATTTCAATTTATCATACGAAGTTAAAATTTTGCAAAGATCTTAGGTGCTGTTTTGTAACGTGCACAGTAACGCAAATGTAATCAAAATTAGTTCATTTCTATTTGCGGCCGGTAACATTCGTAGGCTTAGGCTGCGTTTAGATGCAAATTTTTTTGCAAAACGGTACTGTAGCTTTTTTCGTTGTTATTTGACAAATATTGTCCAATCATGGTCTAATTAGGTTTAAAAGATTTGTCTCGTCCATTTCGTCTAAACTATGTAATTAGTTTTATTTTTTTATCTATATTTAATGCTTCATGCATGTGTCTAAAGATTCGATGTGACGGAGAATCTGAAAAATTTTGCAAAATTTTCTGGGAACTAAACCGGACCTTAGATTATTTTCGTTTGCGTTACTTGGGTCTTGTTTAGATCGTAACCTTTTGCAATTTGAGCTACTGTAGCACTTTCGTTTGTATTTGGCAATTAGTGTCCAGTCATTGACTAATTAAGCTCAAAAGATTTGTCTCGTAAATTACAGATAAATTGTGTAATTAGTTATGCATGCGTCTAAAGATTGATGTGATGGAAAGAGAGTGTAAAAATTTAAAATTTGGAAGGCAGAAGCCAGAGGAGCATTTCCAAAGTATACCTAAAATAGGCCTCCTATTTATTTGTTTAGTAGATAGCCTTTTTGTTTTCTTGAGAGATGTGCCTTTAAGAGCATCTCCACTAAAACAGCCCCTCATTTGTTTGTTTTGATAGCCCCTTTGTCTTCTAGGACCTAGTACTTTCTAGGGGGGAAAATATGAAATAATATCTACCTAAATTAGATAAGTTGATTTGTATTTTGTATTCTATATGTTCAATATTTTCAATAAGTTCTTACTCTCTGTTTTTTTGGAAAAATCACACACACACACGAGGCTACTTTAGCCGATATTTTCAATAAGTTCTTACTCTTTCTGTTTTTTTTTTTGGAAAAATCACACACACGAGGCTACTTTACCCGCGATTTAGGTATGGGTAGCAGGGGAAAGGATTTAGGTAGCCAACGACGGATAGCGTGTGTAAGAGCAACTCCAACGAGTTGATAAAAGTTGATAAAAATAGATAGCTAAACTCATGATTTAGCCTATTTCTAAAATAGAAAACCTTGTAAAAAATAGAAAACTTCAACAGTCTTTCTAGTATGGCGAGGCAGATGGCTAGCGGTACATATAAGCTATATTTAGCATGCGAGAATTCTGAGGTACATAGCTTGCTATTTTAGAAAACCAGATACAATAGCTGTTGGAATCCCTTTTCTACCAAAATACTCAAATATAGTTTACACAACATGGATATCTTTTCTATTGGAGTTGCTGTAAGAATTGGGTAGGAGCAACTCCAAGAAACTCTCTAAATCCTTCCTAATTGCTAGGAATAGAGATTTTTGATGAAAAAATTATCTAAACATAACTATCTTATATTCCGGATTTCTCGCTAGCCAAAGATAGAAAATACAATGGCTCTCTAAAATGCACACAAGGTATAAAAAAAGTTATTAGAGAGTAAAAATATATAAAAAAACGATTTTTATGCAAATAACTCCAACTGATAATTTGGAAAGTAAGCTTTAGAGAACTCTTGTAGACGCTCTTAAGAGTTTATTTTCTCTCTACCAACATAGAGTAGGGGGGCGTGTTAGGCAGCCTGCTGCAAATACCCCATAAAAACGAGACCACCCTGCAGGGCTTTTAGTAGTACAAAATGGTCCAGTTCATAATTATTTCCAAGTAAAAGATTTAAAACAATCCAGTAAGAGATTCGAGCTTTCGACTCTCCAATATCCACTAAAGACATACACCGGTCAACTAAACGAGCGACAGGATAAAACATCCCAGCAGCAGACCTCGAGTTCATTGGCTCAACATCCAGAATTTTATAATGTCCATGCAGAAACTCAAATTTTGCAATATTCATTTGCGCCTCTTTACTCATTAATACTAGTACTAGTACTAGTACAAAGGTAACTCATTAGTAACTTATCACAGCGAATGACAAAAAAGGGATAAAGATGTCGTTTACTGCAAGCCTGCGAGAGGCTTCACCATTTCAGTGGGATAACACGGTTTGTTATTATCTGGGATCCATTCATGTTAGCGTATGACAAGGCATACCGGCAAAGTTAACATAGAGAACATATTTCTCAGCCAAGGGTTTATACATGTTATGGAATAGCTCTGTGCAATAGCAAAAATGACTATTTCGAATGTCTGATCAGCAAAAAGGGAGAACATCTATTCTTATAGCTGATGGATAGAGAGCAGGGCTAACATCAATGAAGCCAATGTCTCAATCCAACTCCATTGCATTATCTTGTGTGCTACTTCTGCATGACCAAATTTTTATTGTACGATCATGCGACACAGTCACAATCTTCTGTCCATCTGCATTGGCCACAGATACATTATCAATTATAAGTTTATAAACATGTTAAGCTTATGTATGGATTTCACAAAAACATCACAGAGAAAAAAAAAGGGTCACCAACATGTCAATGGTATCAGATATACTCCCTTTGTCCCGAAATATACTTTCTAGACAGATTAAGGACGCTGGCAAAAGACTCAAGTAACCTCATCTCATTTCCTTTCCTAGAGGGTATCTCCTGGATTTGGCAGTGATCGTTTGTATGTACTAATGATTAGCTTCCGCATTAGGAGGCAGTGTTCCCATGTTTTTGTAGAATGTTATTCTTTTTGGGACAAATTTTAAGCCTTATAAAGTTATTTATTTTGGGACGGAGGGAGTATTACCTAGTATACAAAGTAACACAATGAATTTTCCGAAGATTGAAAGTCCAGCAGAAGGGACAAATGGATAGGCAAGGCATAATAAAGATATAAGTGATTAGAAAGCACCACATCTGAAGATCCTAAATGTACACAATAAAGTTTACAAGATGGTATTCTCGCGTCTCTACTTATCACACAACAAAAAATAATCCTAGCGAAGTAATATACAATAGCATCAACAACAACAACAACAACAACAACATAGCCTTTTGTCCCAAGCAAGTTGGGGTAGGCTAGAGATGAAACCCAAAAGAGACGAGAAACAGGGAGACACATAAAGGGACATAAAGGGCACAAGACAAAAGATGTCACGGTTCAGGCACGTTGATTGCTAATCTCCAAGCGCTCCTATCCATAGCTAAATCCTTGGGGATATTCCACTCCTTAAGATCTCTCTTAACGGACTCGTCCCAAGTTAATTTAGGTCGACCTCTACCGCTCTTTACATTATCGGCCCGCTTTAGAACTCCACTACGCACCGGCGCCTCAGGGGGCCTCCGTTGGACATGTCCAAACCATCTCAACCGATGTTGAATCAATTTCTCCTCAATTGGTGCCACCCCAACCCTATCCCGAATATCGTCGTTCCGTACTCTATCCCTCCTTGTGTGCCCACAACACCAACGCAACATACGCATCTCCGCTACACTCAATTGCTGGACATGTCGCCTTTTTGTAGGCCAACACTCAGCACCATATAACATCGCCGGACGAATCGCCGTCCTATAGAACTTACCTTTCAGCTTCTGAGGCACCCTTTTGTCACAGAGAACGCCAGAAGCTTGACGCCATTTCAACCAGCCGGCTGAAATTCTATGCCTAACATCTTCATCAATGTCTCCATCCTTTTGTAGCATCGACCCTAAATACCGAAAAGTATCCTTCTTGGCCACCACTTGCCCATCGAGGCTAACGTCTCCCTCCTCGTGCCTAGTCGCGCTGAAATCGCACCTCATATACTCGGTCTTAGTCCTACTAAGTCTGAACCCTTTCGACTCTAACGTGTGCCTCCATAGTTCTAACTTCCTATTAACTCCCGCCCTACTGTCGTCAACTAGCACCACATCATCAGCAAAGAGCATACACCAAGGGATATCACCTTGTATGTCCCTTGTGACCTCATCCATCACCAAAGCAAATAAATAAGGGCTCAAAGCTGACCCCTGATGCAGTCCTATTTTAATTGAAAAGTCACTGGTGTCGCCATCACATGTTCGGACAAACGTCACCACATCCCTGTACATATCCTTGATGAGGGTAACGTACTTAGTTGGGACTTTGTGCTTTTCCAAGGCCCACCACATGACATTTCTCGGTACTTTGTCATATGCCTTCTCGAGGTCAATAAAGACCATGTGCAAGTCCTTCTTCTGCTCCCTATATCTCTCCATCAATTGTCGTAATAAGAAAATCGCCTCCATGGTCGACCTACCAGGCATGAACCCAAACTGATTTTGGGTCACATGTGTCACTCTCCTTAGGCGATGCTCGATAACCCTCTCCCAGAGCTTCATCGTATGACTCATCAACTTAATCCCACGGTAGTTAGTACAACTTTGAACATCTCCCTTGTTCTTGAAGATAGGTACTAATATACTTCTCCTCCATTCTTCAGGCATCTTGTTTGACCGAAAAATAAGGTTAAAAAGCTTAGTTAACCATACTATCGCTCTGGCGCCTAGGTATCTCCACACCTCAATGGGGATACCATCAGGGCCCATCGCTTTACCTCCCTTCATCCTCTTCAAAGCCTCTCCGATCTCTGCCTCCTGAATTCTCCTCACAAAGCGTCTGTTGGTATCGTCAAATGAGTCGTCCAACTCAAGGGCAGGACCCTCATTCTCCCCATTAAACAGCTTGTCGAAGTACTCTCTCCATCTGTCCTTGATCTCCTCATCCTTCACCAGAAGTCGATCTGTCCCATCCTTGATGCATTTTATTTGGTTGATGTCCCTTGTCTTCCTCTCGCGGATTCTAGCCATCCTATAAATGTCCTTCTCCCCTTCCTTCGTGCCTAGCCGCTGATAAAGGCCATCATACGCCTGACCTTTTGCTACACTCACAGCTCGCTTTGCAACCCTCTTCGCTATTTTATAGCCCTCGATGTTGGCTACACTCTTGTCATGGTGGAGACGCTTGAAACACTCCTTCTTCTCCCTAATAGCCCTTTGCACCTCGTCATTCCACCACCATGTGTCTTTCGCTTCCCGTTTGCCTCCCCTACTCACGCCAAACACTTCCGAAGCCACCTTCCGGACACATGTTGCCATCTTTAGCCACATGTCGTCGGCATCTTCTCCTTCTTCCCAAGGTCCCTCGTCTAGCATCCTCTCCTTAAACGTCTGCGCTGCTTCCCCTCTAAGCTTCCACCACTTCGTTCTCGCAATCTTGGCCCGTTTGTCCCGGTGGACACGTACCCGAAAGCGAAAGTCCGCCACCACAAACTTATGTTGAGGGACAACACACTCCCCAGGTAACACCTTACAATCAAAGCAAGCACGTCTATCCTCCCTCCTTGCAAGGATAAAGTCGATCTGGCTCGAGTGTTGTCCACTACGAAAGGTTACTAGATGAGATTCCCTCTTCCTAAAGAGGGTGTTCGCTATCAACAAGTCATAGGCCAGCGCGAAGTTCAAAACATCCTCCCCTTCCTACTACCATACCCGAACCCCCCGTGCACCCGCTCGAAACCTACATTAGTCGCACCAACATGGCCGTTGAGGTCTCCTCCTATAAAGAGTTTCTCGCTGATAAGCACGGTACTAACCATGCTATCAAGATCTTCCCAAAACTGCCTCTTGGTGCCCTCGCTAAGACCTACCTGAGGGGCATAGGCACTGATCACATTCAGAGCCGAATCTCCAACTAGCAGCTTGACCAAGATAATCCGGTCGCCTTGCCTTCTAACATCAACGACTCCATCCTTAAGGCTCCTATCGATCAAGATGCCTACACCATTCCTACCCGATGTTGTCCCCGTGTACCAAAGTTTGAAGCCAGTATCCTCCACCTCCTTCGCCTTCTGGCCCTTCTATTTAGTCTCCTAAACGCATAGAATATTTACACGCCTTCTAATTGCTGCATCGACTAGCTCTCTTAGCTTACCCGTTAGGGACCCTACATTCCAGCTACCTAGACGAATCCTAGTTGGCTCGGCTAGCTTCCTTACCCTTCGCACCCGTCGAGGGAAGTGCGAAGACCCTTGCTCATTTTTCACTACACCCGGGCGTAGATGTAGCGGTACCCACTCAAATTGCCACTGCTAGTTAAGAAACTAGAAACTAAGTGAACGATCAGAAATGACAATTTCAATTATTAATAACCCAACTTGATTTTCAGAACCAGATGCGGGCCAGAATTGATTACTCCTAAATAAGGTTTCTGAATTTATAATAATGTAATAATATACACAGGGGCAAAGAAAACCATAAGTAATATCTCACCTCCACTAATATCCAAACTAGTAACCTTTGACTCGTGGCCCACCAAACTTTTGATTGGTTTGTAATCCCGAGCTGACCACAGCTGAAAACATAGAATGCATGAGAGACCAATTGGCTAATGAGGGAATAATAAAGAAAACACATTAAATAAATTACATAAAACTTACCGCTGCTTTGGTGTCATAGGAACAAGTCACTAAATAATACCCTTCTTGGGGTTCAAATTTTACATGTGAAATAAGACTCTTATGAGCTGGTATAGAGTACAACATTTGCCTTTTCCTCAAATCCCATATTCGACAGAAATTGTCTTCACTTCCAGTTGCAACCAGATAACCATTAGGAGAGAAGCTGACTCCTAGGACCTGAAATAGAAAATGAAATTAAGTCATACAAATGAGGTGTTCACTAGACAATTACAGCTCCACAACAACATAAGTATAATCCCATACAAAATATTGTAAAGGTACTTTTAAAGTTCCATCGTTCCATGCTGCAAAAGAAAAAAAAAAGAAACTAAACAGAAGAAAAGAAAGAACTTACAGGTTTCACATGGCCCTTAAGGGCAAAGAACAATCTTCCTGATCTCAGATCCCATACTCGAGCATATGCATCAAGACCACAAGATGCTGCCAAAGAACCATCAGGGTGAAAGCTAACTCCATACACACTTCTGCTGTGCCCTTCTTGGAGTAGCAGCTCCTTTCCAGTATTGATGTCCCACAATCTCCAAGTCTTGTCAAAGCTAGCTGTACCAAGGTACTTTCCAGATGGATGAAAAGCAAGGCGAGCAAGACGATCAAGGTGGCCATCAAAAGACATCAAAAGTGACCCATCTGGTTTCCATAATTTTGCAGTTCTATCAGCTGAAGCTGTTGCTAAGCAATCATCAGAAGGAGAGAAGGCAACATCAGTTGCACGTTCTGTGTGGCCTTTCAGGGTTGCAACCTTAGTTATTTGTGGCATGCTCCATACTTTGATTATTCCACTCCAGGAACTACACAATGCGGATAAGCAAATGGTTATTTCCTGAAAAGGAAGCAAGAGTACAAGAACATAATCTTCCATGTTAAAGCTCAAAACAAATGTAAAGATATGATAGCTATCATGACATTTAATAAGCAACTAGTTGCACAAGACGTTGGTAACATAGATAAGTTGTTTAACTTCAGTTAACAATCTTATTTATTGTGCACATGAACTGCTAACTAATTAAAATTAACGACTCAGTGAATATCGCTGAAGATGGTCTTGTTGCTGTTATTTTAATAATCCTGAATAAAGCCAAAGTACAGATGTCTAACTTCAGCTTTATGTTCTACCAAGGTTCTTCAGGACAAGGGGTGATTATGTGCATTAGGTAGTGATACAAGTTCCAACCAACCCCAAATGAGAATATGGGATTGATAATATGTTGGACATTCTCTATGAACTAGAAGAGAAGTAAATCTGATCCTGGCTTCCTACCAGCCCAGTGATTTCAGACACTAAAAAAGGGCAGACCCAGTGTCAGAGGCTCCCACACGAGTGGGGTCTGAGGAAGGGAATAACCGAAGCAAAGTCTTACCCCCGCAGAAATTCTGCAGAGAGACGGCTTCGAACCCAGGACCTGGTGACTCGGCGAGCTAGCACTCACCAACTGCACCAAGCCTGCCCTTCTTAGTGATTTCAGACACTAAAAATCTAAAATACAGCTAACTTAGTTAATTCCCAAGTGACCAGATGGTGACATTTTCGAATGTCATATCTGAACTTACTAGTTGCAGTTCGCTTGTGGTGAAAAACTCATCGCAATTAAGCTCAAGCAGGACTGCACAAGTGCATGAATCCATGCAACAAAGTATAATAAATTGACTAAACATGGACTCCCAACAAAAAACTACAGCAGTTCAGATTATTTTCTATCATTGTCCACAACATCAAAGCTTTTTTCTATATTGGATACCCCTTATTATGATATGCTTAGTCAAAATGATCAGACGTATTGCCAGACCCAGAATTAACTACTGAAATCACATAATACAATTAATAGGTAACAGTTCTCTGCATCCTTGCCTCACAGCATTTGTTTGAGACATACTACCTATGTCCGGTTAAGAATGCAATTCTAGTTCATTTTTTGATTTCCGTGTCCAATGTTTGACCGAATATATAGATAAAAGTATTAATATTTTTGACACCAAATAAATATATTATGAAAATATATCTCATAACAAATCTAATGATACTAATTTTATGTCATAATTATTTATATTTTTTATATATAATTAGTTAAACTTGACATACTAAAACATTGCACTGTGCTAGAATTGCATTCTTTTTAGGACGGAGGGAGTACAAAAACAAAGCAATGTAATTCCGTATGATTGAAAGGAAGTACCTTGTGGCCAGGATTGATGCATCACGAGAGAAGGAACATCCGGTGAGAGGGCGATCATCTCCAATCTCGCTGCACTCGAGGACAAACTCCCCAGCCTGCTTCACGACGAGTTCGGCCTCTGCCTCTGGGTCCTCATCGGGATCCTCGTGGCGGCGCTTGGCCCTCTCGATCCTGGCCTTGGCACGGGGCAGCGAGTACTGTGCAATGTCGACACGCGCCTTGAGAAGCTCCTGCGTGCCCTCGGTGAAGAAGGGATACTGGATCTGCTCCTCCTCCTCCTCCTCGCCAGCGCGCGCGGCCTGGTCGTCCTCCTGCGCGCGGAGGAGACGGTCGACCTGGCCATCGGCCTCCAGCCGGACCATGAGGGCTCGGAGGCGGTCGCGGCGCTCCATCTCACGCTCGCCGAAGAGCGTGATGGGCTCGCCGAGGCGGCGGAGGCGGGCCCGCACGGCGGAGTCGTTGGTGGGCACGGCCATGGCGTAGGCGCGGCGCCGCTGGAGGAGCTCCTGCACCGCGCGCTCGTGGCGCTCCCGCGCGGCACGGTGGTCGTCGGAGACCTCGTACTCGGCCTCGCCTCCGCCCCCGGCAGAGGAGGTCGAGGTGGAGGCCATGGAAGCAGCGGCGGCGGGCGCGCGGGGCGGAGGGACGGGGATGGGAGCGATTGGCGGGTGGACGGGGACGGGGAGCGGAGCCATGGGAGGAGTGGGGGCTGGGGCCTGGGGCCTGGGGTTCTCCATGGGCTCCCGCGATGAGGGTTTAGGGTTAGGGTTTTGAAGTGGGAAGCGGTGGCGGTGGCGGTGACGGTGACGAAAACGAGCTTTGCGGTGCCCACGGAGGACGATTGACGGGCGGGCCGCACCTGGCGAGGGCTCTCGCAGCCTCGCTCTTTTTTCTCCGCACCTACAAAGACCGACGTCATCGTCTCAATACCAGGAACGCTCGGCCAGAGGACCGCACGTAGTGCGGGTGGCAAGAGCCGGTGGTGGCTGCTTGGCCTTCGACACGGGTGTCTCACCGAAAACAGTAGTTCCAGATAAACAGTCTCCGCTTGGACTAGGCCTAGTTTAGATTAAAAAAAATGAACCCGATAAATAGTATCACTTTCGTCTTATTTGACAAATATTGTCTAATCGTGGACCAACTAGGCTCAAAAGATTCATCTCGTGATTTTCAACTAAACTGTGTAATTAGTTATTTTTTTTACCTATATTTACTACTTCATGCATAGGTCCAAAGATTGATGTGATGGAGAGAGTGAAAAAATTCTAACTTTTGAGATGCATCTAAACAAGGCCCTAGTCTAGTTCAAGTGTCTGTCTGTTACGTGTAAAGCCACGAAGATGTCTCACCGGAAACAATAGGTTCCCTAAATAAATAGTCTCCACTGAGACTAGTTTAGTCAAGCATCTGCATTTCACGCGTGAAGTCACAAAGGTATCGTGACGTGCCACCTACGAAATCAGAGGGTTTCGGTGATCTAAGAAGGACGCGATCTTCTGATCTAAATATAGTTGTAGGTTTGTTTGTACACAAGTGATGTGTGTTGAGTGGGTGTGTGTGCGTGTGTATGAACAGATGCTATAGCTGTACGTTGAGAGGCAAGTCAAAGAAAAAAAAAAGAACGCTCGGCCAAGGCCCACGTGCGTCCATCCCGTCGGACTAGTCCTGGCATTTCGGGTTACCTGATTTTTTTTCTGAGTCAGGTAATTCAGGTAATTCAAAATTCAAATTATAAAAATTGCTATCTGATATTAGTTTTGAAAAAGCACTACTCGTAATTTTAGGTACCCAGTAATTCGGGCTCGGGTTTGGGTATTCCCGATATATCCAAATTTACTTAAAAACAACAAACTACACAAATATTCAGTAGCAATTTATATATAATTTCAACAACAATTTATATAGAATTTTAATAGCATTTTGTAGAGAATAATGTATTACATTCACTTGTTCAAACATAGAGAATTATATTCTAATAAAATAATAAGTTCAAGCGTTCAACTAACAACACATGATAAATGTAAAGACAGAGGCAAATGTTTGGGTAGCTCGGGTAATTTGGGTACCGAGAGATATTACCCGAATTACCCAAACTAATTTCGGATAATCAAAATCGTTATCCGAATTTGGGATCGGGTACATCGGGTTTGGGTAATTCGGGTCCGAATCTAGGTAATTTGGATATGGGTAATGGGTATCAGATATTTTGCCCAAGCTTACGTCAGACACGGCTCCCAGTCCTGTCTCCTCCTGTGCAGCGGACCACCCTTTTTTAAAAAAAATCCCCACTTCGACTATGATGTTCTCCTCACCTGTTCCAAGCCCCTCGCCGCACTGCACCTCTGGCCGATCCCGTCACCACAAGGTCCAACAGCAGGGCGCTCTCTCTTCCCCGCTCCCTCCCAGCATGAAACGCCTGCTCCGACATCTCTCCCTTGTGCCCGGCCCTTCTAGCGTTGTTCCTTCTCGCGAGGCACCCGACCCCTCCCCTCGCTGTTTCGTACACCCGTGGCGCACCACCATCCAGCGTCGCGCCCTCATCCACCACGCTCGTTGCGAAAGGGGAGGCAGGGGAGGCCCGCGCCTGCGTTTGGGCCTGTGCCTCTATCCACCTCGCTTTGTCGGTAGGAACTGGAAGCCTGTGCCACCATAGTTCCCCACCAGGTAGGTCGTAGCCGCACGATAATGCTGTGTTTTTCAAGAATTTTTAGGCGTTTTCAGACGTGTTGAAAGCCTATGTTTCAAATGTTTTAGTTATTTCAGATGTATGTTTCAAGTGTTTCATATGGATGTTGCAAAAGTAGATCGAGATGTTGCAGATGTTGTAATGGCTATATACGTATGTTTCAAGTGTATGTTTCAAATATTTCATCTATTCAAGACTAATGTTGCAGGTGTTTTATCTGGATGTTGCAAAAGTAGATCTAGATGTTTGATTCATATATACATGCATGTTGCAAGCACATGTTTTAATGTGTTTAGGTGTTTCATACGTATGTTTGCAAGTGTTTCAACTGGATGTTGCGCATGTTGCAATGATTTTCAAGTGTTTTCAGGCTTTTTAGCAAGTGTTTCAGACGCTTGTTTCAAGTGTTTCATCTGTCTTCTTTTGTATGTTGCAAGTGTTGCATCTAGATGTTCAAAAGTAGATCGGTTGCACGTGGGAAGCGCCCGACGGCGCGGGCCCACTGTTGGTATGCTCGCTGCGAACTCGACATGCTAGCGCTCGCTCGCTCCTTGTGTGGGCAACGTCCGGACGCTAGCACCCGAACTAGACGTTTGGGTGCTAGCAAGTCCCTGCTCAATAGCTCTTTAGGTCCATATTCGAATCATCCTCCAGACCTCCACTAGAAAGGTCCCGCATTCGTGTTCGATCCGGTTTTGATAAGAAGATCATATCTACGTGTCTGCGTTCGATACGAGGGGTTTTCTTAGGGTTTCGAGTCCTAAGCTTTGACTTCGCCAGCGGGCGTCATCCTTTGTCTTGTAGCGAGGGCCCGACAATGTCCCAACTGCCCCTTGACATCTTCTGTCGATGCCTAGAGCTGGCCATTAGGTGATGTCTGCCGCCATTATGCCTTCCCTGGGTTCGCCTTCTCGTGGCTTCCTTTGTATGCCAGGATCCCACTCGCATGCAAAGGGAGGTTGCCACGTGGACCAGGAGTTGTTCACATTGTGTGCGTGTGAAGTCCTTGTCATGATGTGTCACGCAAGGGCGTGACCCTGCGCTGGTGAAAGGTCCTTGTTTAGTTTTGGTAATTGAGTGACAACTTAGGTGGACTAATATGCGGTTATGTGAGATACGCAGGAGATTAGTCCACATGTGATGGTGTCATAAAGGAGCTCATTGCATATGAGACATGATATGGAGTCATGTGACCAAGGTGGAGAAGATCAAGATGAGGCTTGGCTCGACGGACCGGTTGCGAGAGTGAAGGGCAAGTTGTGTGATGGCTTGGCGCCGAAGGACCAAGGCAACGATGAAGAATAAGTGAGGTCAAGATTGATGAACCAATAACTGTCACGTGATGATATGAAGTGGATCATATCAGTTGGTGATTGGTTAGTGCATGTGTTGCATCAACGTCAGAGGAGATGGAGTGGAATGCGCAAGGCAAAGGTATAACCTAGGACTTTTTCATTTCACCGGTCATAGGTATGTAGAGAAGTTGATGGCCAGGTTTAGGATAGATGGTCGTACTATCAAGAGGGGCAAACTTGTTTGCATATCGATCATCTAGTGCCACTTGAGCGATCTAACTTTTGCATACGTGTTAGGATTGAGTGGCGAGGCAAGTTGAGTGCCTAATTCCTTCGAAGAAAATGATTGTGAAAATACTAACACATGTGCACAAGGTGGTGAACACTTATTGGTGTTGGCACATTTGTGAAGGCAATGAAGTTTAAGGGGTAGAGAGGCGTTTTTGAGGAGTTGAAATGCCTATTTTCCATTGCACCAAAGGATGAAAGAAGTGGCGAAGTCACGGAACGTGTTTGCGCTGAAAACCGTGCGACAGACGCTGGCTTCGCAGGCGTCGGACGCTGGACCCAGTGTCTGTCGCCTAAACCTAGCTGGTCTGGTGGCGCTGCGGTTGCGAGGAGGCGACGGATGTAGTGGAGACTAAGCACCATACGCCGTGTGTCAGCGTCTAGTGGTGCTGACGTCCGCTGTTTGCGAGACGGCATTGCATGGAGGCATCGACGGACGCTGACGTCAGCGTCTGTCGACTGCGCGACAGACGCGTCTGTCGACCGAGTGAGAAAACACGCTTGCTAGATCACGTCTGTCGCAGTTGAGCCGCGTCTATGGCGTAGCGATGGACGCGTCCGTCATGTGGTTGCCGAGCGTGTTTGGAGACTTGACCGTTGGAGATCAATGGCTCTCGTTTGAAGGAGGATGCATGGCATGTTCTTGTGCAGCGAGGCAGTGGAGCGACGGACGCTGGTCGCGTTTGTCGCCCTCGAAATTTGCCCAGTAAGGAGACTAACGGCTATATTCGTTTGTGGGCTTATAAATAGAAGTGGTGGCCGGCATTGGCAGGTGTTGAGCACCCTTGGGACTTAGTATCCATGCTTTGGGAGTGCTTGGAGAGCCTCTAACTCACTTGTTCTTGCAAGAGTGCGAATCGATTGCGAGTGAGTTGATTCTAGTGCGTTGCTTTGAGAGATTGCATCGAGTGGCACTAGGTGATCGTTTTGCAAGCCAGTGGTACTTGTTACTCTTGGAGGTTGCCACCTCCTAGATGGCTTGGTGGCTTATGGCTCCGTCGAAGCTCGCAAGAAGATTATGCGAGACTCCGGAGAAGCTTTGTGAGGGGGGTTGTGCTCACCCTGCGAGGATCGCGAAGAGCAACTCTAGTTAAGCGTGTCATTGAGCTACCACACTTGATGGTGGGTTCTTGCGGCGCCTTTTGAGAGGCTCGGTGTGTGACCGATTAGCGGCCGAACTACGAAGTGTTGGTTGACACAACGGGGACTAGCTTGGTGGCAACCAAGTGAACCTCGGTGAAAAATCATCGTGTCAACTTTGTGTTCATCTTCTCGGTGGTTTGCTCTCCGATACACAAGCTTGTTTTTTACATTCATATCTTGTGCTTATGTAGTTGCTCTTATGACTAATTTGCTTGTGTAGCTTTCTAGTTGTCTTCTTGCTTGTGTAGCTAGAAGTATCCCCTTGCGTGACTAATTTAGTTTATGTAACCTTGTTAGTCACATTGCTTAGTTTGTATAGCTAAGTAATTTGTGCTCTCTAACTTGGCATTGCTTGCCTTGTTATTGAGCTTTGCTAGCGAGCTTAGGTTTTGTGCGCTTTGCTTCACTAGTTTGTGTAGGTGCTCCATGGTTTGATTGAAAGTGCTAGTTGCATAGGTTTGTGTGACCTTGCAAGCTAGAATTCTTTAGCAGAGCACTAGCTAGCCCGGTACTTTTGTTGCTGTGGGGATATAAACCCCTATACCCTTACGACTAGACATGGGCAGGCCCAGACCAGACGGTCTAGCCCATTACATGACGACGCGCGATCCAGATCATCAGAATGGAGTCTCGCGCAAGGCATCAAACCAGACTTGGGAATTAAGCAAGGTCTTAGTCGGTTAGATTATGAATCCTTATCCGATTCTATATGGCAATTGTAACCGGCTAAGATTAGTTTCCAGATCTGTAACCCTGCCTCCCGAACTATATAAGGAGGGCAGGGGATCCCCCTCAAAATCATCGCAACATACTCTAGGGCAATCTAGCTTGTAATACGTTGTTCAAGACAGCAATAACAAAGCAGAGCAGGACGTAAGGTATTACGCCCACACGACGGCCTGAACCTGGGTAAACCCGCGTGTTGTTCTGCATCACCATCTCGTTCATGGCTTGCACACCTATCTGCCGACAATCTACTACCTTGGGCATACGCCTCAGTAGACTGCTGATCAGGTTTTGTCGATAGTGGCGCGCCAGGTAGGGGGTGTGTGTACTGCTTTTTAGGCGTGCGAGATGGTCATCTTCCCCGACTCCATGGCCACGGCGGCAGGCCTCACGTTCATGATTGGTCAGATCACCTGGACCACTGGCTCTAACGACTTCGTCATCGCTGCCATGGAGGAGGTGCAGATCCGATCTGCATTAACTACTTCCTTGACACCGGCGTCGACTACAACTACACTGGCTCCGGCTTCGCTCGCACCAGCACCCTCATCGACCACGCCGGTAGCTCATCGACTCCTTCCTCGCTACCAGGGGAGGAAACTCAACTCCGCTAACTTGATCGACTCCATCAACTAGCTCGGTGGAAAACTCTCGCTTACCCTGTCTCTGGTTGATTTGCTCCAAGAGCAGTTCACCGGACAGAGCTCGAACAACTACAACAGATCTACTCGACCTGCTCGAGCCACCCGTTTTCAACGGTTGGGTACAGATCTAGTGGTCACTTCAACTCCTGAAGGATGCTCCGCTCGGCCTCGACCTCGACAACTCAACTTCGTCAATATGGTGGGCTCTAATCAAGTTTCAATTCATACCACCCAGACAGATAGTCGTTTGAGCCCCGGATCGAGCACTGCGTCCGACCAAAATACTCAAACCATGTTATTACACCATGTGAGTAGCAGTGATGAAGGGATGCTACATCCTCTGGGCTTTCCCCAAATCCTAGCTTTCCCTCCAAGGCGTGGCGCCATGATAAACATGGTTAGCCAAGATGAAGGCAAATTCTATGGCATTGAATATTCCCATGTGGTCCGAGACAAAAATCAAGCAGCCGATGCGCTGTCAAAGTTAGGATCATCCAGAGCTCAAGTACCGCATGATGTTTTTATTTAAGACCTTTTCATACCATCAATTAAGCAAGAAGGCAACCTCATGGTCGATAAGCCCCCAGACGAGCCTCCGGTAGTTATGGTTTCATCACCAACCACTATGGCACTATCTCCCGCATCTGCAGGATCATCCCAGACCTCGACTAGGATATCAGACTGACGTGTTCCATTCATTCAGTATCTAACAGATGGCACAGGGTATTCTGATCGAACTGAGAATGAACGCCTTATACGTCGTAGCAAACAGTATCTAGTGGTCAAGGGTAAGCTATGGCGCAAAAACGCGAAAGCTGAAGTATTAATGAAGTGCATTGAGCAAGAAGACGGTATTAAACTCTTGGCAGAAATACATTCTAGCACCTGTTATAATCATGCCGCATCTCAGATACTGGTTGGTAAAGCATTCCGTGCAGGTTTTTATTGGCCATCTGCTGTGGCAGACGCCGAGAAGCTTGTCCGACATTGCGCTAATTGTCAGTTTTTCTCAAAAAAAGTTCACGTGCCAGCCCATGAGATCCAGACCATACCAGCCTCTTGGTCATTTGCATGTTGGGGATTGAATATGATCGGACCCTTTAAACTAGCACCAGGTAACTTCAAGTTCGTATTTATGCTGATTGATAAATTTTCCAAATAGATAGAGTACATGCCCTTGGTTAATGCATCTTCCAAAAAAGCAGTCGAGTTCCTTGACCAGGTCATCCACCGCTTCGGTATACCCAACAGTATCATTACAGACCTAGGGACTCAGTTTGCCAGGAACATATTTTGGGACTTCTGTGATGAACGGAGCATTGTAGTAAAATACGTTTTGGTGGCACATCCCAGAGCTAATGGATAGGTCGAGCGGGCTAATGAAATGATACTGGATGCATTAAAGAAAAGGATGTACAGAGAGAATGACAAGGCCCCTAGATGTTGGATTAAGGAGTTACCAGCCATAGTCTGGGGACTTCGGACATAGCCTAGTCACAATACTGGTGTCTCTCCATATTTTATGGTTTACGACGTTGAAGCTGTGCTCCTAGCAGACATTAAATTCCGGTCACCTCAGGTCGAGAACTACAATGAAGATCACGTTATAGAACAACGTGAGCTCGAGGTGAATAGTTTAGAGGAACGGTGCCTCGACTCTTGTATACACACGGCCAAGTACTTAGCTGTGTTGCGAAGATATTACAACAAAAATATTCAGGAACGTTTCTTTGTGGTCGGTGACTTGGTATTGAAATGGAAGACTAGCCAAGATGGTGTCCACAAATTGGCAACCCCCTGGGAAGGGCCATACATCGTCAAGGCTGTTACACGACCAGACTTGCAAGACTTGACGGCACTGACGTGCCTAACTCTGTTCATATCGACAAGCTTAGGCGTTTTTACCCTTAATTCTCAATTACAGATATGTATCTTTTTCTATACTTTCAATTATAATATATATATATATATATATATATATATATATATATATATATATATATATATATATATGTTTTCAGTTGAATACACCTATTTACATCATTGATCCTGCAACAAATAACACCCTCTTGAGACAATCGTACGCCAATCCCTTCAGGTTCTCAGAGCAGCTCTGTCCTCGATCTTACTCTTAGCGCGCACGAGATCCGTCCTCTGCGTTTTGAGTGGTTGACAGACGCCCTTTGCCCAGACCAGTCATACTCTTACGTGTATACAGGCTATGACAGCCTTACACTCGGATCACTGGCCTCTCCAAAGCCGTACAGACCTACTGGATGACGTCGACTACGCTTGCACAACTAAAACAGAACATTTCGCTGTTCTAACTTAGTTCTCATCGACTATGCTTGAACAACTAAAATAGAACATTTTGCTGTTCTAACTTAGTTCTCGTTGACTACGCTCGAACAACTAAAATATAACATTTCGTTGTTCTAACTTAGTTCTCGTCGACTACGCTCGAACAACTAAAACAGAAAATTTCGCTGTTCTAACTTAGTTTTCATCGACTATGCTTGAACAACTAAAGACAGAACATTTCGCTGTTCTCACTTAGTTCTCATCGATTACGCCAGAACAACTAAAACAGAACACCCTACTGTTCTAACTTAGTTAAATTTGCACACAATACAGAGCTTTAACGTTTTTTCATACAAAAACATAAACAGCTTTACATTGTATTATTCATTACCTTATTACAAGCTCATCTTTTTACAGGCACGAGTTTACAATAGGTTTATGAAACTTAATCCTATGACCTATTCGTATGTTCCTCCTACTGTGGCCCCTTTGGTAGTTCTGCCACCTTCGGCGTGGTCGAGGATGGAGCTTGATGTGTTCCGCTAGAAGCCAAAGATGACGGCACGGGTATTTGACTCACGTATAATTGAATGGTCCCTCTGGTCGACGGGGTTGTAGCTAGGCATAGGATGATGTCCTTTTGTAATCACTGCAGCATGCTTCATCTCCTCTGACCGCAGCTCGTTAGCTTGCTCTGCCCCGACCTCCCTGGGATACCCGGCTTCCAGGCGCGCAACTTCTAGCAAAGGGTAGTGGGCACGTACCAAGCTAAGTACATGTGCATCCACATACTCCTTGATGTCCTTCGTCCACTATTGGAGCCATCCCTAGGCTTTTTGGGATTTCTTGACCAGGTCTATTTTTGGTGTCTCCGCTCCAGCTTCGGTGGAGTCGGGGCTAATGATGTCGAGCACTGGTACGATCCCTTTCGCCATTTCTACGCAGGCATGCTTCCAAGTCTCTCGCTCTTTGATGAGCGTCTTGCATTTGTCGTTCAGGGTTTCTTGCTCCGTCATAAGCTTGCTACACTTCTGGGACCACACCTCTATCTTTTTTGCACCAGCCTAGTTTTGAAGCTCCAGGTCATCGCAATCTTTCTTCATCTTCTCCAGGTGCAATTTGGCATTTTTCTTCACAACTGCAAGGTGTTATATTGATAAGATACGACATAAAATTCAGCGAACAATACAACAATATTGAGGAATACTTACTCTCTAGATCTTTGGCTAGTTTCGCCTTCTCTTCCTTCATGGCCTGCTGTGTTTGCAACCATTTGGTCTTTTCTTCAGCCAGCCGGTCACGCTCAGCAGTTACCTGAGCATTTTCTTCACGAAGCCGACTGACTTCGATGTCTAGACCTATGGCAATCCAATGATTATGTACAGTATAGAAATACAACACCCTACAGAGCTCGAGTACCTAACAACAGAATGAATCCTTACTCGATTTCTATTTCTCGACCACTTCTAGCCGTTGGAGGACAGTGCACATCTTTTCTTCATGATTAATATTTTGCTTCACATAACTTTCTAACTGCTGCTGTAGCTTTTTCTGTTCTGCACTCAGCTGCTTGTTCTTTTCGGCCATAGTCTGCAGTATACAGGATCTTAAAAGCAATTCTTATAGATTGTACAATCATAGCTTATTAAGTTATGCGAGACTTACCTTAACCTCCTCTAGGAATATTTTGCTAACTGCTTCTACAGCCCCGACCTCGTCTCCTACTGGAATCTCCACAGTGTAGGAGCGAGTGCCGCAAAATCTGTTTTCTTCTTCTTCATAATGCCCGAGGATTTCTTCTACGGCTGGGACGGAAGGCTTGGTTTCTTCTTCTGGTTTTGCACTTCCAGCCGGCTCCTCAGTGGTCTTCCCAACTTCTACGGTTTTTGGGACTTGTCTCTTAGGGGCCGGCCGAGGCTGTTTCGGGTCTTCTAAGGCTGTTTGTGGACTAGGAGCAGCAGTTAAAGGAGCTTGTGGTTCAGGGACTACTCCATCTGCTCTGATCTGCTCCTGGACCTGCTGCTCGGTGCTGGCCGTATTAGTCGATGGCGGTGTTGCACTGCCAGAAATTTCTTCTGGTTTTTGGGTCGATGCAGAGCTATACAAATCAATAACAAGTTATAAAGGCGGTGCTATTGACCAATTATGTCATACTTACGTGAGTTTTTGACGACTTACAGGTCTGTAGCATGGAAAACAGTGACAAACCGGGATTTCTTTGTCTTCTTGGGCCCGGCACCTTTCTCCGCTCTTGCTCCAGTGGTCGGGCCTGGCTTCGCAACGTTGCTCCTAATAGCGGCAGCCGGCCTTGGGATTTCTGCGGCCTGTACTTGTGGTTGCGGTGGCCGAGGTGGTGGTTCAGTCGTTTGCAACGGTGGCATCAGCTCCTGTCTTCTAGCAGGCCGCTCCCTTCGACTGCTCGCTATGATACCAGAGACCTCCTCGACCTCCTCGTCTTCATCTTCAGGCCAATCCGTGATAACTCGTCGATGTTTACTTGCTGGGTCCTCTGCTTCCTTTGGGTCAATCACCTGTCTTGGCTTTTCACTTGCAGCGGTTCCTAGTGAGGTTTGGCCCATTTTCTTTGTTGGGGCGACCACTGGTTTCTTCCCTGCAAGTCGGCTGGCTTGCTCTGATTCATCCTCAGTTTCTAGCCAATCAACTTCAGACGGGTCGTCGTCCACGGGCAGTGGTTGTGCACCCTAGGCCCGTGGCACGACCTCTGGCCACTCCACGCCTGGTGGGCAAGAGATGAATGCCTGTGCTCTCTCCTGTCCATTAAACTGGGCAACAAACAACAACATGGATTTTAGAATGATAGTACACCAACTACACGGTTGTTATTTCAATCTTAAGGATAAACTATCAGACAACATTTGACTTACCAGTGGTGGTGGGCGCGTAAGCTTGAACGCTAGCTCAATGACTGTCAGCTTCCTAAAACTAGGATCTTTCAGGTTAAATAGATCTCGGACCCTCATCTTCACTTCTTTTAGCTCGAGGTCTTCATTCCTCATCCTGGTTGGGTCCATGCGACCTTGGTATTCATATGTCGCATGTATTCTGGCCTGGCATGGCTGGATTCGACGACTGATAAAATTACCAACTACACTTGGTCCATCCAGTCTCGACCATGGTATCAGCTGCATAATTGCTTCTATCTGTATTGTGTTCTGCGGCAATTCTTTCCAACTATCAGTTTTCTCTGGGACCAAAGATATGTCGCAGTATGAGGCCTGGCTTGGTTCTTCACGGATGTAAAACCAGTGCCTATACCAGTCCTCTAATGTGGTTTTCCACGGACAGTGTAGATACTCTGCCCTGATCCCTTCTTGCATGTTAAGATAGCAACCACCAGCAACATTAGAGCCGCCTCGACCTCCTTTCTTCTTCAACCAAACAGGTGACGGAAATAGTCGAAGTGGGGTTGGAAGCCACCGTATGCTTCATAGAGATGGATGAAGCAAGCAATAAGTAACACAGAATTTGGATGCATATTGCAAATGCTGATCTCATAGTAGTTACAGAGCCCTTGTAAGAATGGATGTATGGGCACACCAAATCCATGAGTAAAGTATTCTTCAAATACAACAATTTCACCTCCTTTGGGATCTGGGAATGGTTCTAGATCGGGTGCACACCATCCCGCTAGTTCTTGGACATGCAGCACACCAATCCTCACCAATCGCTCAAGACTAAGTGGGGTGCACTTTGACATACTCCACTCCTTCTTCATGAGATCCTTTCGAACTTCGGCCTCCGTCTTCGTCTTCGTCTTCGTCTTCTTCGTGACCATTCTTCGATTCTTTCGACTCTTCCTTTCAACGGATGAATAGAAAGGCGTCGCTCTTATCAGTGTCTAGGGTTTGGTGGCGGTGAGTCAAGAGGCGGCGGCGCATGAGGAGATTGTGGTGATTTTGTTGGTGTCTACGACGGCGATTTTGGATTACACTATGGTGGTGGCACTGGGGCTCGAATGGGCTCTGTGATGCCAATGGCGCGGCGGCGGCAGCAAGAAGACGGTTGATTATGGATCTGCGAGTGTGAGTAAACTGAATCGTTCCCTCCTCCGGTCTTTAAGAGGCAGGGTCGATTCAGTTTCTGAAGGAATGGCGCTCGTGGGGCGATATTTGCGGTAACTGACAAATTTCCTCCGCATAAAATGCGTCCCTTCGATTTTGGCGGTGTTTCATACATGACCCAAACGTGTCTTGTTACAGACACTGGGTCACTATTTAAAGGGTGCGTCAGAAAGGAACTGCGGCGCTGCCCATGTCATCATCATGTCAGATTGGACCAGTCAAAAAAATCTGCCGAGACAGCGTAGCGATGGATTCGCTAAGACCAGTGAGCTCTAGGACGTGCAGCCAGACTTCTGAGCTCTAGGACCTATAGCCAGACCTCTGAGCTCTGGGACCTGTAGCCAGACCTCTGAGTTCTGGGACCTGCAGCCAGACCTCTGAGCTCTAGGACCTATCGCCAGACCTCCGAGTTCTGGGACCTACAGCCAGACCTCTGAGCTCTAGGACCTACAGTCAGACCTCCGAGCTCGAGGACTCATTCCCAGACCTCCGAGCTCGGGGACTCATTCCCAGACCTCCGAGCTCGTGGACTCATTCCTAGACCTCCGAGCTCGGGGACTCATTCCCAGACCTCCGAGCTCGGGGGCTCATTCCTAGACCTCTGAGCTCGGGGCCTCGTCGTTAGACCTTCGAGCTCAGGGACTTGTTACACCACTTCCTGCCACAGGATTTGTCTTGCTCGACTACATGTACTATGCTTGCATACAGTCAATGGACGCTTGATATTCTTAGACCTTGCTTTAGGGCTTATTTTTCGTCTTCCAGCACGCTCGGGGACTACATCATATATGATGCACATGACGGTGCATAATGATCATTGGTTCTTAAGAATTCTTTTTTAGACCCTGGCATTACGTGCCTACATCACCTATTACCAGGCTCGGGGACTAAGTGGGTACACTTCACCTGACGGTGAATTATTTCTATTTTTTGCCCCTACGATCTAGAATTTTTCGTAAGTTACTTCCATCAAGTACGCACACTTACATTTCTTTTCAGAAATACAAGTGGGTACACTTCACTAGGAAATAAAATTTTTCTTTTTGGACCACTATGCAATCTTCACCGACAACTGCAATCTTCATCAACAATCATGGTTTACTGATTCCTGATTCAGACGGAACACTAGTGCATGCTCGGCTAACATTTCAAGGCGATGTGAAGATGAACCCCGTAAGTTGAAGAAGACTAAGACAGTGTGTCGATACAAAATACATAGTGCTCGGGGACTAGCTGTGGGGGTATAAACCCCTATACCCTTACGGCTAGACATGTGCAGGCCGAGACCAGACGGTTCGGCCCATTATATGACAACACACGATCTAGATCATCAGGATGGAGTCTCACGCAAGGCATCAAACCAGACTTGGAAATCAAGCAAGGTCTTGGTCGGTTAGATTATGAATCCTTATCTGGCTCTATATGACAATTGTAACTGGCTAAGATTAATTTCCAGATCTATAACCCTGCCTCCCGGACTATATAAGGAGGGCAGGGGATCCCCCTCAAAATCATCACAACATACTCTAGGGCAATCTAGCTTGTAATACATTGTTCAAGACAGCAATAACAAAGCAGAGCAGGACGTAAGGTATTACGCCCACACGGCGGCCTGAACCTAGGTAAACCCGCGTGTTGTTCTGCATCACCATCTCGTTCGTGGCTTGCACACCTGTCTGCCGATAATCTACTACCTTGGGCATACCCCTCGGTAGACTACCGACCAGGTTTTGTCGACAGTTGCCTAATTAGGATCATTTCTAAGGTGCTTGAGAACTTAGTTAGAGGGGTGAAGTCTTGGCTAGACCGATAAGTTTAATTCCGCATTTGTTTCGGTTAGTCGACGTGTTTAATTTTTAGAAAGGACTATTCACCCCCCCTCTAGTCCGCCATCTCGACCCTTTAGCTGGGAGTGGCTGACATGACTGAAAGGTCCTACTATGGCTAAATAGGGGTGAATAGTTTATTAAAATTCTACAAAACAATAGAGCAACTTGATTAGTAAGACAAATGACAAAATGCAAGTTTTGCTTTAGCTCTACAAGGGTTGCAAGCCACCTACCCGATCAATTCTAGTCACTATAATCTCTAGGTATACAATTAGCTATGCCACTACTTGCTACACTAGGTGAACATGGCTAGCAAGAAAAGCTACACTAACAATCTACACAAAGAGAGTTAAATACTCTACTTTGCGAGAAAGTAAATAAGAGGTCAAGATTGTTATACCGCCGCGTAGGGGATGAACCAATCACCAATATAATAACCAATCAATACACCAAAAGAATATCAAATGGTAAGAGACACAAATATTTTTCTCTCGAGGTTCACGTGCTTGCCGGCACGCTACATCCCCGTTGTGTCGACCAACACACCGTAAGAACCTACCCACAAGTGAGGTAACTCAATGACACGTGCAATTCACTAGAATTGTCTTTGGCGCTCCGTCAGGGAAGGCACAAGAACCCCTCACAATCACCGAAAGGTGGCCAAGAACAATCACCAACTCTTGCCACAACTCCTCTGCTGCTCCAAGCCGTCTAGGTGACGGCAACTACCAAGAGTAACAAGAACTCCGTAGCCACAACAATCCTCAAGTGCCACTAGATGCAATCACTCAAGCAAGTGCACTAGAAATCACTCTCAATCTCACTTTGATGATGAATCAAGGATAGAGATGAGTGGGAGGTGTTTGCTTAGGCTCACAAGGATGTCAAGTATGTCAAAGTACCAAGAGAGAGAGCCCTAAGCCGGTACCTTTCTATTTATAGAGCCTCAAGACTCAGAGAGTCGTTGAGAGCTCATGGGGTGACCGGACTCACTGACCGAATGCACCTCAGCGTTCGGTCAGGCGCGTCCGGTCGCAACAGTCGACCAACCGCAGCCCGCCACATCACCTGATTCAAATCCGACCGTTGGCGCCTTCGCTCGCCCATGCAACGCCGATGACCGGACGCGCTCCTTAGATGACCAGACTCAGGGCGCCACTAGCGTCAGATCGAGTCCAGTAAGGTTTTTCCACATGTGAACAGTGACCAGACCCATTAGGTCGGTGGTGACCTGACGCGCCAATGTGTTCGATACCCCTTCTTCTCTCTTCGCGCGCTTGCCAACGTGATGACCTGACGTGCAGGTCTCGCTCGGGCAGCGTCCGGTCGCAACAGTGCCGACCGCTCACCCTCTCACAGAGAATGACCGGACTCGGCGCTGGAGTCAGGTCCAGCGCCCGGTCGCACCCCGACTCCTCCTTTTCATTTTCTAAGTCCGCAAACTCTTTGCCCTTGCTTCCAACTTGCTAACCACAAAGTGTAGAACGTATGTGCACATGTGTTAGCATTTTTTAAAGCATTTTACAAGGGTCACGTGTCAGCACACTAGGTTCCTAAATGCAATGCATGAATCATGTCACCTAGTGGCACTCGATAAACCGTTTAGCCAAAGAATTCCCCTCTTTATAGTACGACTATCGATCCTAAGTCACTCACACCCTCTATGGTGTCTTGAGTGCAAAATAAAAATGACCCTATCACATATACCTTTGCCTTGAGCCCATTTTTATTTTTCTCTTTCTTCTTTTCCAAATATGAAGCACTTGATCATCTTTTGGTCACCTCCATCACCATAATCATCTAGCTCCACCACTTGGCATGGGACTTATCATTTCATGTCTACATACTTAGCACAATGATTAGTCCCTAGGTTTTATTAATTATCAAAACCAAACTAGGGCTTTCAACGACCTCACGGAAACGGAGAAAGCTGGCCCCGACAGGGCTTTGATGCCTATAGCTCTGCCGCCTGTTAGGCTTTGAATGCTTGACAGATTCAATGGTATATTCTTGGCATCAGACGGGATTGGAGCCTAACTTGAGCTAAGGCCGGGACATATCTGATGGCGCTTGCTCGGCAGTCCTCCCCTAGGGTCAGGAGCCTCCCTGGCCGAGCTAAGCCCCTGGGCGTAGGTGACCCAAACGGGGGACTTAACGCCTAGGTTCTCTTCAAGGGATGGGCCCTTTGATGAGGCCCGAATGGCCATGCATCAATGGACTAGAGGGTGCGCGCGAGCGTACTTGATGGGTGTAGCCCTCAAGCCCCTGGCTGATTAGAAGAATCAGTTAGGGGGGTAATTGGACTATCATGTCACTAATTTGGGGCTGGGGGTTTAATTTACCTCTATATTTGGTACTCAACAGGTGTCCCCGAGCCCCTCATGGCCTCCCGAGCCATCCTCAGGATGGTGGTGAGGGGATCTTTTTGTGCATCGACCGTTCGCTCGGCTGGAGTGGAAAACTCCTATCTTGGGTTCGTCTAAGGACATGAGGGACTCCATCACGACTTCTTGATCAGGTAACGTCCTTGATGAGCTCAAAACGGTTAAGCTTGAGCGCAGGCCCGGCTAATCCTTCGAGGGACTGCAGGCTCTGAGCATTTGTGAGGCATCCCGCTTACCCAACCTGTTGTGGGTTCGGATACTTGGCTCGGGGCCATCTCGTCACTCGGTATCCCACCCCTGTTGGAAGGTTCAATGACAGGATTCATCGGCTTAGGCTGCATGTTGTGACGACCTTGCTGTTCTGCACATTCGGGTTAAAGACTGCTAGTGGACTAGTCATGTTGTGCCTGTCGCTCCCTTTTCCCCTGGTCCAGGGACGGCCACATGTCATCCGCCGGCTGGCCTTCGAACATTTGGAATCACGGGCAAGAGGAATCTCTAGTCCTGTTGCAGGGCCCGCTTGTCAGCGGGTGAAGCGCGTTTCCGAACGCGCCTTGTCCAAATGTGAACTGAAATCTAGAGCAGTTTGTTATCTAACTCGGTCTAAATAAACTCACCCTGGGCGTTCGGTACTTCGGTACGGTTCGGTTCGGTTCTTCGGTACCTATGCAAATTCGGTTCCTCAGGAAACTGGTACCGATCGGTTCCTAAAGAAACTCGGTACCGAGGAAATTCGGTATCGGTAAATTCGGTTCGGTTTCGGTATTTACCGAACAGTACCGAATTGATCACAGATACATGTAATAGCAGGTTCAAAAGCTAATTTTGACATGATTTCATAGAGAATAATAGTGCAAAATACATATACATATAAAAGTCCACAAGACTATAAGTGTGAGTACCAAAAATACATAATATAATAGTCTATAATAATACAATCAATAATATAACAATACTCAAACTCATCACATTTCTGGTAATTTCGGTAAATTCGGTAAGTTCGGTAAATTCGGTTCGGTTTCGGTATTTACCTCGGTAAATTCGGTTCCTGGGAACTCGGAACCGAACAAGGAACCGAATTTTTCGGTTTCGGTAAATTCGGTTCGGTTCTCGATAAATTCGGTTCGGTACTCGGTTCTCGGTATTTCGTGCCCAGGGTTAAAATAAACAAGTGTGTCCTTGAGCTATAAGCAAGCACCAGTGCAATAGTTCTCCATAAGGACAGGCCATATAGAAATTCAATACAGACTTCTACCATAATCATTAGCAGACGAACTAGTTTCTAAATTGTTGGGAATATGAAAGATTAGAATTACAATATAGGGGGAGCATTCCCTATACTCGTTTATTAAATCTCTGTTTCTCCCCTTACAACAAACGAACATATATTTGCTGCATATCAAATTTTCATTCTTAACATACATAATAAGTTGCATAATTATTGGGGTATCCTTTGATTCACAAGAACGAGGACACGATCTACCGTACATGCGTGATACAAAATATCATAGAATATTCTCACCTATATATTATGTTTAATTTGATGAAAAGCCGCGCCACCTAAGACGGTGTGGACGAGCATTGATAGTATTTTGCACACGGTCGACTCGCAGGCAGATACGGCGCACCAGGTTTGCCGACGCAACTGGATCCGCACGCAGCTTTGTCTGCGTTGAGCGAGTCGTAGCCCAGGTACGGCGGTGAGGTGGCCTGCAACATCGTGAGCACCACCCTCCGGTGCACCCCGGAGTCCATGTCCATCTCGGCGTCGGGGGCCTGCCGATCATCCTCCAACCGGCCGTGCACACGAGGCACCATCATCGGCGGCAGCCCCACGACCCGCACGGGCGGCAGTGTGGCCGCCGTGGCGCCGTCGCTGCTTGTCATGGCCGGCAACTGCACCGCCAGCCACACCACGGCGCACGCGGCGGCGCAACATGCTCATCATGGCCACCGCCATCGCCGCCAACTTGCCCGTGCTGTGACTGTGAGCAGCGCGCGCAGCCGTGTCCCCCCTGACTAGCAGGAGGCGCCGCCCGGGGCGTCGACGACGATGACCGCACGCACCTAGCCACCACTAGGCATTTATAGGCGTCCCTGCTGCTGCGTTGATCGGGTTTTGCTTAGGCGAGCTGGTGGCGCGTCTCTCTCCCCGGAGCATTGTGTCCCGGTTGTTGTTGCCATCCCCTCTTTGGATGATATGCATAATTGAACACAGACGTCACATTATCATGACTTGATGAGCTTAATTTAGCACAAAACACCTAGCGATCTGGTTTCATCGAATCGGACTTGTGATCAGCCGAGATAATTGTCCCAACTCTGGAATCTTGCGTGAAATAGCAGACAAATAAAGCCTGCGATGTAGGCCTATCTAGGGTGTGCAGGGCTCACGGGTTAATAGTAGTATTTGTCGTTCTCAATTTCTCTAGCAGACTAGCAGCTTTTTTTATTATTATTGGTGGACCAGCGGCAATGTACTACTGTACTCAACAATAGTGATACGTTTTTTAACCATAAAAATTATAAGCATGCAAGTTGATCATATCGATCGATCAATTGGCACGCCCCAAGTTGTGTGACACAATCATCACGGCTTATTGTTGGGTCGCACCGTGTTTGCTTTGGGAAAGGAGGTGGTTTATCGTCTCCTCACTCCTCGCTTTTTTTATTTGGTTTATGAAATGAAATGAGTTGATCTATCACCTTCTCATTTCTCACCAGCTAATAATTAGTATATGCATGAGAGAAATGAGTTGATTCCACCAAAATTCATGAATAAACTCATGATACATCACCTCATGAAGCACGGTGACTCCATAAACCAAACACACCCTGTATATCCCAAAGTTCTGGTGACGTTTCAAATTAGGGGTGTGCTGATATCGCTTTATTATGTCATGAAACTCTGCTCAACAGCCACACACATGCATGAACTGACACACAATGCGATCAGTAAACACCAGGCATGGGTACTAAATAATGGTTGCAGTGACCACTATAGTAGCATACCTCTACGATGGGTAGACTAGATTTAGCAAGTTAGAACTCAGCGACCATTACATGAGTTAGTGGGATGCTATAACAGTCCACAATATAATTTTCATAGCGCCCACCACAATATACAATGGCAGAACCAGAAACTTTTAGGAGCATGAACAATTCTCATTGTGGAAAAGTATTTATCTAAAAAGATATCTTATTTTTCTATAGTATAAAAAAATTTTCATTTTAGCTTTGTCAACGAGCCCAGCGACTGCCCAAGGTCGTCAGGCGATGCTTCCGCTAGTGCGCAATAGTGTCATACAGTATGCAACAAATAACTCTAGCTCACTATGACTCTCACTCATTAAGATACGCACAGATGGTTTAAGTGACCATGAGACTAATGAGATCATTGCTTTTTGACAATGATATATATAACAAATGATGGTCTTATAAACTATTTAGCTCTCATGATTTATTTGTTTATAAACTCGATATATGACGACTTATATGTAATGTGTGTGGAACAAACACCAATTTGTTTTCTTAATTTAAGTACCTGAGTCCTTAGTTCTTTGAGTACACCTAAATATCTATTTATACCCATTATTCATGGTATATATGCTTTTTTCGAAAATATACTAGGAAGGGCGGACAACCACTACGAGCAAATGAAGACCGAGCCATCGGGTTGCTGAATCCGGTCACTGCGTCACCGGAGGAGAGGGCCGCCATCACAAAGCTCTGAGGGAGGTTGCCATGGCGCCATCACTGATATAGGGATGGTACTATGGGAGAAGCCTCATCATTGTCGTCCTTGTGGCCACCAGCTTCTGAAAGCATGCTCTGCGCGACAGCAAGGTGGAGGGAAGGATCGGAGGGAGGAGGGACCCTGGCGGCGGTTCTGCCCAAGCCGCTCGAGGGGGCCGATGCGGGCTTGTGTGTGTGTTGCCTTTGCAAATAAGGTTTTTTTGGAAAACACACTTCTGCGTGATTACTAATTGTGTGAATTGTCAATACGTTATGTCGTTATACTACATAATATCAACTAGGTTCGACTACATCAACTAGGCTTCATCATATTACGTGTGAATGGTTGCTTGTATTATCCTTAGCCTACATTAAACCTTATACAGCACAAACCAAGCCAACATAAAATGCATGCAGTGTCTTGGTATTTGGTTGTCCTGCACAAACAAGCTATATATTTGATTGTTTCAATTGTGTTTGATTGCTTATATTGGTTTTATGCAAATATGCATTGTCTAATATAATCAATTTGGTACACTAGTTATTAATGCTATATTAGACATGCTTTGAGCATTATACAAGCATGCATAAGGGACTTTGGACCATCAAATATGGAAAATTACATTGCACAAGTGTGTGCTGACCGGAATAACAGCGCAACTAGTGTCCCTAGCACCGGTTGTGGCCACAGGTATAATCTTGTAACCTTTATGTTATTGTTTATCTTACTAGTTGAGTGCCCGTGCGTTGCTACAAGAGTATGTAGAATCGGACATTTAGCCATACGGGTAAACCATATGCAAAACTCATGACATGCAATAAATATTGAAATTAGACCAATATCAAGCAATCTAATATTTATTATTAAGAATAGTGGCCGCTTTATTACTCTTGTTACCCCATTGGCAGCCACGAATAGTAAGAACGCATGCCTTCGTCTCTTGTAACACAACCAACTTCTCCCCAAATGCCATGTAGCAAGATTATAACAACAAAATTATGCGCATGCTTATATATATGTGCATGGGTGCTATTCAATTGGCGCCACCAAGAATACACTCAAACAAAAAAAAGATCTAACTCCATTCAACTTTAGTTGTTCTTTAGATAAAGCACCATATATGTCCAATATGTGTATTCATTTAAATAACTCTAACTATATTTGACACACATGCTCACAAGTTTTTCTCATATGACAATGAAAAAAATAATTTGCTCATAACAATGAGAAGAAATGGCACAGCCACTCTCTGAATTAAGATATGTTACGAAGGTAATTTGAAACTTTCAATTAACTAACTAAATATGTACAAAATTGGGCTAGCAGGGGCCATGCACCCCACCCCACCCCCCACCCCCCCCCCAAACACAGTAAATACATTTTAATACTTGTAAATATTTCAACTACACAGCCATAAAAATAAGTATTTCACCAAGTTTTAATAATAAACTTGTGTATTTTTTTTGCTGTGGATACTAAATACATATACAAAAGTATTGAAAAAGAGATTGAGACATACACATTGTATATATTTATCACATTTATGATGTGTCATCGTATTGCCTGGTCTCCTTAATCAAAAGTCCTGGTTCCCCCGCTGGTTGTGTGCCCTGCTAGCGAGATTCAAGCAGGCGCAGCACGGCACGTAATACATGAGAGCTTAAAAGACTATACTGCCAAACTATTGTGCCACCGCTGAGCCATCAGAACTGCCAAGTTCGAGTGACCGGCTTGCATCCACTGCTCTAGCTCATCGACGACGCTCTTGCCCAGCTGCATTGGGTTCTTGTTCTTGTTTGTGAAAATTCCGGTGTTTCTCTCTTTCCACAGCGACCAAGCGACGAGCAAAGACAACTGAGTCAAAGGCCGGCCTGAACATGTTACCGAGTCGCGACCTCTGATGCAGCCACCAAGTCGTCATCTGCTTCCGACGTCAATGGCCCCAACCCGAGCGCCTCCAAGATTAGGAACCACACCTGCCTGCTGAATGGGCATCATATCCCAAATAGCAAATGGCCTACCGTCTCCGCTGTCTGGTCACAGAATGTGCAGGCGTCGGAATCCTGCAGTCCGTGTCTCCAACGCCGTTCCGCCGTCCAAATTCACCTGTGCAGGCACAACCAGAAGAAGAATTTGATCTTTCCTGGTGCCTTCACCTTCCATAGTTCCTTTGCGCCCAGGAGCTCTGTTGATCCCGACAGCAAAAAAGAATACTAAATTCAAATATGCTTGAGTCCAAGAATTGATACGACAATTGCAGATTTTTTTCACCATTCAAGGGAGGCCTATTGATCCAAAGGGTCATCCTAGAAAACCAGAGTAGCCGAGGCTTGATGAAGACATGCAACTTAACCCTGATAAAGGATTGATGTGTCAGTTGTCTATATAAACATGGATTAGAGCTATTCACCTTTTAACTTACCATTACATAATAGAATAACACCTGTGAAGACTATCATAGGCTCTGTCATACTCTGTATCCATGTTTTTCATCTTAGTTTTCCACCCACCTGTGAAGTCCATCGCCACTTATTAGGACAAAAGGGCTCATGATAAAGGCCTAGAATAACATGAGCGGGGAGCACATCCATTATCAGCTAAGGTGATTTCACAAGTGAAAAGTACACAAAGAGTTCACTTCTAGCTAATGGAACGATTTATGATAGGATTTTCCCTTTATTTTTAATAGAATCACAAAACTTTATGAACCACAATTTTTCAGAAATATGAAAATTTTCTAAACCTGCCCAATACCCAAAAAATTGAAGTCACCAGTGTTTTGACAGTTACCAACGAGTGAATCAGATGCATATAGAACATTAAGTCAAACATCAATTAGTTGCTCTGTATGTTTTTTTAAGGAAGGAGGGGTTTCAGCCCCTACTGCAATTTATTAAGACAAAAAAAAAACTGAGTTGGTACAACAAAAAGCAGAGCCATTGCTCTGTATGTTCCCGATGAAGAAATCATTAATGTATAAAGATTTGAAGCCTAAGTGCAATGAATGGATTTTTTTTAGAACAATAGTGATGACCCATAGAATCCAAGTAAATCCAGGCCAGTTACAAGAACGCTCCTCCCAATCCAGTAGCCAGTAGAGTAACGGGCCAGATGAGACTGAACTTACGAGATAACTGATCTTCTTACTCTGAAAAGCGGAATATCGGCAAGGACTACATGCTTGGCGCCCTTGTCAATGGTCTTGACATCTGATCAAGGATAACACAGGGTGCAATTCAGATTTCACAGTCCAGATCATTGGAAGATGAGCTTGCTGGCCAGATCGTAACTCATCTGGCCCTTGTTGACAGGCTTGGGGTGGCATGATCATGAAAGCTGCTTGCACATCATTTCATACCGTAGCAACGCACGGGCTAATGCCTAATACCAAGTTAAATAACAGTTGTCAATAAAAATAAACTGGTTCACATATCAATATTATATGGAGTGACATTTTCAGGATATGTCAGGTTCAAAGCAATACTCCATGGTACTCCCAAGTCCCAATTCATCATGTTTATGTTGGGATCTGCTGTGACTACAGTACATGCTGAGAAAATCAGCACGCTTGCACATCAAGTTTGCTCTAATCTGTCCTTCTTTAGCTTTCAGTCTGCTACAAATTGATTTAAGAGGCCTTATAGAATGTTATGTGGCCTGAACATTTCAACAACAACAAAAAAAAGATCAATCAAAATTATCCTCATATCCATACGTTTTATACACACAAAATAAACATTTTATACTTCTGCAACTAAGAGATTCATCAAACGTCAGGATCATGTTACACCTTTTCTCCTCCCTTACAGGGCATCACAATTCCCATAGTATTCACCCGTCAATTTCTTCTGGTAGTTTAACATTTCCAAAATGTATGAACTTGATTTCTTCTTTCCAGACTAAGGAGAAGATCATAAACAAATACAATCAACTTATAAGCACACGAGATACACCATTTAAATACAGGGTACATGCAGTGTTTCGAAATTAAACCAAACAGAAGATAATTAATTAGTTTCCTTCAAGCAACCTTATGAAAATCCAATGGATGTTCAATCAACACAAAAATACTATCACTAACCTGAGGAAGATAAAACAAATACTGAACTACATGACGGCCTGGGAGCGGAGGCCGGCGTGCTCCACCATGCGCACACAAGCTTCAAGCTTGGCGTAGCCTCCCAGTTGTAGCGGTCGGGACCCTCCTGCTACACCACGCCCCATCACACATCCACCATGATGCCCTCCACCCCGGCGCCCCGCAGCGCCATCAGACTGGTCGGGAGGTGTAGGAGTCGTGCGTGGCCGCGCGGGGAAGGGGACAGTTGGGGCGCGACGTCGTGCGTCAGCCAGACAATCGAGTTCTCGAGTCGGTGTGGGTGCGGTCGACGCGGGATCGAAGGGGTCAGAGCGGATGGAGGTCGGACGAAAACTGCTGTGGCAGACGGGACAAACATTTGCTTCTTCATATAGTAATTCATATACTCCCTCCATTCTAAATTATAAAACATTCCATGAATCTTAGAGAGTCAAAATATCTTAAGTTTGACTAAAGTTATAGAGAAAATTATAAAAATTTATAACATCAAATAGGTATACTATGAAAATATAATTAATGAAGAATCTAATGATACTTAATTGGTGTCATAAATATTATTATCTTATCATATAAATTTGGTCAAATTTGAGATCCTTTGACTCTCCAAGATTCTTGGAATGTCTTATAATTTGGGATGGAGGGAGTAGTATATAGAGATTTATTGCAGTACTATTTTCTATATATCTTTTATATTTGTCAATTTATGAGAATAATGGGCTGGGTTGACTTCTAAAATTTGCCATGCTAAAAATTTGATAAGCTAAAAGTTGGATAAAAAATTGCCATAGATTTGACAAGTCAAATATAGGAGCTCGGCAAGTTTTGGTAGCAAACCAAATACTAGCCAAAATCATGGCTTATCAAATTTTTGGCATGACAAATTTTGGAAGCGAACAATCAAGCCCATCATGCTTTGTTTAAATAATACTAAAACCGGGTAGTTAATATTCTTCTATTATATTACTCATATATTCATCTCTTAGAGCATCTCCAACAATTTTGCAAATAGCTTTGACATCCTCGTCTTTTTGGAAAAAAAAAATCAAAAACCTCTCTCCAACAGTTTGGCATATGAGTTTGGCATCTTTGGGGAATTGACAAAAGAGCGAGCAATCGGCGCATATATGCGTGCGTCGGGGAGCCGCGCTTCCACTTGGCATCGGTCTTTCTCGCGGGACTCTTCGTTGCTTAGCGGGGCTCTTCGTTCGCTTAGCGGGCCTCTTCGTTTCTTAGCGGGGTTTTTGGGTTTTTGAAACGAAATTTGTCAAACTATTGGAGATACGATCTTTTTTTCTTCCTCATATTATTTTAGGAGTTGTCAAACAACAAGATTTGAGAAACCAAATTTACCAAAGTGTTAGAGATGAGCATTTTCAAAATTAAGTGGTCAAATTTTGAACAGGGGTAGTCAAATGGACGTATAGTGAATTAAATAGCTCGGTGAGTAGGCGACAACCGTTTATATCTTATCTTAGAAAAGAAAACAAAGAAAGAAGGCTAATTATTTTTTTGCAGAGTACAGAAAGAAGACGAAGCTCACCTGAAGAAACAAGGGACGACGACTCAAGCTGCGATAGGAGTGCTTCCACGATTGAGGTGTGGATTTTTGATTTAACGGTCGATTAATAAATAATAAGGTGGTTTAATCACTGTCACAACTCATTGATATCGACGTAGGCCGTGTTTAGATCCATTAAAAAGTGCACTATGCAAAAAAAGATTCTCCGTCACATTAAACTTGCGATACATGTATAGAGTACTAAATGTGGATAAAATCAAAAACTAATTACACAGTTTTGTTGTACTTTGCGAGACGAACGTTTTGAGCCTAATTAGTCAATGGTTGAACAATTATTACCAAATACAAACGAAATGCTACAATGTATTTTGGCACTTCAAAATTTGGATCTAAACATAGCCGTAGTAGAAACATCCATGACGCCGCAATTCATCGATTGTCTAAACAAGGAACTTTTCAGTCCTGGTCGCTTGTTTTTTAAGCATTACTTTTTTTCTAAAGAAATAATATTTTTCTCTTATAATAAATTAGCAACAATACTTTTTTGCTTATCTTTTAAAGCGAAAGGGCCGGCTCAACAGGGTGTCGCACTCTCACACGTGCTATTGACTAGAGTATGTGTGATTGTCTTTACATGGTTTATTTATGTACGTACGTGACCATACCGTACTCTAAAAATATAGTGTGTATTACACTAGTTCATCACAAATATAGACAATATGTGAATTGTGAATACTTTTTCCAACATGTGAATTAAACCATGTAAAGACAATCACAACATGTGAGTCGTGAATATTTTTTCTAATATTAAATCTGAACTGACCAAATATAATAACCATTTTTCAAAATACAATATATGTGTCTTATTCCAAATTAGGGTAAAATCACAAATAGCCCTAAAAAAACAGGGGCAAAAATCCAAGGCACTTTACATGTGAATTGTCTTTACATGTAAATTAAACCATATATAAAAATAGAGTGTATATTACACTAGTTCACAATGTTGTGATTGTAAATCCAAGACACTTTACAATGTTGTGATTGTCTTTACAAATATATGGCCCATGTTCTCACAAAAATATTCCAAGTTTCAATAAGAGAGCGATATGTTTCAAGGATCATAGTAAGTTTTGTTTTCTCCATTATATTTAGCCACCATATATCCACACACATACACATCTTGATTTGATTGTATGACATTTTTCTCTTTGGATCCGAGGTTTGGCTTTACAACATATGCGACAAGATATGCGTTGGTGAGGATCCAAAAATACCACATATAGAGAGACTTGAGAGTGTCGTACAATGGAATTTTTGAGTTTTATTTGAAAATTTATAAAAAAAACTCCGGAATGATAGGTGAGCAAAAGAACTTGAGATATAGTGCTTGACTTGATCACTCTGTCTTTCAGTTACTCAAGACCCAAGTGATGGCTAAGAAGACCCCTGAAGTTGCAGGTAATATAGGTGAATTTGAAAGTTAAATTAGTTTATTTTAATCTGAAGGAACGCTCGTGTACTTTTAAGAAGTAAAAGCATTGTAGCAACTCATAATCATGGTTTAAGTTTAACTTTGCTTAGGGACTACAAAGGTTAAGCTTGGAAGATCTTGTTGACGGTCGCTATAGCAAAACGAATTCTACAAGTCTCAGTGAATATGTGCATGCAAGCTGATTTATCTAGAAAACAGACCAAAGTGGGCCATACTATGTCAGAAAATCAAGATAATCCGCAACGAAACTAACTCCACTAGCCTCACATCCACCGTTGGTGACTTACCACCATATATCAACAGCATAGGAGACCAGAGGGGGTCGACCGACCCCCCCTACCCCCTTGGTCGGCCGATTTGTGGGGTCAACATGTCAGCCCCTCCTCAGACATGGACTCTCCACTGACCTTGAGGATTAATCTTCACCATGCATTGCAGTCGGTTTGGATTGGAGAGACGAGATGAAGCCGTGCCATGGATTCATGGTGAAAGGATCAAGATGCCCAAGAGGGGGGGTGAATTGGGCTTTTCTAAAAATTAATTGCAAGAATTAAATCCTATAAGCCGGAATTCACCCCTAGTGCCTACTTGTGTTCCTAGAGATTCTACCGGTAAAAGTTTTGCACCCTAGTTTCCAATCCTAGTCTAGCATGGCAATTCTAGGAAAGTAAAACAAGCAATGAATGTAAATACGAGAAAGTAAATGCTTGAAAGTAAGGGCAAGGAACACGGCGATGTTTTCCCGAGGTATCAGAGAGTCGTCACCCCCCACTAGTCCTCGTTGGAGCACCAGCGCAAGGGTGTAGCTCCCCCTAGATCCACGCAAGGATTAAGTGCTCTCTACGGGCTGATTCTTCGATACTCCATCGCGGTGAATCGCCTAAAACCGCTCACAAGATGAGTTGGGTCATCCACAAGCTCCGTCAGATGATCACCAAACTCCCAATCACCACCAAGCAGTCTAGGTGATGGCGATCACCAAGAGTAATAAGCTAGAACTCTCACTTGACCACAACGAGCCTAATGAGAAGGTGGATGCACACTTGCTACTCTCTATTCACTAGTGGAGGACTCTCAAGCTTTGATTCTCAAACCACAATCCTCACTAGAGCTCTTGGACTCCCTTGCACTCCAAAGGTGTTTCTCAGCTGAACAAATGAGCAAGAGACCTCTAAAAGAGGTGGTGGGGATGTATTTATACACCCCACAGTCAAATCCAACCGTTACCTGCCAACTCAGCAAAATACGAAGTGACCGGACGTGCCGGTCGCTCGTAACGGTCAAAACCTAAAATAACGGCTGAGTGACCGGACGCTCCGATCAGGGGTGACCGGACGTGTCCGATCGTGCAGGGAGCTTACTGTACTTTGACCTGACGCGCGACCGCGTCCGATCGGTGATGATCGGACGCGTCCGGTCGTCAAAGTACCTTACTGGAACGTGACCGGACGCGCCGATCACACCTGTAACAGAACCGCCCAATTATACGAGATTAAGTAGGAAAATCATCCAACGAGAGGATGATTTAACAAACTTAAGCCTGTATAACCCGGTAGTCCGTGAAATCTCGATGGATTTCAAACCATTTCACATAACAGCCAAGATCGTACTAAGTTTAGCGGTCACCGTCATAAGTTACATAAAAGTTCGCGGCACAAAATACATCAGAGTTTAAAACATAATTATTACAAACCAGGTTCGAATAAAAGTAGCGGAAGCAGTAGTTCAAATCACGCACACACACAGCGTTTGAAATAAAGTGCCAGCTTGTGATCATCTCCAGTAAAAGCATCAGACGATAAGTAGCGAATGACCATTGCCCATGGTCCTAAGCTTCGCCCATCGTAGGATAAAGGCAGTTGATACAGTAGCCGTAATACATCTGCCCATCTGCAATAAGTGGGAACAAAGCCCTGAGTACGAGAAGGTACTCAGCTAGACTTACCCGACAGAACCAAAATAAAATGACACCAAGGATCATGATAGGCTTTCTGGTGGGGTAGCTGACTCATTTGCAAGAAAAGCATTTTTTTACTTAACAATTCTTTTCCAAAAGCATGCAGTATTTTAATCTTTATTACCGTATCAACTATGTTTGCACTTGTGCTAGAGTAACATGTAATTAGGCAAGTAAGGATTACTAATGATCATTATCAATAGTTATCATGTCATTTTCCACATAACTATCCAAGTGTTTCATAATCATTACTACGATGAAGTAGCTCAAGTCAAGTGTTCACTATCCAGTGAACGATGGCGATTCGAATCGATTATTAACCAGCTGGTAATTTATTCCTCACACAAACCTCACTCACCCGCTAACGTGAGGTATTGGTCACCGAATCAACTATTCAGGTAAAGTCGCGAGCTTGCCAGGAACCACATGTACCCGGGGGCCGCCCGACTGCTCTTTGGCCTTATCATTGCGCCCCCGTATCCTGCCACTACTGCTCCGGTACATTGCGTTGCGGGCAATCCACTCGGCCCGAATAATCTCCCAGCTTCGCGGTCGAAAGGTACATTATTCGGCCAGCTAAATATGAGGCATGCGTTCAACATGACTCGAGGCCCAACAACGGTCGGTCCTTAATCGACTCAGACGGAGAACACTACAGTTCGAAACCCTGCAAGTCTCCGCCCGGTCTCAAATCTAGTTCGACACTTAGTTATTCTCAAATGACACATCTTTCACATAGATTCAAGTAATCCCCTATAGCTCACGGATGACAGGCAATCACCCGACTTCTACCGATCTAAGCAAACTAAGCAATTTTTGACCGCGGACACCAGGGTAACAAGGATCGGGTAAAGCAAGGTGAAACAAGGTATAATGCAACAACCTTTGCAAACAACTCCTAAACGTAATGCATCAAATTAAGTAAAGTCAATAATAAATTATTTGCAAACCAGGAGAGAAATGCTCCGGGGCTTGCCTCGCTCAAAGGAGCTCAGACGGTGGTCGGAGCACTCTGGAAGATCTTCACCGATCTCCTCTTCGGCTTCGGTCGACTCCTGCTCTTGAACCTCGGACTGCTCTTCCGGGTCCTCGGGAACTGCTACCGGGTTCACTTCCTGCGATCCTGCATGATGCAGAATTATAAGTGCTTATGCCTAGGTGCATTGCAGGGATGGCATGAGATGATGATGATGAATGAGATGTAATGAGCATGTTACTTTATTTGGATTGCGTGGAACGTACGACTCTTCTACAAGGTAGTCTACGTCATCCAAGAACATGTACTCAAAAACTACCACCACTATTCTCTACCATGCAAAGGCACCTTGACACTCAAGATGCTTCAAAGATACACCAAAGCATAGTTTACTAACTAATCTTGCATTAAAGGTTGAATGTAAACCCTAGTTAGCACTATGCTTGAACAGCAACACATATTTTGGTAGCACAGAAAAATCTTAGAAAATTACAGTGGATTACTAACATCAATACTAGTCTGCCACAAAATTTTCATTGCATTTGGATTACTAGAACTGTCTATACAAAAATAACAAGCTAAGGCCTAAAAGCGAGCATGAAAATACTTTGTATTATGAAAAGTATCAAACAACAGATTTAGAAATTTTCCTACTTTCTACACAGTAAACAATCATTGTAGAAAAATTATTACTTGCATGTTTTATTTACCTTTATTTAATTAACAAAATAACAAATACTAGTAATAGAAAGCATTTGAACTACACCTAAAAATTTTTCTACAGAACAGACATGATATATAATTTTCCTAGCAAGTACATGGCACAAAAAGATTAACAAACTTAGAACCACATTTTTCTGTTTTTTCTATAATTTATTATCAATTTTTCAAGAAAACACCAATTTCAAGGATTAATTCAAATACTACAGAAAAGTAATGAAATATTGACATGCAATATTTTTATATTGTAGATCTGGTTCCAATGAGTCCATAAAAATTTATTTCACAATTTTTGGAGCTAAAATGATTAAAAAAACATTTTCCAAAGTATTTTTCCCCATGAATAATAAAAGAAAACAGAAAGCAATTTTTCATTATTGACACTGGGCCGGCCCGTGAAAGCTAACCGGCCCGTGGCCGTTTTCGGCCTGATCGTGTGCGCGGGGTAAAAAGGCGAGCTGGCCCGCTCGGAGGCGCGGCCCATAGGGCGGTGGCCCAGTGGAGACCGAGGGGGGAAAACAGGGGCGGCCTCGTCGGCGTTCGGGACCGCGACGGCGTGGCGGTGGCCGACGGCCAACGGCCATCTCCGGCCACGACCCGACCAGCGAGCACGCGCACAGTGTCCGCGAGGAGATAGCGAACTTAAGAGAGGGGCTCAGGGGGATGGAGAGGGAGCGAGGGAGACGGTGGGCGGAGCGCGAGCTCGGCGGCCCCGTCGTGGTGGCGCAGCGGGGGCGGAGAAATGGTGCCCTACCGGAGCGAGCAAGGGGATGGTGGCGCCCGTTCGGAGGAGGGAAGAGGGTGGCGGAGCTCCGTGCACGAGCAATCGAGCGGTGGTGGTTCACCGGCGTCGAAACACGACGGTGGAGGCGAGGACGTGCGGTGGCGAGTGGTGCTCCCGCTCGGTTTCTCCGGAGGAAAGGGAAAGGGAGCGAGCGAGGCAGTGAGTGGACTGGAGACCGGACGCTCATGAAGATTTGAGGCGGAGCGCGCGGGGTCCACGGGCGGCCATGCGGGGGCGTCGTCGGCATGCGGCCACCACGCGGCGGGCGCGTTCTGCCGTGGCGCCAGCGAGCCGCGCGCGCGAGAGCGGGAGGGAGAAGAGAGAGGCCGGACCGGGCCGGGCCGAGGCGGGGCGTGAGCACGGGCGCGTGCGTGCGGAGGCGGGCCGATTCCGGTTGCGGCCCGAAACCGAGGCGGCGGCCTGCTTAGGTTAGGTTTTTATTTTTCAAATTTCTATTTTCAAACAAATTTCAAATACAGTTTTCAAACCTTATTTTGAACAAGAAAAAGACCTTTTCTGGAAATGGCCCAAAAATAAAAGTTGCTTAGAATTTAATTCTCTACAACTTTGATTAAGGGGCCAACTAAAAATTCTCAACAGATTTTGAATTGGAGAATAAAAGCTAAATAGGGAGTATTTTTGAATATTTTCAAATAACATTTTTGAAACCAGTTTTTGACAAAACTTTGAGTAATTTAGTTGCTCCAAAAATTTGACCTATAATTCTAAGTGATATAAAATTTGTAGTTGCACAATTTTGATGAAAGGTAATTAGCACATTAACATATTACATTACGAATACTATTTTCCAAGCTTTTATTTCACTCAAGTTGTGATCTTACCATATATGATTATGAATGATATGACATGTCATGCTTATGATTGCAATGTAAATGCTTGCGTAACACCGGGGTGTTACAACACCCCAGTCGCGTCCGATTAGGTGGTTTTCCCCAAGTGACACGTGTCAGCCTGAACACCGTGTCCGGTCCTTGCAAGGGCCGCGTCCGGTCGTCAGCGCTAAAACACAGTTAGCGGTTAGAACTGACCGGACGTATCCGGTCGTACCAGACTCCACGTCTGGTCAAGGGGAAAAGCCTCTAAACACTTCGAAACGCGACGCAACTTGAACTAAGTTGCTTCCAACTGAACTTTGAGCTATTCTAGAGCTTTCTAGTGCTAAGTTTGATAAGTGTGCACCACACCTAAACATAAGACTCACCTAGGTCAAGCTACTCGCTCATGCTCCCCTTTATAGTACGGCCAAAGGAAAAAAGCGAAGATTCTAACGACTATTCCGAATGTAACTCAACACCTTGACATCCGGAACTAACCGTCCTTAATCTTGACGTCAATCCTTTGAAAACCGAAACGATTTCCATCATGGGGCATGAATACCATAGTGCCCAAAGCAGTTATCACCTCCATGACCTAACTTACCAAAGTTTCTGCAAAACACATGTTAGTCATAGTAATAAAGCGTTGTCATCAATTGCTGAAACCAACTCTCGGGGCCTAGATGCTTTCAATCTCCCCCTTTTTGGTGATTGATGACAACACTAAGATTCAGAAGATAAGAGTTGAGGTTTTCGAACATGCTTGGTTCACATAAGCAAAAAGCAATAAGCACAAGGGGTTAGGGTTGCTTATGTGCCCCAAGCCAAAAGAGTGTACTCATAAGATAAAACATAAAGCGTTAGTACACAAAAGATATAGCTCAAAAGAAATCGGAGTAAGGCACGGAAGCACAACCTTATAGCTATAACGAACCAAGTGATATGAATTAAAAACGATGACTAGATAGACACAAAGTATCTCACACGACCACATGTCACAAGAATGCAAGTACTGGAAAGTAAACATGACGCATGAATGTAGCACATAAATAAGAACGAAAATCCTCTATCAAAACTCCCCCTGAATCTACTCTCTCTCACCCTTTGGCATCAACAGCCAAAAATTAATCTAAGGATCTGATGGGGGAACAGACAGAGTCGAGTCGGGTGCCGAGGAGTGCGAAGTGATCACGAACTGAGAAGTGTCTTCCTCGGACTCGGAGCTGTCAGGCTGACCCTCTGAAGAAGCACGTGGCTGTGAAAGCGGTCTGGGTCTGATCAACAGGAACAGGTGCTGACAAAGTAGCAACTAGTGGAGCAGTCTCTATGACCTGAGCCTGAAGTGAGCCAATAGCTGGGGGATCGGTCGAGGCAACTGACGACGGTATAGTCTCTGTAGTACCCGTCCCTGTCATAGGAGGAACAGCTGCCTCTGAAGCAGACAACCCTGAAGAAGTAGCTAGAGTGGTGTGCGAGGGCGTCGGCTAACCAGTCAACTCGCTATAGGTGGCACTGAAATCAACAAACTGTGTGCCTGTCAGTAGGTGAGGGTGAGGCTGGTCTGAAGGAGTGAACCCCGTCTGAATAGGCATGTAGCTCGAGGACTGAAATGACTGGGGGACCTGCTGCTGTGGAGAAGTGAACTGAAAGCTCGGCTGTCCCTGACTCGAAGGTCCACTAGACTGTAAGGCTAGAGTCAGAGCAGATGCAGGTGGAGGAACCCCAACTATGACCAAGTGATGCAGAAGCTCCAGGTACTGCTGCTGGCTTGCTGCGTGCTGTCACTGCATCTCGTACTGCTGTCGCTGCATCTCAACCTGCTGGCGCTGAATCTCATGCTGTTGTCTCTAGAACTCGTCATGTCGAGTCTGTATCTGAGTAAAAGCGACAGCTGTGTCCTGAGCCTGTCTCTGTAGCTGAAGCTCCTGTCGCTCCTATGCCTGGGTTAGCCTCTCAAGAATAGCCACCATGGCCGGGTCTGAGCGGGAGGCTGAACCAGAGCCACCGGCCTCGTGGTCGTGAGGCCGAGGAGAGCGGTACCTAGGGATGGGCTGGTAGTCCTAGTCAATGCTATCAGAGGCCTCATCCTCAGCTAGATTAGCAGGCTGAGCATCTAGATCTGCAAGCTCTGCCTCAGCAAGACCCTCAACGGTCACGTCCTGCTCAGCTGCTGTCTCTAGCACCTCAGGTCTCTCTCGTTGTCCTGGCACTGGGGCCTGCTCTCTGGTAACCGAAGCCCATAGCTGACGGATATCATACTCTGGAAAGGTAGTGGTAGTATTAGATATCTCAGCTCTAATCTCTGAAGGTAGCTCAAGTGCAGATCTGATGATGAAGCATATCCAATGAGCATAGGGCAGCTGACGGTGTCCCTTGAAGCCTTCTGTCAGGGTGTCCTCCATCTCACTTGGCATAAGATCCCATATATCAAATGGTGTCTGTGAGAGAAGGTGGTGTACTACCCACAACTGCATCCTGGTCAGTCCCTCTCTATAGCCCAGCCTAGGAAGAAGAGTGCGTCTGACAATAGCATCAAGGACTCGGGCAAGCGGTGTCAAGCTGGCGGGTGTGCGACGAGACCCTTCACCAAAAGGCTCACGGAAGCAGGGTCGGATCAGATCAGTAGGAGGCACTGTCCCACCATGAGGCTGTCTAGGTGGAGCTGTCTGACCAAAGCAAAGCTGATGTATCTTCGTGTCTGAAGCTGGGAGTCTGAGAATCTCCCGCACTCTGGTGTTGTACAGTCTACGGTCACGGCCTCGGAATGCAAAGTGTATGAACTCATGTGCCGGATCAATCCATAGTGAGGCATAGAACTCCCTAACCCAAGTGCCGCAGTATGCTCCTATCCATCCAAGAAAGTCAGATAAGCCCGGAAGAAAGGACAGGTGTGGACAAAGCTGCTCACCCACTACTTCAACAAGTGACTCAATGCGACAGACCCTCTGTGGTCAAAAAGCAATCCCACTATCAACATAGGCTCTATAGAAATCCTCCTTTAGAGGTGTATAGAATCCCTCTGAAGCTCTGGAATCCCTCTGAGGTGGGAACCACCGACTGACCTCAACAAATCTCAAGCCCTGCACCTGACGTGCTGTAGCACCCCTCAAGTCAAAGTGCTCGACTGGGAGCGAACCTCGAGCCCTGGGAGGTGGACGTCCTCCACGACGCTGGCCCTCTGGCCTAGGAGTCACCTGAGCTCGTGTACGTGTGGAGTGGTGACGCGGTGGAGTTTGAGCTGGCTGCTCCTCTGTCTCCTCTAGAGCCTCTGTAGATGGAACAACTGACATGTCCTCTGTCCCCTCTGTGCCCTCTATGGCCTCTGTACCGAGCTGTCGACCTTCAAGATGAAAGCGATGCTCGCCAATGCGAATACCACTGCTCCTGCCTCCCCTCTCTGCCTGCTCAGCTGCATTTGCGACTGCCTGAGCGATCTCTGCATCAGTAAGGGTCTTCTTCTTCTTTCTGGCCATAACCTTTATGCGCTTACCACGCGCAATCTCAGACATACGAGGAGGACTCTCGTCCCTATCACTAGGAGCACCCCCGGTGTTCTTGCAGTGAACCATACTGATGACTGTCGGGAACCTCTAAAAGATGATGTACTGTCACTCAAGAAGCTTGGCCTCAATCCTTATCCACAGGCTTGGCCTCAGACTCAAGCACAGAACTGCAGTCACCACGACACACCGACAAACTCACTGAAAAGACGGAATAGATGGATCTACTATAAGAAACATATATAATCTAAAAGGTACGAAACCCTAGAGATAGCAAGCATATAAGATAAGATGTGAATCAAAACGCGATGGCTACCTCGGATCGACGAGAAAACAGTGATGAGGTGAGATGACCTAGTTCGCGAGACTTCCCGAAGCACCAAACGAGCGCTGAAAGGACCGAGTCAAGTGACGATGATAAGCGATGGAAAGTGATGATCAAGTAAGCCCTAACGAAGGAATTGAACAATGGAAAGCGAAAAGGAATGAGTTTTTCACCTTCGAACTAGGGTTAGGGCAAACCCTAGAACAAAGACGCGGTCAAACCGTGAAGAAGCTAGGGTTGCTCGGCAAAGCACGAGGCGAGGCAAGCAAAGGGCCGGAGACTGCGCAGGTGATGGCGGCGCGGCACAGCGGCGGTGGGCGGTGGCACGGCACAGCAGCTGTGTGAGGCGAAGAGGCGCGGATGGCGCGGGCTTGAGTGGTGCAGCGCGGGCAGGGGCGATGGCACGGCTCGCCGAAGGAGGAGGAGGAGCACGGTGCGGCGGTGAGTGGCGGTGGCGGCGAGTTAGGGCACGATCTCGGCGAGTACGAGCGCGGCGTGGGCAGCGTATGGAAAAGAAACGATCGAGGACGAAAGCTTATATGGGGGCTTAGATCCGCTCGGCACGCACTGACCGGACGTGATGGTCGAATGACCGGACGCGGTGGTGCAGCGTCCGGTCACACTCCAGTAAGCTCCTGGAGCGACCGGACGCGTCTGGTTAGGACTGACCGAACGCGGACAGAGTCCGATCGAGAGTCATCCGGGAAAGTCATCGCGAATGACCGGACACGGTGGTGGTTACCGGGACCGGACGTGGTGGTCAACAACGACGCGTCTGGTGCAGCGTCCGGTCACAAGGTCAAGAGGAAGTCTTCGGGATGACCGGACGCGCTGGTGGTCACTGGGACCGGACGCGGTGGTGAAGCATCACTACGTCCGGTGCAGCGTCCGGTCCAGCGTTTGGTCACTGTTTTTCGCCTTTTTTCAATCCGATCTTCGACGCGACTTCTACCAATCAAGTTCCAATTCAAAGAGACTTAAATAAACACCAATTGGAACCTGATATGAGTGACCTCACTCAAACTCTCAAGTTTTTCAAAATAGTTTGCCTTAGGCTAGTATGTTTTTAGGAAAATAAGCGATAAACACTCGAGGAGCAACGTATGGCCATGCAATAGAGTTTGTGAACCCTTAGGAGCGTCAAATGCTCTCTCTATTCATGGATGAACACAGAGGTTTCTCAAAGCCAAACCGAAAAGAAACGATAAAGCAACAACCATGCAAAATGCAATGCAATACAAGTAAGTAAAGCTAGGTTGCTTGTCAAGTTTGATCCACGGTTAGGCTTCTTCACTCCTCCAAAGGAGGGTTATCGTAACCGTGTTAGACAAGCCCTAGATGCATTGCGGGAAATTTAGACATGACATATAATACAATACAATGCAATGCAAGGGACAACACAAGCTCATTTTTTAAAGTTACTAGAGTCAAGCACATTAAGTTCACTTCTCAACCTACAAAAGGTAGCCTCATCTAAGGGTTTAGTGAAGATATCCGCTAATTGATTTTCACTTCTTACACCTTCTAGTGATATATCATTTTTAGCAACATGATCTCTTAGAAAGTTGCGGCGGATATCAATGTGCTTGGTGCGAGAGTGTTGTACCGGGTTATTAGCAATTTTAACGGCACTTTCATTATCACATAAAAGTGGCACCTTTTCAAGAACAACTCCATAGTCTAGGAGGGTTTGTTTCATATATAAGATTTGTGCACAACAAGCCCCACGGCAATGTATTTCGCCTCGGCGGTGGACAAAGCCACACTATTTTGCTTCTTAGATGACCAAGATACTAAAGACCTCCCAAGCAAATGGTACCCTCCGGATGTGCTTTTTCTATCAATTTTGCAACCGACATAATCCGAATCGGAATAGCCAACTAGTTTGAATCTAGCTCCTTTGGGATACCAAAGACCAATGCTTGGGGTGTGCTTAAGATATCTTAAGATTCTTTTTATGGCACTTAAGTGAGGTTCTTTAGGGCATGCTTGGAAGCGAGCACACATGCACACACTAAACATGATGTTGGGCCTAGATGCGGTAATGTACAACAAACTACCAATCATAGAATGGTAGAGAGTTTGATCAACCGGTTTACCTCCCTCATCTAGGTCGAGATATCCATTAGATAGCATTGGGGTCTTGATTGGTTTGTATTCTTACATCTTGAATCTCTTGAGAAGATCCTTGGTATACTTTTCTTGAGAGATGAAAATCCCTTCTCTAATTTGCTTGACTTAAAAACCAAGGAAGAATGTGAGCTCACCAATCATAGACATCTCGAACTCCTTCGACATCAATTTACCAAATTCCTTGCAATATTCTTCATTTGTTGATCCGAAGATAATATCATCAACATAAACTTGACAAATGAAGATCTCCCCATTAAGCTTCTTGGTGAATAGTGTGGTGTCGACCTTCCCAATGGTGAAGCCCTTCTCAATGAGGAAGTCCCGGAGGCGCTCATACCACGCTCTAGGGGCTTGCTTGAGCCCATATAGCGCCTTAGACAACCTATAAACATAATTAGGATATCTAGGGTCTTCAAACCCGAGAGGTCGATTAACATAGACTAGTTCATTTATGAAGCCATTTAAGAATGCACTTTTCACATCCATTTGATATAGTTTTATATCATGATGTGATGCATATGCAAGGAGGATACAAATGGCTTCAAGTCTTGCAACGAGTGCAAAGGTCTCTCTAAAATCAAGACCTTCAACTTGAGAGAACCCCTTTACAACTAGTCTTGCCTTGTTCCTCACTACTATGCCTTGGTCATCTTGCTTGTTGCAGAACACCCACTTGGTTCTAATGACTCTTGCACCTTTTGGATGCTCTTCAAGTGTCCATACTTGATTGCGGGTGAAGTTGTTCAATTCTTCATGCATAACATTCACTCAATCTGGATCTTGAAGAGCTTCTTCTACATTCTTAGGTTCAACACAAGAGACAAAAGAGTGATGTTCAATAAAAGAAGCAAGCTTTTGAGATCGAGTCATTACTCCCTTAGTAGGACTCCCTATGATGAGATCTTGTGGATGTGCTTGAAGTAGAGGTGAGGTTCTTCTATCAACCATTTGAGGAGGAGGATGGGGAGTATCAACATCTTGAGCTTGTGCCTCGGCTTGTTCATGAGAGATATGAGTGTCTTCATTTTCAACTCTCTCATTCTTGTCATCATCTTGTGGCACATGTGATGAAGATGGTGGATCAACAATTTGTACATCGTCTTCATCATCTTTTGGCTTGATGTCTCCCACCAGCATGTTCTTCATGGCCTCTCTCAAGGGTTCATCACCTACATCATCACAATTCTCAATTGCTCCTTGGGAGCCGTTAGATTCATCAAATTCCACATCATATGTTTCTTCAACCAAACCGGTGGCATGGTTAAATACTCTATATGCTTTGGACTTTGATGAGTAACCAACAAGAAAACCAATATCACAATGTCTTTGAAACTTCTCTAGGTGTTGACGCTTTTTGTAGATGTAGCATTTGCAACCAAACACCCAGAAGAATGAGACGTCTGGCTTTTTCCCATTTAGCAACTCATAGGGGGTCTTGCCAAGAAACTTTTGTAGGAAGAGGCAATTTGAAGCATAGCATGCGGTGTTGATTGCCTCAGCCCACAACTTCTCTGGAGTGTTGTACTCATCTAACATTGTTCTTGCAAGGGTAATCAAAGTCCGGTTCTTTCTCTCAACTACACCATTTTGTTGAGGAGTGTAGGTTGAAGAAACTTCATGCTTGATTCCAATTTCATCACAATAAGCTTCAATGTTTGTGTTGTCAAATTCTTTGCCATTATCACTTCTAATCTTCTTTATCTTGACTTCAAATTCATTTTGAGCTCTCTTTGCAAACTTCTTGAAGCAATTTGCCACTTCGGATTTGTCATGAAGGAAGAAGGTCTATGTGTACCTTGAGTAGTCATCCACTATCACAAGACAATAGAGATTTCTACCCAAGCTCTTGTAGGTTGTAGGCCCAAACAAATCCATGTGTAGGAGTTCTAGCACTCTTGAAGTTGACATGTAAGCCTTGGTTGGATGAGTGTTTGCAACTTGTTTGCCCGCTTGACATGCACTACAAGGTTTATCCTTCTCAAACTTTACATCCTTCAATCCTCTCACTAGTTCTTTCTTCAATAGCTTGTTGAGAGTGTTCATTCTAACATGAGCAAGCCTCCTATGCCAAAGCCATCCAAGTGAGGTCTTGGTGAACAAACATGTCATCAAGTTTGCAGCTTCGGAGGTAAAGTCAACAAGATAAAGATTATTGTATCTAAAGCCTTTTAATATCACTTGCTTGTCATCTATCTTTGAAACTACCACTTCATTAGGTGTGAACAAACATTGGAAGCCAAGGTCACAAAGTTGCCCAACAGATAATAAGTTGAAACTCAATGAAGCAACATAGAGCACATTTGAGAGTGAGTGATCATTTGATATTGCAATCTTGCCGATACCCTTGACTTTGCTCTTTGAATTATTCCCAAATGTGATCTTCTCTTGACATACCCCATTCTCTTCAATGGAGGTGAACATACGAGGATCACCGGTCATATGTTGAGTGCAACCACTATCAATAACCCAATAAGATCCACCGGTCTTATAGTTCACCTGCACACAAGAGATCAAGCTTTTTGTTTAGGGACCCACACTTGAGAGGAGCCCTTGACTTTCTCAACTAGTGACTTGGCAACCCATATTTTCTTTGGCCTATTCTTGTTTGGGGGACCTAAGAACATAACTTTCATCTTTCCACTTGAATCTTTTCTTAGCATGTAATGAGCATTGAAGGCAAAGGGTCTAGCATGCTTGGGCAAGGGTTGTGGTGGTGGAGTTTTGCACTCATGAGCAAAATGGCCTTCTTGTCCACACTCAACATATCTCTTTGGCTTGGGCTTTGACTTGCTTTGTTGTTGTTGAGCTTTAGCCTTCTTCTCTAGATTTGCCAAATAACCAATACCACTTCTATCCATCTTCATTACGGTGTTCATGAGTAGCTCACTTTGCAAATATTAGCCTCTTGTGAACTTGCTTAGGCCGGTCTTGAGATGCTCTTTCTCTTGCTTGAGCTTTTTGTTGTCTTCAATAAGTGACTCATTTGTTGTTTGCTTCTCAAGAGCCATCAAACCTTTTAGCTTCTTGTTCTCATTTGCAAGCTTCTCATTCTCACTCTTGATCTTGGCATAATCATCATAGTTGTTTGACTCAACCACACTCTTGTCTTTGCTACTAGAACCTTGCTCAATGCTTTCAATGATCAAGTCATCACATGATGTAGCTATATCAAACTTAACAACTTTGTTAGTAGCATCATGTGTCTCAAGAGAAAGTTCATTAGCAACCACAAGACTATCATAGTCAATTTTCAATGTAGTGTATTTGTCTTTTAGAGTGTTATGCCTAGTGATGAGCTCATCATGCTTCTTCTTAAGTTTATCATGTTGATCTCTAAGCTCTTTGTTAGAAGTTTTGAGCTCCTTGAGAGTAGAAGACATAATTTCATTTTGATCTTTGAGCTCACCACTAGCCTTTTGTGCATTTTCAAGCTTGGATGAGAGTGACTCATTTTCATTTTGAAGTTCATCATTTTCATTTCTAGTCCATCTTATGACTTTAGTGTATTTGTTCAACAATTTTACAAGTTCATCATAAGAAGGTGCGTCATATTCATCATCACTATCACTATCATCATCATCATCACTATTAAGTTTTGTACCTTTCGTTCACCCTTGGCCATAAGGCATAGGTGAGTAGTGGACGATGACGGTGAAGGTGGCGGTGAAGGTGGTGATGAAGATGTTGATGAAGATGATGGCCCCATCACAAATGCGGCAACCTTCTCTTTCTCATCATCGCTCTCATCACCGGAGGACTCACAAGATGATTCAATGTCGGTGAGCCAATCACCAACAATGTATGCCTTTCCTCCCTTCTCCTTCTTGTGGAACTCCTTCTTCTTGACATCCTTCTTCTTGTATGGCTTGTTTTTCTTTTTCTCTTCTTCTTCATCACTTGAATCATTCTTCTTACCCTTGTTCTTGTTCTTGTACTTGTCTTTTGGAGGTCTAGGGCATTGATGAGCTAAGTGGCCAAGTTCACCATAATTGTAGCAATCCATCTCCGAGATTGGCTTCCTTTTGCTACTTGTGAAGAATTTCTTTTTCTTGCTATCGAACTTGATGTCACTCTTGTTTAGCTTCTTTAACATCTTGGTGGTCTTCCTCACCATGAGTGCAAGTGATGTATCATCAATATCACTTTCACTTGAGCTCTCTTGCACCATCATTGCTTGGCCCTTCTTCTTCTTCTTGTCATGGCTAGCTTTGAAGACCAAGTCTTTCTTCTTGGAAGATGATGAGCCCTCTTCCGGAGTGATGTGCATGTACATCTCATGTGCATTGATCTTCCCCAATACTTGTGTCAGTGTTGCAGTGGAGAGATCACTTTGGTGAAGCACGGTGACAATGTGACCATACTTCTCAACGGAAAGAACACTCAAGATCTTCCTTGCAACATCCGATTGGCTCATTTGGGTGAGCCCAAGAGCATTGAGGTCCTCTACAAGAACATTCAAACGAGTGTACATATCATTAGCACTTTCTTTGGGAAGCATTTCAAAAGAATTGATTTTCTTTAAAACAATATGATAGCGTTCCTCATGCTCACTCTTAGTTCCCTCATGGAGAGCACAAAGGTTTTCCCACAATTCATAAGTGTTCTTTGCATTACGCACACGATTGAAGATATCCTTGCCTAAGCCCCGGTAGAGTGCATTTTTGGCCTTTGCATTCCACCGGTCGTACTTCTCCTCGTCACCACTTGGGTTGGCGGGATCCTTAATAGCGGGAAGCCCTTCAGTTGTGGCTCTAAGACACCCAACATCTATGGCTTCGAGGTACGCCTCCATACGGATTTTCCAATATGAAAAATCATCCCCCTCAAAGGTGGGAGGTGGTCCTTCCCCGTTAGACATCTTGCTCTAGGCGGTAAAGCCTAAATTAGGAGCAACTCGGCTCCGATACCAATTGAAAGGATCAAGATGCCCAAGAGAGGGGGTGAATTGGGCTTTTCTAAAAATTAATTGCAATAATTAAATCCTACAAGCCGAAATTCACCCCTAGTGCCTACTTGTGTTCCTAGAGATTCTACCGGTAAAAGTTTTGCACCCTAGTTTCCAATCCTAGTCTAGCATGGTAATTCTAGGAAAGTAAAACAAGCAATGAATGTAAATATGAGAAAGTAAATGCTTGAAAGTAAGGGCAAGGAATACGGCGATGTTTTCCCGAGGTATCAGAGAGTCGCCACTCTCCACTAGTCCTCATTGGAGCACCCGCGCAAGGGTGTAGCTCCCCCTTGATCCGCGCAAGGATCAAGTGCTCTCTACGGGCTGATTCTTCGACACTCTGTCGCGGTGAATCGCCTAAAACCGCTCATAAGATGAGTTGGGTCATCCACAAGCTCCGCCGGATGATCACCAAACTCCCAATCACCACCAAGCCGTCTAGGTGATGGCGATCACCAAGAGTAACAAGCTAGAACTCTCACTTAACCACAATGAGTCTAATGAGAAGGTGGATGCACACTTGCTACTCTCTATTCACTAGTGGAGGACTCTCAAGCTTTGATTCTCAAACCACAATCCTCACTAGAGCTCTTGCACTTCCTTGCACTCCAAAGGTGTTTCTCAGCTGAACAAATGAGCAAGAGACCTCTAAAAGAGGTGGTGGAGATGTATTTATACACCCCACAGTCAAATCCAACCGTTACCTGCCAACTCAATAAAATATGAAGTGATCGGACACGCCGGTCGAAGTGACCGGACGCGCCGGTCGCTCGTAACGGTCAAAACCTGAAATAACGGCTGAGTGACCGGACGCGCCGATCAGGGGTGACCGGACGCGTCCGATCGTGCAGGGAGCTTACTGTACTTTGACCTGACGCGCGACCATGTCTGATCGGTGATGACCGGACGCGTTCGGTCGTCAGAGTACCTTACTGGAACGTGACCGGACGCGCCGATCACACCCCAGTCGCGTCCGATTAGGTGGTTTCCCCCAAGTGACACGTGTCAGCCTGAACACCGTGTCCAGTCCTCGCAAGGGTCGCATCTGTTCGTCAGCGCTGAAACACAGTTAGCGGTTAGAACTGACCGGACGCATCCGGTCATACCAGACACCGCATCCGGTCGTACCAACTGAACTTTGAGCTATTCTAGAGCTTCCTAGTGCTAAGTTTGACAAGTGTGCACCACACCTAAACATAAGACTCACCTAGGTCAAGCTACTCGCTCATGCCCCCCTTTATAGTACGGCCAAAGGAAAAAAAGCGAAGATTCTAACGACTATTCCGAATGTAACTCAACACCTTGACATCCGGAACTAACCGTCCTTAATCTTGACGTCAATCCTTTGAAAACCGAAATGATTTCCATCAAGGGGCATGAATACCATAGTGCCCAAAGCAGTTATCACCTCCATGACCTAACTTACCAAAGTTTCTACAAAACACACGTTAGTCATAGTAATAAAGCGTTGTCTTCAATTGCCAAAACCAACTCTCGGGGCCTAGATGCTTTCACATGGGCCCACAGGTGTTGGGTGCCCCCTATAAAAGGACCCATACCCCTCTAGAAAGGCATCCCAATTCACTCCATTGAGGACCCATTCAAAGAAGAGAAGAGCTCTCATAAATCACTATAGAATTAGCATAGCTTAGCTAAGTTAGATCAAGTAGAGTCGAGCTTCTGTTCGGGTTTCGGATCTAATCACCAGAGGCTTGGTATAGCCCTTGTATCCATTACATTTATCTTATATCATGACTTTAATCTTCATTTATATTATGTTCTTAGTTATCATGTTCATAGTTTGCTTTGATTATATGTTTAGCATAGTTGAAGTGTACCACCTGGTTTTAACGACAAAACTAGATACACACCATATATGAGCCTGGGAAGTCGAATCACATATATGGCTACAAATAAATGTAATATCAAAAGACAATGCTTAATATATAACGTAATTAGTACAAAAGATATAACCTTAAACACAAACAACGGAATGACAACTCCAATCTTACGAAAGTTCTAAATTCACGGGGCCAAGTGACTGGTTGATCAAAAGCATGCCTCCTCCGCTGCTTTATTTAGTGCCTTGACACCAGCGACAAACATCAAGATGACGGCTCCGACACAAGCAACGAGAACGAGCACTTCTACATTATTCTTTTTTTTCAGTATCTCCGTGCTCAGATCCGAGTGGAGAATGCGTTTGAGCAGCTCTCTAGACTAAAGATTAACTTCCACAAAAGTGAAATCTTTTGTTTCGGGGATGTTGAAGACGCTAGACTAGATTATGTGGATCTTTTTTGTTGCAAATCCGGAGAGTTCCCAATCAAGTATTTGGGCATCCCAATACATTATAGAACTTTAAGAAATGCTGACTGGAGAATGGTAGAGGAACGTTTTGAGAAAAGACTCAGCAGTTGGAAAAGCGAACATTTATCAATTGGGGGTAGATTGACGTTGATCAATTCCGTCTTGAGTAGTCTCCCGATGTATATGATGTCCTTTTTTACAATTCCAAAAGGGGTTCTTAAGAAAATGGATTATTTTAGATCTAGGTTTTATTGGCAAGATGATGAACATAAGAGAAAATATAGACTCGCTAAGTGGTCTATTCTATGCCAGCCAAAAGATCAGAGTGGTTTAGGAATAGCTGATTTAAATCTTAAGAACATCGCTTTGCTGAGTAAATGGCTCTTCAATCTCCTAACAACAGACGGTACTTGGCAACAATTGCTACGAAATAAATATCTAGGTTCTAAACCTTTTGTGCAAGTGGAATGTAAACAAGGTGATTCTCATTTTTGGGCAGCTTGTTGAAGGTGAAATATGATTTCCTCTGCTTTGGATCTTTTATTATTAAAGATGGATCACAGGTCAGATTCTGGGAAGACAAATGGCTAGGCAATGAGAGTTTGATGAACCAATACCCTAGTTTATACAACATTGTTAGGCCAAAATTTGTCATAATTTCAGAAGCACTGAGCTCTTATCCACCTAATTTTTCCTGGAGACGAGATCTAATAGGTCCTAAATTAGTGGAGTGGAATCATTTGTTGGCACGCCTGGCCAATTTTTCGTTGTCACAAGGTCATGATGAATTTTACTAGTCTTTGCATCCGAATGGGCAATTCTCAGTGAAATCGCATTATAAAGCATTGATACAAACCCCAGTTCCTAATCTGAATAAACGGTTATGGAAACTAAAAGCACCTCTTAAGCTAAAGATTTTTCTGTGGTATCTTAGGAGGGGGTAGTGCTAACAAAGGACAATCTAATTAAGCGTAATTGGCATGGTAACAAAACTTGTTGCTTTTGTCACGAAGAGGAGACAATTCAACACTTGTTTTTTGATTGTCGTTCCACGCGCTTCATTTGGAGTTTTTCTCAAGTAGCCTTTAACCTAACGAAACCCCAAAGTGTAGAACATATGTTCGGCAGTTGGCTAAATGGTGTTACAAAACATCTAAGATCTACAATTCTGCTTGGGGCAGCTGTGACTTGTTGGTCTATGTGGTTACACAGGAATGATCTTGTTTTTGAAAAGAAAAAATTTAATTCTCCTTTGAAGGTTATTTATGCAATCTCCCACAGGCTCCTTTCGTGGGCTATCCTTCAGAATTCGGAGTTCCAGGATATAGTTGTGGCAACATCGCGACGTTTGTAGCAGGTGGCGAAGGATATCTTTATCCGGGCATATGGGTGACGATCTAGTCTTAGGATTGAATGTCACTAGAGTATGCTCAGTCTTTCTTCTTTATTTTAGCTGTGCGCCTATCCTTTAGGCAGAGGCTGGAAGCTTTTCGTTCCAAAGTCGTGTATCATCTCGATGTACTGCTACTGGAATGCAATAAAATCTTCTGTTTCAAAAAAAAATCCGAGTGGAGGCGCAGCCCCTGAGTCAACGAATACCAGAAAAAAGAAAAGACGAGTGATATACTAACCGATTTAATTATTAGCCGTCTCTTTATGTAGTGATCTGATGTACCTGCGGGCTTTAGAGGGCCCTTCACGTAGCAGCTGAACCCCTTCACGGAGCCCGCCAGGCTGCTGTTCAAATCCTTGCGCTCGGACAACAAGGTGAGCGCGAGCACGAGGCACCTGGTGCACTCGTTCGCCTCCAAGTCCCTGGTGCACTGCACGAACCCGTACAGAACCTGCTCTTCGCCTCGCGCGTCCGTGTACCTCGCGCCCCCGCTCATCAGCCACCGGTCACCGTCGTCGCCGGCCCTCTCCGCGAGATCGCTCGGCAGCCGCCACCTCGTCTCGTTCATCCTGGCCGCGTCCGTCACGTTGACGTACGCCGCGGCCAGACGAACATCCAGTCGCGGGTGTCGGCGGTGCCGAAGAAGGGCGCGTCGGCGTAACGGAGGAGGCAGCCGTCGTCGTCGTAGCTGACGCTCAGGCTCCGGCTGTGACCAGGGCAGACCTCGCTGAGCCAACCGAGGGACGCTTTCCGGAGGCAGTCCCGGCGCGCCGTGCCCACGCTGTCGCTGTCGAACCAGCTGCCGTCTTTGCCGTTAGCGGCCGCCGTGGTAGACAGCGTGGACACGAGGCTCTCGAGGTTCTGCTCGTATTGGCTGCCGGCGGTGTAGTTTCCCGTGGTCGAGCACCTTTTCAGATCCTGACCGACTGCGGCGACGCTGAGGGAGGCGGCGACGGCGACGAGCATGATAAGGCGGGGAGACATGCTGGCGAACGGTGTCAGCCGGCTCGGAGGCTGAAAACTAAACGTTGATGGAATCACGTAAATACATATATGGATGTTCTATCCACGGAACACGCTACTGCCATTCAAGTACTTATGACTTTGAGTGAAAACTTGTTCGAAACATGAAATTCAAGATATAATCCTATTTATTGTTCAAGTTGTGGATGGACATAGCTATCTCTAGATAAATAAGGTTTTTTTTGGAGCACACTTCTGCTTGACTAATCATTGTGCGAATTGTCACTGCATCAACCAGGTTCGTCTACATCAACCAGTGCAAGCTTGAACAGATTGGGTATGATTGGTTACTTGTATTTGCTTTAGCCCGCATTATTGCACCTTATACAACACAACTCAAGCTAGCATAAACGCATACAATGTTTTGTGTTTTGTTGTCCTATATACAAAGCTATGTTTGGTAAAAAAAAATTATATATGATTGCTTACGTTATTGTATTGCATATCATTACCTCCATGTTCTACTAGAGCTCTCATCTCTAGCAGAGGTAGAAGGAGTCATAATAGTTTGTTTTTGTGGATCCATCTGCTTTGTGCAAAACTGCATTGCCTAATTAATGTGCCCAAACCTGACATAATAGCTAATTAAATTAGAACTAGTTTGATCAGTGCGTAAGTTTGCATAAGAGGCTTTATAGATAACCAAATACAGATAAATTGCACTACAAGCCTGCATACAAGATAATATTGGCAACCAAACAAGTTCAATGTGTACTGGCCTGAGTATCAGCACGTCTAGCACTAATTTACGTACTTTTACCAACACACGTTCAATGGTATTTTTGGCTGTTATAGTGGCCGCTGGTGCCACTGGCACCGGTCGTGCTCAAGGGTATAATCCTCTAGCCATTATGTTATGATTTATTTTACATTGCAGTACCATTTTATGTCTTCTGTATACTGATTTAACACACTTTGTTTAATTAATACTGAAACCATGCATGTGTTACCTTTTGTCATGATTTATAGTTAGAATGGATCCGTAACACTATTTATATAAATATATTAGTCACATATTCATCCTACATAACTAATATTTTAAAAGTTACATTTGATCCGCTTCTCATGTTTTTTCTCCCAGAATTTAGATCGAGTGCCTTAGGGGACATTTCTACCCTAGAGTGGTATTCAAAAGGTAATTTGCTACGGAGCATTGAAATTGATGTCGTGTTGCCAGTGAACGTCCAAAAAAAGTCTAATTGACAACTAAACAATTTAGTTCATGACAAATTTACTAAAAGACCCAACACTCATTAAAATAATATTTCATGGTTGAGTAGGAGAGAGAAAGATGATGAGATGTTCTTTTTCCCAGCTCTTTCTCCTTTCTCTCTCACCTTCTTCTCTCTGGTCTTCCCTCGGTATGCATGAGCTGCTATGGTCGCCGGCTTAGTGTGCCCCCACCCCTCCCGAGCCGTGGCTGGAGCCACACCAGTTGAGGCCTCCCTTGATTGCTTCCTCCGCATTGTTTCTCTTTGTTTTTCGATCCTTTAGTTTTCGAGGTAGCTGTGGGAGAAGGCAGAGCGACGCAGGATGTGAGAGGGGCTAAATGATGAGGGTGCATGCATGGTGTGTAAGCTCAATGCCGCCAAGGAATGCAAGAGCTGTAGCGAGAGACAAGACGTCATGGGTTGCTAGTTGGGCAATGGGATAGCCTAGAAAGAGTATGTAAGGAAAATGGACCATTGGGACATTTAGTTCGGATTTTGGTGTTTGATGAACAACAAGACCAAGTTGGAATAATGTGTTTGCAAGTGTATATTTTGTAGTTCAATAGGATGCACTTACGAACTTGGACCGAGATTGGAATGTGAAGAATTGATCAGCACTCAAAGGTAGACACTAGAGGATGTGTGATCAACCTAGAAGTGAATCTAGGAGTCCAAGATGCGAAGATGAAGAAGCCCAGACTAAAACATGAACAAAATTGAAATCACCAAAGTCGAGATAAAGATGTGAATGAATTGGAACTGTCTCATGATTTTGGATTAGCTCAAATTGAGATATGACACCAGTTCGGAGTTGTACAGCTTTTCATTAGCTTTACAGCTAGTCGATGTGGCTAAGCACCTGACATGCCAGGTGTGGTGCATCGGACACCATAGGTGGCAGGTGCCCACGCAGAATTTCTGCAGCCCCTCCAACGGCTAGTTTCGACTTGGGGGCTATAATAACTTGCCCCAACTAGCCATTTGATGTGTGGAGAAGCTGATGAACATATCTAGGAAGGTGACACTCCATTCTAGTGCTCTCCATTTGTATAGGGTATAACGATCATTTGCTTAGCGTAGGGGCTTTGCGAAGTGCTTAGGTTAGTTAAACCACGCTCATATGTGCTTGCTCTCATATGTGCTTGCTCTAGGCTTAGACTTAGTTGCTGGTGACATTTGCATGCCTCTTGATCAAATGTGATTGTGAACACTGCATTTGTACTCAGCGGGCCTTGTAGTCTTGCGAGACCACACCAACCGCGCTTGTGGTGTGGCCGCCACCATGTACCGGAGGGAACAAGGCCCATGACGTTTCAGCCGGAAGCTTGATAGCGAAGACGACGGGGAGTGGTCTGGGAGAGGCTTGTTGAAAGGCACACCAGAGACCCACTTGCGTGTAGGGAAGGCCCGGGGCTATCCACGGAGTTACCCGACCGGAAGCTTGGCTCTTGAAAGGGGCTCCAACGAGAGTAGGGGAAGCTTGTTTGCTTCTCGATACCTCGGTAAAAATACCGGAGTTGTCGACAGGAGTTTGCATCTCTACCACATCTTTAGCTTTCGCATTTATATTGCAATCTTGGTTGTATGTTTTACCTTTCCTAGCTTAGTTGATAGGCTAGTTGATAGGATTATATTGGAACCTAGGTTGCATAACTCTTTTGCGGTAGAGATAGCAACACATTAGCAAAACCTTAATTGCACATTTAAATAGTTTACTTAATTACATAGGTTTTGCTAAGGTTAGAAAAAGAGGTCATAGTTTAGAAGTAGATTTTAAGTTGTCTAATTCACCTCCTCTTAGGCATCACGATCCTTACAGGGTATATAGAGAGAGGCAACAATTGAGCCTGCGTATAAACCATTCTACAAAATCATGTGGGGGTATTTGAACATTATTATATGCTTTATTGAGGGTTATAATATTGGATTTTATAGTAGATGGGGTATATAGTCGACGCTTGATAGGTTAGAAGATTATGTACACTTTTCTCTGACGTTTGTTGACTCACTGCCTTGTTAGCGCTAATGTAACATGCCACGTCAGCAAAATAGTCTTCAAAATTGCCTCACCAATTATTTAGACAGTTTCCAACACTTTAAAGGGCGGAACAATTTATTTTAGAAAAAATTCTATGATTATTAGAAAAAAGTCTAATTAAGCCCCTCAACTATTCGTGATTGTCTATTTCACCCCCTTACATATCAAACCATGTATTCTACCCCTCAAGCTATTGAAAACCGTCTAAACAACCCCTGAGACGGTTTTGAAGGTACTTTTGCTGACATGGCATATTGAAAAGTCTATATAACTCCCCCTAGCATATCAAGGGTTGACTGTATGACCCCGTCAACTATAAAACATGATATTAGCCCGTAAAGCATCAAATAATGTTTAAATGACTCAACGAGTGGTCTTAGGGTTATCCGGGTGGTCTTAGGGTTGTTTGGATATTGTATCCCACCACACTGATCTAAACACACATGCTTGCACGCAGTCCATTTGTTTCCTGCTCCACCTCCCATCACACGTCGATGGCATTGAGCTCAAGCACGCCACGCCTACAGCGTCGTCATTCGGCCCCTCCCACATCTATCCTCCATCCAGTCATCCTTCAATTTTTTAGGTAGCCATATGAGGAGAAAGCAGGGGCGAGGATGTGGGAGGAGCCGGACGACAAAGGCACAAGCATAGTGCATGTGCTCAATGTCGTAGAGGAGTGCATGAGGTGGAGTAGAAACAAGGTGGTGCTCATCCGACGATAGCACAAGCCTAGAAAGAATTCAAATAAGGAGACAACCGATGGGCTTGTGTTCAAGCATGTGTGCTTAGGCCAGTGTGGTAGGATACGGTGTCCAAACGACTCCATATGACCATCGTTTGAATATTATTATATGCTTTAAGGGCTACTATATCATGTTTTATAGTTGAGGGGATCATGCAGTTAACTCCTGATATGTTAGGAGGTTATGTAGACTTTTCAATATGCTATGTCAGTAAAACCACCATCAAAACCGTCTCACGAGGTTATTTAGACGATTATCAATAGTTTGAGGGATATAATACCTGATTTTATAGGTGAGAGGGTGAAATAGACAACCACATATAGCTAAGGGGTTAAGTAGACTTTTTTCATTTATTTTATAGATGAGGAGGGTGAAGTAACAAATGTCTACCGTTCGAGAGTTAAGGACTTAGTCCATACATGAAATGCAACAGCAAACACGATGCAGCGCAACAGGATTTATTGGATTTATTAAACACCAGCAACCAAGAGCATGACGGCGCCGGCAGTCGCAGCGAGAGCGGCGATCATCGGAGCTTTGCTGCCCTTGGAGGCGAGCGGAGGAGGTGCAGCCCCTGAAATTGAACACAACACGAGAAAAAGATGAGTATAATATATGCCATTCGATCCGATCCGTACCAACGATGCATCAGCATTAATCGATCGATTTGTATATGATGACAGCGATATATCTGGACGAGGAAAATTTATCAGTGGTCCTCGAAGTTAGCAGGTGGTGTTATTGGGTCCCCGTACTTTTAAAATGTCATTTCTGCGTTCTGAACTTGGCTTTGGATGTCATCTGAGTCTCTGAACTTGCTTTAGGTGTCACTTGGGTCCCCATACTTATAAAATGTCATTTCTAGGTCCCTAAACTTAGCTTCGGGTATCGGGTCCCTGAACTTGGCTTCGGGTGTCATTTAGGTCCCAATGTGTCCAAATCTGCCCTACACGCTGACGTGGTTTTGAGTTTTTTTAATTTGAGGTCGTTAAAATGCTGAAAAAAATTAAACAAATTTTGAAAAAATTTGTTTAAAAATTTGTTTAATTTTTTCAGCATTTTAACGACCTCAAATTAAAAAACTCAAAACTAGAAAGTCGCAGATCTCATCGAGAGCTACAACTTTCATATAGAAATCATCTCCATTTGACAGCATATAAGAAAGATATGATTTTTCCAAGACGACAAGCGCTTGTACGCGATTAATATACTACTGAAAATTTGTTTAATTTTTTTGAGCATTTTAACGATCTCAAATAAAAAAAACTCAAAAGTAGAAAGTCGTATATCTCGTCGAGAGCTACAGTTTTTATATAAAAATCATCTTTATCCGAGATCGTATGAAAAAGATATAATTTTTGGAATATTTAAGAAATTATAGCTACAGTACCCTTGAAATAGAAATATAACTCACTGGCATGTGGGCCCCACATGTAGGACCGCGCCACGTCAGCGTACAGGGCGGGTTTGGACGCATTGGAACCTAGATGACACCCGAAGCCAAGTTCAGGGACTCAAATGATACCCGAAGCCAAGTTTAGGAACCTAGAAATAATATTTTGTAAGTACGGGAACCCAAGTGACACCTAAAACCAAGTTCAGAGACCTAGATGACACCCGAAGCTAAGTTCAGGAACTCAGAAATGACATTTTAAAAGTACGGGACCCAAGTGACATCACCTGGAACGCCGGTGAATTTTCCTCTGTCTGGACCGACCTGATGGAGGCATGGAGCTACAGGCTGCGGAAACGGCGCCGGCGGGCCGGCGATGACGTCGATGGGGTCGTTCACTTGGTACCTCAGGTAGCAACTGAATCCCCAGACGGAGCGGCGCGTGGCGTTGGTCATGTCCTCCGACGACACCTCGGCAAGGAAGTACGTGAGGCACCGTGTGCACTCGCTGGGCTCCAGGTCCCCGGTGCACTGTGCCAGACCGTACACCACCATGTGAGAGCCGTTCCGCGCGTCCGTGTACTCCAGGCTCCCGTAGGCGAGCCGCTGGGGCTGGTCGTGGCCGGCGGCCCTCTCCGCGAGCTGGCTCAGCAGCCGCCACCGTGTCGTGTTCATGCTGGCCGTGTCCGCGACGTCGACGTCGTCCCCAGAGCTAGTCTGCTACCAACCGGTGGTGTCGGCGGAGCCCAAGAACGGCGCGTCCGCGTACCGGACGAGGCACGCGTCGGAGTCGGATAAGCTCACGTTCCTGCTGTGCGCGGCGTCCGGGCACAGCTCCGTGAGCCCGCCGATAGAGGCGACCTCCCGGAGGCAGTCCTGGCACCGCGTGGCGTTGCAATCGGCGTAGCACATGGCGAGGCCCCACGCTTGGTCGGGCGCCGCGGAGCCGACGCTGGCGCTGTGGAACGAGCCGTTGCCAGCGGCCGCCGCGCTGGACAGCTTGGCGAGGAGCTCGGCGAGGTTCTTCTCGTACTGGCTACCGTCGGTGTAAGTGCCCGAGGACGCACAGCTGGATATTTCGCCGGCTGTCATGACGCCAAGCGAAGCGGCGACGGCGAGGAGCGTGAGGAGGAGGCGGGCAGACATGAAGGGAGATCCAGGCATGCACTTGTTTGCGGCGCAGAACAATTGTTATGCGATTGTTATTGTGTGTGTGTGTGTGTGTAGTCTCGAGGATTTTAGAATAGGAAATGCTAAGGAACCAGGCTGGGAGGGACTTTAGGCAAGCGGCTGGCCTGGCCGCTTCTCACGCACGCCACGCACGCACGACCGGTGTTACAGAGTGCAGATGCAGACTCTGACATTGACATGGGATGCCATTGCCTGTTACATGAGGTAATTATAAAACTAATCGCGTGACTAATTTACAAGACGAAATTGTTAAGTCTAATTAATCTATGATTAGATGCTAATCAAGGCTTAATGCTTAATACATTCATCTCGCGAATTAGTCACAACTTATACAATTAATTTTATAAATAATCTATATTTCATACTCCTAATTAATATCAAACGTTCGATGGGATAGAGACTAAAGTTTAGTCACATATATCCGAATATCCCCTAAACTCCAGCGGGCAGAGTACGACGACGCCGGTCCAGGCGGCGATCAGCGGCGTTTTGCTGCCCTTCGAGCTAGGCGATGGTACGGCAGGGCCCGCTGGTGTCACCAGGCCGGCGAAGCACAGAGTTTGCTGCACCAACCTGACTGTAAACGAGCTGAACAACAGTTTTGTATGCCTAGGATCTGACTACAGAATAAGGCATTCATGTATATCTATGGGCTATTTGGTTCTCTTACCTAACCAGCCTAGCTCGCATCTTGGATGCAGACCCCTGCTGGCCACGCTTAGAGGATGCAAAGCCTCTTTGTTTTGTTGCTTGTATTGCTCTGGTCAGGTTGCATCGGTCTGTTCTCTGTTGTTTGGTTACATGAACTTCTAACCTGATCTAGAGACAACGCATACGCCAAAAGCAGCTAAGCCACATCACGCCAGCCAAACCCGCGAGAAATGAATTTCAATCTCGTTTATATGGAGCCAGGCTAATACAGGATTCTGCATAAGCTCAAGTCACCGTACAGATATCTAAACAGTCTCATTTACTGTATCTCACGAACCAAGATGACTCATATATGCCCAACCAAACAGGCCCATCTAATATTAGAGTCTAATTTGATTTTATAGAATACTAGAGTGGGATGATTCTGTCTCTAGTTTTTTCTGAGTAGAATGATCCCACTAGCTATTTTTTGGTTTTAGAGATAAGATCATCCTTATTTCCTACTTGATTGAGGGAGCAGAGAGAGACATCAGACATGAACAAGAAGGTTCTGCCACAACGGCTCGACAACATCTCCATGGCGCACCTCCGCTCGACTCCTCCCTGTCTGGTCGCCCGGCTAGGCTCCACCATGCCCCCTTTCACTGAACTATCTCCATAGTCTTCTTCGTATAGCTCGGTGGCCATGGTCGCAGCAGATCGATGACATTGCTTGGCTCCTCCCTCGACGGTCGCCCCCGCTTGGCTCCTCCCGGATCGGTGCGCCTTCTCAATTTCGGCCACCTCAGCACTGTTGTTCCTACGCCGGGCACGATAGGGGCTGCGCAAGACGCGGTGGGGCACGCAGTTGCCGCATGCAATGGCACGGTGCCACATACGGCTAGGAGAAGACATATGAGGAAGAAGAAAAGCGAACAGAGCAATAAGAACATCGAGAGGTGACGAGATGATTCCACGGATTTTGAGGGACACTTGGAGACAGTATCTTGGAGGAATATACCATTCTAGGCCTTCTTTGGATGCAGTCGGATTCGCATAAATCTATATGTGTTAAGATGGATTGGAGTAGAACTTGAACTAAATTCCACCCAAATACACCCTAACACTTGTGGATTAAGGGCGTGTTTTGACGTAGATTGGGGTGAAACTTAAACTATTTTCCACCCCAATCCACTCCAACACACATGGATTGATGTGGATAGAAATGCATCCAAACAAGGCATAAGATGAATCTGACAGCATCCAAACAAGACCTTAAGAATTGTTCCATTCCACCTATTCCTTTTTGAAAGTAACCATTCCACCTGTTCTCAATCCAAACAATAAGTCTATCCCACTCTCAGATCAAACACAACCTTAAAAGAGCTAAGGAATCCTTTCATCCTGTTTTTTTTTTTTTTACTTTTCAAACTGCCATCACACCCTCTGTGTCTTACATGTGACTTAAACTTACAATATGTACTTATACGAGTCAGAACAACTTACGTCTAGTGATAATACAAAGTTCGATTTCAAGACCTATGAGGTTCCTCATGTATTAAATATTTTATTTAGCACAAGTAAAAAGACGACATTTGCTATCGCACTGGATGTTATACTGTAGACTGTGAGTACTACAAAGCCGAGAATGAAGTTTCAAACACTACCCTCAACTCAAGAAAAATACAACGAAGAATTCACGCTACCCTCAGGTCATGATAATAGTTGTTCTCTGCAGAGCACTGAATTCAACGTCACAACTAAAAACTTCAGCTCAGACAATAGGCTTATTTTAAAGCTACATCTGATGGGGAGGGAATGTTGAAACACTATCCATATCTATTCGGATGACTGCAAAATCATCTCGAAGATCAGCGATGGATCGATCAAAACCAGAAGCTGTAAAGAAGGAACTTGGACATCACTCCAGGGCTCAGTACGACTTCGAAGCATCCCTCTGAATCAACCTTTCATAGAGGGCACATGCTAATCTTTTGGGCTTGTTTCCGCCGATGACGAGTCGGAGGAGTCCGTGTTGTACCCAGGAGCACGCGGCGGCAGCTCTGCCACTTCTAGCTCAGTAGCTGAACAAGAAATCAACAAAGTCAGAACTGGGAGTTACTCCTATGAGAACGAGCTCGTTCCAACTTACAAAAATAGGATGGTGGAATCCGGGCTAAAGTGTACCAAAGATACTCCAATCCAAGTTGTCTATTAGAGTGTTATAAGAATCTATCCATGTATTGTAAAAGAATGTACGAACATAGCTTTTGGATCTAATGCCTGTTAGTAACCTAGCCTTTAAGGGCTTGCTTGTAGCACAGACGTAATAAATCATGGGTTTACTATGAAAGCAAATGATGGGTTTACTATGAAAGCTAGATGCCCAGATATTTATGCATGTATCATAGTAGAATGACTAACGACAGATTCTTAGCCCCCCAACCAAGGACGAGGAACACAAGGAAGCCTTTTCATTTTTAGAAATCAGAGTCCCCACAGGAAGTCCTATGTGTTTGTGCATATAATGTGGACATCGAATCAGCCAATCAATACTAATTCATATCTCACCTGTAACTTTGTGAACCTTAGACTTGTTTAACTTCTTTGTGTGCCGCCGTATAAGCTTCTTCGTTTTTGTTATAGTCAACTGCCGAGCAAATGGGGAGAACTCAATTTCATTCTCACTCCGTTCACCATGGAAATCATGATCAGCGTCTCCTTTCATTGTCTTCAAAACAAATGCCATCGCTTTCTTTTTCTGTGTACTGAATAAGCCCTTAACGGAGGTTGTGAATCCATCACCAGCTCCATCACTAGGCTTTTTTAGAAACGGTGGAAGTTGATCAGAACTGCCAGCTTCGTCACCATCACTGTCACTTAAATTAAAATCAGTGGCACTGATTAAAGCTGTAGATGGTTCTTTTTGGCTGCTAGATTTAGCTTTAAACTTTTTACCCTGTAAAAGAGAAATAAGTAACATTCAAGTCAAATTAGTGAAATGTTAATGTTTCTTACAAGTTGAATATTTGCATCTAGATTCCTTCTGGAAGTCATAAAAATAGCAATAACAAGATAACATTGAACTATAAACACACATTTACATCTAGCTTTGCATTATATGCTATTTTATTTTTTAACAGCTAAGCATTTGGAATTTGAAATGCTGTTTCAACTTCGAAAGTTCGTGAGTAAATCAAAATTACTTGCCTGCATGCCTGTAACAGACTTCAATACACCCCATACAATATGTTTCTTTACTCGTGAAAACAGTCTTGGCCATGTTCCAGTAAAATCCTCACGATGGAAGGTATCCATAAGTAGCCTTACATCACTAACAGCAAATGGCAATCCTTCATATGTGAGCTGCAGTTCAACCTTGCATACCAAGAATTGTTGTCATCAGACCAAATAGCGAGCACATTACATGAAAAGGATTGTTTAAGGAAACTGGCTATTGTTTTATCATGTCATGTATTACAAGTACCAGATTATATAAAAAAAAAAGGTATCTGCATACAGTAAATGCCAACCTGGCTTATTTTTATATTGCGGAAGTCCATCATTTTTTGAGGTCTAGATTGTTTCACCTCATTGGGCTCTACAATTTTCTTATCCTCACGAGTAGAGCGAACAGGACGTAGTAACTTGGAATCCTTAGCAGCATCTTGAGGTTCATATTGGGTATTTGATTGACCCTCCATTTGTGAAACAAGTTCGTTAGCTACAGACTCAGCAACTGTTTCCTCCCATGTCCTGTCAAATGAAGATGTCCTTCGAAGTTCAGGCTTCTGTGAAAATGTAGTTTCTTTTGATGACTGGTTATTGGGACTGTTTGTCTCTGCAACAAAAGTGTTTTTCTTTCGTCTTGTTCCTGCTGTAGTGGAGACCTTGAAAAGCTCCTACATACAGTGAAAAGTAACATAAGGAACAAAGATGAAAGCATAATAACATTTAAAACATCAAAGAACACCAAACGATCTAACCTGTCGCTTTTGTGGTTGCTGTTCATCTCCAGGGAAGAAATATCCCCACATCATTCTGTACATTGCTTCAGTCAAATAAATTTTTAGTGGATAGATGTCTACCTGCAGTTACAAGAGTAAAAAGGAACCACTTTTATTATTTATTGACATCCATATAAGTGCGCGTGCCAAAAAAAAACAAGGCAGTATAGAGTTGCACTATACTGATGCTTATTTGTGCATCATGATCTGCATTTCTTTTATCTAACTATGGTAGTGAAAAAACTAGCAATCATAGGAAACATATGATTCTAAACTTAAAATACTATCAGTTCAATGAAACGATTTCAATTGAACTTACTAAGAAACTCTCGATAACTGAATTCCCACCAGTTGGAGCTCCCTGCCGGGCATTGACACAAAGCATTGCATTCCTGCATTTGAAATGAGTCGTGAAGCATGATTGGAGGGCAGAGAAAAAGAACTGATACAGCCGCAGATCACAATTAGGCGATGTTTTGGACATCAAATTGACATGGCTACTTTTTCTGCCCATAGTTATGACCGGAGGGAGTATATAACAAACTAAAATAGGTCCAATGAACGTATGAAGGGTAATAACAACTATAAAGAAAAAATGTCAAAAAAAAATCAAATTACAGAACGTAGGAGATCTCACATAAGGCCTGTTAGGAAAGGAGCGAATGGATCCAAATCCTTACAAAAGTTTCCAAAATTCCCAGGGCAATCCCATCTACCAAACAGGCCCTTAGTGATTTATGGTTACTGTGTTCTCTGCTCTTTCCTGTTTAATTAAACAGCAGTTTACAAACATTTCAAAGTTAATCCTTTAGGGAAATATTATGAAGAGGATGTATAGAATTGCAACCTATAGCATCATTGTGATGTTATAACTTATAAAATACTAGATGTTTAGGCTTGCCCTAGCACATCATTGTGATACTATACATACTATATGATAGACATCCCTGAAAACATTGTCCTAAGAAAAGAAATAGAAAAGACTGCACAAAGGTACATGTGAGCATCTAAATAGTCATGTACACAACAGTATCAAGAGAAAAGATGCTTACTTGCCCCATTCAGAAGGTGGATTCCAGGGTGATACAACAGTATCTGATTTTGCATTAGCAAGTCCATTTTTTAGGACGAACAGCTTGGTTGTCAACTGGGCGATGCCAATATCTTTGTAGTCTCGGTCGAAATAAAAAATCTACAGATCAACAAAAATCAGTGCAAAAAATTATGTTCGGATCAAAAGTTAGTTTTCAACAGGAACTATCATCATTCTTGAGCACAATTTGAACAAAGTACTTCCATGTGCTATCAGAAATGACAATCAAGAATACATTTCACTGGAAAGAAATCAAGTTTACCATATCGTTTATCTCGGCCTCAGAAAAGGATTTTCCATCTGCTAACATGCTCCACACAATCTTTTTTATCCTCACCGAAATTCTCATGGCAAATGAAGGGCTTTTGTTCTTTCCCTTTTCCATCAACCTCAACTGTGCAGCTTTCTGCATAGCAGTTCTTAGCATAGAATATGCTTCTTTCCTACCATTGCGGACAGTCACGAGTCGTTTCTTCAGTTGTTTGACCTGGCAGTGGTTAAGTTAGCAAGACATAATAAGGATATAATCGTAACTATATGCTAATGTGGACTAAAGCAAGTACTCCCTCCGTCCCAAAATATAAGAGTTTCTGGCTTCATCTTAAGTCAAACTATTCTAAGTTTGGCCAAGTTTATATAAAGGAGTATGAGCTTCTACAATATCAAACAAGTAAATTATGAAAATATATTTCATAACGTATCCAATGATGTTCATTTGATATCATAAACATTATTAACTTAGGATAATTTGACTGATGAAAAAACCAGAAACGCTTATATTTTTTTTGGATGGAGGAAGTATTAATTAAGGTATGAACTACTAAATGAAGATAACTGAAGAATACAATCATATAAACAAAGTGTTTTTTATACTAATATGAACTCAAAATAGATATAACCATGGTACTTCTGAACATACCAGCATTAACCTTGAACCAGTAACAATCCATGCAGCGTCATCAGCCTTTGGTGACTGACTCTGATCGTGAGATGATTCACCACAGGTAGATAAGGCTCGGATATCATCAAGCAGTAGCTTCCGAGCTCTTTCTTTTACTTCAACACCAATCTTAGCTAATTCTACCTCCTCAACTCCATCAGGTACAACTGCATCGGATGCTTCTTCAATGTCATCGTCATCATTGTCCAGGGGATAGCTTATATTACTCTTCGGTTTTCTGACAAATTGACAAGTCCGATTAGTGCAAAGCAATATTATTAAGATAAGAATGATCTGATCAATATAGAATAAAACATCTTTTTAGATACAGACTTTTATTCAAGAACGTGATTGCACGTGTTTCATTAAGAGGAGTTAGACCAATCTTACAAAGTGCTACAGAAAGCAAACAAACAAGGAGTACAGACAAGCAGTAACAGGGTAGAGGAAACTCACACTACAAACTACAGCGACCAGCCGGATGGTTGCCAATAGAAACCTCCCGTCGCCAACGGTTACACAAAGGGGTAACCGGAAGGTAGAGGAGGTCAACCATCAAAATAGTGGGTTAAGCTAACGTGTTTCATTTGGTAACAAGAAGCCTACTAATGACCACCTCCTCGCCCCTGCTTTAATCTCGTCCACAAGCTGTATCGGCTGATGCAAGATTCCGGAAAGACCCGTGCGTTCCGCTCATTCCAAATTCTCCAACATGTCAGCAGCACTACTGAATCGAAGCGGCAAAGATGGGATTTGGTGATGTTTTTGAGGTTGGATATGCCACCAGTCGACCATCGAGGATGAATCCAGCAGTATCCGACCATGGAAGCCAAATGCACGCAGCGACCGGAACCGGATTTCTGTGCTAAATGGGCAGTTCATTAGGAGATAGGTGAGAGTCTCTTGCTCCTGATCGCAAAGTGTGCAGTTACCGTGGTTTTAGATACAGAAAGAGCTTGTTTTATAGTACTGCTTGGTAAGGAAGTGACAAATCATGAAATACCACAAGAAAGGACAAAAACATCGATGTCACAGGTATAGATTCAGTGGGAGTAATAACTCTTTCCTGCCAATGCCATAGGCCCAATTCAAAATGCCTACCTTTAGTTAGTGCATGAACTAAGTGAAGTATAATCTAATACTAAAGCATTTATCTGTGCCAGACAGGAAACATATCTACTAGCTTGTTAACTTGAATCACTAAGCAAAGGACAACAAGCAAACTGGATATACAGTAGTCCATGAACTTATTTATTAAAGTTTGTCCAAGGTCTGGCTCATGACACAACAAGCTTCTTAGCACTGAGGCCTGCACAACATGTGGAACAATTGCGTCCTTCAAATATTGTATGTAGGTGCTATGTGCCCATGTTACTGGGACCAAATGTTAAATGCTTCATTGAGTGCGGGCACACAAAGACACAACACATACACACAGGAACACAAGTGCACAAAACCCTAAAAGATCAAAACTGCGATGCACGGTAAAGGTATCAGCAAACTATTAAAATGTTGAAACACTGCAAACTATGGCTAGCAAGTGACTTAAAGTGTTCAAATAACTTATGCGCCGCTTTCTCTAGCCAATGTTTTCCACCAAATATCTCCATTAATAGCTAATAGATACAAATAAACACAGACTAAGCACGTGAACATCTCACTTGTTTATGTCGACCTTGTATGTTTACAAGATAATGGTATGTACAAATATGTAAAGAACTTACAGTTTCCATCTTATTGAAGGAAAGTTATTGGAATATATGTTGTGCACTGGAAGAAACGTGCCTAATTAATACCTGAGTTCAGTGTGATCTACAGTTCTACACCCATATTCAGACAAATGTAACTAAGAATAACTACTGTGAGATTAGGTAGATTTCATAGCTCAACTAATCTACCAAGCATATACTGTGTGTGAAGCATTTAAATTTGCTAGGATGTAAATAGGAATACTATAGCAGTTCATCCATCAGCAGCACATTAACTGGCTGCGCTATGAAGATAATGCTTCATGGGAACACCATCAAATGGGCTGCTGATCTTTTCAGGAAAACGTGAACCATGCAGATGTCTTTGTCCAAAAGCTTCCAGGTACCGAGTGTACGCTTGTATATATAGCAGAATTGTTGCTTCCTTACATCGTGCGAGCAGTTTTAATGATATTTCCTTGTTCCTTGGTAATATGTACTTTTTTACTGTCTTTCTTCCATCTACTTTTGTTTCCCAATTTTATTAGTAGACTAATATTTTACTTAGTAACAAGGAGTTATATTGTTCTCACATCCCAAAGTTTTTTTTTCGGGTTAAAAGAAGTTGCTTTACCACAAAACATTTTTTAAAAGGAAAAAAATGGCTGAATAACATCTTTCATTTTCATTACAATTGGGAAAACATTGGCAGGAATCAGGATGAACATTTTGGGAAGAAGGGAAAAAAGAGAATCTGTTAAACTTTAGGACCAACAAGCAGGAGCCACAAAACTGGCTCTAGATGTAATTGCTGAAATGCTAAAATGGAAGGACTACAAGATAGGCGATGTTCTCCTTTAAAAAATAAAAGAAAGAAGATAGATGATTTACTTGGGAGTTCTTGCAAAGAGAAGGTTAGTCAATACGTCCATCATAACTTGAAATTGGCGTGATGTCATACCAGCAGTTATGTCTGGTGAGTTAAATGTCAGCTCTTTCAGTGGTTTAACCTGCATACCAGAAACAGTTGATGAATAAACTAGTTCCCTCCACTAATAGTTGCAAAATTATGCTCAGGAAAAGGCTTTAGCAAAATGAAATCAATGACAAGAGAATAGACCTTTAGTTCAGGGGTTCCTCCCTTATGCCTCGTGTAGCGGAAATACATTTGGCATGGCATAAATACCCTTTCAAGTAAAGCACCTGTTCTCTTAACTTCAGATGATCTCCGGTGTATTTTTGGCAACCACTGAATACCAGCACCTGGATCAACATCTGTGGGAGCAACATGAGCTTGAACATGCTCCAACATGACAGAGAGCTCCACACGTGACCAGGTCATTTCTGGCCCAGTCCCACCAGTAGCACCATTACTGGAACCAGTTGCTTTCTCAAACATCTCTTGACCAACTTGCACAATTGAATGAAATGAACGAACCATGACCCGCCCACTACCAGCAGCTAGCAGAAACCTACCCTGATATGTTGAGCGGATATCTAATAAGTAGCTGGAGCAGCGCTTCTAAGATTTTAATGCAATTAATGGAGGATGAAGAACACTCATAAATTTCAACACCATGTTGCCAACAAATAATTGAAAAAAGAGGCCTTGAAACTAAATTCATTAGCTACACAATGCCCACTTGCCATCTTAACATTTCTGTAATCCATTATTAGCCATCCAAGAAATGTGAATTGAATTCGTTTAAAATAAATGCTACCTTTATAAAAGAAAAGCTCAATCAAATGATAATATTTAGTTATTTCGTAGTACTTTTGTGTAATATGCAGGGTAAACACATCTGCCTTTGTGGTGCTCTGGTACACCACAGCAGCCATTACCTTGGTAGTCCAGGAGTGTTAATCCTAGCTCCTGTGGAGGTCGTCAACAAAAATGTCTGCAGCGTGAATGTAAGAAGCATCCTGTGTTTGTGTGTGTTGGGTTTCTTTTTCCTTTTTTTTTTGGGGGGGGGGGGGGGGGGGGGGGGATGTTGGGGGTTAAATATACGTAACTTAAAATTTCTAAGCCAATTATGCAGGCGTTTTTTAGCAGTGAAAAACTGAGTGAACCATTTTCAATTCAATGTTGCACCACAATTTGCTTTAGCAAACCAGCCGGTTTTGGTTTCCAGTCCCCAGCAGGCCAGAAAGGTTTTGAAGTGGGATAATGACAGGCTTATGAAATACAAAATCACACGGAAGTTTTTCATTTAACAAACGTACCAAAGAAATGCAGTGGCAATTTACTCACATTTGCTTCTTCTGAATGCAAATTGAACTGAGGTTGGACAACATTAACCATGAAATGCCTGGTACCTTCCTCTTCTGAATCACTATTATTTGAAGGCTTAAGTGCTACATCACACAGAAAAAAAAATAGAGTGAAAAATTTGAATGTAATTTCAATATTTTTTTGTGTTTAATGCATTGCTGAAAACTAAATATGACAAGAATGTGCTAATTGATAATAAATAAATAACATCTTAGTCATCGATTGAATACAATTGTGTGAAGAACTAGGAAACAGAGGATTGTGTTATTGATCATACCATTTTCACTACTTGATGTCAGATCTGGCTTGCCAGATCCATTGGAAGGTGGTGACTCTGAACTCTTGATTTGTTGAGGTTCAGAAGGCTGTGATGTTGAGGACACAGAGCTGAGAGCCCCATCCTTGGACATCTCAGCTTCTTTAATTAACTGTTTCTTCTCGAGAATCTTTCTTTGGGTGTATTGGCGAGAAGGAGATGGCTTTAGAGGCTGAAATGCCTGGGTTAAACCACCAACCCAAGAGAGGACAGCAGCCCGGTTTTCTAAATTCCACAGAATCTTTAATCCATAGACAAAAACTCTCTGGCAACTATCAGCAACCACCACATTGAATCCCTCATCATCACTACCTGATTGATCATGATCACTTTCATCCCCCCCATCAAACTCAGACTTGATCAATGGCATTTCAGTTTTTTTTTCTGCCATCTTCCTGCCATGCTGATAATCTAGCAGCATCAGCCTTGGGAGTTTGTTTTCGTATTGTGAAATAATCAGAATACAGAAAGAATCCATCATCTCGGCTTTTCTCGGTTGGACTAGTTTTCTTTTTTCCCTTTTCACAACCAAGACTATCTTTATCTTTTGTCAGCAGACTCTTATTTTCTATCTTAGAATCCTTAGAAGTTGATGATTCAGGAATTCTGTTAATAAATACCTTCAACAAGTGCAGATCTATGCCCTGGTAGACAAGATCAAGAGGATCACGCTTGCAATCGAAGGTGAATATCTGCTTCCCACGGCTGAAAGCTATTTCGTACCTAAACTTTGTGAAGTGTAGTGTCAAACCTTTTGCAGGATCATCTGCCTGTAGAGGCATGTTGTTAATCTGTAATTGCATGGCATCAAAACGAATGCACTGTTCTGTCATAACTCTGTCAAGTGGGAGGTTTCCAGATCGTATAAATCTGGGAACTCCAAAACGTGGAAACCTCGAAAACAGTCTTAGTTTATGGGGAGGAAGAAAAAGCAAGTTCCACCACTTCATTAGCCAGACCAAATCATGCACCCCCACATTCACAGTTGGAGAATTAGTTGTATACGAATTACTCTTCTGTTGGTGTTCTATGGGTTCAGTAGTAGAAGGCTTAAGTGAAAAACTCCACTTCAGTGACAGAGAAGTTGAGCGGAATGCATCAAAGACTTTATCCCGTGGTTTTCCCTCTGCAGGAAGAGCAAATATAAAATGATCCATAGGATTACCGGAATCACAACCCCACTGTATTGAAATATCCATGAAAAAGGAGGGGGTTTCAAGGAAAGGTATAGCTGGATGGTGTGGAATTTCTAAACTGGACTTCTTTGCTAGACTCTCTAAGCTAGTTAGGTACACCCTTAGATACTTCGAAGACAGACTGACATAACCATCCACATAATGTATTTCCATGAAGTCAGTTTTGATTAGCATTTCATCAAGCTTCTCATAAGGGCTTGTCGAAGCAGGGAGATGCCACTTTGTCTCATTAAAACACAATTTAAATTTTCCATGAATATAGTTCCTCATATCATCCCACCAGGGTAAGCTGCGCTCTCTTCTAGGGGGCTCAGGTCGCTCAAAAAACCACCTCTTAGCTAAATTTGCCCTCCTGAGTGCACAAGTAAAAGCATAGCTTACATCAGCAAAAACTGGCTCATAACCAACTCCAAATGATACTTCCCCCTTTTTAAAATACAGTGGTATGTCAGCATATGTTTTCATTGGTGGGGTATAACCAGTTGCAGAGCGTAGCAGATTTACTCTCCACCATTTGCCAACATAAACATCCTGTCGTACTTGGGGCTGAAAACAGGTTGCCTGCCACCGGGGGGGAAAATCAGTACAACTTAAATGATGCTTGATCACCATACAAAATTATACAAAAGTTCTGGAGAATATCATTTTGTTGAAATACTGAATGATATGCTCAAACAAAATAAGGAAGAAACTACAAAGAAATGCAGTTAGATGAAGCCATTATTTTTTCTACCATTACAAGATCAGTTAACCATTATAGTGGTATTTCACAGAAATAGTTAGCAATTCTAACACTACTTCATCAGTGAACGGCAAGGAATGCTAACCTGCTGACCCAGCACAAGACGTCCATCACATTTGCCATTGGTTCCAGAAAAGAGTGGAAATGTGTAATCTCTCAAGTACACAGATAAGGATCTAGTTTTCAAACTAAAATTGCTACCATACAATCTGGAAAACGGGATATCATCTTTGGCACAAACTGGATCTAGAGATTTAATAAAACTAATCATTCCTTCATCACCGCCATCGATCTTTGATAAGCTCACATCAACATCTTTTGCACATACTGACATAACTGATGCTCTACGAGTACTCATCTTGAATCCTGACTGGAAGCCACTTGAACAAGCACCTGACCCTTCTGATACTGGCAATTTCTGGCATGCTTGGTAATATGACTGAAATGCTTGTCTATAGATCTCTTCCCTGAGTTTTTCAATGGAGTGTGTGCCAGGAACATCTGCATCAACATCAGGACAACCACTGTTCTTTTCAGAAGAAGTATCCAGTTTTGCCTTGGGGGAATCCTTATTTTTACCTGAAGAGAGCTCATCAAGTAGATTCAACCTAACTGTGGACTCATAAAATATATTCTTCATTAAAGTTATATGCTCATCAAGCCATCCTTGCATGGGCTCTTCCTCAATTTCTGCTATCAGGTCACGTACAATGACCCGCACATACCGAAATGCCATTTTTGGTTTGCTCTTTTTGCTGCTGGTGGTGCTAGATTTCTTCTCAGGAAACAACACAGATGTTTTTGCTGCAGAAATAAGTTTAAAGGCCCTTAATGTGTCTTCTACAGCATCATCAATAGCTCTCAGTTGCAACCTAAAAGGCAAGCAAATATTAACATCACGGCATTGAATAACCCAATCACATGCAGCTGCAGATTGTAACTTCTTATCATAATTGCTATCAGAAACAGAAATCGGGATACGAGATAACTGCATACGACTGCTTTTTAATATCCACGCACCACAAAAGCTGACTGATATTCCCTCAACCAAAACACCTATCTTTGCATTCTCAGAAAATATGTAGCCAACAGTAATCATTGCCTCAACCCCATCAGCAAGTTCACCTGAAATTTTCAGTGATTCCAAATCAATGGCAATTACTGATTCTCGCTTCTTTTGTGCCTTCTCTTGCTGACCATGGTCTGTGGGTGATTCTTTTTTGGACAGAATATCCATGTTCAATGTTTCATCTTTTACCTCGGTAACAGCATACTGTAGTTTCATTCTATGCAGAACAGATTTAAGTCGTGTAGCTACTTCAAGCAATTCCAGATAGGGATCAGGTTCCCACCTTACTGCAATGTCAGTCACATTGATGAGAGAGCAGGCTGCAATATCATTTAACCCACCAGAACGCTGGACAAACTTCGCTTTACGCACATCAAAAAGCTTGGTTTCCTCTACAGGTTTATTATCAAGCTGGTCCTCTTTATGTGTCAATCTAAAGTTCTCAAGTTCAACCTGCATGGAGTGCTTTGCCTTATTCAAAGATACACCAAACTGATAGATCTCAAGAGAAGTGGAGAAGTGCACATTCTTATGATCCGGAAGGCTGGTAGAATTTACATAAGCCATCCTTGGGGAACCATTAGCTTCGTTGATGATTACAACACGACCACCCTGAGAACCAAAATTTACACGCTTTGGATCAGCAATACTCATATCTTCCAGCCTCATGTCACCATCATACACAATAGAGCACTGTGCAACATTGATTTTGAGAAGCTGTGCTCCTTTAGATTTCTTGGTAGATTTTTGAGAAGCATTCTCCTGGACAGATCGCTTCTTAGGAGGCAAAATGCTTTTCAGGAACACTTTGTATGACATTGCAGTTGCACAAAGTGACTCAATATAGTAAAAACAAAAGTGCATTCTGATTCCAGATATATTAACAGAGATAGAAGATTTAGCATGGTCCTCATCATTATCTTTGCCTGGGTCCTTTTGTTCCAAATCAAGAGTTGACTGGCTAATGTGCAGTAAGGTGCCCGAAGCACTTTCTTTCATTGACTGCTGGTGTTTACCAGAAACAAGAAATTTTAAGTCACCAAGTTTGGCATGCAATTGAGTTCCTTGGTCTATCATCTTACTTGCAGAAACATTAGCTGATTGAAAAAGACACTGCATTATCCAGTACAGACAGAGCGAGATTAGTATATTAATACAAGATTGCAATGTCATAATTCGTGATATCATTAGTCATTTGGACATATAAAAAAGCCTCAAACCATTTAAACATCTTACTTTTTGTTTTCAAGGAAATACAGTAGGGAGGCCCCTACTAATGTATTTAAACAGCACTGCCAAGGTTCCTGCCCTGGCCAGCTTTCGGTGGGCCCCTCTTAGAGCTAAATCAAGTGGGATGTCCTTCCACCCTGGTCTAGTTTTTTTTATGGTATTTAAACATGATAGATAGAAATCCCTTGGTACCAAACTTCCCATGCTACCAAGCTTACACAAATCTCATCAAGGAGAATGGTGGGCAATCCTGGTAGTCTAAAAGAGTTGGAAATGTACCCATGTTGTCACCAGCAATTTCTGATTTAACAAATTCATCATCTACCAACATCGTATCATAAATTCCAAATTTAGTATCATGACATTTGAATGCACTAGTAATGTAACAAGGGCACAACAGTATACACATAGAGTTAGCCACATGCCCACGTGGCCACGTCACGAGGACACAGTCGGTCTCATGGCCATTTTCATGAACAGTCAACCTAGACCATCAGGGGGTTCACCAGCAGGATGTAGCCACAGCTGCTAGAACCGGCATCCTAGCAGCTGCAGGAAATTAGCTATCAAGTAGCTGTATCCGAGAGGAGGAGGAGAGCTTTCATTGGAACATGCAAGAGCAAGTAAATGGTGGCAATTGCCTGGTAGCTTGAACAAATCTTTGCTTGCCAATTGATCGTTGTGGCATTGGCACTCATGACCTCTCGGGCTATCTTTTCTATGGCTACCATGACCCTTGTTGGGAATGGAACATACACCAAATTTTGGCCAGACAGTAGGCTGCATGGTCAAACACTCTAAATTGGCTCCTAACCTTGTTGCTTTATTTCCTAAGATGGTGTTCAAGCGAAGGATAGTTGCACTTGGCACATGGACTTAGTATTTGTGGCTCAGTAGGGTTTCAATATATACATCTCCCAGTGGCCAGTCATCTATCCCCTCCATCCACTGCCTGTACGAGCTTTCGCTGTCGAGTGTCGAGAAGGAGAACGGATAAACTCTCGCTGCCTCTAATGCTAGTGTTCTCTTCCACCTCCTCCACTACCATCCTGCCTTGCTCTACTACTGCTGCGGCTACTCTAGTTGTCTGGGATGGATTATGGAGTTCTGGACTAGGACCAAGACCAACTTTTTTTTAGATAAAGGAACAGTGTTCCAGCCTCTGCACTTTACCAATAAGTGTATGCAGCCAAACAATTGCAGATCACAACAACACTTAGGTTGCGACACAACATAGAAAGGAAAGGTTCAAAAATAGCAGCACAAAGAAATTGGGCTATTCTAAGAATCGATCCAATTGCTAGAGCAAGACCAACTATATAGTTTATACATCCTATGTAGCAGGGAATTTAGGCAGGATGACCATACTGCCAACTAGGACAGACTATGATCGACTAATCAAGCTGGTCGACAACTAATCGCGATTAGTCGGCTGATCAGTGTCATGACAACTAGGGTCGACTAGACAATTTGAAAACATTGTTTTGGATTTGGTTGTGTTGGAGTTTATGCCTAAGGCCCATGTGGCTAGGCCCATGAGGCCCATGTATGCTACTCTATATAGCTACCCTTCTAGGGTTAGCTTAATCAATCAAGTCCATTCATTCCAACATGGTATCAAGAGCCTAGCTTTCCTTTCCCCTTCTCCCTCTAGCCGCCAGCAGCCACCAGTTGCCTGCCAGACGCCGCCGCCCACGCCGGCGTGCCACTGGCGCCATGGCTGGCCCTGGCGCTCCTCCTCCACCCCCTACCTCCTATTTCTTTTCCACTACTTCCTGGGCTCAGGTAGTGGGCGCGGCCCCTGCGCTGCCTGCCGCTCCCGCTGGGGCGCCTCCTGCGCCGCCGGACGCCCCCACCGGCGCGCCCCCTGCGCCGCCTGCCGCCCTGGGCGCGGCCCCTTCACCGGCCGCCCCCACCGGCGCGCCCCCTGCAGCACCCACTGGCGCGGCCCCTGCACTGCCTCAAGCTCCCGCTGGGGCGCCTCCTGCGCCGCTGGCCGCCCCCACCGGCGCGCCCCCTGCCGCCCCCACTGGCGCGGCCCCTGCGCTGCCTGCCGCTCCCGCTGGGGCGCCTCCTGCGCCTGCTGCCCTGGGCGCGGCCCCTGCACCGGCCGCCCCCACCGGCGCGCCCCCTGCCGCCCGGCGCCCCCCACCGGCCTCGCTGGCGCTCCCTGCCGCCCCCACTGGCGCGCCCCTTGGACCGGGCTGGGCGATGCAGGTGGCCCGCTCTGCCTCCGCGTCCCTCTCCGCCGCAGCCTGGGCGCCGCCGGCCCTCGCTCTCGCCTCTGCCAGTGCCCCCGTGACAGCGGCGTTCCCGGCCGCCCCGACCGATGTCGCCGATGCTGTCGGGGCCGAACTTCCAGCGGACGCCACTGATGCCGCTACTGCTGCTGCTGCTGCCGGCCTGCTCCTGCCTGGTGCTGGTGCGGTTTCCCACCTGCAGGGGCTGGCCATGGGCGGCGGCACCTTCACCCTTCCCGCACCGCCTTCGACCGTCCCCTACACTCCTCGGCCCGTCTCCGCCCTCGCTGAAGCACTGGTTTCTGCCCGGGCCGCGGCCGCAGCGGGACAGGCGCGAGTCCGTGCGGCTGCCCTTGTGTGGCAACGGGAGCGGGACGCCGCCGACACTCTGGCCCGCCAGATCGCCGAGGCGGAGCAGCTTCTCGCCCAGGACGGGGGGCCCACCTCCTCCTGCTCGACGGCGGTGGCTGCTACTCCGCCACGCCCGTCTGCTCCCCCTCGTCCGTCTGCTCCACCACCGTCGTCCCTTCTTGGTCCTCCTCCCTCCGGGCCAAGCGGAGGTGGGGGGGTCGTGGCGGTCGCCAACGCAGGGGGGCGGTGGGGGCCGTGGGGGAGGTCGTGGTGGTGTCACCCCGACGGCTGGCCCACTGGGGGGGCACCATGGCCTTCCTTCCACGACCCGTGGTCAGGCGTCTCCACTACACCCCCCGGCACCCCGCCAGCCTTGGCACGGTCATTCAGCACCATGAGCTTGACACCTCCTGTCGGACCTGAGTGGATCGCTGACTCGGGTGCCACCTACCACACCACCCCTGACCCTGGTATTCTTTCTTCTGTCCATTCTCCTTCTTCTTCTCTCCCTTCATCCATTATGGTCGCAAATGGGTCGTGTCTTCCTGTTATCTCTGTGGGTACCGCCGGTGCTCATGGGTCCTTTCGTCTTCCCGATGTTCTTGTTGCACCCTCTATGGTTCACAACCTTCTTTCTATTCGTCGGTTTACTGTTGACAACTCGTGTTCTGTGGAATTTGACTCTTCTGGTCTTACGGTGAAGGATTTGGCTACCCGGCGTCCTCTGCTCCGATGTGACAGTATGGGGCCCCTTTACACTCTCCGTTTTCCGGCGTCTGCCTCGCCATCTTCGCTTTTGTCAGCTGCTTTCGCCACCACCTCTTCTACTACTTGGCACCGGCGCCTCGGCCATCCTGGACGTGATGCCCTGATACAGCTTAGTCATAGCTCAGACATTCGTTGTACTCGAGCTCATGATGAGCATTTGTGTCAGGCGTGCCAAATGGGCCGTCATGTTCGTCTTCCTTTTTCTAGTTCTTCTTCACATGCGGCTCGCGTTTTTGATCTTATACATTGCGACCTATGGACGTCTCCTGTACTCAGCATTTCTGGCTATAAGTACTATCTGGTGGTGGTTGATGATTTTTCTCACTATTCGTGGACTTTTCCCTTACGTGCCAAGTCTGAGACATTCCCTGCACTTCACCACTTCTTCGCTTGGGTTTCCACTCAGTTCGGCCTCACCATCAAGGCCGTCCAGTGCGACAATGGCCGTGAGTTCGATAACTCCACATCCCGGGCATTCTTCCTCTCTCGCGGTGTCCAGTTGCGCATGTCTTGCCCGTACACCTCCTCTCAGAACGGGAAGGCGGAGCGCATGATTCGCATTACCAATGACATCGTGCGTACCCTCCTCCAGGCCTCACTCCCCGCTCGCTTCTGGGCAGAGAGCCTACACACCTCCACCTATCTCCTTAACCGCCTTCCTTCCGCTGCTTGCCCGGCTCCCACGCCGCACCACGCTCTTTTCGGTACCCCTCCGCGGTATGACCATCTTCGAGTCTTCGGGTGTGCGTGTTACCCTAACACCACGGCCACTGCTCCGCATAGGCTGGCTCCCCGATCCACTCTCTGTGTCTTCCTTGGGTACTCCCCGGACCACAAGGGATACCGCTGCTACGACCTCACCTCTCGTCGGGTCCTCATCTCACGCCATGTGGTGTTCGATGAGTCTGTCTTCCCCTTTTCCACCACCACCACCCCTTCCACCTCCGGGCTTGACCTCTCCTCTTTGTTACCCACTGATGCGGTGGTCGAGCCACCTTTGCCGTTGTTTCCTGCAGGTTCTACGTGCCCCGGCTCGCCATCGTCCGGTACCTCACCCGACCCTGCTCCTCGTTCGAGCCGGGACGGGGAACCTTCCGGGCCGGCCCCTGTCACTCCGACTGACGAGGGTCCCCGGCCGTCACCTCCGGCTCCGACTGCGCGCTTCGCCCGACCGATTCTCGTGTACCAGCGCCGGGCCCGACTTGCGCCGGCACCTTCGCCGCCGCCGGTGGCCCCTCCTTCCCGGCGTCACCAACGGAGATATCTTCCTCTCTGCCAGGGACACCGGGGCCGTCGTCGCAGCCCCAACCTGCTCGCGTCGAGCAACCGGTGTATCACCCGCCGCTTCTTCACCGCCACCCGCGTCATGTTCATCCTATGGTGACACGACACGCGGCTGGGACCCTGCAGCCACGGGCTCTTGCGGCGATGCCCGTAGACTCGCAGGTCTCTTCGGTACCCTCTTCCGTCCGTGAGACCTTGGTGAACCCTCACTGGCGCCACGCGATGGAAGAGGAGTACGCGGCTCTCCTTGCCAACCGGACGTGGGACCTGGTACCACGTCCACCAGGCTCCAACGTCGTCACCGGCAAGTGGATCTGGACGCACAAGCGCCGGGCTGATGGCACTCTCGAGAGGTACAAGGCCCGTTGGGTTCTCAGGGGTTTCACTCAGCGGCCTGGTGTTGACTATGATGAGACTTTCAGTCCAGTGGTGAAGCCAGCTACAGTCCGCACGGTGCTCTCCCTCGCACTCACTCGCTCTTGGCCCATGCATCAGCTGGATGTCAAGAATGTCTTCTTGCATGGTCTTCTCACTGAGACAGTTTACTGCAGTTAGCCGGCTGGGTTTGTTGACTCCTCATGTCCTGACATGGTCTGCAGGCTCAACAGATCTCTATATGGCCTCAAGCAGGCACCCAGAGCATGGAACCACCGCTTCGCTGCCTTTCTGCGATCACTGGGATTTGTGGAGGCCAAGTCCGATACGTCACTGTTCATCTTCCACCATGGAGCTGAGACTGCGTATCTACTGCTCTATGTTGATGACATTGTCCTCATCGCCTCCAGTGAGTCACTCATTCGCCGCATCATCACCTCTCTACAACAGGAATTTGCTACGAAGGATCTGGGTGTGCTCCACCACTTCCTTGGAGTCACAGTTGCGCCTCATCCTGCTGGACTTCTTCTTCACCAGAGGCAGTACACTCTTGACATCCTTGAGCGAGCTGGGATGACCGACTGCAACCCCTGCTCCACTCTAGTTGACACGCAGGGCAAGCTGTCTGAGGCCGACGGGAACCGGGTGTCTGATCCCACTGCGTACCGGAGTCTCGCTGGTGCTCTCCAGTACCTCACCTTCACTCGGCCGGACATCACGTATGCGGTTCAGCAGCTATGCCTTCATATGCATGATCCGCGGGAGCCTCACCTCACTGCCCTCAAACGCCTCCTCCGCTACCTCCGAGGCACTGTGGGCTACGGCCTTCTCCTTCACCGGCGGTCCTCCTCCACCGAGATGGTTGTCTATACTGACGTTGACTGGGCAAGATGTTCGGACACCCGGCGCTCCACCTCCGGCTACGCTGTCTTCTTGGACGGCAACCTGGTGTCCTGGTCGTCCAAGCGTCAGCAGGTGACCTCCCGCTCCAGTGCCGAGGCGGAGTACCGCGCAGTGGCCAATGGCGTGGCCGAGGCCTCTTGGCTCCGCCAGCTCCTGGCCGAGCTCCATAACCCTCTTCTCCGGAGCACGCTGGTCTACTGCGACAACGTCAGTGCCGTCTACCTCTCCACCAACCCCGTGTAGCACCAGCGGACCAAGCATGTGGAGATCGACCTTCACTTCGTCCGTGATCGGGTTGCCATCGGCGAGGTGCGAGTCCTACATGTACCTACGACGTCCCAGTTCGCAGACATCTTCACCAAGGGCCTCCCTTCGTCGACCTTCTCCGCCTTTCGCTCCAGCCTCAACATCACCAGTGGCTAGTTGCGTCTGTGGGGGGGGCTCGTATATATTTTCTTTTCCTGGTGTACAGTCTGACTCCGCTGCGTCGGTAGCTCAGACTGCGGGGGGTGTTGGAGTTTATGTCTAAGGCCCATGTGGCTAGGCCCATGAGGCCCATGTATGCTACTCTATATAGCTACCCTTCTAGGGTTAGCCTAATCAATCAAGTCCATTCATTCCAACAGGTTGAGGATGTGATTTTGCAATATAATGTGAAGGATCGACACATTTCGAAGTTCTCTAGCTCAGGGTATACTCTTGCAATCATCCTACAAGGCTTTCTATGTGGTCACCATCAGATTTGCATAATGGAAAAAAAATATATGGAAATCCTGAGCTCCACTATGTTGCAAGTTTTTCATTTGGCTGGCTGATCTTAAGCAATGTTGGACAGACGATAGTTTGGCAAAGATAGGTCTCCCTGATCCTCCTCGCTGCCCTCTTTGTGATCAAGCCTGATAGACCATGCAACACATTCTTATCTCTTGCGTTTTCTCTTGGCAAGTTTTGTGTCCATTGTTCTCCAACGGGCTAGGCTTGAGAGGATTTCGTCTTCTACTAATGCTGTGAATTTTTCTAGCTGGTGGAGTCACTCTGTCAAGTAGGGATGCAAGCGGACTTGTCCAGGAACCCGCAAACAGGCTTAATTTTTGTGGGTTCGTAGACAAGCCTGCTTGCATCCCTACTGTCAAGCAAGTGGACAAACAGCAAAGGAAAGGACTTAATCTGCTAGTTATCATTGTTGTTTGGCAGCTATGGAAACATGACAACAATGTGGTTTCAATGCTGCTGCTCCAAATGCGAACAAAGTCATGTGGGCTATCAAGGAGGAAGGAACTTTGTGGTTTACAGCAAGGGATTGCTTTTACTCAATATAGGGAAAGGGGATTGTTTTTAATCAATCTGGTGGAGGTGCTTCCTCACCTACATACCACTCTCTCCATAAGTGCCACTTTTCCCTTCACATCAATGCCATCAATCTCTCTATAGTTTTATGGATGCTAAATGGCATGATTGTTTTAGCAATATGAAGGTGAGTTATAGATAGAACATGCAATTATTAGAATCTAATATATGAGTGGATTTTCTTAATCTGAGCCTTGTGAATAATGCAATGCAAGCAACAAAACCAACTGAGAATAGAAAAGTACAGCACAGCAGCCATAAGGTACTTAATACTTACATGGTAAAGTGGTACGTCATCAAGACTATGAAGCACAAGAGTCAACTCAGGAGCTGACAGTGTACATGCCAAAGACAATGCTAATTTTTCTTTGGGTGCCTTCTTTTGCTGAGGATTGTCATGAAGAACAAGAGGCTTCTTTTTATCTGAGTTTATTCTAATCAGCGGCTTAATTCTGCTTACAATGAGGTTACATTGGAATCCACTAATCTTGATATCTACTTCAGCTTGAACTGGCAATGCTGTCTGAGAGGAAAAAAAATGCATAACCACATTAGCTCCAAAAGGAAATTATAAACCAAAAAAACTAAAAGAACATCTTATCTGTGTATTCAAAGGGAAGCCTTATCTGTGTGTAAGGGAAGTATTCTCCAAAGAATTATTATAAAAGAAGGTAGATGGAGGCCCCTCAAAATTCTCCAAGGGAAATCAAAGGATCCAAAATAGTAGAGTTTGAATTAATAAAGAAATAAGATCAAACTGACCTGAGACGGAATGTTAGCTGAAACAACTGTTGAAACTTTTATAACCTCTAATACAGAGGTGGCACCATCCATTAGGAGCTGGAAAAACAATCAGTCATTGAAAAAACTTTAGATCCGGTTTTTCTATAGAAAATAATCGTGTTGAAATGACCAAAACTGAAAAAAAATTATATTTCCTATAGATAACATAAAAACATACATGAATCTCCGTTATATCAGTTTCCAACCGAAGATGTGTTGTGACCACTCCGAAGTCTTGTTGTGGTTGTAACCTTGTACATCTCAAAGATATGCTACCAATTTCATTGTTGATTGAGAGGCCATGATCTTTAGGCAAAAACTTCAGATCAAGTTTGGACATATTGAAGCTAACCTTCCAAACAAAACTACATTTTAGTGAACAGTAATCCAACAGTTAACTTGTTTTTTAAAAAAAATCACAGTATAACAATTTAAAATGGCAAATATAGACAGTAGGAGATAACTTGAAAGTTTTGAATTGTACCGTAGGTAAAGTTAAACTCCCTAATACCTGGGTTACATGTGCTAGCAAAGAACAGTTTGAGTTACATTTTATATGATATTCAACATCACCTCTAACTATTTGTTTCTGATATTTCTTCAGTCCTATAATATTTGAACACTCAACAATGATAACTTGTATTTAATGAACAATATCAGCACCAGTGAAGGACGATTATTCGATGGTTCTATACTTAAAGAATTACGCGTCCTGTACATACTGTATATACATCCGGAAAAGATTTAGCTTTGCTAAGCAATATCACTCCAATGCAGCCTCCCTCCAAGTCAATATAAATAACAAAAATTATATGTCCACATATTTTATAGGGAAAATGAACCAATACGACTATTGTCAAAAGTATAAGCAAGCATAAACAAGCTAAAAAAAATAAAAGATGAACTATGCATGCAGTAGAGCAAAATACTTGTGGATAGATAAATATAGAAACATCAGTTGTACTCTAGGGAGTTCATACAACCTTTTCGGGAAACATACTGATCTTCTTATTTAGTGATGCAAGTTTGCCCCCTTCAGATCTGGCTGCTGATTTATTATCCACAGAACGTTCATCCTTTTGCTCAGCAACAGTAGAGGCAGATGGTTTCTTTTTTGCGAGTAATTTCTCTTCCAAATTCACAACAATTGGACCAAGCATCAAGTCCAATTTTTTTACTCTAATTGCTTTATCCCTAAAATACATAGTAAAGAATAGTTCCTATTGTTAATTATTTCATTATTTATAAATCTGATGAAGTTTGCAAAGCATTGACTTAACGTGTTACCTCTGATGAAGGTCACATGAGAGTGATATATCCTCAAGCAGGAAAGAGCTACAGTCTGAAGTGTCCATGGCTGAACAATATTGTCCACTAACCCACCAATCCAATTTACTAAACACAGATGTGTTGTTTTCAATGCTGTCTGACTCCAGTGCTTGCACAAATAAAGGTATGATATTAACTTGAACACTAAGAACTGGATCCAGTCCTCCAGTTTTAGATATATCAATCTTAAGGTCCTTGATACCAAGAGCAGCTTTTGGAGCCTGCAGTATGTAGAGACAAGTTATTGCAAAGTTATCAACGCACACACATGAGAGAGAGGCAAAACAGAGAACACATGTTAGAGCCACTGTGACTCATATGTACCTCTTGTTAAGAAAATGCCATAGATTACAAACAAAACAGGAAAGATAAGCATATCCATATAAATTTTTATCGAACAAATCTAAAGATGGCTTCACCTGCATTATAAAGCTCCTAACAACAAAAGAAAAAAAATGATGATGGCTTACCTATTTGGATACGGATTTATCATATAGAATGTACCTTTCTTTCAAAAAAAATCATATAGAATGTACCAAAGACTGAACCAGAACCAGAGCACACATCTGCTAGCACAAGAACTTAGCACAAAAGTCTATCAAGCTACTAAACCTTTGAGAATATGTGACTATACAGCTAGTAGTCTATTATATTACAACTTATGGGCCTCTTCATTTCCAGCATCTGCTAATAATGATAGAGAAAAAATGTTTATGGGGTTACTGGGAGAGAGATATGTCATTCACAAAATTGTGAGTGTTCACAATAATACAACTATGATTGATGGAGTTTAAGTATCTGAATAGTAGGCAGTACCTTAAGCCTCAGCTCCACTATGGATAATGACAACAGACTGGCCATGCTTGTTATCAGCCTCCATTTTGCTAGTCCTTTGGATTTTCCTTTTGCTTTGGCTGCTGTGGTCGAGGTCGGTTTGCGAGGGGAAGGTTTCTTCTTGTTAGCGGATTTCACAGGTTGCCTGAGGACTACATCCAAATCAGAGATTTGCAGTTGCAGGATTGGTCCATGGGTTAGTATTGTAAATCCCAGCTGGGTGATTGGTTTCCGCAGGCCAAGTCTAATTTCACCAATGCAGATGGACTCAACTGCGCCCTGAAATCCAATGCAAACGCGGATGGATCATATGTCAGGATTGGCATTGCCATTGGCGTGGAGGGATGAGAAGCCACAAAAGCAGGTAGACGGGAAGAGGTACCTTCGGTGATGAAATGGTGATGTCCCTCAGGTAATTGAAGCCGTAGGACCGGCAACCGATGGAGAGCTTGGCCGCGCGTTGGAGCACCCAGGCTACCGCCCTGGCGAATAAGCTGCAATTGGAGTTCGCAACACAGAGATCCTTGAGAGCCACTCACCCCATCTCATTCCGAGAATTGAGAAACATAACGTATAGCACGGAGACAATTTCGTCCGGTGAGGCTTCGTGGAAAGGGGAGAAGAGGAGGGGGGCGGGGGGCGAACGTACATGACGGCGACGCATCCGGCCGCAGCGGCAAGGGCGGCGAGGATGGCGAGCTTGAAGACGGAGAGGAGGAGGCCGTGGCGGAGGACGAGCTCGACGGCTTCCCAGGCGACGACGAACCCCACCAGCAGCTGCACTAGGCCAAGCATCATCTTCGCTTCTCCTCCTTGGCCTCTAGCGCTCCGTCATGGCATCAAACCCTTCTTCCTTCCAGAAGAATGCGAGGTCGCCACGGCGGCGTCGGCGAGAAATCGCGGCGCGCGCTCCGTGCGGGATCCGATTGGTCGTGGTTGTGGAAGGAAGGTTGGGGGGAAGCGCGGGGCTGAGCGGAGATGGTGCGGAATCGCGGACTGGTGTAATGGAGAGGAGAGGATGGACGGGAGCGGAGTGGGGAAGAGGTGGCGCGCCATTTCCGGGGGGAGCGAAGGGGGTGGCCGGCCCGGGTGGGGAGGAAAAGGGTGCGGGCGGAGTGGCGCGGCGGTTACCCACGTCCGAGTCCAAATTCCATAAAAAAAACATTGCCGGCACTGGCACAGACGTGGGCGGTGGATTGCCAGTTTACCCCGTCGGCCTCCTCCCTCGCGGCCTCGCCCTCGCCCTTGCCGGTCTATCAGTTCTGCATCTGTGCTTCAGTTCACAGGTGGCAGCGCTAGCGCGTACCAAGACAGATTCAGTTCACCTGTGCCGCTGTGCGTCACGTTTTGATGCCAGTGGTTATAGGATATCTTCACCAGATTGATTGATTATCTCATATTCTCATTTCCCTAAAAATCTCATATAGGAGATTGACAAAACTGAATTAAAAGTTATAGAAAAGAAACGTTGCAGCAGATTGAGAATACTCTATCTTGCTCATTACGCGGGATCTACGTGTCAATGACACCAATCTTGTCTCCCTCCCCTCTCCCCTCCACTCTGTCTCTCAGGGCTTCCAACCACGCGCGGCCCGTCGGCATGCCCCCAGTCACAATTGCGACGCGGTCTACCTGGCATGACGAAGGCGCTACCGAGCGTAGCCCGCCCGGAGCTGTAACAGCGAGCCCGGATGTTAGTGACGGGAAGAAGAGGAAAGGGGATTGCGAAAAAGTAATGGCAGATCCCCTTCGTCAAGGCAAGGTCAACGCGGGTTAATATCTACTAGTTGTCTTAGTTCCACATAAGCCGAGTACTGTTTGGATACCTAAAGCCACATCACAAGTAATGCAAGGTTGGTAGCTCTACTCTACTGCCATTGCTGCCTCGCACGTGTTGCTGATCTAGAAGAAAACATGTGAGAATTTGCTTTTGGCCACAACGCGTGCTTGAGCAGTGGTTCTGCTTTTCGCCAGGTGAAGCAGTTGCTGCTCCTGCAAGCCTCTGAAATAACCAAGGCCAACACTTTCGTTGATATGGACGTTTTGTGCTAACATGGAGGCTGGGGCATACGGCCAACGCGTAGCATTGGGCAAGGCCTCAGAGTAGCATGCAAAAACACTTATAGCTTGGTCAAAAAACATAGAGATCCGAGGAGAAAGAAGAAATCCTGTGAGAAAAAGAAGCTTGTGGTCCTGTTGTCGTCCAACGTGTGCAGGGCCCTATCATTGCATGCGTCGAGAGAATAGCTGTTTTGCCTGCTCAAAATCTATATGGCAATAGTTTTTTTTTCTTAACCCCCTGGCTCCTAGTGGTCCATGGTGTTCCTCGTAGAGCAACCGCATTGTATAGAGACGGGGTTTTGTTTTTTTTCTTAACCCCCTAGCTCCTAGTGGTCCATGGTGTTCCTCATAGAGCAACTGCATTGTATACAGATGGGGCGTTCCTAAAAATAGACCCCACAACAATTAGACGTCATCCACTATTTGGCTCACAATATTTAGACTCATAGCCGATTCCATACACAAGACCCACACTGATAGAAAGAAGAGATCATCATTCCCTTAACTCCTTTTCCCTTCTTCCATATCAGATTTCTATAGTTTTTCAATCAATAGAACCTAGTTCAATGGGTGAGAGATGTTCCTCCATGGAAAGGCCTCTACAGTGTAAACCTGGTTCTACAGTAGTAGCATTTATTGTATAGAATCAGTTTGGGTACGCTCATTGCGGGCACCATAAGGCCAGTCTCAATGATGTGTTTCATTCCACAGTTTTCAAGAGTGCCACATCATTTTGTAGGTTTATGGCCTTGTTTAGATTCCAGATTTTGCCTCCCAAATTCACTATGCAGAATTCCTATTCCCCGTCACATCAAAATGTCGGCACATATATGGAGTATTAAATGTAGATGAAATAAAAAACTAATTGCACAGTTTTGTTGTACTTTGCGAGCCGAACATTTAGAGTCTAATTAATCAAGATTTGGACAATTATTACCAAATAAAAACAAAATTGCTACAGTGTGATGTGATCCTTACTATGCAAAATTTAGACCCCAAATTGGGTATCTAAACAAGCCCTATATTCCTAAACGAAACAATCTCCCTCAGTGCAAAGTTTCATCACACGGTTTCGTATGCAAGGTACAACATTAAATTGTTGCATGGTGGTGAGATCAAATATGCATATGAATTGTGTAGCCAGTTGAAAGCAACAGCAACAGTACATCTACAAGATTTCACCGTAGAAAGGCAACATTGATGGAAAACAAGAACACTTCTAGTTGTTGATGTTCGTCAATCAGCAAGGAATTGCACCAGCATTCCTGCAAAAATGGACGAACTCAGTGCATGTCAAATTGCATCGAACTTTGAATTGGAGAAAAAAAAAGATCAACAATTGGAACAAGGGTTTATGCAAGTCTGAAATAGACGAAAACTGCATCGACGAACGTTCTGCAAGTCTGAAACAGACGAAAACTGCATCCACTAGCACACGGACGACGGGATGGCCGGTTGGCCGCTGACTTTGTCGGAGGTGGCTGCCTCCGACCTCCGTGATGCCGAGGACAGGGCCCTTGGATGCAGGCTCGGCATAGCCGGTAGAGGCCGATCGAGATAGCGCCGCCATGCTAGGACGAGACAAGGAGGAGCAAGCTAGCCAGGTGACCGGAGGCGGTAGAGGACAGAGGAGGTGAGATGGCGCCATGGCAGGCAGTAGTGAACACGAGGGCCGCAGCAGATCGGGAAAAAGGTCGAGGATGAAACGCTACGGCCTCAACGTGGGTTTCACCCGCTTTCCTAGACGTTGGAAACGCTGTTTACTCGTTTCATCCCCGTAAAACCCAAATCATCTCTCTTCTAATAAATATACTGTCATGTCATTATATTTGCTGAGGTGACACCTTATTCAATGCAAATAAAACTCCATTCAATGCATATAAAACTCCTATGAAACACCACTTAGGCTGGCCTAAGACGCCAAATCTTATTTAAAGGTAAGATAAGAGTTAGTACATATACTCGTATCTCGTATCTGCCAAAAACATAATCACCCGTTTTTGCAGATATAGCAGGATTCAGGAGGGACTGGAGCTGTTCTATTTTGGTGTGAGAGAAAAACACCGTACCATGGCTGATAAGCCGGGCTAATAAGTTCGGCTGGATATGAGCACGTCAGCAATTGGTCCAGACAAGGAAAACATGGCAGGGAGATTAGCCGAAAGGAGCAGAAACTGTCTACTTAAGACTGGCAGCAGACATGTAGCACAACTCAACAAATGAGCATCGATATAACAAATTTGTTCCATCACAATTTGTTTGCGGAACAAATGATCATCGATATGTCACCAAACAAAGTGCAGATCAGATGATGCGAGATTAACCACAGGTCCACAGCCAGTCACAGCATACAATTCTTTCTACAGAGGGTTCACAAAACACTACTTCCTTCCCTTGCCCTTCCTTTTACCCTTTGCAGCACCCCGCTTCTTGTCACCCTTTTTCGCTTTACTCTTGCTCTTGAACGTTCTCTTCTGTGGCTTCTTCTTCACACCTAAACTGTTGTTCTTCTTGGCAAACGAGCTAGGATTCTTGTTGATGTAGCTCGTTGCCACGGGGCCAACAGTTTTCGGGCCAATGTCATCGTCTTCAGGAGTAATTTCACTGGTGGTGACTATAATTCTGGTCCCATCATCTTCGTACGTTTTGATTTCTGGAAGCACGATCAATTACCATAGAATGAGGTTTGACCTCTAGAAACATCATAGTGTGACACGGTAGTATGGCAGGTAGCAACTGTTACAAATTTAGTTCATGTACTCACCAGACAAAGGTTCGTCATTTTCCATGTCCTCACCATCATCGCCGATATCTTCATTTTCTAATCCAGCACCATCATTGTTATCCGATGACAGTACTCTACCGTATAGAGCAATCTCCTTCTCTTCTTTCCTCTGTAACAAAATAACAGCACTGAGAAAGACCTAATGGCAACAACCAAAGAAGTGTGTTCATGTAATTACTGAAACACAAGCCACCTGAAACTGACATTAAACTGTTCATAGACATCCCTGGCACCTTTACATGGATATCTATAATCCTTAGGTAGCATTTGGTTATTAGATTGGAGCCGGAATTGGCTCCAAGTAACTATCCCAACCATTCACTTGCCAACCAAACAAAAGCATTAAAATTGGTGCCCCCATTTTTCCACATGGATTTGGTTCTGGGACTTGTTCAATTCGGTTCTAACCATAGTTCCGCTAGGCGCTCGCCTAGGCGCGCCTAGGCGCGATTAATCGCGAGTCGGAGGGTGCCCGCCTCGCCTATGGGGGTAGGCGGACCCCCAGGCGGCGGCAGCTCGGCGGCGGCGCCGTTGGGGGTGGAGGAGCGTCCGGCAGAGGTTGCTGGTGGCGGAGGAGCTTCGGACATGCGCGGACGGCGGCGAGAGCGGGCGTGCGCGGGCGCGAAGAGGAGACAGACGGAGAGGGAGAGGACCAGCGGCTGTGCCGGTGGGGGGTGGAGGAGCGTCCGCGCCGGCGGCTGCGCTGGTGGGGGGTGGAGGAGCGTCCGCGCGCGCGGACGGCGGCGAGCGCGGGCGGCGGCGGGCGCGCAGAGGAGAGAGAGATGCCGGAGAGGGAGAGGAACCGACGGCGGCGGCGGTGGATGCGGGAGAAGGCGACGGCGGCTGATGCGGGAGAAGGCTGCGCGATGAGGACGGGCGAGTGGGGTGCGGCTGGAACAGAGAGATGGATAGGGTTGGAGGTTGGAGTCTGAGTGGTAGATGGGCTGGGCCCTTGCCTCTTGGGCCTTTTTATCTATCTAGGCTAGCCTTTCTATCTATCTAGACCCACTATTCAGTTGTTTATTTTTTTTCTTTAGAAGATAATACATGTATATTAGTATATACACAAAACGCCTAGAAAAACGCCTAGAAACGCCTAGGCGCGATTAATCCCGATTACTCCCTAGGCTAGGGGTCAGCGCCTAGATTCCGCCTGTCACCTAGCGAAACTATGGTTCTAACAATACAGAGAACCAGAAATCGTCCAAGCAACCTACAATGTCTGAAATCCTTAGGTAGCATTTGCTTAGATTGGGGGGCTGGAACTGGGTCCAAGCAACTATCACCGCCATCCATTTGCCAATCAAACAAAAGCATCGAATCTGTTTCACATTTCTATTTCCATATGGATTTGTATCTGAGACTCAGTTCAGTTCGGTTCTAACAATTTGGAGAACCAAACGGGCCCTTTGTGTTGTCTCATCACCAAAAAGGAGGGGAAAATAAGCTTTACGAACTGCATTATGAGCTGCATCTGCAGGCATCTTCCATTGAACTTACCCATCAGTCCGCTGGAGTATATATTAGCAGTCCCCTTAGTCACTACTCCCCTAACGATGCATATCAACTGTCAATTACTAGAAGCTTTCTCCATTTCAATATGAACAACATAAGCACACCCTCCTTTGGATTTCTTTCTTCCTATTTTCTCCTAATATTGGACTCGTGAACGTTGACATAATGGAATAAATTACTATCCCAGATGAATAATTTATGTACGAAGATGCTACAATCTCTAGCACAAATAGCAAGTGATTGGAAAGAGAAAAATCAACGGCCAATCATTTTTCGCTAGGACAAATGGACAATTTTTGTCTTTCATCAATACTCATTCTAGAATTCTGAACCAAGATATCTTTCATGAACCACAACGTTACAGAATAGAAACTTAACAGCTTTTGTATATGTGTCAGGGAGAGAAGTGTTTCTTACCCTCTTGCGGTCCTGTATTTTCTTCTTCCTCTCCTTCTCCTGCAAAATCTTCTGTGCCTCTTTTCTTCTCTTCTTCTTCCGCTTGTGGAACCCAGTCACGAAATCCCTGCCAAACCAAGATCCCGGTCACGAATTCGTCAAATCCCTTGATGGCTTGAACCACAGTACCACCAGCTACATAATGCGTCGATTGACACGATTCGCAACAAAAATAACCACTATAATCATGTTTTGCAATAGGAATTTCGCGGGCGTCGCCAACGGGGAGAAGGCAAGGCAAAGGAGGTAGCCGCACCTGAGCGCTTTCTTGTCGAGCGTAACAGAGAGCGCCTTGTTCTTCAGGGCCCTTTTATTGATATGCTTTGGCACCATCACCGTCGGCATCTGCCCCACCACGACGTCCTCCTCCGACTCCGAAGCCGCCATCTCATTCCCGTATTCCTCCTCTTCCACCGCCTCCTCCTCCCACACCATGGCTACGGAGTTCGCTCTCTCTCTCTCTCTCTCTCTCTCGGCAGGAGGCGCCGCCGCTATGCAGGGTAAACCGGAAGGACAACTTAGGTTTGGGAGGTCACGTGCAGGCTGCGTGACTGTTCGTCAACCGAGGCACCGTTTAGATGCAAAAAAAAAAAAAAAAAAAAAAAAAAGCCAAAATTTTCAGATTCCCCGTCACATCGAATCTTTAAACACATGCATAAAGCATTAAATATAGATAAAAAGTAAAACTAATTACACAGTTTAGACGAAATGGACGAGACAAATCTTTTAAGCCTAATTAGACCATGATTGGACAATATTTACCAAATAACAACGAAACTGCTACAGTAGCGTTTCGCCAAAAATTTTGCCAACTAAACAGCCCCCGAGTAATAGAGAGGAAATTGCGCGGTTGCGCCTATACCGTCACCGAACTCCTTTAAGCCCTGTTTTGCATCACTTTTCGAAGGACTTCAGCCCTGATTTTTCAAATTTGTTATTATAGGTTATAAATTATGCTAAATTCCAGCTCAAGAAACAGCTCTTCGACAGAAGCTCCAGATGCAGACGAGCTCTGGCTCGGTTGGTAGCGCTGGTAGCCAGGCTACCCACCCACGGTTCGATCCTAGTCTGGGCGACCGTGGGTGCTGCACCGGGAGATTTCCCCAAAGGAAGCTGGGTGTGTGTGAGTAGTGTGTGTGCGTGTGTCCCGTAGACGCAGGGGCGGAGCTAGAGCGGAAACGAGGGGGGTGCGCTGCTTCAACACTAAATTGCCATATAAAATGCTATACTAAATAGTGATAAAATGTTAGATTTCTCCTATTATTTTAATTAAATATGTGGAGACAATATGATACTAGTACATGACATAATAATTGTCATACGATTTTTGAGAGGCCATTTACGAAACAAAATACTACCTCACTGTTGAATCCCACTCACATTACAAATACCTAAACGTAAATCAAAATTCAGATTGACTTTTGATATTTTTATAATAGTGACTCAAGCGAGTTTTTCTAGATCCTGTGGCTCTAGATACAACCCGGACCTACATTGAAGTTGCCCACGGAGGCCTTTACTTTGGTTGATATATCTCTTAATTATGCCTAATCTCTTAGATAATTCACCACAAGTGCCAAATTAACAAGATGGGAATCAACAAGAATCGTATAATTAAAATCTAATTAGGGTGCTCAATTAACTTGATGGGCATCAAAAATAATTGAAAATATAATTAATTTTGCTTCCCTTATTTTCGGAATGATGATTGGTGAGTGAGGAAGATCATGGACTTTTCTCACATGGTTGCATGTACTGTGGCCGCCGCCAACCAGCGCGGCTGCAAGGGACCATCCTCGGTTGCAGTGGCCTGATTTTCTGTATTGGAGACTGGAATCGGAATTGGATATTCAAGGGGTGCAAGCGTGCAACCATGCATGGACATGTAGAGAGATCTGTAGTTGGAATCTAGAGATGGCTTCTCTGCAGCTGCAAGCGATTAAGCGAAGCAAAATGATTACAGCACTGGGTGCGATGCTTTGGATTTGGGGGGTGCAAATGAGGTGGAAAATCAGGATTAACAACTGGTTTTCACTTTTTTCCTGGGTGCGGCTGCACCCACGAGTGACAGTATGGATCCGCCCGTGCGTAGACGCGTCCTGATATTTCTCGGGCAGTCTCATCTATACTTGAGTGTGCGATCAGTATAGGTGTCCAATATGAGTCTTATAAGATATGACAGTGCTCCTGACGGTAGATAAAATTATTCCAAAAAAACAGAAGCTCCAGATAGGATAAGCTATTTTTTCACTGTATAAAGACGAAACTACCTAAACAAGTTCCTTTGATTTTTTTAGGTGAAATTGGTTGCCAAACAAGACCTTGCTCCACAAGAAGTCGACAAATAAAAAATACTCCCTCCGATTCGAAATTATAAGTCGCTTTGACTTTTTTGGTATATCCATTTTGCTATCATCGAGATATAATAATCTATTTAGATACATAGTAAAATGAATGAACCAAAAAAGGTCATATTCGCTTCGTTGAAAAGCTATGGCTGAAAGTACTGTTCGCTGATTTGTTGTGAGAGAAAAAATATTATTCCTTCGCTGAAACAATATGACTCATAAGACAAGCGAACAGAGCCTTATAATTTGGAACGGAGGGAGTACGTAAATATGTCTACTGTAGAGCAAACTCAAACAGACTCTCAATATCCTTTATAATTTATAACGATAGAGATTTGGTAAAAAGAAATACTCCCCAACAAATTCGTTAATTGAATCTCTAAATATAGACCTCCTCTGTTACAGATTTATCGCTAGTCAAAGATGGAGAGTGAAATGACTCTCTAAAGTACACCCAAGATATAAAAAAGTTATAGGAAGTACAAAGATAAAGGAACCAACTTTTACTCAAATAACTCACTAAATGATAATTTAGAGAGTAAATTTTAGGACTCTTGGAGTTGCTCTTAAAATATGGTTTAATTTCAAATACAAACATCCATGTAGGCCTTGTTTGGATGGATCATCTCAACCCAGTGTTAAATTTCACACCAAACCACTTCAACACCCATAGATGGATTGAGATGAATATATAAAAATATCCGAACAAGGCCTCGTTTAGATTGGAAAAAAATGAACCTAATGAATAGTACCACTTTCGTCTTATTTGACAAATATTTTTCAATCGTGGACCAACTAGACTCAAAAGATTCATCTCATGATTTTCAACTAAACTATGTAATTAATTATTTTTTTACCTATATTTACTACTTCATGCACGAGTCCAAAGATTGATGTGATGGAGAGAGAGTGAAAAAATTCTAACTTTTAGGGCGCATCTAAACAAGACGCAAGTCAGTATGGAGTCAAAATTCCAACTAGAAAATACTCCCTCCATTCATTTATCTCCTTCATCTAAGCAAAACCTTTTTATTCAAAAATCTCCTTCATATTAGCTTGGAACTTGCCCGCATTTATTGTCTGTTTGGTGCTCATTGGCTACCACCCGCCTGCATTTATTATCTCTTTGTTGCTCATTGGCTGTTTCTAGCCTGTGACTCCTCGTATGCACTCAACACGTGATGATTAAATGCAAACTGAGTGGTTTTGTTCTGCTCCTTGTCACTACGCCGAAGATTAAAATGATTGAGATAAATGAACGGAGAGAGTACCATCGTTGCCATATAGGCTAATGACATTAGGTGTGAAAAGGGTCTAAACATATCACAACCCCAAGTACCAGGGGTCAGCATGACAGCAACATCTAATATTCTAATTTAATTATGCGAAAACTACAACTAGAATACAAGGTCCAGCATAGGTCCTAATACAGTAACATGCCACCCCATATGACCATGGATACATTTCACTCACACACATAGAAGAAGCAACTGAAAATCTTTTTTTTTTTGAACATGGAAAGACTTTTCCATTACGCATAGCTTGCTGCCAACTCGTTGGCAACCAGTCGACGAATACAACTTGGAATGTTGTCCATAACCGGTACAGCACCCACACTCAAACTTGCCCCAAGGGTTGCGAGACTGTCAGCTACCATATTACATGAACAAGGGATATGATTTACAACAAAGGAAGCAAAATTACTAGCTAGCAAATCCTTCATCTCCCAAATCAAACCACCTGCAGAGGAACGATCATAGTCTGATGATTTGACCGCTTGCACCACCATGGATGCATCCGTTTCTAGGATCACTCTTTGAACTCCCAAATCAGCCGCCCTTTGTATGGCCTGTAAACAGGCTATGACCTTAGCATGAAAGGTTTCTCCCACATTTTCCAAGTTACCATAAGCAGCGCTAATTACTCCACCATCAGACTCACGAATCACAAAACCCCAGCCTCCATTTCGTGTGCTGGCAGAAAAGGCTCCATCACAATTGAGCTTGACAAAATTATCTGGTGGTGGCCTCCAGAATTTCCGAGCTGGTGACTGGTTAGTTTTGTCCTTGGTCTGTTTAAAAGACGACCATTCTTCTGCAAATGAGTTGATCAGCCATGCTAGATGACCTCCCCTTCTCTGGTTTTCGCCTTCCCTGACACTGCATCTTTCAGACCACCACATATAGGATAAGAGTGATCACCCTGCTTTGTATATCCGGCATCAGTTTCAGAATGGCTTCCAAAACCTCCCTTGCTGATAGTAGTTCAGACAGGTCCCTTCTCACTCCTTCCAGTTGCAGCTCTGCCCATATAGGTCGTACAGACTTACATTTGAAAAACAAATGTGCTCCATCTTCATCGTATCGTCCGCACATAACACATCCTGTGTCAATTCTCATCCCACGCCTTCTCAGATTAATTCGAAGCGCCAGACTATTGTGCCCCATCCGCCACAAAAGGTGAGTCATCTTCTTTGGACAATTTAAATTCCACATATGCTTCCAGAATGGGTCCTCAACTCGGCTAGTTGCTGAGGTGGAGCCACCTCGTCTAGACTCCACTCTTCTCCTATTATGCTCCATAAATACCTTGTATGCCAATCTAACAGATAACTCACCAGAAGTGTTAAAATGCCATGCTACAAGATCATCCATACCTGCATGCACGGGTATGCTGAGAATGCACTCCACATCTTCCTCCCAAAACATCTCTCTTACTAACTCCTCATCCCATGCACCATTGATCGGGTTTATCAACTCATTTACATGTGTCATCAGATTCTGACCTCTTGATGTAAAGGGCCTGCGTGACTGATCTCTCGGAATCCACTCATCTTCCCAAATGCGAATATTCACTCCATCCCCGACACGCCAAATGATGCCCTTCTTTAGCAATTCCACCCCAGAGAGGATACTGCGCCACGTATAAGACATGTGAAGCAACTGAAAATCTAAGCAAGCATGGACCGTATCACTTCTTAGCATTATCCCAATTCCATTGGAGCCATCCAATTCGAACATTAGGATCACACAATCTCCTAAAAATTGCACGATCAACTGATGACTTAAACAACTCAGTAGCTATAAAGAACAACTTAGACCCTTCAGACACACCGTCCTCTTTAACAAGTTGCAGCAATTCTGTCACCTCTCTTTCCTTCCTGATCCTCTCCTCTCTTTCCTTCCTAATCCTCTCAAGCATGCTCTCACATACACGTTCGAGGTAGTACTCTATACTCTTAGTCTTCTTAGTTGGTCGGCTATCAACCTCTTGGTCCTTGCTTGACCTTTGGGGCACACGGCCAACACTGGAGCCCCCAACATTTTCCTCTGACCAGCCGACATTGTCCTCTGATATTCAAGCACGGCTGTCGTCACGCCCACCACTTGGTGCTCGATCTCCAATACCATCATGGCACAACATCCTACCATCTTCGGTAGTCATGGAGCCAAAAAGAATGGTCAACTCATCCTCGAATGCAAGCGGCTTACCACGAAACTGTTTGGCATTACTGTTCTCCTGCAAGTCAGTCATGGTCAATATGTAAGCAAGGACAATTCAACATAAACCCAAGAGCAGCTTAGTAACAAAGAAAAATGACGGAAATATAGCAGAGATATGAAATCAGTGAAATACAGCAGAACAAAGTCTGCACTTACCGCAATTTTGTTTTCCCACCAGTCAGCATCGCATGTAATGGTTTTGGTTTTGTTGTCCCACCTGCCTCCACTCTTGTATTTTAGGCTGTGTTTAGTTCCCCGTGAAATACAAAATGCAAAATATCAACTACTTTGGAACGATAAAATGTAAAATACCAAAATTTTCATGGGTGTGTTTAGTTCCATCTAAAATGCTAAATTTTTCATGAGGTGGGTGAGGGTTTTTTAGCTTTTTTTTTGCCTCTTGAGGCCAAAATCCAAAATGGAGAATTGATACCTTTTTACTAAAAATTTTACATGGTGTTTAGTTCCATTTTGCAAAATAATGGACCAAAACCCAAAATTTTTTAGGTGAAATGGGGAACTAAACGCACCCTTAGTTTCTTCCATAAATTGAACATCCTTTTCAGGGCGTTAAATTTGTTCTACAGCTGTTTGATATCATAAGCCCTGCCCGTTTCGCTTTTGAAATTGCGATACAGATTTTGCCACCCTATCTTGGTTAACCCCTTATTGTTATAGTTTAGCTTTTCCTTCTCAGCAATGCAGGGGTCCAGGAATGTTTTTGTAGTGTTCTCATTCCAGTTGGCATGGCTTCGATCCATCTGTGTGCAACTTGCATTATATGTTTTCCTACTGATGGGATTTATACTTCACGGTACCAACAACAAGATGCAGGTATGAAGTAGAAATTTATGGTAGTGCACACTAAGGGCGTCTCCAACGATGGCAGAGAAATCGCTAGCGACTTATCTTCCAAAGATAATAAAAAAGGACATCAGCACGCGGAGACCAACTTGCTGTGAGAGAGAACTTTTCGAAGGTCGTGCGAGATAGGCGATTGCTCTCTCGCTAGCGCGGTGCTCAGCTTCATTTTCAACCAACAGAATTTGGCTCAGGCTTGGTCCCCGTTGGGGACGCCCTAAAGTGAAGGAACCAATACTTGCCTTGATGGGATTGCGCCTTGCAGGAGTTGTACGCAACTCGTAGCGATGGCCTTCAGGGGGATTGCGCCTTGCAGGAGTTGTACGCAACTTGTAGTGACGGCCTTCAGGTGGAGAGCATGAAGATGTTGAGGAGGAAGCCATTGTCACAGTTCAGCTTTTGCCTACCAAAATTCAGGAGTTCAGGAGTCAGTCAGGACAAAAATGTACAAGCAAAATAGACCAAAAAATCACTTGGACACTTTGATGTTGCAGGTGTATTGATATATTAGCTTTAAAGTAGTCGAAACAAAAGAAGTGGAGTTTCAAAAATATTGAAATCTTAGATCAATTGCTGTGCTTAGCTATATTTGTAAAGTTCTCTAGGAGCATTGTCAAATCACATCAACTATGATGTTGAACAGACAAGCTCAAGCATTATGAAGACATCTAGACCAAATCCTTTTCCCCCTTGTGCAATGAAACAAAAAAAAATGATTCCCATTGAATGACCAGACTAATTATATACACAGGAGGCTTGAAACACATCAAGCTGTATTGTTTAACAAGTTGAATAAATATCTTTTCAGATTTTACTAACGTTAGAAAAACAAGTTAAATCATGCATGATCGATTAACGTGCTTAGCTATATCTGTACACTTCTCAAGGAGCACTGGCAAATCACATTTCACATCAGGTATACTGTACAGACTGGTTCAAGGATTATAAAGACATGTGGACCAAATCCTTTTCCACTTGCAAAACAAAAGGAAAAAACAATAGTTATTGAATGACAAAAGTAATCATGTACACAAGAGGCTACAGGAACATCATAAATACCTTCCCCATGTTTTGAAGCAAAATGGAGATTTTACCCTTGTTTTTTTAACTTTATGATTTTACCCTTGCGATTTCAAAACGAAGGGAGACTTTACCCTTGCTCTGTGAAGTGCCCCTAACGGTGTTAACTTTTGGACGAAGGGACCACTTTGCCCATACGTTTTTAGCCCTGTTTTATTTTAATATTTGTGTTTTTACCCCTATTTTTAGATCAACAATTTAGCCATTTCCATAAATTTCAAAGAAAGAAAACACTTCATAGAACTTATCCATGTTCGGTTCGTCCTTCGCTGAAAAGTATTGCTAAAGTAGTGCTGAAAAATAGGGCAAATGAATGAATGTTGAGTTTCCTTCCAAAGAGAAAAAATCTATAGTATAGTGGAAAACATAGAAAATAAAACACATCCACTCTAACCTAAGAATAAGAAAAAAAAAATCTTTGCTCTTTTTCTCTTGCTATGCTTGCTTATGTCCATGTACATTTTTCCTTCATTCCAAACAACTCAAAGTATCCATTCCTATAACTTTTCAGTATTCACCGTATCTTATTCGTGCATCAATTTTCTATTCCTTTGTTTTGTATTCCTTTTGTTCCAAACAAACCCTCACCGGAAGGGCCACTAGTCCTCCTCACCTTTGGGGTTGTCATGGCCTTCGGAGGTGGGGTAGACGTTGACTGTGGTTCTCTACTAGTGGGTGGGGATGGTGTCTACGTTTGTTAGGGTTACTGGGTTAGTGTCCAGGAGGTGGCGATGTGACGTGGTGTCGGCATCTCTGTGGAGAAAGGTTCTTTCGGTCTCTTCCCCGACTCGTTAGTATTTGCTCTGGCACCGACAACGGGTCCATGAAGGCAGAGTCTAGTAGATCTTGTGCTTTCCACCACGAGTTAGTTCTAGATCTTCCTAACTCATGTATAGGAGTCCTGACTTGTATAGGAGCTTTGGGCTGCTTGGTTCTTCCGTTCCCTTCAGTAATGGTGCCAGCAGCATGTTGTTACAAAGTGTGCGATAAGGTGGTTGTTGGGTTCATGATCAGCTGGAGTGTGGATCTGTTCATCTTCTTCGTTGTCTTCTGATGTCATGGACAAATCCAAAATATGGCAAAGCTTGGGGTGTGTCCCCGACGATGGTTATGCGAGGTTTTGTTTTTCCTGTCGAGGCGGGATGCTTCTGCGGCTTCTTTCAAAGCCTTTAGGTGATGGAGCTTTGCTTGATTCTAGAGTGGAGCCTACCTTGACGATGTTAGATTTTGGTGACGAATGGCGTTTTTGGCGTATACAGATGTGGCCAAGGGCCTTCTTATATTTTCTTTTTTTTACGATCCTATTTGTTAGTTGCCATGAATAGACATCCTACCCATATCCTTTGTATATCTACTCCTACCCGTTTATGAACCCATCCATGTGTGTCTCCCTTAAGGTTTAATACATCCAAGTTTTCTATAAAAAAGAAAGGAAGATGTCTTTTTTTACATTTAGACCCCTATTTAATTTTTAATAATTGAGCTGGAGCTCTCACCAACAGTTACGTGAGTTTAGATCCACGGTGGAGCTACTCTATGATGGATCTAGGTGAATCTGGTGCTCCAGATCGGTTTTTCGGACCTAGAGCTCTCCCAAACAGGCCCATATATACAAGGTGAAGTGGTGCGGTGAAAACATGTCTTGTCATGAACGGACAAGACAACCATTCCCACTCTCTCTGTTAAGGACATGCCCTTTGGTGGATATGCTAAATGTCTAAAATAGTTATTAATGCCTACTCTAATATTGATGAGATCACTCTTGAAGAAATGCCTATTTGGAAAGGCATCTTAGAGAAGTGTCTATTCCAAAAGGCACTATTTTCACAACACTCCCCCTATTCTGAGAATGCTCGCGAGAAACTATATCCCACGTGGCCAAACTTCTCCCCCTCTTTTTTCAACGTGGGAGTTGAGTGGTTTTTATTAGGTAACTCTATTTTTTTTGGCACACTAATCATTGTAATCAAATTTGGTGACAACTATATGACAAGAAAATGCCTATGGTAGATTATTTGCAGTACGATTTGGTTTAGATTTTTTGGTACTTGGATGTGACGATTGAGTGCCAATATGTCTCTTCTTTGAACTGTGATGATCAACATTAGGACAACACCATCCCATCCGTCTTTATTTCTTACCGGGCGTTGCTTATAGATCAAACGTATTTTTTTATAAACTTAGTTAAATTTTAAAAGGTATCATAAAAAACTAAAACAACCTACACTTTGGGGTAGCAGAGCACACAATAGCATGAAAATTCGCCTTGTTATTCTATGTGTCTCAAATCGTCTTTTGCCATTTCTTCTATGTTCCTCATTCTGTGAGGTAAGCCGTGGCTTGCACTGTGTAACCTTCAACAACACCCTTGTAACATCCGAGGTGTTTGCCACCAGTTAACCAGTGGGTTTGAGCTCAAACATGCTAGATTAAGTGATGATGAAGATGTCAAGGTCAAACCTATGGAAGCGAGCCCCAACCCAAACTTGGATGTTGCACCCTTGCTTTACATATAGTCCATTTTTAAGATATATGCTTGGATGGTGTTATTGCAATATCTTCATGTGTCTCACCTTAGTACCTATTTATATTGGTCACTGGCAAAGTTTTATGACGTTTGGAATCAAAAAGTCACATGAAATGATAAGTTATATGCTTGTTGGAATGACTTTACTAAGTGCTGGAATTGCATTATTAAGTGGATGGAAATATAGATCATCACCAAAATCTTGCAACCTTGCCCAAATGACTCTAGATGGACTCTACAACAAAAGTCAAGAAAGGTTCGTGTTGAGCAAATGCCCAGAAAATGCTCCAATTGATCAAAAAGGGTAATTTAAGCGTTATCGTGATCCTACTTTGGTCAAAGTAGAAATATAGTTTCTATACTAGTTTTGATGTTGGACCTTAAACAAAAGTTATAGTTCATCTTGTGTAGAACAAACTTTATTCAATGGTCAAGAGCTAGATCAACTTGAAAATAAGTCAAACAGAGGCTCGAAGTTGGAACCTGCTGCTGATTTCAACACTTAGAATTATTCTAAGTCTGGAGTTTCACTAAGCAACGACGTTGGCATTCCGCGTTCTCCAAATTTTGTTAAGCAACTTGATTTGGTACAAAAACAAGAGTTGGAGTTTACACCTTGATGAAGAGCATACAAAAAGTTGGGTTCATTTTGACGAAGTTTTGACCATCAAAAGTGAGTTTCCGTGACTGTCAGCAAGGTGTTGACACTGCAGTTTTGGCAACCAGTTAACCGCTAATCCCTAGCTCTAATGACAGAGTGGTCTTAACGAAAGTTGTAGAGCAGGCTGAGGTGAGCAAACTTCGTGTTCGGCCCATTCGCTGATTCGGCCTGTAGCCAGCCCAAACCGACGCCCGCTCTGTCCACTTCTACACGCACCACGTGTTCGACGATATGCCCTCCGTGGCGACCATGCAGGACAGCAGCGCTCCACCTCCATGCCGCGCGTCCCTACTTCCCTGCCTCCTCCAGAGCGGCTGACCAAGCTCCTCCGCTCGCTTTCCCCGCTCCCAGCGCTCCTCTCACGCTCATCCTCGCCTTGCTGTGCGCGCTCGCCATGGCCGCCATGGCCGAACTCGGCCCCGACGCGTCACCGCTGCTCAACCCTTCTTTCGTCCAAGCTGACCGCGCCACCACCTTCCCCTCGCCGCGCCGCCCCTCCCGCGCCTCTTCCCTGGCTCCAACCGTCGCCGGAGTGCCGCGGCCGCCGTGCCTCTGTCGTCGCCGCCGCCTGCTACCGTGGCCGCACCACCACGGACCGCGTCGCGCCGAGCTGGGAAGCCCTATGGGTGCGCGAGGACCTCCGCGTGCTTCCCCACCCCTCAGCCACGGCCGACGACGACCTCAACCACCGAATCCGCGAGCTCTACCGCCTCCTCTACTGTGATTCGCGACAGGGACCTCATCCGAGAATTCGACTAAATCTAGGGGGCTAACTGCACTGTCATAGACTCAGATGAATAGTGCCGCGAGGACTGATTCGTAATTATTTTTGCAGGAACTTTGAAAATTCATAGTAAATTGTAGAAAAATCGTAAAATAGTAAATGAGTACTTTTTGGAATCCTTGTGAAATTATCTATGCAGTAGATCTATAATATTGCATGTTTTAGTTTAAAGTTTTCTCTGTAAAAATGGATTTGTGCAGCTAGGTTTTTAATACTAGTTGTATTTGTCATTTTCATAACTGTAGATCTAGGGCTCCAAATGAAGTGAAATTTTTGTGGCATGCTACTCATATGATGATTGATGTGTGGTAAAAATTTCATGAATTTTGGTTGCCATTTGAGTGAGTTATTAGTGTATCTTGCTCTCACATGAATTCTTATAATAGCAACTTGTCTTTTTCATAGAGGTTGACATACATGTCCAAATGGCTTGAAATTTGTATAGTAGACTATTGGGTGTATGTAAGAGCTACTGTAATTTTTATAGATTTTATTATGGAATTTTGATATATGTTTATTATTTCACCTTGCTATTTAAATAAATTAAGAAATGCATTAAAAGAAATTATTTAATGATGAGCACTATGCTTTTTGGTGATCATTTAACATGCACTTTATGATGGTTACATTGGTTGTGGCCAAATATATGTTTGGAATGTAAGTTAATATTTATTCTTGCAATTGATGCTTTCCTGGACAGCTTCTGGGACTTTGGTAATTGCACCATGAAAATGATGTTTGCTGAGAAACATGTTTATAACAAAGTTGTAGATAACTCATTAATCTAGCTTGTGTTAAATTTTGGTGGCATTTGGCCTTATAGTTTGTGAGTAATGACTGTTTCAAGTTGGGTTCCAGAAATAGCTGTTCTCTGGAATCTCTGGACCAGATTCTGTAATTATGTATGTTTGACTTGGTTAACTTGAGAATCATGCTAAGATGATTAAAGATGAATCATAGACAATTTCATAAGCTTTCCAGAATGTCTTGTTGCATGGCTTTTGGATCTGTATAACTCCAGTTATGATCCAAACATGTAGATGTTGTTTGCAGTCCAGAAATTGTCAGATGCTAGTCATGGTTGTTTACTCCATTGGTTGCTAAGTGTGGCTTATACCCTTGATGATGGTCAAGTTAAGATACTTGTGATCTTGTTAAGCTTGTGTTATGCTTGATGTGCTTGGCCTCTTTAATTGGTTGTGTGATGTTAGTTAATTAGCTTTTGGTGTCTATGTCTTAATCGTGTGTTTACATGAATGATTATGTGATGCATCTTGTGTTACCATTCATCATATTCATACACATGCATCTTGCATCTCATCTAGGTACGCTAGATGCACCACGTGAAGGATGAGATGTTGAAGCTAAACCTGAAGACGGTGTTTGGTGGACCTATCCCGAAGATGGAAGGACTAAACAAGTGTCGGGTTGGGAGATGCTCGCCGAGCGAGTGTCATCTGTCAATCACTAACCCAGTGTTTGATCCCAGGCAAGCCCCGGAGCATTCTAAGCCTCCTATTTTATAAAAGCAATTGAGTATATATATGTTATATATGTATTGTTGCATTAAGTTATAGGAGTTGATTGAAAACACTTGCTGCATATATATCATTTTCCTTGTCCCGCAAATATGCCTGAAATCCTATTTTTGGTTCGGGATCGAAAATATTGCTTAGCCCTGCTTAGACCGGTAGCGATCGGTGATTTCCTGTCACCGGCAACTATAGGTGGTTACTGGAATACTTTAGCTATGGAATGGATGATATCCTGGAAATAACCAAGTGTTGATGAATAATTGGAGACCGGGCGGAATAAGTATGGGGCAACCAGACAGGGTTCTGGGGTGCTTGTAGTTTCCGCCTGTGTCGATTAAGGACCGTCCGTTGTTGGGCCTCGGGTCATGTTGAACGCATGCCTCACATTTAGCTGGCCGAATAAAGTACCTTTCGACTGCGAAGCCGGGAGATTATTCGGGCCGAGTGGATTGCCCGCAACGCACTGTACCGGAGCAGTAGTGGCAGGAAACGGGGGCGCGATGATAAGGCCAAAGAGCAGTCGGGCGGCCCCCGGGTACATGTGGTTCCTGGCAAGCTCGCGACTTTACCTGAATAGTTGACTCGGTGACCAATACCTCACTTTAGCGGGTGAGTGAGGTTTGTGTGAGGAATAACTTACCAGCTGGTTAATAATCGATTCGAATCGCCATCGCTCCTGGATAGTGAGCACTTGACTCGAGTTACTGCATCGTAGTAATGATGATGGAACACAGTTGGTTATGTGGATAATGTTGGAAATGCTAAACCTGAGATGGTAACCTTTGATGTTAATGGTTAATCAAGTGATTGCTTTAGCATAGGTGCTTACCTAGATTGAATAGGTTATAATAAATATGATGCCAAAGGACTTAAATTAGTTTATTCATGATAACTTATGCTTTTCGCAAATGAGTCAAGCTAGCCCACAGAAAGAAAGCCTTGCATACTCCTTGGTGTCATATTATTTCTGGTTTATGACGGGTAAGTCTAGCTGAGTACCTTCTTGTACTCAGGGTTTATTCCCACTTGTTGCAGGTTGTGATGTATCATAGCTACTGCAAGAATTGGAAGACTCCGGCTGTTGTGGCTGAGTGTGATCATGGGCATGATCCTTCTGAGCTATCTTATCTCTCATGCTTTTGTTGGAAATTGACTTTGGTACTGGCATGTATTTGAACTAAGGTGATATTAGTTTTCAAACTACTTTGCTTCCGCTACTTTTGAACTTGAGTTGTAATAACTCTACTGAACTCCGATATATGTTGAATTACTTATGAAATGGATGTAACATATGACCTGTTATGTTGGACCACTACGATCTTGGCTTGTATGTTGGTTGGTTTGAAATCCCTCGGGATTTTATTGGACTACCGGAGTTATAAGAGCTTAAGTACGGGAATTTAATTGCTCTGGCGATTGTTTTTGTACTTTTGTTCTTATAATTTGGGCGGTTCCGTGACAGCTGGCATCGGAGCAAGGTTCAACACTAAACATGTCATATGTGTATTGAAAACAAAGGTTTTGTTTGCAAAAATCAGTTTTTGACAACTTATAGCTACTACATATATATGTTTGTTCAAATCTGCATTTTAAATCTAAGTATGCCAGTGGTCATTTCCTTTATGCCCAATTAAGGACCCTTAGGTGGCTTAATTAAGTACTAACTTGGGGGTTTTAAATTTTTGTATCTACGCCCAAGCCAAGGTATGTATGAGTGATAACTTGACCGCACTGTTACCCTGTGGTTGAATGGTAGTGGTAACCTTCATATATGAAATAGCCATATATGTCGCTAGAGTTACATTCTTGCAACGTCGCACCTACGCCAAGGTAAGTGTGAGTTGGGAGAGCATGACCGTTCAACCATCGGTCTAGGGGAGAGTTAGCTATGGTTACTGACATAATTACATGTTTAACCATGTATTTATGAAAGTACTTAATTGTGGGTACATTTGTTGGGTAGTTATGATACCGAAGTATATGCATCAGGGGATGTATGTATGGAGAGTATTTAGTTTACTGCTTTCATTGTGTGCTATATTGGGAATTGTTGGGCTGCAATGAAATTTTCTGCAGGCACGCTAACCACGAATGCGTAAGTTGAATGTAGTTGACGACTAGCTCTATATCGAGAGAATGCGTGTTATGCCACCGACATAGAACGTGATTGCCACCTTTGGCTGGCAATCTTGTGAGGACGAATAGGACGAAGCATGCATCATCATGATTGTTGCTTTGTGCATATAACTATGCTCCTCCCACCTTTGTCCTAATAAATAAGTAACTTATGATTGATGTGTATGCACTAAGTTGATTCCTTTAGCATGCTTTTGTTTTAGCTAAACTTGTAGTTAGTTCTTGTTGGATAAATTCTTGTTAGGTGTGAGCCTTCTGCTTAGTATTGGATGCTTAAGCTAACCTAACTAATAATCTCAAGTGTCTGCTTAAATCTGTGATGCTGTGTAGATGCTTGTTATCTAGGTAGTGTCATAGTTGACCTCTCTTTTGTCCTCGGTGAGCATGTGGGTGTTGAAGATGCTTTATCCTAGAACAACGCTCATGTTACGTAATTACATGGTTGTCGTCTCTAATTAGATTCTCGTAGGAGCCAGAGCCTTAGACATGGTTGCTAACCCTTGAATGTTGTTGTATCCATGCCTTGCTTGAACCGTAGGCCCTAGTGTAGTCCCCTTATATGTTTGCTTAGGCCTTGGACATCCGCTACCCTTGAAGAATGCCCTTGTTGATTGACCAACCAAGTTAAGTCCTAACGAACGTCGATCTTAACCGCAGTTGTTGCTTGCTAAGTTTTGAAGACCATGCCAAATTCCATGTTGGACCTCTCGATTGTCTCTCCTACAGATGATCCGAGCAACGCTAATCTCTCGTTGTCTGATCTAGAAATCTTTGCTTGCGAAATCAAGTGGCTATCTTATCAACCCAATCTCTGATCGGTGTATCATTTTGTTCTAGAAGTCTGCTAAAGTCCATCTCAACTTCTAACGTCTCTCAACATTATTAATCTTGATCTCATATTGTTGTCCAACGTGATCGAGAACCCTTGCTCAGTTGTCTTCGGCAATTAAGCTATGTTCCCTTGCACTGTGTTTTAATCCTCGGATCGCCTCCGTGTTGACTCTAAACCTTGTAACTACCCTTGCTTGCTACTCCTCCCTTGTCTGGTGCTTGTTCTTACCACCTAATCGGTGTCACTTGATATTCCACTTTGTTTGTGTGTTTAATAATGGTGTTACGATTAGCATTCTATGGTGCCGTGACGAAACCGAGAGCCTCCTGTGGGCGCGCACGCAAGGTTGTGCTGCTCGGCACGCGCTGGTATCAGGGTTGCTAGTCATGATCCATTATGAAACGACAGTCGACGTGTTAATTCTCGTGACCGTTTTCCTTGGTTATCTCCCTATATCTTATCTGAAGATTCATATCTTAGACCTTATGTAGTAGATATCCCTTGAAGTTGCTAAGAAGATGACCTTTGAAGAATAGTCACCGACATAAACATTAACAGACTGCAAGAGGTGGTAGACAAGTGACTCTCTGAAGTGTCCTTGTACGACGTCGGTCATCGATTGAGCAATGTATGTCATCCTTGTTGAATCGAATGGGCACCTAACACTAAATGATTGGACAAGTTATCCATTGGAAAAGAACCGATCGTCACATGGTGCATATGACCTAACTATCAAAGTCTTGATCCTTGTGTAGATGACAGTCATACAGATGAAATCAACTCTCTCTGGTGTGACTCCTTATCTGTAGACTTTGATGCCGACCACTTGTTTGTGCCTCGACTGCAATTATTGTGGTGGTCAAGAGTAAAGGTTAGAACTTTAAGAATTGAGAGACAACTGATTAGTTACCAATAAGAAGGTTAATCTCCAGCCAAGTAACGATTCTTCGATAGCTGTGATGGTCATGTCTCAACGAACAATAGTAAGCAAAGAAACCATGAAGCCGGTCAGCAATGCAAGTGCTACTTCTTCTCCAAATGTGCTATCAAGTCAATTCCATCTTGGACAATCACATATTTAGTGCAAGATGTTGTATTAGCCATGTGAAGAACTAGAGAAAGCATGTCCATAGTTTCGATCTGCATCATTGTGCCCCTAAGTACCACGAACAGTTTTGGTTCAAGGTTCTATTGGATGAAATGCCAGAAAATATTCAGAAATGGTTCCTTATCTACGTAGGGATGCCCTCCATGTGGAATAATGCTTGTGCTCTGTGAAAACAGCCCACAACTCCAATGCTTGTGCATTGTCAAGATTGGTGACTAGATCAACGGTTGAACTTGTTCCCTGAGAAACATGTCAGGAAGACTATAGCCTCCATCCTCAGCTAGAGAAAGGCTGCTGCTACTATGAGAAAGATGAGAGAGTGCAGAACACACACCTCAACATGTGAAGCAAAAGAAAAAGGAAGAACACGAAATCTGTCCAAAATTTTTGTGGCACTACACCGATTATCTTCAAGTCAACGGTTAGTGACTCAAACGAAGTTGGATTGACCCCAAACTTGGTAACCTCATTCCTTGCTTAAGACCCTTCAATGTCTTAAGTTAGTATGAGTATTGGTTGAGTAAAACATAGGATTTGAGAGATGTCTTGTCAGCTTGGTTTACTACCATTTCAGAACAGAGCTATTTTGGTGGATGGGTTGTTGGATTGTCAAACGATGTCTGTTTGAGCTCAATTTTGGCGAGTAGTTAGAAGACCCATGGATCTATATGCCCACCAATATTTGTGCATATTGGAGCAGTAGTTTATGTGATATGAACAAAAAAACAAAAGGATACAGAATCGGTGATTTCTCTGTTGACTGCGATCATCCTTCGCATTGGAAGGTTATGTTAGTAATGCATGCCAAGAACTTGCAATTGATAGGTATCTTGCTGTTAGACAACCCTCAGTACCCTTGGAAAGACTAATTGCACCCCTATGATCCTTTGTATAAGAGAATCTTCTTAGGTAACATTTGGCAGACATCCAGTACCGACAGAGTCAGCTATCATTTTCAGTGTTCCCTCAATAGACTCAGATAATACAGTGTTGGCATCAGAGAAAGAGAACTGCACACGTGGAGAAATATGTAATTTTCCATCCGTTGGCATCTGAATGAGTGAGTCATCTATGACCGGTATAGACCTTGTCTATTGGTTAGACGGTTTCCGATAGCCTCAAAGAATGATTATCTCGTATATGGATCCAACCCTCATCGGAAGTTGCACATGTTATGCCACTAGAAAAGTAAATGCTATGAGTAATTAGTCCATGCTCGTAGTACTCTCTATGCACCGTGAACAAAGTACTGTACTGTCTTGGATTCCTCCCAAAGTAACAATGCTTCATGGAAGTCAGTGAAGGAAATTATCCAGACCAAAGTTTCTACTTAGAGCGAGTATCAGAAAGTTGTCTTACTAGTTAACCTCGTTGATGCTTGAAGCTAAGTAGTCTGATGCGCTTGCAGATGTTGGAATTGGATAACGAACTTCTCTTCCCTTGAAAAGTCCGTCGCACCGAATCTCGGGACGCGATTCTTTTAAGGGGGGAGGGCTGTAACATCCGAGGTGTTTGCCACCAGTTAACCAGTGGGTTTGAGCTCAAACATGCTAGATTAAGTGATGATGAAGATGTCAAGGTCAAACCTATGGAAGCGAGCCCCAACCCAAACTTGGATGTTGCACCCTTGCTTTACATATAGTCCATTTTTAAGATATATGCTTGGATGGTGTTATTGCAATATCTTCATGTGTCTCACCTTAGTACCTATTTATATTGGTCACTGGCAAAGTTTTATGACGTTTGGAATCAAAAAGTCACATGAAATGATAAGTTATATGCTTGTTGGAATGACTTTACTAAGTGCTGGAATTGCATTATTAAGTGGATGGAAATATAGATCATCACCAAAATCTTGCAACCTTGCCCAAATGACTCTAGATGGACTCTACAACAAAAGTCAAGAAAGGTTCGTGTTGAGCAAATGCCCAGAAAATGCTCCAATTGATCAAAAAGGGTAATTTAAGCGTTATCGTGATCCTACTTTGGTCAAAGTAGAAATATAGTTTCTATACTAGTTTTGATGTTGGACCTTAAACAAAAGTTATAGTTCATCTTGTGTAGAACAAACTTTATTTAATGGTCAAGAGCTAGATCAACTTGAAAATAAGTCAAACAGAGGCTCGAAGTTGGAACCTGCTGCTGATTTCAACACTTAGAATTATTCTAAGTCTGGAGTTTCACTAAGCAACGACGTTGGCATTCCGCGTTCTCCAAATTTTGTTAAGCAACTTGATTTGGTACAAAAACAAGAGTTGGAGTTTACACCTTGATGAAGAGCATACAAAAAGTTGGGTTCATTTTGACGAAGTTTTGACCATCAAAAGTGAGTTTCCGTGACTGTCAGCAAGGTGTTGACACTGCAGTTTTGGCAACCAGTTAACCGCTAATCCCTAGCTCTAATGACAGAGTGGTCTTAACGAAAGTTGTAGAGCAGGCTGAGGTGAGCAAACTTCGTGTTCGGCCCATTCGCTGATTCGGCCTGTAGCCAGCCCAAACCGACGCCCGCTCTGTCCACTTCTACACGCACCACGTGTTCGACGATATGCCCTCCGTGGCGACCATGCAGGACAGCAGCGCTCCACCTCCATGCCGCGCGTCCCTACTTCCCTGCCTCCTCCAGAGCGGCTGACCAAGCTCCTCCGCTCGCTTTCCCCGCTCCCAGCGCTCCTCTCACGCTCATCCTCGCCTTGCTGTGCGCGCTCGCCATGGCCGCCATGGCCGAACTCGGCCCCGACGCGTCACCGCTGCTCAACCCTTCTTTCGTCCAAGCTGACCGCGCCACCACCTTCCCCTCGCCGCGCCGCCCCTCCCGCGCCTCTTCCCTGGCTCCAACCGTCGCCGGAGTGCCGCGGCCGCCGTGCCTCTGTCGTCGCCGCCGCCTGCTACCGTGGCCGCACCACCACGGACCGCGTCGCGCCGAGCTGGGAAGCCCTATGGGTGCGCGAGGACCTCCGCGTGCTTCCCCACCCCTCAGCCACGGCCGACGACGACCTCAACCACCGAATCCGCGAGCTCTACCGCCTCCTCTACTGTGATTCGCGACAGGGACCTCATCCGAGAATTCGACTAAATCTAGGGGGCTAACTGCACTGTCATAGACTCAGATGAATAGTGCCGCGAGGACTGATTCGTAATTATTTTTGCAGGAACTTTGAAAATTCATAGTAAATTGTAGAAAAATCGTAAAATAGTAAATGAGTACTTTTTGGAATCCTTGTGAAATTATCTATGCAGTAGATCTATAATATTGCATGTTTTAGTTTAAAGTTTTCTCTGTAAAAATGGATTTGTGCAGCTAGGTTTTTAATACTAGTTGTATTTGTCATTTTCATAACTGTAGATCTAGGGCTCCAAATGAAGTGAAATTTTTGTGGCATGCTACTCATATGATGATTGATGTGTGGTAAAAATTTCATGAATTTTGGTTGCCATTTGAGTGAGTTATTAGTGTATCTTGCTCTCACATGAATTCTTATAATAGCAACTTGTCTTTTTCATAGAGGTTGACATACATGTCCAAATGGCTTGAAATTTGTATAGTAGACTATTGGGTGTATGTAAGAGCTACTGTAATTTTTATAGATTTTATTATGGAATTTTGATATATGTTTATTATTTCACCTTGCTATTTAAATAAATTAAGAAATGCATTAAAAGAAATTATTTAATGATGAGCACTATGCTTTTTGGTGATCATTTAACATGCACTTTATGATGGTTACATTGGTTGTGGCCAAATATATGTTTGGAATGTAAGTTAATATTTATTCTTGCAATTGATGCTTTCCTGGACAGCTTCTGGGACTTTGGTAATTGCACCATGAAAATGATGTTTGCTGAGAAACATGTTTATAACAAAGTTGTAGATAACTCATTAATCTAGCTTGTGTTAAATTTTGGTGGCATTTGGCCTTATAGTTTGTGAGTAATGACTGTTTCAAGTTGGGTTCCAGAAATAGCTGTTCTCTGGAATCTCTGGACCAGATTCTGTAATTATGTATGTTTGACTTGGTTAACTTGAGAATCATGCTAAGATGATTAAAGATGAATCATAGACAATTTCATAAGCTTTCCAGAATGTCTTGTTGCATGGCTTTTGGATCTGTATAACTCCAGTTATGATCCAAACATGTAGATGTTGTTTGCAGTCCAGAAATTGTCAGATGCTAGTCATGGTTGTTTACTCCATTGGTTGCTAAGTGTGGCTTATACCCTTGATGATGGTCAAGTTAAGATACTTGTGATCTTGTTAAGCTTGTGTTATGCTTGATGTGCTTGGCCTCTTTAATTGGTTGTGTGATGTTAGTTAATTAGCTTTTGGTGTCTATGTCTTAATCGTGTGTTTACATGAATGATTATGTGATGCATCTTGTGTTACCATTCATCATATTCATACACATGCATCTTGCATCTCATCTAGGTACGCTAGATGCACCACGTGAAGGATGAGATGTTGAAGCTAAACCTGAAGACGGTGTTTGGTGGACCTATCCCGAAGATGGAAGGACTAAACAAGTGTCGGGTTGGGAGATGCTCGCCGAGCGAGTGTCATCTGTCAATCACTAACCCAGTGTTTGATCCCAGGCAAGCCCCGGAGCATTCTAAGCCTCCTATTTTATAAAAGCAATTGAGTATATATATGTTATATATGTATTGTTGCATTAAGTTATAGGAGTTGATTGAAAACACTTGCTGCATATATATCATTTTCCTTGTCCCGCAAATATGCCTGAAATCCTATTTTTGGTTCGGGATCGAAAATATTGCTTAGCCCTGCTTAGACCGGTAGCGATCGGTGATTTCCTGTCACCGGCAACTATAGGTGGTTACTGGAATACTTTAGCTATGGAATGGATGATATCCTGGAAATAACCAAGTGTTGATGAATAATTGGAGACCGGGCGGAATAAGTATGGGGCAACCAGACAGGGTTCTGGGGTGCTTGTAGTTTCCGCCTGTGTCGATTAAGGACCGTCCGTTGTTGGGCCTCGGGTCATGTTGAACGCATGCCTCACATTTAGCTGGCCGAATAAAGTACCTTTCGACTGCGAAGCCGGGAGATTATTCGGGCCGAGTGGATTGCCCGCAACGCACTGTACCGGAGCAGTAGTGGCAGGAAACGGGGGCGCGATGATAAGGCCAAAGAGCAGTCGGGCGGCCCCCGGGTACATGTGGTTCCTGGCAAGCTCGCGACTTTACCTGAATAGTTGACTCGGTGACCAATACCTCACTTTAGCGGGTGAGTGAGGTTTGTGTGAGGAATAACTTACCAGCTGGTTAATAATCGATTCGAATCGCCATCGCTCCTGGATAGTGAGCACTTGACTCGAGTTACTGCATCGTAGTAATGATGATGGAACACAGTTGGTTATGTGGATAATGTTGGAAATGCTAAACCTGAGATGGTAACCTTTGATGTTAATGGTTAATCAAGTGATTGCTTTAGCATAGGTGCTTACCTAGATTGAATAGGTTATAATAAATATGATGCCAAAGGACTTAAATTAGTTTATTCATGATAACTTATGCTTTTCGCAAATGAGTCAAGCTAGCCCACAGAAAGAAAGCCTTGCATACTCCTTGGTGTCATATTATTTCTGGTTTATGACGGGTAAGTCTAGCTGAGTACCTTCTTGTACTCAGGGTTTATTCCCACTTGTTGCAGGTTGTGATGTATCATAGCTACTGCAAGAATTGGAAGACTCCGGCTGTTGTGGCTGAGTGTGATCATGGGCATGATCCTTCTGAGCTATCTTATCTCTCATGCTTTTGTTGGAAATTGACTTTGGTACTGGCATGTATTTGAACTAAGGTGATATTAGTTTTCAAACTACTTTGCTTCCGCTACTTTTGAACTTGAGTTGTAATAACTCTACTGAACTCCGATATATGTTGAATTACTTATGAAATGGATGTAACATATGACCTGTTATGTTGGACCACTACGATCTTGGCTTGTATGTTGGTTGGTTTGAAATCCCTCGGGATTTTATTGGACTACCGGAGTTATAAGAGCTTAAGTACGGGAATTTAATTGCTCTGGCGATTGTTTTTGTACTTTTGTTCTTATAATTTGGGCGGTTCCGTGACAACCCTTGTCCTGGACTTGAAAGAATACAATGTCATCTTGGGTTGTGATTGGCCCTATAAACATAGCCCATTTGCCCTCAATTTGAAGACCAAAGAATCATTACCTTATAAGATGTGTTTTGCTACCCTCCTAATGACAACGTGCTTGTTGAGCGCGGTCGAAAAAAAATCGCCTTGTTATCTTGTCCCTGTCGCTTCTGAGTCTGCTCATGTGCTCAAAATGTGATTATGTGAAGAAGTATGCCACGAAAAAAAGGGTCGTTAGTTCATTACGGCCATGTGCCCTAGACGTCAGAACTCATAACACAGTCATGGGCTCACGGCGTGGCCAACAATTCATCTTCCAGATTTGGCAAAAGAAACGGGTGTCGATTGATGGAAGGAAAAGCACGGTAGCCAAACTTGCGGCAAGTTATGGACACGATCCAAACAACAGCCTAATGTCAGCGAGCTAAGGAAGTGAACCAAAGTACCAAACACGCCGGTAGCAGTTTGTTCCCTTTAAGGCACCACCAATGGAGGCTAACACTACTAGTGGTTCTAGTACAAATAAAATGATCCACGTAGACTAGCAAATATCACTACTACAACATTTTTTACCGAGGTGGGCAAAAACGATTAACCGAGGCGGTTTTCGCAACCGCCTCGGCGGAAAGGTCACGGTAAATGTGACATTTTCCGAGGCGATTCCATGCCTGCCACGGTAAATCGGATAAAAAAACAAAAAAAAATGAAAAAGCCCAGATCCAGACCCGGAGCCCCTGCGCGCCGCCGCCGCCAGGGGGGTCATGACCGCCGCGCTCCGCGTCCGCGGGTGTAAGGTCCAAATAGGCTAGAGGGGGGGTGAATAGCCTACTTAAAACTTCTACAAGAATTACTTAACCACAAGTTAGTACGAGAGGTGGCGAAGCAAAAGCACTAGCTCTAACTAATTAAGCAAGCCACCTACACAAGTCTAGTATAAGGTTATCCACTAAACACAACAACAACTACAAGCTATAAACAAGAAGTAATACGAGAGAAGAGCTTTGAGTGATTATACCACCGTGTAGAGATAAGAAATGCCAATCAATCAATCATACAAGAGAAATCCTCGGGAAGAGAATGACACAAGAATTTATCCCGAGGTTCACTTGCTTCCCGGCAAGCTACTCCCCGTTATGGCGATACACCCACTTGTCAGTTCGCGAGCTAATCGACTATCAAGAGTCGAGCCCTCGGCGGGCGTCGCACAACCGCACACAAGATGGGGATCCTCCAAGCCACGAGCTCCACTAGAGTATCCAATTCACGAACTCCCGCGGGGAAGGATCAAGAACCCCTTACAACACTTGGTGAAGGCTCCAACAATCTCCAATTGCGAGCTCAATCACCTCCGCTGCTCCAAGCCGTCTACCGTGTCGGGAAACACGGAAGAGTAACAAGAAATCCGCAGCAACTCAAAGATCAAGTGTCTCTAGAATGCAACTCTCAAGCAATGCACTTGAATCTAACTCAATCTCACTCAAGATGTGCAACTATGCAAAGAGATGAGTGGAGGGGTTGTTCTCTAGCTCAAAGTATGTCTCTAGTTCTCAAAATGTGCAAGAGTTGCCCTCAAACCCCGGCCAACCTCTATTTATAGCGTACCCCTTCGAATATAGCCGTTAGGAATTTTAACCAGCCGAAGTCGCGCTGACCGGACGCGCTGGTCAAAATGACCGGACGCGTCGGTCGCGCAACGGCTAAATTCTGAAACACCGACCGGACGCGCTGGTCGTACTGACCGGACGCGCCGGGTGTGACCGGACGCGCTGATCCCGCAACTAACCGGACGCGCTGGTCAGGCCTGTGTAGCGCTCAACGAAACAACGACCGGACGCGCCTCTCGCAATGACCGGACGCGACAGTGCCCGCGTCCGGTTAGAGTCCAGTAAGTTCCCTGGATGACCGGACGCGTCCGGTCGACAGTGACCGGACGCGTTGCGCGTCCGATCATCAAACTAAAAACCGCGCAGACGCTGAACACTGACCGGACGCGTCCGGTCATTCCGTGACCGCGTCCGGTGCAGCGTCCGGTCACCACAGTGACCTCCGTTCGCCTCCGTTTCTTTTCCGACTTCCGGCGCAATAGAAAATAGGCATTTTCACTTCTCCAAAAAGCGCCGAATCCCTCCTCGCAAGCTCGGCGGGAGGGAGAGAGGAACTCAAACCCCTCTCTACCGCTTGAACTCCACCGCCTTCGCAAATGTGCTAACACTACCAAGTGTACACCACTATGTGCATGTGTGTTAGCATTTCACAATTATTTTCCAAGGCGTTATGTTAGCTCTTTACTAGGTTCTAATGCATATGCTCAAGACATTGATCTAGTGGCACTTGATTTTCGAGCTAACCGTGATTGCCCCTCTTCATAGTCGGCTATGTATCCTAAACCCGGTCAATCACTTCTCTACTCATCTTAAACCGGCAAAAGGAAAAACCCCTATGGTTATACCTTTTTCTTGTGCTCTTAGATCCTTCTCCTCCACTTGATCATTATGTCCTTTCTTTTATGTGCATCTCCACCATGATCATCATTTCATGTCCAAGCACCATCTCTTTGTGATCTTGTGGCCACCACTCCTTGCCACATACACCTTCATCTCATGTGTTGCTTGTGCCTAACTCAAAACACTTAACACATGGCATTAGCAACTTGGTCATTAATTACCAAAACCAAACTTGGGCTTTCAGCGGGGAGGAGAAGGAGCGCGTCGTTGGGAGGCCGGATCCGGCCTCCAAGCCATCGGAGCTGAAGGGGGAGGAGCGCCGCCGTGGGGAAAGGGCCGCCGTGCCGCCACCGCCTCGCCCGCTCCCGGATCTAGCGGTGAGGGTGAGGAGGAGCCTAGATCCGGCCTCCCCGCCCACGTCACCTGAGGGAGAGAGGGAGGGGAGAGGGCCGCCACGCGTGGAGGGGAGGGGGCCGCCACGCCGAGGGAAGGAGGGATGCTGTCGCTAGAGGAGGAAGAGGCGGCCTCACGCGCCCCGCCGGAGGAGGAGGAGGAGGCAACCGCGTGTGCCCGCCTTGAAGGGTCGCCCCGCACGGAGGAGAAGGAGGAGAGGGACGAGGAGTGCCACCGTGGTTGGAGGGAGGAGGGGCACCGCCATGGTGGGAGCAAGGAGGGGCGCCGACGTGGTGGGAGGGAGAGGAAGAGAGAGAGGTTGACCGGTGTGAGAGGGAGGCGTCGGTGTGTGTTCACTCGGCGTGGTGAGGAGGGGCGCTGGCGGCTGACGGGCTGAGCGAGAGGGAGGTGGAGAGGAGAGTGAGAATGAGTGAATCAAACCCTAAGTCCCATATATATACTCTGAGGCACAAAGCGGGCCAAGATGGGCTTTTCCAAATCTAAGTGGGCTTGGCCATATAAGGCCCGCCTTGGTTAATAAAAAATAATCGCCTCGGTTAATCCAGGCATTAACTGAGGTGATTGAAATGACTGCCCGCCTCTGAGACCTATTTGTAAACGCTGCGCAAAATATTTTGTGTAGTAGTTGTCGGTGTCTAGAGGATCGAGTGTCTAAACAGAGCAACTAGTGAATTTGTATCTACGCGTCTAAACCCTGATGGTGTGCAAAACGGACACAAGGATGTATACTGGTTCGGACATGAACGGCCCTATGTCCAGTGGGTTTCGGTTTGTGTTGCCTTGCACCAGGGTGCTTGCAGTAGGGGTTACAAGCTTTCGAGAGAGGGAGCAGGTCCCAGGTCTCTTGACTGGTGATGGTGGTTTTGATTGAGATGGGTTCTAGCTATTGTTGCTTTTTTCTCTTGATTTTTCGATCGGCCCTCTAGATGCGGCCCCTACCTTCCCTTTTATAGCTTCTAAGGGGGGGCTCGGGTTACATTTGCGGTAAATGGGTGAAAACGGAAAAAAAAAATAAAAGAGAAAGGCAAAAAAGGTGGTCTCGGACGTGGCCGTCCTCCTCCTTATCCGATGGGAACAGTTTCTTTGTAGCGTGGAGTCGTGCGAGGCGTTGATCTTTTGGTCTCTCCATTTGCTGGTGCGACGTGTCGAGGACATGCCTTGATCTGTACGTCCCTGTGCCATGAAGATGGGCGGCGCGTGCGCCGGGATTTTCGTAGTTAGGGGGTTAGGTGGCACAACTGCCATCACTCCCGTTACTGTGGAGGTATGGATGTCGTCGTGCTAGAATGACCGGGGTCATGTCGAGTCAGGGCGTGGTTCCTGTGCCCCTGTTGACTGTGCATGGTCACGTCCATCGCGTCGATGGAACGAGCACCGTGTTGGGGGCCTCCGTGGCTCCCCGTCTTGCCTGAGGGCTCCACGTGCCCCTCGGGCGACGTGGAAATGGCCTGAGGGCCCCGCGGAGGGTCGGGCGCCTTTGATGACGTCGCGGGGGCTCGGGCAAGGCGGAGAGATGTTGCCCGAGACGCATATCGTGCCCGAGGCCTCTCCGTAAGGCTCGGGCGAGATAGAGTTTGTCGTTCGTGCCTTGAGTGGCTGACACGCTATCAGTGCTTTTTGTGTTCCCTACGACGGGCCTACAAACATGCAGGGTGCCGTATTTTTCCCCATGTTGGATACCCTGAGTATTTTGATACCCTACAGTAGTGTGTTGAGACTACTATTCACATAATGTAAACTATCACTACTTGTGGTTTGCAAAGAAATATTTTCTTTTCATCATACCTCATCTTTATTTCGTCTTCCTCTTTTTTTATGGATTACCTTCTCTTTCTATATATATATATATATATATATATATATATATATATATATATATATATATATATATATATATATATATATATATATATATATATATATATATACTTTTTTTTATCTAAACCTACGTGGCACCTGGGGCTGCCAGCGAAAAAGTAACGTTGGGGAAGCGTAAGCTCTAACGCCGAATTGATTGTGATCGCTGCTCAGAACGGCATACTGTAGATAACTTGCAGACTGGATAATGGCTGCGTTTACTTCTAAAAAAAGTACTATGCAAACAAAAGATTCCCGTCACATCAAACTTGCGATACATGTATGGAGTACTAAATGTAGATAAAATCAAAAACTAATTGTACAGCTTGGTTGTACTTTGCGAGACGAACGTTTTGAACCTAATTAGTCAACGGTTTGACACTATTTACCAAATAAAGTCAAAACGTGCTACAGTACTTTTTTTACGTCTTTTCGTGGAACTAAACACACCCAATAAAGCAAAACATGACGGCAGGCAGGCATTTTTCTTAAAGTCTTTAAGACAAAGACATGGCGTGGTTCACTTGTTCATTGCTCGCAACTTCCAAGCATGACACAGCCGGCTCGGCTCTGTTCACTGGAACTTATCAGCCAGCTCAGCCATGCAACAGTGACAGTGTTCTCTCTTTAAGTCACGTCAAATCAGTTTCAGCCGGTTTATCAGATGAAGACAATTTCTCGTTCCTGTCCCTGGCAAGCAAAGGCAAAACATACCCGGCTGAACGAAGCGGCAAGGTAGGTGTTACCCGGGATGAAAATGGATCGGATATGGACAGTGATATCGTATTTGTTTTCATATTTATGTCTGAATTCGGATTCGAATACGGATAGTATAAAAAATATCGGATAGAATACGATTGGATATCGACATCATAAATATGTGATTTAAATATTCGGATACGAATACGGTATCGGATGTTAAATATCCAGACTCGGATACGGACGAATTAAAACCGCTCTAAACGAATTCGATCTCGAATACGGTCGAAAAATATCCGTACCGTTTTCATCCTGGTGTTACCAGACGTGTAGCAGAGGAGAGCTCTTGTTTCGAACTTTATCGGAGGGCTGAACGTTTTTTTTTTCGCGAACATCGGAGGGCTGAACGTTGGAACTGATGTTTATACGTGAAGAGAAAATCAAGGATTTCTCTCCATCTGACTTGTCAGTAGCACACAACTTCATTTGACTTGGGCAATACTAGATAATTGCCATCGTGGCTTACACGACTTACGTTAGGCCCGTTTGGTGTGGATGTTAAAGTTTAACGAACACTGTAGCAGTTTCGTCTTGTTTGATAAAAAATTTCTAATCTTGAACTAATTAGACTCAATAGATTCGTCTCGTAAATTACTCCTAATCTGTGCCGACATGCATGCAATTAGTCCATATTTAGTACTCCATATATTTGAGGGAACATTGATGTGATAGGAGTTAAACTTTAACTCATTTGAGGGAATATTGATGTGATGGGAGTTAGGCCCTGTTTGGTTTGCTTTTGTTAAAGTTTAACTCCCATCACATCAATGTTCCCTAAATGCATGGAGTACTAAATGTAGACTAATTACATGCATGTCAGCACAGATTAAGAGTAATTTACGAGACGAATCTATTAAGCCTAATTAGTCCCAGATTAGAAACTTTTTGTCAAATAAGACGAAAGTGCTACAGTGTTTGTTAAACTTTAACACCCCAAACCAAACACCCCCTTAAACTTTAACTCCTCCAAACCAAACGGGGCCTTAGGGCCTGTTTGGTTTCAATGTGTTAAAGTTTAACTTCCATCACATCAATGTTCCCTCAAATGCATGGAGTACTAAATGTAGACTAATTGCATGTATGTCGACACAGATTAGGAGTAATTTACGAGACGAATCTATTAAGCCTAATTAGTCCAAGATTAGAAACTTTTTGTCAAATAAGACGAAAGTGCTACAGTGTTTGTTAAACTTTAACTCCTCAAACCAAACACCCTCTTAGGCCCCGTTTGATTTGGAGGAGTTAAAATTTAACTCCCATCACATTAATGTTCCCTCAAATACATGGAGTACTAAATATAAACTAATTGCATGCATGTCGGCACAGATTAGGAGTAATTTACGAGACAAATCTATTAAGCCTAATTAGTCCAAGATTAGAAACTTTTTATCAAATAAAACGAGAGTGCTACAGTATTTGTTAAACTTTTAACACCCAAACCAAATGGGATCCAGAAAATTTTGCAAAAAAACAGTAGATTCTCCATCACATCGAATCTTTGACGCATGCACGAAGCATTAAATATAAATAAAAAATAAAATTAATTACACAGTTTAGACGAAATGGACGACGAATCTTTTAAGCCTAATTAGACCATGATTAGACAATATTTGCCAAATAACAACGAAAAAGCTACAGTGCCCATTTTGCAAAAACTTTTGCATCTAAATCAGCCCTTAGACTACCCGCACTCATGGACCTCTATATTCATCCTCTATATGTCCTAGTCAGCAAGATTCTCTCCTCTATACTCAATTCTCCCGCACTCATCCATCCTCTATATCATCCTCTATCCACTCTATTCACCGTGGAACCCACTTGTCACTTTATCTAAATATATCCATGTTTGATCTAGTTTTGAAGGATTTATTGAGACAAATTTAATAGTGCAATCGAAATTTAATTTGAATTTTTTGTTTGTGAGTTATATCATTTTTTCCTTTGTTTAGCTAGTGGGATCCGCCGCTACAGAGTATAGAGTAAGCAAAGTACTACTCTAAATATAGAGTGAGAGAAAGGATAGAGTATCGTTTTAGAGTACCCAGTGCAGCAGTTTTTACTCTATATTTATACTCTAAAGCTTTAGTATCGTTTTAGAGTACCCACTGCGGGTAGTCTTAGTTGCTTCTTTGCTCCACCAGAGTGGACCAGTGAATTCGTCAGAGGAAAGCAACATACACCAAGAAGAAAGAACGGTAGAAGAGCTAGTTGTAACATTAGACTGCCTGCCATTGCACATCACACATTTTACTTACAAAAGGTGCATCCTTGATTCTAACACTGGGACTCCACCTTCACCCTCTTCCATTTTTGCGGGGTTTCCCTAGACCTAGACACACCGGAGGACTGAATACGAAGTACAACTTAGAGAGCGGCAGCAGCAGTAAACTAACAGCTGCGTTTTGTTATATTTTTGGCCATTTTTTTTTACTTGATTGCTATACACAAAAGGAACTTCTACAGTTGGACTACTACTCACTACTCGAACCAAACCACCAGTACTTGACTTGAAACTTTGAAAGAGCAGAGCAGACCGCAACGGCAGCAGCAGCCAGGGGCAAAGGCTGCAAGAGGGGCAGCAGCCTTGCTGGGTTCCCTGTCAGGGCCAGCAGCAAATCTAGCGAGGCTGGTGGATCACGCGGGGGGCGCTACTCTTGGGGCTGCCGGCGTACTTGGTCGGCTTCTCGGAGTGCCTAGGCTTCTCCCGGAACCCACGCGGGGCGTCGCCGCCCTTCGGGGAGGTCAGATTCAGCGCCTTGAGCACCTCATCTGGCGAAGGAAAATCACACCAACGTTCACAGATGAGCTCACTGCGATTCGTCTTTAACACAGACCTAGAATCGGAGCGAGAGGGAGGTAGGTCCGCACCTGTCTTGAGGGCGGCGGCGGCGGGCGCTGGGTCGACGGCGGCGGGGGCCTGCTCGAGCTGGTCGTCGTAGAAGAGGTCCTCGTCGTCGGGCAGGAGGCTGGCCGCGTCGAGCTGCTCAGCCATCTCGTCCAGGTGGGCGTGCTCGCGGGACCAGTGGTCGCGGAACCAGGCGGTGGTGGTGATGAGGTCCCACCACTGCGGCGAGAAGTCCTCCACATGCAGCAGCGCCGCCGGGATGAAGAGCGGCGCGTCCGGGTTCAGCGACGACGAAACCGCCACGGCGCTCATGGTTCACTCCCTTCCCCTTTCCTGATGATTACAGCACATCAGGATCCAGATCACAGACAGCGAGAAACCGAGCAAATCAAAGATAGGGCGGTTCGATTCAGGCTCTCGGCACAGGGTTCGACCAAAAGGAACCCACGAGCTCTCCTGGTGGATGGAAGGATTTGACCACCAGGGAAAGGAAAAACCGCAGATCTAGAACCGCACGGATCGGGATCGTGACAGGCGACGATCTAGGCGCGAACGCGACGCCAGCTACAGATCTGAGCTAGGAGGGCGGATGGTTCGTTCCCGGCGCTCACCTTCCGGTTCCTGGATGGATGGATCTGATCTGCCTGGCGGAGCCGCGGAGGGCCTCGGCGACGGACGGGGAGGGGACGAAAACGAAATATCAGCGGAGTGAGTGGGCCAGTGGGTGCAGCCGGCAGCGCCCAGCGAGTGAGCTTCTGATGCCCAGTGGACGCCGCGAGGACTCGGATTTATAGGAGGGACGGCACGCGGAGCCACCGAGCCAGCAACCGAGCGAACCTTCCTCCCTGCTGCTGCTGGGCCGGACCGGAAAACGTGTCGCCGTGAGGCAGCTTCCGGCCTGGGCCGTCCACCCGCCCGTGCGCGTCGGTGCCCAACACAAAATTCTTCAAATGAAAAAAAAGAAAGAAAAAAGAATCACAGGCACAGGCGGACAGCACTCTCTTGTCACTTCCAAGTCCGAGGTGGGTCACTCGATAGGTTTCGCTGTGGTTCTTCATAGGACCTATCGTCACACGGTTATTAATTGTTTTGTTGTTATTGTTAATAATATTTTAGCTTCGCTAACATCACTATTTGGTTTAACAGTGATATAGCTGAGATATATTTTTAGTCTAGCGTACTCTAATCTATGTCTTTCCTTGTTTTATTGTTATCGTTAATAATATTTTAGCTTCGCTAACATTGCTATTTGGTTTAATAGCAATATAACTAAGATATGTCTTTAGTCTAGCGTACTCTAGTCTGTGTCTCTCCTTTATATTCTTTACTTATGTAACAAATTATTGGATAATTATTGTAATATTCAATATTGAATGTTGATCACAGCGGTGAGTATATATTTATTGATATGATGAATGTTAAGTAGTGAACTTAGAAACATATTCTTCTAGGTCTTCTACATGTGTTTTGTGTATCTGTGTTCTAAAATTTTGCTTAGTTAAATATTATTGTGCATAATTAATTAAGTTTTTTTAGGTTTCCTATAAAAATGATAAATGAAATAGCTTCCGTTATAGCATACTGTAGTTTTTTTTATGTTTTTTGGAGAAGGCCACGACTAACTGTTTTATCCCGCTATTTAAAACATTAAATTTCACCAAACATATACAAAAATGCACTAATATTTATAGTGCATAATGAGTATTATTAGGTTAACAATGAAATATACTTTCATAGTAATCATTTTAGAAGATATAAATATTTTTAATATTTTTATTAGATAATTATTTTTAAAAATGGTTTTACTCCTCAGAGGTGTGACTAATCCTAAACTCTTATAAAGCCAAACCCCACTACTTATTTCTCTAGCATCTCTTTAAGCCACCTCATCCACTTCCTTCGAGCCATCCACGTCATCCACCAAGGCACCAACAGCAGCGCGCAGCTGGCCTTTACGGCTCCGTTCTCATTCTCAATTACTCCCTCCATTCCAAATTATAAGGCATTCCAAGAATTTTGGAGAGTCAAAGCATTTTAAGTTTGACCAAAATTATAGAGAAAATTACAAAAATTTATAACATCAAATAGGTATACTATGAAAATATAATTAATAAAGAATCTAATGATACTTAATTGGTGTCATAAATATTATTATCTTATCATATAAATTTGGTCAAACTTGAGATTATTTGACTCTCCAAGATTCTTGGAATGTATATAAAAATTTGGGATGAAGGGAGTAGTCAATTTATTAACACAGATTTAGAAACTGGCATCCATCATCACATCCACACGGAGACACCAACCTACTGGATGAGGAGCATGCGAGCCGCCCATTCATTTACGGCGCTTCTCCTTTCAATCGGCCTCCTATAAAGTCTCCTTTGGCCTCATTTGTTCACCTCCACCCTTGCTCAGTTGCAACTTTGCAAGTCGCAGCGTCCAGAAGCCGTCTTATCAGATTTACAGTGCTGCGAGATCCTTGCCATGCGCGCGCTCCCCATCGAGCGGCTTGCTGGCGCGGCCTCCCACCGTGTGCAATGCCGACGTGAGAAGCCTGCCGTGCATGCAGCCTCGCCACAACCTCTGCTGGCTGCTCGCCATCCACGCGGTTGTCGCAGGCCACGCACGAGCTATTTGCTCAAGCAGGCGAGGAAGTCAATGGGCAGATGGACGAGAGAGAATCACGGGAGTAGATGCCACAGGGCTGACAGGCATGCGTCCACAAAAACGATTCCCATGTTCATTGTCTGTCTTTATCAACTGAGACTCATGGATGATGCATTGCTTTGTTTCATTTAGTTTGATTTCCACTTTTCTACCTTTTTTCTCAATGTTATCAGTTACTTAAATCATGTAATTTAGATCTTACATTTTTAATAGTTATTATGGTCTTTTGCACGATAGCGACTAGCGAAGAATGCTTATTGTAATTTCTCAGTTGTTCAATAGCCAGCTAGCTGCTTATGTTTCCAAATTATAACTAAAGTAAGTTCTAATATTTCGTGCTCCGTAATATAATATAAGAATCATTGCTAATTCCTATAGTAACGCACGGAGAATTCATCTGTTTTAGGATGAATGAAGTACAACTTATTAATTCAAGGTCTCGTAGGCCCTTGTTTAGCTAGTGCAAAGACCGACGATGACAAAGGCCATATGAGCAAGAGAGAAGATTGATGCAATAATAATCATGCAAAACAGCAAAAGTAGAACCCACTGCATTTTTCCGTTTGAAACACAATGATGATAATACACTAAAGATGCACAAGTTGTGTGGCACCCATCTCAATCGATGGGTTGTTTTCCTGCCTCATTCATGATCGCTCGCAAGGGATACTGGCGCCTTGTTTAGTTTGCCTCAAAGTTCCAAGTTTTTTCACTCTCTCTCCATCACATTAATTTTTAACCGTTTGCATGGAGTATTAAATGTAGGTAAAAAAATAACTAATTACACAGTTTAGTTGGAAATCACGAGATGAATCTTTTGAGCCTAGTTGGTCCATGATTGGACAATATTTACCAAATAAGACGAAAGTGGTACTATTCATCGGTTTGAAATTTTTTTCAATCTAAACAAGGGCTGGATCACACTGATAAAGCAAGCTGATGGGGCCCGCCGGCCTGTCACGTCAATCATAGTTAGGGAGTGATAACAATTCAGACGATAATTATTGTCCACAGGGGCTACGTGGCCAACAAAGTGGGCCACCGTTGAGACGCCAATCATGGAGGAGAGGACGATCCATCCATCCTTCCATATATTTTACACAGAAAACGGCTCTCGTCAGGTCGCATTCCTGTGTGGTCGGCCTGCATGGACGACAGGACGAGCCGCTGGCTTTGCGGTTACGCCGACACGCCATGCTGGGACACGACCTATAAAATAACTTATAATACCCTCCTACATGAGTACTAATCAGTTTCTGATCCATTTCTTTACTTGCTCCGTCGATCTTGTCGGCGCTTTCGGTCGTTTAGTTCGCGAAAAGATTTTTTTAAGATATCGGAAGGATAATGAGAGGGGTTTTCAGATACTAATAAAAAATATAAATTACAGAACCAGTCAGAAAACTACAAGACGAATCTAATGATACTAATTAATCCATCATTAGCACATGTTGGTATTGTAGCACTTAAGGTTTTTCATGGACTAATTAGGCTTAAAAGATTCGTCCCGCAATTTCCCTGAGAACTGTGCAATTAGTTTTTTCCCGTCTACGTTTAGTACTTCATGCATGTGTCTAAACATTCGAGGTGATGGGTGGAGGTAAAAAATTTTAGGAACTAAAACAGGCCTAGCTGTATATGTTGTTGTTGTTGCACGTTTACAACATAGCTTTATCCTGTTGAGGATGTAGTAGAGAGCTTGCTACAAATGAACCGCTACTTTAGCATTTTCTTTTACCTTGTTTCTAGTGGCCGTGCATAAGCACATTATTTATTGAGAGGAAAAGAGAATTACAACGTGCCAACGTTCACAAGGTTCATCAAGACCAACAAATCCCTACAAGACTAGTTTCATAGGGATCAAATAAAGTTCACAATTAAGTAATTACATATAAACAATTCGTGACCAGATGACTATCAAATCTAAGATAAGTAGCGAATATAGTGATACAACTAACATCTAAAGGCAACACCTCTAGACAACTAAGACCTCCATACAGCTCTCCTATTGAAACGAGCATAAAAGTCACATTAGTCATCACATTGAGCCATGAACTTTGCAACCACATGAGGAAGAATACACATACTTGTCTTTGAGTATGACTCTATGCAATTCCTCTTTTCCATTAGAGGTCCAAGACTAGGAAGTGATGGTGCTAGAGCAAGGGGAACTGCGGTAGCTTCACCTTCAACAACTAAACTTCTATTAGGCCTCTATTGCCCACATTGGTTAGTCCATCCACTACAAAAAGGCTACCATGACCGTCTTCAGCGATGTAAAGATGGAAAAAATAATAATGAGGGCATCTCATTGACAACTAAAGGTGACGGAGCACCAACATGTCCCATGAATGAGGTATGGCAGTGAAGCAGGGTATTGGAAATGGCCTTTAGTGGCGAGGCATGGAACAACAAAGCTCGTCATCAAAGAGATTTCTCCTGTCTCGCACCAGCTCGAGACGGAACATCACATCCTTTGTGTTTCCTAGCTGAACTGCAGGCAACAGGGGGTCCTCGAGTTTTGAGGATAAGAGGGCGGAAGAAGAATTACTCGAAGTAGTGACGACAACAACAACTGATCCATCATGTTGGTGTTAGTGATTGGACAACACAAACCATCTTGAATAACACAACAAGGGTGGAGTAGCTGGCGCCATTAGAAGAACCACCTCAACCGCCTCTATGAGAAGACGACCATCAACAAGAGGTTGTAAGTAGTGGATCTGGTCCTGTAAGAACTTGATGAGCTCAAGATCATCACCGAATAGTAACCTATGAACGTCAACCATTCATAGCCAAAGAATGACCTCCTCAGTTGCTAACTAAATGCCAATTGGGGATATATTAAGATCCATTGTGTTGCCTTCACCGAGAATCACTACGCCACTTGCAGGAACACCCTAGCCAACTAGAACTGCCCCTAGCTAGTGCAGGAGGGGCTGCAAGTAGGCTAGAGCTAGCCACGATTGGCCAACCAAAGGAGAGAGAGGCAACCATCAACGACTAAGGTTGGCCATGTTGTGGCCAAGCGCCGGCTAACATAGAAGCAAAGGTTTTACCTTTAGGTGAAGTCATGTTGGTGGTAGGCGTGGAGGCCGGTTTCTCGCATGCGAGGGAGCGATTTCTAGCGATTGGGAGCACAAGGAGACCATAGGTATATGACAAGTTGATATGTGGGTTTTGGAAGGGCGCAAAATTTGGAAGTCATGAATGAAAACCGATGTAGAGCCTGCTTTTTCGAGTCATACCAAACTGATTTTGGAGGAGTTTTTAGGAGTTGCTGTTACCGCCTAAACACTATAGTTACTTCCTCCGATCTAATTAAATCTCCGCGTCTTGAATGTACCATAGGTTAAATTTATGTCCACTTAATCATTTTACAAGTTATATATGATCTATATTTACATCCATCATACAAGTTTTGTACTTGTGGTATATTTTTCTCTTTTTTAAAAAAGGAAGCTGGAGTCCAATGAAATTCTGTGAAGACAGATCAATCAAGGAAAACAAAGAAAGAACAAAAATATGAGATGAGAAGACATTTTTTTTAGCAAAGATGAGAAGACAAATGAACAGCTTGACGGGGCCATGGCAAACCTGGGCCAAGAATAAACAGGCCCATAGTGTATAGGGTCTAAAGGGACCCAAAAAACCCCACCGGTTCTCCTACCTCCGCTCCGCCGCCGCAACAACCATTTCCTCCTCTCGCTGCCGCATCCGATCCCCTCCCTGAGGCTTCAGAACCAGTTCATCCAGGCCCGAATGGCGGCGGCGAGGAGCCTGCTTCTGAGGCACCTCCGCTTGGCGGCGGCCCCGTCAGCGGCATCCGTGAGGCCGACGGCGTCGCTGCAGGAGGCCCTGTGGGGGCGGCGGCGGATGTCTTCGGAGGATGCCAAGGGCTCTTTCCTGGACAAGAGCGAGGTCACTGAACGCATCATCAAGGTCGTCAAGAGCTTCCCGAAGATCGACGACCCCTCCAAGGTATATACACTGCTGTCACACCCTCCCTACCGGGCTAGCTGGAACAAGAGGTGCTTGATGGGATCAAACCGACAGCCGAATCGAATCGATGCAATAGGTTCTCTCCGAGGAACGAATGTTGTGAGGAACGCAGACGTAGCTGAGTTGGTGGATCTGTTAGCAGTTTGCTATAATGATAAGCATTTCTATGTGTAAATTGGATTAAAGTTCAAAGAGTGGTTTCAGTGTGACAAAATGTTTGCAAGTTGTGGTGTTGTTACTAGTGTTACTTCAACTTGATTCTGTTGATTAGCGTGGATAGTTCATCGTTGGTAAACTTTAGCTAATGGCCTAATAATTAGGGCAATTGTCTAATTTATTAAGAAATGTTTTATTTTCTTACTCGAAGGAAATTGAGAAATGAGTACTAATGAAATGACACATTTTTCTTGTGAAAACAGGCATTAGTGTAAAATTGGGAGTTTTCTATATAGTTTTTGTTAAGTCTATTTGTTTGTTCTGGAATTTTTATGGTAAAGATTTTCTTAGGTAAATCAAGTGGAGTACTACTAGGCGCTGTTTTGTTCAGTGTAAACAGTTACTTGGATAGTTTCAAAGAGATTAAGTTGTTTATGAATTAGCATAGCTATATTGATATTCAACATCAAGAAACCAAATGAAGAAATCCCTAAATAAACACAAGTGTCTGCAAGTGAAACCAGTTAGCAGGCTTGAACTTACATAGACTAACATAAGAGCTTCTCAAAGAGCCTCTCTAAACTTATTGTCTAAATCATCATTTGGAGAGTCATTTGAATAAAAATCGCGCTCTATATCTTTTCACTCTCCAACAACTTCTCTACATCTCTTGCGCACTCTAGAGAGCCAACGCCGCTCTCCATCTTTGGCTAGCGAGAAATCCTAAATACAGGATGTTTGTACTTGGAGATCTAATTAAAGAAGTTGTTGGAGGGTATTTTTTTTCACCGAAATCTCTATTCCTATGAATTAGGAAGGATATAAAGAGGCTCTTCAAGTTGCTCTAAAGTCTGACTAGGCATTTAATTTGTTGCCTTAGCGGCTATGGATTAGGCAGTTGGTCCAATTTTGGACAGAGTCTTCTCTTATTCTCCTGAACAAGCACCTGAGCTGAGGACTTGCAAATTCAAGGGGGTTGGAATCAAAACTAGTTTTTTACTACAATTAGGATGAAGCTAGCTACCGCATGAGAGCTTCTCTTTTTGGATTTCAAATCTCAATATTCTCTGCTTGCATACTGGCTGGGTAGCACTTGTGGAGAACATGAGAAATCAAACATTTAAATTAACTCAGGCAGTCAGGCTTCAAGTTGCTTAGCATATTAATATTTATCAATATTTGTAGGTGCTCTAGCTAAGGTGAAGACATGAACGTCAGCACCTAATTTTAGTAGTTTCATCATGAGACGAACTTCTGTTATACTGTATTGTTAGCCTTTTTCCATATAACGTAGCAGATATTATGCAAAAGAAGAAGCATTCATTGTACAATGTAGTAAGGAGTGACGACCTCAACCTTTCTTTATTTCGTTTTATTTGAAATAACCTCAGTCTTATTTTTCCAGGGTACAGCAATACCAGTGATGACTATAGTTCTACATTAGCTATTTGTTACAAAAGTGTCTAATCACCATCTTATGCCTGCATTGGTGTAGTTCATTTATAGCATCATCAATAGATCCATTCATGTAGGCCAAGCTCATCAGGGAATTCATGAGATGCAACATTTGCTTCCTTCGTCTTGCGTTCCTGCTGCTGCTCATTGGCATGGATTTGAAGTTTCTGCTGTTGCTTTTGTTGGCATTGCTGCCTACTCAGTTCTGCACAACTGGTCCTTGGAGTTTTAGTCTGCCCATTCATTTGGTTGTACGCCTTTGCGCGTGGCAAGAAAACTCCAGTTCCTCTGTTGCTCTGTTTTCCTGGTCGCAAAACATATAGTTGCTGCTTTGCCAGAGCAAATTTTGGCAGATTAATGGTTCCTTTCATTACTCTTCCATTGCACAGAAGTGTCCATGTTTTCATTGTCTTGGCATTGTCACTGCCATTAGCGATGTGAACCCATTTTCCCAGCCTGTAGACCTGTGGCTTGGGGGGGGGGGGTGTTAGTCGCTGGATTCACACTCTTGGTAGTAGCTGAATCCTTACTCTCATCGAGAGAGGATGACACTAGGAGTTGGGGCAATTTTCTGGTTTATTTCTCACACAAACTCAAACAATGCCATGCCAACCTGAGGGGTTGGGGATACATATTTATAGGCTGCTAGCCAGCCAAGCATATGCCAAGATGCTAGTCTAAGATGCTGTCCTAGATGCCAACTGCTGTCCTAAAAGCAGATGCTGTCCTAGATGCTAACTGCTGTCCTAAAAGCAGTCAAAAGATGCTGGACACAAAGATCATGTGCTGCAGTGTGCAGCAGCCCTACAACCACCAGCCACAGAGACTTATCCATCACTCTCCCCCTAAGTCTTGTGTGGCTCCTTGTGAGGTATCTGGGCCATCCCGATCCTGGCGCGAAGTTCCTGAAACTTGACCCGTCCGAGGGACTTGGTCAGGAAGTCGGCGAGCTGGTCTTGGGTGTTGATGTAGTTGGCCCGGACACTCCCTTCCTCCAGGCAGCTTCTGATGAAGTGGTACCTCACCCGGATGTGCTTGCTGCGCTCGTGGAAGACAGGATTCTTTGCCAAGGCCAAGGCGGACTTGCTGTCCACCCTGAGCTCCACTGCCTCTGCATCTCTGCCAAGGAGATCGCCAAGCAGCCGAGCCAGCCACAAAGCCTGAGTAGCAGCGGTAGTGGCTGCGATGTACTCTGCCTCGCAGCTGGACAGAGCCACCACCTGCTGCTTGACCGACTGCCAGCTGATCGGACACTTGCCGAGGAAGAACAGCGTCCCGCTGGTGCTCTTGCTCGTGTCGATGTCGCCGGCGTGGTCGCTGTCGCTGTACCCGATGAAATGCGCCGCACCGGGGCACCTCGGGTAGTGCAAGCCGTAGTCGGAGGTGCCTGCGACGTAGCGGAGGATCCTCTTCACGGCCTGCTGGTGCTCCGCCGTCGGTCGCTGCATGAACCGGCTGACGTAGCCGACGGCGAACGCCAAGTCCGGTCGCGTGTGGACAAGGTAGCGAAGGCTGCCCACAATGCGCCGGTACTGCGTCGCGTCCACCTCCTCCGTACTCTCCCGACTCAGCCTCAGCCTCTCCTCCATAGGAGTGTGGGCTGGGTTGCAGTCGGTGAGACCGCCTAGCTCCACAATGCGCTTGGCGTAGGCAGTCTGGCGAAGAGAGGTGCCGGAGCTGTCCTGGTGGACCTCGATCCCCAGGTAGAAGGAGAGAGGGCCCAAGTCGCTCATCTGGAAAGTCGCCCCCATCTTCTCCTTGAACGCCTCGATCTCCACCTCCTTGGTGCCGGTGATCACCAAGTCGTCGACGTAGACGCCTACCAGCAGGGCCTTTCCTCCGCTGCCCCGCCGGTAGATGGCCGCCTCGTGTGGGCTTTGCTCGAAGCCCATCCCCTTCAGTGTGGAATCCAGCTTGGCATTCCACGCCCTCGGTGCCTGTCGCAAGCCATAGAGGGCCTTGCGCAGGCGAAGCACCTTGCCCTCCTTGCCGGGAATCGCAAATCCCGGCAGCTGATGCACGTAGACCTCCTCCTTCAAGTCGCCATTAAGGAACGCCGACTTGACATCCATGTGATGGACACGCCAGCCCTCCTGGGCAGCTAGCGCAAGGAGGAGTCGCACGGACTCCATCCGTGCAACGGGCGCGAAGGCGTTGTCGAAGTCGATTCCTTCTTGCTGGACGAAGCCGCGCGCCACCAGACGCGCCTTGTGCTTGATCACCTCTCCGGTCTCGTCCTTCTTGAGCTTGAAGACCCACTTGAGAGAGATGGCGTGGTGGCCGGCTGGAAGATCGGCCAGCTCCCACGTCTTGTTCCGCTCGACGGCGTCCATCTCCATCTGCATCGCGGCACGCCATGCCGCGTCCCTCTCCGCCTCGGCGAAGGAACGAGGCTCGCCATCGTCCTGTGCGAGGTGCAGCTCCGCCTCAAAGTCGTGTTGTGCCAGTCCAGGGACCGGCTGCTCGCCGAGGAGGTCGTCCACGGTACGGTAGCGCAGAGGCTCGCCGCCGTGGTAGGCGTCGATGCGATCCTCGTCGTTGGACAGCGGAGTTGCGAACTCCACTGTGCGCTGCTCGTCGTGGGCCGAAGCTGCCGGTGCCGAACCTGAAGAGGTAGGGTCCGGTGTAGGAGAGCGAGGCGTGGCCGGCGGTGCTGGTGGTGGACTCGCCGGAGCCTGTGGACTTGCCGGAGCTGGTGGTGGCGGTGGTGAAGGACTCGCCGGAGGTGGTGGCGAACAAGGTGGTGGGGTAGGCGAGCTCGGTGAGGACGAGCTGCTAGCTCCCCCCGCCTCCTTGAAGTGGACGTAGTCGACGACGAAATCGCTGGTCGTCGGAGTCGAATCGTCATCCACCATCTTGCCCCACGTCCAACTTCGCCCCTCGTCGAACGCGACGTCACGCGTGATGCGCACGCGCCGTGTCGCAGGGTCGAGGACGCGGTAGGCCTTGGCGCCCTCCGCGTAGCCGATGAAGACCCCTGGCGTGCTCCGGTCGTCGAGCTTGCCGACGTGGTTGAGCTCCTTGACGAAGGCCAGGCAGCCGAAGACGCGAAGGTGGCTCACCGCGGGCTTGCGCCCGTGCCAGGCCTCGTATGGCGTCTTGCCGTCGAGGGCCTTGGTGGGGGAGCGGTTGAGCAAGTGAACGGCAGTCATCACCGCCTCACCCCAGTAGATCGCCGGCATCCCTCTCTACTTGAGGGCACGGGCGGTGGCCACCACCGTCTGGTTGCGGCGCTCGACGACGCCGTTCTGCTGCGGAGTGTACGGCGCGGAGAAGTGGCGGTGGATCCCCTCATCGGCGCAGTACGCCGCGAAATCGGCCGCCGTGAACTCGCCGCCGTTGTCCGTGCGTAGGACCCGAAGCTTGCGGCCGCACTCCGCCTCCGTAGCAGCTTGAAGACGCTTGATGGCGTCCGCCGCGGCTGCCTTGGCGTCGAGCAGGACAACCCACATGTAGCGGGACATGTCGTCGACGAGGAGGAGGAAGTAGCGCCGGCATCCAGGTGTAGCCGGTGTCACGGGGCCACAGAGGTCACCGTGTACGAGCTCCAGCTTCTCCTTGGCGCGGAAGCTTGCCTGGCGAGGGAAAGGGAGCCGCCGCAGCTTGGTGAGGACGCAGGTGTCGCAGAACTGCTCCACGTGGTCGACGTGCGGCATGCCCCGCACCATGTCCTTGCTGCCGAGCTGCCTTAGGGCCTCAAAGTTGAGGTGCCCAAAGCGCTCGTGCCACCTCCAAGCGTCGTCGTCGCGGCGGGCTGCAAGACAAAGAGGTTGCGCCACCTGTGCGTGAAGGACGTAGAGGCGGTTGCTCCTGTTGACCTTGACTAGGAGCCGGTGTCGATGATCCCAGATGCGCAGCACCCCGTGCTCGATCTCCACGCGCGATCCACTCTCATCCAGCTGTCCCAAGCTGATGATGGAGTTCCTCAACGCGGGGATGTAGTAGACACCGGTGAGCAGCCTGTGCTCGCCAGTCTTGGCGACGAAGACGACAGAGCCGACACCCTTGATCTCCACAGCGGAGGCGTCGCCGAACTTGACGGTGCCTCGAATGCTTGGGTCGAGCTCGGTGAAGAACTCCCGCCGCCCGGTCATGTGGTGGGTGGCGCCGGTGTCAAGGCACCACCCGTCGGCCTTGTCGTTGCCGGAGCTGTCGTCGAGGAGGGCGTGTGCTTTTGGCTCGTCAAGGTGGAGGAGAGCCGTTGCGGCCGGTGCCGCTGGAGGTAGTTCGATGCTCGCATGAGCAATGAACAGAGCCGGCTGCTCCTCCTCCTCCGCCTGCGCGACGTGGGCCTGGCCGCGTCGTGGCTGTCGACAATCCTTGGCCCAATGACCAAGCTTGCCGCAGTTGTAGCAAGGGTCGCCTCGTGCTGGCTTTTGCTTGCCAGCGGCGCCGCCCTGGGCGCCTCCACGATCATCACCCTCGGCACGTCCTCGCGCCCCTGCCTGGGCGTCTTTGCGCGGCTTGCCACGCTTGCCACGCTTGCGGCCGCCTGTCGTGGAAGAAGGCTCCCCCTTCTTCCTGTCACCTTGGCCGGCAGCCCACTGCTCCCGAGTGAGGAGGAGCTTTCCGCCAATGGTGACGGGTCCCGAGAGGCGCTGTGGCTCATCGCCGTCAACGACCTTGAGGCGGCCCAACGCCTCCTCGATCGTCATCGTGGAGAGGTCCAGCAGAGACTCGATTGAGCGAGCCATCTGCTTGTACTTCTCGGGGACGCAGCGGAAGAGCTTCTCAACAGCTCTCTCCTCGCCGTAGGTGTCGTCGCCGAACTGCACCAACTTCTGCAACAGAGTGTTGAGACGGAGAGCAAAGTCATCAACGTCCTCACCTGGCTTGAAGGCCAGGTTCTCCCACTCCTTGCGAAGTGCTTGCAGTGTGGACTTGCGGGCGCGGTCGCTGTCGATGCGTGCTGCAGCGATGGCGTCACAAGCCTCCTTGGCAGTCCGCTTGCTGGTAAGCGAAAACTGCATCTCGGACGGGACTGCAGCAATGAGAGCATCCAGCGCCCGTCGATCTTGGTCGTAGTCGACGTCGCCGTACCGGACTGCATCCCACATATGCCGCACCTGGAGCTTCACCCTCATCACCGCAGCCCACTCAACGTAGTTGGTCTTGGTGAGGGTAGGCCACCCGCCGCCGGGGCCGACGTCCCTGACGACAGCCTGGTACTCGTGGTGACCACGGTACCGAACCGGGGAGAGAGAGCCGCGCTGCCTGTGAAGGCCGCGCTCTCCGTCGACCCGTCCGCCGACAGCCTGGTACTCGTGGTGACCACGGTACCGAACCGGGGAGAGAGAGCCGCGCTGCCTGTGAAGGTCGCGCTCTCCGTCGACCCGTCCGCCGCCGCCATGCGCGCCTCCTCCAGGAGCGCCACCGCCGTGCGCGCCTCCTTCAGGAGCGCCGCCGGCGTGTCTGCGCCTGTCTGGGCTGCCGCCGCGCTCGTGGGCGTGCACGGCTGCCCACTGCGCCGCTCGCCCTCGCGATGCCTCCCTCTCCAGCAGCTCGAGGTCCGCGTCGGCGCTATCATCAACAGCGATGGAGCTGCTGTTGCTGCCGCGTAGAACCTCGACCTCCGCTGCTGCTGCACGCGCTGCATCCGCCGCCGCCGCTGCTTCCACCTCCGCTCTAGCTGCTGCTAGCTCCGCTGCTGCCAGCCCGATGCCCTTGCCGCTGCTGCAGCGGCGTCTGCTGCCGCTCGCTCGCGCTTCTCTGCCGCGGCGAGGTCGGCCTCCTGCCGACGCCGCGCACTCGAGGCGACCGAGCCCTGAGACTGGCCTGCGGACATGGCGCGCTATCGAGGGGGCTGCTGTGTGGAGAGCAGGGGCAGTCGGAGCTGCTGCTGCTACCGGCTGCGGTTGGGGCTGCTGCGAGGCCGGGGAAGGAGAAGAGCAGGAGATGCTCAGACTACAGGATAGTACGGCTCGGATACCACTTGTTAGTCGCTGGATTCGTACTCTTGGTAGTAGCTGAATCCTTACTCTCATCGAGAGAGGATGACACTAGGAGTTGGGGCAGTTTTCTGGTTTATTTCTCACACAAACTCAAACAATGCCATGCCAACCTGAGGGGTTGGGGATACATATTTATAGGCTGCTAGCCAGCCAAGCATATGCCAAGATGCTAGTCTAAGATGCTAGTCTAAGATGTTGTCCTAGATGCCAACTGCTGTCCTAAAAGCAGATGCTGTCCTAGATGCTAACTGCTGTCCTAAAAGCAGTCAAAAGATGCTGGACACAAAGATCATGTGCTGCAGTGTGCAACAGCCCTACAACCACCAGCCACAGAGACTTATCCATCAGGGGGGGGGGGGGGCTGCTGTCTGTAGGAGTTGTTTGCTATGGCATGATGGAGATAATTATGCTGGTATGTCCCCATTGTGCCGTTGATGATTCTTGCAAGGCGCGAGGCAAGTTCCTTGATAATAGTGAAGTCAAGGTTATCAGCTTTGACAATTCCAATATCCTGAAGGATCTCTGGTGGAAGCCACCGGTGAGCATCGTTGAACTCTATTGTTTGGTACTGAGCCATTTTGAACCAGGATTCAGGCAGGTGTTGATGCAATGGGACTAGAGGGATATGTGTTTTTTTTAACAGACTAGAGGGATATGGTTGTTGGTGGGTAAGGGAAACTAGGATGTTCTGACTTCTGAGTGCCTGGGGATGGAGGGGAAATTAGGGAATAAATACCTAAAGGCAGACAATTTTGGCATGATTATTTTATTTTCCTGCTGTTTCTATTTTGGGATTTTCGGTCTAGCATATGCATCTTGTGCGCCTTTTCATGTATTTTGTGTGGATGGTATGGTGGAATCTTGTCAAGAAAGCTTTTCTTGAACAAAACTTGTTAAGAAAGCTATATTTAGGAACTTACGGTTTTGCATTCTTTTTTTTTGTTCCTTAATTCTTCTTAGCTGATTTTGTGGAGCGTTAGTAAGTAGGATCTAAACTAGTTTTTTTCTGAGATTTTCTCTGTTCTCAGAAATTTATTTGTACTTTGCAATTCAAACCTCATATTTTTCTTGTTTTTAGCTGCATCAAAAAATATTTTTGCAACATTGGATTGCAAGATTATTGGAAACTAATTGTAGGCTCTTACTGATCTCTAGTATTTTTCAGGACTTACTCCATCCTTTGAGGTAAATTTGATAAGCACACAGTTATATGAATTTCAGGATTTTAAAAATAAAAAATAATCAGTCTTTATGGGCTGCAAAGTTTTCGTCTGGGTGATGTAGTTGATCCACATGAATCATTATTGAATTATCTAGGTCGTGTAGTTATAACACAGCACTGTAATTGCACAAGTAGGTGAATGTTATCAGTGAGGGTAAGCTTTAGACTGACACTGTAGTCCAGAAATTGGTGCTCTTTGTAATTGCATAGGTTGGTGCTCCATGCATGGTAACTATGGAAAATCAGCAAGAATAAGTTAGAACCGAGAATTGTTTGTAACAGCCCTAACTCATTTCTGTCAGCAAATCTAGTTTGCTGCTTGTTTATGTGTGACACTGACAGAACAAGAAAACTTATGCACAGGAAAAAAAAAAGAACACCTACTAGCGGGTTTTCACCTTGATTCAGACATCTTACTCCTGTTATCTTTTTCTCTCTAATCTGTAAAATTTCAATAAGTAAATGCTGTTGAGAAATGAGTGTTTGGTTACATTTTTGCCTGCAAGCTTAAATGTTTGATGACAAATCCTCAGTCAGTTTGTTCCTAATGACCTGTAGGTGACACCAGATGCCCATTTCAAGAATGATCTTGGTCTAGACAGTTTGGATGCAGTGGAGGTTGTCATGGCCCTGGAAGAGGAATTCAGATTCGAGATACCTGACAATGAAGCTGACAAGATTGACTCCATCAAAGTTGCAGTTGACTTCATTGCCTCACACCCGCAAGCGAAATGTTAAGATGCACTGTCTGCTTTAGTTAAGTTATATTGTCATCAATCTCTGCCCTACCCCCTTTTTTTTATGAAGAAAGTTCGGCTTGAAGATGTACACTACCGTGACCATCTAGATACTTTTACTGACGTTACTCTCCTTTTTTGAATGATTTTTTGCTATAATAAAATGTTTGAACCTGAGAAGGAACTTGTTTTCTTGTATTCGGCTTTCCCCGCTTATCAAAGAGCGTAAAAACTTTCGATTGCTTGTATAGGGATGTCAATGAAGCAACCTTCATCTGCATATATGACTCTTTTTGAGGGAAAAAAAAATCACCTGTGGGCTTGCGAAGTTACGCACGGAATCGAAGTTCTGCTCGAGATTCACTGATATATGTACTATATATTGTGTATAAAATGCTTCTCTAACTGATAAATGAAGATCAACAAAACCACTGAACCAGTTTCTGATCCTTGATCGATGATCGTTACTATGGTTAAGCTATCCCACAGCATTCAGGCATCAGGCGCATCAAAACCATGTCACAGCACAGATAGATCTGCAGCGCACTAGGTGTGAGATAGACTGAATATCAGTCTTTGCCGAACTCGTGTGTTTCGAGCCAATATCCATATTCGATTCATGCATACACACTACTCCATTTGCTGCCATACCAATATTCAGAGAGATCATTTCAGGGTTTAGTGCTTTACTTATGGCAAGACGAATCAAAGTAATCCATTCAAAGGCGCAGTACAAAGAATCCAATTCAAATAATGCAATTTATATTAGTATATCACAGTATTCATTCACAACAACAATACATCAGACATTACAACCAGTGTTCTGAAGAACAGGTTAGTTTGACATGCACGCACACAATGGTGGAAGGGAAGAGAACTTCAAAGTCACGCACAGAGCACCCTTGGTCTCTTGGGCAACGCCGATGGCACTTGTTCCTTTGGCAGCTCCGGTGAACCATGGGTGCTTGAGCGCGGCAGCCGACGTGAGCCGCTTAGTGATATTAGACTATCTCCAACGACGCAACCTAAACACATAATAGGTAGTTCACAGTATTTTTAGGTACCGAAAATATGTTCCAACGGATCACCCAAACTGACGACGCATTTTGCGTCAAAGCCGAACCGCAACGCAAATAAACGTCTCGACAGAGAGACGACGCATATCTGATCCGTCGTCCGTCGGCCAAACAAAGAAAAGAAAAAAGAACGCACCATTCCCCATCCTCTTCGTCGCTCGCTCCGTCCCGACGCGGCGGCGGCGCCCATGTCGCGGCGGATCTTGGCCCTCCTGAGTAGGCCGAGCCCCCTGTTGATGAGGCCCCTCAGGCCCTGGAGGAGGTCCCTGTCCCCGGGCGGCGCCGGCGCCGGCGCGTGGTGGTGCACGTGCACGAGGAAGGCTTCCACGCAGTCCTCCACGTCGTAGGAGAGCTCCCGGATCTCCTGCGCCCACAGACTGTCCTGCGCGTCGGGCGGCCGGTCCGCCGGCGCCTCAGAGATCTGGAGGAGCGTGGCCTCTATGCTCTCCAGCTCCGCCTTGAGGAACGCGACGTCGTCCCGGACGCTCGCCTGCAGCTGGTACTCCCGCGTCAGCAGGTCGCCCAGCATGGGTAGCAGCATGCTCACCGCGCCGGTCACGACGTCAGTGCGCTGCTAACTGCTCTGCGCGTCCGGCCGCCGCTGTACGCCGCGGCGACGGAGCTTGTTTTGGGTTCGTTGTTGGAGAACGAGGGATTTGGGTCCGTGACTTTTTTCCATGTAGGTGACTCAAATGAGGAATAGGTCTCATGTTTGCGCTTTCATGGTTGGAGACAGTCTTATGTTGTAAGAGAATTAATGGTCAAAGTATGCTGAAACTTTTTTTTTCTCAAATCCTACCCTTATAAAAGGAAATGGAATGCGTACTAATCTATCTGTGTTACAGAGGTAGTATTAGTAGTTTTGTTAACTTAAAGACTAATGATCGTCTGGTCGTCTTATTTCCACAGCTGACCAGACAATATAAAACGTCGACGATGACTACTAGTCCCTATTCCGATCCATAGTTTCCTTTTGTTTCAGCCACTTGTTTTGTCATCAGTTCATGCATGCGCACGTGCCACTTCGATTATCAATAGATCCACTCCTGCGGGAGGCCGAGCTCATCATGGTGGCAACCATGGGATGCAGCATGGGCGTCGCTCCTCTAGCGTGCCTTAGCTCCGCTGGCGCACCGGCCACAGCCAGGGCATGGAGACGGAGCTGCTGCCGACGCTGTTGCCGGAACTGCTCCTTTCCGCGATGACGACGCGGCTTCATGTCTGCACCGCCACCAGTCCTAGCCCCCGAGGTTGTGTCGGGGTACGCCTGGACGCGCGGCAGGAAGACCCCAGGACGTGCCTTTGCTTGCTGCTTGCTTCGCCGGCGGAACAACGTCGACATGCCACAGCCTCGCCGCCGCCGGAGCAAACCTCGGCAGACTGATGACGATGCCAGTATCCACCATCCTGGCGTTCCAAAAAGACGACAGTGCGTGGGCTCTCTGTGCATTGCCGACATGGCCGTCAGTAATGAGGCCCCGATTGTCCACCCGATAGACCTGCGGTTGTTGTGGGGGTCCATGGTGGTGCTGGTAGGAGTTGGTGGCCCAGCTGGCAGGATAGAGACGACGATGATCGTGGGATCCTTCCTTTGTGTCGCCGAGGACGGCGGCGAGACGAGAGGAGAGGAGAGCTCCTGGAGGATGGCTATGCGGCGCAGCTCGTTGGCGTTGGCTATGCCGGTGAACGTCGGCGTCGACGACATCCAGCATGTTGTTGCAGCAGTAGTCGGCCATTGCCAATATAATGCAAACTAAGTGGATGTGGAGAACCAGAGTGGCCGGAGATGATCGGCGTTGATGGCTAGCTTGATCTCGGTGCTTGCTGTTGGAACTAGGAAAGGGGTTAAGAGCTCTTGGGAGGAAGATCGAGACGCTCTCTGAGCTGTGGAAATGAAGTGGGGTAGCACGAGACTTTTATAGAGCTCAGATATAAGAAGTGGTAAACACATTTTTGCTGTGTTTTTCTTTTTCAATCCCCCGTGCATGCTGCTTAACTTCGCTGGCATTTTGTGTGTGTGTGTTTTAGAATGACAATGTGTCTTTCTATTGTTCACTAAAAAACATGGATTATATGGTGTATTATATATGCAGGAGATATTTAATCCACTGTGGCTATTTAGAGTTAGATGGTCTGTATTTTTTTGTTAGCTAGTGTGCTTTTGCCAGTGATGTGTTGTGTGCATTTAATCTAAAAGAAACATGGGTCATGTGTGAAAATAGCTACATTTAGAGGTTATAATAGAATAGTTTTTTCTCTTTCTGGGAAGCGGAGCTTAAAAAATTTCGACAACACCAATAGTAAATGATGATACAACAGTCCTTCACCACAAGTCCACAAGTGTATTGGTCGTAATGGATATCAAGAAAAGAAAACTTGCAGCAAAAATATTTGCATTTCTAAGATCTATTTCTAGGACACATTTAATAGAAAAATAAAACAAGACATTGGTTGCAAACTTGGTACATTTGTATATTTGTATATAATAACATAACTACTTATACAGTTAGCATATGATCTAATTTCGAACATGAAGCTCGTGTGGTCCGTTCAGCGATGTTTGGCATTTGGGAGCTCGAATCTGTGTATACGCAGGCACGCAGCATAATACTTTCCGCGATTGGTTGATTTTTTTTAATTATTTTTTGTTGCCCGGAAATGATAAAATGCAGGCGAGTGAGAATGTGGAGGAGTGGGCGAGCCCGGCAAGCCCCGGCGCCCCGGCGCTGCGGAGCATTTGTTTGGGCCGGACTGCAAGCTGCTGCCTAGGACGCGCAGTCCGCTGGGCCAGTGGGCGTCAACACTGGCTGCGTCTGTCTTGCAGTGAATGGGGAAATGGAATCCACAGCATGGGCGCACGCATGGCCGGCGTTTGCCCGTTTAGTCCCAAACTCCTAAGCTGAAGCCAATGTCAGTGCGAAGCGCTGCTATTTAGGAGGGCTCGCAGCACCGATGAAAGCCAACGCAGCTGCGTAGTGGGCGCAGAGCGAACTATTCTTTCGCCTTTTACTAAAGAATACCGTGTGCCCGCTGCACCCAGCAGCATACGCTTATTTTTGGAGGGTTTCGTCTCTTTGTGAGGAGGAGCCCAACAATTCAAATTAAATTTATTTTAATTTTAAATTTAAAGGATAAAGGAGGAGCCCAGTAATTCAATTGAAGTTTATTTTAAAAAATTTAATCTAGTGAGTCTTTTAGTGATTAGAGAGGAATAGGAGAACAATTTAAGGTTTTATTTTATGCTTATTTTTTGAGGGTTCCTTAAAAATGGTGGGTTTTCTCGTAGACTTTAAGTTTTGTTTAAATCAAACATTGGTGTATATTCAAATGGTATCTGTTGTTAGGCAGATCCAGGTGTGCAGGAGAGGTGTTTAAGTCATCTGATGAAAGAAATATTAACAATTATAATATCTATAAAACAAATAAATGCACTATCAATACATAATTTATATTATATTGGGCGAAATAAACTCTTTAATAGCAGATTTTAATATATTTTCAACTTGCTCAAACCTAGAAACATTTGACTTAGATAAACAAAAATGCCCTACATTTTAAAATAGGGTAACAAAGCCGAGCAGGTCCATTGGCCACATAAATAAAACAAAGTTACAAAGCTGAGTAGGTCTCATTGGGCATAGGCCATTCAGTTAGTTTATCTATAATGATAGGGTGAGCGCATCCGTCTATCTTGATGCTCACTTAGGCATTTCTCTTTCTCTTCCTCACGGTCCATCTAATCTAAAAATAAATAACGAACGTATTTCTCTTTCTCCTCGCCTCGTTACACAGTTTCTTTTCATCGCCGCAATCGCGATGCCCACACCGACTGCCGAGCTGGCGGCCTTCCTCTGCGTCCCGTCCCCGCTCCTCTCCACGCCGCTCCCTGGCGCCGCACTCTCTGCTCCCCCGCGCCCTCCTCCATCTCCACCGTATCCGAGCGCCGGCGGCTGCCTTCCTCCCTCCACTGCGCTCATCGACCGTCGCATAGGAGTGGGAGCCGTCGCTGGCCAGGCCAGGCCAGGCACAGGCGCAGCTGGCTGCTACCAGGTCGCGGCACGATCCTCGGCCACAGGCTGGCCGAAACCGACCGTTCCCCGCTCTGCTCTTAGTCGTCTGAAAGAAGAAGTGTTCATGTTGCAAGCTTATATTTCAAGTATTTCATATGTTTCAAAGATATGTTACAGATGTTTTATACTGATATTGCACAAGTAGATCGAGATGTTTCATTGTTGCAATGGTTGTACACATATGTTCCAAACTTCCGTTTTCAATGTTTCATCTTTTTTTTTATACGCATGTTGCAAATGTGGTTATCTAGATGTTGCATACTCTCTCCATCCTTTTAAAATGTCGTTTTCGTTTCATGAGAAATAACTTTGACTATATATATATATACTATTATATTTATGGTACATAATTAATATTGTAAGATGTATCGTTGAATCTATTTTCATAATAAATTTATTTGGAGATACAAACATCGCTAATATTTTAAATCTAGTCAAACTTATCGGCATGCAAACCGTGGCGACAAATATTTAGGGCAGAGGGAGCATGTTTTTACACATATGTTGCAAGTGTTTTATCCTAATGACCTGTAGGTGACACCAGATGCCCATTTCAAGAATGATCTTGGTCTAGACAGTTTGGATGCAGTGGAGGTTGTCATGGCCCTGGAAGAGGAATTCAGATTCGAGATACCTGACAATGAAGCTGACAAGATTGACTCCATCAAAGTTGCAGTTGACTTCATTGCCTCACACCCGCAAGCGAAATGATAAGATGCACTGTCTGCTTTAGTTAAGTTATATTGTCATCAATCTCTGCCCTACCCCCTTTTTTTTATGAAGAAAGTTCGGCTTGAAGATGTACACTACCGTGACCATCTAGATACTTTTACTGACGCTACTCTCCTTTTTTGAATGATTTTTTGCTATAATAAAATGTTTGAACCTGAGAAGGAACTTGTTTTCTTGTATTCGGCTTTCCCCGCTTATCAAAGAGCGTAAAAACTTTCGATTGCTTGTATAGGGATGTCAATGAAGCAACCTTCATCTGCATATATGACTCTTTTTGAGGGCAAAAAAATCACCTGTGGGCTTGCGAAGTTACGCACGGAATCGAAGTTCTGCTCGAGATTCACTGATATATGTACTATATATTGTGTATAAAATGCTTCTCTAACTGATAAGTGAAGATCAATAAAACCACTGAACCAGTTTCTGATCCTTGATCGATGATCGTTACTACGGTTAAGCTATCCCACAGCATTCAGGCATCAGGCGCATCAAAACCATGTCACAGCACAGATAGATCTGCAGCGCACTAGGTGTGAGATAGACTGAATATCAGTCTTTGCCGAACTCGTGTGTTTCGAGCCAATATCCATATTCGATTCATGCATACACACTACTCCATTTGCTGCCATACCAATATTCAGAGAGATCATATCAGGGTTTAGTGCTTTACTTATGGCAAGACGAATCAAATTAATCCATTCAAAGGCGCAGTACAAAGAATCCAATTCAAATAATGCAATTTATATTAGTATATCACAGTATTCATTCACAACAACAATACATCAGACATTACAACCAGTGTTCTGAAGAACAGGTTAGTTTGACATGCACGCACACAATGGTGGAAGGGAAGAGAACTTCAAAGTCACGCACAGAGCACCCTTGGTCTCTTGGGCAACGCCGATGGCACTTGTTCCTTTGGCAGCTCCGGTGAACCATGGGTGCTTGAGCGCGGCAGCCGACGTGAGCCGCTTAGTGATATTATGTTGTAAGAGAATTAATGGTCAAAGTATGCTGAAACTTTTTTTTTTCTCAAATCCTACCCTTATGAAAGGAAATGGAATGCGTACTAATCTATCTGTGTTACAGAGGTAGTATTAGTACTTTTGTTAACTTAAAGACTAATGATCGTATGGTCGTCTTATTTCCACAGCTGACCAGACAATATAAAACGTCGACGATGACTACTAGTCCCTATTCCGATCCATAGTTTCCTTTTGTTTCAGCCACTTGTTTTGTCATCAGTTCATGCATGCGCACGTGCCACTTCGATTATCAATAGATCCACTCCTGCAGGAGGCCGAGCTCATCATGGTGGCAACCATGGGATGCAGCATGGGCGTCGCTCCTCCAGCGTGCCTGCAGCTCCGCTGGCGCACCGGCCACAGCCTGGGCATGGAGACGGAGCTGCTGCCGCCGCTGTTGCCGGAACTGCTCCAATCCGCGATGACGACGCGGCTTCATGTCTGCACCGCCACCAGTCCTAGCCCCCGAGGTTGTGTCGGGGTACGCCTGGACGCGCGGCAGGAAGACCCCAGGACGTGCCTTTGCTTGCTGCTTGCTTCGCCGGCGGAACAACGTCGACATGCCACAGCCTCGCCGCCGCCGGAGCAAACCTCGGCAGAGACTGATGACGATGCCAGTATCCACCATCCTGGCGTTCCAAAAAGACGACAGTGCGTGGGCTCTCTGTGCATTGCCGACATGGCCGTCAGTAATGAAGCCCCGACTGTCCACCCGACAGACCTGCGGTTGTTGTGGGGGTCCATGGTGGTGCTGGTAGGAGTTGGTGGCCCAGCTGGCAGGATAGAGACGACGATGATCGTGGGATCCTTCCTTTGTGTCGCCGAGGACGGCGGCGAGACGAGAGGAGAGGAGAGCTCCTGGAGGATGGCTATGCGGCGCAGCTCGTTGGCGTTGGCTATGCCGGTGAACGTCGGCGTCGACGACATCCAGCATGTTGTTGCAGCAGTAGTCGGCCATTGCCAATATAATGCAAACTAAGTGGATGTGGAGAACGGGAGTGGCCGGAGATGATCGGCGTTGATGGCTAGCTTGATCTCGGTGCTTGCTGTTGGAACTAGGAAAGGGGTTAAGAGCTCTTGGGAGGAAGATCGAGACGCTCTCTGAGCTGTGGAAATGAAGTGGGGTAGCACGAGACTTTTATAGAGCTGAGATATAAGAAGTGGTAAACACATTTTTGCTGTGTTTTTCTTTTTCAATCCCCCGTGCATGCTGCTTAACTTCGCTGGCATTTTTTGTGTGTGTGTTTTAGAATGACAATGTGTCTTTCTATTGTTCACTAAAAAACATGGATTATATGGTGTATTATATATGCAGGAGATATTTAATCCACTGTGGCTATTTAGAGTTAGATGGTCTGTATTTTTTTGTTAGCTAGTGTGCTTTTGCCAGTGATGTGTTGTGTGCATTTAATCTAAAAGAAACATGGGTCATGTGTGAAAATAGCTACATTTAGAGGTTATAATAGAATAGTTTTTTCTCTTTCTGGGAAGCGGAGCTTAAAAAATTTCGACAACACCAATAGTAAATGATGATACAACAGTCCTTCACCACAAGTCCACAAGTGTATTGGTCGTAATGGATATCAAGAAAAGAAAACTTGCAGCAAAAATATTTGCATTTCTAAGATCTATTTCTAGGACACATTTAATAGAAAAATAAAACAAGACATTGGTTGCAAACTTGGTACATTTGTATATTTGTATATAATAACATAACTACTTATACAGTTAGCATATGATCTAATTTCGAACATGAAGCTCGTGTGGTCCGTTCAGCGATGTTTGGCATTTGGGAGCTCGAATCTGTGTATGCGCAGGCACGCAGCATAATACTTTCCGCGACTGGTTGATTTTTTTAATTATTTTTTGTTGCCGGAAATGATAAAATGCAGGCGAGTGAGAATGGGGAGCAGCAGTGGGCGAGCCCGGCAAGCCCCGGCGCCCCGGCGCTGCGGTGTTTGGGCCGGACTGCAAGCTGCTGCCTAGGACGCGCAGTCCGCTGGGCCAGTGGGCGTCATCACTGGCTGCGTCTGTCTTGCAGTGAATGGGGAAATGGAATCCACAGCATGGGCGCACGCATGGCCGGCGTTTGCCCGTTTAGGGTGTGTTCACTTCGCGAAAAGCAGGTGAAAAGTTATTGTAGCATCTTTCGTTGTTATTTGGCAAAATTTGTTCAATCATGGACTAACTAGGCTCAAAAGATTCATCCTGACATTTACATACAAACTATGCAATTAGTTATCTTTTTTACCTATATTTAATGCTCCATGCATGCGTTGAAAGATTTGATGTGATAGATGGAAGATGAAATATTTTGGGTTGGGATGGAGAAGTGAACAAGGCCGTCCCAAACTCCTAAGCTGAAGCCAATGTCAGTGCGAAGCGCTGCTATTTAGGAGGGCTCGCAGCACCTATGGAAGCCCACGCAGCTGCGCAGTGGGCGCAGAGCGAACTATTCTTTCGCCTTTTACTAAAGAATACCGTGTGCCCGCTGCACCCAGCAGCATACGCTTATTTTTGGAGGGTTTCATCTCTTTGTGAGGAGGAGCCCAACAATTCAAATTAAATTTATTTTAATTTTAAATTTAAAGGATAAAGGAGGAGCCCAGTAATTCAATTGAAGTTTATTTTAAAAAAATTAATCTAGTTGAGTCTTTTAGTGATTAGAGAGGAATAGGAGAACAATTTATGGTTTTATTTTATGTTTATTTTTTGAGGGTTCCTTAAAAATGGTGGGTTTTCTCGTTGACTTTAAGTTTTGTTTAAATCAAACATTGGTGTATATTCAAATGGTATCTGTTGTTAGGCAGATCCAGGTGTGCAGGAGAGGTGTTTAAGTCATCTGATGAAAGAAATATTAACAATTATAATATCTATAAAACAAATAAATGCACTATCAATACATAATTTATATTATATTGGGCGAAATAAACTCTTTAATAGCAGATTTTAATATATTTTCAACTTGCTCAAACCTAGAAACATTTGGCTTAGATAAACAAAAATGTCCTACATTTTAAAATAGGGTAACAAAGCCGAGCAGGTCCCATTGGCCACATAAATAAAACAAAGTTACAAAGCTGAGTAGGTCCCATTGGGCATAGGCCATTGTAAGGTCCTAGATGGCTAGAGGGGGGGTGAATAGCCTATAAAAAAAATTCTACAAGCACCACTAAGCAAACTTGTTAGAATAACAAACGGCGTAAATCGAGTTTTGCTTAGCCAAAGGTTGTGATGCAAGCCTCCTATCCACAAGTCTAGTAGATTATGATCTCTAGTTCACACAAGTGCTAAGTCACTAACTTACACTAGTGAGCAAGCTAACAACTACTAGAAAAGGCTACCACTAGAGCTATACAAGATAATCTAGTAAAAGTAAATGCGAGAGAGAGGATTGTGAATCTTATACCGACGGTGAAGTGAAGATGTTGCCAATCACCAAGATGATATACAATCAATTAATATTGACAACAACACAATATGTAGACCAATCACCGGGAGACAAGAGACACAATATTTTTGTTCACCCGGTGTTCACTTGTGCACCGACAAGTTACGTCACCGGTTGTGTCGACCAACACTTAGATGGTTCCTCGGTGTGACCCTCAAGTCACTTGCCCCTCAAGGCACGCCCCGCAAGGCACCACAAGACACCACTCTCAAGTGAGGTAACTCAATGACACGCGCAATCCAATAGAGTTGCTTTTGGCGTCCCGCCGAGGAAAGCACAAGAACCTCTTACAAACAACCGGAGGTGGCCAAGAACAATCACCTTCTCTTGCGAACGCCTCCAACAATCTCCAAGCCGGCTAGGAGCGGTACTCTCCAAGAGTAACAAGAAATCCACCGGCTAAACCACCCACAAGTGCCACTAGATGCCCTCAAGCTATGCAATGCACTTTGGGATCACTCAATCTCACTTTTGATTTGCAATCAAGCAAGAGAGATGAGTGGGAGGAGTAGCTTTAGCTCAAAGGATTCACAAGAGTGTTAGAAATGCCAAGCGACCTCCCCAAGGGCCGGCCAACGAGTATTTATAAGCACCCCAAACAAATAGAGCCGTTGCCACTCCACTGACCGTTTTTTCGGGACGACCGGACGCGCCGGTCGAAACTGACCGGACGCGCTCAACCGCGTCCGGTCGCCTTGCGACGTCCACGTGTCCCTCAAATTTCAAATGTGACCGTTAGATCCTCCAACGGTCACTGCGCCAACGGTCAAACCCTATGACCGGACGCGCTTCTCATAACGACCGGACGCGCCGGTCCCGATGACCGGACGCGCCTGTCGAACGACCGGACGCGCCGATCGCACTGACCCATGCGCCCGCGACGCAACGACCGGACGCGCTCCTTGCGATGACCGGACGCGACAGTGCCCGCGTCTGGTTAGAGTCCAGTAAGCTCCTTCAACGATCGGACGCGTTCGATCATGTGTGACCGGACGCGCCCCGCGTCCGATCGTCCTCTGTGAACCTCAGTTCCTTCTGGGCGCATGACCGGACGCGTCGGTCCCGCGAGTGACCGGACGCGCCGGTTGCAAACCCTAGCCCGCGCGCCCGATACCGCGCTGTACTGACCGGACGCGTCCGGTCACACCGTGACCGCGTCCGGTGCAGTGTCCGGTCACCTCAGTGACCCCGTTCGCCTCCGTTTCTTTTCCGACTTTCGGCGTAGTGGAAAATAGGCATTTCATTTCCCCGAAATCGCCTGAATCCTGCGCTCACACGCTCGGCGGGAGGGAGAGAGGAACCTAAACCCCTCTCTACCCGCAAACCACAGCGTGACCAATGCCACCTTTACAAATGTGCCAACACCATCAAGTGTACATCTCCATGTGCTTGTGTGTTAGCTTTTTCTCAATCATTTTCAAAGGTTTTCCAGTTAGCTCACTAGGCCCTACATGCAATGCACTTCATGAATTCACCTAGTGGCACCCGTGCATCGAATAACCGATAAGACTTCCCCTCTTAATAGTTCGGCTATCGATCCTAAACCACTCACACCCTCTATGGTGTCTTGAGTGTAAAACAAAATGGCCCTATGGTTATACCTTTGCCTTGAGCCCATTTTGTTTCTCCAAATGATATGATCCACTTCATATCATCACATGACCGTCTCGATCCATCGACCTTGACTTTACTTGCTCTTCACCGTTGCATCGGTCCGTCGGCGCTAAGTCTTGCTCAAGCTTCACCATCACATGGTCCTTCGCTTCGAAGCCTCGACTTGCCCTTCACCTTCATAACCGGTCCATCGAGCCAAGCCTCATCTTGGTCCATCTTGGTCATATGAGTCAATGTCATGTCTCATATGCAATGACCACCTTTATCTAAATCATCCACTTAGATACAAAGGTTAGTCCTAGGTTTCATCAATTAGCCAAAACCAAACTAGGGACTTTCAATCTCCCCCTTTTTGGTAATTGATGACAACCCTCACAAAGATGATCTTGATAATAAAAGTTTTAAACTTGTCATACTTGTCCAATCATTTTGCTCATAAGTAAAGTTTGGACAATTATCACAAGCTCGGTTTTGGTAGCATTAGCTCCCCCTACATATGTGCATAGAGTTTGGATTGAAAGCTTTGCACATATGCATGGATAGAAATGTTGGGAGAGTAATTCTACCAAAATGATTCTATGGTGTAAGAAATGGACCTTTGAAGCGTGATACCAATCGGAGTTGCCTTTTACACCATCCTTAGCATCATGAAGTAACTAGACATCCATCAAAACTCAAGAACCCCGTGAGATCAACATTATATGTAAAGGTTCTTGGACCACTTGTAAAGCTAACCACTTGTAAAGCTTTAGGCAAGTCTAGATACCACATGTAAACTATTCCTATGCATGCTAGTAGATCATTTCATCATCCAATTTCTATACTAGCATTGCACCACACAAGCATGTATATTGAATTTAAATACATGTGCAATGAGCAAGTCATATGAGAATGCACAAACAAATGCAACAACTTTGTTTATGAGCTTGCTCCCCCTACTTGTGTGCATCAACAAATTTTATTTACCCCTTTATCAAGTTGAATCATCTTTTTCTCATCATATCATCTTTTTCTCATCATAAATTTTATTTACCCCTTTATCAAGTTGAATCATCTTTTTCTCTCCCCCTTTGTCAACAACTTACCCAAAAAGGGGATCAAATTGTGGAGAGAAGGAAAAGTGTTTGATGGAGTAGATTGAAATTAATTCGATACCACATGTAAGGTTAAAAAATTTATCAAATTTGGTTTAACCTAGAATACTTGCCAAAGTTATTTAATTCGATTTGAACCAAAGACAAACTTCTTCACTCCTCAAAATAAGGGTTATCTTGCCTATGTTGAATTAAACACTTATAGCAAATCTTCTAGATTCAACACTAGGTTTACAAGCTCACAAACATGTCATATGCCACCACTAGATCAAAATAAGCATAGAAGCAATAGTGGTAACATATATCCATCAAATTCATTTGATTTATCATGAATGCTTATGCGTACCACTTATTATGTCTACATGCTCTATCAAGTCCTTAGCATAGGATGAAAGACATGTCAATCAATTTTACCTTGCAATGTCGAAGGAGAGGCATGTCAATAAGTGGGTGGGGTGCATTCAACTCATGTTTGAGAAATCAAGAATGTTCAATTCATTCCTTAGCTTGCAAAACCTCTTTTCATCAAGTGGCTTAGTGAGAATATCGGCAAGTTGATCATCGGTGCCAACACTTTCAATGGCAATATCTCCCTTTTGTTGATGATCTCTAATGAAATGATGTCTTATGTCAATATGCTTTGTTCTTCCATGTTGAACTGGGTTTTATATCATCTTGATTGCACTCTCATTATCACATAGCAACGGCACATTCTTGAAGTTGAGGCCATAATCCTTCAAAGTTGATTTCATCCATAGCAATTGTGCACAACAACTCCCCGCACTCACATATTCGGCTTCGGCGGTAGAGATTGCCACACTATTTTGTTTCTTTGAGGACCATGACACAAGTGATCTTCTAAGTAATTGACATGTGCCACTTGTGCTTTTCCTATTGATCTTGCAACCCCCATAGTCGGAGTCCGAATATCCAATCAATTCAAACTTTGACCCCTTGGGATACCATAGTCCAACATTTCTTGTTTGCTTCAAGTACCTCAATATTCTTTTTGCCGCCGTGAGATGACTTTCTCTAGGTGAGGCTTGATATCTAGCACACATGCAAACACTAAACATGACATCCGCCCTTGATGCGGTGACATAGAGTAGACTTCCAATCAAAGACCGATATTTCTTTTGATTCACCATTTTGCCATCAAGATCACTATCCAAATTGCCATTTGTGCCCATTGGAGTTGAAATTGGCTTTGCATCTTGCATTCCAAACTTCTTCAATATGTCCCTTATGTATTTCCCTTGACTCACAAATGTTCCATTCTTCAATTGCTTGACTTGGAGACCAAGGAAGTAGCTAAGTTCACCAATCATAGACATTTCAAACTCTTTGGCCATCATAGCACCAAATTCTTCACAATAAGCTTGATCGGTTGATCCAAAGATGATGTCATCAACATATATTTGCACTATAAATAGATCATTTCCAATCTTCTTGGTGAATAGAGTAGTATCAACCTTGCCCATTTTGAATCCCTTAGAGAGAAGGAAATCCCTTAGCCTCTCATACCATGCTCTAGGTGCTTGTTTTAAGCCATATAAAGCCTTCTTTAACTTGTAGACATGGTTGGGTTTCTTGTCATCTTCAAATCCGGGCGGTTGCTCAACAAATACTAACTCATTGATGATCCCATTGAGAAATGCACTTTTGACATCCATTTGATATAGTTTGATATTGTGTGCACAAGCATAAGCCAATAGAATCCTTATTGCCTCCAATCTTGCCACGGGAGCATATGTCTCATCATAGTCAAGACCTTCAACTTGAGTGTAACCTTGAGCAACTAGTCTTGCTTTGTTTCTCACTACAATGCCATCTTGATCTTGCTTGTTTTTAAACACCCACTTGGTTCCAATCATATTGTAGTCATTTGGCCTTTCTACCATCTCCCAAACATCATTTCTTGTGAAATTGTTAAGCTCTTCTTGCATAGCCATGATCCAATCGGCATCCCTCAAAGCTTCTTCTATCTTCTTTGGTTCTATGGTTGACACAAATGATGCATGCTCACAAAACATAGTCAATCTTGATCTTTTTTGCACACCACTTCTAATATCACCAATAATACTATTAATGGGGTGATCTCTTGAAACATGTTGTGGTTGGAGTACTTGCACTTGATTGCTTGAGCTTGGTTGATCACTTGATGTATCTCGATGAGAAGAACTAGCACCATGATCTTGCACTTGAGAGTCACTAGCTAGCTTGAATGGAGAATTGAGCACTTGATCTTTATCATCATCTTGAATGTCAATTACTTGCTTTGCTCTAATGTCCCCAATGTCCATGTTCTTCATTGCTTCTACCAATTGAGTTCCACCAACATCATCTAGATTATCTTCTTCATCTTGTGACCCATTGGTTTCATCAAATTGCACATCATGGATTTCTTCTAGAATGCCACTTGAATTGTTTCAAACTCTATAAGCTTTGCTTGTAGTTGAATAACCAAGTAGGAACCTCTCATCACATCTTTTGTCAAACTTCCCCCAATCTAGTGCCCTTCTTCAAGATATAGCATTTGCAACCAAACACCCTAAAGTAAGAAATATTGGGCTTTCTTCTATGAAGTAACTCATATGGGGTCTTCTCTAGCAATGGATGACAATATAATCTATTGATGTAGTAGCAAGCGGTATTGATTGCTTCATCCCAAAAAGATTGACTAACATTGTACTCATGAAGCATTGATCTAGCCATATCAAGCAATGTTCTATTCTTTTTCTCAACTAGGCCATTTGATTGTGGAGTGTACTTGGCCGAGAATTAATGTCCAATACCATAATGATCACAAAGTTCTTCAATTCTTGTATTCTTGAACTCACTTCCATTGTCACTTCTCACTTTCTTGATTCTAATCTCAAACTCATTGTGAACTCTAGTGAGAAATGTCTTGAAGGTGTCAAACACTTCACTTTTGTCACTAAGAAAGAATACCCATGTGAATCTTGTGAAGTCATCCACTATGACAAAGCCATACTTGTTGCCGCCTATGCTTGTATATGTTGTTGGTCCAAATAGATCCATGTGCATCAACTCAAATGTTTTGCATGTGCTCATTGTACTCTTCTTTGGATGTGAGCTTCCAACTTGCTTCCCGGCTTGACATGCACTACAAAGCTTATTCTTCTCAAATTCAACATCTTTTAAACCATTGATAAGATTATGAGTTGTAAGCTTCTTCAATTGTTTCATGCCAACATGACCAAGCCTTCTATGCCAAAGCCAACCCATGCTTGATTTGGAGACTAAGCAAGTTGTCAAATAAGTTTCTCCAGCATTGAAGTCAACTAGGTACAGATTCTTATATCTAAAGCCCTTGAATGCCACATTTGAACCATCCACACTAATAACTTTCACATCATCAACCCCAAAGATGCATTTGTAGCCTAGATCACATATTTGTGCCACGGATAGAAGATTAAAATCCAAACTTTCAACTAGCAACACATTGGAGATACTCATATCATTTGATATTGCAATCTTGCCCAAGCCAATAACCTTGCCTTTCTTGTTATTGCCAAATGTGATAGAATCAACACCACTATTATTGTCATTGATTGAGTCAAACATTCTTGATGTACCGGTCATGTGTTGAGTGCACCCACTATCAATAATCCAATGCCTTCCTCCGGCTTTGTAATTGACCTACAAGCAAATCAATGAAGATTAGGTACCCATTTTTGCTTGGGTCCTTGTAGGTTAGTAACTAAGCTCTTTGGTACCCAAATAGACTTCTTCTTTGGGCCAACAATTGGTGTACCAACAAACTTAGCTTGCACACCCTTCACACCCTTGGTAAGCACATAGCAAGAATCAAAAGGTATAGCATTAACAAGGTTCTTGCTTTGGTTCTTTTTATTGCAATTATGCTCTAGGTGCCCAACTTGCTTGCATCTATTGCAAAACCAACCATTGCCCTTCACAAAGCTAGGCTTTAAAGTTGCAAAGGCCGACTTGCCTTTCTTGGGGGTGTAGCCCAATCCCTCTTTGTTAAGAGAGAACCTTTGGCTACCCAAGCACTTAAGCAAGCGGGCCTCACCACCATAGGCCTTGCCTAGGGCGTGAGTGAGCTCATCCACCTCTCTCTTGAGAGTCTCATTCTCAACCATTAGTGAGGCATCACAAGTGAAACCATCACTAGTAGTAGAGGTAGAGTTGGTGGTGGTGGATGAAGAGCTACAAGAAGGGTTAGCATTTGACATGATGATAGGTTCATTAAAGGATTCATCAATTATATCACATGTAACACCTATATCACATGATACAACAACCTCCTTCTTTTCTTGTTGCTCAAGTAGCAATGAGTGAGCCTTTTCAAGCTTGAAATGAGCCTTACCAAGATCCTCATGGTCTTCCACTAGACTCTCATGAGTGGTCTTAAGCTCACTAAGAACTTTCTCAAGTATTGCTACTTTCATTGAAAGCTTCTTACACTCCTTGTTCTTGGCAATAGCTATGTCTCTAGTTTGTTGCATCAAGTCATATAGTTGTTCTTTAGTTGGTTCATCATCATCATTTTCATTATCATTATCACTATCATGAGCATATTCCATTTCACTTTCATCATCACTCTCATCATATAATACCTTAGCTTCTTTAGCCATGAAGCATGAAGAGGATGAATCAAATAGTGAATGCTTCTTGTTGATAGCAATGGAAGCAAAAGCCTTGTTGGATGATTCTTCTTCTTCTTCCTCATCATCACTTTCCCAAGTGATCACATAGGCACTATTTTTGCCTTTCTTGAATGTCATCTTGGCCTCTCTCTTCTTCTTCTCAAACTTGCCCCTCTTGTTGTTCTTCTTCTTGTCATAGGGACATTCGGCTTGAAGATGTTTGGTGCTATCACAATTGAAGCACTTCCTTTGTTGCTCATTACTCTTGAAATTATCATTTCTCTTTTTGAAGCCTCTTCTTTTGATAAACATTTTGCCAATGTTTTTGACAACTAGAGCAAGTGCCTCATCATCAACTTCCAATTCTTCATCTTCTTCGCTGTCATCTTCTTCTTGAATTGAAGCTTTGCCCTTTGAGGAGGTGGCCTTGAATGCCACGGTCTTCTTCTTTTCATCCTCCTTCTCATCAACATCTTGATCATACTTGTCAAAGGTCAATACCTCTCCAAGCAAATCATTGGGCTTCATTGTTTCAAGCCCATCTCTTTGTAGCATCATGATCAACATCTTGAATCTTTTAGGTAAGCTCAACAAGAACTTGTGGCAAAAATCTTGGTCTTGAGTCTTGTGCCCTAAGCTCTTGAGATCATTCACAATGACTTGCAATCTATGAAACATCTCTAAGATTGCTTCTTCTTCTTTCATCTTGAAGTTCTCAAACTCACTCTTGAGCCCATATAGCTTGGCACTCTTTACAACCTTAGTGCCCTCATATGTTTCACTTAACCTTGTCCACACTTCATTTGCCAATTCCAAATCCTTGATGCCCTCAAATACTTTTGTGTCAATATTATTGTAAAGTGTATTGAGAGCCATTCTATTGCATGTTCTATTTGCTCTATCTTCATCGGTGAGATGATCGGGATCAATGATAGCAAAATCATTCTCGGTGACTTGCAATACTCTCTCATGAATAGAACCAAGGTACATTGTCATTTTTCTCTTCCAATGAGCAAAAGAACTAACACCATCAAAGAACGGTGGCTTGCCCCCAACATGATTGAACACAATTTGAGCCATTTTTCATACCGAAGGATGTTAAGCCTTGATTAAAACGGTGACCACGGCTCCGATACCACTTGTAAGGTCCTAGATGGCTAGAGGGGGGTGAATAGCCTATAAAAAAAATTCTACAAGCACCACTAAGCAAACTTGTTAGAATAACAAACGGCGTAAAGCGAGTTTTGCTTAGCCAAAGGTTGTGATGCAAGCCTCCTATCCACAAGTCTAGTAGATTATGATCTCTAGTTCACACAAGTGCTAAGTCACTAACTTACACTAGTGAGCAAGCTAACAACTACTAGAAAAGGCTACCACTAGAGCTATACAAGATAATCTAGTAAAAGTAAATGCGAGAGAGAGGATTGTGAATCTTATACCGACGGTGGAGTGAAGATGTTGCCAATCACCAAGATGATATACAATCAATTAATATTGACAACAACACAATATGTAGACCAATCACCGGGAGACAAGAGACACAATATTTTTGTTCACCCGGTGTTCACTTGTGCACCGACAAGCTACGTCACCGGTCGTGTCGACCAATACTTAGATGGTTCCTCGGTGTGACCCTCAAGTCACTTGCCCCTCAAGGCACGCCCCGCAAGGCACCGCAAGACACCACTCTCAAGTGAGGTAACTCAATGACACGCGCAATCCAATAGAGTTGCTTTTGGCGTCCCGCCGAGGAAAGCACAAGAACCTCTTACAAACAACCGGAGGTGGCCAAGAACAATCACCTTCTCTTGCCAATGCCTCCAACAATCTCCAAGCCGGCTAGGAGCGGTACTCTCCAAGAGTAACAAGAAATCCACCAGCTAAACCACCCACAAGTGCCACTAGATGCCCTCAAGCTATGCAATGCACTTTGGGATCACTCAATCTCACTTTTGATTTGCAATCAAGCAAGAGAGATGAGTGGGAGGAGTAGCTTTAGCTCAAAGGATGCACAAGAGTGTTAGAAATGCCAAGAGACCTCCCCAAGGGCCGACCAACGAGTATTTATAAGCACCCCAAACAAATAGAGCCGTTGCCACTCCACTGACCGTTTTTTTCGGGACGACCGGACGCGCCGGTCGAAACTGACCGGACGCGCTCAACCGCGTCCGGTCGCCCTGCGACGTCCACGTGTCCCTCAAATTTCAAATGTGACCGTTAGATCCTCCAACGGTCACTGCGCCAACGGTCAAACCCTATGACCGGACGCGCTTCTCATAACGACCGGACGCGCCGGTCCCGATGACCGGACGCGCCTATCGAACGACCGGACGCGCCGATCGCACTGACCCATGCGCCCGCGACGCAACGACCGGACGCGCTCCTTGCGATGACCGGACGCGACAGTGCCCGCGTCCGGTTAGAGTCCAGTAAGCTCCTTCAACGATCGGACGCGTCCGATCGTCCTCTGTGAACCTCAGTTCCTTCTGGGCTCATGACCGGACGCGCCGGTCCCGCGAGTGACCGGACGCGCCGGTTGCAAACCCTAGCCCGCGCGCCCGATACCGCGCTGTACTGACCGGACGCGTCCGGTCACACCGTGACCGCGTCCGGTGCAGCGTCCGGTCACCTCAGTGACCCCGTTCGCCTCTGTTTCTTTTCCGACTTTCGGCGTAGTGGAAAATAGGCATTTCATTTCCCCGAAATCGCCTGAATCCTGCGCTCACACGCTCGGCGGGAGGGAGAGAGGAACCCAAATCCCTCTCTACCCGCAAACCACAGCGTGACCAATGCCACCTTTGCAAATGTGCCAACACCATCAAGTGTACATCTCCATGTGCTTGTGTGTTAGCTTTTTCTCAATCATTTTCAAAGGTTTTCCAATTAGCTCACTAGGCCCTTGAAAGTCCCTAGTTTGGTTTTGGCTAATTGATGAAACCTAGGACTAACCTTTGTATCTAAGTGGATGATTTAGATAAAGGTGGTCATTGAATATGAGACATGACATTGACTCATATGACCAAGATGGTGAAGACCAAGATGAGGCTTGGCTCGATGGACCGGTTGTGAAGGTGAAGGGCAAGTCGAGGCTTCGAAGCGAAGGACCATGCGATGGTGAAGCTTGAGCAAGACTTGGCGCCGACGGACCAATGCAACGGTGAAGAGCAAGTGAAGTCAAGGTCGATGGACCGAGACGGTCATGTGATGATATGAAGTGGATCATATCATTTGGAGAAGCAAAATGGGCTCAAGGCAAAGGTATAACCATAGGGCCATTTTGTTTTACACTCAAGACACCATAGAGGGTGTGAGTGGTTTAGGGTCGATAGCCGAACTATTAAGAGGGGAAGTCTTATCGGTTATTCGACGCATGGGTGCCACTAGGTGAATTCATGAAGTGCATTGCATGTAGGGCCTAGTGAGCTAACTGGAAAACCTTTGAAAATGATTGAGAAAAAGGCTAACACACAAGCACATGGAGATGTACACTTGATGGTGTTGGCACATTTACAAAGGTGGCGTTGGTCGCGCTGTGGTTTGCGGATAGAGAGGGGTTTGGGTTCCACTCTCTCTCCCGCCGAACGTGCGAGCGCGGGATTCAGGCGATTTCGGGGAAGTGAAATGCCTATTTTCCATTGCGCCGGAAGTCGGAAAAGAAACGGAGGCGAACGCGGTCACAGAGGTGACCGGACGCAGCACCGGACGCAGCACCGGACGCTGCACCGGACGCTGCACCGGACGCGGTCACTGTGGACCGGCGCGTCCGGTGAGTGCAGCGCGGGCTTCAGGCGCGCGAGCTAGGGTTTGGCACCGGCGCGTCCGGTGACCCACGGGACCGGCGCGTCCGGTCTGGCGAACAGCGAGTCGCGTAGTCTTCGGACGCGGTGCGCGTCCGGTGTCACACCATCGGACGCGTCCGGTGGTCCAGGGAGCTTACTGGACTCGCACCGGACGCGGGTACTGTGGCGTCCGGTGGTGGCGAGGAGCGCGTCCGGTGGTCGCTTCGCGGGCGCGGGTGCTGTGCGCACCGGCGCGTCCGGTGGTTCGCAGCAGCGCGTCCGGTGGCTCGTTTGACCGTTGGCGCGCAGTGACCGTTGGAGGATCTAACGGACGAATTTGAAATTCGGAGGACACGCGGATGTCGGAGGGGCACCGGACGCGGTTGAGCGCGTCCGGTGAGTTACCACCGGCGCGTCCGGTGCTCCCGCAGAAAACGGACAGTGGGTTGTAACGGCTCTATTTGGATGGGTTGCTTATAAATACTCGTTGGCCGGCCCTTGGGGAGGCAGCTTGGTATTTCTAACATACTTGTGCATCCTTTGAGCTAGAACAACTCCTCCCACTCATCTCCCTTGCTTGATTGCAAATCAAAAGTGAGATTGAGTGATCCCAAAGTGCATTGCATAGCTTGAGGGCATCTAGTGGCACTTGTGGGTGGTTTGGCCGGTGGATTTCTTGTTACTCTTGGAGAGTACCGCTCCTAGCCGGCTTGGAGATTGTTGGAGGCGTTGGCAAGAGAAGGTGATTGTTCTTGGCCACCTCCGGTTGATTGTAAGAGGTTCTTGTGCTTTCCTCGGCGGGACGCCAAAAGCAACTTTATTACATTGCGCGTGTCATTGAGTTACCTCACTTGAGAGTGGTGTCTTGCGGTGCCTTGCGGGGCGTGCCTTGAGGGGCAAGTGACTTGAGGGTCGCACCGAGGAACCATCTAAGTGTTGGTCGACACAACCGGTGACGTAGCTTGTCGGTGCACAAGTGAACACCGGGTGAACAAAAATATTGTGTCTCTTGTCTCCCGGTGATTGGTCTCCATATTGTGTTGTTGTCAATATTGATTGATTGTATATCATCTTGGTGATTGGCAACATCTTCACTCCACCGTTGGTATAAGATACACAATCCTATCTCTTGCATTTACCTTTACTAGATTATCTTGTGTAGCTCTAGTAGTAGCCTTTACTAGTAGTTGTTAGCTTGCTCACTAGTGTTTAAATAGTGACATAGCTCTTGTGTGAACTAGAGATCATAATCTACTAGACTTGTGGATAGGAGGCTTGCATCTCTTCCGTAGGCTAAGCAAAACTCGCTTTACGCCGTTTGTTATTCTAACAAGTTTGCTTAGTGGTGGTTGTAGAATTCTTAAATAGGCTATTCACCCCCCCTCTAGCCATCTAGGACCTTACAAGTGGTATCGGAGCCGTGGTCACCGTTTTAATCAAGGCTTAACATCCTTCGGTGTGAAAAATGGCTCAAATTGTGTTCAATCATGTTGGGGGCAAGCCACCGTTCTTTGATGGTGTTAGTTCTTTTGCTCATTGGAAAAGAAAGATGACAATGTACCTTGGTTCTATTCATGAGAGAATATTGCAAGTCACCGAGAATGACTTTGCTATCATTGATCCCGATCATCTCACCGATGAAGATAGAGCAAATAGAACATGCAATAGAATGGCTCTCAATACACTTTACCATGGTATTGACACAAAAGTATTTGAGGGCATCAAGGATTTGGAATTGGCAAATGAAGTGTGGACAAGGTTAAGTGAAACATATGAGGGCACTAAGGTTGTGAAGAGTGCCAAGCTATATGGGCTCAAGAGTGAGTTTGAGAACTTCAAGATAAAAGAAGAAGAAACAATCTTAGAGATGTTTCATAGATTGCAAGTCATTGTGAATGATCTCAAGGGCTTAGGGCACAAGACACAAGACCAAGATTTTTGCCACAAGTTCTTGTTGAGCTTACCTAAAAGATTCAAGATGTTGATCATGATGCTACAAAGAGATGGGCTTGAAACAATAAAGCCCAATGATTTGCTTGGAGAGGTATTGACCTTTGACAAGTATGATCAAGATGTTGATGAGAAGGAGGAAGAAAAGAAGAAGAAGACCGTGGCATTCAAGGCCACCTCCTCAAAGGGCAAAGCTACCATCATTGAAGAAGAAGAAGACAATGATGAAGATGAAGATTATGAAATTGATGATGAGGCATTTGCTTTTGTAGTCAAGAAAATGGGTCACATGTTCATTAAGAGAAGAGGCTTCAAAAAGAGAAATGACAATTTCAAGAGCAATGAGCAACAAAGGAAGTGCTTCAATTGTGATAGCACCGAACATCTTCAAGCCGAATGTCCCTATGATAAGAAGAAGAACAACAAGAGGGGCAAGTTTGAGAAGAAAAAGAAAGAAGCCAAGATAACATTCAAGAAAGGCAAGAATGGAGTCTATGTGGCCACTTGGGAAAGTGATGATGATGAAGAAGAAGAAGAATCATCCAACAAGGCTTTTGCTTCCATTGCTATCAACAAGAAGCCTTCACTATTTGATTCATCCTCTTCGTGCTTCATGGCCAAAGAAGCTAAGGTATTATATGATGAGAGTGATGATGAAAGTGAAATGGAATATGTTCATGATAGTGATAATGATAAATATGATAATGAAAATGATGATGATGATGAACCAACTAAAGAACAACTATATGACTTGTTGCAACAAACTAGAGACATAGCTATTGCCAAGAACAAGGAGTGCAAGAAGCTTTCAATGAAAGTAGGAATACTTGAGAAAGTTCTTGGTGAGCTTAAGACCACTCATGAGAGTCTAGTGGAAGACCATGAGGATCTTGATAAGGCTCATTCCAAGCTTGAAAAAGCTCACTCATTGCTACTTGAGCAACAAGCAAAGAAAGAGGTTGTTGTATCATGTGATATAGGTGTTACATGTGATATAATTGATGAATCCTTTAATGAACCTATCATCATGTCAAATACTAACCCTTCTTGTAGCTCTTCATCCACCACCACTAACTCTACCTCCACTACTAGTGATGGTTTCACTTGTGATGCCTCACTAATGGTTGAGAATGAGACTCTCAAGAGAGAGGTGGATGAGCTCACTCACGCCCTAGGCAAGGCCTATGGTGGTGAGGCCCGCTTGCTTAAGTGCTTGGGTAGCCAAAGGTTCTCTCTCAACAAAGAGGGATTGGGCTACACCCCCAAGAAAGGCAAGTCGGCCTTTGCAACTCCAAAGCCTAGCTTTGTGAAGAGCAATGGTCGGTTTTGCAATAGATGCAAACAAGTTGGGCACCTAGAGCATAATTGCAATAAAAAGAACCAAAGCAAGAAATTTGTTAATGCTATACCTTTTGATTCTTGCTATGTGCTTACCAAAGGTGTGAAGGGTGTGCAAGCTAAGTTTATTGGTACACCCATTGTTGGCCCAAAGAAGAAGGCTATTTGGGTACCAAAGAGCTTAGTTACTAACCTACAAGGACCCAAGCAAAAATGGGTACCTAAGCTTCATTGATTTGCTTGTAGGTCAATTACAAAGCCGGAGGAAGGCATTGGATTATTGATAGTGGGTGCACTCAACACATGACCGGTACATCAAGAATGTTTAATTCATTCAATGACAATGATAGTGGTGTTGATTCTATCACATTTGGCAATAACAAGAAAGGCAAGGTTATTGGCTTGGGCAAGATTGCAATATCAAATGACATGAGTATCTCAAATGTGTTGCTAGTTGAAAGTTTGGATTTCAATCTTCTATCCGTAGCACAAATATGTGATCTAGGCTACAAATGCATCTTTGGGGTTGATGATGTGGAAGTTATTAGTGTGGATGGTTCAAATGTGGCATTCAAGGGCTTTAGATATGAGAATCTCTACCTAGTTGACTTCAATGCTAGAGAAACTTCTTTGACAACTTGCTTAGTCTCCAAATCAAGCATGGGTTGGCTTTGGCATAGAAGGCTTGGTCATGTTGGCATGAAACAATTGAAGAAGCTTACAACTCACAATCTTGTCAATGGTTTGAAAGATGTTGAATTTGAGAAGAATAAGCTTTGTAGTGCATGTCAAGCCGGGAAGCAAATTGGAAGCTCACATCCAAAGAAGAGTACAATGAGCACATGCAAAGCATTTAAGTTGATGCACATGGATTTATTTGGACCAACAACATATACAAGCATAGGCGACAATAAGTATGGATTTGTCATAGTGGATGATTTCACAAGATTCACATGGGTATTCTTTCTTAGTGACAAAAGTGAAGTGTTTGACACCTTCAAGACATTTCTCACTAGAGTTCACAATGAGTTTGAGATTAGAATCAAGAAAGTGAGAAGTGACAATGGAAGTGAGTTCAAGAATACAAGAATTGAAGAACTTTGTGATCATTATGGTATTGGACATCAATTCTCGGCCAAGTACACTCCACAATCAAATGGCCTAGTTGAGAGGAAGAATAGAACATTGCTTGATATGGCTAGATCAATGCTTCATGAGTACAATGTGAGTCAATCATTTTGGGATGAAGCAATCAATACCGCTTGCTACTACATCAATAGACTATATTGTCATCCATTGCTAGAGAAGACCCCATATGAGCTACTTCATGGAAGAAAGCCCAATATTTCTTACTTTAGGGTGTTTGGTTGCAAATGCTATATCTTGAAGAAGGGCACTAGATTGGGGAAGTTTGACAAGAGATGTGATGAGGGGTTCCTACTTGGTTATTCAACTACAAGCAAAGCTTATAGAGTTTGGAACAACTCAAGTGGTATTCTAGAAGAAGTCCATGATGTGCAATTTGATGAAACCAATGGGTCACAAGATGAAGAAGAGAATCTAGATGATGTTAGTGGAACTCTATTGGTGGAAGCAATGAAGAACATGGACATTGGGGACATTAGATCAAAGCAAGTTATTGATATTCAAGATGATGATAAAGATCAAGTGCTCAATTCTCCATTCAAGCTAGCTAGTGACTCTCAAGTGCAAGTACAAGGTGCTAGTTCATCTCATCAAGTTACATCAAGTGATCAACCAAGCTCAAGCAATCAAGTGCAAGTACTTCAACCACAACATATTGCAAGAGATCACCCCATTGATAGTGTTATTGGTGATATTAGAAGTGGTGTGCAAACAAGATCAAGATTGACTATGTTTTGTGAGCATGCATCATTTGTGTCAACCATAGAACCAAAGAAGATAGAAGAAGCTTTGAGGGATGCCGATTGGATCATGGCTATGCAAGAAGAGCTTAACAATTTTACAAGAAATGATGTTTGGGAATTGGTAGAAAGGCCAAATGACTACAATGTGATTGGAACCAAATGGGTGTTTAAAAACAAGCAAGATCAAGATGGCATTGTAGTGAGAAACAAAGCAAGACTAGTTGCTCAAGGTTACACTCAAGTTGAAGGTCTTGACTATGATGAGACATATGCTCCCGTGGCAAGATTGGAGGCAATAAGGATTCTATTGGCTTATGCTTGTGCACACAATATCAAACTATATCAAATGGATGTCAAAAGTGCATTTCTCAATGGGATCATCAATGAGTTAGTATTTGTTGAGCAACCGCCCGGATTTGAAGATGACAAGAAACCCAACCATGTGTACAAGTTGAAGAAGGCTTTATATGGCTTAAAGCAAGCACCTAGAGCATGGTATGAGAGGCTAAGGGATTTCCTTCTCTCTAAGGGATTCAAAATGGGCAAGGTTGATACTACTCTATTCACCAAGAAGATTGGAAATGATCTATTCATAGTGCAAATATATGTTGATGACATCATCTTTGGATCAACCAATCAAGCTTATTGTGAAGAATTTGGTGCTATGATGGCCAAAGAGTTTGAAATGTCCATGATTGGTGAACTTAGCTACTTCCTTGGTCTCCAAGTCAAGCAATTGAAGAATGGGACATTTGTGAGTCAAGGGAAATACATAAGGGACATGTTGAAGAAGTTTGGAATGCAAGATGCAAAGCCAATTTCAACTCCAATGGGCACAAATGGCAATTTGGATAGTGATCTTGATGGCAATATGGTGAATCAAAAGGAATATCGGTCTTTGATTGGAAGTCTACTCTATGTCACCGCATCAAGGCCGGATGTCATGTTTAGTGTTTGCATGTGTGCTAGATATCAAGCCTCACCTAGAGAGAGTCATCTCACGGCCGCAAAGAGAATATTGAGGTACTTGAAGCAAACAAGAGATGTTGGACTATGGTATCCTAAGGGGTCAAAGTTTGAATTGATTGGATATTCGGACTCCGACTATGGGGGTTGCAAGATCAATAGAAAGAGCACAAGTGGCACATGTCAATTACTTGGAAGATCACTTGTGTCATGGTCCTCAAAGAAACAAAATAGTGTGGCAATCTCTACCGCCGAAGCCGAATATGTGAGTGCGGGGAGTTGTTGTGCACAATTGCTATGGATGAAATCAACTTTGAAGGATTATGGCCTCAATTTCAAGAATGTGCCATTGTTATGTGATAATGAAAGTGCAATCAAGATGGTACAAAACCCGGTTCAACATGGAAGAACAAAGCATATTGACATAAGACACCATTTCATTAGAGATCATCAACAAAAGGGAGATATTGCCATTGAAAGTGTTGGCACCGATGATCAACTTGCCGATATTCTCACTAAGCCACTTGATGAAAAGAGGTTTTGCAAGCTAAGGAATGAATTGAATATTCTTGATTTCTCAAACATGAGTTGAATGCACCCCACTCACTTATTGACATGCCTCTCCTTCGACATTGCAAGGTAAAGTTGATTGACATGTCATTCATCCTATGCTAAGGACTTGCTAGAGCATGTAGACATAATAAGTGGTATGCATGAGCATTCATGATAAATCAAATGAATTTGATGGATATATGTTACCACTATTGCTTCTATGCTTATTTTGATCTAGTGGTGGCATATGACATGTTTGTGAGCTTGTAAACCTAGTGTTGAATCTAGAAGATTTGCTATAAGTGTTTAATTCAACATAGGCAAGATAACCCTTATTAGGAGGTGTGAAGAAGCTTGTTTTTGGTTCAAATCGAATTAAATATCTTTGGCAAGTATTCTAGGTTAAACCAAATTTGATAAATTTTTTAACCTTACATATGGTATCGAATTAATTTTAACCTACTCCATCAAACATTTTTCTTCTCTCTACAATTTGATCCCATTTTTGGGTAAGTTGTTGACAAAGGGGGAGAGAAAAAGATGATTCAACTTGATAAAGGGGTAAATAAAATTTATGAGAGAAAAAGATGATTCAACTTTATCAAGTTGGTAAATAAAATTTGTTGATGCACACAAGTAGGGGGAGCAAGCTCATAAACAAAGTTGTTGCATTTGTTTGTGCATTCTCATATGACTTGCTCATTGCGCATGTATTTAAATTCAATATACATGCTTGTGTGGTGCAATGCTAGTATAGAACTTGGATGATGAAATGATCTACTAGCATGCATAGGATTAGTTTTACATGTGGTATCTAGACTTGCCTAAAGGTTGTTTTTACAAGTGGTCCAAGAACCTTTACATATAATGTTGATCTCACGGGGTTCTTGAGTTTTGATGGATGTCTAGTTACTTCATGATGCTAAGGATGGTATAAAAGGCAACTCCGATTGGTATCACGCTTCAAAGGTCCATTTCTTACACCTTAGCATCATTTTGGTAGAATTACTCTCCCAACACTTCTATCCATGCATATGTGCAAAAGCTTTCAATCCAAACTCTATGCACATATGTAGGGGGAGCTAATGCTACCAAAACCGAGCTTGTGATAATCGTCCAAACTTTACTTATGAGCAAAATGATTGGACAAGTATGACAAGTTCAAAACTTTTATTATCAAAATCATCTTTGTGAGGGTTGTCATCAATTACCAAAAAGGGGGAGATTGAAAGTCCCTAGTTTGGTTTTGGCTAATTGATGAAACCTAGGACTAACCTTTGTATCTAAGTGGATGATTTAGATAAAGGTGGTCATTGAATATGAGACATGACATTGACTCATATGACCAAGATGGTGAAGACCAAGATGAGGCTTGGCTCGATGGACCGGTTGTGAAGGTGAAGGGCAAGTCGAGGCTTCGAAGCGAAGGACCATGCGATGGTGAAGCTTGAGCAAGACTTGGCGCCGACGGACCAATGCAACGGTGAAGAGCAAGTGAAGTCAAGGTCGATGGACCGAGACGGTCATGTGATGATATGAAGTGGATCATATCATTTGGAGAAGCAAAATGGGCTCAAGGCAAAGGTATAACCATAGGGCCATTTTGTTTTACACTCAAGACACCATAGAGGGTGTGAGTGGTTTAGGGTCGATAGCCGAACTATTAAGAGGGGAAGTCTTATCGGTTATTCGACGCATGGGTGCCACTAGGTGAATTCATGAAGTGCATTGCATGTAGGGCCTAGTGAGCTAACTGGAAAACCTTTGAAAATGATTGAGAAAAAGGCTAACACACAAGCACATGGAGATGTACACTTGATGGTGTTGGCACATTTACAAAGGTGGCGTTGGTCGCGCTGTGGTTTGCGGATAGAGAGGGGTTTGGGTTCCACTCTCTCTCCCGCCGAACGTGCGAGCGCGGGATTCAGGCGATTTCGGGGAAGTGAAATGCCTATTTTCCATTGCGCCGGAAGTCGGAAAAGAAACGGAGGCGAACGCGGTCACAGAGGTGACCGGACGCAGCACCGGACGCAGCACCGGACGCTGCACCGGACGCTGCACCGGACGCGGTCACTGTGGACCGGCGCGTCCGGTGAGTGCAGCGCGGGCTTCAGGCGCGCGAGCTAGGGTTTGGCACCGGCGCGTCCGGTGACCCACGGGACCGGCGCGTCCGGTCTGGCGAACAGCGAGTCGCGTAGTCTTCGGACGCGGTGCGCGTCCGGTGTCACACCATCGGACGCGTCCGGTGGTCCAGGGAGCTTACTGGACTCGCACCGGACGCGGGTACTGTGGCGTCCGGTGGTGGCGAGGAGCACGTCCGGTGGTCGCTTCGCGGGCGCGGGTGCTGTGCGCACCGGCGCGTCCGGTGGTTCGCAGCAGCGCGTTCGGTGGCTCGTTTGACCGTTGGCGCGCAGTGACCGTTGGAGGATCTAACGGACGAATTTGAAATTCGGAGGACACGCGGATGTCGGAGGGGCACCGGACGCGGTTGAGCGCGTCCGGTGAGTTACCACCGGCGCGTCCGGTGCTCCCGCAGAAAACGGACAGTGGGTTGTAACGGCTCTATTTGGATGGGTTGCTTATAAATACTCGTTGGCCGGCCCTTGGGGAGGCAGCTTGGTATTTCTAACATACTTGTGCATCCTTTGAGCTAGAACAACTCCTCCCACTCATCTCCCTTGCTTGATTGCAAATCAAAAGTGAGATTGAGTGATCCCAAAGTGCATTGCATAGCTTGAGGGCATCTAGTGGCACTTATGGGTGGTTTGGCCGGTGGATTTCTTGTTACTCTTGGAGAGTACCGCTCCTAGCCGGCTTGGAGATTGTTGGAGGCGTTGGCAAGAGAAGGTGATTGTTCTTGGCCACCTCCGGTTGATTGTAAGAGGTTCTTGTGCTTTCCTCGGCGGGACGCCAAAAGCAACTTTATTACATTGCGCGTGTCATTGAGTTACCTCACTTGAGAGTGGTGTCTTGCGGTGCCTTGCGGGGCGTGCCTTGAGGGGCAAGTGACTTGAGGGTCGCACCGAGGAACCATCTAAGTGTTGGTCGACACAACCGGTGACGTAGCTTGTCGGTGCACAAGTGAACACCGGGTGAACAAAAATATTGTGTCTCTTGTCTCCCGGTGATTGGTCTCCATATTGTGTTGTTGTCAATATTGATTGATTGTATATCATCTTGGTGATTGGCAACATCTTCACTCCACCGTTGGTATAAGATACACAATCCTATCTCTTGCATTTACCTTTACTAGATTATCTTGTGTAGCTCTAGTAGTAGCCTTTACTAGTAGTTGTTAGCTTGCTCACTAGTGTTTAAATAGTGACATAGCTCTTGTGTGAACTAGAGATCATAATCTACTAGACTTGTGGATAGGAGGCTTGCATCTCTTCCGTAGGCTAAGCAAAACTCGCTTTACGCCGTTTGTTATTCTAACAAGTTTGCTTAGTGGTGGTTGTAGAATTCTTAAATAGGCTATTCACCCCCCCTCTAGCCATCTAGGACCTTACAGCCCTACATGCAATGCACTTTATGAATTCACCTAGTGGCACCCGTGCATCGAATAACCGATAAGACTTCCCCTCTTAATAGTTCGGCTATCGATCCTAAACCACTCACACCCTCTATGGTGTCTTGAGTGTAAAACAAAATGGCTCTATGGTTATACCTTTGTCTTGAGCCCATTTTGTTTCTCCAAATGATATGATCCACTTCATATCATCACATGACCGTCTCGATCCATTGACCTTGACTTCACTTGCTCTTCACCGTTGCATCGGTCCGTCGGCGCTAAGTCTTGCTCAAGCTTCACCATCGCATGGTCCTTCGCTTCGAAGCCTCGACTTGCCCTTCACCTTCACAACCGGTCCATCGAGCCAAGCGTCATCTTGGTCTTCACCATCTTGGTCATATGAGTCAATGTCATGTCTCATATGCAATGACCACCTTTATCTAAATCATCCACTTAGATACAAAGGTTAGTTCTAGGTTTCATCAATTAGCCAAAACCAAACTAGGGACTTTCAGCCATTCAGTTAGTTTATCTATAATGATAGGGTGAGCGCATCCGTATATCTTGATGCTCACTTAGGCATTTCTATTTCTCTTCCTCACGGTCCATCTAATCTAAAAATAAATAACGAACGTATTTCTCTTTCTCCTCGCCTCGTTACACAGTTTCTTTTCATCGCCGCAATCGCGATGCCCGCACCGACTGCTGAGCTGGCGGCCTTCCTCTGCGTCCCGTCCCCGCTCCTCTCCACGCCGCTCCCTGGCGCCGCACTCTCTGCTCCCCCGCGCCCTCCTCCATCTCCACCGTATCCGAGCGCCGGCGGCTGCCTTCCTCCCTCCACTGCGCTCATCGACCGTTGCATAGGAGTGGGAGCCGTCGCTGGCCAGGCCAGGCCAGGCACAGGCGTAGCTGGCTGCTACCAGGTCGCGGCACGATCCTCGGCCACCGGCTGGCCAAAACCGACCGTTCCCCGCTCTGCTCTTAGTCGTCTGAAAGAAGAAGTGTTCATGTTACAAGCTTATATTTCAAGTATTTCATATGTTTCAAAGATATGTTACAGATGTTTTATACGGATATTGCACAAGTAGATCGAGATGTTTCATTGTTGCAATGGTTGTACACATATGTTCCAAACTTCCGTTTTCAATGTTTCATCTTTTTTTTATACGCATGTTGCAAATGTGGTTATCTAGATGTTGCATACTCTCTCCATCATTTTAAAATGTCGTTTTCGTTTCATGAGAAATAACTTTGACTAAATATATATATATATAAACTATTATATTTATGGTACATAATTAATATTGTAAGATGTATCGTTGAATCTATTTTCATAATAAATTTATTTGGAGATATAAACATCGCTAATATTTTAAATCTAGTCAAACTTATCGGCATGCAAACCGTGGAGACAAATATTTAGGGCAGAGGGAGCATGTTTTTACACATATGTTGCACGTGTTTTATCTGAATATTACGTATGTTTGCATGGTTTTCAAGTGTTTTTTAAGTGTTTCAGACTCATGTTTCAGGTGTATCGTTTATCTTTAAACGTATCACGTATGTTTAAAACGCGAAACGCAGGCACAGCAAGAGCGTGCTGGTGTGGGGGTGGAGAAAACGAAGTGCAGCCCCATGCGTCCAGACGCTAGCTCTGCCCCTAGTTTATTTATTGGAACAAAGTAACAAAGCCGAGTAAGTCCGATTGGGCATTAGCCATATATATAGTGAGTTTATTGGAGCCGAGCTTTTATTGGAGCGGTGCTTCTACCGGCCTGTTTGAATGATGACGTAAGATTCTAGCCTGGCCAGGACAACGTCACGCGTCCGATTTCGTCGGCCTGTGCCAGGATCATCTGCATAGGGAAGCTATGATCCAAACATACCCTACGTCTACTAGTAACGGGATCAACATTAATGCGATTTTGCTTATTCGTTTGGCAGATGCATAAGTCTGTTTGACAAAAACAAACCATGCGATATGCCTTATTTAAGATGCAAATATATATGCGCTACTGAAAGATCTCATTACGGTCAGACACATTCCAACTCCACGGCAGCTATTTCCCAGCCGTGTTCCTTTGCTTTAATTATCAACACCAAAACTATGATCAATACAGATATAGCTACCCTCTTTACACAAAATTATTTCTATATGTGCTGGTCATGGATCATCCTCCATGCTTATGTACATATGGTCACAGCCAGCACAATGAAATGCGGACTCATGCTAACCTCTGGAGGATAGCCCTCGCCTCGAAAAGGCAACACCTCTGTCAGCTTATTGCCACCGCCCACGCACTGACGGCTTCATCACCCGATTTAGCTGATTTCAGTACGGGAGATGTGCGGTTAAATTCTCTTTGTGTTTTCCCTGCCTTCAGTCTGTAGAAGGCTCCTGATCTACACACCTCTGATGCCCAAGCTCAGCATAATAAATTACTCGTCTTGCTATTTAGCATCCCGTTCTCATCTTCTATGTCAGTGGATTAGGCTGGTGCACCGTCTTGAGCCTCTTCTGTACCATCATAGTCATGGGCTCTCTGATTTTCCGCTTCATTTGCCGGTACCTCATGATCCACAGCAGCAGCAGCTAATTCCTTGTCATCAGTAATGCTCTTCATCAGCCTTTTTGATCTTTTAGGCCTTGGTTCGGCGATCTGTTCATTTTCTGTGTGACTACTCCCCGGATGATCTCCTCCCACATCGGGCTCTCCAGTCTTGTCCATATTGTCATCATCATGAGTACTCGTATGTTTCTTGTGGGAGCTCTTTTTCTGGAAATATTTTTTTAAAAAAACTTAAATTAACAAGGCTTCTTAAAAAAAAAAGATCAAGTTGGATAGACAAGGTGGCAAAAGAACATATGAAAATTATTTTGAGCATAATTGCTTTGCACACTAGAAAGTTACGGATACAAAACGTCTCAACTCTCAAGAGTGTCAAATAGAACAGCAGTTTTGGATTGCAAGATAAGGCAGCTCAATATGACGTCAAGGTGCATAATGGCTCACGAAGGCAAATACAAGAAATTTATAGTAGCAGAGAATTCTCAAGCACAAGCATTTCTGTTTAGTGCTCTAAATTTGCAATGATATTGCACAAATACAGCAGTCATATAGTTATCATATGGACTAAAATGCAAGTCAAGTTCAACTGATATATCCCAAAACAAAACTCTATATAAGGTTTAAATGGGTGATTAAATTAAGTTCAATCCATTGAGGCCAGGCTCTTTCAGGTTCGCTACTTGCTTGCAGCAAATCATTGGCTCTCCTATGTTGGATCAGTGGCGAAGTCAGAGCTGGGGCTTGTGAGTAGGTGGTGGTGTGTTAGGGCTTCAGCTGATGATTGTTGTGGGAAATCGGAGCTGCTTATCGCTATAACTTGTGATGAGCTCAGCAACGATGACGTGCGGTGGGCTCCACTGGCTGTGTTATCTTTGTGTAGGTGGGTCCTTAGGGTTAGTCATCTGGGTTGTCGTGTTTAGGGTTCTCGCCGGTTTACCTTTAATAAACTGTGCGATGTGAGGTTTTAGGCCTGGTTCCCCTTATAAACTAGGCCAATTCTGTTTCTTCTTAATTGAAGGGCAGAGCTCCTGCCATTGCGTTACAAAAAAAAGGTATGCAAAATTGAATTTATGTTTCCTTTTACACTAAGTTTGAATTTCAAGCTTGCATATTGAATTCTTTTGTCATTCATTTGCTTCCAAGTGCATATGAACAATTGAAGAAAACTCAAGAAACTGCAGGTACATATACATCAGAAAAGAACGACGACAGTTCGGAGGATGTGGGATACTCATTACAAAATAAATTAAACAGGTAACTCAATAGCTCAAATATATTTCACACATGTACCTTTTTGCTGGTTGTTTTATCTTGATCTACAGCTTCTGCAGTAGCAGTAGCATCATCCAAGTCTTGGAGCGTCAAATCTCCTTCTTTGTCAACCTTGATGCCCTTAGCTCGTCTTTTCTTTTGCCGATCCTTCGCCTAAAATGGCAAATGGAGATGTAAAATGTTGTTCTTGCAAGACTTTTTCCCATTGAATTTAAATATAGTATATTGTTTCCAAAAACAGGGGGGGTGATATTTATACACTATACAAAATTAGCTATTGTTACAAGGGGGTGGACCAATATTTTCATATAAATAAGTCTAACAGACATGTAAAATTTATGTTACCATATAATATTGAGACACCAGTGGCCCAGCCTACCAGCAAGAACAGTACATTTCTGGACAGTTGAACAATATAGAGCACAATAAAGTATAATCATAATGATGTAATAACAACAATAATACCTCACTATGATGGCAAAAAAGCAAAGAGATTATGTGTCCCCCTCCCCACCACCAGTAAAAGCTTTATCCCTTCATTTCTACAAATTTAACACATGATCGTCTTCCCCTATTTTCCCCTTTTTCAGAGGGATCCAAAGACTTCCCCAGTTGTCTTTGTCAGTCTAATCCTCTCTCTCCATGCAACTGGGCAATCCTCCAAGGATGCAATTTGAGAAATGTATTGCTATATCATGCAGGTATCATTAAGTATTGTACTATCAGAGATGATGTATCCAAAAAATCAAAATTGTTCCGATACTTGCAAATACATATCCCCTACGCATTGGGTCGATTCCGTGTACATGTGACATATCATAGCAATTGCTACAAGCTAATACTGACATTGCAAAATGTATTTCTGTTTGATATGTGCTCCGATTGTACGAGTATCAGATATTCAGATAAGTGACCAAAAGATGGAAATGACACTATATATAATGTTTACCTGCATGGATATTTCTTTCAACTTATGTGCAATCTGTGTGTCATCAATAAGTAATGAAACAACATCCTCTTGTCTCATCAAATGATCATCCTGGACATGTTTCCCCTTCATAACCAACTCTTGCACTGCATTTTTCTGCTTTGCTCTTTGCAATATTTTCTCCTCAATAGTATCTTTGCATATAAGCCTGTACACAGTTACCTAAAATTGCGTGTTTCAAAGAAAATATAAGGACCTGACCTATTATAAAACTTATTCATACAAAATAAAACAACAAAGATATTTAGTTCCAGTAACAGCCAAGAAGCCAATTCACAACCAATGGTCAGAAATACTACTTTGCTTTGGACATAAGCAGTCGAACTTTAAAAATTTTATCAATATCCCTTTAAGCAAATACATTGCAAACTCGAAAAAACACGTCTAGATTTGTCTCAGAAAGTTCCTTCGTCACTTTATTAAGTTCTATAAACATACTACAACAGGAATTAGCAGTAAAAAAATATGCTTTGGAGATTGTGTTGATATCCAAGACAAAAATATTTGTGACTCAACCCGGAATGCTACCAAAAGAGTTAACAGGGTTGACAATTAAGTCTGACATTCTAGAACAACAATCTACAAGGTAAAAAGAAAAAGGAAAAATAGGAGTGGTGGACACTTTCAAACTAAACTGAATGAAAGGATGGAATGATGATTAAAAGTGGACAAGAAAATTAAACACCTTGTTAGCTTCCATTATAATCAATCTAACTTTTGAAATGTGAAACAAGTTAACCATAAAGATTATCATACAGCAGTTAGTCAAACTTCAGAAGTGGCATGTTTTCATAGTAAGTTTGTCATGAAGTTCAGTCATTTAAAAATCATAAATGATGGTCTGTGAAATGAAGGAAATAAACTTAGCATAAACTGAAGTTTCAGTTACCTCCTTTGTTTGGCCAAGTCTGTGCGTTCTATCCATTGCCTGCTGGTCTTGTGTTGGATTCCAGTCAATTTCATAAAAAATAACAGTATCAGCAGCAGTCAAATTAATACCAAGCCCCCCAGCTCTTGTGCTTAACAAGAAAACAAATACATCATTCCTACAGAGAAGAACAAAATGGTTAAGGCTATGTTTCAACAGAGTTATGTCACCATATTGCAGCAGTTAACCCTGCCACCAATACATTAATATGCATACCTATTCTGGAAATCTCGGACCATGTCACGGCGGTCTGAGATTGCAGAAGACCCATCAAGTCTGAAATACTTGAATTTTCTGAAATTCATGTAATCCTGAAAATATAACATATTTGGTCGTAAATTGGAACAATACTAATTTTACTGCACCAGACTCAACAGTACATTCTCCAGGAATAATGGACAGATAACTCATTTTTTTCTTGAATATGCAGGAGAGCTGTGTATCATTGCATTAAGGAGAAGAGAAGAAAAATCAGAAACACACAACATCCACAGACTCAGCAGTCAGCACAACTCACACAACCCAACCCCTGACACAAGAGTTCTCAACTTTGCTGAAATATTTAGAAATCTATTTTCAGTTCCTTCATGAAAATCATGATGTTAGAATTACAAATAGTGGAAACCGAAATTGCTACCAGTCTTCTGAGCATCATTTGGTACTCATGGCTACAAAAGTATATAACTACACTTATAGCATTAGTAGATTTCACAAATTGTAAGTGCATACTGCATAGAAAGTACAAACATGTAGCATAGTACACACATTAAAAAGTAAACAGCATAAAGTAATACCTCAAGAATGTCCAACATTTTAGTCATCTGAGCAAAAAGAAGCACGCGATGACCTTCAGCTCGAAGGCGCCGTAGTAGCATATCCAAGGTGTGGAGCTTCCCAGAATCCTGTCATCAAGCACTCTATATAGTAACACAGTACCACAATAGCTAAAGTAAGGTGCAATAAAAACAGAAATTGCTTGGCCTTTATGTAAAGGAGTTCATTCCAAGCGTTCTAATAATCAAGTTATATGTTGTCCAAAGACATATAAATGATAACTTGGGACCTCAATTTGGATGAGGGATTTCTTCTAGAAACCTTCAACCTTTGGTTCAAATTTAATCTAATCTAAGGAACTGAACCAAATGTCCAAACAGGCCTAAAAGGGTGATGAAATTATGCAGGTCAGCAGATGAAAGAGCAAACATAAACAACAATGTGCAATTGTGCCACATAACACAGCAGAAATGATGAAGACTTACGGTGAGCATTTTAGCTGGATCAAAATTACTCATCGGTGGAGAAGACCCAAATATCCTATAGGGTAGCTGCAGCATCGGCTCAAGGATGGGCAAATCAGTATTGAGTTCTTGTATCAAAGGATGAAGAGCAACTGGTTGTCTAGGACCATTGAACTCAGAAGTACGAGCAAATCCCAGGAACAGTTTCTTGGCCCAAGGATCATGCATCTCATCGGTGAACTTATAGGCAAAATTTCGATCAGCACACCAAACATTTATCTGGCAAAGGGGGAAGGGCTGTTAATGAACACTGACAATATATTTGATAAAACAGATAGATGTAAAAGAACAACTCCTACAATACTTGGAGGTTTAACATTTGAGCAAAAAATGTACTCAGGTGACTCTATAGAGACAGATGGCCTCATGCAATGCAATATACAAAAGAAACCAACATGAATAAGACAAATGGACTCACAGGTGGTGCTCTAGCTGGCGGAATAAAAGCATATGCTGAACGAAGAAGCCTTATGTTCGAAGCAAGCCTGCCACGATGAGAAAGCACCAGTGCTTCATATGGGTCATCACTTGGCCCAGTCCCAATCTTTGTCCTAAGCAAACTGGGCTTGGCCTTGGTAGGAGAAAGCAACAATCGGGCAACTGCACGAACTTTTGTGGAATCATTCTGACTGGACTGGATGTTAGGATCTTCTGAATCAAGAAATGCATCCATAATTTCATCAGTGTAGTTCCTATTCCATTGCATTACTGAAAACACTAGTCTCTCAAATAGTGAAGCAGTGGCCAGGAAGGAAGCTTCAACTGGGCACAGATTTGACAAACGTGTAAAGCCAAATGCACCAGATGATAGAACAGACTCATCTGATGAATTAACTTCTGGAATGGCTGAGCGATGGATATTGCTGGGCAAAAATATATTAAACAGCCTGTTCAAATATCCATTCTGAAATCCACAGATGTTTCCAGAATTTTCCATGTTGCAGATGATTCCCTCATAAACTAACTTTGGAATCTGAGGAGATTTTGTAAGAGATATTAATACAATGTTCATGCTCAGGAAGAAATATATGCAGGAGGTTGTACAAGTGTGGCCAATAAAAGACAAGAGCTAAGGTAACAGAAATTATACCTCAAAGATTATAGGGTTTCTCTTGCCTGAATAGTGTACATCTTGTAATTCCCCAAATGGGGGAGAAAGAAGTGAGTTTGGGATATCAGCAAAGTAAAAGTACGAGCTTCCCTCATTGCGCTCAAACAGCTCTGGGTGATTGCAGACCTAAAAGGCAATGCAGAGAAATAACATCCAATTAAAACCAGAAAAGGAGCCAAATTTAGCAAAATTTACAATAGAGAATGATTTTTTTTCTGGGCAGTTGGGTTCTTCTGAACAATTTTACATATATGATCAAAAGTAAGAAACATACTATAACGATATACTACCTTCCGTAGCTGCATGACAATATTCATCAGGCTAAGTAACTTCTTGTCATTTAGATTGCCACGACTTCCATCAAGCAACTCGTTAAGCGAGATCTTATTTTTTATAGCTTGATAGAAAACTTGTTGACGAGAACTCAATTTGCAGGGAACAATTTCTTCTTTCTTTTTGGTCATTTCAGCAATGACATCAATCTTAACCCGGCGGAGCATAAAGGGCTTCAAAATAGCATGCTGTGAAAAAAGAGAAGTGTCATTATAATCTTAGGAGGATAGCAAATTGTACCAAGACTCAAAATATTCAATAAACAACAACATAAACAGTATGATCATGTCTTACCAATCTACTAAGCTGATGTTCATTCAAAGCTCCTCCATGCTCAGCATGACCCTCAATACTGCCAAAACATCAGCAACTTAAGGACGGACAAAATAGAGAAGGTACAACTAGAGAGAAAAAAACCATACCCCTTTGAGAACCACTCGTTGAACTGTTCATGACTGTCAAATAGAGTGGGCATGATGAAATGAAGAAGTGCCCATAACTCAGCCATATTGTTCTGTATTGGTGTCCCAGTAAGAAGTAGCCGGTTTCTACAGTTGAAGCTCAGTAATGTCTTCCAGCGCTGGCTGCAGCAGAGAGATAATTTGTCAAGCAAGGGAAGGCATATAGGATAGTTCCTTAATAAATCAATGAAAACACGGGCGCGCGTGCACACACGCACACACAGAGAGAGAGGTTTCAACATATAAAGTCACCTGCTTGAACTTTTGATAGCCTGGGCTTCATCCAGTACCATGTATTGCCACTTAACACGTCTCAAGAGCTTCTCTTCATTCACAAGTATCTGATAGTTTGTAATAAGAATGTGGAAGCTAGCATCTCTGCAGAGTTAAGAGAGAAAAGGTTAGATGATTAGGCAAACAAGTTATGAGCTTTTTAAAGAAAAGGATCACTCGCATAAGTTTCTGCCCTTGCCAGCAACTTACCTGCGATACAGACGCTTGGGGTTGATATTCTTTCGAAGAACCATCCTCTCTGGGCCCCAGTAAGGAAGTATCTTTAGGTCAGGGCAGAACCTAATCAACTCCTCAGCCCAATTATTCACAACAGATGCAGGAGCCACCACTAGAAAAGGGCCCCATATGTTTTTGTCCTGTGTGATATATCAAATGGTTAGCATCCAACCATTAGGTGTTAGATTTATACTCCTGTTTCAAATTGAAAGTCATTTTCGCTTTTCTAGGCACATACTCCCTCCATCCCAAAAAGAATGACGTTATGTGATTCGTGCCAGACAAACTTTCTTAAGTTTGACCTGGTTTGTAGAAAATATTAGCAACATTTACATCTCTAAATAATTTCATTATGAAAATATATTCAGTGATTCATCTAATGATGCTAATTATGCATCACAAATATTAATACTTTCTTATATAGACGTGGTCAAAGTTCAAAATGTTTGACTTCTTGGAAAGCGAGAATGGCATTCTTTATGGGACAGAGGGAGTAGCTTTTGCTATGCACCTAGATATACACTATGTCTAGATACTTGGTAAAAATTATGTACCTAGAAAGCCAAAATAACTTACAATTTGGAATGGAGGGAGTAATTTATTCTTATATATATATATATATATATATATATATATATATATATATATATATATATATATATATATATATAGTAGGCTATTATTGGTGTCTATCACCTCCTGTAATTCAGCCCATTGGCTTATATATAATGGCGCCCCTGGCTGTTGCCCAGCGTGGCCTTTGCCCCCAATCTGATCTTCCCACTCTAACATGGTATCAGCCGCATACCCGATCCTCCGCTTCCGCTGATCACGCGCCCAGGCCGCGGCTCTTCTTCCTCGCGACGCCGCCGCCGCCACTCCCACCCACCCAGCGCTCCGCTCTCCTCTCTCTCCTGCCATGGCCGACGAGATCGTGCCCGATCCCACCGCGGCTCTTGCTGCAGCCCTCGCCGCAGCCTTTCCTGCCGCCGCTCCTCCGAATCCTGCTGCCTCTCTCGCCACCATCAATATCAAAACTCACCTCCCCATCACCCTAGAACTTCACCCGCCCAATTATCGTGCCTGGCGTGAGCTTTTCACCACCCTCCTCGGCAAGTTCGGCGCTGGTCACCACATAGATGGTACGCCGGTGCCTGACCCGGTCACGCCGGTGTGGACGACGACGGATTTCTCTGTCCGATCCCTCCTCTACTCGTCCATCTCTCCGAAGCTGATGAACAAGGTGATGACGCCCGGCGCAAACGCCCGCACCATCTGGCTGGCGATCGAGGCGCAGTTCCAGAACAACAAGTCGTCGCGGGCCCTTGCGTTGGAAGCGGACTTCCGCAATCTCGCACAAGGCAACCTCTCCTTCTCCGACTACAGCGAGCGCCTCAAGTCGTACGCTGACGGGCTCGCCGATCTCGGATTCCCCGTCAACGAGCCGACTCTGGTCCTCACGCTCATTCGAGGCCTAAGTCCGACTCTTCGTCACATGGGGACCCTCATCAAAACCCGGGATCCCCTGCCGACGTTCAGCACTGCGTGCTCCATGCTGGAACTTGAGGAGGCGGACCTCAAGACCCCGCAGCCTGGCGAACAAACGGCGCTGGTGGTGGCGCCTCAACCGCCGGCGCCCCAGCACTCCTCTTCTGCTCCGCGCAACAACAACAAGACCAGGAACAAGTACAAAAATCGCAACAGTGCGCCATCCTCCAGCAGGTCTGGCGCGCTCGGCGGTTTCGGCGGCTTCGGCGGCTTCCGTCCGTTCCTGAACCCCTACACCGGCACCTTCCAGATGTGGCCAATGCAGCCTACCCAGGGCGTGCTTGGTCCACGTCCCGGCGTTCCGCATCAGGCCATGTTCGCTGGCGCCCCTCCCGGATTCCCTACTGCCGGCGCGCCTGCAGCAGCTGCAACGAACACCTGGGATCCCACTGCCTTGATCAACACGCTGAACTCCATGACCCTGCAGCAGCCCGACTGGTTCATGGATTCTGGTGCGTCCTCCCATCTCTCCAACGATCAGGGTATTCTCTCCTCCACTTCTCCTTCCCCCACACCCACAAATATTCTTGTCGGAAACGGCTCTTCCATTCCCATCACCGCTCGTGGTAGTGTTGTTTTTCCCTCTCCTACCCGGCAATTTTCTTTATCCAATGTTTTAGTTTCTCCTCAATTAGTCACCAATCTTATTTCCGTGCGCAAGTTTACCATTGACAACCTTGTGTCTGTGGAATTTGACCCGTTTGGTTTGTCTGTGAAGGATCTGAAAACTAAGGCGCTCCTCTATCGGTGCAATAGCTCCGGCGATTTGTACCCTTTCTTCACGACACCCACCTCCACTCGCGCCGTGTTGCTGGCTCTTGCAGAAGACATTTGGCATCGTCGCCTCGGCCATCCTAGCGCCAAAGTTCTCTCTCAATTGAAGTCAGCCAATGCCATCTCTGTCGCCCCAAATAAAACACTTGCCACTCCTTGTCATGAGTGTCAGTTGGGAAAACATTTTCGTTTGCCGTTTGCTGCATCTTTAACGCGCACTCAGCGCCCTTTTGAGATTATTCATTGTGATTTGTGGACTTCTCCGGTTCCCAGTGTGTCTGGCAATAAATATTATTTGGTGTGTTTAGATGATTTCACTCATTATCTCTGGACATTTCCCTTGAAACTGAAATCTGACACTTTTTCCACTATTCGCGATTTTCACACCTACGTGTTAACACATTTTCAGTGTCGTATCAGTTTCATCCAATGCGATAATGGTCGTGAATTTGATAACCACACTGCTCGCTCTTTTTTTCTTTCCCAGGGAATTCGGTTCCGACTCTCTTGCCCGCACACTTCACCACAAAATGGAAAAGCTGAGCGTGTCATCCGCTCAATCAACAATATTCTTCGAACATTGTTGATTCAAGCCGGTCTTCCTCCCGCGTTCTGGGCCGATGCCTTACACACAGCCACCCACCTCTTTAACCTCCACCCCACAAAAGTCCTAAAAAATATCACCCCACACCAGGCCTTGTTCGGCTCCAAGCCGTCCTATTCCCACCTCCGGGTTTTTGGTTGTCGCTGCTATCCCAACCTATCGGCTACCACTCCTCACAAACTTGCGCCACGATCCACCGAGTGCATCTTTCTCGGCTACCCCTCCGATCACAAGGGCTACCGTTGTCTTGATCTCAAGTCTAACAAAATTATCACGTCCCGGCATGTCGTGTTCGACGAGCTCACATTTCCTTATGCCGCTCGTACCAGCACCCCTGCCTCTTCGTATTCGTTTCTTGATGACTTTGCAGATGATGATACGGTGCTCCCTGGTGCTCCTGCGCCTCTGCCCGGCGTGCCCGGCTCACTGCCGGCAGGAGGACCTGCCCCATCGCTCGGCACACCTGGATCCACGGTGCCGCACGGGCCTGCCCTGTCGCCCTATGCGATCGAACCGGTGCCATCCTCCTCGCAAGCTGCTGCAATTGGGCCAGCCTCGATGCACGGCGTGCCCAGTTCGACGTCAACGTCGCACCACACGAGCACGCACGGCGCTGCTGGTGCGGGCACCTCTTCATCAGCGCCGAACGACTACAGCACCAGGCCGCCTATAACGGCTGTCTATACTCGCCGTCCACGTCCTGTGGAACACTCCACCGAACAGCGCGCTCCCGCGCCGGCACCACCTGCTCCTCAGCAGCCCTCTCGTGCATCTGCTCCTGCGCCGATTCCCGCCTCTCAGCGGTCTTCAGAAGCTCAGAAAGTACCCATTCCACCTATCTCCAATGACCATCCAATGGTTACTCGAGCCAAGAGTGGGTTCCGCACTCCAGCCACTTTTCAGGTTGCTGGACCATCGCCCATTCCAACATCCTACAAGCAAGCTCTTGCTGATCCTAATTGGAAGAATGCAATGGTTGAAGAGTTCAATGCTCTCACGGCGAACAGGACTTGGGATTTAGTGCCTGCCCCACCCAATGCCAACATTGTTACTGGGAAGTGGATTTATCGCCAAAAGCTTAAGTCTGATGGGTCACTGGATCGTTATAAAGCCCGCTGGGTGCTTCGTGGTTTCTCTCAGCAACCAGGTGTCGATTTTGAGGAGACTTTTAGTCCGGTGGTGAAACCTGCTACGATTCGCACTGTTCTTTCTCTGGCAATCAGTAGCAACTGGTCTATTCATCAACTGGATGTGAAAAATGCCTTCTTAAATGGTACTCTGGAAGAGACAGTTTACTCTCAGCAGCCATCCGGGTTCATTGATCCAGCCTTTCCACAGCATGTTTGCAAGTTGAACAAGTCACTGTATGGACTTAAACAAGCCCCACGCGCTTGGTATACTCGCTTCCAGTCTTTCATACTCTCTACTGGATTTTGCAGTTCCAGATGTGACACCTCCTTGTTCATCCACAAGTCTGGCAATGACACTGCGTACTTGCTACTGTATGTGGACGACATCATTCTGACGGCCTCCTCCTCGGCACTGCTTCAGCAGATCATTGCCTCCCTTCAACAGGAATTTGCTATGTCTGATCTTGGTGAACTTCATTATTTCCTTGGCGTCACTGCATCCCGGAATACCTCTGGTTTGCTGTTAACTCAAGATAAGTATGCCTTGGAGCTTCTTACTCGTGCCAAGATGCAGCACTGCAACCCCTGTGCCACTCCCATTGAAGTGAGCCCCAAGCTCCCTGCAGAGGCGGGTCCTCCAGTCGCCGACGCCTCCCTCTATCGCAGTCTAGCTGGTGGTCTTCAATACCTTACTCTTACACGGCCTGACATCACTCACGCCGTCCAACAGATCTGCCTGCATATGCATGATCCGCGGGAGGAACACTTCTCTCTTCTGAAGCGCATTCTTCGCTACGTCAAAGGCACTATCAAGTATGGTCTTCAGATCACTCGCAGCTCCTCTCATGATCTGCTCCTTTACTCCGATGCGGACTGGGCGGGCTGCCCCGATACTAGGCGCTCTACCTCCGGCTTCTGTGCCTTTATTGGCAATAATCTGGTGTCCTGGTCTTCCAAACGGCAACATACAGTCTCTCGTTCGAGCGCTGAAGCTGAATATCGCGGTGTTGCTAATGCTGTGGCCGAAGCATGTTGGCTCCGCCAGCTTCTTGCTGAACTCCATCGCCCGTTGTCTAAGGCTACGGTGGTCTACTGCGACAACATTAGTGCTGTATACCTCTCCACCAACCCGGTTCAACATCAGCGCACCAAGCACGTGGAAATTGATTTGCACTTTGTGCGTGATCGTGTTGCTCTCGGGGAAGTTCATGTTCTACATGTTCCAACAACACTTCAATATGCGGACATCTTCACAAAAGGACTGCCTACTGCTGTCTTCCAGTCCTTCCGCTCCAGCCTCAACGTCCGATCCTCTCCCGGTTGATACTGCGGGGGGCTGTTGGAATATTATTACAACATGTATGGTAGGCTTGTATAGCTACGGTTGCATGTATGGTAGGCCTGTATAGTAGGCTATTATTGGTGTCTATCACCTCCTGTAATTCAGCCCATTGGCTTATATATAATGGCGCCCCTGGCTGTTGCCCAGCGTGGCCTTTGCCCCCAATCTGATCTTCCCACTCTAACATATATATATATATATATATATATATATATATATATATATATATATATATATATATATATATATATATATATATATATATATATATATATATATAAGAATAAAAAAATGAGTTAAAAATAACAGGAGATCGATCACAAACCCCAAACACATCATGGTATGAAATAATAATCAAGCAATGGACTAGTGGAAACATTTTTTATGTTAAAAGATAAATTAACCAACCTCAGCCAAATGAGACAGGAATGCCATAGCCTGAACAGTTTTGCCAAGACCCATCTCATCAGCAAGAATGCCATTCAGCCCCTGCAATTCCAAAATTTAAAGTGAATCAAAGAGTAGTGCTCATACTAAATGGTAAAAATGTATATGCTTTTAACATTAACAATTTACCTGTTCATAACAATTAACCAGCCACTGTAAGCCCTTTAACTGATATTCTTTCAATACACCCTTAAACAACTCCGGTGTCTGCACAGATGACTTCTCAGGCATTGTTGAGCTAAAAATAAGATAGTACCAAAGCAATCAGGTCTAGAGAGCTCATTTATAATGTAGTAAATAATAAACAAATTTTCAAGCAGAACTTACGGGTGTAATAGATCAATCTTGCTAGGGTCCATGCTAGATGAATCATCAGTTGGAAGAACAGACTCAGAAGTTTGACGTAGCCTCACAATTTCACTATCAAATGCATTTGTCTTCATCTTTTGTTGAGAGACGGCATGCTGTGCTGCTCTCAAGGCCTCTCTTTTCAATTGAGCTTCCTCAGGATCTTCTTCCTCATCTTCATCAGGGACATCTTCCACATCAGGCGGTGCTGAGCCACCAGCCTTGTTCTGCATGAAATGACTGTAAAGCTCTGTTTGTGACAGCAGAAAGTTTAGCCTCTGTTGCTGTCTTTTGGCTTCACGTAACTCCTCCTCACGTTTCAAAGCTTCAGCAGCTTCTCTTTCCTCTTTTTTCCTCAACTCATACTGATGCAGATGGGAAAAGAATCGAGTGTCATAATCTTATGTGTCTTGTTTTCAAGACAACTAAAGGGAAAGCAGTCATGTGCTAAATTGAACCAAACAAATGAGATACACGCAAGAGGAGTGGAAGAGAGAATATATGTTAAACTCAGTGCAGGTAATGAAAAGGACTGAGAAATAAAAAAAAGGTATAAATTTAAAATAAGCCTCAGCAGAGCGTAAGGGCAAAATGAAAACCTGCTCTTTGTCTACACGTTTCCAAAATATCAGCATATCCCTAGCCAACTTCCTTGTACGTATTGCAGCACACCTCATCAATTTCAGTGACCTGCTTACTTTGAGTTTTACCTGGATATTTCAGACAAACATTAAGTCTGTAAACAAGAGCACATGAGAATTGTACGGTAAAGGCCAACAATATAAATGGGCACAATACCTCTCGTTGACAACTATCAGAGAAGCGCTTCGCATCTACTTGTCGTTTCTTCATCAAAGCAGTAAAATTCCTGTGATGCTTTGGGATGCTTTTTGTAGCAAGCGACTGCCATAGTTTGTAAGTCTTTTCAGACTCTTCTTTCACAATTACAGAAGGTTCCTTTTTTACTATTTGCTTCTTTGGTAAGCTACGCTCGATAATCTGCATTAATGATATCGCATGGTTGCTAAATACAATGAATATAAAAAAGTGCAACTACAGTTATATCAGCTAATACCAACCTCATATGTATCTCCTTTTTCCAAGACTTTGACATAATGAACCTGCAAATTGCCAGCTTCTGATATAATAGACCTTCGTATCCTCCCAGCTGCTCCTTCCGGAATTGCAAAGGGGTCCTCGGTAACTTGCAGAGAAAATTTCTGCACCTTTATCCTTTCCTTGAGAGATTCAAATTGTGGCAGGGGTTCAGATAATCCACCACGATTGGAAGCCTCAAACCTTTGGTCAGTACCAAGCATTGCTGCTAGGGTGCGTAAATCTAGCATGCCCTTCAAGAAGTGTTCCTCGACATGTATATCAGAAGAAACAGGGAGGTTAAGGGATGATGCTAACTTATCATAACCCTCTGGAACTAAGTAGCGTATATTATCCCCCATATCTAAATAGGTCGAATCAAGGGATGCTACAAGCTTATTAAAACCACCATGAGTTTTAACACATTCTATCCCATTATACTCGTGTGACGCTTCTATCCCATCTAATATCGCAACATCCCTGAAATCACTTGCGTGCTTCGTAGTCTTTTTACCACCATTTTTGTGTTTTATTTGGGGGGTTGCCACACGAGGAGGATCAGAACTAAAAGCACCCTCCTTGAACTTTGACCTCCGGTATTTCTGGACATGTTCACTGAGCATAGCACGGTAGTGCTCCTCTGTTATTTTGTTACTATAGGCTTCTGCCTCATCATCATCGCTGGCACCATCAAGATGCCTTTTTCGCTTCCGATGCAGGCCATGGGAAGCATCATTTACACCATTGTACTGATCCAACAAGGATCCTTGACCTAAAAAGGAGAAGCTGAATAAGACAAATGATTCATATAGAAACATGACAAATGGTAACAGAGTAGCTCAAGCTGGAAGATGGGTTTTGAAAACAAGCTACTGTTCAAAAGATAACTCTTAATCTCAAACAGAAAACGTCAGAATAAAGGTCAAAGAGATTAAGGTGGCCGACCTTCACTGTTTGGACTCCCATTTGAGCTGCTATTACCATAGCGAGCAATATCTTCTGGTACAGGAACCCTGAAGTTCAGCAAAGGCTGCAACAGTATTTCAAGTACCCCCCATCATCAGAATGGCATAACAATAGGAATAAGGCAGAAAGACATAAGAGTAGATAAACTTATCTTCTTCACAAAGTTCAAAAAACAAGAGAACATGAATGTTACTCTACCAATTTCTACACTACCTGAGCACAAAAGATCCTACACAGTCCAAATTGATAGATAAGCAACAATTAAAACTACACGAGTAATAAAATGATGGACCAATAGCTCAAAGATGCAAACAAATAAACAACACTGGCATGATCAAACCGAAATTCCCTTAGTAGGCACAAATCACAAGATTAGCAAACTGCATAAAATCAAAACGCAACTATGCATTTTGCTGATGAAAACTATGTAAAAACTAGCATGACAAGGAACTGTTTACCATGCATGAGTGCACATGCTTAGAAGAATGAAACACCAAGCAAAACTAGTCTGTGTGAGTTTAGAGAATACAAGAATAGCAATAGTGACAATTGACACACTGCAAACTAAGCAGACCACAACCACACAATGCACAACACAAGAGCCTAGATAGACCCCAGCAACTAATAAGTGATCTATGTAACTCAAAACATTGAGGCCAACAACTTAATCAAGCAATTGCGCCAAAACAAATTCGCGGTCATGCATGAAATACTATAAAATTTGACAAAAATGATGACTACGCAGAAACAGCACAGCTGATATAAGTTAAACAAGACAATAAGAACACCAGTTGACAACGAATTTTTAACACACTAAGAATCATACTTAGACTAGAATAGAGCAATAAGGGAACCCAATAACTTAAGCCTGGCAAAACACAATGCAGCAATTAAATGGTAGTCCAAACCAATTAAACAGTAGCATTGAGTAACGAGTATCGGCTATCATACACAATAGAGCAGCACCACTAGACAACCTACATTAATCGAATACTAGGCAACCACTAACAGCCGAACTGAAAAGGGGAGTCCGACCCGAAATGGCCACCAGATTGCACCAAAAAAAAAAAGAAGGGCACAAAGTATGTACCCCGGGGAAGAGAATTAACCCAAAACCGAGCAATAACGAGCTCGGTAACTCAACAATTGCATCCACCACGCAGCGCCCAATCCAACACAGCCCCTAGCGCGCAGAGAAACCCTCTTCACGCGAGAGAGAGCAGAACTAAACAGCAAGAATAGCGGCTACCTCAAGGTTGAACAGCGTGGAGTAAGAGAGCCCGCCGCCGCCGTTGGCGCCCCCGCCCCGCGGAGGCGCGCGGCGCGGATCCATGTAGAAAACCCTAGCGTCCCGGCTCGCCGCGCGAGGAGGGCAGCCGGGGAGGGAGAACGCAGGGGCCGAATATGGCGCCGAAGGCGCGGTGCGGGCGCCGGCCGGGTCGGTGCCGCGGCGTCGGCGGCGACGGGATTAGGGTTAGGGTTCGTGGGCGGAAGCGGAAGGGGATGGGGAAGGAGGCGGAGGTGGAGGGAGGCGGTGGGGGTGGTGTGGAGGCCCTGTTGTGACGTGGTGGGGGAAGTAGTAGAACGAGGCATGGCTTTGGCTTGGCCGCGGAGGGGAGAGGAGAAGAGAGGGGAGCAGGGAAAGCGAAACCGGAAGGGGACTGGGTTTTCCGCTCCGCTCGCTCGCCCAACGTACGTGCGCCCACTAGACAGCTCTTGGATTCTGGAGCACGGCCTTTGTAATCTTCTCTTCTTTTTGTCCCCTTCTAAGGTAATTTTGGGGAGAAAGAAGTCCAATTACTCCCCTCAACTCTTTCTATAGTCTAAATATCAACCCCCAACTACGAAACCGTGTATCTAACCCCCTCAAACTACACAAACCAGGTACGTGAACCCCCACGCCCATTCCAGCTGGTTTTGATCCACACTAGCCTCCACGTCGCCCGGCCCGCCGTCCGCGTCAACGCTCAGCACCCGTTCTTATCTCTCTGTCGGTGGTGTTCTTTCTCTCTCTCACACATTTCCTCTCTCTCTCTTTGCATCTTGAGCCCGGTCAACAGAGAGAGATGGCGAGCACCTGGAGTGCGAGCTCATCCCGGTCAAGCACGTACACCGATGAACCAATATCATCATGCTCGTACAACAATAACATTGCATTGCACTGGCATAAGAACCATTAGTTTGGCATATTACGGGAAGTGACAACCTACAGGTTGGCAACAAATTACAGAAAGTAGTAGCCAATGGTTTGGCAGATTACATGACTTTAGCAGCCTATTGCCTGGCCTATTACATTTCTTAATAGCTTATAATCTATCTTATTACATCCCCTGGGTGACAACAGAAGATGTGGATGCAGCCTTCTGACTGGATGGTTTCTGGGCCTTAACTCTTGCACTTGCAGTCCCTGATGTGACATTAATGGACACTTTTGCTCTAGCTTGTGATGATGGCAGATTGACCTCTATATTCATTGAAGCTGTTCCACCAAGTATAGTTGACACCCTTCCTTGTGCAGTTGTCATAACAATTGTTTGGTTTGACATCCCAAGCTGCAATTAATTACCAAGTGAGCAAGCAATGGTCCAATACTTATGTTTGATATTTTAGTACATTAACTTACATTTTGTATTGTGGTTCCTATCCTCTCTGAGTGGATAATTCCTAAACCAGAGCACTTCTTTATGCTCTTTGGAGCACTGACATCACTACTTGAAGGACCCTTCCTCTTCCTGCCACTTGTGACACTCTGTTGTGAAACTGGCAAAGGTATCTGTGTACATGCATATTAAGTCACCAACAATTATTTAAATGTACATGTCATGGAAAGGTACCTGCGAATAAATAGATGAAGTATCAGTCCATACCATTGCATTTAGTGAGTTCACATGTGCTTGAGATTGGGCTGGCTGCGCAATTGATTGAGATTGAGTTGGCTGTACATTTGGTTGAGATGCTCCCATATTTGAGGTTTCATTGTTCCTCCTATCACAAGTACTCTTGTTATGCCCAATCTGTTTGCATTTCCTGCACCTGATAACAGTTCCTCTCTTGGACAATCTTTTGCCCTTTGGCTTCTCTTGAGGTTCCCTCCTCTGTTTTCTTGGTCTTCCTGGTATCTTTAATTGCTTCGGTGGCAATGGTTTTGCCATTTGAGATGTTGGCCAATTTTGCATGCCTTCCACAGGTTGCAACCAGTACTCATAAGTCTTCTTGAACATGCCCACTATGTAACAGCTTGCAATGTAGTCATCTAACTTGTTTGTTTTGAAGTATATACAGGAAATGGCATGACAACATGGCAGTCCAGATAATTGCCAATATCTGCAGGAGCAAGTCTTTTTTTCAAGGTCTATTGTCCACCTTTGATCATTGTGTTGCACTTCATATGACTCTCTTCCACAACAAATTGCATGACAATAAGCAGATGAGTTCACAGCTCCCTTCAGTTTCCTTAGTATGTTAGGACATATTACTTGTTGCCACCTAGCAGATTTATTGATCGTACCATGGATCCTAATAATTACTTTGCACCTAATAGCATCGAGCATACTAATTATAGGAAGATACCTAGCTTCAACAATCCACTTGTTGAAGGACTCACATATATTACTATCAACTGAGTCACCGTTTGACTCTAGTTTCATCCATGCCCTGCTCCAATGATGTGGAGCTATGTTCATTATGGCTTGTGCTCCTTGAGGAGTTTTCTCAGCTAACTCAGCCTTGGCAATGTTGAAAAGAGTTATGCATGGAGCCTTGGCACACTTCCAGAACATCTTATGGTATTCCTTCTTCTTGAATTTCTTCCTCCAGTTGGCATAGATATGCCTAGCGCAAGTTCTATGCTCTGCTTTAGGAAGCCAAGTCTGAACTGAATTAAGAATTCCCTTTTGCTGATCCGAGATAATGACCCAACCATCTCCATCTCCAATTTGCAAGTCTCTGCATAACAAGTAACAGAACCAGTCCCATGAATCATTAGTTTCCATCTCAACCACAACCCAAGCAATTGAATAAATTTGGTTGTTTCCATCCCTACCAGTGGCACACAGTAGCACACCAGCAGTTGCTCCTTTTAAGAAGGAGCCATCAAGACCAATTACTTTCCTACATCCTGCCAAAAAACCCTTCTTACAAGCATCTAAGCACACATAGAACCTTTGAAACACAGGGTCTTGATAATCTTGGTCTAACTTTACAACAATTGTGCTTCCTGGATTGCTCCTCAAAAGTTCTTCCTGGTAGTCATACACTCTTCTGTACTCTCCCTTTGTCCTATCCAACCATCTAGCCATTACTATTGCTTTGGCTCTATTGCACTTAGATAAACTGACATTTGCAAACATTTCTTGTTGAACAGTTGCTTGAAGGTGATGTAAGCTCCATGTTGGATTTGCTCTAATCAAACTCTCAAATCTATCTACAATTCTTGTAGATGTCGCTAGTTTATTGTCTCTCCTTTTGGGGCAGCTATGCTCATCATGCAAGCTAGTCACAAAGCCAACTCTCTGCCAAAGATGTCTTCTTCAAAAGGCATACCCAAGGACAAAAAGGCCAATCACATACAGCTCTAACTCTATTTCCTTCATCCTTGACAAATTTCATAACCTTTCTTTCAGCGAGACCATACTTAATAATTGCATCCTTGAACTCTTTCTTATCACTGAACTTCATTCCTATAACAAATTTAGGAACATTAGCCTTCCTGTCAAACCTAGGAAACATATCTTGTTTTCTAATAATCTCTCCATCATGGCCTTCTTCAAATGATTCATCTTCATCACTAGAGTTACCATATGGAGTGGAATTTCCATCTACAAGATCACAGCCTTCAAGTTCACCAATTTCATTGATAGGAGCAGATTTGAAAATAGCATCATCTAAACTATTCAATTCACCGGATTTAACTTTCTTCTTGAAATCCATGAATTTTTTGTTGATTTCTTGTGCTTCCTCGTCCTCTTCTGATGAACAAAACTCACTAGGAAGGAGGTAATCACTATCAGAGCTGTTGTCTATTTCTTGTTCCTCTCCAACCTTGTAGTTGGATAACTGCACCTCCTGGTTTGGCTCCTCTGTTTTGATAGGAGGGGATTGGATAGTAATAAATTTCTTCTCTCCAATGAATTGTACTTCATCTGAGCTACAGTCACCACCATCAACAAATGCTCTTTCCCCCTTCTCATCTGCATTGTCATTTGCTTCACCATCACTTCTCTCATCATCTGCAAATGCTTCCAGTTGCATTGACATTGACTCAACAAACATATCTGCAACTCCATTGCCTTTGACACAATCTGACATTAATTGGCACACTTTGTCATCATGCAACACTCGAAGCCCATTATCTAGGTCTTTACCAGGACATAACCAATGCAACAAAATCTCATCTGAGACCACTCCATGATCCCTAAGGTGACCATTAACCTCAGGCAATGAAATTAAATCCCGATCTATGTAAGACATTCCTTCAGACCCACCAATATAGTGCATCCTCTTCCCATCAAAGAAAAACTCTTCTCCAAAATAAAATATAACAGCAAGGCTATCCATATCATCCATCTAAACCGATGAGAATCTGAGGTATACAAAACACCAGAACAAATCTTAGCCCCCAACCCTATGTTGATAAGCATATAGATCTAGAGCATACAAAGAAAGGACTCACCTAAATCGCTGAGGATCTCTTCAAGTCCTACCGCATCTCCTTTAGTTTGGTGCAGAATCACCAAATCTTCACCAACGTGAGCTCATGAACTGCTAGGTTTGGACGGACAGCTGGAAGGGGAGACTGGGAGAGTGATCTACTCCTCCTTTTATCCAGCCCAAAGCTGACGCGAACGGCGGGCCGAGCAAAAACCAGCTGGAATGGGCGTGGGGGGTCACGTACCCGGTTTGTGTAGTTCGAGGGGGTCAGATACACGGTTTCATAGTTGGGGGTTGATTTTTAGACTATAGGAAGAGTTGAGGGGGTAACGTGGACTTCTTTCTTTTGGGGAAAGCCGATTTTTTTACTTCGGTGATTTCAAACTTATCAGGAAACGGATGCACATCATATACGAGTTTATTACTCCCTCCGTTCCAAGTTCTAAGTCATTTTAACTTTATTAGAGAGTCAAAATATATCAAATTTGACTAAAATTATAGAGAGAATTACAAATATTTATGACATTAAATAGGTATATTATGAAAATATAATTTTTTTTCTTAGAGAGTCAAAATATATCAAATTTGACTAAAATTATAGAGAGAATTACAGATATTTATGACATCAAATATGTATATTATGAAAAATATAATTAAAAAGGAACCTAATGATACTTATTTGATATCATAAATGTTGGTCAAACTTGATATGCTTTGACTCTCTAAAAATTTGGAATGACTTATAATTTGAAATTAAGCGAGTATTATAAATTTTAGATAAGTAGATCTGTGTCTGAGCATTGCTACGAAGATCAAACCAAAATTAAAGTATGCTGATATAATGATCAATTTTGAAAGTAACTGATCCTGTTCATCCATTAGTCATCTAAGAGTCAACATTACCGTGTTACTTTTTATTGTCTTCCACTCGCTCTGGTGGATTTGGTTTCTATTGTCAATTCTTATAGGAAACCAAAACGACCAAAGAATTGTTGATAGGAAAAGTTGACTTACAATTTTTAAGTTAGCTCTTTGATCATAACTACTAAGCTCATATGGTTCCTACTTGACAAACATAGAATCAGCTTAATAAACAAATCGTAAAGTCATAAGATCGTATCATAGAATCAATATTTAAACAATTATGGTTACAACAAGCCCTTAGTATGGGCCCAACCCCAATTATGCAACCCTTACTTTGCCTTCAGCACACCTCTCTTTCGGTCACCTGATACCATCTTCTCATCAAACTTTGAATCATCAATGCATCTGTCTTCACATGCAGAACAAGTCTCTTGCTATTGCTCAACAAGGGGTGATAAACTTAACCCACCAAGGTCCAAGTATCTAGTTAAGCACAGAGGCCTCACGACGTCAACGCAACAAGCTTATAAGAGTTGACCACTCTTTTATCTAGACAGAAGGCAGGCAGGCAGCAATACCTTATTGAATACTATAGGTCTAATATAGCACTAATCATGTTTTCACTGTCTTCAATGATCACTTTGGACATTGTGGTAACTTGGTAGTTTTCTCAAGCATGTGTACTTCCTTTGGAGGCACTCTAAATAAATGGTGGTGTATTTGCGTATTTGGTAGAGATCTAGATTCTCTAGAAACATTTAAGATTTAGTTTCTTTCTAGAAACATTTCCCTCGTGAATCGAAACTGCTTTCTCAAATCATTTGGCTTGCCCGACAAGATTCAAATTCTTAAAAAGGGAGATGAAAATCATTGTTTTACATGAAAAAAAAATAAAAATAGATAGTTTTTACAAAAATAAAAAAATATTTGGGCAAAGAACTATTCAACTAGACATATTTTAATTGGTTTCACTTGAAGAGAAACACTATAACTTTTTCTAAATTAGAGCAAAGGTAGGAAAGCAAGATCAGAATCAGGCGAGACTACTTGGGAGGTGATTCTGATCTCTAGTAAAAGAAAAACTAGAATCGCTAGGTGTCCTTCTAGTTGAATCAATCATGTCTATATAATTTGGCTAGGTTTCTAGCGATTCTAAAAAAACTGAATCGATTCACCCATTCAACCAAGCCATAGACTTAGGCCCTGTTTGAACATGAGAATTGGATTCATCTCTCACGCGTGAATTGATAGAAACGGCTCCAAATGGTGTCTGCTAACTGGATATGGTTTTCTTCAGCAAAGTTAGAAACCTGGAAATGGTGTTTCACACAGAATCTTTCGGTTTCTTTGACACAATTATGGGCTACCAATTTTAAATTTTTTAGATGTAATCCTTTTTTAGTGCAACAAATTAAAATGGATTGTATTAAAGTTATTTTACATCCACAAAAAGTTCATATTTTTTAAGCTTATGTTTATTTATATGATCTCTAAGAAAATATATATCTACATGTGAATCAGAATCCAGTCTATCAATCAACTGATCTCAGACATTTCTAAAAGAATCTAGCTCTCTACTAAACGCACTGTTAATCCCTCAAACTAGTCACCAATCCAACAGCTCAATTTTTCTATATACGTCGGATGACCGTACAACAACAACAACAACATAGCCTTTTGTCCCAAGCAAGTTGGGGTAGGCTAGAGATGAAACCCAAAAGAGACGAGAAACAAGGAGACACATAAAGGGACATAAATGGCACAAGACAAAAAAGGTCACGGTTCAGGCACGTTGATTGCTAATCTCCAAGCGCTCCTGTCCATAGCTAAATCCTTGGGGATATTCCACTCCTTGAGATCTCTCTTAACGGACTCGTCCCAAGTTAGTTTAGGTCGACCTCTACCGCTCTTTACATTATCGGCTCGCTTTAGAACTCCACTACGCACCGGCGCCTCAGGAGGCCTTCGTTGGACATGTCCAAACCATCTCAACCGATGTTGAATCAATTTCTCCTCAATTGGTGCCACCCCAACCCTATCCCGAATATCGTCGTTCCGTACTCTATCCCTCCTTGTGTGCCCATAACACCAACGCAACATACGCATCTCCGCTACACTCAATTGCTGGACATGTCGCCTTTTTGTAGGCCAACACTCAGCACCATATAACATCGTCGGACGAATCGCCGTCCTATAGAACTTACCTTTCAGCTTCTGAGGCACCCTTTTGTCACAGAGAACGCCAGAAGCTTGACGCCATTTCAACCAGCCGGCTGAAATTCTATGCCTAACATCTTCATCAATGTCTCCATCCTTTTGTAGCATCGACCCTAAATACCGAAAAGTATCCTTCTTGGCCACCACTTGCCCATCGAGGCTAACGTCTCCCTCCTCGTGCCTAGTCGCGCTGAAATCACACCTCATGTACTCGGTCTTAGTCCTACTAAGTCTGAACCCTTTCGACTCTAACGTGTGCCTCCATAGTTCTAACTTCCTATTAACCCCCGCCCTACTGTCGTCAACTAGCACCACATCATCAGCAAAGAGCATACACCAAGGGATATCACCTTGTATGTCCCTTGTGACCTCATCCAACTCCAAAGCAAATAAATAAGGGCTCAAAGCTGACCCCTGATGCAGTCCTATTTTAATTGGAAAGTCACTGGTGTCGCCATCACATGTTCGGACAAACGTCACCACATCTCTGTACATATCCTTGATGAGGGTAACGTACTTAGTTGGGATTTTGTGCTTTTCCAAGGCCCACCACATGACATTTCTCGGTACTTTGTCATATGCCTTCTCGAGGTCAATAAAGACCATGTGCAAGTCCTTCTTCTGCTCCCTATATCTCTCCATCAATTGTCGTAATAAAAAAATCGTCTCCATGGTCGACCTACCAGTCATGAACCCAAACTGATTTTGGGTCACATACGTCGGATGACCGTGTTTTCATAAATGACACTCAGTGTATACAACTTACCAAACTAACCGCTGGAACTCCACTTAGTTGAAACCACATACACTTACACTTCTCCATCGCCAGGACAAGACGTGTAGAAACAAGAAACTTCCAGCCATGATCTTGCACCGTACATTCTCCTCATCTCCTGTGTACAAGGACGAACTTGAACACCAGATGACTTGACCATCCGATGTGTATAAAACACCTGGACATTGAGCTTCAATTTTTACTCTGGATTCAATCCAGCGAAGCATCTAGCATGTACAATACTCCCTCAGTGCTAAATTATAAAATGTTTTTCTAAATACGTTGTTTTTTTTTGTATATATCTAAATATAATGTATATCTAAATACACATTAAAAATTCTATATCTAGAAAAATTAAAACGTCTTACAATTTAGAATTGAGGGAGTATTTATTAGTATAATATTGAGCAGAACATCATATGTATTTTGAATGTCATTCAAATGTTCAATACTCAGTACAATCGTCCCCGGATAATCAGGTGGATATACAAAGTCGTCAAGATCGAGAAAAGCTCAAAGGCAAACAATTTTAGGTTAACTTAATAGTTAATAGGGTCATCCGATGTATACATTCTTCAGGGATTTTTCCAATTCAATCCAATCTTGTGTACATTCTTCACTGATTTTTCCAGTTCAATCCCATGTATTACATCCATAAGACTTACTAAATCATCTTATTGACAAACATGTTAATTCCATTGACAGTCGTTTTTCTGTCACAAATAAAACATGAATGCGAAACAATTTGTCATCCCTTATCAGGCCAAACAATTGTTCTTCAATAAAGATACCTCTAAATCTCTACGGTCACTTTTAGATAATACTATCTCTACGGTCACTTTTAGGATAGGAGTGACATATGTAGGTATGTAGAAATTCATGAAGCCGCAAAATTGCAGTGTGCAGCGTTACAAAAATTAGGGATAACTTGACTAGATTTAAGTAAAATTGTTGTAACTGTATTTGTAGTAGACAGTACAGATAAACATCCTGATACAACCAGGTACCTAGCAAAACTGCTCTACTTGCCCTATTACAAAGATTCAGGTACGATAGTTACAAAAAAGAACCCAGTTGCTCCGCAAACCAACATGAAACTTCTTTTTCTGGCACACCAGTGATATGGTTAAGTAGCTACACAATACCTGGGCTGACAAACTCATTAGCCTTGACATATCAACTCCAATCCACATATGTACCCAAAGATTACTCAGATTGCTCTGCAAGCTCGTCGTTGTCCGCACTATCAATGTCTTCCTTATCTGCACCCTCAATGTCTTCATTATCTGCACTCTCAGTGTCTTCGTTGTCTGCATTGTGTTCCTTGTGGCAGGGTACATTCATGTTCTGCTGTGACGAAATTATTCCTGCAATGGCTTTCATGGCAGCGGCAGTCCTGTCGCTGCTTACTCCGTCCTCTTCGGTTTTCCCAACAGGTTCAGCACTTTCAGATGCACCATCCTCACTTTGCTGTGGAGGGGGTACAAAAAAGGGAATTTTACCCCTCTGCCAGTCATGAAGTACCATCTTGGCTGCTGTTGTCAGATCAGGCTCCCCACCCTGAGAACCAAAAGTGTAATTATTATATTATGGGAAAGAATACCATTACCATGTGAACGAACAATAAATCATACCGTGTCTTTCTAACACAGGAGTAGTATAGAATTTTGTAATAATCTGGTTAAATATCCATTTTTCTTAGCTGGGAGAAATACTAGGTAGAAATATAACAGAAGATATCATCAGATATTAAGAATACATGCAATACCTTGAGAAGTTTTCCAGTAGTCCTGCACAGCTGGACAAGAAAATCATTATCATCAGACCTGCAGAGAAAAGATAAATCCAGAATCAGACCATGCCATGGGTTTTAATTGAATCACAGTTCACACCAAATTGGCATATGATATTCATAATCAACAAATAGATGCACTTAAAATGTAAGGGGAAAAAACAAGCTTGAAGTATAACTATAAAAATTGGTGGTTATACATAGGAGCATGCTGAAAACAAATATATTTATTCATCTTGGAGCACACTTTATATAAACAATCGATTGATGTATTCCTAACAATATGAAAGGTGCAATCATCGTAATACTAAACAATAACGTTGTTCTAAATAACATACCATTCTTGAATTTTGTACGCTCTTTGAAGATGCTCCTTTCTAACACGCCTAAGAACTTCACCAATGTGCTCAGCAGCATCCTCCAAATTTGTCACTCGCACCTTGTGACAAGTGCATAATTAGAATGCATACATGTATTGATAAAGGAACGACTAAGAAAAATAGTGTTTCAAAGATAGTTGAGTAGTTGACATCAAATATATTTAACATGGAACATGACACGTCATCAACTCCCCTTAGAAAAGTGTATGAGCTAAACCAAAGTTCGGCTAGGCGCTGACTAGGCGGCGCCTAGGCACGCCTAATCGGTAGTCGCTGGGCTGCCGCGTAGCCTAGGGGGTTGGGCGGAGTCTAGGCGGGCGCATCGCCTAGGCGGCGCTCAGCAGCGCCTCGGCGGCGATTCTGCGGCGTGCAGGCGCCCAAGGCGGGCGCGTAGGCGGGCGGCCCGGCTGCGCTGCCGATTTTTTCGGCCACCGCGGAAGCGCGCGCTAAAGCCCGAGTCGGGCGCGGGAAAAATTACACGCCGCGCGGGAAGAATACCTGAGCACCGTGCTCGATTCGTCCAATCCCGCTCGCAGACGCTGCTCGGACCGTGCTCCCGCTCGTCCTCCTCCGTGGCTCCGCCTGCGACGCGCGCCGGAGGGGAATTTCATCTGCCGGCCTCGCTCCTCCCCGCCGGACCTGCTCCCCGACGGCGCACCCCTCCCCGCCGGCCCTGCTCCTCGACGGCCTCGCTCCTCCCCGCCGGCACCGCTCCCCGACGGCGCAACCCTCCCCGACGGCCACCCTACTCCCCAAGGTGAGTTCCCCTCCCCCGCCGGCTGCTCCCCTCCCTGCTCATCCCCCTCCACCGCCAGCAGCTCCCCTCGGGCCTCCCCTGCTGGATGTTCCTCCCCTGGTTGCTGCTCTCCCCTCCCTGCTCTCCCTCTCTGCTCATCTATTTTCCCCTGCTCTTAATTTGCCTATATTGGCAAAACGCCTAGAAAAACGCCTAGGACCGCCTAGGCGCGATTACTCCCGCCTAGGCGCTAGGCAGTGGGTCACCGCCTAGAATCCGACTAGCGCCTAGCCGAACTTTGAGCTAAACATTGTTTTACACCTGTCCCAGGAATAAACCTCATGTTGAACTAAAATACTTTCTGATATTTGTTCAAGGGGCAATAGCAACTGGGGAAGGGAGGGGGCACTACATGCTCGAAATAATTATTTTTGCCAATCCCAAGGAAAAAACATATGCAAAATGAACAGCTGAAGAAGAGACATACCACACCCTTCAGAACTATATCAGTTTCTGAATCATTATTCTGATATACAACACCAGGACAATCAATCAAAAAGATCTTTTTAGTGAGAGTGATGTACTGCCACACTTTTGTCTCTCCAGGAATCGGAGCAACCTTGCAGACCTGAAGGCATAACCTAATCATCAGAATAACCTGAAAGACAATTAGAAAGTGCTACCTTTAAAGCATGATGATGAGAGACTTACACTCTTCGACCGTAGTGTGTTAATAACTGATGACTTTCCAACATTCGGGTACCCAACAAACCCGACAGAAATAGCTTGTTTGTCATTCTTCAAACGAGCAAACTGCCTCAATACTGACAGAAGAGATCCCTGCACATTTTCGAAAAGGTTAGGGTTTAATCATAAAGATCAGATATGAGACGATACACCGAAAAAGATGATGCAACTTACTTTGCCAAATGACTTGTTGATGCTTGCATGGAATGCTAGGGTGGGATAGTCCTTCGAAAGGGTCCTTAACCATCCTTTTGTAGCCCAAGCAGGAATTAGATCACACTAAACGAAAAAGGAAACAAACAATCAATACGCCACTAGACATAACAACAGGAAGGTGATTAAGATTTTGTACAGGAATATGCTGCAGAGTAGTTGATACCTTATTTAGTAAGAAAACCAAGTGTTTGTGTTTGCAATTCTCTTTTAGATGTTTCTCTAGATGGTAGCATCGAGTGCCCATTGGATCCCTAGCATCCAACACCTGCAGAATAAAATCTATAAAGATTAAGCATACCATTGGTTGAGTTCACAGAGAAATCTTCACATGGACAAAAGAGTTGTGGCGCTAACCTGCACAACAACGTCTGAAGAGTCAATAACTTTGTATAGTTCACCCCAGATTCTTTTGCTCTGTCCCTTCTCAAACATTGTATGCCTCACTAGATCCCGTAAGCCGTCTTCTTCTTCCTCCCTTGGCAACTTTGATGAAGCATACTTTTGCTCAAATGCATCTGAAGATAAAACAACATACATGTTCACGGAAATAAAACAGCAGTACACCAAACAAGGAGGTGTCAGATGACCATGTTAAAATTTAACCATGCAATGGGCTTCAAATTGTTCTACTAGAACATGAAAATCAATGATCCAAAACATTTTAAACCAACAATTGTGGAGTTAACTATAAAAGATCAATAGAACCGATCAAATTACTGTCTTCTAAAATGGCATGCACTACTTTGGATAGTTTATCAAAGCGTAATAATTATCAATGTCCATGACTCACCTTGGGAATCATCAGCTCTCTTCAGCAAAGATTCATAGTCAAGAGCAGTGAGTTTCGGGCGTTTCCTCTTGCCCTTTGGCCCAAAAGCATGCTCAAAAGGTTCAACATCAAGAAGATGTGCCCTTGCTTGCTGCATCAAAACAAGCAAATATAAGAAATAACTTTTTGCATACTACATAGTGGATAAAAAAGTATTAATATCCAGCCAACTCAACAGTCAACAACACAACACTTAACCAACTAAACAGGGGAACAACATTGACAGTAGTTGCTTCAAACTAAAAAGGTCACAATGTTACTCTTGCCCCGTCCTCATATTTTCAACAGGGTGATGACTACAATGGCAGATGATAATCATAGACACAAGAGTAGCACCTTTTGATGATCTTGCAGGAGCGATAATGGCAGCTTCCGTTCTTTCAGGATGACACTGAAGTTGTCGGAAAGCCGACTCTGGAGTTCCTCCCGAAACATTTCAAGCTGTGGCTGGCCCACAACGCGAGTATTGCCTGCAAATACCAAGAGCTGGATCAACACGAGAAAGGTACAAGCAATCAGCATCCGTCAATGGAATTTAAGCGGTGGAACCATCCAAGTAGATAACTATTGCCACATAGCAGCAATCAATCCTGGAGCCACAGTGAAGCATTCAATCGCACAATTGAAGCACCGACTAAGCGTATCCTATCCGAATAAAACCGTTTGAACAATACAATTAGACACGAAGCTAGGCGGTGGCGATCGGACTCACCAAACCACCGGCGGTCGGGCTCGATGCGGGTGTTGGGGAGCTCTTTAGACTGGAAGTCGTTCCTGAGCACCTTCCCGGAGCGGTCCCTCTTGGGCCGCGTCTTGTACATCTTGAGCCGCCGCACGGTGGCCGCGGACCGGCTCCCGCCGCCGGCGCCGCCGCCCGCGCCCTTCTTGTCATTGGGGCGGTTGACGTCGTTCGAGTGCCGTGGCTTGCCCGACACGTTCACCGCCTTCTCCTTCTTCTTCGCCATCTCCTTCTCGCTCGTCTACTTGGTAATCTCGTGAGTTCGCGAGGGAGAGGAGGGGAGGGTGAAGAAGAGTCGAAGGAGGCGGTGGGAGAGAGCGGAGGCAACGATGTTGGCAAGCTAGGGTTTTGAGAGGAGACGGATGGGAGCGGTGGAGTGGGCGGCGTGACTCGCACGTGCGCGTCAGGCATATGAGCTTTTTGTGGGCTGGGCTTTGCCGAATGTAAGGGTCCGCAAACTTTTGGGCCACTACTCATGGGACGGCGTCTACCGTTAGTCCTTAACGGACAAGTAGATTTGGTACCGGAGTGTTTTTTTTTATTTTTGGCTAACAAGGAACTTGATTAGTACTATTACTACCTCTGTCCCGAAAAAATACAATAATAGGTTTGAATTGGGTGGAAATTCGTGTAAAAATATTATTAATATTTATAACTCAACATAGATCCACTATAAAAATGTATTACATGATTAATATAATGAAACTTATTCAGTATTATAATATTAGTATTTTTAATAGATTTGGTTAATCTAAAACTATTTGACTTTTTTTGAGAAGTGAGAATTGCATCTTTTGGGGGAAAAGGTAATATATATTAAATCAATAGTTGTACATGCCACGAGGGTGTTTGGGACTACTCTACAAACTCCACTGTGGAGCAGGTTCATAAAAAATCTAGAGTTTGCAGAACACCTATTTTAGGTGCTCTCACAACTCTATATTTTTTCTCGAGCAGAGTTGTGTAGACCTAAACTTGTTTTGTTTGGCTAAAAAACGTGAAGTGGAGGTGGAGCTGGAAAAATATGGAGCGGAGCTAGAACACATGCTCATATGAGATCGACAGGATCCAAGTTACATTTATGACAGACTTCCTCAACAAGGCATTGATTCCCATGTGAGGCGTAAGGTAATATGCAACTAGAAGATCTAACCTAGGAAGAGGTTGTGCCATGAGGGCCATGTTCGGCTGATGGTTTCTGCGGCTAAAGTTGATTTGTTATCAGAAAAAACAATGTTCCATGGCTGATAAGTTCAAACGAACAGGGCAAGTTATTAGCAAAATCTATCAACAAAGGTTTCAGAATAAAGTTCTCTATAATATAATGTTGTCGGCCAGTGATCATCTTCACCGAGACCTCATTGTTGGAGATGTAGGCTTATTTTGTTTGCAATCTCAGCTGCAAAGGTGACTAAAAATCGATGGCCAGGAAAAGTTGCCTGGGCGCCGAACCCACACCCATGGATTACTTTTCCTAATCTCTCAAGATGCCAATGCGAGAGATATTGTTTCAGCCATTAGAACTGAGTATGTTGCAGTTGTAGTTGTTCGAGCTCTAAGACTACCCGCAGTGGGTACTCTAAAACGATACTCTAAAGCTTTAGAGTATGAATATAGAGTAAAAACTGCTGCACTGGGTACTCTAAAACGATACTCTATCCTTTCTCTCACTCTATATTTAGAGTAGTACTATGCTTACTCTATACTCTATAGTGGTGGGTCTCACTAGCTAAACAAAGAAAAAAATGCTATAACTCACAAACCAAAAATCCAAATTAAATTTCGATTTCACCATTAAATTCGTCTCAATAAATCCTTCAAAACTATATCACACATGGATATATTTAGATAAAGTGACAAGTGGGTCCCACAGTGTATAGAGTGGATAGAGGATGATATAGAGGATGGATGGGTGCGGAAGAATTGAGTATAGAGAAGAGAATCTTGCTGACTAGGACGTATAGAGGATGAATATAGAGGTCCATGAGTGCGGGTAGTCTAAGACTGTCTGCAGTGGGTACTCTAAAACGATACTCTAAAGCTTTAGAGTATGAATATAGAGTAAAAATTACTACACTGGGTACTCTAAAACGATACTCTATCCTTTCTCTCACTCTATATTTAGAGTAGTACTGTGCTTACTCTATACTCAATAGTGGCGGGCCCCACTAACTAAACAAAGGAAAAAAATGCTATAACTCATAAACCAAAAATCCAAATTAAATTTCGATTGCACCATTAAATTCGTCTCAATAAATCCTTCAAAACTAGATCACACATGAATATATTTAGATAAAGTGGTAAGTGGGTCCCACAGTGGATAGAGTGGATAGAGTATGATATAGAGGATGGATGGATGCGGGAAAATTGAGTATAGAGGAGAGAATCTTGCTGACTAGGACGTATAGAGGATGAATATAGAGGTCCATGAGTGCGGGTAGTCTAATATATAATAACAGCAGGGGTTGTCATGCGCTAATATCGAAGCCAACTCCCTATCTCCGTTTGAGTATATGTATTGTTATCCGACGCTAGAGCTACATTGGTTCGAGAAGAAGAGGAGTGGCAACATCTTGCTCTTGCTGCCTCCTCGATGTGAATTGTGGGCCAATAATGCGATGTTGGTCATGTGAGTTGGATTTTCTCATGGCGCCATGCATGGTGGTAAAAAAGAGCACATAAATATTAAACCTTGACAAAAACTTTATATATAGTACAAACTAGCATGAGGACATGGATTTCAAATTTTTTTTGTTCGATATAAGAAGACGCCTATTATGCCGTTTCTGAAGTCGTTTGTGCTATGTGTGCAGTAGAGGTCAAAAAGAGTGATACTTCATTGGCCAAGACGCCAAGTTACTAAACTAATCCCTGAGTCGATATACAAATAGAAATTAAAGGAGGGTGTGAAGAAAAAAAGGTAAATCCGACGGCCCACAAGAGCCCAGCCTGAGCCCATAAATCTTCCCCGCGCCAACCCCATCACTCTTGCGCCCTCCTAAAACCCTAACCCCTCCGCCGCCCCTCGGCCTCCAACCAGCAGCTGCCGCCGCCATCCGCCGGCGAGATGGCGCTGTACCTGCTGTTCGAGTCGGCCTCCGGCTACGCCCTATTCCACGCATACGGCATCGATGAGATCGGGCAGAGCGTGGAGGCCGTGCGCTCCTCCGTGCTGGACCTCGACCGCTTCGGCAAGGCCGTCAAGCTCACCGCCTTCAGCCCTTTTTCCTCTGCCGTAGACGCGCTCAACCAGTGCAACGCTATCTCCGAAGGTTCCTTCCTCCCCACCTAAACACGCAGCCTCGCTGCGAGATGCTTTTGTTTTGACCCGGGCTTTGGCCTTTCCTTCTGTCAGGGATCATGACCGATGAACTGAGGAGCTTCCTGGAGCTGAACCTGCCGAAGCCTAAGGAGGGGAAGAAGGCCAAATACAGCCTCGGCGTCGTCGAGCCCAAGGTCGGCTCCCACATCTCCGAGGTCACCGGCATCCCCTGCCAGAGCAACGAGTTCGTCCAGGAGCTGCTCCGCGGTGTCCGCCTCCACTTCGACCGTTTCATCAACGAGCTCAAGGTTTCGCCTTTTTCCGTACCCTATGTTCAGAGGCTCAGGTTCTGCATTGTGAGTTCCCGGTGTGGCTCAAAGTTCGTGAATATGATTGTGAAGCTTTGCCTGCTGGGCTTGCGTATAGCTATCGTAGTTTTTCTTTGTAGAGCTGGATGCTTGGTGTGTAATTTGGTTTTCTAATGTTGTTGTCTCAAAATTGTGTGAATCTGCGAAGCTTTGCCTGCTGGGCTTATGCATAGCCTAAATTTGTTGTAAAGATGGACTCCTGTTGTGCTTAATTTGGTTTCCCCATGTTGATTGTAGGATTCTGACTTGGAGAAGGCCCAGCTTGGCCTGGGGCATAGCTACAGCAGGGCCAAGGTGAAGTTCAATGTGAATCGTGTTGACAACATGGTGATCCAGGCAATCTTTCTGTTGGATACACTTGACAAGGACATCAATTCCTTCTCCATGAGAGTCAGGTCTGTTCCTTCTCCTATAACTGTTTATTGTTAGCTTTCTGAGCGGCGTCATACGCCGTATTTATACAGTCTGCTCTGGTAGAAAACACTGAGAATATGAATATGCCAATATGCCCTTAGTATGATTATTTATTGCTTTCTCAATAAAACACTGCAGGGAATGGTTTTCATGGCACTTCCCTGAGCTTGTCAAGATTGTGAATGACAATTACCTATATGCCAAGCTTGCTAAGTTTATCGTGAACAAATCTGATTTGGCGGAAAAAGATATTCCGGCTTTGGCTGATATAGTTGGTGACGAGGACAAGGCTAAAGAAATTGTTGAAGCAGCAAAGGCTTCAATGGGTAATGGAATATGATGCTGTCTATTTAGTTTGACTATACTGATTGTAGTAAATGCTCTTATGCTTTGTTTTGTCTTGTTTGTTTTCAGGCCAGGATCTGTCACCAGTTGATTTGATCAATGTCCAGCAATTTGCCCAAAGGGTTATGAATCTCTCCGAGTATCGTAAAAACCTTTATGAGTATCTTGTGACTAAGATGAATGATATTGCACCCAACCTGACATCGTTGATTGGTGAGGTAGTTGGAGCTCGCCTTATCTCTCATGCTGGCAGTCTTTCAAACCTTGCTAAGTGTGCTGCCTCCACCCTTCAAATACTTGGTGCTGAGAAGGCCCTATTCAGGTTGGTAAATTCTTAAAACATCTTATGGTTTCCCACCATTTCAATAATTTTGAGTTAATTCTGTAATTCGTGGTTATAAAGTGGTCATATTTGAGTAAATCCTGCTAGTAGGAAGATGCCCCTTACACTTTCCTTTGTCCACCAGAGCACTGAAAACTCGAGGGAACACACCGAAGTATGGGCTTATATTCCACTCTTCCTTTATTGGCCGTGCTTCAACCAAGAACAAGGGCAGAATGGCTCGTTACCTGGCAAACAAATGCTCGATTGCTTCACGCATTGACTGCTACTCGGGTTAGTTCTAGGAATCTCTGTTACCGGACTCTTACGTATGCTAAGTTCGCTCATTCCAAAAGCATCATCTTGATTGTTTTATACTGTGTATTTGATTCCAGAGGCTAGTACCTCTGTCTTTGGGAAAAAGTTGCGTGAGCAAGTCGAGGAGAGACTGGAATTCTATGACAAGGGTGTCGCGCCTCGTAAAAACCTTGATGTGATGAAGGCCGCTATTGACAGTATGGTCAATGCCACCTCAATGGATGATGATGGTAAGCATAGGCTAATTCCATCTCTTAGAAATGCAAACTGTTTTAATTTTAATTGCCTCTAGGACAATGCTTTACTCATTGCATTTATGGTTGAGTTATATTTCCCTGTTCTTCAACATGTGTAGATAACCAGAAGACTGATGCATCTGCCAAGAAAAGCAAGAAAAAGAAGACCAAGACTGAGTCTGATGGTGATGCAATGGATGTGGACAAGCCCTCCAACGCTGCTGATGGAGAAGCCGAGCCTGGAACTGAGAAGAAGAAGAAGAAAAAGAAGCATAAGCTAGAGGATGCACAGGAGGAGAACGGCGCAGCACATGCTAATGGCGATGCTGAAGAGACCGAGACTCCCAAGAAGAAGAAAAAAAAGAGCCGTGAAGTTTCTGAAGAAGCTGAACCTAAGACGGCCACTGAGGGGAAGAAGAAGAAAAAGAAGAAGGCCAAGGTTGAGGATGACGAGTAGCCAAGTTATTTGTTGCATGGCGTATGAATTCAGGCTTATTTGTTGAAAACAGAGATAAAACACCTAGCTTCTAGTTCATGAGACGTTTAATGCAATCCAACTCAACTATGAACTTTTCCAGCCTGCTTGTATTTTTTTTGAGGGGGCCGGGGGTGCGGTGTGGGGTTTGTGTGGGTAGGCTAACTCCGTATGATCACGCCGCAAAACAGCAGAACCAAACAGCAGCCTGTTAATGAGTGCGAAAACTGAGATTTGAGGGCATCTTCCACTGTGTCATGCTAGAAACAGATGATGCCTTCCAAGTTCTAACATGGCATAAAATTATGCATGACCAATGACTGATTCATATATCACAATGAAATACGCAACAAGCAACGAACTGAAACTGAAACCAGACCCAGCATTCAACCATTCATGTACCTCAAATACAGGAAGAACCCGAGCCCCAATAGGGACGGTTATAGACAAATCACACAGCGATGAGCCGTGCCAAAAGAACCAAGTATTAACTCATTTTTAATCTAATACACGGATGAAGCTAAAATGGCAACATCTATCACAAGTTTTTTATTCATTTACATCCTTTGTGTTGAGTGCATAGGAAGATGTCCTACTCCTAACACAAGTTTTTTATTCATAATATTTTTAGTCCACTACTCTACTGAACCTGAACTCCTAAAACACAGCTCAAATCGTCTTTCTGTCTCCACTGAGATGTAAGTTACATGCTTGAGAATCCTGCCTTCTAGTTTAAATTGAAACACACTTATATTCAGAGCGAAAGCAAGCTTCATCTTAACATCCAAAATTTAGCTTCTAGGAGCATCAGATTAAACTCTTAAATTTCTCGGTCAATCACTATGTTCTGCATTTATACCGACTCCTGTCTTACAGTTACAGATCTGATCGTATCCTAAACGATAAATTCGGATGATCCTATAAATCTAGTTAATGTAATAAGATGATCTGATGTTTATTGCAAGACTGGCAGAGGATGTATTTCTGATGCCTGCACATTCGTGGAAAAGATAGTTATGCGGAACCCTCAATGCTTATTGCAAGACTGGCAGAGGATGTTTATTGCAAGACTAGCAGAGGATATGCTAATCTTTTTGAAGAATCATGTCAAGATTGTTAGAATTGGGATTTTAGGTAGGACCGTTTTTAAAATGACAATATCGGATCATAGAATTTAATAAAACATAAGTGGATTTCTTTCAGACTGGATGAAATATATACTTGTATATAAGATTTGTAATAAGTTGTAGAGATTGAAGCATATAATATCGGTTTCTAATTAATTTAATTGACTCTTTTATTAAATTATTAAGTAGATTCATTGACATTTTTAATCCACCTTAACTTTAAATGATATTTTATCATTATTATATGTAGGATGATAGGATCAAGGTTCTATGTAAGATATTGCCAATATTGTGAGATGCATGTTTCGAATCGGGATATTATAGAATCTAAGGTTCATGTTGAGATCATTATCGTTTTAGTTTGATAGAATTATAAGTTTATAAAGTAAGATTACAAAATCTGAGGTACATGTTGAGATCGGCATCATTTTAGTCTGGTAGAATTATAAGTTTATAACGTAAGATTCTAGGATCCAAATCGGGATCCTACCAGCCCGTGGAAAAAGTACGGGCGCAAATGCCGTGCGGCACAAAGAGCCGATATTCCAGTATGTAAAAGCAAACTGAAACGCAAAGCAGGTGTAAAAGCACATCGAGATATTCAAACCTTTTCTTGTAACAATAAGTATTCGTGTATGGCACTGAGAAATGTTTTACACATAACATGCGTGACAAGCTCTTTTCTGATACATTCTACAATCCATTGAAAACCTAAATTACAATGCTGTTTTCATCTTTCAACCTCCCTTGAGATGTAAATGCCATTACTTTGGGGCATGGATGTCGGTAGGGTGAAGCTTGTTTGTTTAGGCACAAAAGCTTTCATACCTTCGCTCTTGATGATTTCAAGTCCACATATCCCACAAAGAGTTTCCAGCTCCGACTCCTAAACGTTTGCCAATAAGCTTCAGATAGTCAGTTTTAAACCTTTTGAGATTCAGAAACCGCAACTTCCCAAAATGTTTATCAGTAGTGGATCGAATGGTTCTAGTTTACAGTAAGATTACCTTGATCATCAGGATTCCTGATAGATGTTCCAAAGGGTGGTGTTGGAGTTTGTAGCCACTATGGTTGAAGTACATTAAGGCTCTAGCTCGGACCTTCAGCAGAGAAATGGGAAGAGTAAGTTGATGCCAATACAAATGATGATTAGTGACAATTTAGCTTGTGCACAAGGCAATAATAGTATTTTGTTTTTTTCCCCCTAACAAAAAGGTGCAGGTTTTGATATAGAACAACTGAGCAAACGTCACTAGCACCAGAAACTTCAGGTAGTAGTTTTTAATCTGCAAGGATCAAAACACAACTAAAGGTATATAATTGGCAATGAAACTAACTTGAAATCTTTTATTCCTTTCGCCACGGAAGAGATAATCTGTTCAGTATCATTTAGGCTTCAAACTCATTTCAAGGATTGTTTTAAATAGCAATCGTGTTTGTAAGAAGAATAGGCTAAAAACCCAATATAGAAGGAAAATGTTATGCCTTCAACTGAAAATGCCGAATTTGCCATCATGGACTCACCTCGTTGAGAAAAGGTTCTACAAGGCGCAACTGAAGATCGGTTGCTTCAGCTGCTACCATGCAAAAGAAACGCTTGAAGTTTCCTAGGCGATAGCATCTACAGAAGATATATACAATTATCTAAGATTGAAAAAAACATGGCACAGCATGGAAGTAGCCAATTATGAATCAACAATAAGTACTTATGACCAAATCATACAAGTGGTCAGGCACAGAGAATGAAAAAGCATAAAGAATGAAGGTTTACATTGGCAAGCAATTCGTCTAGATGTTACCTTAACAAAGTTCTAGCAAATATCATTTCCTTCGACCGTCTGACTGGACTAGCCAATTGACCATACCACAAAGAGAGTGAATTTATCTGAAGATAAATAGAAAGTTAGCTATGAATACAAGCTGTAAGGTAAAGTATAAAGCTCTTGAATAGGAATAAAACAAATTTCAACACGGAAGCAGTGGGAAAGCAAAAACAAATTACCATTTTCTGTATTTTGCAGCCCAAATGTAGAAGCACATAGAAGGAATAATACTCGCCCTCCTTTTTGCTGTGTGAATCACGCTTATGAAGTACATGATACATATCATACAGAGAAAGCAGGCATTTTGTTAGCTGCTCCATGTTTAGGTAACACAGGGAAGATGAATCTGAATCCTGGCAAGACGTGGAAAGTCTTTGATGGGACCTGATATGAAATGTTACCTGGGAAGTAGGCAGGTATTAGATAAAGCTTAAAGAGTATGCCATCGATATAATAAAAAGTAACAGCGCCAAACAAATAAAAGACCACCTAATGCCCTAATGGATAAAAACTGATGGCTAAAATGCATGACAGAAACTAGCACTAATAAAACAGTAGTTCGGAAAGGAACATAATTTCCCTCCCAAATTGGAAACAAAAGAGAGCCTAAACAAATATTTAAGAATATCTAGTTACACTACCTGATATCATATGCATAGAGTGATCATCTGCCAACATTATTAAAAACACTGCAACATTTCTTCAAGGAGAAAAACAAAAATGAAGACTTTTTTTTGTAGAGTACAGAAAATCTAAGTTAAACTGAATGAAAGATGGATTTTGAATAAAAAAAAACTTCCATCTGATCCCACCAAACTTAGCTTCAAGGGTCATCAGACTAAACTCTATTGAAAGTTTGATTCAACAAAGCTGAAGTTTCAAGAAGAACAGAGCAATCTTGGATCATAAAACATGTTCATGCAGTAAAGGGAGTTACAAGATAGGAATATACCACATCCTCATATATTTGAACTGCTTGATCATTCACTATATTCTGCATACTTAAGTCTTGTCTTATAGATCTTGTCCTATCAAAGATGAAATCATGTATTGTCTCAAATGGATGCTTTGAAGAATCCAGTAGATGCAAAAGATAACCCATTGTTTCTTGTAAAACCGGCAGTGGACGTACATCTGACGGCAGTACATTAGTGGAAGATATAGTTCTGCAAAACTAGTGGGAAACCAGGGGTTAGTAAAAATAAAAATGAACTCCATAGAATACTTATTACTTATTTCGTTCTTTTATAATGTAGACAAAGTCCACGCGGTCACTCAGACAACAGAAAAGCATAACGTAGAAGATGTACAACAGTACAACATCTGGTGGAGTACCTCAGTCTTTGGGATCTCATCATGGATTTCTCGCTGCAGCCTAACGTAGAAGATGTACACATATGGCGCTTTTCACCCTCAGGTAAATATTCAGCAAAATCAGCATATGAGTCTTTTTCAAGGAGCAATTCAGTCTAGGCCAAGGGAACGAATTTGGAAAAGTTGGGCTCCTGGAAAGTGCAAGTTTTTTCTATGGCTTGTAGCTCATGCACCGGCGGAGCTACGTTGGGGCCATACTGGGCTATGCCGCGCCCGACCCCCCCCCCCCCCCCCCCCCCCCCCCCCCCCCGCCTCTGTTTCAAAGAAGCCTATAGTCTATTTGTGCTGTAGCACCCAGCACTTCGCTAGCCTCTGTGACTCCCGTTCCTACTCGGCTACTCCCTAGTCCCTACCTTCCGCCGTTCTGCGTATGTGAGTCATCGAGTGCCTGAGCTACCGGACAGCAGTGAACGGCCAGGGTTGGCTCCCCACCCCTCCCCCCCCCCCCCCCCCACACACACACACACACAAAAGTCCGTGTTCGTGTAGTGCTGCCATTTTGCCACTACCCTGCTGCTCTACGTACAGCCGTAGTACGTTTGAGCTTTTATTGATTTTTTTTTTGCTTCTCCATTATTCAATCTGTAAAATCTATAGCCTATGTGTCCTATAAGTGGTTGATTGAGTAACATTTTGTTATTAATCGAGATCTTCTGTTGCTCTTTTTAGAGAATTTTAGATGCTTAGCAATTTGATTTGCCCTAATCTTCATGGACAAACAGACTATACACTCAATTGTATTTTATTTACTATAACTTAATTATAATATAAGACTATTTTTTTCCGCCACTGAGCTCATGATAGATGTTGGACGGCTGATCGGCTTGCACGTCGTGGCCTGCCCCACCCTGAGCGGTGGAGCGGTGGCTCTTATGTGACCAGGAACAGAAACCATCTGCTAATATCATGCCCCTTTGCAAGTGAGTATTGATACTCCATCCTTTGTCAGGTCGGGTTACAACAATTTGCACCTCAGCCAGCTGTACAGAGTTTGATGAATGGTGGGATAGATCATGGCGCATAATTCCAGAACACCAAAAGAAAGGATTTATCTGGACACATCGCAATGCTTGTGTATTCGAGGGAGGAGCGACTCCTAGTATGTCAAGAGCTCTCAGCGTCACTAGTGATTGTTGAAAGTGTTGTCTCAATTTGGGCTAACCCTAGAAGGGTAGCTATATAGGTTCCATACATGGGCCACATGGGCCTTAGCCTCATGGGCCTAAACACATACTCCAACACCCCCCGCAGTCTGAACTACCGGCGCAGCGGAGTTCGAGGCTGAACAAGAAAGAACACACACAACCCCCCACAGACGCAACTAGCCACCGGTGATGTTGAGGCTGGAGCGAAACTCGGCGAAGGTCGAGGACGGGAGGCCTTTAGTGAAGATGTCCGCGAACTGGGAGGTCGTCGGAACATGAAGGACCCGCACCTCGCCCATGGCCACCCGATCACGGACAAAGTGGAGGTCGATCTCTACATGCTTCGTCCGCTGATGCTGGATGGGGTTGGTGGAGAGGTAGACCGCACTGACGTTGTCGCAGTAGATCAGTGTGCTCCGGGAGGGCGGAGTGTGCAACTCAGCCAGCAGCTGCCGGAGCCAGGCGGCCTCCGCCACGCCGTTAGCAACGGCGCGGTACTCCGCCTCGGCGCTGGACCGGGAGACCACCGGCTGGCGCTTGGACGACCAAGACACCAGATTGCCGCCCAGAAAGACGGCGTAGCCGGAGGTGGAGCGGCGAGTATCCGGGCACCCGGACCAGTCAGCGTCGGTGTAGACGACGAGGTCGGTGGAGGAGTCCCGGTGTAGGAGGAGGCCGAAGTCGAGCGTGCCCCGGAGGTAGCGGAGGAGGCGCTTGAGAGCCGTGAGGTGAGGCTCCCGGGGGTCATGCATATGAAGTCAGACCTGCTGAACTGCATAGGTGATGTCCGGACGGGTGAAGGTGAGGTACTGAAGGGCCCCAGCGAGACTCCTGTACGCAGTGGGATCGGCCACCGGGGATCCCTCAGCCTCAGACAGCTTGCCCTGAGTGTCGACCGGAGTGGAGCAGGGGTTGCAGTCAGTCATCCCAGCCCGCTCCAGGATGTCCCGAGTGTACTGCCGCTGGTGAAGGAGGAGTCCGGCATGACGATGCTCAACAGTGACACCGAGGAAGTGGTGGAGCTCACCCAGATCCTTCATCGCGAACTCCTGCTGGAGAGCGGTGATGATCCGACGGAGAAGTGGCTCACTGGAGGCGGTGAGGACAATGTCATCAACATAGAGTAGCAAGTATGCAGTGTCTGCTCCGTGGTGGTAGACGAACAGGGATGTATCAGACTTGGCCTCTATGAACCCCAGGGTCAGCAAGAAAGCCGCAAACCGGTGGTTCCATGCCCGAGGTGCCTGCTTGAGGCCGTAGAGGGACCTGTTGAGCCGGCAGACCATGTCAGGACGGGTGGAATCGACGAACCCCGTCGGCTGACTGCAGTACACCGTCTCAGTAAGAAGGCCGTGGAGGAAGGCGTTCTTGACGTCCAGCTGGTGGACGGGCCAAGACCGAGCAAGCGCCAGCGAGAGCACAGTACGGACGGTGGCCGGCTTGACCACCGGGCTGAAGGTCTCGTCGTAGTCGACTCCAGGGCGCTGAGTGAAACCCCGGAGGACCCACCGAGCCTTGTAGCGCTCGAGAGAGCCGTCGGCCCGGCGCTTGTGGGTCCAGATCCACTTGCCAGTGACGACGTTGGAGCCTGGTGGTCGGGGCACCAACTCCCACGTCTGGTTGGCGAGCAGCGCGGCGTACTCCTCTTCCATCGCGCGGCGCCAGTGAGGGTCCAATAGGGCGTCACGGACAGAAGAGGGTACCGGGGAGACCACCGCGTCGTCGGTCGAAGCCTCGAGGGCACGAGGCGGCAGTGTGCCAGCCGCATGCCGTGTCACCATCGGGTGAACATGCCGCGGATGTCGGTGAAGCAGCGGCGGGTGGTAAACCGGCGGGGCACCACTAGCCGGCGGGGACTGCAGCGGTGGTGTCGGCGTCCCTGGTGGAGAAGGGACCACGAGCGGTTGCGACCGAGGTGGCCTGCGCTGGTACACCCGTACCGGCGCGGCGAACCTCGACGGAGGTGCGGGACGGGATCCGGCGTCGGCGACCGGCACGACCCCCCCGGGGCAGAAGCGGGAGACGAAGGCCCCGGATCCGTACCAACTGAAGAAGACGGGGCCGCGCCGGAGGACGATGGGCCCAGATCCGCAGGGGATTCGGGACCGGTAGCCGGCGTGGAGCGCGGTGAAGCGGTACCTGCAGGAGACCACGAAAAAGGCGACTGGACCACCGGGTCAGTGGGAAACAGAGAGGGTGGGTCAGGTACCGGAGGTGTGGTAGTGCTGGAAAAGGGGAAGACGGACTCATCGAACACCACATGGCGCGAGATGAGAACACGTCGGGAGGTAAGGTCATAGCACCGGTACCCCTTGTGATCCGGGGAGTACCCGAGGAAGACACAGAGCGTGGATCGAGGGTCCAGCTTGTGAGAGGAAGTGGCAGCGGTGTTCGGGTAACACGCACACCCAAACACGCGGAGATGATCGTACCGCGGCGGGGTACCGAAGAGAGCGTGGTGAGGAGTGGGAGCGGGGCAGGCCGCAGAAGGAAGGCGGTTAAGAAGGTAGGTGGAGGTGTGCAAGCCCTCAGCCCAGAAGCGAGCGGGAAGAGAGGCCTGAAAGAGAAGGGTACGCACGGTGTCGTTGGTGGTACGAATCATCCGCTCAGCCTTGCCATTCTGCGAAGAGGTGTATGGACAAGACATGCGGAGCTGAACACCGTGAGAGAGGAAGAAATCTCGGGCGGTGGAGTTATCAAACTCGCGACCATTGTCACACTGGACGGCCTTGATGGTGAGGCCGAACTGTGTGGACACCCAAGTAAAGAAGTGGAGGAGCGTGGTAAACGTATCAGACTTCATACGGAGAGGAAAAATCCACGAATAATGCGAAAAATCATCAACAATCACAAGATAGTACTTGTAACCAGAAATACTCATAATAGGAGATGTCAATAGGTCGCAATGTACAAGATCAAAAATGCGGGCCGCATGGGAAGAAGAACTAGAAAAAGAAAGACGAACATGTCGGCCCAATTGGCACGCATGACACAGTTGCTCATCATGAGCTCGAGTACATGAAAGACCGGAGCTACGACTGAGCTGTATCAGGGCATCACGTCCAGGATGGCCGAGGCGCCGGTGCCAGGTAGTAGAGGAAGTAGAAGCGACGAAGGCAGCTGACAAAACAGACGGCGAAGAAGACGAAGGCGCCGCCGGGAATCAAAGAGTGTAAAGGGGCCCGGTGCTGTCACATCGAAGCAGAGGACGCCGGGTAGCCAAATCCTTTACAGTAAGACCAGAAGAGTCAAATTCCACAGAACAAGAATTGTCAGCTGTAAAACGACGAATAGAAAGAAGGTTATGGACCATAGAAGGAGCAACAAGAACATCGGGAAGACGAAAAGAGCCGTGAGCACCGGCGGTACCCACAAACGTGACTGGAAGACAAGAACCATTGGCGACCATAATGGACGAAGGAAGAGAGGAAGAAGGAGAGTGGAGCGACGAAAGTATACCGGGGTCAGGAGTGGTGTGGTAGGTGGCTCCCGAATCGGCGATCCACTCTGGTCCGACCGGAGGTGTCAGACCCATGGAGCTGAACGAGCGAGCTAGGGCTGCCTGGTCCCATCCGGCGACCCCCGAAAGAGGCCTAGAGGGAGGAGTCCACGCCGTAGCAGGGAAGGCGCCTGGTGGAGGACCAGCAGGAGGTGCACCGGTGAGCATGGCCACCGGTGGACGCGAGTCGGCCCCAGGGGCATGGTAGGGCCACATGGAGATGCGGCCAGACCACGGGTTCTGGAAAGAAGGCCATGGTGACCCCCCGTGTGGCCCAGCCGGTGCCAGAGCCTGGAGGTGACCCCCCTTGCCACCGCCGCGGCCCCCTCCACGGCGACGACGAGAGCCACGACCCCCCACCTCCGCTCGGCCCGGAGGGAGGAGGGCCCAGAAGAGACGACGGCGGTGTAGCGGTCGACCGCGGTGGAGCAGACGGACGCGGCGAAGTAGCAGCCAGGGCTGTCGAGGAGGACGAGGACCCCGTGGAAGCGGTGGAGCCCGGCTGGAGGCCCTGCGTGAGCTCCTCCATGACGAGATCGTCACGGACCTCCAGGAAGGTGGGGAAGGGCCTCTGGCGGGTGATCCACGTCCTGAGGTGGGCGTAGCGGTCGCTGAGCCCCCGGAGGACGTTGAGGACCAGGATCCGATCCTCCACAGGCCACCCGAGGTCCCCCAGGGAGTCTGCCATGCCCTTCATCCGACGGCAGAACTCGCCGACGGAGAGGTCACCCTGGACGAAGGTCCGGAAGCTCGCGTCGAGGCGCAGAGCCCGAGCCTCAGCGTTGCCCAGGAACTGACCCTCAAGGGCGAACCACGCCCGGCGCGCATCCGAGGAGGTGCGGACGAGGTCGTGGAGGTCCAGAGAGATGGTCCCCAGGATCCAGGAGAGGACGATGCTGTCCAGACGAAACCACGACGGGGTCTGGACGGCAACCGAGGCGTCGACGAGGACGTGGTCGTCGAGGGCGTAGCGGCGAAGAGTGAGAAGGACCAGGTCCCGCCAGCGGGCGTAGGAGGGCGACTCCGGCTCGAGGACGACCGGGACGAGGAGGCGAATGTTCTGGACCCCCCCGGCCTGGTAGTGAAGCTGAGCCACGAGCGGATCGGCCGGGTCATGCCAGAGGACGGCGGTGGGAGACACACGGCGACCCGGCGAGGCAGAGGACGTGGCCCCGGTAATCGGAGAGGCAGGCGTGAGGAGGCGCTCCGCCTCGGCGATCTGACGAGCCAGGGCGTCGGCCGCGTCGCGTTCGTGCTCCCACACGAGGGCGGCCGCGCGCAGCCGGGCCTGCCCCTCCGCGGCGGCAGCCCGGGCGGCGACGAGGGCGGCGGCGAGGGCAGAGTCGGGGCGCGTGCCGGGAAAGGCAGAGGCTGCTGGTTGTTCCGTCACCATCGGAGGGGGATCGGGATTCCCGGAGGTGGTCACAGGAAGGCCCCCGACCACCTCCCCGGAGTCCAGCGGTGCTGAGGGAGTCCCGGTGGCTGCCCCACCGACAGCAGTCATGGCAGTAGCGGGCCAGGGGTGGTGGACAGCCGTGGCACCGCCCATGGTGAGGCCAGCAAGGGCGCGGATGGCTGATGGAGGGAGATCGGCCTACCGAGCAGCGGTCAGGAGACCGGGAAGGTGGTCTGCGGCCGGGATGGTCATGGAGATGGCGCCGGCTGGGGGTGCGCCGGCGGCCGCACCAGGAAGGTGAGCGGCGGCGCCCTCACCTGGGGCAGGGGCGGCGGCGGTAGGAGGGGCGGCCGCGTCAGCCGCGCCTGCGCCCGCAGCGGTAGCGGCGCCCGCGCCTACGACAGCAAGGGCGGCGGCAGTGGGGGCGGCCGCAGCCGCAGCTGCCAGGGCGGCGCGCGGATCCGGAGGAGGGGCTGCGGCGCCAGTGGCCAGAGGAGGGGCGGTGGCGGGAAGCAGGGGGCGGGTGGGGGAAGAAGACGCCACCTGTGCCCAGGAAGAGGATGGGAGAGGGGGAAAACCATGGAGGTAGGAAGGAGGGGGAGGAGTACGCCGGCCAGCCATGGCGTCGGCGGCGGCGGCGCTAGCCAGGGGGCGGCGGCACCAGCCAGGGGGCGGCGGCGGCGGCTGGAAGGGAAGAAAACCTAGGCTGTTGATACCATGTTGAAAGTGTTGTCTCAATTTGGGCTAACCCTAGAAGGGTAGCTATATAGGTTCCATACATGGGCCACATGGGCCTTAGCCTCATGGGCCTAAACACATACTCCAACAGTGATGAACGGCGTCTTTGGGAGATAGCAGGCGCGCGGAGCCTCTCTTCTTTGACTGGTCCAGCTCATGAAGAGTAGTAGGTTGGTGTCTGGGGGTGTGGGTCGCTTGTCTCAGTTCTAACAGGCGTGCTTGTAATCACAAAATATTAGAGCGGCGTGTGTAGTGTGTGTTGGTGTTGGTGTTTATGTTTGTTTGTGGTTGTGTGTCCCTTTTTTCTTCTTAATATAATGATACGCAGGTCTCCAGCCGATAAAAAACAGAAAAGCATAAACTGCTACCTGAAACAATGTTTTCAGTTGGTAGATCAACTATACCATGTGTTTGGTAAATGGAACAATTCACATCAACACAGTTTGCGATTTTCTAGCCATAACTGGTGGCGTGCATCCTTTGGCTCCCAATTCATGTCAGCATGAGAAAAGTCATGTTTGAATCAACATGTAAAACTAATAACTCTTGCAATATCCATATTACTACTAAACATTTATAATTCAGCAGTTAGTAAGGACTACATGGATGTAGAACAGGAGCTTCTATGAGCTCATTATTTTAGGAGATAAAACATGTGTGTCTCTAATGACCTGCTAGGCTGGCTGCTCCGCTGCTACAGAAAATCTCTCTACTGATTTACCACTGCCTACTATCACACGCTTCCTTCTTTCTCTGAAAGTGTGATGACAAATTAATTAAGCATAATTCTTATACAAAAGGCCTATCCTTTGCTGATCTTCCATATGAGCTTTTCAGGGAAACAGGACTGCTTCCTATCTGATAACTTGAAAAAGAGGGAATCCCAAACAAAAGGAAATGCTAGCCTAACTAAAATGTAGGACCATTTGCACATGAAGGCAGGTGCTGTCATTGGTGGCATATGCAATGCAACAATAGTTGGCAAGTAACATAAAAAAGTTCACCAGTTCCAGCCATGCTTGCTAACACATGGATCTCCCTGTAAGAAAAAACACATGGACAGTTGCATGAACATAAGCATCCAACGCCATAAATCCACAGCGAGCAGGGGCTAACCTAACCACCACACGGAAAAAGCCAAACCAGTTAGGCCATTTGCATCGGGGGAAGATTACAAGCAGTCAAGCGCACATACGGGCAGAAGGACCGGAAAGAAAGACTAAACCTTACACACCAGCGTGAATAGACGCTGGACCAATAGCAAAAGGGTACAAGCATGAGCGAATGGATGGCTCACCTTCTTGACGGCGAGGGAAGGAGACGTGCGCGTGGGGTCGCCGCCCACCCGCTCAAGCACGGCCAGGTCCCTCAGTCGCTCTCTCTGCGCTCGTTCTCTCGCTGCAACGGAAATCATGGCAGCCATAAGCTCGAGTATCGACAGCTGATCTAACCGGAACGCGCTGCTCGCGCAATTTGGTCGAACAGGTGGTGCGCGTTGGCGCCACGGCAACACCAACCCCGGCTGCCAGCTGGTTTCATCGCCTTCGCTGAACAGGCCGCTTGAGCAAGGAGGGGGTTACCTGGGCACATGTCGGGGCAGGTGCCCATGATCGGCGCTGCGTCGTCGACAGAAACGGCCGGGGTCGAGGTGGGGTTGAGCGCCGCAGGGGAGGCAGTGGAGGAAGGTGGTGGTCGGGAGGGGCGGCCACCGCCGCGTCCGCGTCCTCGCCAGCCTCGGCCGCGGGAAGAGCTCCGGCCCCGGTGACTCGCCTCGCCGCGGCGGTCCATGGCTGTCTGGCTCTCCGGGGCTTTCGATCTAGACTGGAGCACTCAAGTCTCAAATCGGGTGGGGCCGTGGGGGCACTTCGGAAATGGCCGAAGAGGCCAGCTGGAGTAGCGGCTCAGTCAACTCAACTGTTTAAACTGCCTCACGGTTTCGAGCGATCGATTTTGTACAAAATAATATTTTGTTTCAAATGATACATCATTTTTGTACAAAATAATATTTTGTTAGAGCATACTTAAATCTGATAATAAATCTATACTCTATGAGATTTAAGAGAGTACACTCCGAGAAAGTATTTCTTGTTTCTTCGTTACCATCTAAATGTTTTTAGAGTTATTCATGGTTACAACCTTGATTTTTGAATGACTTTGTACAACAAAGTATTTTCTCTGTTCTAAATTATAAGACGTTTTGACTTTTCTAGATACATTGTTTTTGTTATTTATCTAGACATAACGTATATCTAGATGCATAACAAAACCAACGTATCTAGAAAAGCTAAAACATCTTATAATTTGGAACGGATGGATATTTAGGAACTACTAATGGGTGTTGTGGTTCCTTTATAAGAGTACATATATTGTAAAAGGTCCACATGGAAGCGACCGAAGCATGTCTTGTGCCATGAGATTAGAGTTCCTTGTAGTGTTTATACAGTGATGTATCTAATGAATCTTGTTTGATGTAGATGTTTGTGTATTTTGTTGTAAGTCTGGTCTCACGAATTTGACTTAACATAAAATCGATATAAGTTATAACTTAAAATAGAGAGTGTGTGGTTTAGACGTTTAGTAGATATAACAGAAGTTTCAACTTTTTTAAGCAAAACAATAGCATTTATATGTACTTTTTTTTAACCGTGCTTAAATAACTATAGACAAGTGTGTAACCATTTATATAAAATGTATCACCAAAACTCATACTAGACACACGACTATAGGTAAAAAAAGGTTTTACATATGAGATACACCATACATTTCAAATGCTTTACATGCCATTAATACACTCAAATGTAATTCATCAAGATATTGCCTTACAATCACTTTTTTTGACAGAACATAAGTTGAATGTTTTTGTTAAAAAGAGTTTTTTTGTTATAGTAACACTGATGAATTAAATCACTGAAAAGACATGACATGCAAAAACACTGTTTGATTGGATTAATAAACATGCTATGAGTGCAATCTCGTAGGCCTTAGGTGCATTTAGAAATATGAGAATTCGATAATTGCATAACATTGTGTGAACCTAACTAAACAATAATACCTATGTGCAAATCATACATTTTATTAAATCTAAACATACTTCAGATTTACGTATCAAGTACTCTTAAGTAGAAAAAAGGTTAACCTCTTTTTCCATTTTATTATTATATATCAGAGGTGCCACATATACCACTCTTTTTTTGTTAAAACATACTTAAATTTGATAAATCAACTCTACAAGATTTAAGTGAGCACATTCCAAGGGGCCATTTATGTTTTTTTTCCATTACCATCTAAAATTGTTAGAGTTATTCGTGGTTACAACATTAAGAATTTGAATGGCTCTATCTACAACATAAAACAAAAGTGTTCCCTCCGTCCAATAAAGAATGCAATTCCACCATAGCGTAATGTTTTAGTATCTTAAGTTTGATCAACCGTCAATAAAAAAGTATCAACATTTATTATGATATCAAATAAATATCATTAGATTAAATACAAAATATACTATTTCTTAGAAACTTGATCAAACATGAACCACTTTACATGGCACATAACCTATACTTGTATTCTTTTTTTTGAAACAGAGGTAGTATTTCTTTCGTTTAAAATTACAAGACATTTTGCTTTTTCTAGATATATTATTTTTACTGTATATTTACACAATGTATATCTAAATATATAACAGAAGTCATATATCAAGAAAAATAAAACATCTTATAATTTGGAATGGAAGGAGTGTATTTATTATAAACATACAATTATAAAGGAGTAGTGAGTGTGGTTCATTATACGAGTATAGTAATTTAAAAGGGTCCACACGGAAGCCCTGTGCCACGAGATTTAGGCTGACCGCACCGCTGAGCGGTAAAGCGGCCGGTACGCTAGCGGTGGCGTACCGCGTGTCCGCGCCTCTAAAGCCTCCGGTAGGATACCGGCTGCACAGGAATCCTCTAAATCCGGTGTACGCAGTAGGCCACGGTAAACACTGTAGCTGCGAGAGAGAGAAAGTTAGTGGGAGAGAGAAAGAGAGAGGGAGAGGAATAAAATATGGAATAGTGGGTATAGAGTATGAGATAGAGATAATATATGTGCGAGAGAAATGAGTATAAAGTAGAGAATCTTAATGACTAGGATAAAATATTCTTTTTTTAGAGATAGAAATAGAAGTCGACGAGTGGGATAGCCTTAACCTACTCGTAGCGTTTATACGAACACTTGTCGCGACCCACTCCCGACACAATGACGCAGCACCACGTGACAGGACCTTCCCATCCGTCCGTCCGTTCTTCCCACAGACGGCCGATCCAGCCTCGTATCGCGCGGCCTGCGGAACATTTAGCGCTGGGCCCTCCCCAAACCCTTTCCAGCTCCATCCGGCACTGAGCCGCCTCCTCCACCGACGGGTGGGTTCAGCTCCAGGACGGGGTCCACATGTCGGCAGGGCGCTCGGCACACTCCCCGAGTCCCCGCCCGGCCGGGCCCGGCCACTAGCGGAAGCATCTCGCTGAAAGCAAGGGGGCGCGCGCCCCCGGGCTCGGGACACGAGGGGGCATCGCATCGATGCCTTGCTTACCCGCCGGCACGGCCTGCCGCTGCCGTGTGGGCCCAAGAGAGGGAACAAGGACTGCGGCACTGAGGGTGGGGTGTGGGCCCAGGGCGGAGTCAAGCGGGTGTAAATCGCGGTCTCTGGCAGCCCCCGTGTCTTCTCCCTTTTCATCATTCCGCTCCCCACACACCCTGTTCCTGGCGGCCTCCGCTCCGCCCCCCTCTCCCTCCGTCTGGTGGTGGTAGCCGCGGTGCCGCTCCTCCCTCGTGGTGGCCGTGGAGGACTAAGGTCGGGGATCGACGGTTTCTTCATCCGTTGGTAAGTAATCCGTGCTTCCGGGTTTGTGGAGACTGGAGACGCAGTTTTTGTGCCCACTCGGATCCAAACATTTCTTCCTCCATTCATCCAGTCTGTTGTGGGGTTCGTGTGCCACGTGCTGCCCCACGAATCCATCCCCACCCTTCCGTCCGCGGCTGGTTTAGGGTTTTCTTGGTGCTGTTCTTCAGCGTGGGAGATCGATCGAACGATCTCGGTAGGCGCCTCTCGCGCGGTACTAACTTCTTGGTGCCCAATTAAGGTGGGGGACTGGAGGTGACGGGTGCAGTTTATTTTCAGAAAAAAAAGCTTGGATTTCATCCATTTTGAGTTTTCCATTCTGTTACCTGTTTTCAGGAACTCATCGAGCCAAAATCAGAAGAAACCTGTTCACGTATGGAATGAATCATCTTTGCCTCTCCCCTCTCCTCTCTCTGCCTTCCTATTAAAGAAAATAATAGTGGGAAGAAAGGCATGAGATTTGTTTGGAAAAGTGGGAGAAAAGCTTTAGTAGTTTCTGTTGCCTGAGGCAAAGTTTAACAATTTCGATCGTTCCAGTTCACATCTTGGTCCTCATAAGACATGTGAAGAGTTTACTTACTTGACTCATTAAGAACAGCTGCACGAAAATTCTCATAGTTGTATATGTTTCTTGGAATAATCTGATCACTGCAAAGAGAACTGTTATAGCTGCTTACCTTGAAAGTTTTTTTTTTAAAAAATTCTTGGCTACTCAATAAAGTCTTCTCGGTTTTAGATTTTATATGGTTCTGATCATAGTTTCTTATGGACTTAGGGCCTGTTTGGTAACAATTCCTAAACTTTAGGCCCCGTCACATCAAATGTTTGGACATATGCATGGAGTACTAAATATAAACTATTTACGAAACTAAAAATATAGGGTGAGGATAATTTGCGAGACGATTTTTTAGCCTAATTAGTCTATGATTAGCACTAATTGCTATAGTAACAAAATGTGCTAATGATGGATTAATTAGGCTTAATAAATTCATCTCGCGGATTATGCAGCGAATATGTAATTTGTTTTTTAATTAGTATAAAAAAACTCATGGTCAACCACGGTCAATATCTGATGTGACACGAACTAAACTTTATCCCCTGAACCAAATAGGCCCTTAGTTGTATTGGGTGGTCTAGTTGGATCATGATGTAAGTTGTGTTTCAAATTTTATATGATTATTATCTGTCTATTGGAGCTTTGTGCTCAGATCTTGGAAATTTTGTCGGTTTTGCAGTTGGGAGGCGATACATTTAACCAGAAGAAATGTCAGTTGGCAGGCAATCATACTGGTGTTACCAATGCCGGCAGAGGGTGAGGCCTCGTGGCCGGGAGATGGTGTGTCCCTACTGTGATTCAGGGTTTGTGGCTGAAATGGATGATGTAGATGCTCTCATGAGCCACTTCGTTGGGATGGATCCTGATTTCCATCGCGACCCAAGGTTCGGGATCATGGAGGCGATCTCCGCTGTGATGCGCCATGGTATGGCAGGGATGAACAGGGAGGTTGATGTCAGAGGAAGGCCAAACATCTTTTCAGACCTGGAGATGGAGTTTGGTTCAGGGCCATGGCTGCTCTTCCGTGGTCAGCTCCCTGGTCATCTCACGGAGGACAATGGATTCGATGTTTTCATCAATGGACGACGCGGTGTTGGCATGAGGAGGGCCAACATTGCAGACTACTTTGTTGGGCCTGGATTGGATGATCTTATCGAGCAATTGACTCAGAACGATCGTCAAGGACCACCACCTGCTGCGCAGTCATCGATCGATGCTATGCCCACAATTAAGATCACTCAGAGGCATCTCAGTGGGGACTCACACTGCCCTGTCTGCAAGGAGAAGTTTGAGTTGGGATCGGACGCAAGGGAGATGCCATGCGAGCATTTATACCACTCTGATTGCATAGTTCCTTGGTTAGAGCAGCATAATTCCTGTCCCGTTTGCCGTTATGAGCTCCCAACACAGGGTTCTACCACGGGAGCTAGCTGCTCACGCACAAGATCAACCAACCAAAGCCAGAGCTCAAGTAGTTCAAGCAGCAGCGGGAGAACCAATGGGCGTCAAAGGAGAAGGAACCCGTTCTCGTTCCTGTGGCCTTTCCGCTCATCAAGTTCTCGCTAGATTAGTCTCTGGTAATCTTGCTCAGGTTTGAAATACTGTTTTAGTCAATACGCTGGTCGAATGGGCTTTTAATGTGTGGGATCTTAGTACTCAATCTGTACTGTATGGTTTGTTAATGATCACCACATAATGTTTCTCTTTACAAGTATATTATTTTACCACGGTCTCATCATAGCAGCTCGGTTTTGTTTACTTGTGAGCTTGCAAACAATTATAAGCCTAATTAATGGCTGTTCAACTCCTTTTTAGAAGAGGCTACAGTTATGATTGCCCATATTCGGCTGATTTTTTGTCGCGGCTGTACAATTATTCACAAAGCTGTCAGTTACCAGAAAAGATAAAGATGGACGACTGTGATCTGATAATAGTGAAGCCAGATACCTGACCATTCGTTTACCATCAGCTCTAGCACAACTTTGCTACATGTCTGTGCTTTCATTTTCGAAAGATTTGTCTTGTGAGAAAAATAAATATATGGACATAATTGACTGGAAAAATACTCACATTGGAGTCAATGCTCTTTGGCTGGTTTATCTGCCGGCTACCGTTTACCTAGCTTCCCTTGGCTAAGCTGTTGCTTTGTTTTGACCTCATGGTACCTTGTGTATGCCAACCTACTCAGGGTTACATCAATAAATTAAGCCAATGGCAGGAATTTGTATGGATCTTGTATTGAAATTGGGCGTTGTGTCGATTTCTGTATTGAGCTACTTGCAGTTCACTGAATTTTTTTTGTTAAACTTGCGTTGATTATGACCCTTCTGACTGTCTTACCCAATGGTGGATGTGCTCCTGTGTTGGACGTCTCGTTTGAAAACTGGTAGCTGATCCGTGATGCACAGAGATGCAGCCAGCATTTGAAAACCACTGATGAACTTGACCCGGTGTAGAGTAACCCTTGATGAGATCACTCGAACTCATTTTCTGTGTTTTCTTTTACTATACTACATATATGTATCTGCCACGGCCAGCGCGTGTTTACTACGCTAATCACTTTGGATGGTTATCATCATCAGATACGAAAAAGGTGATACCAATGGCAAGCGTTTTGTCAGGTCTAGTCTAAACAACTGATGCAATTGGTGCTTCATTCTCTGTCACTAAATATTCCTATCGCAAATGTAGCAGACCGTAGAATAGACTACGGCTTGTTTAGTTTCCAACTTCTCCCCAAATTTTACTATACAAAAAGAAGATTTCCCGTCACATCGAAATGTCGGCACATGTATGAAGTACTAAATGTAGATGAAATCAAAAACTAATTGCACAGTTTTGTTGTACTTTGTGAGACGAACATTTTGAGCCTAATTAATCAATGTTTAGACAATTATTACCAAATAAAAACAAAATGCTACAGTACTCAAAAAGTGTTGGTACAGTAATTTGGGGTGCCCGAATCCAGTATCTAAACCAGGCCTAGAAATACCGGCCCGTCGTCTTCGTGTCCACGGTTTCGCTAGACTTTATCTCCAAGTGGACTTTCGCCGGCATGTGCTGATGTGGTGGCGTGAGGCGACCCTGAATTTCCAGCCATGGGGCAGGGCAGGGCAGTTGATGGAGGACGGAACACGAACGGGTGGCGTGTACCTGTCCTGATTCGTCGCGGCTCGCTGGTGCCTTGCCCGGTCCTTATCCTCGCATTCCTGCGAAACTTCCGCCGTTTTGCTTTCATCGTCCCATACTACCATCCCAGGGGGCGCTGACGCGCTCTGGTGTGGACGTGTGGTCAAGACGAAAACGGTACGGATACTTTCGATCCTGTTCCAGACTAAATCCCGAATCTTTGTATATAAGTTCGAATATTTAACATCCGATACCGTATCCAAATTTAAATACTTAAATCGTATATTGTGATGTCGATATCCAATCGTATCCTATCCGACATGGGCATGTTTGTTTATCTTATAATCCGTACTGTTAGCCTTATTCGCTTGTCTTATAATTCATACTTTTTAACTTGTTTTTTTTTTCATCGGAACAGTGTTTTTCCCTCACAACAAATCAGCGAACAGTACTTTCAGCCATGACTTTTTAGCGAAGCGAATGAGGCTATGATTTACACTGTCCGTATTCGAATCCAAATCTGAATAAAAATATAAAAACAAATATAATATTATAATATCCGTCAGCCGATCTGTTTTCATCACCTAGTGGGGACCACGAGAGCAGAACACGTTGCTATCCGGCCAAATTTTCAAACTGAGTTCTAGTTGCTGTGGCCTGCAGGGCGCACAGGTGTTCCTAGGCTAGTGGGCTAGGAACGGAACCCATGGCCCATGGGATTGGGATTGGGATTGGGATTGGTAATGGGATCAGAGCAGAGCGCTCGCGGTGCCACCAGTCTTGCAGGCACAGATTGTCTTTTTCGAGTTTTCAAAACTCACTTCTAATCCTGATTTTTTAGCAAAATTTAAAAAACCACTCCCCAACAACTTTCTATCTCAACTCTTAATCTTTTCGCACTTAGTAAAATTGACCCGATCACGCGAAAATATGCACGCGCGTATCAATCGGCCAGTCTGAAGGTGAAAAGACATGAAAAAAATAAAAGAACAAAGACAAGGATTCTAATACAAATGTATAAGAAAGAGAGTATTATAAAAGTAGTTCGCGTATCAATCGGACCAATTGGAGATGAAAAGACTCGAGGAAGAATAAGAGTAAAGACGAGGTTCCCGATGTAAATTTACAAGAGGGATAGAGAATTAGTTGGGTGATTTGGAAATAGTCTGGCATTTCTGATTTAAAATAGTCTTCTATCTTCTAAGAGCGATATTTTGAAAACGGTTGAAGAAATCCAACAAATATGCTCCAATTCTTCTCACCACTTGGAATTATTGGAGATGTTCTGACCATCTCTGGCATACATGGCGTAGCTGTAGAGCACGTGTGGTCAACGATCGCGAGCAATAGCAAAACGCCACGCAGGTGAAACACAAACACACACACATTTAGCATACCAGCTCCTGCGACTGTTACTGTTATATCAACCCTTCGAGGCTTCGACAAAGGAGGCAACGGCAAGTACTAGTACAACCACAGCATAAGCTATAAAATATATTTCATGATGAATATAACGATATTTGTTTCAGGTTCTTATACTTATTTTGTACGGAGTATAAATTTGGATAAAACTCAAAATGGTTCCCTATAACTATGTAGAATTGTTAATTGTATTTTTTTTCCAGGACTAAGAGAGTAACGTATAAATGGTTGAAATAGCTACTGTATTGCAATTTAGTTTGTTTGTTAAGTGTTAGATTCAAGTCAAGATCCATGTCCTCTTCTTCTGCGCCTTACACATCTGAAGCCGACAAGGACCAAGCATCGAAAACATGTATAACATCGGTTTTTATCGAGCCAAACGACTACACCTTCGTGAATGAGTTTTTTTTTTTGAGCTTTGGTTCCATAAAGCAGTTTCACCAGTGAAGTTAAAGCTATTTTCATAAACGTTTGGCAAAAGTATTTTTAGGTGCACCTAAAGAAAGATACGTGTAAGAGGAGCTGAAAACAGCTTTTAGAAAAGGAGCTGAAAACAACTTTTATCCGTTTGATACAAAACAAACTAAGCTGCTCAAAACAGCCTTGTGAAGCTGCGGATGAACCTCTACCATACACACCCTATTTGAGCCTACACAAATCTGGATGCTGCCCAAACTGTGCAGTGTATTTCTCGGCTCTTTCTCAGGACTTGTTTGCAAAATGCATATCCTTTGTATTTCCGGACTCTTTCTCAGGAATTGTTTGCAAAAGTGCCCGCTCTGTTTCATCTTTGCCCCTCGGACGACTGCGGTTCCGCCGTCCCCAGAGGCCCAGACTCCAGAGCACCGAAGTCCCGTACTCCCTGTCCCCAATTAAGGCCCCGTTTCGTTTGAGTATGTTAAAGTTTAACTCCTATCATATTAATGTTTCTTTAAATACATGAAGTATCAAATGTAGACTAATTGCATGCATGTTGGCATAGATTAGGAGTAATTTATGAGACGAATCTATTAAGCCTAATTAGTCTAAGATTGGAAACTTTTTGTCAAATAAGACGAAAATGCTACAGTGTTTATTAAACTTTAACTCCTTCAACCAAACACCCCCTAAATGTCGTTTCCGGTTTTTTTGCCCGCAAGTTTGACTCGATTTGTAGAAAATACGTGCAACATTTGTATCTCCAAATAAATTTATTAAAAACTAGATTCAAAGATCTTTCCAATTATACTAATTATATACCATAAATATTAATATTTTTAATATATATTTAATTAAAGTTGTTTCTCGAGAAGCGTACGGAGGGAGAACTCAGCCAAACCCACGGAATCTGTATTTGCCCATCACTGTTTCAATCAAGGACATCGAGGAAGAGATGTACAAAACGGGGTTCCAGCGTAATTTCCCGAGCCGAACAGAGCAACTGCAAATGCCCTGCCAGGGCTACAAAAGCATGTGTTTAGTTCACCTGAAAAGTACACTATCAAACTAAAACTAATTGTATAACTTAGTTGTACTTTACGAGACAAACGTTTTGAACCTAATTAGTCAACACTGGACACTATTTACCAAATAAAGCCAAAACGTGCCACAATACACTTTTCAGCATTTTCAGAGATCTAAACAACACAGTAGAGAGATTCTGACCTAGACCTTTTTTCGTCCACGATTTTTTTGAGAGATGATACTGTAGCACTTTCGCTGTTATTAGATAATTAGTGTCTAATCATGATCTAATTAGGCTTAAAAGATTCGTCTCGTAAATTTCGTCTAAACTGTATAATTAGTTTTATTTTTTATTTATATTTAATGCTTCATGCATGCATCTAAGAATCTTGAAAATTTTTGTAAAATTTTGGAAACTGAACAGGCCCTTACTAAACCATGAGGAGCTGACAGTGATCGTATCACAGCAATAGAGGGGAAAAAATGCAACAAAACTGTGGCATTGCAGAAATACCAGAGCCATAGAAAACTGTGACATTACTGAAAATTCCAGAGCCAGAGAAACAGCTTGGGCATAAGCTATTGCCATATAGCAAGCCAGCAAAGATGACACCGTGTTTGAATGACCTTGACAGAAGAAGCAATCATCTAAGCACATGGTCCACAAATAACACTCCAGTCGCATCGCACAGCACTCAGAAAGGACATTTGGTTCCACAGAAATAATAACGCTCTAATTTGTCAGATCCATAATGGCAGTGACAATGTCCCCATTAGAAGCCTTGAGGGCCTTGATAGCCTTGGGCCTCGAAACAGATGCCTGGGTCATCACCAGCTCGATGTCCTTGGCCTCAACACCAGTTTCGTCGACCTCCTCCTCGTTGTCTTCCTGGCCCGGGCCAGATGTCTCTGGGCTCGAGATCATCTGGCTCAAGTCAGGAGCCTTGAACTGTTCTGCGGCCTGGGTCTGCAACTGGGAGCTGAGGTCCTCAATCTTGGCCTCGCCGAATATGACGTAGGTGTCCGAATTCGGGCTCTTGAACACATCTGGCTTGGAGATGACAAACAGTATCTAGAAAAAGTATATATATCTTGTTAGCCAGACAGCACAAAAGATACACCGGTTTGTGAGGTCTGAGTGAATGGTGGTGAATTACATTCTTGCTTTTCTTCACAGTGACACGGCTGACACCAGTGATGGACTTCATGCCAAGCTTCAGCATGGCCTTGCGGCTCTTCTTCTCACTCCTGCTTTGCTTTGACTTGCCACTGGCATCCCCTTCTTGTCCTGAAGATGAAAATGAGATCAATACTTGTCAGAAACAGGTGTTGTAATTGTTCCATACACCACAGATAAAACAGACAGCAAATTCAAAAGGTACAGGGAAACAGGAAAATTAATGGCATAGCATTTGTTTGCCCGTAGGCTTCTGCACCGATCACCAACAAGTGAGACTGCCTAATTAAGCAATTCAGTTTACTTTTCTATGCATGGTATGCAAATATGCATAGTTGGTGTGTGGTTTTTTCAGGGATGTGGTTGACATATAACTGATATAGATAAGACAATATATGCAATAGGGCAGATATGTTAACCAGTAACAGCAAAAACATCAATTACCTACAAGCATTAACAAGCTAAGCATAGCCTCAAACTTAACAAAATCCACTCTGGACCTTCATACATTGATACAAAAGTCAATTACAGGCTAAAAATACACAGAAATATGATACATCAGATATGAGGAAATCCTGCTCAGGATAAACTTGACTGTACACTCCAAAAACATTCACATATCAATTTACAGTGCCCGAAACAAAACTATACATGCCCCTTGCTCTATTGTGTACAGCAGTTCACGATTAAGCATCCCGAACCACTAGAAGTGCCAAATCGAACCACTAGAAGTGCCAAATCATTTCACAGAAATGAGATGACTGGTAAAGGGTGACAACAAATTATAAACATTACAAGCTCCAAGATATCAAGACGTTTCTTTCATCACTATTTCACATGTTATCAACCTGAACTAAAGAAACATTCTCAGATCATAGTAACTCACCATCGAGTTCATCATCATCCTTGTCATCATCGTCGTCCTCCTCATCGTCATCATCCTCATCCTCCACCACAACCTCCTCTGCCTGTCCATGGCATTCAACAGATAAGCACGCCGGTGTCACACATATCAGAATAGTTGATGGACAACATTACCACGAAAATATATTGCAAGACGGCAAGCGAGATAAAAACGATCGCGCCGCCCCGCGTAAAAAAAAAAACAATCCGCAAAAGACCAAAACTATCAGAACCAACCATTTCCTCACCGTCCATAATAATAATAATAACAATAATATAAAAAGGTGGAGCTTTACATGATCCACCAAGAACCACCTACAAAATCAATCAACTTCAGGTTCGTGGATCTGCAGCTAGCAATAAAACATCAATTCTCTTTTGGATCACAGTATCCATAGCCTATGTGACACCGATTCCCATTCTGATTCAGACCGTTCGGGAGGAGTGTGTGCGAAATCTCACCTCGGTCTTCTGCTCCTCGAGCTTCTGCTGCTCGATCTGGGTGGCGAGCTCCTCCGCAGTCTGCGCCGTCATCTTGGTGTCTCGGTGTTGTGGGAGGAGATGCGAGGGCAGAGCGGCGGCGGCGTGGCAAAAACCCTAGAGCAGACTCGCACAAAGGGGAAGGGGGCGGGGCTGCTTTGCTCTGCCGCATTATTTATTGAGAAAATTCCATATATGGCCCTCTTAAAACTCAGCCATTCTTCTATGACTCTGGAAATTTTAAACTTTTCTATTTGACCTCGAAACTAGATTTCATTACCTATTTGACCTTTCCATCAATTCAAGCATGTACCAGTGTTAAGTGGGAGATAAAAAGTCCATTTTGCCCCTGGACGTGAAAGTAATGTAACAGAGTTCAAATTTTGTATTGTATTTTTACAGGTGCCTGTAGTTTGTGTATGTTTCATTTGTAGCATTATTTTGACTTGTTTCACATAAATAAGGTTGATCCGTGTCCATGGCCACCGGTGGCGGAGCTAGCATCAAGATATAGGAGGGGCCATTTTGTGCAATATAAATCAACATATGCCAAAATCCATATAAGAGCATCTCCAACTTAATTTTAAAAAAATACTACCGAAAAACTGTTTTTTCAAACTTCTCAAAACATGTTGGGAGATAAAAAAAAATACTACAACTCCAACAGTCCTCCAAAATTGAATTCCAAAAACTTATTATCTTCTCTCGTGGTTGCGGCGAGCGCGGTCTGCGTCCCCGCGGCCAAATGGCTCGCATAGCCGGCGTCGCGAACGACGATGCCACGCGGTAGTTTTAGGTTTATTTATTTATTTTCTTGAAAGAATACGGCCGGTAGTTCTAGGTTTATTTTCCTGAAGGAAAACAGTCGTATAACGCGTAGGCTTGACCTCATGCTCATGTCATCAAGCTAACCACTCTGGACGCTAGACAACGGGACGGCGACGGGCGGTCCGGCCGTAGGGAAGTGGAGCGAAGGACCATTGCATGCTGTTGTGGACGACGATGCATTGCTGCAGTTCAGAAGCCAAGGACTTAGGAGATCAGCAGAGCTTGCAAGTTTCAACTTTTGAACATCCAAACTCATGTTTAGGGGGTGTTTGGTTTGATGAGTTAAAGTTTAACAAATACTGTAGCACTTTCGTCTTATTTGACAAAAAGTTTTCAATCTTGTACTAATTAGGATTAATAGATTCGTCTCGTAAATTACTCCTAATCTGTACCGACATGTATGCAATTAGTCTACATTTAGTACTCTATGCATTTGAGGGAACATTGATATGACAAGAGTTAAACTTTAACAAAAGGAAACCAAACAGGCCCTTCATATGGGCTGTCGACTGATGACTGACTGAATCGCTAAATTCTTTTCTGAGCCAAGGTGAGGCCATCGCCTACGTTGGCCTATGTGTAGCTCCGCCTGTGATGGCCACCAACACCAATACGTCCAAGAACCAAGAAGAGGTGGCACCAGCACCTGTAGACCCGTACGTCGCTACTCCAGCGCCCACTACGCCGCGGGGTCCAATCGCGGCCATTCACTTGGTATCATGTCGTGGCCACCGCGTGGGCGCCGGCGAGAGGTCCGCACTGGCGCCCACGCGCTGCGCTGCTGCTGAGGCCGGCGAGGGGGCGACGCTACTCGATCTGCAGTGCTCAAACTGATAGACATGGTTGCCGCCCGTCTCTAGGAAGCGACGGTTGCTGCAGAGCCAGAAGCCCAGAACCCGCATCGGATGATCCATGGGTGAAGCTTGCTGTGTGATGCTGTCCCGGCTGCCTTGGAACGAGACCAGACGCCTGTGGCCGAGCGGCTGGCCCCGCTGCCTGGGCACGCGCGGGAACACCGACCGCCTGGGGCTCGCGGCTGGCCTCAGGGGCGGAGCTACGGCTTCTTATTGGGGTCAGCTGACCCCGATGGATTCTGAAAATCAAAGAGAAAATTACTGTACATGATTTCTATTTGCTCCTAATGACCCCACCCTTCTTCAGCCAAGACCCCGGTGGTCTTCTAGCCTGGCTTCGCCCCTGGCTGGCCTCGTCGCCTGGGCGCGCGCGGAAGCCCCGCTGCCGCCTAGGCGTCCACCAGCGGCGGCTCGCCGGGATCTCGGCCGCCGAGGCCGTGCATTGGCGTGGGCTAGGGTGTAACACCTCAGGTGTTTAGCTCCTTAATTGCATTGCATTTGCATAAGCATAAGCAAGCATCATTCATTTCATGCATAAGCTTATAATATGTAAAACATGCTTTGGAAACAATGCCACATATGTTTATATTTCATGTGAAGTAAGAAGTGGGTAGTGTGCAAAACATAAGTACCTTATGTGCAATTTCCTTTGTGAGACATGTCAACCACTTTAGTGTAACATAATTAGCAAATGTTATGCAACACACTCATGCAACATGTGCAACATGAGCTTGCAACATTTGGGTGAAAGTATGGAATTACTTGTTCCAAAGTATGTGACACTAGGAACTTTGTGCAACCAATATGTAGAGTGGCTAATTAGGTCTTATAACACCTTAATTACACTTAGGATCATTAGTGGAACAATGTTCATGTTGACCAAAGTGACTAAATTGCCCTCCTAAGTGTGTTTCCATGCTAATTAGTGAAGTCATGTAAACTGAACCCTCAGAAGCACTAGCTTAGAAGCAAAACCAGTTCAAGTCCATATTAACAAAGTTGTAGTAAAAATTGTAAGCTTCAACTTTGTCAATTAGCACAATTCATGATTCAGCCCCTAAGCCGGCCAAATTTTCACTTTACCGTGCTGCTGATTTTCTGTTGTTTCACAAAAACAGATTTTGTTCCTGGCTCTGTAAATCCCAAAACATGTCGATTCAGGTTTAGCTCATATTGACAAAGTTATAGAGAATTTCACGAGCTACAACTTTGTTAATTAGCTCATCTCGTGATTCGGGCTGGTTTTAGAGCTACAGGGCTTGAAATCTGCTGCTGTTTAGGGTGGCAAATGTTGCAAATGTTGCAACATGATGTTGCCTATGTTGCAGTTCAGACCGGGCTGAGGGGGGAAGTGGCCGACCGGCCTCAGGCCGCGACCGCCGCGTGGGCGCGCGGTGGCGACCGTACGCCGGCTTTGGCCCCACCGGTCAGGCCGAGCGGGCTTCTTGAACGCCACGACGTGGCCTCCGCCTCACTCTCGCCCTCGCCTCTCTCTCTCTCGCCCTGAGCTCGCCGAGCGGAGAGAATCGAGCCGCCTTCGGTGCCGCGCGCTCCACCGCCGTCGTGTGCGCTCACCGTCGCACCACCGGCCAATACACCACGCCCACAGCTCCGTCACCACCTCCCGAACCTCGTCGAACCCTCCTTTGGAGCAACCGAGCAGGGTAAGGGCGCATTGCCGGCTTCTCCCCCGCTCGGAGCTCACTGGCGCACCACCGCCTACGGTGCTCATACGCGGCCATGCTCTTCCACCTTGCCTCGGTCCTCAATAGGAATCTCGTTAGGTCCGCCTTGGCCCTAGGGAGCGAATGCGCACCTCCGGTGACCACTTGGCGCTCGGAGCTCACCACTGCACCACCATGCGCCATCACCGGGCCGCCGTCACCATGGCCGTCGTAGCTAGGTGGGGATAGGGTCAGCCAAGCTTGGTTCGGTCGGTGCGGAAAGTCACGGGGGAACCGTCGGTGATCTTCCCGTCATCGGAGACGCCGTCGTCGGCGAGCTTGAGCTCGCCGGAGTCGCGGCCGTCTCCTCCCCTCCGCTCTTCTCTCTATGACCTGCGGGCCCGCGCTGTCAGCCCCGCGCGCGCGGGCGGTATGGCCGAGCAGGCCACGCGTGCGTCGCGGGCCGCGCGTGCGCGCCTTGGGCCGTGTCTTTTCCCGGGCCGGCACAGTAACAAATCTGATTTATTTCATTTCTTTTATTCTGTCACAGTTTTAGATATTATTTAGAAAATGTAGATCTAGGGTTTTACTTATCCAAAAATTATGAGATAAATTTTGTTAGGATCTAGTTGAGGTGTAGTATTTTAGAAAAATATGAATTTGTTATGTGATGTTTAGTTTCTGGGATATTTAAATAGGTCTTTGAAATATGTTTTAAATCACATGCAAACTTGTTTAAATTATATCTTGAGTTTCAGTGTTCCAAAAATTATGAAATTTGGTGAGAAGACTAATTTATTCTTGCTCTAGCTCTGGTAAAAATTTGGGTAGTAGGGCTTAAGTACTTTTCAAGTTATAATGCTATCTTGTTATTCTAGGAAATACTTAAATGAATTTTAGTAATTTTTTTACATGTGTAATGTGCATATAAATTTTTGGAGAATGTCTTGGTACCCTAGAGTGTACAAGAAAATTAAGAAATCTGTTGTTTGACACTTTTTACTATGCTTTATTATTTATACAAAAATCAGTCTTTTGGGCTTGTGAATTTTGTTTAGAGAGTTCCTATGAATAAAATGAGTTCAAATTTTTACAGTAGTCTCTTTTTGGGTCAGAGATTCCCCTGTAATTTGTGTAGAATTTTAGGAGCAGTTTACATATATGTTTAAAATTCCACTTAATTACTTAAGTAAATTAAGAAATGAGTATAAATAAATATTCTAGGTGGGCACACCTTACTTTCTGGTGTTTTTGTGACCTTTTTGAACTTATAGTAGTATTAGTTTGGTCTTAGAGAATGTTTGCCACATAAATAATTATTTAATCTTTGCAATTCTAGGTTTTCTGGACAGCTGATAGTATTTCTAGGTTTGACCTTGGATTAGGGTGGTTGCTGGAAAACTTGTAAATACCAAAGATGTAGTAAAATTTGTAAATGAGCTTGTGTCAAAATTTGGGAGCATTTGGCTTAGTAGTTTGGGAGTTATTGCTGTTTAAAGTGACAGTCCAGAATTGACTGCTCTCTGTTTAGAGAGAACAGATTCTGGAACTTTGGAATTTCGACTAGGTAAACTTTGGAATTAAGTGTTGTGGTCTGAAAACATTTTGTGGTACATTTCTTAAGATTTCCAGATTGTCTTAGATCATATCTTTCGGATTTGGGAATCTCTAGTTATGTTAAAAACAAGTAGCTGCTGTCCAGAATGTCTTACCGTGATATTTTGGGTTGGATGTGGTAACCTAAATAATGTTACTCTTGTGTTTGTTAGGTTTTAGGGCCTTAACCGAAGACAAACAACTATATCTTAGGTTGGGTAGATTAGGTGAGTACTTCTCTACCGGAGAAGAGATTTGCACATTGTAATGAAATAACTTGAATAGAGTATTTTATTTCTGAAATGCATTTCATTCCGAGCATGTTGCACCTTTATGCATCTATGATATTTATTGTGCATTCATGCAATAGGTGTACCGGAGGGGTAACTCTCCTCGAATTCGAGCCTATGATTCCGGAGGAAATCCAGGACCAGCCGGAGCAGCTAGAAGAACCAGCCGGCGACGAAGCTCCTGCCGAAGATCTACCTGAGTGTCCTGATCACCGGCCTTCGACCTTTCTGAAAGGCAAGCCCCGGTGCATGCTGAATCTACTGATTTATAAATTAATCTTGAGTATTTTTAATTGTTTACTGCATTAAGTTGTAGGAGTTATATGAAAACACTTGTTGCATTATACCTGTCCTTGTCCAGATATCGTACTTACTCCTATATTAGGTTTAGGCACGTGTCAATGCTTAGCCCTGCGTAGTACGGTAGAAGTCGGGTGATTTCCGGTCATCCGCGAGATGTAGGAAGGAGTCACGAGTGGCTTTATGGCTATCGTGGATGGAACCATGCTTAAAAATGAAATTGAGACCGGGCGGGAGTTCGATAGTACAGCCGCAAGATACTTTCACGTCTTGGGTGTGGAGCTATGCCCGTCTGAGTCGATTAAGGACCGATTCGTTGTACGTCCTTGAGTCATGTTTAATGCAGTCTAACACTTAGTTGGCCGGATAAGCCATTCCGACCGCGAAGCCGAGTAATGTGATTCAGGCCGGGAATCGAATGGTAGGTTGCTTCTTGGAGGAGAGAAAGGATGTGCTTGGGGACATTGGCGTGAGACCAAGGGGGGTTAGAGTCCCTATCACCTGGCAGAGTGTCGCCCTTGGGGTCGCGACATTATTCGGACCCACGATTCCTGAATCATATGAAACGGTGGCCTGTGCGACCCTGGCAGGGGTCTGCACGGTGAGTGTTAGAAATACCCCTCCAGCTGGATAGGAATTCGATTCGAATCGCCGTCGCTCCCGGTTAGTGAGCACTTGACTTGAGCAGCGGCAACGTAGATCTCATTAAATGAACCGGTGGTTAAGGGAATGATACAATGTTGCCACAATTTATACCTGCTCTGGATATAATGATGATAATTGTTTGATTATAATCAAGTGCATGTTTAGTACAGGTGCTAAGATAGATGATAGGTAAATGCTAAAAATAACTGCTAGTACAGGCTATAAGAGTTTCAATTACTTATGCCATTATGCAAAATGTTATGTCAGCTAGCCTCTTGTGTAAGCCTTGCATAATCCTTGGTGTCATCTTATTTCTGGTTTTTGACGGGTAAGTCTAGCTGAGTACATTCCTGTACTCAGGGTTTATTCCCTCCTGTTGCAGATGATATGCTCTATCAAGGCTTCTGCAAAACTTGTCTCCACCCTGCGGGTGAAGAAGACTAGATCACTTGGGCGTGATCATCTTTTATGTACTTTCCTCCTGCTTTTGCGGGTTGTTGATCATCAAGACTGGCAGTAGTTAAACAACTGGTGTGCGTTTGCTTCCACTACTTTTATAAACTTGGGTTTGTAATATTACGACTCCGTTTGTGTAAACTTATTTCAGAACTACTTGTGAAATGTAACGTATGATGTTGTATGTTGAATGATGCGATCCTGGTTGTAAGCAAGTTGGTTTGAAATCCTTCGTGGTTTCGATTGACTACCGGGGTTATATGGGCTCAAGTTCAAAAATTTGAGCACTTCGGTGCTTGTTTTTGTACTTGTGCTCTTATAATTTGGTCGGTTCTGTTACAGCTGGTACCGGAGCATAATTCAACATTAAACACATCGTATGAGTATTTAAAAACAAAAGTATTTGATTATGAAAAAGGGTTAAAACACTAAAAATTATTTTTAGGTATGCCAGTGATCACATCCCTTAGCCCAAATAAGGACTCTTAGGTGGCTTATTATAAAGACTAACTTGGGGGCCTTGTTTGTTTTTGTTTCGTCGTCCATACGGCGTGATATTGTATGGATGCCATCCACTTGGGTGGTAATGTATGGATAAATTACCTCGACGCTCTGGTAAGTGTGAGTTGTGAGAGCATGCTCGTTCAACCAGCGATCTAGGAGAGAGTAGTTTTGGTGACTTGCATACTTACAGGTTTAAACCATGTAATTACGTAAGCACTTAATTGTGGGAACCTTTATATCGGGTAGCTTTGATACTGAAGTATATACATCAGGGGATGTGTATATGGAAAGTATTTAAATTACTGCTTTCTTGTGTGCATATATTGGGAAACTGTTGGGCTGAAATGAGGTTTTCTGCAGGTACACTAACAGCGTAACGAGTAGACCGATAGTTTCGCTTAGATGAGAGAACATATGTATGCCACCGCCTAGCGTTAGAACTTTAGGTTGAGACTAAGGTGAGAGGGCGTACGGAACGTGCATGCATCATGTTTAATTATATCATACATATCATTTACTCCCTCCTTAAAATTTCAGTACTCCCGACTAAATTAAATTTCGTATCCCCTAAATGATCCTCACTCTAAGTCGTATCTTGTTGCTACAGATGACACGTACTAAGAGGACCGCTCGTAAGTCCACTGGGGGCAGGGCACCGCGTCACCAGCTCGCTCCACGTGAGCCCCGCCCTAAGCCTATTGAGGTGGAAAGGCTGAGGGCAGAGTTGGCTGAAGTGACTGCTGCTAGGAATGCAGCGCGTCAGCAACTGAAGCAAGTGATCCGTGATCGTGACCAGGAAACCCTTGCAGTCCAGAGATTGACAGTAGCAAACCGCAACTGTCAACGCATGCTAGTACGTGTCATGAATCAGAGGGATGAAGCCTGGCACGAGGAGAACATTCTGAGAGCTCGTCAGTTTGAGCTCGAACAGCAATTGGAGAATGCTGAAGAATACAATGACAATCTTCATGAAGAAGTGCATCGCCTGAACAATGAGCTTAATCCCCTGCTGCCTCGAAACAACAACGTCGATGAGGACATGGGTTCAGGAATCTTCATAGCTGAAGATGATGATGAAGTGGAGGTCAATGGGCCCCAAGATGCCGCACCAGAGGAAGCGCCAGAAGAAGAAGAAGACGGGGAGTTAGAGCCTGTTAGTGATGAGGACGGCGGGGAGATTCTAGACACCGACTCTGAGGACGAGGCTTAGAGTAGTTATCACGTAGCTATGATGTTAGGGTTGTCTTTTGTGCCCTCCCTGTGTTGGAGTGAGGCTTTGTAATAACTTGACTTTTCAGATGTAAGGTCGAACCCTATGTTTCCTGGATGTTTAGTTGGAACCTGTTAATTTCGATCGCAATTGGATGTCTTATTGTGTTGCGTTCGATGATGGTGTCACGATTAGTACCCTTCGGTGCCGCGACGAAACCGAGGGCCTCCTATGGCGCGCGACATAAGGCTGTGCTGCTTGGCACGCGCTGGTATCAAGATGTCGTACAATCTTCGTCGGGGTCGTGACAATGAGGATGAGGAACAGCCACCCCCTCCGCCACTACCTACCCCGGCTGAGTTAATGCAGACCGTGGTTGAAGGGCAGCGCATGCTGGCAGATGCTATGCGTCAGCTTGCCCACCGGGAGGCTCGTCCTGGCCGCCAGGGCCCAGCACCCAATCAGTACAGTGATTTCAAAGACTTTCTTGATACTAAGCCCTCGCTCTTTAAGGAGGCGGAGGAACCACTGCAAGCTGATGAGTGGTTGAACACTATTGAACAAAAGTTTCGTCTGCTTCGCTTGACTGATGAGCTAAAGACTGAATATGCTTCTCACCAATTGCATGGCACAGCGGGTATTTGGTGGAGCCACTATCGTTCCACACTGCCTGCAGATGTCCCGATTGCTTGGGACCAGTTCAAGGTTGCATTCTGTGGGAATTATATTCCTCCAGGTCTTATGGCTATCAAGTACACAGAATTTATGAGGCTGTCGCAGGGCAATAAAAGCTTGACTGAATACCTGCAATCTTTCAACAACCTGGCAAGGTATGCCACAGAGTTTGTGGATACCGATTCCAAGAAAATTGCTAGCTTTAAAAGAGGCCTCGGCCCAAAGCTGATGAAGACTATGGGCACTAGCAAGTGCACTACTTTCAACGACTTTATCAGTGATGCTCTGACTCAAGAGAACAACAATGCTATTTATTCTGCCTCTAAGAGCCGCAAAAGGGCCATTGAGGCGAGTGCTTCACAGTCTCGAGCTCCAGCTGCCCCGAGGGCTCCTCCTCGCCCTCCTGCCACAAATGCTAAGTTCCGTCCTCCACAAAAGAAGGCGCCAGTGAAGACTGGGTTTCGTAAGGCATATACAGTGGCTCTGCCAAAGAGTAATTCGGGCCAAGGCAGCTCCAGTGTCCCTCCTAGCAACATGCCTTGCTGGAACTGCAACAAGCCAGGCCATTGGTCCAGGAACTGTCCTTACCCCAAGAAAAATGTCAACCAAGGTGGCCGTCAGGGGCACGCTCATTATAACAGTATTGAGGAAATTCCATCTGGTGAGGTTGTCACCGCTGGTAAGTTCCTAGTTGACCAACATCCTGCAGTGGTACTTTTTGATTCAGGTGCTTCGCATTCCTTTATCAGTCCTAAGTTTGCATCAGAGTTTGCACACAAATTGCATACTGTTGAAGGTGGGGGTTATTGTATTAGCGCAGCAAGTGGGAATATTTCCACAGATAAAGTAGTGGGGAATCTTGAGCTTGAGATAGAAGGGCGAAAGTACTCGCTTGCCTTAGTGGTTTTGCCGGGCTTAGGCATCGATGTTATTCTGGGCATGAATTGGATGAGTCAGAATAGGGTACTCATTGATACATCCACTCGGGTAGTTATGCTCAGAGATCCTACGGATCAAAAAGGTTTTCTGGTACAACTTCCCAGAAAAGTTGATTTGTCTGGGGAAGTTCATGCTGTGCAAGCAAAGGCGTTGGCCGAAATTCCCGTAGTAAGTGAGTTTCTGAACGTTTTTCCCGATGATTTGCCGGGGCTCCCTCTGGATCGAGATGTGGAGTTTAAAATTGAGTTGTTGCCTGGTACGACTCCCATCTCTAGGAGACCCTATAGGATGCCTCCAAATGAACTCGCTGAACTTAAGGTGCAATTGAATGAACTTTTGAAGAAGGGGTTGATTCGTCCTAGTTCGTCGCCGTGGGGATGTCCTGCTATCTTTGTAAAGAAGAAGGATGAGTCGTTGCAGATGTGCGTAGATTATAGACCTCTCAATGCAGCCACTGTCAAAAATAAGTACCCTCTACCACGTATTGGCATCTTGTTCGATCAGTTGTCTAAAGCTAAAGTTTTCTCCAAGATCGATCTAAGATCTGGCTACCATCAAATTAAAATCCGCCCTGAAGATGTTCCAAAAACTACCTTCTCTACCAGATACGGTCTTTATGAGTATCTTGTTATGTCCTTCGGCTTGACAAATGCCCCCGCACACTTTATGTACTTGATGAATTCGGTGTTTATGCCCGAATTGGACAAGTTTGTGGTGGTATTTATTGATGACATCCTGATATATTCTGTAAATGAGGAAGATCATGCTGAACATCTGCGGATAGTCCTCACAAGACTGCGTGAACATCAACTATATGCAAAGTTCAGTAAGTGCGAATTTTAGCTTCGAGAAGTACCTTTCCTTGGGCATGTGTTGTCCGATGGAGGAATTATGGTGGACCCCGCTAAGGTACAAGAAGTACTGAACTAGAAGGCTCCTATCTCGGTTCACGAGGTCCGGAGTTTTCTTGGTTTGGCTGGCTATTATCGTCGCTTCATCCCGGATTTCTCCAAAATAGCCAAGCCAATGACTCGGTTGCTGCAAAAAGACACCAGGTTTGTCTGGACTCCTGAGTGTGATGCGGCTTTTCACAAACTGCGAACTCTCCTAACCTCAGCTCCGGTTTTGGCACAACCGGATATCGAGAAACCATTTGATGTTTATTGTGATGCCTCAGGCATAGGTTTGGGAGGTGTTCTGATGCAGGAAGGCCGAGTAATTGCATATACCTCTCGACAACTTCGGAAACATGAGCTGAATTATCCAACACATGACTTAGAACTCGCTGCGGTTGTGCATGCTTTGAAAGCCTGGCGACACTATCTATTGGGCAATGTTTGCAATATCTACACAGACCACAAAAGCCTCAAATACATCTTCACCCAACCCGAGTTAAATATGCGTCAACAAAGATGGCTCGAGTTGATTAAGGATTATAACCTTCAAGTGCACTATCATCCTGGCAAGGCAAATATGGTTGCGGATGCTTTAAGCCGTAAGTCTCATTGCCATTCCTTAGTTGAAACTGATTTTCATCGATCTCACCTTCTACATCCAGCAGTCTTGTACAACATCACTGTCAGTTGTACTCTCAAAAACAGAATTATTGAACTCCAAAAGACTGACACTGGTATATTCCACATCAAGCGTAAGATGAAAGAACAAGAAACTACACAGTTCAGGATAGATGAAGAGGGTGTACTATGGTTCAAGGATAGGTTAGTTGTGCCTAAGGACCGGGAGCTTCGAAATGATATTATGTCTGAAGCACACTCCTCTAAGTTGTCCATCCATCCTGGTAGCAATAAGATATATTATGATTTGAAGTCATACTATTGGTGGACCAAGATGCGGAAAGAGATAGCTGCATATGTGGCTAGGTGTGACACCTGCTGTAGAGTTAAAGCTGTGCACATGAAAGCTGGGTTGCTTCAACCACTTTCTATCCCAGGTTGGAAATGGGAAGAGATAAGTATGGATTTCATTGTCGGTCTTCCTCCTACTGTCAAAAATCATAACTCCATCTGGGTAATTGAGGATCGTTTGACCAAATCAGCTCACTTCATTCCAGTTAGAGTGGACTATCGTCCCACTGACTATGTTAAGTTGTACTTCAATCAGATAGTCCGGCTCTATGGGATACCTCGTACTATCATATCTGACCGTGGTCCCCAGTTCACTGCTCGCTTTTGGGAGCACTTGCATCACCTTCTAGGAACCAAGTTAGTGAGAAGCTCTGCTTATCACCCCCAGACATCAGGACAGACGGAATGGGTTAACCAAATCTTAGAAGATCTATTGCGGGCATGTGTCATTTTATCCAAGGGTTCTTGGGAAAAATGGTTACCTCTAGCTGAGTTTTCATACAATAATAGTTATCAAGAGAGTATTAAGATGGCTCCATTCGAAGCTTTATACGGTCGTAAGTGTAGAACCCCACTAAATTGGATAGAAGCTGGCGAGAGGAGATTTTATGGTATTGCTTTTGTTGAGGAAGCTGAGGAACAAGTCCGTACCATCCAAAAACATATGGCTACAACCCAAGCTAGACAGAAAATTTATGCTGATCGTCGTAGAAAACCACTCGAGTTTGAAGTTGGAGACTTCGTGTATCTGAAGGTTTCTCCAATGAAGAGTGTCCAACGTTTTGGTATTAAGCGGAAACTTGCGCCGAGATACGTGGGTCCTTTCCAGATCATAGGCAAGAGTGGAGCTGTTGCGTATAAAATCCAGTTACCTCCAGAAATGAGTGCCATATTCAACGTCTTCCATGTATCTCAGCTCAAAAAGTGTCTTCGAGTTCCCGAGGAAAGAGTCCCTTTAGGAGACATCAGACTTGAATCTGATTTAACTTACGAAGAAAAGCCAGTCCGAGTGATCGATACTCAGGAACGAGTGACTAGAAGCAAAGTGGTTAAATGGTATAAAGTAATGTGGAGTAATCAGGGTAGTGAAAGTGACGCTACATGGGAACGGGAGGACTATTTACGGGATGGTTATAAGGAATTCTATGAAAAATGGTACGCTTTCCAAATCTCAGGACGAGATTTTTATAAGGGGGGAGGGCTGTAACACATCAGGTGTTTAGCTCCTTAATTGCATTGCATTTGCATAAGCATAAGCAAGCATCATTCATTTCATGCATAAGCTTATAATATGTAAAACATGCTTTGAAAACAATGCCACATATGTTTATATTTCATGTGAAGTAAGAAGTGGGTAGTGTGCAAAACATAAGTACCTTATGTGCAATTTCCTTTGTGAGACATGTCAACCACTTTAGTGTAACATAATTAGCAAATGTTATGCAACACACTCATGCAACATGTGCAACATGAGCTTGCAACATTTGGGTGAAAGTATGGAATTACTTGTTCCAAAGTATGTGACACTAGGAACTTTGTGCAACCAATATGTAGAGTGGCTAATTAGGTCTTATAACACCTTAATTACACTTAGGATCATTAGTGGAACAATGTTCATGTTGACCAAAGTGACTAAATTGCCCTCCTAAGTGTGTTTCCATGCTAATTAGTGAAGTCATGTAAACTGAACCCTCAGAAGCACTAGCTTAGAAGCAAAACCAGTTCAAGTCCATATTAACAAAGTTGTAGTAAAAATTGTAAGCTTCAACTTTGTCAATTAGCACAATTCATGATTCAGCCCCTAAGCCGGCCAAATTTTCACTTTACCGTGCTGCTGATTTTCTGTTGTTTCACAAAAACAGATTTTGTTCCTGGCTCTGTAAATCCCAAAACATGTCGATTCAGGTTTAGCTCATATTGACAAAGTTGTAGAGAATTTCACGAGCTACAACTTTGTTAATTAGCTCATCTCGTGATTCAGGCTGGTTTTAGAGCTACAGGGCATGAAAGCTGCTGCTGTTTGGGGTGGCAAATGTTGCAAATGTTGCAACATGATGTTGCCTATGTTGCAGTTCAGACCGGGCTGAGGGGGGAAGTGGCCGACCGGCCTCAGGCCGCGACCGCCGCGTGGGCGCGCGGTGGCGACCGTACGCCGGCTTTGGCCCCACCGGTCAGGCCGAGCGGGCTTCTTGAACGCCACGACGCGGCCTCCGCCTCACTCCCGCCCTCGCCTCTCTCTCTCGCCCTGAGCTCGCCGAGCGGAGAGAACCGAGCCGCCTTCGGTGCCGCGCGCTCCGCTGCCGTCGTGTGCGCTCACCGTCGCACCACCGGCCAATACACCATGCCCACAGCTCCGTCACCACCTCCCGAACCTCGTCGAACCCTCCTTTGGAGCAACCGAGCAGGGTAAGGGCGCATTGCCGGCTTCTCCCTCGCTCGGAGCTCACCGGCGCACCACCGCCTACGGTGCTCATACGCGGCCATGCTCCTCCACCTTGCCTCGGTCCTCAATAGGAATCTCGTTAGGTCCGCCTTGGCCCTGGGGAGCGAATGCGCACCTCCGGTGACCACTTGGCGCTCGGAGCTCACCACTGCACCACCATGCGCCATCACCGGGCCGCCGTCGCCATGGCCGTCGTAGCTAGGTGGGGATAGGGTCAGCCAAGCTTGGTTCGGTCGGTGCGGAAAGTCACGGGGAAACCGTCGGTGATCTTCCCGTCACCGGAGACGCCGTCGTCGGCGAGCTTGAGCTCGCCGGAGTCGCGGCCGTCTCCTCCCCTCCGCTCTTCTCTCTATGACCTGCGGGCCCGCGCTGTCAGCCCCGCGCGCGCGGGCGAGATGGCCGAGCAGGCCGCGCGTGCGTCGCGGGCCGCGCGCGTGCGCCTTGGGCCGTGTTTTTGGAGAATGTCTTGGTACCCTAGAGTGTCCAAAAAAATTAAGAAATCTGTTGTTTGATATTTTTTACTATGCTTTATTATTTATACAAAAATCAGTCTTTTGGGCTTGTGAATTTTGTTCAGAGAGTTCCTATGAATAAATTGAGTTTAAATTTTTACAGTAGTCTCTTTTTGGGTGAGAGAGTCCCCTGTAATTTTGTAGAATTTTAGGAGCAGTTTACATATATGTTTAAAATTCCACTTAATTACTTAAGTAAATTAAGAAATGAGTTTAAATAAATATTCTAGGTGGGCACACCTTACTTTCTGGTGTTTTTGTGACCTTTGTGAACTTATAGTAGTATTAGTTTGGTCTTAGAGAATGTTTGCCACATAAATAATTATTTAATCTTTGTAATTCTAGGTTTTCTGGACAGCTGATAGTATTTCTAGGTTTGACCTTGGATTAGGGTGGTTGCTGGAAAACTTGTAAATACCAAAGTTGTAGTAAAATTTGTAAATGAGCTTGTGTTAAAATTTGGGAGCATTTGGCTTAGTAGTTTGAGAGTTATTTCTGTTTAAAGTGACAGTCCAGAATTGACTGCTCTCTGTTTAGAGAGAACAGATTCTGGAACTTTGGAATTTCGACTAGGTAAACTTTGGAATTAAGTGTTGTGGTCTGAAAACATTTTGTGGTACATTTCTTAAGCTTTCCAGATGGTCTTAGATCATATCTTTTGGATTTGGGAATCTCCAGTTATGTTAGAAACAAGTAGCTGCTGTCCAGAATATCTTACCGTGATATTTTGGGTTGGATGTGGTAACCTAAATAATGTCACTCTTGTGTTTGTTAGGTGTTAGGGCCTTAACCGAAGACGAACAACTATATCTTAGGTTGGGTAGATTAGGTGAGTACTTCTCCACCGGAGAAGAGATTTGCACATTGTAATGAAGTAACTTGAATAGAGTATTTTATTTCTGAAATGCATTTCATTCCGAACATGTTGCACCTTTATGCATCCATGATATTTATTGTGCATTCATGCAATAGGTGTACCGGAGGGGGTAACTCTCCTCGAATTCGAGCCTGTGATTCCGGAGGAAATCCAGGACCAGCCGGAGCAGCTAGAAGAACCAGCCGGCGACGAAGCTCCTGCCGAAGATCTACCTGAGTGTCCTGATCACCGGCCTTCGACCTTTCTGAAAGGCAAGCCCCGGTGCATGCTGAACCTACTGATTTATAAATTAATCTTGAGTATTTTTAATTGTTTACTGCATTAAGTTGTAGGAGTTATATGAAAACACTTGTTGCATTATACCTGTCCTTGTCCAGATATCGTACTTACTCCTATATTAGGTTTAGGCATGTGTCAATGCTTAGCCCTGCTTAGTACGGTAGAAGTCGGGTGATTTCCGGTCATCCGCGAGATGTAGGAAGGAGTCACGAGTGGCTTTTATGGCTATCGTGGATGGAACCATGCTTAAAAATGAAATTGAGACCGGGCGGGAGTTCGATAGTACAGCCGCAAGACACTTCACGTCTTGGGTGTGGAGCTATGCCCGTCTGAGTCGTTTAAGGACCGATTCGCTGTACGTCCTTGAGTCATGTTTAATGCAGTCTAACACTTAGTTGGCCGGATAAGCCGTTCCGACCGCGAAGCCGAGTAATGTGATTCAGGTCGGGAATCGAATGGTAGGTTGCTTTTTGGAGGAGAGAAAGGATGTGCTTGGGGACATTGGCGTGAGACCAAGGGGGGGTTAGAGTCCCTATCACCTGGCAGAGTGTCGCCCTTGGGGTCGCGACATTATTCGGACCCGCGATTCCTGAATCATATGAAACGGTGGCCTGTGCGACCCTGGCAGGGGTCTGCACGGTGAGTGTTAGAAATACCCCTCCAGCTGGATAGGAATTCGATTCGAATCGCCGTCGCTCCCGGTTAGTGAGCACTTGACTTGAGCAGCGGCAACGTAGATCTCATTAAATGAACCGGTGGTTAAGGGAATGATACAATGTTGCCACAATTCATACCTGCTCTGGATATAATGATGATAATTGTTTGATTATAATCAAGTGCATGTTTAGTACAGGTGCTAAGATAGATGACAGGTAAATGCTAAAAATAACTGCTAGTACAGGCTATAAGAGTTTCAATTACTTATGCCATTATGCAAAATGTTATGTCAGCTAGCCTCTTGTGTAAGCCTTGCATAATCCTTGGTGTCATCTTATTTCTGGTTTTCGACGGGTAAGTCTAGTTGAGTACATTCCTGTACTCAGGGTTTATTCCCTCATGTTGCAGATGATATGCTCTATCAAGGCTTCTGCAAAACTTGTCTCCACCCTGTAACAGAACCGACCAAATTATAAGAGCACAAGTACAAAAACAAGCACCGAAGCGCTCAAATTTTCGAACTTGAGCCCATATAATCCCGGTAGTCAATCGAAACCACGAAGGATTTCAAACCAACTCGCTTACAACCAGGATCGCATCATTCAACATACAACATCATACGTTACATTTCACAAATAGTGCTGAAATAAGTTTACACAAACGGAGTAGCAATTATTACAAACCAAGTTTGAAAGTAGCGGAAGCATAACACACACTAGTTAAATAAGTACTGCCAGCCTGGATGATCGACAACCCGCAAAAGCATGAGGAAAGTACATAAAGATGATCACGCCCAAGTGACCTAGTCATCATCACCCGCAGGGTGGAGACACGTCTTGCAGAAGCCCTGATAAAGCATGTCATCTGCAACAGGAGGGAATAAACCCTGAGTACTGGAATGTACTCAGCTAGACTTACCCGTCGGAAACCAGAAATAAGATGACACCAAGGATTATGCAAGGCTTACACAAGAGGCTAGCTGACATAACATTTTGCATAAAGGCATAAGTAATTGAAACTCTTATAACCTGTACTAGCAGTTATTTTTAGCATTTACCTGTCATCTATCTTAGCACCTGTACTAAACATACACTTGATTATAATCAAACAACATGATTATTATATCCATAGCAGGTATATCATTATGGCAACATTGTATCATTCCCTTAACCACCAGTTCATTTAATGAGTTCTACGTTGCCGCTGCTCAAGTCAAGTGCTCACTAACCGGGAGCGACGGCGATTCGAATCGAATTCCTATCCAGCTGGAGGGGTATTTCTAACACTCACCGAGTCACGCCTGGCGAAGGCTGCTCAGGTCATCTTTTGTACAGTTCAGGAATCGCGGGCCCGAATAATGTCGCGTCCCCAAGGGCGACACTCTGCCAGGTGATAGGGACTCTAACCCCCCCTTGGTCTCACGCCAATGTCCCCAAGCACATCCTTTCTCTCCTCCAAGATGCAACCTACCATTCGATTCCCGGCCTGAACCATACTACTCGACTTCGCGGTCGGAACGACTTATCCGGCCAACTAAGTGTTAGACTGCGTTCAACATGACTCAAGGACGTACAGCGAATCGGTCCTTAAACGACTCAGACGGGCATAGCTCCACACCCAAGACGTGAAGTGTCTTGCGGCTGTACTATCGAACTCCCGCCCGGTCTCAATTTCATTTTTAAGCATGGTTCCATCCACGATAGCCATAAAGCCATTCGTGACTCCTTCCTACATCTCGCGGATGACCGGAAATCACCCGACTTCTACCGAACTAAGCAGGGCTAAGCATTGACACGTGCCTATCCTAATATAGGATTAAGTACGATATCTGGACAAGGACAGGTATAATGCAACAAGTGTTTTCATATAACTCCTACAACTTAATGCAGTAAACAATTAAAAGTACTCAAGATTAATTTATAAAACAGTAGGTTCAGCATGCACCGGGGCTTGCCTTTCAGAAAAGTTGAAGGCCGGTGGTCAGGGCACTCCGGCAAGTCTTCAACGGCGTCTCCTTCGCCTGCTGGATCCTCGGGCTCCTGCTGCTCCTGGTTCTCCTCCGGAATCACAGGCTCGAATTCGAGGAGTGTCACCCCCTCCGGTGCACCTATTGCATGAATGCACAATAAATACCATGGATGCATAAATGGGTGCAACATGCTCGGAATGAAATGCATTTCAGAATAAAATACTCTATTCAAGTTATTTTACTAGTACGTGCAAATCTCTTCTCTAGTAGAGAAGTACTCACCTAATCTACTTAACCTAAGATAAAGCTGCTCATCCTCAGTTAAGGCCCTAACACCTAACAATTACAAAAGTAGCATGTCTTAGGATATTACACCATATAAATCAGCAAAACACCACAGTAAGCATTCTGGACAGCAGCTACTTGTTTTTATCACAACTGAAGATTTACAATTCCAAAAGATATGATCTAAGACAATCTGGAAAGCCTAAGAAATGCACTACAATTCATTTTCAGACCTCAACTCCAAACTCCTAAGTTTTCCATGTCAAACTTCACAAGTTCCAGAATCTGTATTCTCCAACACAGAGAGTAGCAGATTTTGAACTGCCACTTTAAACAATAGTAACTCTCAAACTACTAAGCCAAATGCTTCCAAATTTTAACACAAGCTAGTTCATCAAGTTTACTCCAACTTTGGTATTTACAAGTTGTCCAGCAACCAATTTTATCAAAGCCAAATTTAGAATTACTACTAGCTGTCCAGAAAACCTAGAATTACAAAGGTTAAATATTTATTGACGTGACAAACATTCTCTAAAACCAAACTAATGCTACTACAAGTTCACAAATATCACAAAGACACCAGGAAGTAAGGTGTGCCCACCTAGAACATTTATTTAAACCCATTTCTTAATTTACTTAAGTAATTAAGTGAAATTTCAAACATATATATAAACTGCTCCTAAAATTCTACAAAAATTGCAGGGGACTCTCTGACCCAAAAAGAGACCACAGTAAAAATTTGAACAAGTTTTATTCACAGAAACTCCCTACACAAAATTCACAAGCTAATAAGGCTGATTTTTGCATAAATAGGAAACCCTATTGAAAAGTGTCAAACAACAGATTTCATATTTTTCTTAGACACTTTAAGGTACCAAGACATTCTCCAAAAATTTATAAGAACATTGCACATGTAGAAAAATTACAAAAATTCATTTAAGTATTTCCTAGAATAACAAGATAGCATTATAACTTGGAAATTACTTAAGCACTGATGCCCAAATTTTTACCTGAGCTAGGGCTAGCATAGAGTAACCTACCCACCAAATTTCATGATTTATGGAACACTACAGCTCAAGTTATAAATTTAACAAATTTGCATGCATTCCAAAACACATTTAAAGGATCTATTAAATTCTCCCAGAAATTAAACATCCCATTCCAGATTTATATTTTTCTAAAATACTACACATCATGAAGACCCCAACAAAATTTATCTCATGATTTTTGGATCACTAAAACCCTAGATCTATATTTTTCCAACTTGTACAAAAATCAGTGACAAAATAATAAAAACGAATTTCATTTCGGGTGAACTGGGCCGGCCCGGAAGACGCGGCCCACGCTCGCGCGCGCGCGGCCTGCTCAGCGCTCCCGCCCGCGCTTGGCAACTGACAGGCGGGCCCCCGCAGTCAGGGACAGAGGGGCAGGGGAGGCGGAGACCCGCGAGCTCCGACGAGCTCGAGCTCGCCGGAGAAGAGCTCGCTCGGCCAGGTGAGCACCACCTCGTGTTCTTTGTCACCCGGTGCGTCGATTGGTGCTCGTGGAATGGATGGGGATGGGCTGGAAGGGGCTTGTCACCGCGAGCGGCGGCCGGTGGTGTCCGGTGGCGGCGCGCCGTCGCCGGTGAAGATGCACGGTGCGGTCTAGGCTCGGTGCGAGCTTCACCGCAGCTAGGCGGATCCATTTTGCTAAGAAGGGAGGACGGAGAGAGACCCGAAGCACCCCGACCATGGTGAGGTCCCATGGCGGGCTCCGGCGACCTCTCGGAGATGGGGAAGAAGGAAATGCGGCTCACCTCGAGTCAAATCACGGGCTTCGGTGGGTCAAGGAGATGGAGGGTGGTGAGGCGGAGGGAGTGGCGAGGTCTGGTGGACTGCGATGCGGTGGTGAGCGGGCACGAGCTTCGCCGGAGAGGAGCGGCAATGGCGGCCCGGTTTTCTCCGCTCTGGAAATGAGAGAGGAAAGGAGGGCGATGGAATGGAGGGGGAAGCGGGTCGTCCTGGTCTTCACGCTGAGCTCGCAGGCGACGTGGGGCGTCGGCAGAACACGCGCGCCACGCGGCCACCGGGCTCTGCCCGAGCGCCACGACGCGGTCGGCCGCGGCCGTCGGTGTCTGAACGTTCCGTTTCAGAGCTCAAAGGCATTGACTGACAGGACAAGTTCAACACCGATTTTCTCCCAAACCAGTTCGAATTAGAAGAAGATGATAATACCAAAATTGTAGAGCTACATGAGGACTACAAGTTTGTCAATTGGAGTTTGGGCTGGTTCGGCCTAGATTTGAAACTACAGATCTCCAAAGTGGTGCCCCTTGAAACTGAAATGCAGTTTCAGAGATCAATGCCGACTGAAACCCTAACTTCTTGACACTATATCTCCTAAACTATTGAGAACCAGGTGATGATGATATTGACAAAGTTGTAGAGCTATGTGTGGACAACAACTTTGTCAATTGGCTCAAAGACTGGTTTGGCCTGGTTTGTGAGTTACAAGTTGCTAAAGTGGGGTACAGTGAAACTGAAAAGTCCAATTTCCAGACTTAGAATTTTTCTAAGTGTTGATCACCACTCAAGCTGACTTGTGGGCCATTTTTGAGCATGCTCTGGTCATTTTCATGAGATGGCCATATTAGAACTTTTATTCCTTATGAAATTCTCTACAACTTTGCTTAAGGTTGCTCCTCCATGCAAGATTTCTAAGCTGGACTTTTTGACTGGTCAAACTAGGGCCTTCTAGGGTCAAATGGTGGTCAAACTTCTCTTGGAGGGCAAATTTGTAATTTTGGTCAACATGAACTTTGTTCCAAATGTTACCCTAAGTACAACTAAGGTGTTGTAGGTCATGATTGGCTACCTTACCTTTTTGTTACACCAACTATCAAGTACTTCATGAAATAAATCAAACAAACCCTAATATAATCACATGTGTTGCATCACATAAAATAACAAACATGAATGATGCATGCTTATGCTTATGCCATGCAAATGCAATGCAATTAAGGACTAAACACTTGAAGTGTTACAGCCCTCCCCCCTTATAAAAATCTCGTCCCGAGATTTGAAAAGCGTACCATTTTTCATAGAATTCTTTATAACCATCCCGCAAATAATCCTCCCGTTCCCACGTAGCATCACTCTCACTTCCCTGATTACTCCACATCACTTTGTACCACTTAACCACTTTACTTCGAGTTACTCGTTCCTGAGTATCGATCACTCGGACTGGCTTTTCTTCATAGGTTAGGTCAGATTCCAGCCTGATATCACCTAAAGGAACTTGTTCCTCAGGAACCCGAAGACACTTTTTAAGCTGAGATACGTGGAAAACGTTGAATATGGCTCTCATCTCAGGAGGCAACTGGATTTTGTACGCAACAGCTCCACTCTTGCCTATGATCTGGAAAGGACCCACGTATCTTGGTGCAAGTTTCCGCTTAACACCAAAACGTTGGACACTCTTCATTGGAGAAACTTTCAAATAAACGAAGTCTCCAACTTCAAATTCGAGTGGTTTTCTACGACGATCCGCATAGCTTTTCTGTCTCGCTTGCGCTGCAGCCATGTGTTTCTGGATGGTACGGACTTGTTCCTCGGCTTCCTGGATAAAATCAATGCCATAATACCTTCTTTCCCCAGCTTCTACCCAGTTTAGTGGAGTTCGACACTTTCGACCGTACAAAGCTTCGAATGGGGCCATCTTAATACTCTCTTGATAACTATTATTGTACGAAAACTCGGCTAGAGGTAACCATTTTTCCCAAGAACCCTTGGATGAAATGACGCATGCTCGCAACAGATCTTCCAAGATTTGGTTAACTCGTTCTGTCTGACCCGATGTCTGGGGGTGATAAGCCGAGCTTCTCACTAACTTGGTTCCCAGAAGATGATGCAAATGCTCCCAAAAGCGAGCAGTGAACTGGGGACCACGGTCAGATATGATAGTACGAGGTATCCCATGAAGCCGGACTATCTGATTGAAGTACAACTCAGCATAGTCAGTGGGACGATAGTCCACTCTCACTGGAATGAAGTGAGCTGATTTGGTCAAACGATCCACAATTACCCAAATAGAGTTATGATTTTTGACAGTAGGAGGAAGTCCGACAATGAAATCCATACTTATCTCTTCCCATTTCCAGCCTGGAATGGAAAGTGGCTGAAGTAGCCCAGCTTTCATGTGCACAGCTTTAACTCTACAGCAGGTGTCACACCTAGCCACATATGCAGCTATTTCTTTCCGCATCTTGGTCCACCAATAAAGGGGTTTCAAATCATAATACATCTTATTACTACCCGGATGGATGGACAACTTGGATGAATGTGCTTCGGACAGGATCTGATCTCTAAGCTCTCGGTCCTTAGGTACCACTAACCTATCCTTAAACCACAGCACACCTTCGTCATCTAACCTGAAATGCTTAGTCTCTCCTTCATTCATCTTCCGTTTCATGTGAAAGATACCCGGATCAGTCTTTTGGAGCTCAATGATTCTATTTCTGAGAGTGCCACTGACGGTGATGTTGTACAGGACTGCCGGATGTAACAGGCGAGATTGGTAAAAATCAGTTTCAATTAAGGAATGGCAATGAGACTTACGGCTTAAAGCGTCCGCAACCACATTTGCCTTGCCTGGGTGATAGTGTACTTGAAGATTATAATCTTTAATCAACTCGAGCCATCTTCTTTGACGCATATTCAACTCGGGTTGGGTGAAGATGTATTTGAGGCTTTTATGATCGGTGTAGATATTGCAGACATTTCCCAGCAGATAATGCCGCCATACTTTCAAAGCATGAACAACTGCAGCCAGTTCTAAGTCATGCGTTGGATAATTCACCTCATGTTTCCGAAGTTGTCGCGAGGTATATGCAATTACTCGGCCTTCCTGCATCAAAACGCCTCCCAAACCTATGCCTGAGGCATCACAATAAACATCAAATGGTTTCTCGATATTCGGTTGTGCCAAAACCGGAGCTGAGGTTAGGAGGGTTCGTAGTTGGTGAAAAGCCGCATCACACTCAGGAGCCCAGACAAACCTGGTGTCTTTTTGCAGCAACCGAGTCATTGGCTTGGCTATTTTGGAGAAATCCGGGATGAGGCGACGATAATAGCCAGCCAACCCAAGGAAACTCCGAACCTCGTGAACCGAGATAGGAGCCTTCCAGTTTAGTACTTCCTGTACCTTGGCGGGATCCACCATAATTTCTCCATCGGACAACACATGCCCAAGGAAAGGTACTTCACGAAGCCAGAATTCGCACTTACTGAACTTTGCATATAGTTGATGTTCACGCAGTCTTGTGAGGACTATACGCAGATGTTCAGCGTGATCCTCCTCATTCACAGAATATACCAAGATGTCATCAATAAATACCACCACAAACTTGTCCAATTCAGGCATAAACACCGAATTCATCAAGTACATGAAGTGTGCGGGGGCATTTGTCAAGCCGAAAGACATAACAAGATACTCATAAAGACCGTATCTGGTAGAAAAGGCTGTCTTTGGAACATCTTCCGGGCGAATTTTAATTTGATGGTAGCCCGATCTTAGATCGATCTTGGAGAAAACTTTAGCTTTAGACAACTGATCGAACAAGATGTCGATTCGCGGTAGAGGGTACTTATTTTTGACAGTGACTGCATTGAGAGGTCTATAATCAACGCACATCCGCAACGACTGATCCTTCTTCTTTACAAAGATAGCAGGACATCCCCACGGCGAGGAGCTAGGACGAATCAACCCTTTCTTCAAAAGTTCATTCAATTGCACCTTAAGTTCAGCTAGTTCATTTGGAGGCATCCTATAGGGTCTCCTAGAGATGGGTGCCGTGCCAGGCAACAACTCAATTTTAAACTCCACATCCCGATCCGGAGGGAGTCCCGGCAAATCGTCGGGAAAAACGTCCGGAAACTCATTTACTACTGGAATTTCGGCCATCGCCTTTGCTTGCACAGCATGAATTTCCCCTGACAATTCAACCTTTCTGGGAAGTTGTACTAGAAAACCTTTTTGATCTGTAGGATCTCTGAGCATAACTACCCGAGCGGATGTGTCAATGAGTACCCCGTTCTGACTCATCCAATTCATGCCCAAGATAACATCTATGTCTAAACCAGGTAAAACCAATAGGGCAAGCGAATAACTTCGCCCTTCTATCTCAAACTTAAGGTTCCCCACTACTTTGTTTGTGGAAATATTCCCACTTGCAGCACTAATACAATAACCCACACCTTCAACAGTATGCAACTTGTGTGCAAATTTAGATGCAAACTTAGGACTGATAAAGGAATGCGAAGCACCTGAATCAAAAAGTACCACTGCGGGGTGTTGGTCAACTAGAAACTTACCAGCGGTGACCACCTCACCAGATGGAATTTCCTCAATGCTGTTATAATGGGCGTGTCCCTGACGACTACCTTGGTTGACATTTTTCTTCGGGTACGGACAGTTCCTGGACCAATGGCCTGGCTTGTTACAGTTCCAGCAAGGCATGTTGCTAGGAGGAACACTAGAGCTGCTCTGTCCAGAAGTCCCCTTTGGCAGAGCGACGGTATAAGCCTTACGGAACCCCGTTTTTGCAGCAGGTTTCTTCTGCGGCGGACGGAACTTTGTATTCTGAGCAGGTGGGCGAGGGGAAGACCTCGGTGCCGCTGAGGCCCTTGACTGAGAAGCACTTACCTCAAGGGCCCTTTTACGGCTCTTAGAGGCAGAATAAATAGTATTGTTGTTCTCCTGGGTCAAAGCATCGCTGATGAAATCATTGAAAGTAGTACATTTGCTAGTGCCCATAGTTTTCATCAGTTTTGGGCCGAGGCCCCTTTTGAAGCTAGCAATCTTTTTGGCATCGGTATCCACAAACTCCGTGGCATACCTTGCCAGGTTGTTGAAGGACTGCAAGTATTCAGTCAGGCTTTTGTTTCCTTGCGACAGCCTCATAAACTCTGTGTGCTTGATTGCCATAAGACCGGGAGGGATATAATTTCCTCGGAATGCCGCCTTAAACTGATCCCAAGCAATTGGGATATTGGCAGGCAGTGTGGAACGATAGTGGCTCCACCAAATGCCCGCAGGACCATGCAACTGATGGGAAGCATACTCAGTTTTCAGCTCATCAGTTAGGCGTAGCAGACGAAACTTTTGTTCAATGGTATTCAACCACTCGTCAGCCTGTAGTGGTTCTTCCGCTTCCTTAAAGAGCGGGGGCTTTGTATCCAGAAAGTCCTTGAAATCGCTGTACTGATTTGGCTCTGGGCCTTGGCGGCCAGGACGAGCCTCTCGGTTAGCCAGCTGGCGCATAGCATCTGCCAACATGCGCTGCCCTTCGACCACTGTCTGCATCAGCTCAGCCGGAGTAGGTGGTGGCGGAGGGGGTGGCTGTTCCTCCTCCTCATTTCCACGACCCCGACGTAGATTGTACGACATCTGCAAAAATGCATATCCAATGAGCACTGACGATGTGGGAAATTTGTAGATGAATTATTGTGAAATGTCAATCTGACTGTATGAATAGATTTCTCATAATAATTAAGGCACAATAATTCACCACAACCGCACAATCCATTCTAGCGCATCATTTGACGAGATCATACTTGGTAATCCAATAAGATGCTCTTTGATAAAGGCTCACTTATAGGGAGCACAACGGTTACCGGACCGTTTGCGTTGCTATCTACGTGATTTTTGACCTTTTGCACGGTACTTGGATTCGATCTCAAGATTTTTAGTTGACTGTGAAAGGCTACTTCAAACTGACCACAAAGAGACTTCTCAATGAAAAGTTCCATGGTGGATCATGACTAGCCACCTCGATACCTGCGCGTGCCAAGCAGCACAGCCTTATGTCGCGCGCCATAGGAGGCCCTCGGTTTCGTCGCGGCACCGAAGGGTGCTAATTGTGACACCATCATCGAACGCAACATAATAAGACATCAAGTTGTGATCGAAATTAACAGGTTCAAACTACATTCAGGAAACATACGGTTCAGCCTTACATCCCAAAGTCAAGTTATTACAAGGCCTCACTCCTTCACAGGGAGGGCACAAAAGACGATCCTAACATTAAAGGCACGTGATGACTACTCTAAGCATCATCCTCTGAGTCAGTGTCAAGGATCTCCCCGCCGTCCTCATCACTGACAGGCTCTAACTCCTCGTCTTCTTCTTCTTCTGGCTCTTCCTCTGGTGCTTCTGCAGGTGGGGCATCCTGTGGTCCATCAACCTCCACTTCATCATCATCCTCAGCCATGAAGATTCCCGAACCCATGTCCTCATCGACGTTATTGTTTCGAGGCAGCAGGGGATTAAGCTCGTTGTTCAGGCGGTGCACTTCTTCATGAAGGTTGTCATTGTACTCTTCAGCATTTTCTAACTGTTGCTCGAGCTCAAACTGACGAGCTCTCAGAACGTTCTCCTCGTGCCAGGCTTCATCCCTCTGTTCCATCACACGGACCAACATGCGTTGACAGTTGCAGTTTGCCACTGTCAACCTCTGGACTGCAAGCGTTTCTTGATCACGATCATGAATCACTTGTTCCAGTTGTTGCCGTGCTGCATTCCTGGCGGCAGTCACTTCAGCCAACTCTGCCCTCAGCCTTTCCACCTCAGTAGGCTCAGGGCGGGGCTCCCGTGGAGCGAGCTGATGACGCGGTGCCCTGCCCCCAGTGGACTTACGAGCGGTCCTCTTGGTACGTGCCATCTGTAGCAACAAGATAAGATACGGCTTAGAGTGAGGATCATTTAGGGGATACGAAATTTACTGTAGTCGGGAGTACAGAAATTTTTAAGGAGGGAGTAAATGATATGTATGATATATTTAAACATGATGCATGCACGTTCCGTACGCCCTCTCACCTTAGTAGAAACCTAAAGTTTTAACGCTAGGCGGTGGCATACATACGTTCTCTCATATAAGCGAAACTATCGTTCTACTCGTTACGCTGTTAGTGTACCTGCAGAAAATTTCATTGCAGCCCAACAATTCCCAATATATGCACACAAGAAAGCAGTAAATTAAATACCTTCCATATACACATCCCCGGATGTATATATTTCAGTATCAAAGCTACCCGATTGATAGATGCCCACAATTAAGTGTTTTTACATAGTTACATGGTTTAAACATGTAAAGATGTAAGTCACCAAAACTACTCTCCCCTAGACCGCCGGTTGGACGATCATGCTCTCACAACTCACACTTACCAGAGCGTCGAGGTAATTGATCCATACATTACCACCCAAGTGGATGGCATCCATACAATTTCACGCCGTATGGACGACGAAACAGAAATAAACAAGGCCCCCAAGTTAGTCTTTATAATAAGCCACCTAAGAGTCCTTATTTGGGCTAAGGGTTGTGATCACTGGCATACCTATAAAATAATTTTTAGAGTTTAACCCTTTTCGCAAACAAATACTTTTTGTTTTTAATTACCCGTAAGATGTGTTTAATGTTGAATTATGCTCCGATACCAGCTGTAACAGAACCGACCAAATTATAAGAGCACAAGTACAAAAACAAGCACCGAAGCGCTCAAATTTTTGAACTTGAGCCCATATAATCCCGGTAGTCAATCGAAACCACGAAGGATTTCAAACCAACTCGCTTACAACCAGGATCGCATCATTCAACATACAACATCATACGTTACATTTCACAAATAGTGCTGAAATAAGTTTACACAAACGGAGTAGCAATTATTACAAACCAAGTTTGAAAGTAGCGGAAGCATAACACACACTAGTTAAATAAGTACTGCCAGCCTGGATGATCGACAACCCGCAAAAGCATGAGGAAAGTACATAAAGATGATCACGCCCAAGTGACCTAGTCATCATCACCCGCAGGGTGGAGACACGTCTTGCAGAAGCCCTGATAAAGCATGTCATCTGCAACAGGAGGGAATAAACCCTGAGTACTGGAATGTACTCAGCTAGACTTACCCGTCGGAAACCAGAAATAAGATGACACCAAGGATTATGCAAGGCTTACACAAGAGGCTAGCTGACATAACATTTTGCATAAAGGCATAAGTAATTGAAACTCTTATAACCTGTACTAGCAGTTATTTTTAGCATTTACCTGTCATCTATCTTAGCACCTGTACTAAACATACACTTGATTATAATCAAACAACATGATTATTATATCCATAGCAGGTATATCATTATGGCAACATTGTATCATTCCCTTAACCACCAGTTCATTTAATGAGTTCTACGTTGCCGCTGCTCAAGTCAAGTGCTCACTAACCGGGAGCGACGGCGATTCGAATCGAATTCCTATCCAGCTGGAGGGGTATTTCTAACACTCACCGAGTCACGCCTGGCGAAGGCTGCTCAGGTCATCTTTTGTACAGTTCAGGAATCGCGGGCCCGAATAATGTCGCGTCCCCAAGGGCGACACTCTGCCAGGTGATAGGGACTCTAACCCCCCCTTGGTCTCACGCCAATGTCCCCAAGCACATCCTTTCTCTCCTCCAAGATGCAACCTACCATTCGATTCCCGGCCTGAACCATACTACTCGACTTCGCGGTCGGAACGACTTATCCGGCCAACTAAGTGTTAGACTGCGTTCAACATGACTCAAGGACGTACAGCGAATCGGTCCTTAAACGACTCAGACGGGCATAGCTCCACACCCAAGACGTGAAGTGTCTTGCGGCTGTACTATCGAACTCCCGCCCGGTCTCAATTTCATTTTTAAGCATGGTTCCATCCACGATAGCCATAAAGCCATTCGTGACTCCTTCCTACATCTCGCGGATGACCGGAAATCACCCGACTTCTACCGAACTAAGCAGGGCTAAGCATTGACACGTGCCTATCCTAATATAGGATTAAGTACGATATCTGGACAAGGACAGGTATAATGCAACAAGTGTTTTCATATAACTCCTACAACTTAATGCAGTAAACAATTAAAAGTACTCAAGATTAATTTATAAAACAGTAGGTTCAGCATGCACCGGGGCTTGCCTTTCAGAAAAGTTGAAGGCCGGTGGTCAGGGCACTCCGGCAAGTCTTCAACGGCGTCTCCTTCGCCTGCTGGATCCTCGGGCTCCTGCTGCTCCTGGTTCTCCTCCGGAATCACAGGCTCGAATTCGAGGAGTGTCACCCCCTCCGGTGCACCTATTGCATGAATGCACAATAAATACCATGGATGCATAAATGGGTGCAACATGCTCGGAATGAAATGCATTTCAGAATAAAATACTCTATTCAAGTTATTTTACTAGTACGTGCAAATCTCTTCTCTAGTAGAGAAGTACTCACCTAATCTACTTAACCTAAGATAAAGCTGCTCATCCTCAGTTAAGGCCCTAACACCTAACAATTACAAAAGTAGCATGTCTTAGGATATTACACCATATAAATCAGCAAAACACCACAGTAAGCATTCTGGACAGCAGCTACTTGTTTTTATCACAACTGAAGATTTACAATTCCAAAAGATATGATCTAAGACAATCTGGAAAGCCTAAGAAATGCACTACAATTCATTTTCAGACCTCAACTCCAAACTCCTAAGTTTTCCATGTCAAACTTCACAAGTTCCAGAATCTGTATTCTCCAACACAGAGAGTAGCAGATTTTGAACTGCCACTTTAAACAATAGTAACTCTCAAACTACTAAGCCAAATGCTTCCAAATTTTAACACAAGCTAGTTCATCAAGTTTACTCCAACTTTGGTATTTACAAGTTGTCCAGCAACCAATTTTATCAAAGCCAAATTTAGAATTACTACTAGCTGTCCAGAAAACCTAGAATTACAAAGGTTAAATATTTATTGATGTGACAAACATTCTCTAAAACCAAACTAATGCTACTACAAGTTCACAAATATCACAAAGACACCAGGAAGTAAGGTGTGCCCACCTAGAACATTTATTTAAACCCATTTCTTAATTTACTTAAGTAATTAAGTGAAATTTCAAACATATATATAAACTGCTCCTAAAATTCTACAAAAATTACAGGGGACTCTCTGACCCAAAAAGAGACCACAGTAAAAATTTGAACAAGTTTTATTCACAGAAACTCCCTACACAAAATTCACAAGCTAATAAGGCTGATTTTTGCATAAATAGGAAACCCTATTGAAAAGTGTCAAACAACAGATTTCATATTTTTCTTAGACACTTTAAGGTACCAAGACATTCTCCAAAAATTTATAAGAACATTGCACATGTAGAAAAATTACAAAAATTCATTTAAGTATTTCCTAGAATAACAAGATAGCATTATAACTTGGAAATTACTTAAGCACTGATGCCCAAATTTTTACCTGAGCTAGGGCTAGCATAGAGTAACCTACCCACCAAATTTCATGATTTATGGAACACTACAGCTCAAGTTATAAATTTAACAAATTTGCATGCATTCCAAAACACATTTAAAGGATCTATTAAATTCTCCCAGAAATTAAACATCCCATTCCAGATTTATATTTTTCTAAAATACTACACATCATGAAGACCCCAACAAAATTTATCTCATGATTTTTGGATCATTAAAACCCTAGATCTATATTTTTCCAACTTGTACAAAAATCAGTGACAAAATAATAAAAACGAATTTCATTTCGGGTGAACTGGGCCGGCCCGGAAGACGCGGCCCACGCTCGCGCGCGCGCGGCCTGCTCAGCGCTCCCGCCCGCGCTTGGCAACTGACAGGCGGGCCCCCGCAGTCAGGGACAGAGGGGCAGGGGAGGCGGAGACCCGCGAGCTCCGACGAGCTCGAGCTCGCCGGAGAAGAGCTCGCTCGGCCAGGTGAGCACCACCTCGTGTTCTTCGTCACCCGGTGCGTCGATTGGTGCTCGTGGAATGGATGGGGATGGGCTGGAAGGGGCTTGTCACCGCGAGCGGCGGCCGGTGGTGTCCGGTGGCGGCGCGCCGTCGCCGGTGAAGATGCACGGTGCGGTCTAGGCTCGGTGCGAGCTTCACCGCAGCTAGGCAGATCCATTTTGCTAAGAAGGGAGGACGGAGAGAGACCTGAAGCACCCCGACCACGGTGAGGTCCCATGGCGGGCTCCGGCGACCTCTCGGAGATGGGGAAGAAGGAAATGCGGCTCACCTCGAGTCAAATCATGGGCTTCGGTGGGTCAAGGAGATGGAGGGTGGTGAGGCGGAGGGAGTGGCGAGGTCTGGTGGACCGCGATGCGTTGGTGAGCGGGCACGAGCTTCGCCGGAGAGGAGCGGCAATGGCGGCCCGGTTTTCTCCGCTCTGGAAATGAGAGAGGAAAGGAGGGCGATGGAATGGAGGGGGAAGCGGGTCGTCCTGGTCTTCACGCTGAGCTCGCAGGCGACGTGGGGCGTCGGCAGAACACGCGCGCCACGCGGCCACCGGGCTCTGCCCGAGCGCCACGACGCGGTCGGCCGCGGCCGTCGGTGTCTGAACGTTCCGTTTCAGAGCTCAAAGGCATTGACTGACAGGACAAGTTCAACACCGATTTTCTCCCAAACCAGTTCGAATTAGAAGAAGATGATAATACCAAAATTATAGAGCTACATGAGGACTACAAGTTTGTCAATTGGAGTTCGGGCTGGTTCGGCCTAGATTTGAAACTACAGATCTCCAAAGTGGTGCCCCTTGAAACTGAAATGCAGTTTCAGAGATCAATGCCGACTGAAACCCTAACTTCTTGACACTATATCTCCTAAACTATTGAGAACCAGGTGATGATGATATTGACAAAGTTGTAGAGCTATGTGTGGACAACAACTTTGTCAATTGGCTCAAAGACTGGTTTGGCCTGGTTTGTGAGTTACAAGTTGCTAAAGTGGGGTACAGTGAAACTGAAAAGTCCAATTTCCAGACTTAGAATTTTTCTAAGTGTTGATCACCACTCAAGCTGACTTGTGGGCCATTTTTGAGCATGCTCTGGTCATTTTCATGAGATGGCCATATTAGAACTTTTGTTCCTTATGAAATTCTCTACAACTTTGCTTAAGGTTGCTCCTCCATGCAAGATTTCTAAGCTGGACTTTTTGACTGGTCAAACTAGGGCCTTCTAGGGTCAAATGGTGGTCAAACTTCTCTTGGAGGGCAAATTTGTAATTTTGGTCAACATGAACTTTGTTCCAAATGTTACCCTAAGTACAACTAAGGTGTTGTAGGTCATGATTGGCTACCTTACCTTTTTGTTACACCAACTATCAAGTACTTCATGAAATAAATCAAACAAACCCTAATATAATCACATGTGTTGCATCACATAAAATAACAAACATGAATGATGCATGCTTATGCTTATGCCATGCAAATGCAATGCAATTAAGGACTAAACACTTGAAGTGTTACACACCCTGCGGGTGAAGAAGACTAGATCACTTGGGCGTGATCATCTTTTATGTACTTTCCTCCTGCTTTTGCGGGTTGTTGATCATTAAGACTGGCAGTAGTTAAACAACTGGTGTGCGTTTGCTTCCGCTACTTTTATAAACTTGGTTTGTAATATTGCGACTCCGTTTGTGTAAACTTATTTCAGAACTACTTGTGAAATGTAACGTATGATGTTGTATGTTGAATGATGCGATCCTGGTTGTAAGTAAGTTGGTTTGAAATCCTTCGTGGTTTCGATTGACTACCGGGGTTATATGGGCTCAAGTTCGAAAATTTGAGCACTTCGGTGCTTGTTTTTGTACTTGTGCTCTTATAATTTGGTTGGTTCTGTTACATAGGGTTTCACAGCGTGAGCGCCACCGTCCGTGCGAACAAAAGACCGTGCGCTCGACCTAGACAGAGAAGGAAGAGGAGGGCAATTAAGTCTTTTCGCATTGCTACACAGTTGAGTTAATGGAAGCCTTTCGACAGAACCGATGAAAAGGCCAAATAGGTAATGAAATCTAGTTTCAAGGTCAAATAGGAAAGTTTAAAATTTTCAAGGCCATAGGTGGAAGGCTGAGTTTTAAGAGGGTCATAGGAGGAATTCTCTCTTATTTATTCGAGGTTGGATCACAATAAACACCTCCAATTGTTGGGAATTTGCATATCCCTCTAAAAAGGTCGTACAAATATGCGTCTGAAGGTGGTTGGTGACGGGGAGCGCTGGTGTAGACGGTACCCGGTCAGCCTCCACGTTAGGCCGTCTCTGTGTGTTGTCGATGTTGTTTAGGGATGAAAACAAAAATGATAATTTCTGATTTTTGGAAGTTGTTTTCGAGTTTTTTCTGATTTTCAGGCCTAAACGAAAATGGTAGCGATAATCGAAAAAATAAAAATGAAAACGATAAAATTAATCGGAAACGAAAGCGAAAACGATTTTGTCCTCTTCCGACCGTTTTTGAAGATTACCGTATTTAGCCGGTAATTTACCGTTAGTAGTTACCGATTCGAAGTATTTTAGGTCTAGTTGACCCACATCTAAGCATTTCATCTGCACACGCAAGCATATAAAACAAATATCTTTTTGAAAAGAAAATATACGGCAAGTATTTCATCTGTATATAGAAACAAGAAGACAATCAGTCAATCACGTACTGTATCTTAATTCTAGCTGGTCACCACGAACACGGACGAAATCTAGGTTTTAGCTTGTTTCAGACCAAAGATGGTGTGAACCGTGTTTTTTGCTTGTGGTCTTGTCAATTATGGCTTTATTTATTACTATTGTCATGTGAAATAGGTCGAATTTTATGACTCTTCTCATGTTTTACAGTTTGTCGTGTTTGTCGTTTTTTAGATATCGTTCTCATGGATTTCGATCATTATCGATATATTTTTCGATCGACTACTATCGTTTTCGAAATTACCGGAATATCGGTGTCATATTCGTTTCCGACAATATCGTGTCGATTTCGTTTTCAAGCAAAAAATGTGAAAATGAAAATGATTTGGCCTCCTATCAATCGTTTCCGACCGTTTTTCATCCCTAATGTTGTTGGCGGAGAGCAACTCCAAACCCCTATTATGGATCTTAAATTTACGGGAGCACCAAAATTCTCCTCCAAATCCCATTCTGGTTGGCCTAATACCACAGCCCCTATCCCTCTCTACGCGAGACCTCATTTTGGTTGGCCCAATACCTCAGCCCCCATCCCTCTCTACGCGCATCTAGCTCGCGTAGTCACGTGCAGCCTCTTCCCGTCCGCTGCGAGTAGGAAGCGATGGCGGACCTTGCCCGACGAGCCCCTCCTCGATGCGGGCCCTTCCCTGCAACTCCCTCCGCCGCTGGGGCTCCTCCTGGTCCGCCGGAGCCCCTCCTCTCTCGGCACAGCAGCCCCAACCTGTGCAGGAGCCCCTCCCCTGCCGGTGCCGGCCGGCGACGCTCCTCCCGGTCCGCCGGAGCCCCTCCCCTCTCTCCGCCGCTCGATGCCGGGAGTCTGTGTTGATCGTCGGAGCCCCTCCCCTCCCCTCCTTGCGCCGCTCAAGGCTAGGAGTCTGCTCGTCGAGCCTCTCCCCTCCTCTGCGCCTGTTGGGATAGTTTAGATGGTGAAAGATTGAAGATGACAAGTAGGTCCCAATGATCAGCCTCTAATAAGAGAATTTGGGGGGTTTTTTGATTTAGGGGTTTCTACTAGAGCAAATACAAAATAGAGGGCCAGCAAAAATGGGAAAAAACACCTAAATCTAAAACAGGGGCCCTGATTTTTAGGCTATTGCTGGAGTTGCTCTGAGTAGGTTCGGGAGCGGACTCGAATTGACAAGGGGAGAAGATGGTAAAAAGTGAATCACTATCAATTTGCGTGGCGCTAGCACAGTGCAGGTGAAAGTCAATGAGCCCGTTTGCTTCGCTAAAAAATCATAGCTGAAAGTATTATTCGTTGATTTGTTTATTCTGTTCACTGGATGGTTTCTGGCTAGCTGATTCTGGCTTATGCTGATTTATTGTGAGAGAGCGCTGATACTGGCTCATAAGCACAAGCAAACATGATGGTCGTGAGAGAAAAACACTACTCCGGCTGAAAAAACAAGCTGAAAAGTACGGATTATAAGACAAGCAAACATGCCCAATACTCCCATGTCCCAAAATAAAAAGACGTTTTCGCTTCCCGAGAAGTCAACATTTTTTAACATTGGCCAATTATATATATAATAATATTAATATTTATAATTCATGTTTAGTATCATTAGATATATTGTCGAATATATTTTTATAATAAATTTATTTAAAAATATAAATATTGCATGTATTTTTTATAAACCTAATTAAAATTGAGAAAGTTTCATCTTGGACGGAGGGAGCACGTGATAGACTCATGTAGCATTTTTACGTAGATGGCCAATCAAAACCATTGGGGGAGAAATTTAATTTATTAATTCTAATGTATGGGTCTACACTAGTCATGTCCATATCAACTGCCAAAGTCGAGGACACCACTAAGGCCTGGTTTAGGCCTCGTTCACTTCCCCCTCCCAACCCAAAATATTTCCTCTTACATATATCACATCAAATCTTTCGACGCATGCATGGAGCATTAAACGTAGGTAAAAAAAGATAACTAATTGCATAGTTTGTCTGTAAATGTCGGGATGAATCTTTTGAGCCTAGTTAGTCCATAATTAGATAAATTTTGCCAAATAACAACGAAAGATGCTACAGTAACTTTTCAGCTACTTTTCGCGAAGTGAACACATCCTTAGTTCATGAGGGGTTAGGATTTTTTCTAATTGTAGCACTTTCGTTTGTATTTGATAATTAGTGTTCAATCATAGACTAACTAGACTTAAAAGATTCGTCTCGTGATTTTATAACTAAACTGTACAATTAGTTATTTTTTATCTATATTTAATGCTTCATGCATGCGTGCAAAGATTAATGTGATGGAGAGAGTAAAGAAATTTTAACTTTTTGGCTCAATCTAAACAAGGGCCTCGTTTAGATTGCAAATTGGAAGGTTGAAAAGTATTGTAGCACTTTCGTTTGTATTTGGCAAATATTGTCCAATTATGGACTAACTAGGCTCAAAAGATTCGTTTCATGATTTACAACCAAACTGTGCAATTAGTTATTTTTTTACCTACATTTATTACTTCATACCTGGGTTCAAAGATTGATGTGATAAAGAAAAAGTGAAAAAATTCTAATTTTTAAGGTGCATCTAAACAAGACCGAGACCTAAGTATGTCTTTGACACAAAACGTTCACATCAACAGATGTATTGGTTTTGTCGTAGAGGCTTGCAGGAGTAGCAGTTGACGAAAAGCAAAAGCCACTTCTCAAGCGTGCGCTGTGGCAAAAAAAAAAAAGCAAGGCCTTGTGCTAAATTCTTCCCCAAATTTCACTATGCAAAAAGAAGATTTCTCATCGCATCAAAATGCCGGCAAATACATGGAGTACTAAATGTAGATGAAATCAAAAACGAATTGTACAGTTTTGTTGTACTTTACGAGACGAACATTTTGAGTCTAATTAATCAATTTTTGAATAATTTTTTGCACTAAAAACAAAAGCTGCTATGTAGCAGCTTTCCCCGATTCGGCTCCTCCCTTTTGAATCTAAACACGGCCCAAACTTTCCTCACGTGTTTCCTTCTCATGTGAAACTGACATGAGACAGGAATGGCAGTAGGGTAGAACCGTAGAACAAACAACCTTTGTATTACTTGCGGTGTGGCTCTAGGTACTTCGGTATTTTAGCGAAGAAATGAATTCCTTCTCTACTATAGTAAAAGCTATGTATCTTAGGGCGTGGGCTAGCGAGCTTTGTTAATATTTTTTTTTTCTTAATATACAACCAGGGACCTAAAAATTTGCTCGCCAGTTTGTCGAGGCGAGCTCAACACGAAAACAAGCGTGCCCGTAAATCATATGTGTCGGCGCTGGTCTCTCCATGCCACTTATCTTTGTGCTAATCGGAGCGCTCTTGGTTTTCATACATGCCAGTATTTCCTTGATTGGAGCTCTTCACTTTCATGCATGCCAGTCGTCCCTTTAAGTGACCGCATCAAAGAAAACACGCAAGTTAGTAGCATGGCACTTTAACGGAGTGTTTGGTTGGAACCTTATCACATATAGCTTCAACTAGCCACAATGGCGAAGCGCGCAATATGATAAAGTGTGACGCTTGTCATACCTTACGTACGTCGCAAATCCTGCAATCCTTTACCGCAGATTGCCAACCTTGTTCTGTTGTTGAAAATAATAGCAATTTAGCGATGCATACATTGATTCCGATATTGAGGAAAAGAACAACATCATGTATCATTAGTGAGTGATCTAACACTAGCACTACGATTCGAGATAAACTCAAACTCTCTGGCGCTAGTAACAAAAGAAAAGTTAGAGCGAACAAATACATTCTTATAGTGAGGCTATTGACGTTAAAGACGGCATAAAAGTAGACGAAGCAGACTGTCGACGGAGACTCGCGAAGACCGGCATAGAGAGAGGAAGACGTCAAGCGAGCAATCGCGATGGCGTTTCCCAAAACCTGATATGACCCCTACCTCGTGCACGGGCACGATGGGGATGTAGGCTTTGGAGACTTGCTCTCCTGACGCTGATGACACGTTGGCGGCGAGATGGGGAAGATGGCGGCAGCACAACACAGTGCACGAGAGGAGAAGATGAATTGTCTGTACTGAGGACGACATCTCGTCCCAATATATACACACATGTTATAGCTAAGGTACAGTGGCACGAGAGGAGGAGATGAGTTGTCTGTACCGAGGACGACGTCTCATCCCAATATATATACACGCGTCGCAGTTAAGGTAAATAATTAGCCATGACGTCTCATCCCAATATATATGCATGCATCGCAGCTAACGTAAGTAATTAGTCGCGTCGTCCCAATATATATACACATGTCACAGCTAAGGTACAGTGGCACGATGAGGAGATGAATTGTCTGTACTAAGTATGACGTCTCATCCCAATATACATGCAAGGCGAGGTGAGTGAGCGCGTGTGTTTCTTCCTTCTAGAGTAGCAATATTGGACTAAAATCTTTTACCATACTATGCATGTGCAAGTGGGCTTTAGAGTTTATTTAGGCCTTGTTTAGTTTTTTTTCCCTAAAGTTTACTAGTTCCTATCACATCAGATGTTTTGACACATTGCGACTAATTTGCGAGACAAAATTTTTAAGCCTAATTAGTCAATGATTTGATAATGTGGTGCTACAGTAACCATATGCTAATGATGGATTAATTATGCTTAATAAATTCGTCTCGCGAATTCCTAAGGACTTCGGTAATCTGTTTTATTATTATTATTATTACTAGCAAATATGCCCGTGCGTCGCACCGGGAGAAAATTCAAGCAAATGATTATGAAAACACGGTGATAGAAATTCTCAATATTTATTTATGTTTTTCTTTTCTATATAAATTTTAAAGATATAATTTATTTTTTGATAACCATGACATCTGTAATATAGTCATTGTTTGCATAATATGATAGTGTCTAATTAAAACATAATTGTGATAGTTTTTTTCTCATGTTGCCAAGTATAGAAAAATTACTCTTAAATATACCATAATATTATTTTTCATACCATTGAACTGTTTGATTAATTAGAACATGGTTGATTCAGGTTTTTAATAAGAATATTTTTTTGTATTTATATGGACATCAATAACTTGATGCTAGAATTTTTTGTTTGTTAATAAAGGATCAACGGTGCAACAACTCTAGGAAGAAACAAATCCCAGAACCGGATGGAAAAAGAAAAAAAAAAGGAAAGAACTGCTATGGATGGAAAAAGTTAAAAAAAAACAAAAAATAGAAAAAAAAAGACGTACATGGTGCGGCTGATTAACTGTCATGCATGTTCCCTGCATGCCTGTGTGCATATGCATGGCTCGATTTCTGGTTTAATACGTACAGTGGTTTTGCATATGCATTTGGAATTGTGAATTTGCATATGTACGTGGAATTATGGATTTGCGAGTCGACCTATTTCTTGACAAACGTGCTGGTGCTTCATTGCCCGGCCTAATATTGGTACGATGCTGGACTTCTATAGCGTCGACGTGTGTATGTAGGATGTGTGCGCGAGACCACACGTTAAACTGATCAGCAAGCCTGCTTCGACGACGCCAGATGCGGAGGCTCCACGCCAGCAAAAAGGCGCTGCTCTTTTTCCTGCTGCACTGCCGTCATCTACTGTCGATCCGGATCACCCCATGATTCCGTCTAGGAGACTATGACTCGCGACGTCTCGATCGAGGCAAGCCGTGGACACGATGCCGAGCGTCGAGGATCTCAATGCGCTGGGCTAGGAGCCGCAAGCCGTCCGAGGCTCCCAGCACCAGCTCGCCACAGCCCAACACCCACAATCACCAGGGACGATCGATGACACAGCAACAAGTTTACCTGGCACCGAGCCCTGCGGCAAAAAGCTCTCCCAACACTGAAAAGCTGAACCTTGGAGGCGAACTCACAAACGTGTATGCCTGATGATTACAAAAAAGCATCCCCATGTGTTGGGATCATGTACTTAAAACAAACTCTATCCCAATAAAGGAGTAAATCGTGCGTTAGTAAGGGCAATTCGATTTCAACTCTCCAACTGCTACCCTGTGCAGGCCGGGTATACATTGGAGTCTCCATTGTATATCGTATTCTATTCAAAGTAAGCTTGGAACAGGTGTTTGGTATATGGATTGCGAATAAACACATATATATTACCTAATAATAGCACATATGAGCACTTATGCAATATATTTTGAAATTAGACTCCATGTCGCGCTAGACAAGAGCTATTCTAACTCGTATAAGTACGAGTTGTATATATATAAGTCCGTATGGAAGAAACTCTGCATTGTCAGATAGTTAAAGAATATATTACCTAATAATAGCACATATGAGCACTTATGCAATATATTTTGAAATTGGACTCCATATCGCGCTAGACAAGAACTATTCTAACTCGTATAAGTACGAGTTGTATATATATAAGTCTGTATGGAAGAAACTCTGCATTGTCCGATAGTTAGAGAAAGACGAATTAAAAAAATGGATGGACGAAAAAAAGAGCCTGAAATTTTGCCTCTTTATATATATATATATATATATATATATATATATATATATATATATATATATATATATATATATATATATATATATATATATATATATATATATATATATATATAAATAGATGTATAGATATAGATATAGATGTAGATGTATAGATGAATAGATTATCTAAACACTCTCGTTTGACATCCTATGTAATACCTGATGTGACACCCCTAAACTTTAACCACCACCTTTGAATTACTATTTGGGCCTTCTAACATCTGTGGCTGCTGATCACCGGCTTCGAGTCCGGCATGAGCAGAAAGACGTAGGAGGAAGAAGATAGCTAGGGTAGAACGAACATGAGGAAGAACCGAAGAAGGATACTCGAACACCGTTGCTGCCGTGAGCCCTTTGGACCGAAAGCTAGCGTTGCCACTACTAGAAACCCGAAATACCCTGACGGTGTTGATTTTTTTTTACGGTTATTGAGAAAACCGTCAGGGTTAAATAAATTTCTTTGACGGTTTGAAAAAAACAGGCAGGGAAAATGTATAACCGTCAGAGAAATTCATATTAACCTGTGGGTTTAGGAAACCGACAGGGTAAATAATTACCCTGTCGGTTTTAATATTTACCCTGACGGTGATCTGTATTACACCCAGGGAAATTATCTGAAGGCACGAAAATGTTAAGAAAAACAACTTTCGGCCATCCTCCAAAGATTGAGAGGCGGGCCAAAGGCCCGCCAAAAATTTCGCTCCCGCTATCTTTTTTTTAAGGAGAAGCGTATTCAGGCTGGAAAAAAAAGAAAAAAAGCAAACCCTATCCATTCACTTCGGCTGGTCGCACCTGCCGCATTCTTTCCAGCCGCATTCTTTCCCCAAGCGCGCCGCCGGGGTCGCGAATCCTTCCCACACGCCGCGGCTTCCTCCTCCCACGGCGCCGATTCCTCCCACGCCACCCGCTCCCCACGCCGCGTCCTCCCCAAGCCGCCGCTCCTCCGCGCCTTCCCCACGCCGCGGGCGCCTTCGACTCCTTCACGCGCGCCGCGGCTTCCTCCTCCCACGCCACCGATCGCTCCCACGCCGCCCGCTCCCCACGCCGCGTCCTCCCCAAGCCACCGCTCCTCCGCGCCTTCCCCACGCCGCTCCGCGCACTGGACAGGACGCCGCGGGCGCCTTCTCCACACCGCTCTCTACCCCGTCCGCCCCAAGCTGCCCCTCGGTGACTCGACGCCGTCGCAGCTCTCCCCTGCGGATCCTCCACGCCGACGGATCGGACGCCGCAGCTCCCCCGGACACCACTGGAATCCTCCTCAGTTTCCGGCGAGGAACACACTGCTGCTCCTACTCCACGCCTACGAGCAGCAGAGGTCCGGCGGTGAAGGCAGCGATACCAGATCTGGAGAAAAGGTCGTGACTGAAGATCCACGCCGGTGGTGAAGGGTCCGTGAGGAGCTTCCTGCTTCCAGAATCAAGGTTAGCCTTTGTTTTTTCTCCTTGTGATGTTGTTTGCGTACATTATACTTGTGGCATTTGGCTATGCTTTAGTTTAAAGGTACATTGTATCATGTATGTGTTACACAACACAACCGCACTTGCATGTTGTGGTACTATAAATTTAAAGGATTACCGTTACTAGCATTCTTTTTCTTTTGCGAATGGTACTAGCATTACTGAATCAAATAAAAATGTTAGGGGCATGTTTGGATGTCGGCCACAACTAGCCACACTTAGGGTCCGTTTGGATGACGTCCAGAAAGTGCCGCGCTCAGTCTTTGGCCGCGCCAAAAGTTCGAACTCGATTTCGTCCGCCGAACTTGCGGCACGTTTTAGCGAGGAAATTGAACTAGCGAGCGTTGGCGAGGCCGTGGCATGCCATAACTGCTGCTACGAACCAAACGGGAGCCAAAATTGTGGCGCAGTAACTGCGGCACGGTGTGGCAAGGTTTGGTTATGAACCAAACACACCCTTAAGCTTAGGTATCTGCCACACTTGTGGCTTGCCACACTCTGTGGCAAATTTAGAGTGTTTGGTTGATGACTAAGTTGTGGTAAAATCATTATGGCTGCTGTTTGGTTTGTTGCTACAAATGTTAGGTAAAAAGATGTGGTAGGTATTTGGATTGCAGCCACATGTTAGTAAAAACATCCCAATAGCTATCATATTTCAGCATCAACCAAGTCCCCAAACACGCAGAGAAAGAATTTTTCAGGGGATAACAGATTGCAAGGACTGACCGAAATTACCATGAACAGAAAGATGTAATTGTTTACCTTTCAAATGTATGCACTGATAAATTCGTGAATGCATAAAACAACTGCTGCAAAAATGGTGCAATATGTTTTTTTCAGTGTGCATATACAGTAGGTCAAAGTTGAATTTAAATGTGTGCCTAACTGCGTATAGTAAGAGGAACAGGTATAACAGAGGCAGTATTGTGGGGGCATGTACTTTACCTTTTCAGCGGTGTTTGTGTGAACTTATTTAGGCAAAGGTTAGTCTTGTGTCCATCAGACCAGTGTGTCCAACATCAGGAAAAGAGACTATAGGTAAGTTGACAGGTTGATGCTCACCATTAAGTATAGAAGTAGTGAGTTCGATGACAGAAACAACTGTTTATGTCATGGAGTTGGCATCTATAAAAACAAATAATTTCTGTTGAGAGGGAAAGAAACTAATTTTCAGATTTGACATAAGAAAGCAAATCAAACGATTTATGGAGATCAAAGCACGAACTGGCTGTGCATGAATCAGTACCGGGAGATGGATGGATCATTGGATCTTCACCTGGCTGATTGGATTTGCCTCAGTTGTGGCTTCCGATTCCACATCCACATCCACAAGACCACCGCCTGTACAAGATCCAAAGTATTTTTTTAGATAAACACACAGATGGGAAAACTAGAGCTTAGCAGATGGTAACGAGAGAGAAGTTGAGAAGCTGCAGAAGTTCATCACCTGTGAGGTCGGAGGTAACTAGAGCTTAGGTGGTGGCGAGCCATATCCGTGCGTTTAACCAAACAACTACAGTGTTTGTTTTGTTATCTAAAATAATACTACACAAAAAAAATGATATCTGATATACTCATCTTTCAATACAGAACTTATTAACATGTCAAACCGTACATGGATGTATAGTGGTTGGCAGCGTGGTAAATTTTCTAATGAATGGATTACTCAGAGCACTAAGTTCTTGAATCATGCATTTGCATTTCCGGGTGTAGCTCAAAATGATGCCATCAAGTGTCCTTGTGCCAAGTGCCGTAACTATTTTATACACCCGAGAAAAACTATAGAAATGCACCTATGTAAGCATGGTTTTAAGGAAGGCTATGAAACATGGACAGAGCATGGAGAGGGGACTGTTAGTCATGCTGAATTTGACAATGCAGCAAATAGCGAGGGTTTTGATGAGACCGACCATATGGATGAAATGCTAGTCGATCTAGCTGGGGCCCATGCACCTGTAGTAGACGAACCAACACCATATGCTAAAGCTTTCTATAGGATGGTCGCTAGTGCAGATGAGTTGGTGCACGAGAAAACCAATCACTCATGCATGTCCGCGGTTGCTCGATTGCTTGCTGTAAAGTCACGATATAACATGCCTATTGCAGAATATGATGACATCTTAGATATTGTCCATGAACTTCTTCCTCCAGATTCTAAGCTACCTGACAACTTCTACCAATCAAGGAAACTATTAGAGGGTCTTGGTATGCCATATGTGAAAATTGATGTTTGCTACAACAACTGCATGCTTTTCTACAAAGATAATGAGGATAAAGAGAAATGTGATTTTTGTAAAGAAAATCGATATGAGGATGGTGGGAAGAAAATTCCACGCAAAGTTTTGCGTTATCTTCCCATCAAAGATAGGTCGCAAAGATTGTTTCTACACGCTGAAACAGCCAAACTAATGTATGCACCTAGTGCCTCAAAGAATGGTAAAATGGTGCACCCTTGTGATGGAGAAGCTTGGCAGAAATTTGATGAAGACTACCCTAAGTTTGCAGAAGATAGAAGAAATGTGCGACTAGCTGTAGCAACTGATGGTTTCACACCATTTAATCTAAATGCTGCTCCTTATTCATGTTGGCCAGTCTTTGTGACCCCACTAAACTTGCCTCCTGGCACACTCTTAAGACATGAGTATATTTTCCTCTCCCTTGTTGTTCCTGGTCCTAAGCACCCTGGTAAAAAGTTAAACATTCTAATGCAACCCTTAGTTGATGAACTTCAGGATCTATGGGTAGGGGTTAATTCTTGGGATGCTTCGGTAAAGAAAGAATTTACATTAAGGGCAGCCTACCTTTGGCCTGTACATGACTTCATGGCATATGGTGACTTTGCTAGATGGAGCACACATGGTAGATTGTCATGCCCATATGGATTTGGGTGCAAAGGTTTTACACTACGTAATGGTCATAAGGTTTGCTGGTTTGATTGCCATAGTAAGTTCCTGCCTATTGATCATGAATTTAGAAAACAAGCAAATGCATTCCGTAAGAACACAAGGGTTTTTGATGAGCCTCCTAGTATCTTAACAGGAGAGGAAATGCAATGCCATTTGGATAGATTTGTAGGTGATTCAGATACCTATGGAAAGGAGCATAATTGGACACATGTACTTTGCTTTAGGCAGCTTCCATATTTTCAGAAGCTTCTTCTACCTCACAATATTGATGTGATGCACAATGAAAAGAATATGGCTGAAGCCATATGGAACACATGCTTCGATATACGAGATAAGACCAAAGATAATGCGAAGGCTAGACTAGATTTAGCTCTGATTTGTAATCGTCCTTCATTCCATTTGGTGCAAAGTAATAATGGGAAGTGGGATAGGCCAAGAGGTCCATTCTGTATTAGTAAAGATGACAAGCCAACCATTCTCAAATGGATCTGAGATTTAAAGTTTCCTGATGCATATGCTGCAAACATAAGGCGTGGTGTGGATCTTGACCAAAAGAGGATTTTAGGCCTAAAAAGTCATGACTACCACATCTTTATTGAACGGTTGCTTGCTATTGTGTTCCGTGGGTTCTTGCCTGATAATGTATGGCGCTGTTTGGCTGAGCTTAGTTACTTCTATCGCCAATTGTGTGCAAAAGAGCTTAGCAAAGATGTTGTCCATTCTCTAGAACAAAATGTTGCAGTGCTTCTTTGCAAATTAGAGAAGATATTCCCTCCTGGTTTCTTCAATGTTATGCAACATTTGATCATCCATCTACCTTATGAGGCAAGATTAGGAGGACCAGTCCTAGCTCGTTGGAGTTATCCATATGAGAGGTAATTATGTGAATAAGTTATGTAAGCTGCTGTCCAAATTAAAGGACCTTAGTTTATTGATCTTGGGCATGTTGTTACTTCATAGGTGTATCCAAAAACTCAAGAAGAAAATCAGAAATAAGGCTCGAGTTGAAGCTGCCATGGTTGAGGCATTCCTAGTTGAAGAGGTTACAAATAATCTTAGCTTGTATTTTTAAATCCATTGCTCCTTCAATAAGAAACAAGATACCTCGCTATGATGATGGTGCATCTACATTTCAAGCTACATGTGACCTTGAAATTTTTAAATGCTCGGGTCGATACATTAGTCCAAGGGGTATCCGTGACCTCTCAAATGAGGAATACAAGGTTGCTTTCCTGTATATATTAACAAACATGTCTGAGATGGAAGATTTCTTCATGTAAGTTCTAAACATATAATGAAAAATTTGAGGTTTCTTTAGTAGAATTTGTGCATATAGGGATAACTTAAAATCTGTTCATGTAGACAATTTGAGAAGGAGCAGTGGAAGAGCCGTCTTCCTCCCACAGAACAGCAACTTCGTGATTTAAGGTTAAATGGTTGGAAACATGGTCGTGGCATGGAATCGGGGCTAATTTTTTTGAATGGTTCAAAAAAAATTAATGTTCTTCCCTTGTTCTAAAAAGTCACATTATGCTTACTTTAAATTATAAGAAAACTTAAACAAAGTTAACATATAAATTGTTCTTTTCCAGTGCCAGAAATCAGCTAGCATTCACAATGTGTTGTGCCAAATGTCTTATGGTTTCCGCACTCAAGTTACCTCGTATGGGTGTTATGATATCAATGGATATAGATTTCGCTCTGAGAAATATGAGAAAGGAAGACCATGGCTAACAACCATTAATACTGGTGTTTGTGTTACTTCATATGATGAATTTGATAACGCTCTTGAGTATTATGGTGTCATAGAAGATATCATAAAGATAAAATGGGAGGGCAGTATTCAACTAGAGTTGGTTTTGTTTTATTGCCGCTGGTTTGATCCAACACCTAATGGATTGAGGCGCACAAAAGACCTAGGCTTGGTAGAGATCAAGCATGCAACAAGATTAAAAAGTTTTGACCCATTTGTGATGGCTAGTCAAGTTACTCAAGTTTACTATATGTCGTACCCATGCAAGAACAAGGAGCTGTCACCATGGTGGGTTGTGTATCAGGTTGCTCCACATGGATGTGTACCCTGAAATACCGATAATACCGAGTCAATGAGTTCTGAAGAGCCAATACATGATGTCTATCAAGAGGAAGGATTGGATGGTACCTTTGTTATTGAATTGGGGGATGCATTGGACACCATAATCTCATTGGGCTACGATGAGATAACTGACCCAAAAGACTTGGAAACAATAGAGAAGGTTGTTGTTCAAGATGAAGAATATGATGAAGAAGATATTGAGGAAGAGTATGAAAGCACAGAAGAAGAGGAGGAACCAATGGATGAAGAGGCTGAGGAGACTTATGATCCAAATGATTTCTGATCTAGTCATAAACTGCAATTTGGAAAAACTTGTTCCAATATATAGTCCTAGTAAAATTAATGTGATGTAATGCAGTTGGTTGTCTGACAACCAGAACTATTCAATCTACTATTATTACTTGTGTGTACTATTTAATTTTAGCTTGTTGTTCACCTTCTAAATTTATTTGTTGTTTTTTACTTGCTAGTTAATCATTGCATCCATTTACCTTTTGTGCAGACTTAACTTTTGTCCTGACTATTTAATTCCTATGCTAATTTACTCTACTTTTTGTGCAGATGACTCGTGCCATTCGTCATGTTCGAACCAGTCGTGCTACTAGCAATCGTGGCTCCCATGGCAGTGCATCTCATGGTGCTGGTACAACCTCTGCTAGTGATGCCACCCAAAGGACTAGAAGTGCTCCTGCCCAAGAAGAGCCACCTAAAAAAAGAGGAAGGAAGCCAGGGCGCGTGACAGAATTAGCACTACCTAAGCCTGGTACCAAGGTGCTTCTTGAACTAAGTGGTGACGAGTGACTACATTACTAATTGATGATTCATTTTATTATAAATATCTGAACACCTAAATAAAACAAATATGTGTGACTGTAGGCAGTTTAGCTATGTTGGTTATGAGAACAAGGATACCCCTTACAAATACACGTCTCAAGTTGGAGTCATTCTTAAGAGAGAATACCCTACTATGTTGGTTGAGGATAGAGACGAGAATGGGGCACTCATTAGGAAGCGTGCAGCACAGGAATGGGCAGATTATTTTTTCTAGATCCCGCGAATCAAACGGGAGTGTCAAGTGCAGATCGTGTGCTTTCTGAATGTTGGGTAAGAAACACATTATTTTTCAAGTTAGGAGTCCAAGGTGCATAGGTTGCTTTTGTTGATCTAGCTTGTCTTGTACACATGCAGCGCTTGTTTGAAGTCAATATAGATCACCAAGAAGAGGCTGATCGTGTTCTTCAAAAGTATTTGAAGAAAAGAGTTGGGGACATGATGTATCAAGCCCGTGTGGATTGTGTGAAGGAGTACTACAGGGATCCCATTACACAAGAAACAATTGATGATGCACATGCTCGCCCGATACAACTGCAGTATGAACAATACTTGGCTGGTAGGCTGAAGTGGTGTACTGATGAGGTGTGGCCTAGGCCGTGTGCTTATTGGTGCACTGATGAGTTCAAGCTAAAACGAGCGAGAGCACAGGAATGTCGCTTCAAATCACAAGATATTGCTCAAAATCGTGGAGGTTCTAGGCCATTTACGGAGACCCAACAAGTTCTGGTATGATACCCTTGCTAATGTCTTCTTACTACTAGTCATCTATTTTAGGTCCTCTTTTACAGGGCTTAAAACTGCTTTATATACTATTTATGTCATTGTTCATATGATTTTTGTTCTCCTTTTTTCCACCTCAAATGAACTAGAAGTAAAGCATCAATGAACATGTCTGTGAAAAAGAAGGCTGTTTATAAACCTGTAATTGTTTCTGTTAAAAAAACTAGGAGGTTGTTTGACAAGCTGTAAGAATCATAAGCAAAATCCGCATGTTTTGAACAAGTACAAATTACTATTTTTTCTATTTCTTTGCTGATGTTTACTTTGAAAACCTATTCTATCTTATAGGAAAAGAAGTTTGGTCCAGCAAAGGCAACATTTATGAACACATTTGTTGTGATGCATTCTGGTTTCAAAAGTGTGGATAGCACTGGCAGTAGTGGTCCAGTTCGTAGTCAGAAAGCACAAAAGCTGATTGTAAGCATGCTCTACTTTGATATATGGAAACCACTTACTTTTCAGATTCTTATTTTATGGTGCAAGTGACTACTTTATGTATGAACATTGTTTCTAGGACAACTATATGTCAGCTGTTAGGAGGGTTGCACATCCAGATGAAGTGGATGAAGAGCATGGGCACATGGAAGGGGAAGGGGATGTGGAAGAGGAAAGCCAACAAGTGCATGAGCAAGAGTTGAATGGCAAGGTCTTGTATGACCTCTCTGGTGGCACGCCCCATGGACGATTTGCCATTGCAAATGGTGCTGTTAGGGCAGCTGATATCAGGTCAGCCGCGAAGGAAAACAATATCCGTCCATCAAATTCAGTTTCTAGGCAAAGCATGGAGCGAGAAGTTGCACATCTACGACGAGAAAACACAAGGCTACAACAGGAAAAGGACAATTTAGGCAAAGTGGCAATAGGCATGATGGTGGTACGTGCAAATATTCATCTAAGATTTGTTGTTTCGAACAACATTTGTTCACATTAACAAGTGGTACATATTCATGTGCAGCACCTTTATCGGCGTGTGGGCGAGGAAGTTCCAGAGGAAGCGCTAAGCATTCTGTCAGCAACACAACCAACTATGAGTATATAAAAAATATTATATTAGCTGTAAATCATAGGTGGAAAATAATAAAAGTGAAGGGAGTTTTACTGTCCATTGTATGGAATACAATTTAGGCATTTAGCTCCTATGTTTCAGTTAGCCTAACTAGAGCTTTATGGTATTCAGCATGGCAGTACCCAGTGCACCAGTGAGGAAGTGGCCTCATGTTGATTCTTTTGTAGCTATGGACTTTAGTTGCACAGAATCACATAATCATGTTACACTGAGATTCCAATGTCATCTCGTGGTAAGGTAGACATTCACATTATTTCGGTTTTGAAATACTGGGAAGAATTAGTATGTTATGCTAAACTGATTTTGGACTAGTGGTATTAAAATGTCAGTACCACCTTTTGTTTTCAGCTGGCCATATTTTAGCTAAAACATCTTAGCTGAACATCTTTTGTTTTCTGAACATCTTAGCTGAACATTCTTAGCTGAAAACATCTTTTGTTTTTAGCTGAACATGTTTTTAGCCCTGTACTGTGATTGACTGAAACACATGCAGCCCGGTGACTAATAATCTTGAAATTATTCACATGCAGCTAGTGACTGGATCATCTCATGTGGGTTCCGAATCGACTAACGATGATGTTCGAGCAAATGAGGGAATCCATAGTGGAAGTAGAGTTGCATTGGAGACCATGAACTATCATAATGCAGGTGCAGGTGCAGGTGCAGGTGCAGGTGCAGGTGCAGGAGCAGGTGCTGGTGCTGGTCCCATTGAAGACTGAATGGGTGTGTTGCATGTTTTTTGAAGTGTTTGCCTCTGCATACACTTAGGTTGGCAGGTCAGCTAGTTCTTAGTGGTGTACATGTTGAGCTAGTACTAACCTTTAGGTTGTACTCTTTTGAAGTGTTTGCCTCTGCATACACTTAGGATCAGTACTAGTGCTGTGGTTGTTGAACTAGTACTAACCTTTAGCTAGTACTGGTGGTGGAAGGGAGTCATGTTGATGCCAAATGTTTGGAGAAGTTATTTTGGGTAGGTGCTAAATATTTGGACATCTCATGTATTTACCAATGTTGATGCAAATAAGACATCTATTTATGTAATGGATTTATGCTAGACTAATCTATATACATGATGGTGTATTGTATTTATCTTGATATATGTCTCAATGGTTCTGCATACATTATATTAATTATACCAGTTTTAAATTATATGGAAAAGACTATTATGGCACTTTTCCCTGTCAGGTGGTTTTTTTCCTGGTGGTTCAACACCATCAGGGAAAAGTATTTCCCTGATGGCCCAGAATCGTCAGGGAAATCACTACCTACAGGGAAAATAATATTTCCTTGGCGGTTATCAGTTGACAGGGAAAACAAGAACCGACAGGGGAAACACAATTTCCTTGACGGTGTACACACCGTCAGGGTAAAAAGCTTTTATAGTCTGTCGGTTTTACACCGTCAAGGAAATATTTTTCCCTGTTGGTAACACACATTTTTTTTGACAGTTTCAACCATCAGGGAAAATACATTTACCCTGACGGTTTAGCAATTTCCCTGAGGGTTTTCAACTGTCAGAAAATAAATTTTGTGTTTCCCTGACGGTTAACCATCAGGGAAATTACATTTATCCTGTCAAGCTAGCCCTGACGGTTATTCCCCGTCAGGGAAATTGAAATTTAATTTCCCTGACGGTTAGGTTTGCAGTAGTGTGCCTGAGGCCAATGAAGCAGAGGAAGGTGATGACCTTGCATGTCGAGTTGTGTGCTGCGGCCGCACCCGACATAGGGGAACACATCTGAGGAGACGTCGACGGAGCGGCGGACCGCACACGTGACCTCATTCACGCACGGTCGTCGCTAACCCTGTTCAACGGTTTAACAAAACCGAGTGCCGGCCTGTAACCAATCCAACGAAAACCACCCTCACGGTTACGGAACGGTCTGGGTTACAACCCATGTATCCAGCGTTGGATATTTTTAGCCTTATCCGGTCACGGTTACAACCCACCGAAACCCATCGAAACCTAGGGGAAAAAAGGCGGCGACGGGCGCGAGCGCGAGCGTGGCGGTAGCGGGCGCGAGCGCGGCTGCGGCGGCGAGATCGACAGTGGAGAGCCCGGTAGCGGTGGGCATGAGCGCGGCGGTGGGGGACGACCGGGACCGCGAGCAGGCTGAACATCTGGTCTGATGGAAGGACGAGCAAGAACTTGATGCAGACGTTTTATTTTCCTACTAAAATCTTCATGTTGAGTTCTTGTTCTTGACGACCGGTGCTGACATTTCTCGAGGTCACGCTCGATGTCCGGGACGACGGCGGCGGCGGCGGCGACGACGACGGCGGCGGCGGTGGCGACGTCGCCGCCCGGGCCATCAAGGACGTCCTTGTCGGCCACCGGGGCGGTGCGGGCGACCCTGCAGGACGTCGCGGCGCTCCTGGACCGCCCACCCACCGCCTCGGCCTCGGGGGGGGGTCCAAGCTCAGGGCCGCGCGGGCGCATCTTGGCCGCATCGCCTCGGGGGAAAGCGCGCCGCGATGCCGCTCTCGGCGCTGCTCCGTCGCGACTGCGACCGTGATTGAGACCGCCCCAAGCTAGACAGGAGCGTCACCGGCGCTGCCAGCGCGCTTTAGGGGCCTCCCGTTCCTCAACCAGGCCGCCGTCACCGAGTGATGGCCTGAGGTGGAGAAGCGCTTCCACCACCTCGCCGTACGCAGCTGAGCCAGTTTCGTTTTCAGATATGCAACCCACGTTAACCATTGAAAACCGGTGACCAAACCAACCCAATAAACTAATCAAATTTATGTCAACCCCTCGGAAGCCGGCCCACACTGCACCGTCGTACTGATTGCTGGGTTGGTTTGGAATTTAACCGAAAACCGCCAAAACCAGCCCATGAACAGGGCGAGTCGTCGCGGCGCTCCGGCCCGTCCACAGTAGCCGCGGCGCACGGCACAGGTCAACAGCTTTCAACGGCGGGGCGCCACCCGTCCCCCGTTGTCGTCATCAACCCCCGTCACGTTCCCACCAACCTGGCTGCCTCTCCCCACCCGGGCATTTCTTCCACCGCCGCACCTCCTTCCCAGAATAACTCACCGACCCATGGGTCCAACCTCAACTATGCCCCACCGGTCATGGAAACTTGTTTCCGCTTTGGCGGTAGCTGCAGGAGCCGCTCCAGGATTTAACTCGCTGTAGTACCCGAGCACCCGCTCGCTGCCGCCGCGCTTCGGCGGTCGCGCGCTGCTCCTCCCTCTGTCTTTTCTCTCGCTCGCCAACACTCACGCACGCATCCACTCCACTCCACGTCTCCACCCCTCGCGAACCCCATTGGAGGAGCGAGCGCGAGCCCCAAAGCCACAAGCGGAGGAAACCCTAACCACTCGTTGGTTCTAGTTCTAGCCCGCAATGGCCGTGCCGGGGGTAGCACTAGCACGGTGAGCGGATCCGCTGGGTGATGGGCAAAGCGGCGGGGGACACGCCGGACTCGGCTGGAGGAGGCGGCGCGGAGGGCTCGCGGGAGGAAGCGCCTGGCGAGGAGGGGCGCGGCCGCCGCCGGTGGTGGCGCTGCGCGGCCGCGGTGCTGCTCGGCGCCGCCGTGGTGCTGTCGGCGCTGTTCTGGCTGCCGCCGTTCGCGGCGCGGCGGCGGAGGGAGGACCAGGCGCGCGGGGGCCCCTGGGCCGGAGGTGAGTGCGTTGCTGCCTGCTGCTTGGCTACGGGTTCTGCTTCTAGTGGAATGCAGCTCGCTACCGTTGTCTTCTGTTTGTACTCGCGATTCGGGGGGACTAGTTTTCCCCGTGCCCTGCTCGCGTCTCATGAGGTTGCAGTAGGATGGAGCCGTTGCATGCTGTGATGTGGCGCGGAATGCTGGTCCATTCCTGTGGCCGGACGGGCATGCAGCATGCTCAATTGGGAGTTTCCAGTGTGTTGTGTGTGGGTGTGGGTGGGGCTGGGGATCAATTGAGCTTGTAACGCTGAGCTCTATGATTTGCATTTTCTTGTCCAGAGAATTGGGTCGTCTCCATATTCGTTTTAGTCGCACAGGTAATAGTTTAGAAACTACCTGGCCAATTTGACACGCCTTGACCTTAATTTAACTGACTTGTTGATTTGTTGTTGCGTTTGGGGATATTGTATGTGGATTTTTGCAGGATTCATGTTTCAACATGTTCACCTAGCCACCTATAGGAGCTCTATTGGCGACAGTGGTAGCTAATATGGGTTGCATTCTTTGATTGAGATGTGTGGCGCATTTGATTATTAGAGATATAGAGCACTTTGATTGTTGTGTTGGTTGTGGAATCAATGCCTGATCATCTTCCACCAAAATTACGATTGGTTTACTGCGAATTGTTAGTTGGTCTACTATCCTGAGTCCTGACATGCAGTTGGTGCTGATTGACATTTGAATAGGACCATTTTCTAATTTTGTATACTATTAAATTTGGTGCTTAGCTAATGGAGGTCGGACACTGTTTAGATAATGGGAACTTTTTGGTTTTATAGCACCCAAAGAATCTGGCTTTTGGAAAATAGCACAAAAATGTTTGGGGACACTTTAAAAGCACAAAAACATTGCAATCTTCGTTTTTAGCACTCCATCGTATTTTTTTTCCATTGTCAAGTGGTGCCTAAGAAAGATACCTTCCGTTATCATAGGATTAAATCAGGGTGGATGAAATGGCGCCAAGCATCTGGCATTCTCTGTGACAAGAGGGTACCACAAAAACTTAAAGGCAAGTTTTATATAACGGCGATTAGACCCGCTATGTTGTATGGAGCAGAATGTTGGCCTACAAAAAGACGACATGTCCAACAACTGAGTGTCGCGGAAATGCGTATGTTGCGTTGGATTTGTGGTCACACAAGAATGGATCGAGCTCGGAACGACGATACGTGAGCGTCTAGGGGTAGCACCAATTGAAGAAAAGCTTGTCCAACATCGGTTGAGGTGGTTTGGCCATGTCCAAAGGAGATCTCTAGAGGCACCAGTGCATTGCGAAGTTCTAAGTCGAGATATCAATGTGAGGAGAGGTAGAGGAAGACCGAAGCTGACATGGGGGGAGGCAATAAAAAGTAAGGATGGCAACGAGTCGGGTTCGGATCGGGTGGAGTCTCCGTGCACCCGAAACCCGAAGTCGAAACCCGAACCCGAACCGAACACCGATTCGGGTGGAAATCCATCACCAAAACCAAACCCGCGGATATCCGAAACCCGAATGGATACCTGAAACCCGAGGATAAATATACACATATTCACATGTATAAATAAGAGGCAACAAATAATAAATATTTTCATGAGTCAATTTTAAATAGATTTAATAATCTAAGTAAACAAGTTATTATTAGCATATTACAAAACATGAGTTTTAATTCCAAATGATTTATTTCGGATATCCATTGGATATCCACGGGTGGAAAACCGAACCCGATACCAAACCCGAAACCGAACCCGAAAACCGTGGGTGAGAAATCATCCCCAAACCCGAACCCGCAGGACCCGAAACCCGCGGATATCCACCCCGAACCCGATCCGCTGCCATCCTTAATAAAAAGAGATTTAAAGGGTTGGGATATAACTAGAGATCTCTGTTTGAATAGGAGTGCTTGGAAAACAGCTATTGACGTGCCTGAACCATGACTAGGGGCTCATGTTGGGTTTCAACTCTAGCCTACCCCAACTTGCTTGGGACTAAAAGGCTTTGTTGTTGTTGCTGCTGCTGTATCTTTGACCAAAAAAATACTTACACCGCAAACCTTCTTGGCACTGACCAGCTGTCCTAGTCATCTGTGGTGCTGTGGAGCTTAAGCTGGTTGCAGAAGAACGAGCTAAGCATGGCTTGGTGCAGGAGGCGCTTGTCCTGGGGCGGTCCTTGCCCCGCCCCCTCCACTCCCCACACCCCACCCCACACCACACCCCCCCCCCCCCCCCCCCCCCCCCCCCCCAAGATCATAGGATGGAGCTTCATAGGGTCACATCATGTCTGTGCACGCGCATTGAGGTCTTGTGGTTGTGGGCTTGCCGAGGCCTGGACTGCACAGCAGTGAGGATGATCTGCGGCTGCCATTTGCCACGTGATTGTCATTCTCCACAGCATCCAGGAGAGACCATCAGAGCAGCGCAGCATGACCACAACACTTGGTAGTTTGCAGATCCCAGCCTGCAGAGTAGATAGTGGCGTTGAGGAGGTGCTAGCGCAAGTGGAGGACCTTGGATTGGGTGTCCCATGTGCAGAACACAGAAGAAGGAAGTTAAGGGCAAAGCTGGTATTTTGCAACTTAGTTTGATGAACAAAAATGAAAAACGGGGAGATAAGTAACAGAAGGTGACAGTTTTCTGTGCTATTAAAGTTAGGGGAACACATTCGCCAAAAAAAAAATTATGGGAAGGTGCTCCAAAAGTCAGGTTCTTTGGGTGCTATAAAACCAATTTTTTCCTAAAAAGACTGCAGACGTGCGTACAGCGCGGTGCTCGAGCTGCCTGTTGTGGCGTTCCCATCCCGGGTTCGATCCTGGTAGTCTGCATATTAAAACTAAAGGTCCCTCGCTGTGCAAACTGCCTTCAGCTGCTGGCGCAGGGAGCACCACCTAGGGCAGCCTTCGGGGTCTTTTCTAGACCCAGCTGTGGTTTAGACTCTTCTAGGCGCATGATAAATTGATAATATTTAAATTTCTGAAGCCTACTCTACATCACCAGTTCACCATGAGTACTACAAAGATGCCAAGAGCAGGATTCATCCTAGACGGTGGCAGCTGACGCTGGGGGGTTTCGTGCATTTGCCCTGTATTTAGTTCTCATATTTTTTTAATGGAAAATATGTTAGGTTTGTTTGGATGATCTAACATGTGCTCGCTTATTATTTGCCTTAATGAAACCTTTTTTTTCCATGCTTATTCTGTTTTACTTACAGCTGATGTGGTTGCAAGCTTCAGGCTGCAAAGAATGATTTCTGAGCTTTGTGGAAATAAATCAAACCTTGAGTATGATATTTTTGAAGAGATTGGCATTAACAATTCTGTGGTATGTTCTACTTCACTTGTCCATAGCAATTGTCCTTGAGTTGGTGTAATTATTTTCTCTTCCTGTTACTCTAGGTATCTGTACTTTCATTGGAGCCAACTGGGGAATCAAACTGGACTACTGTGACTTTTGGACTCTGGCCCTACCCTAGTAATTTCACCTTATCACCAACAGAGTTAAGCATACTGAGGTCATCTTTGGTGTCCTTGGTTATACAGCAGTCTATCCTCCATTTGACACCATCTCTGTTTGGGAATTCTTATTCTTTTGAGATCTTGAGGTTTCCTGGTGGCATAACGATTATACCTCCACAAACTGCTTTTGTTCCTCAGAAGCCTGATGGCTTATTTAATTTCTCGTTGAACTCTCCCATTGATGTGGTACAAGACAAACTGAGTGAATTGAAGGCCCAGATGAAATCTGGATTATTTCTTAACGGACATGAGGTTTGTGCTGCTCAAGTTCCAGTTCATTTGTTTAAAGCATTACTGAAGAACCAGTTCACATGTCATGACTGGAGAATTTTTTTAAAATTATTTCAGTTGGTCAATCCAAATAGGTTTTATTTGTTAATGACCATTTTGACCCTTAAACTTGCTGTGCTGCTGAAATATGTGGTGCATTAAAGAGCCAAAAATGAGTACAAATCTGCATGGCCATAACAGTCAAGCGAATCATAAGCTAATGTAAACTTTAACATGTTTGGTGTAAATATCTGGATTTGTGCACCCAAACAAAAAACAAAATAGCTCATGGATGTGATTTTAGTTATTTACTATTTGCCACTAAGGCATTCAAGTCTTCCGTCCTGAGTGAATGAAATAAGTTTCTTTATCATCATTGTTTCTCTGTTGTCACCAGGAAAATTTCTGTGCTTGCTGATTGCTGCAAGAAGCTTTACACTTGGTGAAGTTTCTTCTCTATTGATTGATCTTGCTAGTTAACAGAAAAAAAAATCTCCACTAATCCTGCATTGTGTTGTCCTTGTACGAGTTGAAAGCCCATTCAACCCCTAATCTTTACATGCTATGCTTACTGCTTTTGAAAATTGTTGTCCAAACTTATTTTTATCTTTGTGCTTTATCACAAATGCTTCTTTTATCATTGAGTAACTCTTTCTTTTCTGAAATGCAGATCCTATATGTTACACTGACAAATCTGTATGGTTCAACAGTTGCACCTCCTAATGTTGTTCAAGCGTCTGTTCTCCTTGCTGTTGGGGCAGATAACAAACCACCATCCTTGCAAAGACTAAAACAGTTAGCCCAAACATTAAGAAATTCTTCTTCTGGAAACTTGGGTTTGAACCACACTGTGTTTGGACGAGTTAAGCAGATTAGTCTGTCCTCGTACCTTCAACATTCACTGAACAACTCAGGCAATGCTCACTCACCAAGTCCGGCTCCTCAACCTAATAATCAATCTCCCTCAGCCCATGGTCACCACCACCATCATCACCACAACCACCATCACCATCATGACCACCATGATCATAGTCATCAGAATTTGCAGCATTTGTCCCCTGCCCCAGCTCCTCTTCGCAGCACTACTTTTCCCAGTTGTGATTCTACCTGTAAACGCAAGAAAGAACATAGCACTCCTAAGCACCATTCATCTCCCTTCAGGGGTCCTCGCCCTATTGAACCCGCAGCTTCTCCAAATAGTTATGAAGCTTCAGGCCCATATGTACATCCACCATCATTTCATCCAAGGATTCCATCCTCTCCACTTCCTGATGTTGTTTTTCATGCAATGCCACCCAATATGAGAACCTCCAAGCCTCCCAACAAGGTTTCATCGATATCACCTACAGCATCTATCTGTGAGTTATTCTTACTGATTTTTTTTATAATGTCTTTTATACTGCATATCTATCTGAAGCAAATTTGTGTCTGGATGCATTTTTTCTGTAAGTTGTAACAAGCATTTTTTGGATCATTCTAAAAATACTGATACTGAAATAATCTAATTTGTACTCCATATTTGCTGTGTACCAAATCAGTTGCTTGTGTTGATTAAGCTTGATGCTGTGCAGTGTCTAATGATGGTGTGTTGACAAAATCATATTTTGAAATTTATATGCCAAATTGGCTATGTTTTGTGACACTCGACTTTATAATTTGTTCTACAAGCTTTAGATTTTAATTATACAGTTTGATTAAATGTTTTGGGACACTTAAGTAGGGTTACATGTGCCTTTTAATAATTAAGACATTTTTGTCAGTTGTTCTTTTGAACTTTTTATCATTCATTTATCTGGAATCATAAAATTTGGAAAAACAAATCCCTATAGTATGGGTAATGCATGTAGCATGACAGCTGACCCAGAACAGTATACTGGTCATGTCATGCTCGAGCAGTTATCTTCAGTTACCAGCACCATTGTACTTACTGATAAACTGGTATAGAAAAATTAAAGAAAAATTGCACTTATGTGGAGTTTCAGTGAAATGGACACTGATATTTGTGTTATTTTTGAAACGGGTTCGCGGGAAATGTGAGGTCCTGATAACTTGATGAGAAAACTATAAACAAAATATGTCTTGCAAATATTTGTGTACCTCTATAACCTTAATGGAACCTTAGGGGATAATTAAGGATTGATGACAGTAACTAAGAGCTACTTTTGAGTTCGAAATCTGTTAAATTGTGAATTATGATGTTTAGACAGTAGAATTTAAGAACTAACTTCTACTTGAATATTGATCATATAGAATTTTTCTCAAACGATCATATATAAGTGATCGAGTGCTATGCTATTAGATAACTTTGGGCTATAAGCTTGCGTGAATGTCTTTCCACCATGACAATGCACGGAATCGTTAACTAGTAGCTAAATTTTGGGTTCCCCCCTTTTGCCCCCCTCCCTTCCTCCCTCCTAGTTACTGAAAGGACATGAAAGTGAAGTATAGGGGACTTTGTTGTGTGCTTTCCCCGACAGAGCCAAAAGAAAAGGAACAGTTGCAACATCTTTGCTACTTGGGACAACAAGATTTTATTCTCTTTCGTAATAAGTGAAGGTACATATGAAAGTGAAGTGTTTGTACTTTGTTGTGTGCTTTCCTGACAGGGATCAGAAAAAAAATAACAGTTGCAATTGTATCTTTGAATTTGTTTCCTTCAGCTGGTACTTCTTTCTTATGCAAAACTTATCCTTTTGGTAGTTGCTGTCTAACACATCTACAATAACATGGTGCAGCGTTTGCCTCCAGGTTATCTTCCCATTGGTGGGTGGTCATTGCATCATTTCTATACTGGCCCATGTTGTAGTGATGACATATTTCTCACCCAGGTGGTGAAGTTCTTGCGTCAGCTTGGATCACCGTTTTTCAAATGATCTTCAGCATAAAAAATGGATGTAAAGATGGGGTGTTTGTGGTCACAGCCGTAATGTGGCAGGCCCTTGTGTCCTGCATCCCTTATGTTGCTTTGTACAATCGTGCGAAGATCAATTTCAGATATTCTGTTTTTGTTGAGAATTATTGTGCAGGATTGAGGTCTTCAATATTTAGAATACAAAGGGTCTTATGTTATTGATCGATGATCCAGTTTTTGCTGTGTCATGAGTTGTAAAATTGTATATATGAGTTTGAGAGGGGATGACCTTTTTTCTTTTCTTTTTCTTTTTGGTTGAAAATCAAGTAGCAATGTTCTCAACGCTTATGTTTAATGAATAAGGCACGCCTATATCTCATGAAGTGTTAGATGTTCCAGGAGCAAAAACTAAACATGTGCATACCATTATCAAGGAAAACATGTCATCAGCTTCACCTCGCTAAATTCACACTCCTGAATTTGTGGCATGAGGCATATGGTCATCATAGCATGTTAGTACTTTGAATGATATCTTCCATTTTTATGATTTTTTTCTTTTATAAAAGGCGCTTTTGTACCTTGTCACCCCCCTTAGGTGTGAGTGAGTGTGTCCTGGTGTTTGTTGGCTTGTTTTCTTTTTTTTTTTGGGGGTTTCTTTACCTTTTTTTTCTTCTTAATATAAAGATACACTCCTGCATGTTCAAGAAAAAGAAGCTATGATTTTCCTGGAGGTCTATATCCTAGTCATGATTCTATTGTCACTGTAATGGTAACAGTAATTGATGTGACTAAAGTTTGTATCTATGGCTATATATGCTTTTCCCATCTTATTCTCCATGTGAAAAGGTTGCCTAGAATATGAAGATTTGCTGAAACCTGATAGACTTCGAACAGAAGACTGATGGACTGCTTTAATCATGGTAAGTTTGTATCCAAATTGTAATGTGCCTAAAATTTTATTGATCTCTGTGTCTCTTTGAATCTATTGTTGCACTGCAGGAGGTATTTGGTGTGTTTTGCTAGAAGATATTCTCCAGTAGTACGCATCATTGGTGAACTGGATAGATGCTGCATCGTCCATCCCATCGATGATGATGTGATGCAGCATCTCTTTCCCTTTCAGGTTCATAACTTTATATGCCATTGGCTAAGTGCTTTTAGACGGAGTCATCAAGTTGGCTCAAATGTAGTACAGCAAGCCCTCCTTTCTTTGGACTCTGGTGGGCAATCGGTTGAAATTTACCCAGAATGTGTTTTATAGGCGTGCTTGTGACAACTTGAGCAGTTTCTTTTTTATATCATAGTATAGACACCCTAGAAAACCGATGACTTGAAACCGGTCGGTTAGGTTCCATCACAAAAACTAACCAACCGAGCTATGCTAGTCCATGCTAACTTTAGTACCAGACTCTATCATTTGGCAAGTCATCCAAGCAACTGTCAGTGACATTATTGTTGCAGGTAGGGGGGGGGGGGGGGGGGGGGGGGGGGGGGGGCATTTCCAGGAACAAGCGAGGAAGGCAGCGGGTGGAAAATGCAGAGAACCTATCAAGGGGCGATGAGGGCGAGCTGACAGCTGAGTGGTAAGCCACCGTTATAGAAAACCATCACAAAAATGAAAATGAATCGAATAACAAGACCAATGACGTTTCCTAACAAACATAGAAACGTGAAGGTGAATCAGCCATGTCGGCTGGATCCGCCAAAATTGCTCCAGGTACGGAATTTTTATAAACTACCAGATCGTTTCATGGTTGTTTAAAGAATATGATATGACTTCATTTATCCTGTCAGCATGATATAATAACAACAACTTGGGGTTTGGCTCGCGGTAGTCTTGTGCGATGCTCATTTGTTGGTGGGGGCACTGCTCCTCCTTTGACTGACCTTGCTGCTGGATCGGACCACAGATTCTCTAGTTGCAAGTTCATATCATCCAAGCTGTTAGGGGGATGTGGTGAATTGGACGGTGTTTCCAGCCGAAAGCGACGCAACTAACCCCTCCCAGCCGGTGACCGACATGAGCAGGCAGTGGTCAGGAGCTGGTGCATGATCATCGCTAAAAGCGTTTTGATTGGGCCTCTTCTCCTAGCTATGAGAGGAAAGCAACTCCTTAATTCCTTTTCAAGGGCACAAGCAACCCGGGAGTCAGGACTCAGAACAATGCTTTGCTTCATTTAGGTTGTACTACGAACACTGGTTAACAAATGTTAGCCTAGCCTACCAGGTTGCCTTTTATTTTCTCTCTCTGTTGCAAATTCTAGAAACAGTCGATATACAGTGCAGGGCATCTTCTCTTAAAATTGACTGGCGGCAAAGTTCCTACCGTGATGACAACATTAGCCATTCATATGTATGTATATTAGCCCCATCTTGTACTTACCACCGAGACAAAAATGACCCAAAACCAAGAACAGATGATGTGGATCAACATTGCCAAGATTGCACACACGCTCTTACACTTCCTGATGAATGAATCAATGAGACCTGTTGCAGTTGCACGCACGGCACATCAACAAAATCTACCAGTAGGTTAGTTCTGCACAGCTGTTTGGCCATCCATCTTTGTTTCATGATTTGCATTTTACACGCCATACACAAACTCTACCACGCACTAACTTGTAACGCTGTCCAAAGCACAAACTTCTCCTTGTCGCATCAATCAAATAAACCAAACCACTAGCACTAGTAATCAAGAAACATGAACGTGAACGCGCACATGCATGGCCTGGCCATTGATCGATGGGTCGATCGATCTGCACGTCCTGCAGGGTTCAAGGGTAGCCCGACGCCAGGCACGCCTCCCAGAACTTGCGGTCATCCTCCTGCCGCCTTGCCGCCGCCACCGTGGGGTCCTCGTCGTCGTGCTCGCCGCCGGCGCGTAACTGGCCGCCCTCGGTTGCTCTGCTCCCGTTCGTCCAGAGGGAGCGGCGGCGGCCGCCGCCGCCGCTCTCCTGGCTCCACCAGGCGATACCGCGGCTCCCGCTCTCCTCCTCCTCGTCATCCTGTCCGCCGCCGGCACCACCGGCACCGTCGACGCAGCTGCCGCAGCCGTCGTCCTCCTCGCCGCTGTCGTCGTCGACCAGCACCAGCTCCAGCTGCTCCAGCCGCGACGACGGTGGGCAGCACGACTCCGCCACCCTCTCCTTATTCCTGCCGTGGGCGACGGCCACGGCGTCGGCGCGGCTCCTCTTGCACGGTAGCTGCGGTCGCGCAGCCGGCGCCTGCGACGACGGCGCTTCTGGAAGCGGCGGAACCGCCGGCGGCGGCGGATGCCGGCGTGGGGCTACGCGCGGCTGCACAGCGGCCATCGATCGATCGACCAGGCTTCAGAGAAAGAATTGTGAACGGAGTTGGGGGCAAAAAAAAAGAAGATTTTTAGCTCGTTTTGGTTTTGGTTTGGGCGCCTTGATGAGTTTCATGAGCGTGCGAATATTTATTTATATATATACGGGCGGGCCAGAGGAGGCGGTCAAGATTCAAAGAAGTGTTGGGCGAGGGAGGAGGACGGGAACGGGAGTGAGCTGCCGTCGACAGATGGGAATGGCGACGTTTTTTTTTTTTTTTTTTTTTTTTGCGACGAAAGAAGAATTATATTATATGATAGCTGGGTACATCAACACATTACAAGCACTCTGGATTACAAAATAGTACCCACGCTGTGAAAAGCACAACTCAAAACCTAACCTGTTAAAAGCTTTGCAGTTTGGATGACCGCACAGGCAAACACTCGGCAAATGGCCTGAGAACAAATGCCCAACGAACAACGGCCAACATTCCTGTAGGCGGAATTGAGGAACTTCTTCTTTCTGGTGTCTTCCTTCTTCTTCTTTCTGCCACCGAAGAGTGAGGAAGACTGATCTGAAAATTATTCTCCCTAGTCCTTCATCGTGGCCAGATCTAACCACAACAAAACGGAGAAAAGACCGGAGAAAATTATTCCATGACGGCGACATCATCTCCGCCTTGATGCCGTCGTCCGGAAACCAAAGTCTCCATGTCGTCATGTCGATGAAGATGCTGACGCCGATGTCGTCGCCCTCATCTTCAACGGAGCCGCCATGGAGAAGACGATTCCACCCTTCTCCTTCACCGTCGACAGAGATGAGGAGAAGGAGGAGATAAAACTCCAGTACCAAGTAATTTGGCATGGAGAGACGCTAACCCTAATGACTCGATTTACTGGGAAAAACTTATTAAAAACAATGGATCCCCACTCCCTTCAGCCCCCGGCGAGATGCCGGAGGAGAAGGGAGGGGGACCAGCGGTGGTGGACGACGGGGGCGGCTGCTGCTACGGCGGCGGCGGCGCTAGGGCTCTTCCCACGCGGGCGTTATCACATATCAGTGGAACTTACGAATATGAATGCAGACATGGGAATGGCGACGTGTGGGACAGACGAGTGCAAATGATTTCATTTTGCCGGATCTGATGAACATTTTTTTAGCAGCAAGCAATCCATTTGCTTTTATATACCAGCAAACACGCAATCAATATCCATGCACTGTAGCTGCTTACCTTTTTTTTCCTATGGGCCATCAAGTAGTGGTGTGTGTTCGTAATTATAAAGTCCGATTTAGAACAAAACTACAACATGTGGCATAATTTTGGCTTATGGTAGAAGTTCGGCCAACAAAAGTGGTGTCGAATTTGTGGCTATTCTTGGCACAGAAAATGAACGGTAACATGCCTAATCACCTATGGCATGTCATAAGTCTGGTGATAAAGAAAACACCGGGTAACTTTAAGGCATTTTTTGGAACACAGGAATTTCACAGAAATCTAGAGGAATTTTATATGAATTAGTTTATTTTGATAGAAAAAACAAAGGAAACAGAAAAAAAATTCTTCCAATCCAAAAGGGGCTTAAACCTGTTGAATTGTGGCAGGCCATGACAGTATGACACGATCTGATCATCAACCAAACGTCCTAATTCCGCCAGCGTTTGTTTTGCCGCTGCAAGGGGTTGTAGTTGTACTACTACAGTTTTAATGGAGTGTCCGGCAGTATGGTGGGCATTAAAGGATGCGCAATAATAGAGGATGAGGGTTAAAAGTCAGGGAAAGGATAGCTTCTTTTTAGAGAAGTAGAGATTCACCTGAAATTTCTTTTTCACAGAGCTCACGATATTAGATCAGTCTTAGTAAAAGATTTATCATAGTGTCATCTATATTCAATAGATTACCATATAAATATTCTTGTTGACATGATAATGTTTTTAAGAAGAGAAAAAAGGTGAGTTTCATGGAATAAAACTCTCAGTTTCCAACTCTAAATGAGTCATGATTATATGAAAAAGAATGAAACTATACATTAAGAGTGATTACTTCATCCATAATTTATTGCATTCTATATTGTTGAAAACAACGTTATAAACTCTCGACTAAAAATGGCCATATAAACCTCGTACAATAGTTCCCTTCTCTCATACACGGTTCTGCCTCCGCTCGGTTAGTCCTTTCTTTTTTTCACGAGCCTAAATGGTTACATTATTGGCAACTAAAATTTTGAATGTTGAAAATGTTTACATTATTGGCATAGGGAGTAAATTTGCCAACTCTTCTTCATTACTAGGTACCTAATAAAAGTAATATATTAAAAAGTTCAAAACATCTTGTAACGAACGGAGGGATGCAGTATACAATATGCGATTTGCTAAAATCCATGTGCCTGAATTTTAGCTTCCTTTTATGCGATGGTTATTGCATATGTTTTGTACCAAAATTGTAGTTTCAGTTTGTTGCAATTTCTATAGACAATTTTCGGTACCGAAAATAAATAAACCCGTTAGATAAAACCATAAACCTGACAAAATCTGATTTGTATTGGACAAAGACGATTAACAATCTACAACTGTTTCTATAGTCAGACAAGGACTAAAAAATTTAATATGTTATGACATAAAGATAAATAACAAATCATGATTACTTATACTAGTTGCTAGTATAAAAGTGTTGTCTAAAATTATCTTAAAGTTCAGGCCCCTGAAATATACTAGAAGTGATACAATATACGTACTACTGCATGCACCGTTATAGGCTCTGGTGGGGGCCTCACAAGTCACAGGTGGGACCGGATCAGATACGTACCCGAATGGGCGAGCACTAACACAAATCGATGGATGCACGATGCACGTAGTATTAGCCATTAGGTGGCACTTGGCATCACTATTAGGTGGATAAGCAAGCAAGGCAGGCATTACGTACGGCGCTGACGAAACAGCGTGGCTGATGCTGACGGCCACGCCGTTGTAACAGTAACCGATCAGGCGCGGCGCGCCTCCTTCTAGAAGCGCGCCAGCGTTAGCATTTTGCACGAGGGCTGGTTTCTAGAAGGAGACCAAACTTAAGGGACTTCGGATTTCTGTAATGGCATGCAGGGGAACTAAAATGATAAACCGATGCTAACAAAGGAAGTCTATTTTTTAATGGCTTAGAATGAAAAGTATAGATTTTAATAGCGTTTAAGAAATTTTCTCTGTATATATACTCCCCCGATCTAAAAATAAACATACATATAGTGTTTTCAAGAGTCAATTAGTATCAAATTTAACCAAATATATATTAAAAAGTATTATGCATGTTACTAAATAAATATCATTAGATTAATCATATTATATATTTTACTAATATTTTTTTTGGATATACAAATGTTGATACTATTTTTTTATAAATCTAGTTAAACCTAAATTAGTTAATTCATTAAAACGTGAGATGTGTCCTTATTTTGGAATGAGATGAGTATATATCATTCACACGCATGCTCCACCACCACTGGGCCCTTGCCCAACCTTGGTTTACTCCAAGTCCATTTTCTAACGGGAGGTTAGCATCTCTAGCAACTCTCAAGTACGAGTGTACAACTACCCAATAATATGTTAATGGGTTGGCCTAACTCTCTATTTTATGTTATTAGAAAAATGTGTTGCAACAAATCCTCAATACCCTTCTCCTAATAGCAACCCATCATGCTTGTTAACTCATCCTCGTGTTCAGTCTAACTTGTTGGTCAGTCCCAACACCATGGTCCATACACCATTCATCGTCAGATCACGATGGATGGTTCACATCTCACCTAACTCGGAACAAAACCCTACCATGGTTCCACAATCATCACCACGATCACCCCTCTCAATCGCTTGCTCTCTTCCTCTCCACCACAAGCTCTCTGATCCGGTGTCCATAGCCCTCGCCACCATCACCACCCTCTCCATTGTGTCGTCTGTGTGCGCTCGCGACCTCGTACATACTCACCAAGGCACCGTTTAGATGCCAAAAATTTTGCCAAAATTTTCAGATTTCCCGTCACATCGAATCTTTGAACGCATGCATGAAGCATTATTTATCAAATTACACAGTTTAGACGAAATGGACGAGACAAATCTTTTAAGCCTAATTAGACTATGATTGGACAATATTTATCAAATAACAACGAAACTGCTACAGTAGCGTTTCGTCAAAAATTTTGCCAACTAAACAGCCTCCAACTCTAATTGGCTGTGTCAGATGCGTGCTCTAATTGGCTGTGTCAATACTCGTTGACACATAATAGTATTGTAATAGTATTTCTGGCAAAAGGCTTTGACGATTCGTGTGAGATCACAGCTGGACGAGTACGACAGGACAAAGCAAGCAACGGCGCGCGCGGAAAACACAGTGCGGTGCAGGTACGGTGACGCTGACGGGCCGGCAGCCCGGCACGTCCAAAAACTTGCTTTGATGTCTTCTAGTACAAGGACAGCAGAAGGACGGACGCCTGCTGCTGCTGGGCGTTTTGGTGTCGGTGCTGCCTGTCCTGCTCTTGCTTCACTGCGGCTCTCGTCTCTGCGTGGTGATGGCCGCAGGTTTGTCGGCTCTTGACTGCGCTGTCTGTGTCTGGTACGATGCGGGAGAACAGTGGATGCCGGATGCGTATGCGTATGCGTTGCTGCAATGGAGGGAGCTTGGAGGTACATCTGATCGTGGGCCCAATTTAGATCCAGAAAATTTTGTAAAAGAACAGTAGATTTCTCGTCACATCGAATCTTTGGACGCATATATGAAGCATTAAATATAGATAAAAAATAAAACTAATTACACAGTTTAGACGAAATGGACGAGACGAATCTTTTAAGCCTAATTAGACCATGATTGGACACTAATTGCCAAATAACAACGAAAATGCTACATTTGCATTTTACCAAAAATTTTGACAACTAAACCAGGCCATGGCCACCCAACCCGATTAATTCGACTCGCCCAGTGAGTTCCTCCCTCCATCCATAAATAAATGCAATTATGAGATCCGTGTTGGCTAAAGTAGCTTAAGTTTAACTAAGTTTATAGCAAATAGTATTAATATTTATATCTTCAAATAAATTTATAATGAAAACATATTCTATGACTAATCTAATGATATTAATTTTGTATAAGGAATGTTAGTATTTTTATATAAATTTGGTTAAAGTTCAAGCTGATTGACTTCTCGAAAGCGAGAATTGCATTCTTTTGTGGATGGAAGGAGTAGATCACACTCGGATCATAAGTTTTGATCCATATCCGATTTTTTTAAAAAATCAACCTAATAAAATAGAAATCTTTTATATATACTTGACAAATCTTGTACCATGTTATCTTGCACCATATTAGGCCACGTGTCAAGCAGCACAAACAACACCAGAAAATGGGCCAGCGAATCGGGCCACGTCGCCCGTTCACCCGCTCACCGTTGGATCGAGCCAATTCGCAATATCAGCCGTTCGATGCGGATTGGTTCGGGTCTCTGCCTGTTCCATCCAAACTCGAAATCTCTCGAACTCTCTCCGTCTCTCAGCTCGATGTCCAGTGTTGCGCAGGCGCGACGCACCGGCAAGGCGACGCGAGCACGGACAACCAAGGCAATGTGGCGAGGGCGCGAGGCCGTGCCCCACCTAGCATGGAGCTGTCCGCTCCCCTGCTCCTACTCGCACCGTCGCACGGTGAGGAGATGCTCGAGCTCGGCCCGCCTCCTCTCCTCGTCCTCAACGCAGGGAGGCAAGTCGCCATTGTGGGGGAAGAAGGCGAGCGTCGCTGCCGCGAGAAAGAAGGCAACCAGTGATGGTGCTCGCACAGCTCCCCGACTGTGAAACCCAGCTCATGGGCCGAATTGGGCCGGGCCACAATCAGGTTACTGTGGCTCAGGTACTGTACACACATACTGTATCTGCAGCGCACTGTTTATCCGAATAAGTGACATATTGGAATTGAGGATTCACCGAACCAGCTTAAATAGCCAGGCCAAGAACGCATAGTAACCTTCCGTTAACCGTTTTACGCGAAGCGAGAACGAAAACATAAACAGATTGCTGCGTAGGTGGGGCCCACCCCTCAGTAGAGTGGGCCTGTGCCGTGTGCCGGCCTCGGGTGTTACACCAACGCTACTGTGCTCCCTCCCCAGAAGGCGCAATGCATAGCACCAGCAGCTGCTAGCACCCTTGCGCACAACGTGCTCGATGAAACGCCTACAAAATTTGGCTCTCGTTAATTTGCATGTGTATGCTTTCTTTTTCTGATGCAAATTTTTTTCCTTTCATTCATTACCACACAATATTTTTTCAGTCCATTTGCCATCCACAGAGTCACGGTCACAGTGAATTTTGGCCTGTCGGCCATGTCTTTTCGGGTGGTGCCATATCCTTGCAGCACACAAACGTTTGAACAGATGCTAAGGAAGTGGCAACGGTACATTCTCCTCTCGCTCTTCTTTTCGTGGATTTCGAGCTCAATAAGACACATGCTTTGAGATTAGGATTCTTTAAATTGCAAGGGAGCTTGCTGTATTTGTGCAAAATGGGTTGCAAAAAGACAAATCCCATTGTTTCAAAGTTCAATCCATTAGCTTTTGAAGCCAATTTTTATTGGCAAATATGGGATTCCTTATTGTTGTTCATGTACAGAGGTGTTTTGGTTCAATGATATGGACTAAATGCACATATGTTTAACTCCTAGCTATCAAAATCCCAATATGGGATGCACAATGCTTATTATTGTTGTTCATGTACAAATGCGTTTTCGTTCAATGATTTGGACTAGATGCATGTATGTACAGAGGCGTCTTCACTTACAAATGCATTGAGTACATTTGGTTGAAATGACTACTATAGTTGCTGTACCCCGCCCTATTGAAATATCTTCAGAAAGTCATTTGAAGCCTGCTTTAGCTGGATGGAGGTCTTACAAGTGCACTCTACCTCTCTATGGCATCCTATTAATTCAATGAAGGTATGGTGTGATGTTTCGTTACATTGTTTTTGTTAAAACAAGTGATCCAATAAAGCACGTGATATTCAATTAAGAGCTTTCCTATGTATAGTATCCCATTTTGAGATCTCCGTTTATAAAAGATATAATTTCCCTTCATGAATCAATATCAGTAACTTTCTTAGGTTGCCCTAACTTTTACGAAGAACAGATAGGTCAGGTTATGTTGGACATTGGTCAAGTAGCCATATAAGCATGTTACAGATTTTTAGTTGAGGTCTTGCATAAGATCAAATTTGTGACCATTGTTTCAGGCAGCAGGCAAACAAAAAAATCCTGTTACCAATAGGAAGTTTTGAAAAAAAAATTATGTCTTGGGATATATAGGTGGGCCCTGGCTTGCACAACATATAAATTCCTTTATTGTAGAGAAGGCAGATATTGCACGAGGCATACTGCAGTAGTATATGAAATGTGCACCCTCCAAGATGTTGCATTGCATATTAAAAGTTTAAAACTTTAAAATAGCACAGGCCTTCACAACTGGCCTAGGATTGCTAGGATAGAACCTTGAAGCTAATTTGTGGGAGCTTTGAATGAGCTCTGGAAAGAGTGTAGATGCTTGGATGGGTGTATGAAAAGATTAAGCAATTGAATTTTGAGCATTTTGGTCAACAGGCTGAACTTTTGTTATCCTATAGTAATAAAGAAAATCACATTACTTCATAACTGAAAAATGGAATGCCTATATAAGCCTAGTAAATGGCATCTGAACCAGGATAGAGGCAACAATTAAAATCTCTATAATAATTGTTATCTACAGTGATTTAAGCCTTTGCCTCTCTGCAGCTGTTGCATTCCCTTTGAAGAAGAAAGCATACTGTGTGATACTGCTATATTTTAGAGAGAGAAAAGAGTAAGATTGGAAGACAACAAAGGGCGCCGGTGCCACTAGAACCTATTAAGGGGTATTTTAGTACTAACTTAATTTATTTTTTCATTTGCTATATTCAGAGTTGTCCCTGTTGTATGTATGTACATGTAGCATAATATCAATCAGGGCTGCAATAATATTTTGAGGTGTTCAGTTGCAATTATCTAATTAAAAGCAAACTAGCTCATTAGCTACCTTATAAAAAAGAAAACAGTAGTAACAAGTACCAAAAATTAGTAGTCACTATACTTTTCACCTTCCCCAACTTAAAGAAGTTGTTTGCTTACAGTACTATATGCAGTCCTATTAGCAAGAATGTAGATCCCAATATATATTGATTTGATTTCTATTATGACACCCTGCTCAAATGTAATTAACCACATCCGCATAACAATTCTCTTCTGTCCATTCCATAGCAGTAAATTGTATTGCTTACCCGATATGACCATAGAAGCTGCAAAAGAGGCTGTACCCCAAACCCAAGGCAACGATTTTGACCATATTTAAGCTAGGCAAGTATTATCAAGGTAAGCAAAACCAAGCATGCTACTCAGCTGATGTGTCTACTAATCTAATACCACCGTCATTAAAAAAAATGACCCTAATGCTTCACTAAAATCAATAACACTATGTCATCGTACTTCTTGCTTTACTAGAGTGAACTAGCAAAATCAAAATCTACCGTGGCAATACTGCAGAAAATATTAACCACTATTAACATTATGAACAGTTCTAGTATTGATAGAAAATCCGAGCCAATGAGATGGATTGAACTCGGACTTCTTTTGCCCGACCTGAACCTACTCAGAACCGGCCTTTAATCATCAGACACAAATAACTCAACCCCTAACGTTGACATGAGTTATTACAAAAAAAAAAATGTCGACATTGCACGTTCAGAAATAGAGGATGCTAAAGGGAGCGTATTGTACTCTATAAATAATCTTTAACCCATCCTCCTTCACCAGAGAGGGCATTTGGTCTAGTGGTATGATTCTCGCTTTGGGTGCGAGAGGTCCCGAGTTCGATTCTCGGAATGCCCCCTTTTTTTTTCACCTATCGGTACGGCACGAGCATATCCGCATGAGACCATCACACATTCACACCATCGGCATTCCGAGATCACCACTACCGACCACCACGGCAACGGCAACAGCTATGGCCCTGTTCATCGGATAGAAAACCGTGTGATTTTCTCCACCACCTGCCAAATGCTCTACCGCAGGCCAACCAAGAATCGGATTTTAATCCGAAACAAACAGGGCCTACACCGCCGCTGCAACCGTCGTCCATCTAGTCGGCGGTGGAAGCAAAAGCAAGCAACCGAGGGCATCGCTGCCGCGGACCAGCACCACTGAAGACAGGCGATGCAGCCACGCTATTTCAACAGCAAGTCAGCACTCAGCAGTAATCACGAGCTGCTGCTGCTGCTGACTGCATATCAAAACCAAGTCGCCACCATTGATTGCAACATGTTTCACAAAAGCACATCAAACGATAGGATGTTCTCAAAACCGACATGTAACACATACTCAGGCGATCCAGCACAATCCAACACAGTTCAGTTCATCCGTTGCTACAGGTGCTTAATGACAAATACACTAATCATAGATCAGGTGCTCTTATTTCACGATGTCTCGGAATGTTCAGGCTGGTCTGTTGGCGACGGCACGAGACTGACACACTCAGGCACCCGAAGTCCAGCGATCATTTTCAGCCCTGGAGTCCAATGATCCCTGGAGTGATAATATAGTGCGATGAGAAATCAACAAAGTGTGCAATCATTTTTGTTGCTGGAAAGAACAGGAAGCTAATCTGGCGCAAGGGATTGGGGCTGGGATATGGGTGATCGTACCACAAGCAACACGGCCACCAGCATTTCCAGTGCTCTTGCTCAGCTCGTGACCACCTGAATGCACAAACAGAAAACCAACAGTTGTCAAGCTTACTATCTGAGGTGAGCCATTTAGGAGAATGGCTCTGGATAGAACCGAATAGTACAGACTTCAGTTTGAAAACTAAGGATAAGGCAACAAAATCTGGCGAAGTGCACAAACAAGGTGTTTAGATAGACAAATGTGGATTGATCAGTGACATCCACCATAACATAAATAAGCTTTTACAAGTATAACATTCATAACCCAAACAAGATTATTGATGGCATTGTGCAAAGCCAAAGTTCTTACCACAAAAGATTCAGACCACCAGATCAAAGGATAGCCACATGGATGACTCAATTGTAAGACACTATAAACCTAGTTCAGCTTATTTGAAGTTCAAATATCCTTTATCCTGACTTAAAATGGCGTAAAAAAACTGGATCCTTTTTTCAGGGAATCAGGGAATTACAGGACAGGACAACATAGCCTTACTAAAATTCTCTCCACCATCTAATAATCAGATACACTCTCACATGGATTTGTTCACGTGATCCATAAACAAGAACCAATGTGAAAAACTTAGCTCAAAACAAACGAAAAGCACCACATTCAACACACAAAAGGCACAAGTGTGGACAGTAAATAACATCATTACCCTTTCCAAGGTCATCAGGATCAGCGTGAACAACAACAGCTCTGCCAATGATTGAGTTTGGCCCAGTTAGTGGGATCTGAAAAAAAATCATTAGCGGTGTTAATGAGAAGGCTAGGGTGACATAGGAATCAAAAGGGTCCACCAAGTGTCTGATTACCTGGCTGTCGGTAACACTGATGTTAGCAACACCTGACAGCAGAGAAACAAACTCAGTGACAAGATAGTACAATATCATATATACACAGCATGTGAATGGAATCATGGTCTATGGCTAAAGGATCACAGAAGTAACACAGCTTCCTTAGCCCAAGTACTAGCGACCAGATACTACATGGGTATGTAAAACAGATCAGGAAAAGGAGGACAGAGATCATTACCATCTGCTCCAGCTGTCACATTTCCAAGATCACCGGCATGGCGGTTCTCATCTTCTGGTGCTCCATGCTCCTTGCTCGCAGGATTGTAGTGTGGTCCTTAATTACGAAACAAGTTCACCAACAAGTAGAAAGCTCAATGGTCGGTAACTTAGCACACATTCTGATCAGATAAGCGAGCCAAAGTAAAAGAAGAATAAATACCAGTTGAGATGCAGCCATTGGTGGTGTCACCAAGAGCATGCACATGGAACCCATGGAGGCCAGGCTTGAGGCCAGAGACACTTCCGGTGACAGTGGTAGGGCCTAACAATAGATCCAACAAGCAGAGTGAACACGGCGAAGACGACAATTCAATTGAATATAAAATACTAGATCAAAGAATATGTAACGGCTTACCATCTCCCTCTTGGGTGAAGAAGATGGTGCCCTTGACACCCTCGCTGCTACCAAGCACAGCGACAGCCTTCACCATTGTTTATGTGATCTGCAAACAACTCCACAAGTAACAGGGCATTTCAGTATGGGGAAAAGTAGCACAAACTATAAGCAAGCAGTGAAATATGTCAGTACATATTAGATGCTAATCCCTAGATATATAGCATCTACATAATCTCATCGTAAGTGGAAGATGGGATATTTTAATCAAAAGACATGAGCTATCCCTTCATTAGTGACATCATCAAGACATCAAAAGTGAACCAAGAGGAAATATGAGACGCTATCACTATGTTGCAAGTGGCTGTTTCCAGTTTTCCACATACTAGAGAGCACACAGACGTGTACACTTATTCAAGATAACCAAAAAAAAAAATGTATGACCTTTCACACATGAAGAACACAACCCTAGGAGAATCACACTACACACCACACACAGTTGGGTACAAATAATACACACAACTCAGATTCTCAAAACAGAACTTCAAAAAATTAATCATGAAGGTAAAGGTGATTTCAACTGGTCACCTTGCTAGTCCAGTCATCCTACACATCCCCTGACAAACCATAACAGGATAAGGGTACCTAAACCTATCTGATCAAACGTGCTCCAAATAGCTAATCTCAACAGGCAGAAATCATGATGCTATAACATCTGAACTTCTGGAAGTTCAACTGCATAATTCAGCCACACTTTTTCTTGGCACAAATAGGGATACCAGTACGACCTTTGAAAATATCATTCTTTCATCAGGTATTCTTGGTCAGGGGTAAAAGTAAAACTGAAGGCTTAGTGGTGATCCGGTTCATCATGGCTAAAAACAACAGAAAACAAAAAGGGGGAAAAATCTATAGCTAACACTTCCACAACAGTCTACGTACCAAAAGGAGACACCACCAGTCCATCACGAGTAGCATAAAAGTAGTCCAAGTAGGTAATATACACACGACCATTCATCCCAGAACAGGCAACAAGACTGAACAAGGGAACTAACATGACACGTATCTAGCGCTCTCAAAGTGCTTAATCCGGCTAGACGGGATTGATATGATGTAAGATCTAACTCGACGATCAATCGGAAGCTAACGAAGGTGGCGGAAAAGGAAAAAAAACAAATTAGGAGTGGAACCGCACCGCCGATCTGAGATCCAACCGCAGCTACTCCGGGGTATTCGGAGACCAGGTTATACGAAGCAACAACAGCAGAGTGAGGCGATCGAAACCCCAGGTAATCCGTGAGGGTTTTGGTAGGTAGCATACCTCAGGCGACCCCCGCGGCGAGGAAGGAGACGGACGGCCTTGGAGTCTTGCGCTTCTGGAAGGTTCTCTCCCGAGACTGCGGGTAGTTGGGGGGTTTGCGGGTGCGGGGAGGATGAGGAGGACGCGCGCGTGTGCTGGATTTGTAGGCGCAGCCGAACATATAGCAGTCAAGTTGCGTTGCTATTCCGCAACGACCAGCAGCCGCTGCCCGCTGCCAATAAGAGTGAATAGTTATTCTGCCACCCATTTCACTCAGGAAAATTACTACGAATTGTATGGTAGTCTCAACCTAGAAACTAGGATAAAAGTTTGTAATTGTGATGGTAGTCTCAACCCAAAAAGTATTAATTAGGTACAAATTAAATAAAATGGTGATGTGTCACCAAAATTAATAGAGAGAGAGAGAGGAGGAGGAGGAGGAGGAAATGATTTCTTACGAAGAAAAACTATATCTACACAGTAACAAAGATATGAAAAGATTTGGTAGATGGATTATAGGAGAGAGAAGACATATGGTTTGACAAAAAAAACCATCCAATGGGAGTATGGTTTTTATGTGTAGTATCTACATGACATGGTTTTTATGTGTAGTATCTACATGATTTGATATGTATATAAACTATCTCATAGTTTATGAGTTACGACTATCCTCATTCTATTAAACTACTCCCGATGCATTGTTTACATTTTTCAAAGTTGGCATATAATATGAACACGAGTATGACACAAACTCACCAAATAAATAGTATCATAGTGTTGTGTTTCTTAAGAGCATCAATTTAATTCATTATTGTATACGTCATAAATAATATCATAGTGTTGTGTTTCTTAAGAGCACCAATTTAATTCATTATAGTCTAAACTTAACAAAAGTTGTAGCTCGGTGATTTCATTATATTCTGTTAAAATTATAGATGGGCTAGCTCTTACGTAGACATTCTAATAAACCTCAAAGGTCTATTTTTTGTGTTACCTAATAAACTTTAATACTTATAAGCCCATGAGTGTAGGTGAAAAATGCAACATCAATTAATAATATATTGCTAATTGATGTTGAGGTAGGGTTCTCTACCAATCCCTATCAGAAATGCGCACTATATATAACTAATATATTGGGAGCCATTATGTTTGAAAATCTCTACGATAGTCAACTATGTTTTTCTTTCTCTCTGTTGCACCATTATCACAGCCCAAAAAATTATTTTTTGGATTTAAATATAAAGTACAAATTAATTCAACATTTTCTCCCTCTGTCCCCAAATATATTAATTCCTAGAATCCGTGTCAGTCAAACCTTTTTTAAGTTTAACTAACTTTATAGAAAAGGATAACAACATCTGTGACATGAAATGAGCATATTATGAAAATATATTCTATAATGCATCTAATGATACTAGTTTGATATCATAAACCTTGATGTTTTTTTCTATAAATTTGGTCAAAGTTTAAAAGTTTGACTTAGGACAACTCTAGGAATTGATTCTTTCAGGAACAGAGGGAGTAGTTATAATTTGTCCAGCGTTGGTGGCTCTCATGAATATGTGGTGCATGAAAGATTTTTCTAAACTAAAAAAACCAGTCATGAATGATATATATTTGATGCATTCATGCTGTTCATTTCTATATGTTTGATTCAGTTTACTGAATTTTTTGTGTGTCGAAAATGATATATGTAAATTTATTTAGAGTTCTGCAGTCCTGAAAGGAAAGAGAGAAAACTACAAAAGTATTTTCTTTTGTTTGCCTGTCCACTGGGTGTTTTCGGCCTGTGTTCCTCCTTGAATCGGGCCGGATCCATGTCCCGGGCGTCCTCAACTCCTCCCTTCACTTCTGCTCTGTGGGCCATTGCCCATTAGCACTGGCCGCAGCCGCGTGGGAGCCCAGCCCAGCAGCAGGACGCCAGCGCCCCTGCCTTTTCACTTGGGCCACTGTCGGCACGGGCCCAGTGGCCTGATCCCGTCACCCATCTGGCCTATCATGACTTCATCTTCATGAGCACACGCTTGCATATCTGCAAGTAACTCCTGTCCTAACCAATGTGCCCCTTCTAAATTCTGAACCACAAGTGTGGAAAATGCAGCGGCAAAGGTGCATTATGCTCATGAAGTCATGAAGCTTCTCCCTTTCTGCCCCGGCCAATTGTTCATGTTTTCCACCCTTAAAAAAAGACTGATTTAAATTTTTAAAAATAAGGAGCAATGGTTGTAGATAGGGGGAGAATTTTTATATTTTAATCATTTTTATTTAATATTTTAATAATAACTGCTCTATTTTTTCAGATCTAACTCTTTTGGTCGCGCTAGTGGGGCTGACGTGACCAAATAACGTTGTCGCGTCACATGCATTGACACGACAAGATGTGCCATGTTGGATGACAAACATTGTCACGTCACTCCCGTTGGCGTGATAGCATTGTTCTATCGCGCCACAAGGAGTGACATGACAAGGCTAAAACTTTGAAAAATCATATCTCTTTAATATGACATTGGATAAAGATGAAATTTATATGAAAATTGTAGCTCTCGACGAGGTCTACAACTTTCTAGTTTTGAGTTTTTTCATTTAAGGACGTTAAAATGCTCAAAAAATTAATATAAAATTTCATGTCATAATAATCGCGTACTAATGCTGCTGGTCGTATTAGAAAAATAATATTTTTTTGTATGTTGTCAAATGAAGATACTTTTTACATAAAAGTTATGGCTTTCATTTAGATCTACTATTTTATAGTTTTTAGTTTTCTATATTTAAGGTCGTTAAGATGTATAAAAAAATAATATAAAATTTCAGCAGCTTAGTAATGATACGGGTCTCGTCATTTTACTAGGCGCCTCTCCGGCAGCACGTCACCGCACTGGCTGGAGGATCCGTGCTGGCAGATATGATCTACCGATCCGGTATTCCGGTAGTTGTACACTCCTACAGTATGATTCATGTCCATTCGACCCCAAAAACTGCGGTGCCGCGCCGTCGCGGGTCAGCGCTAGTAAGCAGTGACAGTGCGGCAGATGCCCAGGATCGGCAGGATGACTGGCTACTCCTTGACGAGGACGCGTTCTAGTCTTGTTTGCGCTTCCCTCCCGCGCCGGCGTTCTCATCCGACTCCTCACTCATCAGTGACTCCTGATTTGTTAGGAGTAGCTCACCTCTCATCTCATGCCACCATATGGAATATACTACTTCTACTACTAATACTTGGTACTCCTTCCGTCGCCTAAAAGAATGCAATTCCAGCCTGATTCGTTTTGCTGAAATTTATCTTACGATGATACTTAATTTTGTTACGAGAGAACAACAATGTTCGTTCGCTGAAAAATACTGCCGAAGTAATTCAAGTTTGTTGGCACGCAACTTATAATTACATTCTTTCGGGACAGGGGCAGTAAATACGAGTGCTCCCGTTACAGTTAGAAACATCAATATATGAGCCAGATCAGGTTAGGACCATTTGCAGACACGGAGGGAGTGTCATCGCTGCTCTCTGTCTGGTTTGTGCTGATCCCAGGCTCCCAGGTGAGTTGGCGGCAGCCACTGGATTGTTCAATGGGACGGTCTTGCCTGCCTGCTGCGCATGGTCCTCACGGGCGGCGCCCGCAATCGCAGGCCGGAGTGCCGGAAAAGACAGCGTTGGCCGCCTGTCTCTTGTCTCTTGCTTGCACTTGCACAGCGTTGCGGTCCACCCTTCTCCGGTCCCTCCTCTTGTCCTGCAAGGCTAACACACTCACATGCCTACGCACCGTACCATTGCCAACAAGGAAAACTCGAGGATACTGCATGCATGCATGTGGCCATTTCCGTGGAGCAGCTAGCTTTCTTTACCTGAAAGGCGCTTGGCCAGCTTATGTCGCCCTCTTGGCTTGACTTATAAGTTATTTTTTCAATCAATAAACAATATTTTTCTCTCATAACAAATCAGCGAACAGTACTTTCAGCCAGGACACACCATCAACGAAAACTTGAAGCGCCATGTGCGGATTAATTTGGGCGCGAGCAGTTTACCTGAAAGGCGCCCGCCGCCATATTGCTTCCAGAATTTTAGAAACCGTGCAGAAAGATCATTCTCATCTTGCAGCGGCTTCTGTTAGTCATGATTATCGTTTCCTTCTTCCTTTCTGCTAGTTAACTACTACGAGTAACTAATACTAATCTTTAATTTCTCAAGGAATCCCCTTCGCCCGTGTTTGCCAATGATTGATTGCCTTGTTCCGTCCCTTTGTTTTGACCTTGGTTGTTGCAACATGAGCAATTAAAAAACTTACAGCTTGCCTCCCTACAAGTCTAGGTAATCATGGAGCCGTTCGGCTGGAATTATAAGCCGGCTGAAAAAACACTGTTGGCTGATTTTTTATGAGAGAAAAATACTGTTCCGGCTGAAAAAACAAGCTGAATAAGACGGATTATAAGTCAGATGAACAGGCCCATGTCACTTACGCCCTTTCGGAGAAACAGAAACGGAGAGAACGACAGGCACTGCATGTTTCTTGGAGTGGACGAGTGGTGTGAGCCAACAAAGCGCCCAACACCTGTGAGGACGCATGATGCTCCACTCCCTCCCGGTTGTTTAGCGTGGCCCGCTAATTAAAGCACCACCAACATTAGCTTCAGACGTTCAGCAACAATGAAATTAAACCTAAACAAGCATCTGGGAAAGATAACGCAGCGCGTTGTGGTTCTCACATGATCACCAGTATTATCATCATTTGATTTGATCAGGTGTGTGTGATGCAGGGTGACTGACAGCAACCTCTCACCTGACCAGGCAAGACTTTGTACGAGTACGTACTCGTATTTTCTTTTCCCATCAGGTACATGGGTGGGTTCCCTCACGCTGCCTATTCGGGCAAAGGAGGACCCACAAAGATCAAAATCTTTCCTAGTTTCTTTTCTTGTGCTTCAATCCCACTCTATTCACATTAGGGGAAAGATTGGGGGCGATGGCAATATGATGGAGATGATCCGATGACTCAGGCTAGTTCGCGAAACGAAAATTTTTGAGTGTCACATCGAATGTGTCAAAGGATATTGGGAGGGGTTTTAGATACTAATAAAAAATAAATTACAGAACCCGTTAGGAAACTGCGAGACGAATCTAATGATACTAATTAATCCGTCATTAGCACATGTTGGTTACTGTAGCACTTAAGACTTTTCATAGACTAATTAGGTTTAAAAGATTCGTCTCGTGATTTCTCCGAGAACTGTGCAATTAGTTTTTTTCGTAAACGTTTAGTACTCCATGTATAGGTCAATTTGATGGATCGAGACAAAAAAAAATTTATCCTCAATTTCCTGGCCTCGCTGACAAAGGTCTCCGATGAGTGTGAGTGTGACAGTGACATGGGACAGAGTGTCATGCATGCCAAACAGCCAAAGTATTAGGGCCTGTTTAGATGCAAAAAATTTGGTAAAATGGACACTATAGCATTTTCGTTGTTATTTGGTAATTAGTGTCTAATCATAGTCTAATTAGACTTAAAAGATTCGTCTCGTGGATTTCGTCTAAACTATGTAATTAGTTTTATTTTTTATTTATATTTAATGATTCATGCATGCGTCCAAAGATTTGATGTGACGGGGAATGTGAAAAATTTTGCAAAATTCTTGGGGAACTAAACTGGGCCTTAATCCGTTTGTCCTTGCTCCTACTACTAATTCCCTTTGCTTTTAGGCAAGGGCAATCAACTGCAACCATGCGCACACATTTATTAATGTGCTAATGAGCAATTAATTTGGATGTGATCATGTGAATGAAACGTGGGGCCCTAGAATGGATGGTTCGGTAGGTATCATTTTTTTAGCCGCCGAGACGCGAGACCCAGACAAAGGCAGCCAGCAGAAAACAGGGGAAACCCTCTCATGCTCATCCCATCAGTTCCCCCAATTTAATTTCTCCATCCATGACAGTTTGCCATTTCCCCACCTGTTCCTATGCTACCACCACCTACCCCATTCCAATCTGCGAAAGGTGACTCCTTTCTGTTCCTTTTTATTGGAATTCTTCCTTGCTTCCTCCTCTCTTCTCCACAGACCAAGAATCTCTTCACCGGTTATTCGCGGGTCATTTTATTTCGGTCGGTGCCTTTTTTAGGCCAATTGGAGGGAAGGGAAGGGTGGTCTGTGTTTTCTTGGTGCAAGCGCTTTCTTGGGCGAGTTGAATTCGGGCGCCTCTTGCTCCAGGCAGCATTTTATCGAGCTGTATTCTGTGCCCCGTGATTCTTGCTTGTTGCAGACGCCAAGGCGAGGAATTGGGCCTAGCTCCAGGTCAAATCCGTGCCTTGTTGCGTTGAATAGAAGGATTCCTGGATGGGCGACCATAACTAAGGTTGGTTCCTCCTCTGTACATGGTTCACCCCCACTTTCTTTTCTGGTGATTTATTCGGAATGTTGACGACATGTATGTGATTATATTTGCCATTATTGCTGCTCATAGATTTGAGATTTGGTGGCGTGAGCGTGAGCGTCAGCTGGTGGGAGATTCTTGTGTGTCCACAGACACATCCCTGGAGGCTGGAGCTGATTTGGTGAGGAGGACAGTGCTTGAGAAACATGTCGTTCAGGAGCCTGATTCAGGACATGAGGGACGAGTTCGGGAGCATCTCGCGGCACAGCCTGCGGTCCCGCTCTCACCGCTCCGCCGGGAACGCGGGGCGGGCGGCGGCCGCGGGGCCGTCGGAGGCGATGGACCAGAGCTGCTTGGCGCAGCTGCCCCCCGAGCTCCTGCGGGAGGTGCTGATGAGGATCGAGGTGTCGGAGAGCTGGTGGCCAGCGCGCAAGGACGTGGTGTCATGCGCCGGCGTCTGCCGGACCTGGAGGGGCATCATGAAGGAGGCCGTGCGCGTCCCGGAGGTGTCAGGGAAGCTCACGTTCCCCATCTCGCTTAAGCAGGTCTGTGTTCTTCGGCCATCCTCATTGTACAAATTGTTCTATTACCATCTTGATTGTTGATGATGCTTACTGCTTAGTACAGTACTCATTTATTAGGTCGTAAGGGTAGGGCCTCTTCCAGTCAGCAATTGTATGAATTATTAGTTTGGTGAAGCTGTTAAGGAAACATCATGCCTTTGTTGAATCATTGCTTGTGCTTCATGAATGGTCCTTCATGCCTTCGTTGAATCATTGCTTGTGCTTCATGAGTGCTCTATGCCTTTTTGAATCATTCACGTTTTTTGATGTCTGTATACTGTGCTCTTAAGGAATGGGCAATCTGTTTCACAGGAAGCCTCAGTGATCATATTATGGGTAGTTTTGAAACATCGGACACTGAGAAGCTCCTAATGTTGGATGCAGAGGCGGTGCTAGAAATGCTAGTATTTTTTTTTGTGGGGGTGGAGGGTGGGATCACAGTACTTTTCTCCCAAAAAAGCAGACTCCTTTTTAGGGGGGAAGTGTTAGGGCACGAGCAATTGAGGCTAACACTCCTAGTGGTTTAAGTGTAAATAAAGTAATCCACATAGACTAGAAAACATTGAGACTATTATTCACACAATACAAACTATCACTACTTGTGGTCTCAAAAGTGTTTTTTCTTCTTTCATCATGTGTCACTTTTATTTTATCTCCCTCTTCTTTTCTAGTATGGACCACCTTCTCTCTCCCTAAGCATATGTAGCTTCTGCGGGTAACTATGACAACTATAGAGCATCTACTAACATGGCATTTGATCCTACGTGGATTTTAGGGCTACTTCTATTGCCACTACGTTGGGGAAGCCCTAGGCAGCCAGTTAGGGAGGGGGCACTGGCCCCCGACGCCCCCATAACAGAGAGGGGGCACTGGCCCCCCTCCGCCGTTGGTTGGATGGCTACATAAGTCACAATCTTACATGAATTATGTGCTTTGAGATTAGGGAGGGTTGTTGAGAAAACAAACCTGGTCATAACACGTTATGTATCAATGACGTGAAAAATCAGATGATTATACTGGATGGCCCATTTCCTTGTTATTGCGGTCATTGACAAGTTCAGCATGAAAGGCCATTTTAAATGTATTATATTTTGTTTTTTCATTTCATTAAGAATTCTTCACATTTTGACTTAATAGTACTTGTAAAATTACATTTTGCTTATAATTAATGTTTGAAGACAAATTATTCTGACTTAATAGTACTTGTACTGTTATCACATGACTTTCAGCCTGGCCCAAGGGATGGCACTCTTAAATGTTTCATCAGGAGGAATCGAACTACTCAGACATATTATCTGTATATTGGATTGACAGAAGGTATGCTTTTTTTTATCTGTCTACTAGAACTACACCCACATAGTATGGATTATTTACTAAGTTTGGAATAATTCTCTTGCAGCATTGGCTGATGATGGAAAGTTCCTACTTGCTGCACGCAAGTGTCGTAAGCCCACGTGCACAGACTACCTAATTTCTCTTGATAAGGTTGATATGTCAAAGGGAAGCAGCGCCTATATTGGCAAGCTAAGGTCAGCTTTTGAGATATGATGTTGGAATACGTTAAAGCTATTATTTTTGCTAGCTTTTGATACAATACACATAGCCAATACCCTTAGTATACTACAGGTTGTTTCAGTTAAAGTGTCAACTGTCAACAGCATTGTTTTCTTTTTTTTTCTTTTGTCACATTTCAGTCTGTGGAATATATGAGAACTACTTTTTTTCCTTTTGCCTTGCGCAAATCCCTATCGTCAACTGTTCTTAAACATTATGTCCAATAATACACACTTTGCTGTCAATAGTTGTGCTTGCAAAAAATATTAAAAGACGTCCATCTTTCTTGCTGCTACAGACGTCCTCTATATTAGTATGTACTTCAGACTAAATTGCTTGAATTGTTTACTAACAAACTTTCTTTTGAACAGATCAAACTTCCTTGGAACAAAGTTCACTGTCTATGATGCTCATCCACCATATGATGGAGCTGTGGTCTCAAAGAGTCGCTCTGCCCGTGTGGTTGGTTTGAACCAGGTCTCCCCTAGAGTTCCAGCTGGGAATTATCCTGTTTCACATATTTCTTACGAGCTGAATGTTCTGGGCTCCAGGTATGGTCATTGACTGTCTTGCTACGACAAATTAAATCTGGACTTTTGTTTTGGTAAACATAGTTGCCTACCCTTTACTAGGAATAAGCTCTTTATATGTGAATCTTGGGTGCAAAGAATTTGGTGGTGATAAACTGTTCATGTGTAACAGTTGAAGGAGGTACTTAGATTTTAGTACATGAGTTGACAACATGACTAACTGTCCTGTTGCTTGCTTGTTGCAGAGGTCCAAGAAGGATGAACTGTGTTATGGATTCCATCCCTGCATCAGCTGTTGAGGAAGGAGGGAAAGCTCCTACACAGACTGAATTTCCACTTAGCAGCCTTGACTCTTTCCCATCAATTCCATTCTTCAGATCTAAATCAGCTCGGATAGACAGTTCAACATCGCAGTCATCCAGCTCGGATAGGTTGGTGCTGAAGAACAAGTCTCCTAGGTGGCATGAACAACTGCAGTGTTGGTGCCTGAATTTCCGTGGGCGGGTCACTGTTGCCTCGGTTAAAAACTTTCAGTTGGTGGCTTCTGATGAGAATGGACCAGGGAACCAAGAGAATGACAAGGTCATTCTCCAATTTGGAAAGATTGGGAAAGACTTGTTCACCATGGACTACCGTTATCCAATATCGGCATTTCAAGCTTTTGCAATTTGTCTGAGCAGTTTTGATACAAAAATTGCCTGCGAATGAGGCAAGGTGATTTTTCTCCTTCTCTATTCCCTTTGCTTATATTAATATATTATGGACACACATTTGGTCCATAAGACCATAATTTAAGGCCCAAGATCCTCCTTTTCTTACTTCATACTGAATGTCTAGTTTTCTTTCTCCGTGTTCTTAGTCTCATTGGTATGTGCTATGGACTCTCTGACCATTACGATGGTGACAGTAAACCTTCACAGAACCTTAGGGATATCATGACTGTCTTGGGTCTGTGCATATCCTATTGATGTTTTCTGGAGATGTTTTTAGATTCAAAAGCAGATACCTACCATTGCATTTGTCCCTCTAATGATCTCCATTACTGTATACATCTGTTGAGTCATCAATAAAATTCTGTTGAACATTCAATTTCCAATGTTAAGGATGAAGCTCCTCAGTCTCCACAGTTACCATTTCTGAGCATCCTATTAGGCAAAACACATTCATAGCTAAGAATTCCCTTCTTTTCCCGTTTGAACTTTGAAGACAGAAAATAGGTGCAGATTTGCTTTGGCAAGCAAACATTTGCCCTCTCCACCTTTATTTCTAACTATGCTTTTGGCCTCGTCTATCTGCAGAAGCTGGACAACAATGGCAGATAGCAGGACAGCATACATGATGGCCTGGTGCTGGAGGAGGGCGACAAACTACCATACCACCAGAAGAAGTCATACAAAATGGTTATGAGCTGCGGTGTGAATAGCTACAACAAGTTGGTCCCTACTTGTTCCGCCGCCTAGCTAGATTATTTTTCCTCTGAAATTCAATATATATGCAATTCCTTGCCGGTGTTGGCAAGTCAAAGTCTATTGTGTGGAAAATGGCTTGTGTTGCCATCGGTGAGCTGATGAGTTTGTGAGAATAGAGACTTCCAGTGATAGTGTGATACAGACGTAATTACGCTGTACGAGTTCTTGAGTTTTAATGTTTAGTCAGTGTTTGGGTTCGTGGTGAAAAGGGCACAAGGCTATCTTGTCTACAAGTTTATCATGCAGATTCTTAATCTTAACGGCTTGAAAACGTCCACGGTTTCAACCGTTTTGATTTTTTTCTCCAAAACCTGGTAACTGTACTAGTTTTGGAGTAATATTGAAACATGAACTGGTATTAAAATATTTAATTTAGATAGGTTATATAGCCACAAGGAAATCATGATTTTCCCTAGTTCAACGCAGGCGTTCAGAGGACAATTTCCACCTTTCAATGTGCAACGCACGTCAATCATGTTCTTCGTGCAATCGTGCGGACGCCACCACCACGCACCCGCACCAAACAATATGGCATTCTGGTTGCGCCACCAACATGACAAAACGATATGCCAAAACCATAATCATTGGAGCAGAAATATCTCATCTTATGATCCTTCAGGGAACACTACGATACACAATTTCTCAACGCAGCAACAAGAAGAATACATCGTTATCACGACGAAAATATATACCCACGGATCAGTACGTACTAATCCTAGTACAATATAGCGTAGTGATACACATACACTCCCGCTCTTGGTTCCCACTTCCCAGTGATACAAGTATCTGCTCATCATCTCATAGCAGCTCAAATTTATTTACTGCCCAGCCTACTCTTACTATACATCAAGAATACGCGAGAAATGCCTTGCCATTCACACGGTCTGCACCTCCCTTGCGGCTTCGCCCTGCGGCGCGGCCGCGGCTGCGGACGGCACGGTGAGCCGCTCGCTGCCGTCAGCGCTGGCCGGCAGGTCGTCCTCATGGGCCTCCTCGGGGCACTCCAGCGCGCGCACGAACCGCACGAACAGCGGCCAGTGCGCCGGCGAGAAGAACTCCGCGCCCATCCGCTGGTACGTGAACTGGCACGGCCGGGTGCGCCCGGCGGACAGCCACACGCTGCCCGCGGCGCCGGAGCCGGAGCCGGCGCTGTCGCGCGCCACGGCGAGAGGCGCGCTCTCCGCCGCGAGACGCGCGCCGTGCTCCGCGCAGGCGGCCTTGACCCGGGCCAGGCGCTCCTCCGCCGTGGCGTCCGGCCGCGCCTCCACGCCCGACGCGATCACCGCGCACCCGTGCCGCGCGAACAGCTCCGCGACTGGGCCGTACCCGCCGTGGAGCCCGGCGGTGGCGTCGACGGGGCTCGGCCCGCGCAGGAGCGGCACCTTGGCGGACAGCGCCACGGGCTTGCCGCCGAACGCCCTCGACGCCGCGGCCAGGACGCGGTCGCCATGCGCCAGGAGCTCCCCGGCGTACCAGGACAGGAAGAACTCCCCGTACGCGGACTTGCACGAGCCCCCCGGCTCCCTGAAGAAGGCGGACGACTCCGGTGACTCGTCGTACCGCGGCCCGTCGTGTGGACCTGACAGCCCCCACAGTGGCTGCCCCGACGACTCGGCGTGGCGCTTCAGCCGGGCCAGCATGTACTTGTCGTAGCACTGGAACTCGCCGATGCCGGCGTAGCCATGGGAGCCATGGTTCCCCGGCGGGTACGACGGGTACTGGAGGTCGCCGTTAGGACCCAGGCTCACAGTCACATCCTATGTCATGAACCAAGAAAGAAGATTCAGTTTCCCCGCAAAAGAAAAGAAAACAAAAAAAAAAATAAATGTGTTCTGCTCTTGGATCTCTCTTACCGTAATTGTTGACCCCAAGAAGTCGTTGAACTCGTCAGCGAAGCTGCGGAAGAATGCCTCATAGGCCTGGAGCGGCGACTTGCCGACGAGCACAGGAAGCTCGTCGACGGCGAAGGACAGGCACCCGACGCGGCGGTGCCCGGACCGGTCCGTGAAGAGGACGTCGGGGTCGGCGTCCGCGGCATCGGCCACCCACTCGGCGAGCGCGTCGCCGTCGGTGCGGAGCGAGACGCGGAGGTCGAGCCCGGCGTCGCGGACCATGGCGGCGACGGCGCGGTACCCGGCCCACTCGAACCAGCCCCCGGACCCGGGCTGCACGACGGCCCAGGACACCGGCAGCTCCACGCCGTCGACGCCGAGCAGCTTGAGCGCGCGCAGCGCCGCCGAGACGGCCCGCGGGCGGCTCACGCCGCGGCCGTCCGAGACCACCGCGTCCGCGGGGAGGCCCACGAACAGCCTCACCGCGCCGCCCTCCGCCGCCGCCCGCTCGCCGGCGGCGGCCTCCTCGCCCCGCTCCTCGGAGACGAGCGCCCGCACGGGGCCCAGCAGCCTGCTGCTGCTACTGCTAGCCCGGACAGCCCCGCTGGCCGCACGCCGCGCCACGCCAAGCCGGACGACGCCGGCTAGGTGCTGCTGGCCGTGGCCTGCCAGCGATGCGTCCCCCACGCACCGCCACCTAGCCGCCGGCGCCTGCTGCATCAGCGTGGCCTCCATTGGCTGATGTCCTAGTGTCCTGTGTCTACCACGTCAGCTAGTCGGTCGCTGCGCTTTGCACTTTTCTGGTTGGTTCGCTTGGGCCTTGTTTAGATGACATCAAAATTCCAAGTTTTTTCACTCTCTCTCCATCACATCAATTTTTAGCCGCTTGCATGGAGTATTAAATGTAGATAAAAAAAATAACTAATTACACAGTTTAGTTGGAAATCACGAGATGAATCTTTTGAGCCTAGTTGGTCCACGATTGGACAATATTTGTCAAATAAGACGAAAGTGGTACTATTCATCGGGCTGAAATTTTTTCAGCATCTAAACGAGGCCTTGGTGGGAGTGGTAGTGTACTGATTTTTGGCGCGCGCGTGTTTATGGGCGAGGTCTGGGAACCGAGGGGACAGTAGGCTGGCGCCACGTGGCAGGAGGTCGGCGCGCCGCAAATAATTGCAGGAGGTCAGGTGCTCAAGTTTATCGCCGGATTTTTCCTGTGCCGCTCGGTTTTATCGCTTCACTGACGGGTGGGGCCTATCCGTTCTATCGCGTCGGATCTTGCCGCGCCCGCGCCGCCCAGGTTGAATCGTCGAATGACGAGGTGGCCGGTGGGTGGGAGTGGGCTTGGCCTCGGAAAAGACGAGTGTGGGCCCAGGTGGATCCGACACTCGTCCTTGGAGAGTGGGGACGGTGAGAGGGCGTTTCCATCATCTGGGGCCAGCGGGGTACGCACTTGTGGATAAGGGTGGCACGTAGGAACGCGGAGGCGCCACGCAGACGCCGGCGAGGCCCGGTCGCGGATGGGGGGGGGGGGGGGGGGGGGGGGGTACGGAGTGGGGCGCGTGCCTCGTGTCGCTGACGCGGCGGCGTGGAAGTGGAACGTGGTGAGGGTGTGGCTGGGCGGCGCCGAATCGCTGGCCGGAGACGCGTTTGTGGCCACCGGTTCACCGCGCCTCGCCTCCGATTTGGGGCCGGGATGCGTCTCCAGGCTTCTTGCGGTTCGCATGCGACTTCCGTGCCATGCGAGGCTGGTTTTGGATATCGATCCGGCACCAACCGATCCGGGGAATTCATGCTGGAAGATGTGGTCGACACGAACTCTTTTTTATGTCAGAAACTTGGAATGTGCTGTATAAATAAATGAACAAGAAACCGTATCCAACCCGTAAAGTGTGACGTTTTAGTTTCGCACATAACTGGGATACGTAGCTTGACGTGCACAGCCGTCGTCCGATGCTGACGAAGGAGCAGCAGCAGGGAGCCAGGAGCCGATCGTCCATGGCTCCGTGGTGACCGTGATCGTCCATGTAGCCTGGCTTCGTGAATGCACTGCACTGACCACGCTCACCATGCCAGGCTCCGTGAAAACACAAGGGGCGGGTGTTTCCAGTTTGGCCGCACTTGTCTAACAAGTGCCTTACATCTTCGTAACGTATATTGGCCGCACTTGGCTACTAGTGCTAACACAAACATTTAAGTGCCTTGCATCTTTGTTAGCCGCACTTAAATTGTTAAGTCTTCGCCCTGTTCGTTTGGCTGATAAACCATGACTAAAAGTATTGTTAACTAATTTGTTGTGAGAGAAACGTTATACCATAGCTGATAAGATAAGCGAACACGGTGTTTGTCATCAGCCTCATTTAAGTGCCTTACATCTAGAGGTTTCGAGAGAGATGAGAGCTCCTCATCAGGCTGAATAGGAGAGTTCAGTTGGAGAAGCAGATTTTGGCCGGGCAAACCAAACAAATGGCTTTATCCTATTATCCCGTGCAAGCTTGATTGGTCAGGCTTATCATGCTATCCAGGCTCTGGTAAGAAACACGCCCTATGTGAACATAAAACCTAGCAATATGTGTTCTTGCAAAACTTGGTGACTTATTTTAAGATTACAATAGCAAGAAATATTATTTTTCCACAAACATTGCCTGTGCCAAAATAATGTAGAAGTAATCAACTTTAGATCAAATTTATACAGTATACAACAACTCCGGTGCCAAAATAATGCGCACAACATGTGTAAAATGCCTTCTTGATTTACAGAATTGGCTCGAATTTGTCCTGTCATCAAAGCAAAATTCAACTAATTTTACAAAATTACCGTAATTAATTATCATAACTGACAAAAATGATCTCTGATGAATACACACTGTAACCTCGTGGATCTCTACGCAATTAGCTGAGATTTAGATTGTGAGAACTTTACACACACCAAAAAAAAACGTGGCCTTCACTGCTGCAAAATGAAAAGCATTTCTAAATAAACTTGTAAGATTTACTCTTTCATGGCTGAGGCATTGATTAGATGGCTGGATGGTAACAATTTGTAAGGTTCAGAACGATATGCACAGTAAAAAGCCAGTTAACACTCCAATAATAGGAAACACTGTTACTGCTACACGGCACACGCCTTTAGTTTCATAAATACACTAGCAGTACAAGTGATTACCATGAATGAATCTTTAATCCAGCTGTAGTTAGTTTCCCAAAGACACCGACAGTGCTGCACAAACAATTTATGGAAGGTATTCCTAAAGTTCAGGCCGCCAGATTCATCAGAAACTCTGAAACAGACGAACTATGGTGTTCCGGGTGAAACTTACATAGCAACGACTAACGATGTTACAAATTATACACCAAAAACAAACAGATGTTCATTTTTATTAAAAGAGTTCGAATCTTCTTATACATTTATTAAGTTTCATGGATCATTTCATTGAAGGAATAACCTTCCCCTTTAGGAGCAGTTAAAGATTCCTCAAGCATAGGCAAACCTCACCCACTTAGATTCATTTAGTTTTTAATAAAATGAAATTACAACTATCTAAAAGAACATCTTCAATGTTCAATATCAATGCAGCTATTCCAAGATCCAACAGCACATCCTGACTGACCAGGTAACATATTTGTTTATGCAGCGCCACACCACGGTTGTATGCAATCTGAACTGATGGACTACACTATATCATTGCACTAAGAACTGTATCTGTTGGTTTAAACTATTTTCCAACCTATTGATTAGCATTTAGGGTGTTGCTTCAGATAATGCATTTATCAATGAAACATCATATATAAAATAATGTGCATTGTCATGCTAGTTTAGATTAGTCTTTACACCTATCAATGAACTGTTCTAGAGCTTCTGTCCACAGTTTTTCTACCTATTAATGAATTAATAAACACGAGCTTATGTCTAGACAATGTTTAAAATTCTGTTATTCCTCAGATATATCCAATCATAACAGAATGAACATGGAGCAAACTATTCAAAAACCCTCCATAAATCAAATCATCCCCTGACCCTGCTCCTAATGTTCACACTGAACACATATATTAGAACATATTAGATAGTAGATATGGTTCTGGATTGTTTCAAAAATATATCTTCTAGAACTTTTAGCTAGCTAGATAGCACATCTCATGGAGGCAAAACTCAGCAGCTCAGATCAATTAGCAAACCAGGAGAGGAGCGACTATCTGGGATGGTTACCTGAGAAGGATGGTGATGGACTGATGGTTACCTAAGAAGGATGAGCTCGTGTGGTTCAGTCAGTGGGAGGAGCAACAAGCAACAGCGGTCAGAGGGCGAGGTTCTGATAAGTTCACCTTGTGCTGTTTCACAGGTTAATGGTTATATCCCCAATAAAGTATAGTATTGACTCTAACAGCGGTCAGAGGGCGAGGTTCTGATAAGTTCACCTTGTGCTGTTTCACAGGTTAATGGTTATATCCCCAATAAAGTATAGTATTGACTCTAACTAATCCTTTGCGGCCAAACTTATGAACCATGACCTAAACATGCAGGCTATGTTGCACATGATAAGAAATAGCATGTTCCCATGTGAACTGCACACACATCGAGAAGTTTTCACACAAATAACCAAAAAGTACAGCCACGCTCATGATAGAAATTTAGTATGTCTATCCATTTGTTCGATGAACCAAGATTCATCAAGGTCATGGCGGGCACCTAGGATTTAGAACCATTAACGCCAAGGCTGGCTGCCCAAAGTATTGTTGGAAGAATGGAAGTAGTTAAATATGAGTTTTGTGAAAAAAAATAAAACATTCTTTAGAACAAAATGACTACATGAGCAATTCATCCAAGTAAGCTTCGGCATCCCAACCAAAAAAACAAGGAATCTATGCATCGATATCTACCCAGGTCAGGAATCTTAGATGCATCAAATCCAAGTTGATAGGTTGGTCCCATTAGTAACATGATCCTGGTTCCAAGTCGAAATCACTAGAGAAGGCATCATTAAGGAAAGAGAATCGTAACCATAAGTATGGGAATCATAACCAAAACTATGACAGAACAGAATACTTGTCGAAGCACCATGTCACTCTGAATGGCTCAGATTTGCCCCAGTATCAACACAATATTTGTAGAAGCACCATGTACTTCATCCTTCTCTAAATGAACTAAGTAGGCGCATTTATTCGAATATATACAATGTACTACACCATCACCACAGCGGCACAGCAGCAATGACAACAATAAGTTGCAAACTGGTTACTTGTTATGGTCAAACCCATCCGAGAGTGGCAGCAATTTGAGCAAAATAACAAAGCTAACAATTCAGGATGTTGCAAAGTAATAGCTCTATGGGGTTGGGGCTTCTGATCATCAGACACTGAAGAACAGTTCCAAACAAGAAAGGAACGTCAACACTCAACAGACAAGTGACAGAAAAAAAATCAGAAAAAACAACGAAATCTATTGGTACTACCAAAATGGATCAATGCTGCAGGCCTGCACCCTGCATGGCTATAATAGCTGTGATGACCCAAAGGTAGTAATTGCAAAAACACAATGCCCTCCTAAGTTCAAACATCTCATGAAATTACTGCAATAAATTCTGGGATGAACAAAGTTAACCGAAAGTATCTTCATGCAAACCAAGGCCAATGCAAACACTCATGGCAGAAATTAGGAAACATTTCAACCTACAAATCAACAAAATTCAAATGTGAATACATAGGGTTCAGGCAAATGCAACAAAAGGGCAAAAAAAAACTGTTGAATACTTATCTTAGAGAACAAAACATGAAACAACAACATATAGGACTTCTTTTTTTCTTACCTTTTCTTTCATGTTTTTTTGGGGGGAGGGGGGGTGCGGGCTCAGCTTCGCCTTTGCTCATTCATTCAACCGTATCCTCATCATCTCTGATGACCAGATCAACTTGTTCTGATAGGTGAACCTGCCCTGGTTATCATGAATGAAGAATGACATGACCATCCAAGGACAAAGCCACTACCATTAGAACATAATTGAAAATGTTTCCAAGAGAAGAGGATTCCAGTTTGGTTCCCATAGCAGCCTTGATTGCTCAAAGGCGCTTATGTCAGCCATGGTTGTTGATCATTGCCCAAGATGAGAATAAATTTTATTTTCTTCGTTCTTGAGGGGGCATTTTGGTAGGAACTAACTTGGCATATTATTAGTCCCACTAACAATGACCCAGGCCCCAGGTTCAAATCCAGCAGAAAGGCAAGTGAAGAACAACCCCTAGAACAAACAAAATTGAAGATCCCAGGGACCAGCTCAGAAGATGCTAGAGTGCAAAAGTTCTCTAATGGAAAGTTCAATCATCTTAGCCACTCGAGCAGTACAAAACAAAAAAGGAAGTCAAGTCATAACTCATAAGGCATCATGATATAAACCACAAAAATCTTTTGAAAATATGTAAACACCAGAAAAAAGTGAAACATGTCCCGCATGTTTGCAGAAAGAATGGTGGGAGACATGAGGGTTCAGGAGGCATAAAGAGGTTCAAGCAACATTTGGCTGGTGGATATGGTGATATTGTCCTTTGTGAAAAGGTTACAACTGAAATCAGAATAGAGATGGAAACTTACTTGCAAAAGAAGAGAAGAAGGCCTTTGTATTTGGATGGTATTGAAGAGGAGGATGGAGAACCAGAAGATGCAGTTGTGGAGGTGTCAGCAACAGATGCACAAGCAGCAGCAGCTGCTGCAACACCAAAAGTGGCTGCAAAAAAGCCAAGTTCTGGGACAGCTGCGAAGAAAAGGCATGCTATCTATCAATTCAAGGCTTCAAGACCTAGCAGTGGCAACTCAACACCAAAGACACCAAAGACAACAAAGTCAGTTGTTGGCATGATGAGAAGAACACCTGAACAGATAGTAGATGAAAGGCGTGCAAAGGTCTTTCAACCCACCATTGAGTCCAGCACAAAGACTAAGGATGAGAAGGAATATGTGGATAGGCAATGGGCACTATGGTTCATGGAGTGTGGTGTATCCTTTAATGCAGCAAATTCAAGGCAATTTGAGATTGCTTGTGAGGCAACAGCCCAATATGGTTCAGGGTATAAGCCTCCAACTAACCAGCAGCTTGGTGAACCTTTGCTTAAACAATGTGTTAAGCTGACAACTGACATGAGGAAGGACCATGAGCTGGCCTGGAAGCAATATGGATGTACACTAATGTCAGATGGGTGGACTGATATGAGAGGGCGCCACTTGATTAATTTTCTTGTGAACAGCCCTGAGGGAACATATTTTCTGGAGTCAGTTGATGCATCAAGTGAAGTTCATAGTGCAACAATGTTAGCTGATTTGTTACAGGAGAAGATTGAGGACATCGAAAAGGACAATGTTGTTCAAGTTGTGACCGACAATGGCGCTAACTACAAGGCTGCTGGTAAGATCTTGATGGATAGGATTCCCACACTGTTTTGGAGTCCTTGTGCTGCACATTGCTTGGATCTGATGTTGGAAGAAATTGGGAACTTGAAGGCATTCAAGAAACCTATTGCACGTGCACAGCGTGTCACCACATTCATTTATAGGCATGGGAGGCTTCTTAGTGCAATGAGGGCTCAAACAGGTGGGACTGATCTTGTAAGGGCAGCAAAGACTCGATTTGCCACATCATTTCTAACATTGAAGAGTTTGTACAAGAACAAGGATGCCTTAAAGAGCTTGTTTGTTAGTGAAACATGGACTGGGAACAACTTGTGTAAAACTACAGCAGGCCAACAAGTGCAAGACACTGTGCTATCTACTGAGTTTTGGAACTCAATAGAAGATTGCCTAAGAGCTTCAGCCCCACTCTTAATTGTTTTGAGGGCTGTTGATGGTGATGAGAAGCCTGCAATGCCAGAGGTCACAGCTCTAATGAATCATGCAAAAGAGAGGATAAAGCAAAGCTTCAATATATCAACCAAGCAAGGCCTGCTCAAGAATATCATGAAAATTATTGAGAAGCGTTGGGTGAACCAAATGGAGCATCCACTGTATGGGGCTGCTCTTTATTTGAACCCAGGAAAATTTTTTCCTCTTGTAAAAGCCAATGATGATGCCACTATTGGACAGCTAAGGGGTTGTTTCATTGAAGTGCTTGGAAGAATGGTTCCAGATGTGCAAACACAAATGAAGATCAATAGGCAGGCCATTGAGTATGAAGAGCAGCGTGGAGATGCCTTCTCAAACAAAATGGCAAAGGAAAGCTATGACAAAATGAGTCCTCGTAAGTGTCGTTAATCTCAGCTTTGCAAATTTCAGCAACTTAATTGCATTCCAAACTCCTAATATGTGCTGTACTTTGCATCTAGTTGATTGGTGGCGTTCTTATGGAGGCCGAGCCATTGAACTACAAAGACTTGCTAAGCGTATAGTTAGTCTGTGTGCATCCTCATCTGGTTGTGAGAGATGTTGGAGTATCTTCAATCATGTGAGTATCCTTATGATCAAAAATTTCTGTTTAGATGCATACAATCTGATTTTTTGTTTCGCTGCCCATCTGATTTTTTTTTGTTTTGCTTCCAATCTGATTTTTTATTTGTAGATGCATACAAAGAGAAGGAATAGGCTGTTGCACAAGAGATTGAATGATATTGTCTTTGTTTCATATAATCGGAAGATGAGAACAAGGTTTCAGCTTATGCGTGAGAAGGCAGGCAAGAAATATGACCCTTTGGTCATTGAGGAGTTCGATTGGGACAATGAATGGGCTGATTCATTGCATGTGCATACTCCGGGTGTTCGAGGGTCCGATGCTGTCAATGACCTCACATGGCTGCTTGTTGATGAAGCCACCGGTGCATCACAGACGCTGCAAGGTCGTAATCTCCCTAGAAGAGCTGCTCCTACTCGATATTATAGTCGTTCAAGAAATGTTCCTGCTGCTACTGAAGATGGAGATGGAGGAGAAGAGGAAGATGGAGATGAAGTTGAAGACCCACATGATGATGCGGAAGTGAGCGATTGTGAAGAAGATGGCAATGTTCCTGCTCCAGAAGAAGACAGGGCTACTGATCCTGATGAGTTTGATGATGGATTTTGAGTGCTGAAATAGAGATTTGCACTCCTGCTGATGGATTCTTTTGTGTCCTGCACCCTAGCTGTACTTTTGTGTTGCCCTGCACTCCTATTGTATGGCTTTGGTGTAGTTGACTTAATTAGTATGGTTTAGAATTCAGTGCTTCAGTCTAAGACTAAGACTCTAAGTTCGTGAACTATTTGAGGCACTATGATGTCATTTGTAATGCTAATGCATGCACTAATGCTTGGCTGCTTGCTAATTTGTTATCTTGACTCTTGTGTATTGTTTCCTATTTAATTCTCAGCAATTAATAACTTGTTTGGTTGCTGAATTCTGAAATTGTTATGCAGTTTCCTTCAAGGGGGATGGATGCTACATGGGAGAAGAGCTTTTGGAAAGGAAAGGAAGGAACCTGGGCTCAAGAATTGGCAACAAACGAGGTATGTATGTGCTGCAGTAGTATATAAAATTCTATAGTACAACGCCTTACAATGTGTGTATGGCGTCGCCTAGGCGTCCGCCACAAACGCCTAGGCGTTGTGAAGGGGGTTTGGCGCCGCGCCTCGCCGCGGCGCCTCAAAAACTATGGCTTACACCGAAGCCAGAAAACCACCTCTTTGTATCTCATCATCACATAGCCTGATCCCATTCACACTGCCTATCCAAATGCCACCAAGGTGGGAGGATGAGGACCAGAAGGGCTAGGAACATTTGGGGCAAAGCACACTGAACCGCAGGCACGGATCCAGTAAAGTGCACATGTACAAATGATATAATCTTCAGAAGGGATCCCAGCCGCTTTTACGCTTTCTTTCTCTCTTTACATTTGCATTGGGAACCCTGCCCTACTTATTCCTTCCCACATTCTTCCACCTCCACATTGGCCAATTGATACATGATCGATTCTCCCAAGTTCAGAAAGACTGGGAGTTGAGATAGGAAGTTGTTGGGAGTGGGTTTTGGAAACTCTTGGAGATGCTCTTAGTAGTCATAATACATGTATACACCTGTAATTAGAACAGATTCAAATACAAATAGCTTAAGTTAGGGTTTGGGTGCTCAGCTTCGCACAACAGGGAAGGAAGAGAAGGGGTTGACACACCTGGATGAAAGAGAGGGAGAGGGGGAGAGAGAGCTGGATGCTCGTCGCTGGCAGAATGCCCGGTTAAGACCTGGCGAAGGGTCCAACAAAGATCTGAGCAAAAACAGACAGACACACAGAGTGTGCGCGCGCGCGCGTACACAGAGAGAGGCAGAGAGGGAGGGGGAGAGGGAGGGTGCAGAGGGGGAGGGAGAGGGAGAGGGGGAGGGAGGGAGGGAGAGGGAGGGACAGACACACACACACACACACACACACACACACACACACAGGGAGGGGGAGGGAGGGAAGGGGGGGGGAGGGGAGAGGGAGCACGCAGGGGTGAACTGGAGAAGAAAAGGCAAGGATGAACGGGAACATCCAGATCACAGCAAGGGAAGGAGATCGCACTTGTGGCGCCGGCGTCGGCGCCGTCTATCCATCCATCAGGAGTTGGGGGAAGAGCTGCTGCTGCTGCTGCTGGCTGCTCGACATGCCCCCTAATGCCAAGTTTTGGCATCAGCATGTAAGCAAATTTTCTTGATTGGAAAACTTTGAAGCGGAGAATAGTTGCAAAGACGGAAAGAGAGAGAGAAAAAAAAGTGGGCTCAGCATCACCTTTGCTCAATCATAGAAACCAAGCCCTACCTTCTCTTGCTGCACAATTTACCATCCTAATGTAAGAGGCAATGCACTGGTTGTCACACATATCCAAATGACCTTCCTAGGCAGAACCACAAACACAAAGGGATGGTTAAATGTGCTTCAAGAGGGGAGAGGATCAGCTCTAACTCTAATTAGATACTCGCAGCAGCTTCGATTGCTCAACGGCATGCAATCAGAAAAGGTAGGCATCATCGCCCTTCATCAGCACTCGATTCACAGGTTCTGGCCCATTTCCATGTCTAGCTTGGTCACTTGCAATGGCCACTGGGTGCTTACACCCAAGCCAGAAAACCACCTCTTTATATCTCATCAGCACATATCCTGATCCCATTCACACTGCCTATCCAAATACCACCAAGATTGGCCGATCGATATGCACGCGTATATTTCCATGCGATTAGATCGATTTACCCAAGCGTGTAAAGATTGGGAGTTGAGATAGGGAGTTGCTAGAGAGCAGTTTTTTTCAATCTTGCCAAAAGTCAAGATTGGGAGTGGGTTTTGGGAACTCTTGCAGATGCTCTTAGTAGGCATAATAATACATGTATACACTTGTAATTAGATCAGATCCGAATACAAATAGGCAAATAGCTTAAGTATGGAGGGAGAGAGAGAGAGACCTGGATGCTCGTCGCCAGCAAAGTGCCCGGTTAAGACCTGAGCAGAGACAGACACACACACCCACACACAGAGGTCCAACGAAGACCCGAGCAGAGACAGACAGAGACACACACACGGCGCACGCACACACACGAGAGAGAGAGAGAGAGAGAGAGAGAGAGAGAGAGAGCACGCGGGGGTGAACTGGAGAAGAAAAGGCAAGGATGAACGGGAACATCCAGAGCACAGCACAGGCAACAGCAAGGGAAGGAGATCACCACTTGCACCGCCGCCGCCGTTTCTATGCATGGTCTATCCATCCATCAGGAGTAGGGGAAGGGCTGCTGCTGGTGGTGGCTGCTCAACATGCCCCTAATGCCAAGTTCTGACATCAGCATGTAAGCAAATTTTCTTGATTGGAAAACTTTGAAACGGAGAATAGTTGCAAAGACGGAAAGAGAGAAAAAAAAGAGGGCTCAATCATAGAAACCAAGCTCTACCTTCTCTTGCTGCACAATTTACCATCCTAAACCCTAATGTAATTGGCACTGCACTGGTTGTCACACATATCCAAATGACCTTCCTAGGCAGAAACCACAAACAAAAAGGGATGATTAAATGTGCTTCAAGAGGGGAGAGGGTCAGCTCTAGTTAGATACTCGCAGCAGCTTTGATTGCTCAACGGCATGCAATCAGAAAAGGTAGGCATCATCGCCCTTCATCAGCTCTCGATTCACAGGTTCAGGCCCATTTCCATGTCTAACAGTCACCCAAAGTAAATTGGCTTTGTTGGTGCCTGTAAATCCCGAAAGATTTTCTATTCAGAACGGAGGAAGCAGCTCAAGGGTGTGTTTAGTTCGCCATTTCATCCAAAAAAATTTTGGGTGTTGACCCATCATTTTGCAGAATAGAACTAAACACCATGCAAAATTTTTTGGCAAAAATGTATCCATTCTCCATTTTGGATTTTGGCCTTAAGTGGCAAAAAAAAAAGCCAAAAAGCCATCACCCATCCCATGAAAAATTTGGCATTTTGGATGGAACTAAACACACCCATGAAAATTTTGGCATTTTGTATTTCATCATTCCAAAATAGCTGGCATTTTGCATTCCATGAGGAACTAAACACAGCCTAAGGCCGTGTTTAGATACCGAAAGCTGCTCGCCGATTCGGGGAAAGCTGCTACAGAACACTAAAGCATCTTTTGTTTTTTATGTAAAAAATTGTCCAAAAAATAATTAATTAGACTCAAAATGTTCGTCTCGCAAAGTACAACAAAACTGTGCAATTAGTTTTTGATTTCATCTATATTTAGTACTCCATGCATTTGTCGGCATTTTGATGTGACGGAGAATCTCCTTTTTGCATAGTAGAATTTGAGGAAAAAATTTGGGATCTAAACAAGGCCTGAGTTAAGGTTTGGGTGCTCAGTTTCACACAGCAGGAAGGGAAGAGAAGGGGTTGGCACACCTGGTGGGTGCTCGTCGCTAGGGATGGAAACGGATCGGATCCGCATGGAATCGGATCAAGATGTCACTTTTTACCACATTTTAATTCAGATTCACCACTGCGAATGTCGCGCGCGCCACGCGAGGTGAACTGGAGAAGAAAAGGCAGGCATGAACGGGGGACATCCAGAGCACAGCACAGGCAACAGCAGGGGATGGAGATCACCACTGCGGCCCCGCCGCTGTTTCTCTGCACGGTCAATCCATCCATCAGCAGTAGCGAATGAGGGCAGCCCCAGCAGACCAAACCCGACTCGTAAGCCGCGTCAGGCACCACCGCACGGTTCCCAGCCCCGCCACGGAACGGAATGGAACGGCGGCGAGGCGGCACCGTAGTGACGGCGGTGTGAAGCGACGGCCGAAAGGGAGAATGGTCCGTGCACAGCCTCGATTCGATTAGGGTTTAGGGGATGTGCAAACTTTTTTAGTCGCTCATATGGAATTTCGAGCTTTTATAATGGCACACAAGGAAAAGACTCAATAATTACTCGCTCCGTTCCAAATTATAAGTCGTGGTGCCTTTTGGCACGACGACGGCGAGGACGAGGCGAAGGCCGAAGAGGAGAAGGGCGAGCAAGAGGAGGCAGAGAGCATACCAAAACGAAACATTCGCAACCAATGCTCGAAAGAAAACCCATCAATGGCGGCTCAGATCCCGCGTCGCCCGACCATGCCCGCGACCAGAACCCGCCGCGGACCCCGCCCCGACGGTCCCCGACCCCAGCCCCCGCTGCCACAGCACCGTCACCCGCACAAGCGTCCGCAATCCGACGCGGCGAGGCGGGGCGGAGAGAGGGGTGGCCCCGGGGAGTCGCGGATCCGAGGACGGTCGCCGCTCGGGAGCCGGTCCGGCGCCAACCGCGGCGCCCTTCCTCATCGCCGCCGTCTTTGTCCCCAGGGCTGTAGGTTTCATTGGTGTGGTCACGGGCCGCCGCGAGTGGGAACAAGCGGCACGAATGGCAGATTTGGAGGGAGTACCTCAGAGGGCTAGCCTCGCATGCGCCACCGCCACCGCCGCCGCTGTCCACACGCGGTGGCCTCACGCTTAAAACTAACGACTGAGAGTGAGTAATCTGGTCGGAGACGGCGAGGGCACCGTTTGGATGCCAATTTTTTTTTTGGCAAAACGCTACAGTAGCGTTTTCGTTGTTATTTGACAAATATTGTCCAATCATGGTCTAATTAGGCTTAAAAGATTTGTCTCGTTCATTTCGTCTAAATTGTGTAATTAGTTTTATTTTTTATCTATATTTAATGCTTTATACATGTGTCTAAAGATTTGATGTGACAGGGAATCTGAAAAATTTTGCAAAATTTTTTGGAACTAAACAGCCCTGAGGTTTTATGCAGGGTTGGGGACTTTTTTTTTAGATCCAGCGGGGTTGGGGACTTGGGAGGATGGATCGGGTGTGTTCGCTTCGCGAAAAGTAGCTAAAAAGTTATTTCATTGTTATTTGACAAAATTTGTGTAATTATGGACTAACTAGGCTTAAAAGATTCGTCCCGATATTTACAGACAAACTATGCAATTAGTTATTTTTTTTATCTACATTTAATGCTTCATGCATGTGTCGAAAGATTTGATGTGATGAGTGGAAGAGGAAATATTTTGGGCTAGGAAGGGAAGTGAACAAGGCCGAGGTGACGAACTGCGGAGGCGGGCCCCACTCGCACGCGTCCGCTGCGAGCGCCCGTGACGTGAGGCGTGCTCCGCGAGGCCCAGCACCGCTCATGGCCTAGCAGCAGTGGACCTTATCTCGGCCCAAATGTAACCATGGCCACGTTTAGATTGCAAATATTTTGAACCCGATGAATAGTATAATTTTCGTCTTATTTGGTAAATATTGTCCAATCTTGGACCAACTAGGCTCAAAAGATTCATCTCGTGATTTTCAACTAAACTGTGTAATTAGTTATTTTTTTACCTACATTTACTACTTCATGCATGGATCCAAAGATTAATATGATGGAGAGAAAGTGAAAAAATTCTAACTTTTAGGATGCATCTAAACAAGACCCAGCTTCCTGGTTCAAGTTCAATGGACCCATACTAGATGCTACGGAATTTTGACAATAAATAAGCATGTGCATTTGTTTTTTTATACAGAAATTTGAAGAAAAAAAGTAACACTTCACTCATGTCTGCAACAACACACTCTAATTTGTTCGAGAAAAAAAAACACACTCTAATAGCTGAGCAAAGCCATTCCGAGATGACAGCAAGAGAGGGTGCATGTGCTTGCTCCAAAGTTGATGGACCAGAGCTGCCAGCACTCAGCATCTCTCTCTACGTTACTCATCATCCCCCGCAGTCACGCAGAGGCATATTCTCGTGTTTCGAACAATGACATTTTCAATTGGTAAGAATATGCAAGCGAAGAAACTCCCAACAGAATATGCAAGCGAAGAAACTCCTAATAGTACAATGGAACAAAAAAAAAGGGTAGGGTCCGAAATGCAAGCTAAGAATATGCTACCGTTTTAGGACTGAAATCCAAAGCCCACTGATAAGGCAAGTCTCAATATGGGTTTACGAGCACGAGCATTAAATAAGATGATGTGACATAGTATCAATGAAAAGAGATACATGATAAAAGTTTCATGAGATGAAATGAGTTTCGTGGAGATAAAACTCGTCTAGTTTCTAACACATGGGAACGGTGAGATGAAACTCCACTTAGTGGAGAAACATTGGCAAATTAGGGTGCACAGGAGAGCAAAATCATAGGATTTCAGATGTTCGTTTCTATTCCAAGGATGGAGTTAGGATCACTTTAGAGACAATTAGAGTACACGATTCTTGTTTTACAGTAGGAGCTCTGAGATGAGCGATCACGCAGAACCAGAGCGCACGACAGCACGAGTAGGTCTCATCAACCGATCAAGTCAACATTCTAATATCTTAAATTATAAGACAGTTACGGTGTACTCCCTCCGTTCATTTATCTCCATCATTTTAGCCTTTGGCGTAGTGACCAAGGAGCAGAACAAAACCACTCAGTTTGCATTTAATCATCGCGTGCTGAGCACATACGAGGAGTCACAGCCAATGAACAGCAAAGAGAAAATAAATGCAGGCGGATGGTAGCCAATGAGCAGCAAACGGACAATAAAGGGGACAAGTTCCAACCTAATATGAAGGAGATTTTTGAATAAAAAGTTTTGCTTAGATGAAGGAGATAAATAAATGGAGGGAGTATATATCTATAATTAGGTATGCCTGGAGTTCATTCCTTTTCTAGCAACCAACCATGGAGTAATATCAGGCTGGCCTAATAATCATACAGAATGATATAAAAAAAAGAATAACAAGATGGATAGATGAGATGGAACCCCCTACTCCTCCCTCTTTACATTGAAGAAACGAGGCCCATCGCAGCATCCCCTAATTAGATGACTGACTATTAAATATGATGAGTTATTAATTATGGTAGTATAGGCTGCTGCTGCTCAGTTTGCTGCTTGCTACTACTGCAGGATGGATGCATGGGTGATTCATTTGCCGTTGTCGCGTGATCCAGCATAGCCGTATGGGTTCTTGCTTGCCCAATTCCACAGATCTCTGCACATCTCCTCGATCCCGTATTTTGCCCTGCAAGTTTTCAGATTGTTTTCGTTAGGATAGGATCGGGAGAATGCCAAGCCGAATCCATCAAACTGCACCAGCAGCATACAAGCCATAGCTAGCAGCATACTTACTTCCATTTGAGCTCTTTCTCTGCCTTGGCAGTTGCGGCATAGACGATCTCTGCGTCTCCAGGTCTTCGCCCGGCAAACACCAGGGGGATTTTCTGTACAGAATTCAGCCAGTCAGAATCAGTCAGATGAACGAAACATGCATCCATTGATATATGCGTGCATGATGGTTAAAGCAAGTGAAGTTAATTTTACCTTCCCAGAAACCTTCTCGAATGCAGCCACCATTTCCAACACCGATGTTCCCTTTCCTGTCCCCAGGTTGTATACTTCACACCCTACATGCATTACAACCAACCAACAGATGAGCATCGCATCATTAGCCTGCTTTTAGCAGATTGCATGAATATACAACAGCTGAGTTGTCCATGAAAGTTTAGAATCAACAATAAGTAACCAACCTATTTTGTCGGAGTCTTCATAGAGCTTCCTCAGGGCTGCTATGTGGCCATCAGCCAGGTCAACAACATGGATGTAATCACGCACCTGGCAGTTTTTTTTTTCAGAAGTAACATAGAAATCAGTAACGACATGAATTGCTGGACTACCTACCATTAGACAATCACAGAGCAGCAGCCAGCAATACAGTACGTACCCCAGTTCCATCCTTTGTGTTGTAGTCTGTTCCATAGACTGTGAGGTGAGGTAACCTCCCAACAGCGACTTGCTGAACATAGGGCATCAGGTTGTTTGGGACACCGCAAGGATCTTCACCGATGTATCCGCTTGGATGAGCACCGACAGGATTGAAGTACCTGAGCAGAATGATCTTCCAATCAGGGTCTGAACGGTGAACATCGTGGCAGATGTCTTCGATCACAAGCTGCAGCACGGCATCATCATACATTTTATGTAATTAATAGATGATCATTGAACAAAAAAAGGCAGTACTGGACCAAGAATTTTTTAAGAAAAAAAAAGAACCTTGGTCCGCCCATACGGATTGGTAGCACAAAGTGGGAATTCTTCAGTGCATGGCACTTCCTTGGGCCACCCATAGACAGTTGCAGATGATGAAAACACCAGCTGTAATGACAAGGAAACATGTTCAGTTAGCTTTCCAGAGACGTTGATGGTGATGCATACGTTACTCAGGCTCCTGCTGTATTAATGCGATATATACTGGATTCTAAGTTGAAATCAGTGCTGAGGTACTATCAATCAAACAAGAATAATTATCTGTTGGGAGCAAGGATGGTCATTTTGCAGTTCCTAGCCCCTACTGTACCAGAAAAAATTATTGGGGCAGCACGGTAGCACTAGGGAACAGAGAACGCTAGATGGATGGATGGCCGAGACACGAGCAGCAGAATCTGGAACCATCGCATTGAAGATTTCGTCACGGACAGCATGCATGGCTCCTCCGTGACACAAATTTACAAGTTGGCTGGCAGACAACGAAAAAGGGACAGTGACACCTGGTCCAGAAGCAAACTAGGACACCGGTATCCTGTGAGCCCCAGCAAGGGGCATGCAGATGCGTAATGCAAAGTAGGCGACGCCAACAGAAACAAGTTGTAAAGCAAGCAAACATGAGTGCCCAAAAATGCAGGGCCAGAGAAGATCGCTTGGTATACGCATGCAGGCGGGCTTGCTCGCCGCTGGCCATGAACCCGCATCACTTGCCACAAAGATTATTAGTGGGTTTGCGGCCAGCCACGAGCTATGGGCCTTGTGGACAAATGTTCCGCGGACGTAGCAGACTCGGCCGCAAGACCCGCTACCATACAGCCATCTTTGTTTCAGAGAAAGTCGAATGCTATGGCCAAGAGATATAATATAATACATATTTTGATAAAGTTATAATATGTATTTTGACAAAGTTTAGTTAGAGTCTAAGTTCTTATTATATCACAGCTTTTAGTGATTTCTGCTTTGCAGCAGCTTAGCGTTTAGAGTGTAAGTAAAATATAATAAATATTAATTGTATTTCCTGTTCAACGTCCAACGATAAAAGAAAACAACGTCGTTTCCATCTGCAGGAGAGTGGAGGTACAGCCGTAAAGGGCGGGGAAGGCCCATAGGGGCGACGGCAGTAGCGAACTAGGTTTCGGGAGAGGAGCACGACAGGGATAGCAGCAACAGCGGCACTTGCGGGTTCTTGCGGGTGTGTTGTGGGCTTTCACTTTTGTTGAGAGCCTGGCAGGCTCAAAAGATAATAGTCTGCGAACAATTAGCAGCTTAACCGTAACAGCCACAAATAATTATTTTGCGGGGCGAGCGGGCGGGTAATATTAAGAGCCCGCCCCGCCTGCATTCTGACTTGGTACGAAACAAGAGGGAAGTATGTTTGTTACCTTCTTGCAGCCATTTGCAGCCATCACCTCGAGAAGGGTGATGGTGCCGATGAGGTTGTTGTCATAGTAAAGCAAGGGCTTGTGCACGCTCTCGCCAACAGCCTTGAGCCCTGCAAAGTGAATGACAGCCTCAAACCTGCAGCCACGTTTCGAGGTGACCGTGTTTAGTGAGCAGCAAAGGGAAACTGTCAAATATTTTAGTGAGCAACAACAAGGGCCCTGGCGGCGCCTAGAAAGTGAACATCACAGATAGGCAGACGGCTTGCTCTCTAGAAACAGCTAAGGTGAGCTGCGGCAATCAAGATATACATGCAGCACAAGCACTAGAAACAGCTTGCTTTCTAGAAAAGCATGCAAAGCGGCAGATTCTGCGATTAAAACTGAATTAGTCAATTAAAACTAACAGCATGCCAGATTCGGCAATAATTTTAGTCAATTAAACGGAATAAAGAAGAGCGGCAGATTCCAGAAACAGCTTGCCAGGAATCAATTCAAGTCAATTGAACTGAATCCAATCATTTGACACCTCTGGAAATGAAGCAAAGGGGCGGATACGGCAGGCAGGTACATCGACAGTTAGTTTGATTGGCAGGCTCCAACAAAGTACAGGTTATGCATGTCATGGTGATAGTATAATAAAACAAACAGCAGAGGTGGTATATGGTACATTGTTATCTGCTACGAATAAATAAAGTAGAGGCGTACTACTGCACATCATTAGTGGTAATTGTTGGCAACCACGACTGGACTCATCATAGATGCTAAGTACTATACTAGTTTGGAGGGTACTTTATTGAGCAGCTGTCGTTGTGTAGTATGCTGCTGGAACATTCGAGAGGCCACCCATAAAATGTATGGCAAACAAAGGTACTACTGCTGAAAGTAGATTGAACTGGGTCGCTGCCATGCGATTGGTTCGATCATTTGGGAATTGGAAAGGGAAAAGAATGGCTATGCTATGTTGGTTACCTGTGGGACGAGAAGATTTCCTCCAAAGCGTGCCTGTCGCGAAGGTCAACCTGCAGAGGCAGTATTAATTAGAAGGCCAGTTTAAGTTTAGGCCGCGTTCACTTCCCCCTCCTAACCCAAAATATTTCCTCTTACACACGTCACATCAAATCTTTCGACGCATGCACGGAGCATTAAACGTAGGTAAAAAAGATAACTAATTGCATAGTTTGTCTGTAAATGTCGGGACGAATCTTTTGAGCCTAGTTAGTCCATAATTGGATAAATTTTGTCAAATAACAACGAAAGATGCTATAGTAACTTTTCAGGTACTTTTCGCGAAGTGAACACACCCTTAGCGTGCGTACCGAAGAAACAGACGGTTTCGTTCAAAAAAATGCAGAAACAGACAGATGGATAACATACACAGTATAGCGCTCTTTCGATCTGACGGAAGAATTAACGGAAATATGCAGGTGGAAAATAGGCGAGATGGGAGGTGCATTAAATTGTGGGCGGGGAGGTCAATATAATTCGGCCCTAATCACGCACCTTTCAACAATGGAATGGAACGGAAATGGATGATTGGAGTTAGGCAGGTCAGGTTCAATTCAGGTTTGGCTGCGCGCACGGGCCGTCGGAGTGGAAGTAGGCGGCTGACCCGACACGACAGAGAAGCAGAGGAGAACGAGGCGAGGCCGGCACGACGACGCGGTCTGTTTTGTCTTCTTATTATTTTTATTAATTTATTAGGTGTAGAAAGAAAGAAAGGAATTTGTAAGGGGAAGGAAGGCAGAAGGATAGATAGAAAAACGAAACAAGAAAGCAACGCGTGGCGTGTATGTGCTGTACCATTTCCAGTTTCCACTAGTCCTAGGAGGGCACGCATCAGTCGCGTCAACGCGAGGAAAGACCGGGGCGGTGGCCGGTGGCCGACTGGCCGGGGCTTTGCCGTCCAGATTGCCACGGAAACCAAACGAAACGTGAAGAAACCATGCTTTTCCTTCCAGTTCCAGGGTTTGGGAATGGAATGCCCCTCTGAAGACTCGCCTTGGCCTCGCTGATACATGGGCATGAGCATGATGATGGGTGGTGTACTGGTGTGTGACCATGGACAGCTAGAGCTATCTGGGTGCCTGGGTACTACTACTATATAGGCCGCGTTCACTTCCTGCAGGAACCCAAAATATTTCCTCTTCCACCCATCACATCAAATCTTTAAACGCATGCATGAAACATTAAATGTAGGTAAAAAAAAAACTAATTGCATAGTTTGTCTGTAAAGTTCGAGACGAATCTTTTGAGTCTAATTAATCCATGGTTGGACAAATTTTACCAAATAACAACGAAAAGTGCTACAGTAACTTTTCACCCCAACTTTTTCATCTAAACACGCCCATAGTTATTCTAACTTATAGACTACTAGACGTAGAAGGAAATGGTCCTTAACCGCCGTGGGAGGGCCTGGGCCATGTCAACCAAAGCAGGAAAGAAACCTCCCCACAAATCAATATCTGCCCCTTTTTGTTCAGTGATTCGTTTTGATTTTATTTATAGTAGGAAATCAAATAATGAATGGTAACAAAACAAAAAAAACAAATTAAGTAGGATTGAGTAATTCCGTTACTAGTTTGTGGAAAAGAAAAATGATTAAACAAATAATATAAAATTCTATCATCACAATGAAACCCCAAAATTTCTATCGAGGCGACGACGATCCAAACAAGCTAACTACAATCTCAGTAGGAAGAAATTAAACTAGCGAAACGAAACTGGCACAGGCAGGGTAGGAAGCAATCAATCACGCGTAGAGTGCGCGCACCTTGTGGAAGACGAGGTTGGCGCCGTTGTGGCCGGCGAGCTCGGCAACGCGGACGAGGGCGACCTCGGAGGCGTTGTCGAGGTTGTCGACGACGACGACGCGGAAGCCCTGCTGCAGCAGCTGCAGCACCGTGTGGCTGCCGATGTACCCGGCGCCGCCCGTCACCAGGATGGTCCGGAGCACGGCGGACACCATCGCCCCCCTTCGGATCGACCGTCAAGGATGCAAGAGAGAGATAGAGGAGAGGAGAAGGAACGAGTTGTGTGTGCACTGACTGCGATCGAGATCGACTAGAACTGCCGTGTTTTTGCTTGGCAAACCGCCCCGGCTCATCTCCATCTGATATATAGCCGCTCGCCCGGGCCTTGAGGGCCTGGGCCGGGGCCCGAGGGCCGGGCGCCGGGCGCGCGCGAGGATTCGGGAGTCCGCCACGTCCCCACCAAGCCGCGCAGATTTTTCTCCCCTTCCCCCGCGATTCCCCCATTCGATTCGATTCGATTCGATGCGCGCTGCCACGCCGCCCCCGATCTCGCCCGTCCAAGTGTACGTAGGAGTACGTACATCCACGGGGCTGCCGCATCAAAGTCAGCCATATCAAATCCAAGCAATTGACCACCACAATCCACCCGTTTGGAGACGGGATTTGCTTCCATATTAATTATTAATAACTATTCATTAGTGCTACCTACGATGCACATGAATAATTTATAATTTATATCACTATTACTACCTCTGTCCGGTTAAGAATGCAATTCTAGTTTATTTTTTGATTTCCGTGTCCAATGTTTGACCGAATATATAGATAAAAGTATTAATATTTTTGACACCAAATAAATATATTATGAAAATATATCTCATAACAAATCTAATGATACTAATTTTATGTCATAATTATTTATATTTTTTATATATAATTAGTTAAACTTGACATACTAAAACATTGCACTGTGCTAGAATTGCATTCTTTTTAGGACGGAGGGAGTACGAGGATTCTATTTTCGCAGCTACTCCTCCATTGTTTTTTTACATGTCATATTAGATATGCCTTAAGTCAAATATTATTATATTTGGCTATCCATTTGAAAAAAAAAATCATTATAGTTTTACAATATCTACAATATATATTATGGAAGTATATTTTATAGTGAACCTAAAAATATAAATCTGTCATAAACCTCTATAATTTTTAAAAAATTTAATGGTGAAAGATATAGATGTTTGACTTATGATAAACCTAGTATGATATGTAAATAAAACAAAGGGAGTACCAAATACATATAAAATCCACTACTCCCTCGGTCCCGAAAAGATTATTGTTTTAGAAATGAATCTAGACAAGTGCTTGTTTAGGTTCACTCCTAAAACAATGGTCTTTTTGACGGAGGGAGTACATTTTTTGCGACAAAAGAAGAATCATATTAGATAATAGCTGGGTACATCAACATGTTGTAAGTATTCTGGATTACACAAATATCCAGAAATTGATTTACATCTAAATTGTACCCACGCTGTGAATAACTCCAGATCTCAAAGCCAAACTTGTACAACGCTCTGCAGCATGAATGACCGCACAGACAAACACTCGGCAAAAGGCCTGAGAACAAATGCCCAACGAACGACGGCCAACATTAATGTAGGCGGAGTTGAGAAACTTCTTTCTGGTGTCTTTCTTCTTCTTTCTGCCACGGAGGGAGTACATAATAACTTGCCAATGCCATCCCTTAATTGTCTCCCATGACACTATTATTTTAGCCCTTTTTGGATCTCTAAGAAAAATAAGAATAAGATAGAAAAACAATAATGAGATCCAAACTACTTGGATTCTATAATGAAGTTTTAGAGTTCAACTATCTATTCAAACCTTTACGATTTGGAGATTCTCACTATACAATGGCAATAATCATTATATTAATGAGATCCATATTCTATTTTACTATCTAGAATCACGACTAGCTACAATGAGATCCAAATATGGCTTTATTCTAGCTATATACAACACCAATCAGGCCATTTTATTATCCTTGGATTAATTAATAACACCTCCTATTATATAAATTTCATCCCATTTGCTAAATGCACACCCTAACCATTTGAGCGTAGCCATGTGTATAGCCATTTACCATTTTGATCGTGAACCATGCATAGTCCAAGTATCACACCTGCACATCTAAAGGAAAATAACTATCCGACCACACCTATCGGTCAATAATAAGGCAGAGATGCATGTATCTTTTACTTAACTTTGTAATTATAGAGATTCAATTCTATTCTCCATGATTAAAGGTAGGCTCTCAGTTCTCTTATACACAAATATAGCAAGCACTGAATATACAAAAATATAGCAAGCACTGAATCAAACATTTCAATTCAGTAAACATTATCTTTTTGTCCCCAAATCCTTTATATTTCCAGAAAAAAAAATTAAATACCAGAATGCACTATAATACAGGACGGAGGGAGTAGATACTTGTGATTACTTTGCCAATATTGAGATTTTACTAAAGTAGTTTTTTAAGACAGTTCAAAGATATAAGGTGTGTATTCCTGTGTGTTCATATTGTTTGTATTTGAAAAGATGCCTCTTCCCTAGAAACAATAAGGTTTCATCTTCGTGTGAATAGTTAGAGAGAGATAGAAAAACACTTTTGGCTTATCACATCAGAGACGTAATATGAGGGACTTCGTTTTTTTTTCCGTCACTAATGACTGTCTAGGCGTGTCTCTAATGTAAAAATCTGATATAGTGCAGGGTCCTGACGACCTGACAGCGTGAGTAAGCATGTGCATGGATATCGGCCACGTAGTTCATCTGGATAGGACAGGTATGCCCCAACCCATGGCAGGGATCCAGGTATAGCGGCGGATTGAGTTAGCTTGACATCATGGTCTGGACGGTGGTGATGCAGGTAACCTGCTCAAAGTGAACGGAAACCAAAGGATCGGGCGGGGTAGTAACAAGATAAGATCAGCCATTTTGGATTTTGGATGGACGTATACCTGGAACTGGATTAAGATCCACGTCCATTAAAATCAATCCAAAAGAGATCAACGTTGAGGAAAGCACCTATCCAATCCAAACCAAATGCATTTTTCAAACATCCAACCCAAACCAGTCCAACGCCGAGTGCATCCAGTCCAATCCATTCATCCAGCAACTTGCGCGACAACTCTGTGAGGGACGACCTGCGCCAGAGGCTGCGGACGCCCTCGTTGCGCGCCATCGGGCCGATGGAGTCGCCGAAGCTGCAGTAGTTGCGGCGCTCCGCGAGGGGCAGCCCCATCCGCGTGGTGGAGTGGAGCGTCTGGCGCAGCATGGTGGCGAAGACCCCGAGAAGAGGCCCGCGGCGCCCTCGAAACGCAGGATCTGCGCACCGACGACCAGCGGCTTTGGGCTTCCTCGGCGGCGCGAGGATGTCGTGGTCGTGGTACGGTAGCGCGACGACGTGGCGCTCGGCGTGGAAGGCAAGTGCCGTGCACAGCGCCGCTGCGGCGACGCGGCCGCCTCCCTTGCAGCTGCATGCGGCGTGCCTCCCCTGCAGTCGCGGGCACCTCCCCTGCATGCGGCACGCGCGACCGAGCAGAAGATGAAGGATTCTATCGCGGGGTGCCGGGGTGGGAGGCGGCACGGGCCGCGACCGCGATGTTGGCTGCGGCGGCGTACGCGACTAATGGGGATATGCGCAACGGATTTTGGATGTGCAGCTCTACGTATCCAATCCAGTCCGAGGATTTTGGGTCATGTGGCAGCGGATATCCGCATCCAGACATCTCCGTCCAGTTCACTCCAAAACGGATCAAGTCCGTTTGGACTGTGGATAATCCAAATCCGCTTCCAGGTTTAGATGGACGGCAAGGCATGCAGCAGGGCCCGGGAAGGCCCGAGAGAAAAATTAGGGAATCAAGGGTGGAGAAAAAGGAGTCGGCGTCGATGGATCTGGATGAAAGCGATGGGAGGAGCGAGGATCATGTCTGATGATCAATGGGACGCAACGCAAGCATGCAGTCTCGGACTCGCTCTCGAACCCATCGGCATCATCGGTTAATTACTAGTTTGGCAGTTACTCCTGCATACGCTAGTAGTAGCTGACAGCACAACACGCGCACAACCGTCGGGTCAACCGCCTTGCTCCGCGTAAGTAAACAAGGACCCCACCCACCGGCCCCAGCCGACTGTTAAGGCCGCGTTCGTTTGAAGGGGAACGACCGCTAGGAAATAATCCAGGCCGGATTCATTGTGTAATTTGAATAAGCTTCGGTTGATAGGAATGGTTTCTGGTCCGGATTCAGTTGAACCGAACGACCCGTAAGAATTTATGAAAACTTGTAGATGTACAGTGATGCTTAAAAACGAAATGGCTTTATGAACAAACTCATATTAAGAGAAAATTTGCCCAGCGTTACATGTTTATTACTCTACACGGTAGTGTTCTGGACAAATGAGTCAACGTTAGAGTGACACGTAAATGAGATGACGATGTGGATGTCTGGAATCGACGTCCCCGGACCTGTCCAGCAGCAGGTATGGGATGAGCGATCCGTGTAGTATCTCACTCATCCGGTGGTCTATCGTTGCGTCAGACGCATATCCGGATAGACCTGCAACTTCTTGAGACGACGACGACGACGGGATGAGAAGAGCAATGTTATGACAACAAAACAAAGGAAACATGTGCATGGCCTTCAGTTCAACCTTATCATCAATTCATCGTTCAGCATATACTCGTATGATGCCGCAGCCCGCGGGGCATGGAATGGATTGAGATGGATGAGAGAGGCGTGTGAGGTTTGGTCTTCGTTTTTGGATAGACGCCGACCTGCACCTGCATGCGTAGCGATCCACATCCGCAAGCTTTCATCGATGGATCAATCTTTCCTTTTCTCTTGGACGGCCAGGCCGAGTGGGTCCTACTAATGTTATATCCATATACTAGAAACTATAGGCCTTGTTCATCTGGCTTATAATCCGTCTTATTTGACTTGTTTTTTCAGCCAGAACAATATTTTTCTCTCACAAAAAATCAGCCAACGATGTTTTTCAGTCGGCTTATAATTCCAACCGAACGGGGCCTATATATATAATTATCCCTCAACTAGGAATAAATTAGAGGACGAAGAGGGTCTCTCATAGCGTTTATCACTATTTATGACACGATGGTCGACACGGTTTATGATGTGACATCGACATTTACTGTCCACTTTTGTTTTTTTTTCTCAGACGAATTTAAAATAATTTATCCACTGTTTATCATGGGCGCAGCGGCGGCGTGCCCAACCGTGCTAGTCTATATATATTGCAACGAACATATATATAATGCGTTCTATGGTGCTCATACCAATAATAGTAAATTAATTGTTTTTGTTGCATTTAATTAGACTTGATCTAACCTTAAATTCTACGAATTCTAAATACATGATAAATGCTCGTACGGTAAATAATTAATTTCTTAGGGCAGTTCCAATAGAGATTTAATTGAGGTTTCTATCTCTATTAAATGACATGTCAATTAAATAAAATACTGACATGGTAGCCTAATTATTGAGGAAAGAGAGAAAGAATAGAGAAAACCGTTTCCTCTTAGGGAAACAACGTCTTCGCTCGAACCGGCACGAACAAACGATGAATTTGGCGTTGGGAGAAAACCGGTTGTTTCTATCGCGTGTGCTCGCCCGCACCGCCGCTGCGCACTCGCTCCGCTGTCTCCGCGCTCGCCGGCCGCTTGGATTACTCGCCCGCCGCCGCTACGTGCGCTAGCCCGCGCCGCCGCCGCGCTGGAGGTCTGCTCGCGAGCACGCACGCGCCGCCGCGCGCGCCCGAGCTGCGCTCGCTCGCCCGCGCCCCGATCGAAGCTGCTCTCCTGCAAAGTGGTTGGGCTCCACGACGAGGACGAGTGCGAGCAGCCGAGCATGCAGCCCTCCATGGCGAGTTCGCCCGCCGTCGGTGGTCCGCGTGCACCCACCGGCAGCCACGTGCGCTCATCCACCGGCAGCTCGCCTGCACCGCGTGCACTCGCCCGCGATGCCAAGCTCGCAGGGCGGCCGCTGCGTGCCGGATCATCTACGGCAGCATGCGCAGGAGCGAGGGTGGCGACTGCATGCACGCACGCAATTCGTGGCCAAGCTTTCTACCACGGAGAGAGAGAGATTGCGTCGGCTTTGTCCAAGAACGTCGCCATCCTCAGGTCCCGGCACTAGCTCTGGTGACTGGCGCACAAGCAACTATAGTTGGATGGAATGGAATACGAACGACGAGCGGTGCCGTGGTGGCCGTGGCAACGTTCCGCGGTGAGCACGGGCTAGTGGCCAAGGAGGAAGACGATGTACATAGGAGAGAGATAGGAAAAAAAAATTAGGGCCCCTTTGGAACACACAGTAGAGAAAGGGTAGGAATAGAAAAATCATAGGAATTGAAGTGCATCACTTGTCTAATCCTATAGAAACAGTAAATATAGGAAAACCCTTTGGCAACACCCCTTTAGAAAGAATGCAGAAAGGAGTGGTGCTGCAAAAAGGATGTCTCCCACCCACCCACCCACCCGTCCTGCCCCCGCCGCCGCCACCGCTCCTCCCCCCAAGCTGATCTGCCAACCGAGCCCAAATCAGCTCAAGCCAAACCCAGATCTGTGCTCCCCAGGTGCTGATCTACTAATCCATGGTAGTTTCGTCGGCAGCCAACCATCCTTGGGAGCGCCGCAAGCTTCGGTGTGTGCAGGTCCGTGCTCCTCGACAGTGGCCGCTACGGCGCCGGAGACTATGGCAGTCTCCTCTTCCCTCTTCCCCTCCACACCCCCATCTTATCCTCTTCCACACCTCATCCTCTCCCATGCCCGGACACCACGAGCCCACCGTAGCCCTTCAACAACGCCGCTGTGGAGCAGCTCTGCCATGAGCACAGGCACGCCCCCAGGTGGCCCCCGGAGGCCCGCCTCCGCTCGGTGGCCGGCTGCAGCCTCCCCTCCCTCCTCCTTTCTCCTTCTCCACCACCGCTGCAGGCCTCTTGCGCCGCGGATCCGGGCCTCACCTGCTTTGGGCGCGCACGCTAGTCCGGGGGCAGCGGCTGGCCGGAACATGTCGAGCAGGTGGCGGTGGCCTGCCAGCGATGGGGCAGGCTTGCGGTCGCCGGTGAGGACGAGCCCCGCGTGTCGAACACGGCGGACGGACGTCACCTGGTGCCTGCTCCTATGGCCCGTGACGGAGAGGAAAGTCATGCCGCAAAGGAAAGTACTGGGCCGAGCACGAACAAACATGAACGGAGCCCGCGAGCGATTGCCTTTCGCGCCAGGATCATTTCCAAGAGGTCTGACCTCTTGCTTTTTTTTCCTACGGAATCAGCTATAGGATTGCAATCCAATGGAAAACTTCCTTGAGTTTTCACATCAACCAAAGGACAGGATAGGAAATATTCCTTAGGAAATAAAATCCTATGAAATTTCTATGGTTCACCCGTGAACCAAAGGGGCCCTATGTGCCAATAAACCTCTACTGTTTACGATACTTTTTATAGATGATTTCTCGATGACGTGATTGTTATGGAAACTGTGCATAGTTTTAACCATAGGACTGTCCTTATGAAAATTGAGGAGATTGATTCAATTTAAATGAAAGACCGTTACATTATATCTTTGGTGGAGCTTCATTCAACTTCGGTTTGAGCTCCGTGTGTTGTATAGTAACTAGAAAGGAGCTGCTTTTTTTTTGAAACGGTAAATTCATTCAAAGTTTAAATACAAAGCACAGATAAAAAGGAGCTGCTTTTATCTCTCTTTATGAAATGAACTAGAAGAAAGTGAATTCACTATTTAGGGGGTGTTTAGTACGGCTCCTTCGAAGGGGTTTCTCCGGAAGAGCCAGAGCCATTTTGGAGTGTGTCTCCTCCAAAACGGCTCCGACTCCACTATTTTTTTTATAGAAAAACAATTTCTCCATAAAAACATTTGGCAGAGCTTATCCAAAGGAGCCAGAGCCGGAGCCAAGGAGGAGCCCTGCCGCCCTTATTTATTTGGTGGGTTCCATCTCTTTTACGTGCTCCGTAGCAAGAAATTGAAGCCGTTATTTATTGGTTCCATCTCTTTCACGTACTCTGTAGCAACAAATTGAAGCCATTTGAAGTCATACTAAACAGAGGCTTAGCCCTTAGTGTGCGTCGAGCCTTGTGCTATGTTCTTTCACAGCGGGCTCGGTTTAGCTGTTCTCCTTCTGCAGGTGCTGTTGTTATAGCTGCATTAGCAACTACAGTAGCGACTAGGAGAGGAGAGTTGTTAGTTAGCCAAAGGCGTGGAGCTTTGCCCTTTTGCTCTGCGGCCCACGAGAAAGAGCGGAAGAGGCCCGGGGCAGAGGCGATGGAGCCCCGTGCGGCCGTGCCTTCCGGTTCCGGTCGCTTCACTTGCTTTTGTTTTGTTCCAGAAAGAAAGCTTCTGTGTCTGCCAACCAGACCCGTGCGTGTGGTCATTTCGCCTCCGATCCATTGCGTGAGCACTACTAGAAAGTTCCACTTTCTTCAGGCTCAGCAACCGATCATCATGTGCAGTTGCAGTGCATCCAAATGAAAGGTAACTAGTGGCAGGGCGCGCGCCATCGCGCGCAAACGCGGGCACAAATTCGAAGACACATAAATGTATACTCGGCGTTGCATGGCAACGCCGCAAGGGCAAAGGAGCACAGTTGGGTTCATACACGCAAAATTCACATGTTACAGATATTGGTCATTTATATAGCTAAGGTACCTTCAAGCTACATGGGTGTTCTAAACCTACACTGGTGAACATGAGAAATAGGCAGTGAGAATTTGATAAATGGGCAAGCAGACTGCAACGAAAAATTCCCACCAGAGGCCGTTGAAAAGGTTATATAGTGAAGAAAAAGTGCACACCTGATAATTGGGACTAACCCATACACAATTCAAAAACATAAGTTTTAGCACAGCAGGAACAAAGACAGACTGCTTGCTGCAGCGGTTTTTTTTTCGTAATTCTCCACTTTGTGTGGTCGAACATGCCTTTTGTCCACCTTAACAGGTCTATCTTGCTCAATAATGTCTTCAATTTCGTCATAAAAACCACTTAATTTAGCAGTTTCAAACACTGAATCCTCATGGTATTCATCATCACTCCCAAGTGATATTTCGTTTCCAGAAGCATGTGATGTAGAAGGTAGCTTTTCATCAAATCTCAACATATGGACGAGACAAATAACATGTATCTCAAAACTCCACTAAGTAGCATGTCTGCTTCATGAAGCACCTATTTCAATAAACAATTATTACGACTTTGTAGTAGCGAGAAAATCTGTTCTCAAGTCTTAGGTTCACGATCAGAGAGGCCTGCATGTGAATCTTCAGTTTTTGCGTCCGGATGATTCTGTGCGATTGGTATGCCATGGGGGTTGTTAGATTTTGATAATTGTGAGCTAGCAGTGATTATGTTCGTGAGGATTAAGGAGTTACCTGAATTTTGATGGAGGCCTGTATGGTAGCGTGGTCGTGCATAAGCAGAAGTGTTTTCTTGATCTGGTGGTTATAATCAGAATGCCAGCTTATAAGCGTATTAATGTAGGTTTCCATGTATGGTAATTGGTGCGACTGATTTCTTACGTTGGACATGTTGATTGTAGTAGTCTCGTACCACCCCAAAATGTTCTGAAAAGTTAGTCGTAGTTGTGCCAACTGCAAAAATAGAATCATGAAAAGAGAGTTCACAGAAATGCTTATAAACAGAAAGAAGTACTCAGGTGTATTAGCACAATCAGATAAAGTGGGAAAGAATGTATGTAGGCATATAATAATAAAGTTATTGTAACCTGCTGTAGTAAAGGTTACAATAAGGGGGAATGCAACTCCTGTGGACCCAGGCTCACTGCAATGCTTAGTCAAGTGACTCATCATGGGAAAGGAAAAAAATAGAGGGACATGAAAATGGAATTATTTGCATGGTACACAAAAATATAAAGAGACCAGTTGTTTAGGCTAATCTGTTCAGCTAACCATTAAGAATTGTTCCAGACTTAAAATATGATCATGGCCAATTGGATTACTGATTTTTAAATATTGGTACCGTTTACAACTCGCGAGGTACAACCTGTTTCATGCTAACGCAGGAGAAACATGAATTCAGTTTGTTGCAAGGGGAAACAAAATATTTAAGAACCGTGTCTGACCTAAAGTATGATCATGACCAATTGGATTACTGAGGTTTAATCGATACTGTGCACAACCTCGTGAGGTATAACCTGGTTCATTGTAATGCAAGAGAAACATGAATTCAGTTTTTTGCAAGGGAAAACAGAATATGAATATCCATATACGAAAGTTGTACTCTAGGTTGTACAGCTATACTCTAGATGCCAGTGCAAGAGTTGATATTATCTAAAGGCAATGTTAGCAAAGCTTATAGTTATAGTCAAGAAATAGCTACAGAATACGAATCAAAGAACAAAGCCAATCCATAGTTTTAGGTTAGAGATAAAAAAAACATCCTGATATTGCAGTATGAGCAAGTAATAGTAACGTAGCTAGGGAACCCTACTGACTTTACTCTTCTGAAGACTACTGCAGGCAGCGGCGCTCGGCCCACTGCTCCGGTTGCATCGCTCCTGCAGCTTGCTGTAATTAGACACGTGGCACTTGGCCTGACCTTAAAGCAACACCATCGTCATTGTAAGCAACAGGCATCTTCGAAGGTACAGATTGGAAATTTTAATATTAGGAGCAATGTGTTTTTTTAATCCTAGAAAGTTTACAGTCCCCACTTCTTTTTTTTACCATTGGGATTTAGACAATCATCAAAGGTATGCACTATCCTATATAACATGGCACCAGGAATTAATCAGGCTGCTGCAGTGTCATACTGGCTTCATTGTTTCCAGTTAACTTTCTTCCATGGTGTTGGACCTTTTAAATGGCAAAATAAGAATATGCCATTATTTCTACAGAATCACACAGCAACTATTTATGAACTACAGATCCTCTGCACTTACATATTGTAGCCCAACACTTTCATTGCTCTGGATAGCAATGACATCCTGAACCTGCAGGATCTCACTCTAGTATCATGACTCGCTAAATCTCAAAAATAGTTATGCAAGAGTGGCTGGGTTCAGATAATATTATTGTTAGGAAATATCAAAAAATAGATTAATCTTTTTTTTGGTCAACAATTCAAACTGGGACGTGGGAGTAGATTAACCATTCATTTTGGTGGCCAACAATTTAATCTGAGACGTGGGAGTAAGATCAGCTATAAAGCACATATAAGGAAAAATTATCTAGGCTTTCGAGGTTGTCAACATAGAATGATTAATACAACTAAATTGAAACATAGAGAGGTTATAACCTTCAAGCAGCAGTGGATGATCAACCTGACAGAAGAAGAGTTTTTCTCCTCTATATACCATGCTGAACGTTAACCTGCTACACAGAGGATGCCACAAGAGATACATTAGCATGAAACACCTAGGAAACAAGGCACTAATCTGTAGAAGAATAATGACCATGCAAATCTAAAACAACTACATGTTCACCGGGTAACAATCTTGAAGAAATAAATCTCTGAATCTAGCAAAGTTGGCAATAAAGATTTGAATTAATGTAGCTAGAATCATTGAAGTCAATGAGAGGCAGCTTAGACGTAGCAAATCTGAAAATGATAAAAAAAATTGCAGGCATACCATATTAGCAATTGCTGTGAGCCAAAAGGAAGATGTAGCCGCGTAGCAGCGACGTATAGTACAATGTGGCAGTAAAAAATAGTGGTATGCCCCCTATATGCCAATCCATAACACTAAAATAGCTTTCTGGGAGATGAATTTTGCACAGCAGACCAACCACATAGGCAAAGGTTAGCGTAGTTTGAAACAAAATCTGAAAATACATATGACCATCAAACAAGCAATAAGTAAAAGGTAACTGAAGGTTACACTCTTATCGCCTGTTGCCCCCTATATGCAGTAGACAAAAAAAGCAGATTTGAAGCTTTGCACACTTCCAGGGATACCGATTATCAGGAAACCAGAAGCCCCCCTGCAACAATGCAATAATCTCGGACCTTAGTGCAATTAAAGTGGCATGTATGATCAGGCACCCTCAAAGGTTCTTTGCCACCTTTCATACCTGATATTTGCTTTAGTCAATTTGAACCTACAACAGAATTGTTGACATCCAAATACTGTGGCTTTCACTTGAAGAACATGCAGACGCATTTCATAAAAGTAAAGGTTAGTAAAATTTCTATTACCGTAATGAAAAAGTTATCTTTTTTAGTTTCATTGAAGATAGGTTTTTTTTTGAAGCCTCAGAAACATAACAATCATCATTTGTCTATCAACTTAGACCTTCAAGGCATGCTGCCAACCGAGTTACTCTCAGAATTTGCATAATATAAGTAATAGGTGATGCCCAGTACCTCACAAGCGAATGGACATTAGATCATATTCTTTAGCAATGGGTATAAATTTTTCATCATAGGCCGAAGAAGGGAGGGAAAAATAAATAAAAATGGGAGACGGCATCTGCCGCTTTAGCGAAAAAGTCATTACCTTTTTTTCATTGATGATAGTTTTTTTTTGAAGCCTCAGAAAACATACCAATCATCATTTGTCTTTCAACTTTGAGCTTGTAGGCATGGCGGCAACGAAGTTACTCTCAGAAATTGTATGATATAAGTAATAGGTCATGCTCAGGACCTCATAAGAGAATGAACATTAGATCATATCCTTTAGCAATGGGTACAGAATTTTCATCATAGGCTAAAGAAGGGGGGGAAATAATAAAAATGGCAGAGCTGAAATCCCAGGTATATATATGCCGGACCGTTGTTACTGCAAAGAAGCCAGTACCTCATAAGCGAATGAACATCAGATCATATTCTTTAGCAATGGGTATAAATTTTTCATCAAAGGCTGAAGAAGGGAGGGGAAAATAAATAAAAATGGCAGATGGCATCTGCCGCCTTAGAGAAAAAGTCATTACTTTTTTTCATTGAAGATAGGTTTTTTTTTTGAAGCCTCAGAAAACATAGCAATCATCATTTGCCTGTAAACTTTGAGGTTGTAGGCATGGCGGCAACGAAGTTACTCTCAGAAATTGTATGATATAAGTAACAGGTCATGTTCAGTACCTCAAAAGGTAATGAACATCATATCATATCCTTTAGCAGAGGTACTGAACATCATATCATATCCTTTAGCAATGGGTACATAATTTTCATCATAGGCTAAAGAAGGGGAGAGAAAGAATAAAAATGGCAAAGCTGAAATCTCAGGTATATATATGCCGGACCATCGCTACTGCAAAGAAGTCAGTAGTTTACGCTCAGGACAGAAGGAGGCGGCGATGAGCAAGGCAAATGTGTACAGTAGAATCAGGAACCGGTTCTAGAAGTTTTCTGCAGGAGGGCCATGTGCCGTTGGATTGGGAGATCCAACGGACAAAAAACATTTTGGCCGGCGTGGGCACGGCTTCTACTGCAGGAGGTAATGCGTTTTGTGGGGGTAGAAATTTAAGGCAAAAAATGACCCTGATATTGCAATCCACCAAGTAAGAAATTACCTTGCTAGCAAGCCCAGCTGTAAATGCATCATTGGCAATGGGGTGTGCTCAGTAATAGAATAACCGATAAATTGTATGAAGCAAAGGCATCATTGACAATAGATGTACGGTAACTAACAAATGCATAAAAATGTGCAACTAATATAACAATGTTGTCACGACAAAGGCACTGAAAATAGCAACATTCATGGAAGAATCAAAATAATCATGTAATCATCACTGGACAATTCCATTGTCTCAGTGTATAAAAGATCATCATTGCACAATCCCCAAGCCTCAGCACACGACATGAATGAAACAATTAATCATCACTATACAGGGAAGGGTATCAGTTCTGCATAGGAGGAAGGGGAGGGAAAAGGGGAGAGAGCGCACGCCGGAGTTTAGGGTTTGGCCCGTCCGGCATGGTACCTAGGGTTTTACCGAGTAGAGAAGCGCACGCTTCCCCGGCGGGAAGAGGCATCGAGGAGATCGCGCGGACGACGGGGGAGCCGGGCTGGGGGCGGTGGGGCGGCGTCAGTCTCCACCCGCAAGGGACGCCGCCGCCTCAGGAGGGAAGGGGAGAGAGGGAGAAGAAGGGGAAAGACCCGCACCGGCGCGCCGCCCGCAGGGGACGCCGCCGCCTCAGGAGGGAAGATGAGAGAGGGAGAGGAAGGGGAAAGAGGGAGGAGGAGGGTGGGCGCCGCCGCCACGGGCCGTCGCGCATGTCCGCGTCGGAGAGCGAGGGCGAGAGGGAGAGCGAGCCGAGCAGAGGCAGGCGGCGGCTTTTTTTTTAGAAGCTAGAACCCCAAGTATATATATGGCGGACCGTTGGTACCGCACAGAAGCCAGTAGTTGACGTTGAGGACAGAAGGAAGCGGTGAGGAGCCAGGCGAATCCGCACAGTAAAATCAGAAGCCGGCTGTAGAAGATTTCAGCAGGAGAGCCCCGGGCCGTCAGATTGGGAGGTCGAACGGACGAAAACATTTCGGACGATGTGGATAGGGCTTCCTTTCGAGAACCCTTCCATGTCTATAGAGTTAAACGTGATTGTCAATTTTTTTTTACAAAGGTAACGTATGACGCTCATAATAGACTTGTAGAAACTTGAGTACTAAGGCGTAAAGAGAGTTTTAGAAATTGTATACGCTAAATTACATTTCTTTTAGGCCATTCTGTTCTTTCGGACACAAGAGAAAGGTTTATGTTGCATATATAGAGAACAGGAGATGAATGAAACAATAAGTTGCACGTAAAAAGCATACAAAAAAATTCAAACTTATAAGAAACTGTAACTTACAGCTTGAGAAAACAAGAGTAAACATACGACTTTCGCCCTAACTCCAAGAGGAGACGTAAGCAGGCACACTTAGATAACCACAGATCTTAAAAAATGAATTCAAATAATTGACTCGCAGACATCAACTAGGTTTTACCTTTTAAAAATTTCACTAGAGGCAGCGAGGCGAGGCGCCTATGTGGCGATTTCGTCAACAATGAGGCGCATGTGGTGACTTCGTCAATCTCGAAATCTGCCGACTTAGTCTTTCAGAGGTGCTCATAATGGTAGGGTTTGTGTACGTATATTCATAGTGTTGAGTGTGCGTATATGTTATGGACGTCTACGTTGCACTTTGCAATTCTAAAGAAAATAGCCCTCAAATAAGTTGACTTCTATGTATGAAAACCAATACTGAAGCTAATATTTTTTCTCAACACGAGGGCCATTTGTCATTTTCGATCTCCATGGTCCCATCATACTTCATGCGCCAGTCTAGGAAACACTTTTCTTGCATTTTTTTCTCTCTGATACATGCAAGATGCCTCGTCACCTCAACGCACCGCCACATATAGATGCTTTACCTTTATGTTAGATAAAAATTTGGTTACTTCAGGAGAAGCCTCTTAGGGCAACACCAATGGAGGCATAAAGAAACGTTAGTCCTAGAAAAAGGTATTGCTCCACGTATGACAAGAACATATTCAGACCACCATTCGCTAATCTTCGTTTTGACTCGTTGCATCTTTGCAATGCCATAAAGTTAAGTCATGCAACTACTTTTTATCTTTCTACTGCTCTCTGTGGCCTCGCAAACGGCTGCTTCATTCCTACAACACGCTCCTCACTACATCCTATTCCTACAACGCGCTCCTCACTACATCCTTCTACAAACGGTCAGTTAAGGCTACAATTGCTTCTACAAGATACTACCACGGTCTGCAAAGCTAACAACTGTTGTGACATGGCACATGAAGGTAGACGTGGAATCCGTAGCAGCATGACACGCTGGTGCGTTGGGGCTGGCCTTAGGCCACCCCTACCGCTCCATGCTAGATGTTGGCTTCATGAGGCCATGTAGGACCAAACGAGAAAAGGTACATAAGAAAATAGTGTCCTCGTAGAGCCTGCTAGTAACCCGCATAAGTCACATATGTCTCACCTAACAAAATACAAAAGCAATTGTCGATACGGGATTCACAGGGTTCTTCATCAGAACAATTACTGGCAGTAGGTCCTGCCCTGGCCCACCGCCAGACAGAAGAGGCGTGATGACAGACGACGCCGATTCCGAGTAGAACAGGCCAAACTAGCCGGACTCCTAATAGAAAGTACCTTCTGTAATTAGATCAGGACACCTTCTTTGGATCCGACTAGGACTGTAACTGCACCATAACCATCTCTACCTATATAGAGAGACTATGGGCACCCCCTTGTAACAGAACGATCATAACAATCAATCCAACGCAAAGGCTAATGCCGACTAGACGTAAAGGCTATTACTCGATCACGAGGGCCCGAACCAGAATAAATCGACTGTCACTTGCATTAACCGTCGAGTTCGGCATACGTCAAAACCCAAACAGCTGTCCCTAAAACCTCCGTAGCAGACTATCGGTGGTAAAACATCGACAACAACCATCAGAGAACGCAATGCAAGGAAGAAAAGTGCTCCCAACGTTTGCTTTTCATCTCATAAAGCTGAGAAGGTTCTGAAGAGAGAGAGCTATGTTAGTATAGCCTGCGATGGGGAGGTGGTGGCTTTAGTCACTCTACTCCTACGTGTAGGTTAGCTTTTTACTGAGGCTAACGATGGTATATGCCTGCCTTGCGCTTGCTCTTACACGTTGCAAGCATATACTACTTCATTATGAGTTTAGACGTGGAGGTTTGATGTGGCTGGAACAGCATGCCACCCTGTAGCGTTGGGGAAGCCCAAGATTATGGTTGCTAGTCGATGTATATCAACATGATAAAAGTTTGAAAAAAGAATGAAAGCTAGCTTGTCAAGATTCAACAATATGACAAATGATAGTCACTAGCTCTAACACAACTTGTCTAATAATGTTAACTTTTATCACACAACTTGTAATACCAATGACGCCACATGACAACTTCATGTGATCTTGGAGTATGTATAAGACTAGCTCTTGATTAAGAGATAGTATGGTTTCTCTCTCCCTCTATTAAAATATGAAACAATATACTTAGGGCTACCTTGTAAGTCACCATTAAAGGTATCCTTAGAGCAGTAATGCTACCTGCCAACCAAACGCGTGTTGTAGCAACTCTCTGCAACCCGCTAGTGCAGCTACGTTTTCCCATGTTCCAACTAGGAGTGGATATCGAGCTAGCTCGGCTCTGCTCGTTAACTTAGTGAGCAGGAGGGCTAGCTTAGCTTGGTTCATTTGTCAGCTCGTTTAGCTCGTGAGCTGGTACGAAAATCAATAACAGAAAGTAGGAGTTGAATATTTTTCATATAAAATCTCTTACATTTTAAAAAATGTATGGTAGATAACTTTTGAATCCCATCAATTGAACAAACGAATCAAGGCATACTCAAATATATATGTATGGATAAAGGACAAAGAGAGCTAATTTTGCTCCGTATTTGTGGTATTGTGTTCCTTGCACCGGCTAATGATGTGGCCAGTGTGTGCTTGTTAGCAACTTCTTGGTGGCTTCTATGGTGGAGGGCGAAGGTGGGACGGGTGTATGGTGCAGTGCCAGCCATACTAGTAATACATTCCAGCTGAGAGTCAAGTATACCAGTAATATGTTATAGCTTCTGTTTAGGAACTATCAGTAATGTGTTATAGCTTCTGTTTAGGAACTATTTTCCTTACGGATGATGCATCATCACGTTGGGCGTAGGGGATAGACACCTGTGATCGTGGGAGTCACCAAGGGGAACTGAAAAGGACATACGAGTCAGAGATGAGGGGGGAAGAGTCACAACGTGGTTGTCGGTTATTCGAAGATCTGAACCCGTGTTTAGTTTCCGAATCCGGGCCCCCGAATGGCTACAGTGCGTATTAAATGTGCACTGTAGCAATTCGTTTGTATTTGGTAAAAATTGTCCAAACTTTGACTAATTAGGCTCAAAATGTTCGTCTCGCAAAGTACAACAAAACTGTGCAATTCGTTTTTAATTTTATCTACATTTAGTACTCTATGCATGTGCCACCATTTTGATGTGATGAGAATCTTCTTTTTACATAGTAAAATTTAGGGTAGAAAATAGGAACTAAACAAGGCCTAAGGTTGTGTGGGTTTGCTTCATTTGGCTTGCAAGCATGCTCGAGCTAGCTCATGAACTGAACAAACTTAAATTGCTAAACCTACTCATTAGAGATTGCTAGTCTATACATAGATAGCAAGTCGGCAACCATACCGATGGCACATGGCAAAGAAGATGATAGCTAGAGTCCTGTTCGGCCTATGGATGAAACATGAAAGGTGCTATACACAATCTGATCCACTCCCATAGTTCATTGCACACTCACGTATCATCTTCAATCTAATGGACTTGGTGCGGAGGGCGGAGGTACAAAGAATCGGAACTGCACACGATGTGTATAAAACTATACTTCCTCTGTGTTAAATTATCTGCCTTTTTTTTCATACCACAAGTGTGACTCGATTTGTAAAAAATATATGCAATATTTATATCTCTAAACAAATTTATTAAAAAAACTAGATTCAAAGATCTTTTAAATCATACTAATTATGTACCATAAATATTAATATTTTTTAATATATATTTTGTCAAAGTTATTTCATGGGAGGCAAAAACAACACATATTTAGTGGATTGTATCTTATTCCTCTTATACTTGATAAATAAAAGTTCACTTTGATTTAAGCCTTGTTTGAATGCATGTGTATCTATCCCAGTCCACGTGTACGTGTTGGAGTAGAATGAAATATAATTTAGTTTAATTACACTTCAATCTACTTCACATGTAGATTGAGACGAATTCAGGTGCATCAACAAGGCCTCGCTGGTAAAGCTCTTGTGTTTTGGGAGGAATGGTCTACTTCTGAGATAGAGCCGGCAGCAGCATCGCACAAACATGAAAAAGCTGCATTCCAAACACCTTTCCAAATCCCTTCCCAAATGGCCAAATCCAGGAACCATACACAACCATGTTTTCGGTGGTGGATCGCCCTTAATCGACTGATGTTGTAAAGATCGACAATTACATTATACTCCTAAGAGGCTAAGAAAGATAATTCAGCCGAGTTCAAAATCCGTTTGGGGGCAAGAAGTTATATATTTGGCCTCAGATTAGCATTTTGGCACATTAATCTTCGTCGCCGATAACTCGGGCAAGAGATCACCCGAAGCGCAAAATAGTTATCGAGACTCATGCCATACGCTGTCATCACCGGCAACGAACCACTCAAGTCACTAAGTCAGTAACCCGCGCACAAAACCAATCCAGGAACCGCCCAAGTAGTTTAACAGATGGGGAGCAAAATAAGCGTTTAAGGATCATGCGAAGCTTTTGCGGTTCTACAAGAAACAAACCGAGAGAAATCCATCCAACTCCACTGAAAAGTGAAAACGGATCGACAGGGGAAAAAAAAACGAGAGAAATCCATCCTCGTTGAAAACGGATCGACAGGGGGAAAACCAGAGAGGGAACGAAACGGCGCCCCGGAGGTGCGAAAAAGGATATAGAAAACCTAATTCAGAGACGATGATCGAAATGAGCCGCAACAGCAGCCACAACCAGCAGGTGAAGGATTTTAAGCAGCGCCGGCGGCGGCGGCTAGGGTTTCTTCTGCTAAGAAGGAAGAAGAGTCGCTGCGTTCCGCTTTTATTGCGATTCTGAACGCTGAACTTTGACCGGCCCATGGGCTGATAAAGGATTCTGAACGCTGAACGCTGACGGGCCATTTTTTATGGTGGGAATGTCGACTGCGAACCCGCCGCCCATGGGCTGAGAAAGATTTGAGCCCAAAATCACCCTGCCACAAGTGAAATGACCTCGCAACTGATGTGATGTGATCCATCCGTTGCCTTCTGCTCTGCTCGCCGTGTCCGTGTCCCAGACCAGGATCACACCACCGGATTGCCCCCACCCCGTCACCGCCACAAACGCTGCCAGCTCCTCGCACTCTGACACTCCCCCAATCTCCCGCCTCCCCGTCCACGTCGCCCGCCGCTTTGCCTCCCGCATTCCGTCCAACACCGCCGCCGCCGCCACTGCCATGGCGGCCCTCCTCCTATCCTCCCGCCTCCCAACCACCGGTACAGCCACGCCGTCGCCCACCCGCCCCGCTCCCCGGTTCCTCTCCTTCCCCGGCACCGCCACCCGACGCCGTGGCCGGGGCCCGCTCCTCGCCTCCTCCGCGGCCTCACCGCCGGCGCCTGCTCCCGCGGCGCAGCCCTTCCGCGCGCTGCCGGCCTCGGAGACCACGGTCCTCGTCACGGGCGCCACGGGCTACATCGGCCGTTACGTCGTCCGGGAGCTCCTCCGCCGGGGCCACCGCGTGCTCGCCGTGGCGCGGTCCCGGAGCGGCATCCGCGGCCGCAAATCCCCCGAGGACGTCGTCGCGGACCTTGCCCCCGCCCAGGTCGTCTTCTCCGACGTCACCGACCCGGCCGCGCTGCTCGCGGACCTCGCCCAGCATGGCCCCGTCCACGCCGCGGTCTGCTGCCTCGCCAGCCGCGGCGGCGGGGTGCAGGACTCGTGGCGCGTCGACTACCGCGCCACGCTGCACACGCTCCAGGCCGCGCGCGGGCTGGGTGCCGCCCACTTCGTGCTGCTCTCCGCCATCTGCGTCCAGAAGCCGCTCCTCGAGTTCCAGCGCGCCAAGCTCAAGTTCGAGGAGGAGCTGGCCGCGGAGGCCGCGCGGGACCCCGCCTTCACCTACAGCGTCGTGCGCCCCACGGCGTTCTTCAAGAGCCTCGGCGGCCAGGTCGACATCGTCAAGAATGGGCAGCCGTACGTCATGTTCGGCGACGGCAAGCTCTGCGCCTGCAAGCCCATCAGCGAGGAGGACCTCGCCGCCTTCATCGCCGACTGCATCTACGACGAGGACAAGGCCAACAAGGTGCTGCCCATCGGCGGGCCAGGGAAGGCGCTCACGCCGCTGGAGCAGGGGGAGATGCTGTTCCGGCTGCTCGGGCGCGAGCCCAAGTTCATCAAGGTGCCCATCCAGATCATGGACGCCGTCATCTGGGTGCTCGATGGATTGGCCAAGCTGTTCCCGGGGTTGGAGGACGCCGCCGAGTTCGGCAAGATTGGCAGGTACTATGCCTCGGAGAGCATGCTGCTGCTGGACCCGGAGACCGGGGAGTACAGCGACGAGAAGACGCCCAGCTACGGCAAGGACACGCTCGAGCAGTTCTTCCAAAGAGTGATAAGGGAAGGGATGGCGGGACAGGAGCTCGGCGAGCAGACCATCTTCTAGGCCTTCTCCATTGTCACTTGTAAATTCTATGTCGACAATGTACTTGTAGAAAGGTGAGCTTTTTGACTTGCTCATGATGCAAACACAACTTGCGATTCGATTGTACCATAGTATGATGATTCTCTAATTTGGAGGAAGAGAAATTTTGTTTGTCATCAAAATCATTGTTGATTCAAAGAAGCTGAAATCTTGTCTGCACACAGTATATGTCTTCGGCCCACTGTTTCTTAACAGTAAACACTGAAAAATATAATTCCACGATTGTTGAATTGTTGAAAGAAATCCACACCACAGAATGAATTATTCGTATTCGTATTAACAGATTCCATATTTCCACCATCCCATGTTAACATCATTTCTCAGTTCTTGCATTACAACGTTGTTCATTGCTCATCAGTGAAAGAAGCTTTTGCAGTGGAAATCAAATTGCATAATAAGTTAATAACTACACCAAACCAAACATAACGGTGCTATTATTATTATCTCCAGGATGACAAAATCACATACTATGTAGGTGTCTCAAAGAGTGTAGCCACTAGTCACATGACAGCAATATACACACATCATGCCAGTGTATATGAAGGTATGGTTATCAGCTATTGAACTGAAGGCAAACAAAATTCTGGCACATTTACGCATTATAATCTCGGAATCACCCCTAATTCTTCTTCATGCTTGAAGCTTAGCATATTGCAAATTTAGGTTCATGTCTGGTTTGCCTTTGCAAAACGCCCCTTGATCCTGAGCCTGCCATCAGCACGAACTTTGCGCGACTCATACCGGACCTGCCTGTCGAATCTGCAGGAGTTCCATTGCAGCACAGTTATGTACATTAGAAGTTACCGCTCCAAGTTGGTCCATACCAGAAAAATTGTCAGGGAAAACAAGAATCATGGCATGGCATATCCATATCTCACCTTCTTGTCTTCCTCTTCGCTTTATAGCGCGAAATGACCGAGTCACGATCAGGGCAAGGCACAACATCAAAGCCAGTCCTTTTGGGTAGACCTTGCATGGGCATGCCAATGCCAGGATTAGCCTGGTGGTTATCCTCCATACTATTACCATTGCTCATGCTGGGGCAGATTTCCGACAATGGAGCAAATGACGACAAGCACAGTTCAGCTGAGTTGACTGGAACCTGATCATATGCGACCTCGACCTTGCATGCATCATTTAGGGCATCCAAATCACAGTTATTCCATCTGCCATTCTGCCAGCCAGAAAAAAAAACAGTTTGTTAATTGGTGTCCAAATAAGTAAGCACTGTGTACAGAAGTATGAGCACTGAGAGGAAGTGTACATTTATGTTTTCCAGAGCTCTTTGATTTATGGGAATTTTCATGACTAAGTTCAACCACAGCATGTAGCAGTACTACTTCCTGAACGAGGTGTGGAACTATGGCAGTATCAAATCATTGTTTCAGGTTTATTAATCAAATCTTTTGATGGTATAGCCAGAAAAGAGAAAAAGGGAGCAATAGAACCGTATCAATATATCGTAAGCAAGTTATTCTGGTCTTATTCCAGTTATCCAAATGGAATTTGCAAGATTCTTAACTACAGTGACTTCTTTCTGATTCCAAAGTGTAGTGTCGAGTTGTTAACACTAGGAACCTCAGATTCAGAATATATCCCTCTTCAAGATAGCTATGACTCAATGGAAAGTGTGTTAAGCATATGATGAAGAATATGCATGGCTTCTGCCATACAAGAGGAAATGCTTCAGATACTATCTTCCCTTGGCATAGTTTTGAATTTTGATTGATGCTGTGGCAAAAATGTTACTGGAATGTTTTATCCAGTGAGAAGAAACCACATGTTTTGCGAATAACAAGATTTTTCATAACTTCTATAAGTACTGACATCATCCATAGTTTGCGAACAGCATGGGTACTCACTGCTCAGTCATCCCTGAGATTCTTAACTATGCTCACTTCCTTACTCCCGTGAGATGTGCCAAAGGGTGCTAGTCCAGTTGGTCTAGCTCTCCTGAGGCACCCTCGAGGTCTGGGGTTCGAACCCTGAGTAAGGCGAATTTCCGCCTCGAGGTAAAAAAATCCCCTCGCTGGTCCCGTGTGCCAAAGCACTAGCGGTGGCGGCCCGTTCCGGCCTGCGGCAACGGTAACCAAGGCAACGGAGGCCCGGCCCATTGGGCAACGGTGCCCCGGCCTTGGACCGGCCCAGGTGACGGTCCCTGCGGTGTCCGTCCCTAGTGTCGGGACGGGGCCAGAGTTCGAGGGTTTTCTCGGCCAGGGGAACTGAGATCTTCTATCTTAGTAAATGCCGTAGGGGCGGTCTTACCCCCACCTGGCCGAGTTTTTTTTTTTACTCCCGTGAGATGTATGCTGAAGTCACGAGACTTAGGCAGTTTCAGAATATATCCCTCATCAGATAGGTATGACTCAATGCAAAGCAAGTTTTGAGAATATATTATATATGCTGTAGAATATGCCATCTATGGTTTCTGCCATTCAAATGGAAATGCTTCAGACACTAACTTGTCTAGGTATAAGTTTCCGAACGATGCTGTCCCTCAATGCCTCCACAATGGGTGAACAAATGCAGTGAAAGATCCTTACTACATGTCTACATCCATAGTTTTAGGTTGTAAAAAACGGGGGTAATCAGTCATAACAGGGATTCAAGTCCACAGATCAAACCTCGTAAACAGGAGTAGGCATGGTTGCAACCTCATGGTTGTTCTCTGTTCCAAAATTGCCATGTCCAGTGGCATACTGTGGTGACGCCCAGGAAGGGAACTGATCTCCACCAGCTTGCTCTGCCTCCTCACGACCTGCTGATGCCTGCACACCGCCGTCTGACTCTGCGAGTTCCCCAAGCTGCCGAAGGATCTCCTCGTTCAACTTGCCATCAGGCGAGATGCTCCGGTTCTTGTGGATCGGATAACCAGTTGAGAATTTGGATCAGAGAAGTCAAGAGTAAAACGTAGACATGACAAAAATTTAGTGGGGCAGTGATATATGGGAAGAAGGCATTGGTACTACCTTGGGCGAGGACGGCGTTAGGAGAGGTTCGAATCCATGGCAAGGGGTGGTGGGCACGATCAGATCCTCCAAGCTCAGCACCTGTGGCTCCTCCCAGATGTTCCACCAGGCACCATCTTCGGCGGCCGGCTTGTCGAAGAGGGCCACCCCGAGGAGCGCCGCGAGGTCGCCCGCCGGGGGGCACCCGGAGTAGGGCTGCACGGCGCAGCGGTCGTGGAGCGGCGGGTCACCGCCGTCCCGGTGCCTGCCGAAGTCGCAGTTGGAGCAGAGGAAGGCGGAGGACGAGGCGCGGCGGAAGACGGCCCCGGCGGCGCTGCAGTCGGCGCAGAGCGGGGCACGGGCGTGGCGGGAGCACACCCCGTTGGCGCCGTGCACGAGGCGGTCGCACGGCAGGCAGAGCCTGGCGGAGTCGGCGCGGCAGTAGACCGCCGCCGCCGCGCTTCCGCAGTAGTCGCAGGTCGCCGCCTCCGTGCCGGTGCCGGCGCCGTCGCCGCCGGCCTCCGCCTCGCCGGGCGCGGGCTTCTTGGCCTCCTCCGCCTCCGCCCGCTCCGGCTCATGGTCCCGGCCCGCGCCCAGCATCTGGTTCCGCTGGTCGTCCTCACCCTCACCCATGCCGTTGGACGTGCGATGACAAGCGGGTAGTCACTACTGGATCGTGAGACTGAGCTAGAGGATGAGATGCGGTCTGCGGAGTGGAGGGAGAGACGGGCCCTGTTTCGCTTCCGTTTGCCCCGACCGGGCTTTGCGTGGGGGATAAGAAGGGGGCGGAGACTGGACTGGAGCGAAAAGCGTGAGCGCCGTAAATGCGGAAAGGAACAGCCTGAAAGGGCGGCGCCACGCACGACGTCGACGAGGACGGAAGAGCGAGAGCGGAGGGCGAGAGGCTCCCCGCCCCTGCCTCTACGGCTCTACCGTGCACTGCTACTTCCCCGCGAAGGCGCGAAGCTTTGCCGGCCGTCGGCGCTGGACAGGTGTCCCGTGATCTCGTCGGTTACCCTGTAACCGCAGCGGGTGTACGTGACCGGTGAGTGGTGACCCCGCACAGGCACAGCGCGCGACTCGTGAGTGGACGGCGTCTTTGCCGCGAGAAGCTCTTTTTCGTTCTCGACGTGATGGCAATTGGCAAAGGCACAAGGGAGAAGGTCGTTGTACCTACGCGCGCAGGGAGCGGGGGCCCGTCGGGCTCGGGCGTGGCGAGGAGCGATGCCAGCAGCGATGGCGGGAGGTGTGGTCGCTTTCGGAGAGGGGAGCCAGAAGGCGTCGCATTGCCCGGGAGGGTAGGGGAGGAAAGGGCAAAAGGCACAGAGCAGCAGCTTCGCCACGGTTCGACGGGGACGGGAAGGTGCACCTGTCTGGCGGGAAGATCTGCTGTCATGCTGTGCGACCCGGCGGGAGATATGCTGCCGTGCCGTTGGTGGAGATGGGACAGCTGACAGATCGGAAGCAGAGGAACCTGCGGGAGCCCGGTGATGTCAGCAGTGACGATTTCCTCCTTTCCACAGTTCCACTAGCAGAGATAGAACCAGCGATTCTGACTAGGGTCAAACAAATATAATCATATTTTTTATCATGTTAAAATATACGTGATTATATGATTCAACAACTTTTTAAATATTTTACATTATCTATAACCAAAATCATAATATTTGAATAAAAATATATGAAAATTAATATTTTTTAGCTGTAAATTCATATATTTATATAGATATTAAAGAAAACTTACTGTGCTTGGGGGCCACGCCCCTGCTAGCCCCCTGGAGTAGTCTTCCACCCGGCTACAAACCCCGCCAAGTTCTTGTGTTCCGATTTTAAAAAGAACCATCCAAATATACTCAAAAAAATTCAACTATACTATGAATGAATACTTTTGGTTGGTTTAATTTGCATGTTTGAATGTTGCCGTAGCGTTAGCATGAATAAAATACTAGTATATTATAAAAAGTTCTATATTCATATCATTTGAGATGCAACAAAAATCTATATAAGAAGATACAGCAAAGTGGAATCAGCACATGAAAAGCTGCGGATTTGGCACTAAAGTGCTGATTTCACTTTTTTAATCTCCCTGCATAAATTTTGTTGCATCTCAAATTTTATATGAACAAAGAACTTTTCATCATCCATCCATTTATATTTTTGTTGGAAGTTTTTTAGCACATTTGGATGCTTTTTTAATACGAAGCACGGAGGCATGCATGCGAGAGAACCGGATATGTACGTGCTCCCCCACGCGAGCCTCGGCAGCCTACTTACTCACTTTGTTGGGAAAATTACAAAAATCATCTTGTTTTTTATACGGAAATACTTGACTGCAGTTGCCTAATAGGGCGCATTTGCGTCAATCACCGTTTTTCCCTAGTATGCCGGTGCCGCGGCGGGGCGATGGACGGTGACGGTGACCACAAGGATGAGGAGGGCGGGGTCGAGATGTACAGTGGCGAGTGTAGCAGAACCGACCAATTATACGAAATTAAGTAAAAAAAATCACTCGTCAGCATCATATAAGCATTCTCCCTAGATCGGCGGTGTATCCGATCATGCTCTCACAACTCACACTTACCGAGACGTAGAGGCAAATGATCCATACACTACCACCCAAGCAAGTGGCACTCATACAATAGCACGTCGTATGAGCAATGAAATAGAAATATGATGCAAGAACCCCAAGTCAGTACTTAAATAAGCCACCTAGAGTCCTTAACCGAATATAAAGGATATGACCACTGACACACTCTTTAGTTTTGAAATCATGTTTTTTTTTCAAACGTCTTTTTGTTTTAAATACACTTGTGAACAGTAAACACGCTAAACCATGCTCCGATGCCAGCTGTAACAGAACCGACCAATTATACGAAATTAAGTAAGAAAATCATCCGCCAGAGCAGACGATTTAGCAAACTTAAGCCCGTATAACCTGGTCGTCCGTGAAATCACGAAGGATTTCAAACCAACTCACATACCAGCCAAGATCGTAATAAGTTTAGCGGTCACCATCACATATTACACAAAAAGTTCGCATCACAGATACATCGGAGTTTCAACATAGTTATTACAAACCGAGTTCAAATAAGCGGAAACAATTTGTTCAAACCATATACACTCACACGGAGTTCAAGTACAGTGTCAGCTGATGATCATCTCCAACAAAAGCATTAAATGGGACGTGAGGAATGACCATGCCCATAGTCCTAAGCATCACCCATCGCAGGATAAAGGCAATTGATACAGTAGTCGTAATACATCTGTCCATCTGTAACAAGTGGGAACAAAACCCTGAGTACGAGAAGGTACTTAGCTAGACTTACCCGACATAACCAAAAATAAAGTGACACCAAGGATTATGAATGACTTTATAGTATGGTAGCTGACTCATTTGCAAAAAAACATTTTTAGCATTTCAAGAACATTTTTCTAAAAGCATTATGTCAAGTTAATCATTATTAACCTGTCGACTACATTTACACATATACTAGAGCAAGCATGTGATTAAGCAAATAATGATAACCAATGATCATTAACAACTTCCAAATGTCATATCCATTATAACTGTCCAAGTGTTTCATCAACATTAGTACGATGAAGTAACTCAAGTCAAGTGTTCACTATCCAGTGAACGATGGCGATTCGAATCGATTATTAACCAGCTGGTAATTTATTCCTCACACAAATCGCACTCAACCGCTAAAGTGAGATATTGGTCACCGAGTCAACTATTCAGGTAAAATCTCGAGTTCGTCAGGAACCACATGTACCCGGGGGCCGACCGACTGCCTTTCGGTTTTATCATCGCGCCCCCGTGTCCTACCACACCTTCTTCGGTACAGTGCGCTGCGGGCAATCCACTCGGCCCAAATAATCTCCCAGCTTCACGGTCGAAAGGTACGTTATTCGGCCAGCTAAATATAAGACATGCGTTCAACATGACCCGAGGCCCAACAACGGTCGGTCCTTAATCGACACAGACGGAAAAGTGCTACAGTCCGAAACCCTGTAAGTCCCCGTCCGGTCTCAACTTCAAATTAACACTTAGTTATACCATGACGACATAGTTATCCGAGCGGATCCAGGTAACCACCTATAGCTCGCAGGTGACAGAAAATCACCCGACTTCTACCGGTCTAAGCCAACTAAGCATTGACTTGACTGCGGATACCAGGGTAACAAGGATATGGTATAACAAAGGTAAACAAGCTATAAATGCAGCAACGGTTGCAGACAACTCCTGAACGTAATGCATCAATTAAAGTAAAGCATTAATTAATAATTGCAAACCGAGGGAGAAAAATGCTCCGGGGCTTGCCTCGCTCGAAGGAACTCGGGCGGTGATCGGGACACTCTGGAAGTTCCTCAACGTCCTCCTCGTCTGCCTCGGTCACTTCTTGCGGCTGCAGCTCGAACTGCTCCTCGGGCTCCTCGGGTACGACGACCGGATTCTCTGTTTGTGATCTTATATGATGCAGGTGCGTAAGTGTTTTTATGTAAAAAGGTGCATCGGATGAAATGCACACAATGAATATGCTTGCATACAAGGTAGATAAACATGATTTGCTTTAATGGTCAGAGTATAATACAATTCTCATAAAAGGTAGTCCACATCATACAAGAACATGTATTATAAGTATATGTCATCTACTGTATTCTCTTATAACATGCTAAGTCAACACATCTCATTAAAATGCTTCAAAGATACACCAAAGCTTCACTAATTCCTTAATCATGCATAAAGCAAGATTTAATTAAACCCTAATAAACACTAGGTTTGAATAGCAACATCTATTTTAGTAGCATAGAAAAATCTTAGAAAATTACCATAGCACAATACTACTCTAAGTAGACTACCATCAAATTTTCATGGCATTTGGATAAGTGGAATAACCTACACAAAAATGACAAGATATGGCCTAAATATGAGTATGAAAATACTTTGTAATATGAAAAGTATCAAACAACAGATTTAGCATTTTTTTCTAGGTTCTACATAGTAAATAATCATTGTACAAAAACTATTACATACATATTTTATACAAAATTTGCTCTCTAGTAAAAATAACAAAAATCAACCATTAAAGACACTTGAACTACACATCATAATTTTTCTATGGAACATGCATGACATATATTTTTCCTAGAAAGCACATTACACAAGAAGAGTAACAAACTTGGAATCATATTTTTCTGAGCTTCCTATGATTTATTATGCATTTCTCAAGAAAATAGTAATTTCAATGATTAAATAAAACTTCACATAAAAGTATCACAAATTCAACATGCAATATTTTAAAACCATAGATCTACTCCTAAGAACCCGACCCCACCCGTCAACGGTAGGAGGCAGAGGCGGCGGCGGTTTCGCGGGATCTCACCGACGGCGAGGTCGCCGGTGACGAGGTCACCACCATCGTGACCACCGTGCCAAGGCAGTCACGTTGGTGCAAGCGGCGAGGCCGGAGGAGCTCCAGAAGAGGCTCGCCGTCGCCAATGGCGGAGCGGCGGAGCTGCTCCCCGGCGGTGAGCCGTCTCCGGCCGAGCTAGGGCGCGGGGAAGGGCTCACTGGCTTCGGTGATGCAGTGTGGTGCTGGTGCACGCAAAAGAGAAGCGAAGGGTGGAGCGGAGGGGCGAGTTCCACGGAGTGGTGCGCGCCGGTGAGCACGGGCCGAACTTCGGCGAGCAATTTCTCCGCGCGTGAAGGCTTACCACGACGTGCTGAAGTGAGCAACAGGTGCACAAAGAGGAAAGGAAGCGATCGCAAAGATGGAGACTTCGCTGGTACGGTGGGGTGGCTGGAACGGGCATCGCCGACGATGGTGCGCGGTGGCGAAGGCGGAGCTGTAGCTGCTGCGCGCGTGGAGGAGAGAGGCGAATGGGGGAGAATTAGAAGGGCAAGGCGATGCGGCTAGTTTGAAGCGGCGAGTGCGCGCGCTGGTGGGGGCTACCGGGCGTCACCCGGCCGGCGTCGCCGGCATGCGGCCGCCACGCGGCGCGGGTCGCCTGACACGGTCGGCCGCGTCCGCGCGCGCGGGAGGAAGACAGTGTGTGTGATGTGGGCTGGGCCGCGGAGGCCGAGCTGGGCCGAAGGAAGGAGCGCGGGCGCGGGGAGAAAAAGCCGGGCTGGCTTTGGCCAGCGGGCCGAATAGGAGGCGGCGGACCATTAGGCGAGAAAATGATTTCCAAATTTCATTTTCAAACAAATTTCAAATCTCATTTGAGCAAGAAAATGACTTCTTTTGAAAATGGTCCAAAAATAAAAGTTGCTTAGAATTTAATCCTCTACAACTTTGCTTTAGGGACCAACTACAAATTTTACCTAGATTTTGAATTGAAAAAAAGATAAATATGGAGGTTTTTTTTACCATTTTCTAGAATATTTTCAATAGCATATTTTGCCAAAAGTTCGAATACAAACTTTGTTCCAAATTGCATGATAAATATTTCTAAGTGATTTGCATTTATAACCTAACATGTTCCATTGATCTAGCTAGCATGATTAGGGTAAAAATAAAACTAAACAAGTATATGCAACATTCACGTTTCAAAGCGACGTTTCACATGTTTCAACTCAAACTTACACTTTACTTCACATGTGATTATGAATGCAAATGATGCATCATGCGTATGATTTGAAATGCTAAATGCATGCGTAACACCGGTGTGTTACAGCGAGGTATCCGGTGGCCGGGGGTGACACGGGAGCCCTAAACCCTAGCACACTGCGGCGGGGCGGTGGGCGGTTGCGGGGGGCGAGGACAAGAAGGAGGGCAGGGTCGAGACGGCCGGTGGCGAGGTATTAGGTGGCCGGGAGCGGCGGGGGAGGAGACAAGGGTGGGAGAGGAAGGCTGCCGACGGCGGAGAAGAAGGCGGGGAGAGCAGGCGCGCGACGGTCGCATCTGAAGGAGAAGGTGACTGATGTGTTAATCAAAGTGTCAGTCACGTATCCCTGAGACACACCCTTTTTTATAATAGGACCAATAGTCTTTATTTTTGTCTCTATTAGCTATATGCATACAAGCATTTATTATTACAAGTTCTAGTCATGACTAAAAACAAATGCTAACAAAAGCAACATAAAATTCAATCGAATCTCGTGTTACAAGTTCGAGAAGAAGGGTTACAACATCGATGTTGTTAGTGAATTGTGTTACAGAATGATTTACTCATCATATGCAAATGAATCTCGTATCGTATGGAATGAGGTTTCCAACTGTTTTGTTCCTCATGTAGACTTCGTACTCCGAGTAGTTGATCTCGCATCCTCATAACACATTTTCAAGATACCATATTTGTCCTTCGTGATGATATCTATGGGTCATGTAATCTACAGCATCCTTGCGAGTATGTGATCAACCCTTAGCAACCTTATATGTGGAACATGGTCTCTTTTCACAATTTGAGAACTCTATTCACAGATGAAAAATGGAAATAACGTGAAACATCATTCTAAATGCAGGTTGGAACTTGATCTAGATTGAAGGTATGAATGGGAGGAATAATACTACGAGTCCAGAGTCCTGTTTGGTACATCTTATAAGTTGTTTATGACCAAAATAAGTTTAAACTTGAAACCAAACAACATGTTCTTTTTGCATTCTTTCCTAACCACGCTTCTCCGCACAACCTCTATTTTTACTGAAATGTAAAAGCTAGGTCAGACGACCTTATTTGACCATACTTTTCTTTGGTTTGTACAACTTCTCAGGAAGGGTATTTTCTAACTGATCTGCCAAATAGGGCATAGGACGCTTGCACTAGCGCAATTTCCTCACCCTCACCATGCAGTTCGATTCTATGTCTTGTGTTGTTTATGTAACTACTATATGGACACTAGATGAAAATCTAATGAGCTACAGTGAAACAAGTTCATATTAGTTGTCTCGAGACGCATTACCAAAATGAAACATGTTCCTCATTCCAAGAACATTGTTCCAATCATAGTAAGCGTACGTTCCATCTCTCAAACAAACAATATAAATATGTATACTCCTTTGTACCATGACTTTAAAATGTGGCATCTTACGTGTTCTACATCTCCATTCCTCTTGACCCCATCGTTCTGAGAAAGAACCTAGCCGCTAAGAGTCAATCGAGGATGAGTGAGTGGGGGACGCCAGCGCGACAACTGGCACATAGGGCTGCAGGCAGCAGGCTGCAAGGGTGGGGAGGGCAGCATATCGCAAGCGGCACGAGAAGGGTTGTGCGTCGGGCTGGCTTTGGAAAAAAAAATCGGTGAGGACTATCCCTACCAAGACGTGGTGAGGACTGTGCAACTGAAATGTGGACCACAATATATCATTTTAAACGTATGCATGGTGATTTAATTGCTCCTATGGATCACCTGTCAACCATATATCCGCACGGTGTCATGGTAGAGATGGTGCTCATCGTTTTTTTTTTTTTGGGCTGGCTCTGCTCCATCGAAAGGCCGTGGGTCAGTGGCACTGGTTTTCTCCGTCGGTGTCGTCCGTCCTCATGTTTGCTATGCTACTTGATGACACCCGCCACCAGTTCGTGAGCACTCTGTCAGCTCGAGGCTTCGAGCAATCGCGAAGGATTTCCTCCGTTTCTTGATTCCGGACCCAGCAAGGAGCACAAGTCCCGGTAACCTAAAACCCCAAACAAACCATCCAACGGCCCAACGGCACGGTCCCGCTCAGCCAACGGCCAGATGGGCCACCGAGCCCCTTTGTCCTCTCCGATATATTGCTCCAGCCCCAAGCCCTAGCAGGGCTAAAACCCTTGCGGCGGCTACCTTTTCCCCCCACGCCCTCTCGTCTTGCGGCCGCCGCAGGCGAAACCCGCTCGTCGCCTCGCGCTGTCCACCGCCGAATCTCCCCCAGGTTCGAGGGGTTCTGCCGTCTCAACAGCTCGATTCGGTTGGCGCACTTGTTCCTCTGCCTGATTTGGTTCCGTGGGTGTCTGTTCGATGCAGGTTAGGGGGGGGTGGGTACCTGTTGTTTCAGCTGAGTTAATCGGGGGGAATTGGTTGTGGGCGGAGATGTTGGTGCTCTTCGAGACCCCCGCGGGGTTCGCCCTGTTCAAGGTGCTCGACGAGGGGAAGCTCGACAAGGTCGAGGTGAGTGACCGCCGCTGCAATTTCTAAAGTCTGGCTTTGATCGGGTTCGTTAAATTGGGTCTGCTCCGTGCTTTTCTATTGAGCTGTCAGTGCTAATGTGCTACGCCTTTGTGTTCTTGTTGGCAGGATCTATGGAAGGAGTTCACGACGTCGGACTCAGCGAGAAAGGTTTGTGATTCTCTTAACCTTCAGAAGTTCGGATCACAAACGGTTTTTATTTTTCCATAGTCCCAGCGTAGGATCTGTCACGTTATGACATTCTGCGTTTGTCGTTGTGAACAAATGGCATCAATTTAACTCATTTATTTCGTTGGAACACTGTGGTTGTAGCCACTAGAATATGAACTTTTACTTAGCTTAGGGTGGCTTAGCTGGATATGTTTCAGAATGTGTTTTCTGTAAGCTCTTTCAAATATTTCACATTTCAAGCTATGAAGCGCCTAGAGATTTTGCGCTATTTGATGCTGACACCCATTTTATGCACACAATGGATGATGTAATTCGGAAATCATTCATACTGTGTCTCCTAACAGACTTACTGTTTCCGCTCAAATGCAAAATAAGAAAAAAAGAAGAAAACATGACGAGTTGTCCTAGCTATATTCTTCGCATCACCTTTATTAGCTCTCTGTTCTGACTAATAACAATGGACTTTCTTGTAGGTGGTTGAACTGAAGTCTTTCAACAAGTTTGAGAACACATCTGATGCCCTATCCGCGGCAACCCTGATTATTGATAGCAAGCCTAGCAAGGGTCTGCGCAAGTTCTTGCAGAAACATTGTGAGGGTGAAACATTGGCAGTTGCTGATTCTAAGCTTGGAAATGCTATAAAAGAAAAGCTGGTCAGTAGTATTTCTCAATTTGTTACTTTTTGTGAATGACCAGCCCTCATTACATTTTTATTGCGTTGCAGAAAATTGATTGCCTTCACAATAGTGCTGTGATGGAGCTGATGAGAGGGCTGAGAAATCAGCTCACTGAGCTTATAACTGGGTTGGGTGCACAAGACCTTGGTCCAATGAGCTTGGGATTGTCCCACAGCTTGTCTAGGTATAAGCTGAAGTTCAGTCCCGAGAAGGTGAGTCTTATATGGGTGCTACCGGCAATCTTATCTACCATGTTATATGCTCTGTTTCTGGCTTTAATTGTGTCGTCATCATTTGTGCTTGGCATAATTTTCCATACTGTACTCATGCATATTTATCCTTCGATTGCCTGTTGGTGTTTCTATGTTATCTTACTTTTGCAACATTCATAATATGTAACATCTTGCAAGTTTTGACTATTGAAGATTCTTCTAGATCTTTGTGTTAAAGAAACAATTTTGATCTGTTAAGTGATTTTTTTTTGTTTCTGTTACACAGGTTGATACCATGATCATTCAAGCCATTGGATTATTGGATGATCTTGACAAGGAGCTTAACACTTACGCCATGAGAGTTCGTGAATGGTATGGCTGGCACTTTCCAGAACTCACCAAAATAGTTACAGATAATATACAGTATGCCAAAGTTGTGAAGATGATGGGCAACAGAGCTAATGCAGTCAACCTTGACTTTTCTGAGGTGATTATTGACATCTAAATATGATCTACAATTCCTATTAAGGAAATTGTTGAGTAAGAAGCTCTGTTGTTTTCAGATATTGTCAGATGAAGAGATAGAAACACAGCTAAAGGAGGCAGCAGTAATATCCATGGGAACAGAAGTTAGTGACCTTGACTTGTCAAATATCAGAGAGCTATGCGATCAAGTGTTGGCCCTTTCTGAGTACAGAACCCAGCTGTATGACTATTTAAAAAGCAGGATGAACACCATTGCACCAAATCTGACAGCACTGGTGGGCGAATTAGTTGGTGCTCGCCTTATTGCGCATGGTGGAAGTTTGCTAAATTTGGCTAAGCAGCCTGGTAGCACAATTCAGATACTTGGTGCAGAGAAGGTTTGTTTACCTGTGGATGGATGATTCTGGAAACTATTTTTTGTCAATTTCCACCTCTTTTGTGTGCAACAACGCCTCGTATGGCATACATGAACATTATTTGCTTATGCTGTCTGCTAGAATTATCGAACTTCTCACGAAACATGTCAATTTCTTGTCTCGTGACCTCTTTTTTTTAAAAAATGTTTATTCTCTAATAATGTCTTAGTGATGTCAATTGATGGCATGTGTTAAAATTATTTAGTTATTATGCTGTCTGCTAGAATTTGCTTTCTTCGCTAAGAACTAAAGATTGTGTTTCTCTCCAGGCTTTATTCAGAGCTCTAAAGACGAAGCATTCTACACCTAAGTATGGCCTCATCTACCATGCATCCTTAATTGGGAAGGCTTCTCAAAAGCACAAGGGAAAAATCTCTCGTTCTCTTGCTGCAAAAACTGCTCTTGCCATCCGATATGATGCCCTTGGTGATGGTGAGGACAACTCCATTGGCACAGAGAGTCGACTCAAGGTATAAATCACTGTGGAAGTAATTTCGCTTTTCATAAATAGTATGATATACGCTGCGTTGTGACACATGACAATTGAACAGCTTGAGACACGGCTTCAAGTTCTTGAGAATAGAGAACTTGGGAAGTCTGCTGGTTCCACAAAGGGGAAGCCCAAGATAGAAGTGTATGAGAAGGACCGGAAGAAGGGTGCTGGGGCTTTAACAACTCCTGCTAAGGTAAGCAGTGTTATGACTTGTGACATCTTGCTCTCCGTGAAAAAAAAATCTGAGAAGGCTTTCGGATAATGAATGGTTGGGCTGAAAACTTGCCCAACCCTTCAAGAAATATGTTCGTCAGAACCTTGGAATGTTCTAGTTTTGGACAGTTTAAACTTTTTACCATAAAAGGTCTCCCATTGGTTTTGCTTGAAGTATCCTTAGGCACTATTTGCCTTTATACACCGTTTAAACACTACACGGTAGTACGCTGTTTCCGTTTGATCGTCCGTTTATGTCCCGTTTAATCAGCTGTTTTGCCCATTTAAGTGACCCCGAATAATGGCTAAACGGCAAGTGAATGACTGTTTAACATTTAGCGTTTAGGATAACACTGTCCTTAGGCAAACACTCCTATTTTTGCAGTGGGTTTACCTTATATTTTTCTGTATAAATACTGCACGCTTGAACTTGTTTTGACTTGATTCTTTGATTTTATTTTAGACATACAACCCTGCAGCTGATCTGGTACTTACCGAAGAAACACCAAAGAAATCAGAATTGGCTTCAAAGAAGAGGAAACATCATGAGGTGGAAACTGAACCATCAGCAGAGCCTGCAGAGGAAGCAATCCAGGAGGATGGGAAGAAAAAGAAGAAAAAGAAGTCCAAGGAAAGTGAGGAGGCTCCTGCTGTTGAAGATGATGGGGAGAAGAAAAAGAAAAAGAAGTCCAAGGAGGCCGAGGAAGAGCCTGCTGTGGCCGCTGCCTCAGAAGGTGAGAAGAAGAAGAAGAAAAAGAAGAAGTCTGATGCTGATGGTGAGGATGTTGCAATGCAAACCGAAGAGTCCGGTAAGAAAGATAAGAAGAAAAAGAAGAAAAAGCATGCTGATGACAAGTGAGGCATTCACCGGTAGAGAATGTACGGGTACCATAGGCTGGGACTAGGCTGTTCTGTAAAATTGGTATCACGGGGTTATAAACCATATTGAGATCAGCCTTTTTTTTGGGACCCGGCTTGTATTCAAGTACTTGCTCGATCTGGATGATGATGGAATTTAAGTTTTGTTGTTGCAACCTCATAAATTAGTATGATGATTCATGGTAACTGTGCAGCTGAGATACCTTCCGTGCTCAATGCTGACCTGAACGTGTTTTGGTAATTGGTTATATAATGCTGGGGAGATGCAAAATGCAAGTTTCTAATGTACCCCTGCTACTCTTCAGAGGGAATGCATGATCAAAATAGGCAGACACACAAATACAGTGGCTGCTGATAATTTAGCAAAAAAGCAAGGCAGGTTTTGATTCTTAGTTCTTGCTTGTTCTATTGTGAGTCTTGGACCCATTCTAAAACTGAACTATTCAGATGGCTTGGAAAACTTTCGATGGTTTTTTTTCCCTAATCTGTATTTAAGGTTTAAATAAAATCTACCCTTGCATCTTTTTTTGCAAGTTTTCTATGTACCGCTGCTAGTCTGGAGAGGTCTAAGCTATATTCGCAGCAACAGCCTTGCGGCTCCTGCTGCTTGATGGCAGTAATTCGCCACCATTCTTGTTAGTTGATCTGGTGGTACATAGTTTTGTGACGCATCGTCACAAATCATTGGAGTAGAGCGTTCGTCTAGCATGTGTTGTGTAAAACCGAAAACCATTTAACTTGAGGTTGCCACTTTGTCCTAGTACTCCTGTGTGATGTTTGAATCATCTACCTACAGTCTGTTTGTTTGAGATTATCAGCCAACCAACCAGCAGTGTTTTTCTCTAAAAAAATTAGCCAACAGTACTTTCAGCCAGCCAGATCAGCTTAAGCAAACAGTATTTTCAGCCTAAGCTCCAACGTGCGGTCGCATCAATCAAGCAACATAAAGTTGGAAACCAACCTTGCATTGCAGCATTAAACAACCCGATCATCGTTGATTTGTTGTGGAATATTAGGTGAATCAATGATTCCCCAGTGCAACGGTGTGTTATTTTGAGATTTACTCTGTCCCCAACAAAAATACAATTCTATATTTGAACAAAATCAAATATTTTTAAAATGAAATAAATTTAAAGATAGTATCAATCTGATTATTTATAATTAATTCAATGCCATTTGTTTGGTGTCATAAATACTAACATTCTTGTTTTGACTCCTAAAAACTACAAGAATTGAACTCCTTTTCAGTTGGATGGAATGCTCCAGGAGAAGATTGGCAGGCAGGGTGCCTTTTTACGGCGCAGCACAGCGGCATCTTGTCCGGAAAAGTTTGCATCAACTGTTCCTGCCCGCTGGAAAAGGACGACGATTCGGTGACAGCAGTCAGTAAACCAAACAAACAGATAGGTGCTCATGGTTGACGTCAAAAAGAGGAGACAGACGCTCATGGTCAAAGCAACGAGCCATGGCAAGCAAAGGTTTGTGTGAGCAGCCGAAGCAACATGGAGAGAGAGGTACGGAGCGACCGACCGACCGACCGACTCTTGCAACCAAGCGAGCAACGAAGGGTTGGTAGTCTGGTAGCACAGAGACCAGAGAGTTCACCCGTCGTGGCCTCCTGGGAAACCCTGTGCTGCGACTTTTCCACCGTCCGGAGAGACCCTTTTTTTGTTATTAAAATAGTAATAGAAAGACGGAGAATTAGGGGCGTGCGCTATGAATCCTGAAGCAACAATCGTTACGATTGATGCGCAGGAGCACTACCTTTGACACTAGCACTACCTTTGATCTGAAACTAAAACCAGTAGCTGACCCACTGTCCCGAATAGAGCTCGAGCAAAACTTCAAGCGTCGATAAGATCGCGTGTTTTTAAACTTTTAGCAGAGTGCAATGCGACAAATATCTTTTTCTGTGCCTATGCTGGATCCAGGTGGACGCCCAGGATCAGTAGGGCACCGTTTAGATGCCAAAAATTTTGCCAAAATTTTCAGATTTCCCGTCACATTGAATCTTTGAACACATGTATGAAGCATTAAATATAGATAAAAAATAAAACTAATTACACAGTTTAGACGAAATGGACGAGGCAAATCTTTTAAGCCTAATTAAACCATAATTGGACAATATTTACCAAATAACAACGAAACTGCTACAGTAGCGTTTCGCCAAAAATTTTGCCAAGTAAACAGCCCCTATGTCTTAGGCTCGCTACCATAGAAATGTTTTCCCTAGTATTCTTCCTACCTTGGCTACCAGGCATGCAGGGTGGGCTATCTGCAAAACCGCAAATAGATTTTAATTCCAAAATCAACTATTTTCGCATAGTCCTCCCTGGTCACATCCCGACGAGTCAGATAATTCAGACTAAAATTATATAAAAAAATACTAATACTTATGAAAAAAAATAAGTATCATTAGATTAGTTAAAGAATGCATTTTCATAATAAATTTATTTGGAAATATAAATGCTAATATTATTTTCTATAAATTTGGTCAAACTTGAGCTACATTGACCGGTGAAAGCCCAAGTTTGGTTTTTGTAATTAATGACACCAAGTTGCTAAGGCCATGTGTTAAGCGTTTTGAGTTAGGCATAAGCAACACATGTGATGAAGGTGTATGTGGCAAGGAGTGGTGGCCACAAGATCACAAAGAGATGGTGCATGGACATGGAATGATGATCATGATGGAGATGCACTTAAAATGAAGGACATGATGATCAAGTAAAAGAGAAGGATCTAAGAGCGCAAGGCAAAGGTATAACCATATGAGTTTTCCTTTTGCCGGTCTAAGATAAGTAGAGAAGTGATTGACCGGGTTTAGGATACATAGCCGACTATCAAGAGGGGCAATCACGGCTAGCTCGAGAATCAAGTGCCACTAGATCATTGTCTTGAGCATATGCATTAGGATCTAGTAAAAGAGCTAACATAACGCCTTGAGAAATGATTGTGAAATGCTAACACACATGCACATGGTGGTGTACACTTGGTGGTGTTAGCACATTTGTGAAGGTGGTAGAGTTTGAGCGGTAGAGAGGGGTTTGGGTTCCTCTCTCCCTCCCGCCGAGCTTGCGAGGCGGGATTCGACGCTTTTTGGAGAAGTGAAACGCCTATTTTCTACTTTGCCGGAAGTCGGAAAAGAAACGGAGGTGAACGGAGATGACCGGACGCTGGACCGGACGCGGTCTCTGTATGACCGGACGCGTCCGGTCAGTGCTCAGCGTCTGTGCGATTTTTAGTTTGATGATCAGACGCGCAGCGCGTCCGGTCACTGATGACCGGACGTGTCCGGTCATCCAGGGAGCTTACTGGACTCTAACCGGACGCTGGCACTGTCGCGTCCGGTCAGTTCAACAGCGTGCCCGGTCATTGATTAGTTGAGCGCTACTCAGGCTTGACCAGCGCGTCCGGTCAGTTGCGGGACCAGCGCGTCCGGTCAGTGCGACCAGCGCGTCCGGTCAGTGTTTCGGAAATTAGCCGTTGCGCGACCGGCGCGTCCGGTCAGTGTGACCGGCGCGTCCGGTCAGTGTGACCAGCGCGTCCAGTCATTTCGACCAGCGCGTCCGGTCAGCGCGACTTCGACTGGTTAAAGTTCCTAACGGCTATATTCGAAGGGGTACGTTATAAATAGACGTTGGCCGGGGTTTGAGGGTAACTCTTGCACATTTTGAGACCTAGAGACATACTTTAAGCTTGAGAACAACCCCTCCACTCATCTCTTTGATTAGTTGCACATCTTGAGTGAGATTGAGTGAGATTCAAGTGCATTGCTTAAGAGTTGTATTCTAGAGGCACTTGATCTTCGAGTTGCTGTGGATTTCTGAAAGGTCTTGATGGCTAGAGGGGGGGTGAATAGCCTATTAAAATTTTCTACAACGACAAGCTAAACAAGTTTATCAATATAACAAATAGCGAGATGCGAGTTTTGCTTAGCCTATGAGTGTTTGCAAGCCACCTATCCAATTCACAATTCTAGTATTTGCACTCAACCGCACAAGTCAAACCGAGAAGTTAAGTACAACTACAACTAGCAAGCTACACAAAAGAACTACTCTAGCTAAGCTAACTAGCTAGCAAAGATAACTAAGAAATTAATACAAGAGAGATAGGAGGGTATCACCGAGGGGCGAAGTATTGAGCCAACCAATATGATCAACAATGAATACCAAGATAACCAAACACCGGGATCAATCAATCACAATATGAAAGTGATGACACGAAGATTTATCCCGAGGTTCACGTGCTTGCCGGCACGCTAGTCCCCGTTGTGTCCCTCTTCACCACGTGGTTCGGTGGCTAATCGGTCTCACACCGAGCCTCTCAAAAGGCACCACAAGAACCTACCGAATGGCAAAAGGTTGCAATGACACGAGCAATATACTAACGTTGCCTTTGGCGCTTCGCCGAGGTAGGCACAAACCCCTCACAATCACCGGAGGTAGCCAAGAACAATCACCAACTCTTGCCAACGCCTCCAAGCTGCTCCAAGCCGTCTAGGTGGCGGCAACCACCAAGAGAAACAAGAATCCCGCAGCAAATCAACCACCAAGTGCCAACTAGATGCTATCTCACAATGCAAATGCACTTGGATCACTCAATCTCACTTCGAATATGTAAAGAAGCAAGAGAGATGAGTGGGAGGGGAGTTGCTTAGCTCAAAGTGCTCACAAGTATGTCAAATGTTCGAGAGAGAGAGCCTTGAGCCGGCCAACGAGTATTTATAGACGTACCCCTTCGAATATAGCCGTTAGAAACTTAAACAGCCGAAATCGCGTTAACCGGACGCGCTGGTCCAACTGACCGGACGCGCCGGTCGCGCAACGGCTAGTTTCGCAACACTGACCGGACGCGCCGGTCGCGCAACGGTACTTTTTGAAACACTGACCGGACGCGCTGGTCGCAACGACCGGACGCGCTGGTCACGACCGGACGCGCCGGTCCCGTGACTGACCGGACGCGCTGGTCAACCCTGAGCCGCGCACAACGAACCAGCGACCGGACGCGCTGAAGAACTGACCGGACGCCACAGTACCCGCGTCCGGTCGGAGTCCAGTAAGCTCCCTGGACGACCGGACGCGTCCGGTCGCCTGTGACCGGACGCGCCTCGCGTCCGATCAAACAACTGAAAAACGCGCAGATACTGGACACTGACCGGACGCGTCCGGTCACACCGTGACCGCGTCCGGTGCAGCGTCCGGTCACCATTGTGACCTCCGTTCGCTTCCGTTTCTTTTTCTGACTTCCGGCGTAGTGGAAAATAGGCATTTCATATCCCCGAAATCGCCTGAATCCCGCGCTCGCACGCTCGGCGGGAGGGAGAGAAGACCCCAAACCCTCTCTACCGCTCAAACTCCACCGCCGTCGCAAACGTGCTAACATCACCAAGTGATCTCGTCATGTGTGAGTGTGTTAGCATTTTCACAATCATTTTCCGAAGCGATATTAGTTCTATCCAAATGCATATGATCATGAAATGCACATCTAGAGGCACTTAGGAGTTCAATAGCCGCGTCATTCCCCTCTTTATAGTACGGCTATCTATCCTATAATGTAACCACACCCACTAGGTGTCTTGGTTACTAAAACACAACCCTTAAGCATATACCTTTGCCTTGATCACGTAGGGTTGCGTCCAAATCCAAGTGTGGCCATCATGATCACCATGTCCATCTTGCCACCAACCTTGGAGTGTACTAATCCTCATATGCTACATACAACTTAGGCATGGGATTAGTACTTAGGCATTGTCACTAATTACCAACACCAAACATAGGACTTTCAATCTCCCCCTTGTTGGTAATTGGTGACAACCCTTTCACAAAGATGTTATAATAAAATTTTGATTGAATCCATGTCATATTGTCCAAGTATATTACCATGTGTAAGAATTATGGACATGTGATCATGAATTCAAATTGATAGCAATGGCTCCCCCTACATGTATGCTAATTGTTTGGATTTTGGAAGCATACATGTTAGATAGGAAAGATTAGGAGCATTGACTACCAATAGGTGCTAAGTGTTTTAGATTATAGACCTTTGAAGCGTGATACCATCGGAGTAGCGATAAACACCATCTTAGCACCTTGTGTAGTTAGATTCCACTTAGAAAAGCACAAACATAACTAGAAACCTCATGAGATCAACATTATAAGCAAGGCTCTAGTACCATTTTGAAAAACATGAAGCAACAAAAATCTAACTACTTCCTATTCATGCTAGTACCACAATGCATGATTCAAATTATACTAGCAAGTCACCACACAAGCAATGTATCGGAGAAAACGAAAATGCATAACTATGCATCATACATATGAAGTGCACATGGAAATGCAACATTCATGCTTAAGAGCTTGCTCCCCCTACTTGTGTGCTCAAAATTTTAGTTGATCCCCTTCTTTTATCAATTCTCTCCTTTTTGAATCTATCTTTATGAATAACATTTTCTCCCCCACAACATTTTCTTCCCCTTTGAGTTCTATCTTTATGAACAATATTTTCTCCCCCTTTGGCACCAATTGACCACAAGGAGCAAACTTTAGATAGATTATCATGTTGAAATATGGGGTGAGGATCAAGTTTATGATTCAACCTAGATTGCTTGCATAAATAAAATACTTCGGTTTGATCCAAGGGCAAGCTTCTTCACACCTCACTAGAAGGGTTATCATACACCATGTTGAAGCAAATATTTAGACAAGTTTTCTAGATTAAATACTTAGGATCACAAGCTACTTAAACAAGTTATATGCTACCACTAGATCATACAAGTCATGGAAACAATAGTGGCACCATATAAACTTCAAATTCATTTAATTTTCATGAATGATTCTAGAACATATAAATTATGACTAGATGCACTAAACAAGTCCTTAGCATAGAATGTATGACATGTCAACCAATTGTACCTTAGGGCTCGAAGGAGAGGCATGTCATATATGGGGTGCATCAACTCATGTTGGAGAAGTCAAGTATGTTCAACTCATTCTTTAGCTTGTGAAATCTCTTCTCATCAAGTGGCTTGGTGAATAGATCGGCTAATTGATCTTCGGTGCCCACACTCTCAATAGCAATGTCACCCTTTTGTTGATGATCTCTAATAAAGTGATGGCGAACATCAATATGCTTTGTTCTTTGATGTTGAATCGGATTGTTAGTTAGCTTCACGGCACTTTCATTGTCACATAGCAATGGCACATTCTTGAAATTGATTCCAAAATCCTTCAATGTTGCCTTCATCCACAAGATTTGTGCACAACAACTACCCGCGGCGATGTATTCGGCTTCGGCGGTAGATAATGCAATACTATTTTGCTTCTTGGATGACCATGAGACAAGTGATCTTCCCAACAATTGACATGTCCCGGAAGTGCTCTTTCTCTCTACTTTATCACCGGCATAGTCGGAATCCGAATATCCAACTAGCTCAAAGCTTGCACCTTTGGGATACCATAATCCAACATCTTGTGTATGCTTTAAGTACCTCAATATTCTCTTTGTTGCCTTCAAATGACTTTCTCTTGGTGAGGCTTGAAATCTTGCACACATGCATACACTAAACATCACATCGGGCCTTGATGCCGTCACATAGAGTAGGCTACCAATCATTGATCTATATAGCTTTTGATCCACCATGTTGCCACTCTTGTCACTATCCAAGCTTCCACTAGTGCCCATTGGAGTTGTAATACTTTTTGCATCTTCCATGCTAAACTTCTTGAGCATATCTTTGATGTACTTGGTTTGACTCACAAATGTTCCTTCCTTCATTTGTTTGATTTGAAGTCCAAGAAAGAAACTAAGTTCACCAATCATTGACATTTCAAATTCCTTGGCCATCATTTTTCCAAACTCATCACAATAATTTTGATTGGTTGAACCGAATATGATATCATCAACATATATTTGCAACACAAACAAGTCTTTCTCAATCTTCTTGGTGAATAGTGTTGTATCAACTTTGCCCATGACAAATCCTTTGGATAGCAAGAAGTCCCTCAATCTTTCATACCATGCTCTAGGTGCTTGCTTCAATCCATACAAAGCTTTTCTCAACTTGTAGACATGATTGGGTTTCTTGTAATCTTCAAAACCGGGAGGTTGCTCCACATACACCTCCTCTTGAATGTACCCATTGAGAAATGCACTCTTCACATCCATTTGATATAGCTTGATATTGTGAGCACAAGCATAGGCAAGTAAGATCCTAATTGCTTCCAATCTTGCAACCGGGGCATAAGTTTCACCAAAGTCAAGACCCTCTATTTGTGTGTAACCTTGAGCCACTAGTCTTGCTTTGTTCCTTACTACTATCCCATCTTGATCTTGCTTGTTGCGAAAGACCCATCTTGTTCCAATGACATTATGATCCTTAGGCCTCTCAACTAATTCCCATACTTCATTTCTCTTGAAATTGTTGAGCTCTTCATGCATTGCATTTACCCAATCCGGATCTCTCAATGCTCTATCAATGTCCTTGGGTTCTTCCATTGACACAAAAGAAGAGTGAGCACAAAATGATGCCAATCTTGATCTAGTTTGAACTCCCCTTTGTATGTCACCAATGATGGAATCCAATGGATGGTCTCTTGCAATGTTAGTTGGTTGAAGCACTTGGATTTGATTGCTTGGATGTTGATGTTGATCATGAGTTGGAGATGATGAACTAGCCACTTGTTGATCTTGTTGCACTTGAGATGATGTACTAGCTTGATTTTGCATTAGAGAACCACTAGCTTGAGTGATTGGACTTTGGAGAACTTGATCTTTGTTGTCATCTACATTAATAACTTGCTTTGGTCTAATATCACCAATATCCATTTCTTTCATAGCATTACTCAATTGAGTTCCTCTCACATCATCCAAGTTATCTTCTTCATCTTGAGAGCCATTTGTTTCATCAAACTCAACATCATGCACTTCTTCAAGTAAACCACTAGCCAAATTCCAAACTCTATAAGCTTTGCTAGTAGTTGAGTAACCAAGTAGAAATCCTTCATCACATTTCTTCTCAAACTTGCTTAATCTAGTGCCCTTCTTCAAGATGTAGCATTTGCAACCAAATACCCGAAAGTATGCAATGTTGGGCTTTCTTCCATTTAAGATCTCATATGGTGTCTTCTCTAGAAACTTGTGGCAATAGAGGCGGTTGCTATAGAAGCAAGCCGTGTTGATTGCTTCGGCCCAAAATGAATGACTCACATTATACTCATTCAACATTGATCTTGCCATATCAATTAAGGTTCTATTCTTCCTTTCAACTAGGCCATTTGATTGAGGTGTATACTTGGCCGAGAATTGATGTTTGATTCCAAGCTCTTCACATAGCTCATCAACTCTTGTGTTTCTAAACTCACTTCCATTGTCACTTCTCACTTTCTTGATTGTGGTTTCAAACTCATTTTGCACTCTCTTGATGAACTTCTTGAATATGTCAAATACATCACTTTTGTCCCCAAGAAAGAATACCCATGTGTATCTAGTGAAATCATCCACAATCACAAAGCCATACTTGTTGCCACCAATGCTTGTGTATGTAGTTGGCCCAAATAGATCCATGTGCAACAACTCAAATGCCTTGGAAGTACTCATAATGCTTTTCAATGGATGAGTGTTGCCTACTTGCTTTCCGGCTTGACATGCACTACATAGCTTATCTTTCTCAAATGTGACATCCTTCAAGCCTCTAACTAAGTCATGCTTCACTAACTTGTTCAATTGCTTCATGCCAACATGACCAAGTCTTCTATGCCATAACCAACCCATACTTGATTTGGTGAGCAAACATGTTGAAAGTTGAGTGTCACTAGCATTAAAATCAACCAAGTATAGATTCTCATATCTAAAACCTTTGAAGATCAAGTTAGAGCCATCAACACTAATTATCTCCACATCATCAACACCAAATATGCACTTGAAACCGAGATCACATAATTGAGCAACCGACAATAAGTTGAAATTGAGCTTTTCAACTAGTAGCACATTGGAGATGCTATGATCATTTGAGATTGCAATCCTTCCAAGAGCCTTTACATCACCCTTGCTATTGTCACCAAATGTGATACTATCAATGCCACTATCATTTGATTTGAGAGAGTTGAACATTCTTGAATCACCGGTCATATGTTGAGAGCACCCACTATCAAGCACCCAATGCCTTCCTCCGGCCTTGTAATTAACCTACAAAACAATTTAATGTTTCTTAGGTACCCATACTTGCTTGGGTCCTTGGAGGTTAGTCACTAAGCTCTTTGGTACCCAAATGGCCTTCTTCTTAGGGCCCACAATTGGTGTACCAACAAACCTAGCATGCACACCTTTCTCACCCTTGGTAAGTACATAACAAGAATCAAAAGGAATGTAAGGTACATTAGCATTTTTCTTGTTCTTGTTCATTTTATTGCATTTAATCTCTAGATGCCCAATTTGCTTGCATCTATTGCAATAACGACCATTGCCCTTCACAAAGCGAGGCTTTGGAGTAGCAAAGGCCGCCTTGCCCTTCTTGGGAGTATAGCCCAATCCCTCTTTGTTAAGGGAGAACCTTTGGCTACCCAAGCATTTTAGCAAGCGGGCATCCCCACCATAGGCGTTGCCTAATGCGCGGGTGAGATCATCCACCTCTCTCTTGAGAGTCTCAACCACAAGTGATGAATCACTAGTAGTAGAGGTAGAGTTGGTTATGGTGGATGATGATGAGCTACATGAAGCATTAGTAGGACTAACAAATAAAGAATCATCAATAATATCACATGTTAGTCCAATATCATAAGTGACAATCACTTGCTCCTCCTTAGCTTCCTTCATGAACTTCTCCAACTTAAGGTCCTTTTCCTTGATGAGCTCAAGTAGAGTGGAGTGGGCTTCCTTAAGCCTAGTGTGAGCAATTTCAAGATCCTCGTGGTCTTCCTTTAGACACTCACGAGAAGCCTCTAGCTCATCAAAGGATTTCCTAAGAGCTTTAAGCTCTTGTTCAATTCCTTTGCACTCCTTACTCTTTTTGAGAGCAACAAGCTCCCCCATCAAGGCATCATTTTCATTGCTCTTGGCAATGAGCTCTTGTTCCAAGATTTTGTATTTCTTGGTTGTCCTCTTGTAGCCCTTGCTCATTTGATCTATTATGCCTAATAGATCATCCTTGGAGTAGTCCTCATCCTCCTCATCATCACTCCTACAATCATCACTAGCACAAGAATTATCATCACTATCATCATGTTTTACCTTGGTAGGCTTGGCCATAAGGCATGTTGATGTAGTGTCGAAGATGGATGGCTTGTTGGAGAGGGCGATGTTTGCAGTGGCTCGTCGAGTGATCCTCTCATCATCACTAGAGCTTTCATCATCATCACTATCGGAGTTGTCACTATCCCAAGTGACTACATAACCACCACCCTTCTTCTTCTTGTTGAAAGTGAAGCTCTTCTTTGCTTTCTTCTCCTTCTTGTTCTTCTTCAACTTTAACTCCCCATCATTATATCTTTTGTCTTCATAGGGGCACTTTGCCACTACATGATCGGGGCTATTGCAATTGTAGCAAAGCACCTCCTTTGCCTTCATGAAGTCCCTTCTCTTTCTTGCACCATAGCCTTTCTTCTTCATGAACCGACCCATCTTTTGCACTAGAAGGGCCATGATCTCATCATCAAATGGATCATCATCATCATCATCAACCTTGCTCTTGCCCTTAGAGGATGAAGCCTTGAATGCAATGGGCTTCTCTTGCTTGACCTTGGTTTCCTTCTTCTCTTCTACCTCATCTTCATCATCATTGTATTGGGCATCAGTCATTATATCTCCAAGCACATTGGTTGGTTTGACCTTGTCCAATCCCTCTCTAAAGATCATTCTTCTCAAGGTGGCAAACTTCTTGGGTAAGCACATCAAGAACTTGTGTGAGAAGTCCTTGTCCTCAACCTTCTCCCCAAGCCCCTTGAGATCATTGATAATGACTTGGAGCCTATAGAACATCTCCGGGATGGATTCATCATCCTTCATCTTGAATGTGGAGAACTTGTCCTTGAGCATATATAGTTTGGCACTTTTTACCGTTGAAGTGCCTTCATATGTTTCTTCAAGCCTTATCCAAAGCTCATTTGCCTTTTCAAGATCTTTGATTTGCTCAAATACTTTATCATCAATGGCACGATAGATTGTGTCAAGTGCCGCCGTATTGCATTGTTTGTTGATGCGATCATTGGGAGTGAGGTTTTCCTCATCAAGAATGACGTATCCTTCTTTGGTCACATCCCAAACCTTCTCATGTATATTGCCTAGATATTGCTTCATCTTCCTTTTCCAATGATCAAAGGAAGAGACACCATCAAAGAATGGAGGCTTGCCATTAACATGATTAAACATAACTTGAGCCATCTTACACCGAGGTTGTTAAGCCTTACAAACGGTGACCACGGCTCCGATACCACTTGAAAGGTCTTGATGGCTAGAGGGGGGTGAATAGCCTATTAAAATTTTCTACAACGACAAGCTAAACAAGTTTATCAATATAACAAATAGCGAGATGCGAGTTTTGCTTAGCCTATGAGTGTTTGCAAGCCACCTATCCAATTCACAATTCTAGTATTTGCACTCAACCGCACAAGTCAAACCGAGAAGTTAAGTACAACTACAACTAGCAAGCTACACAAGAGAACTACTCTAGCTAAGCTAACTAGCTAGCAAAGATAACTAAGAAATTAATACAAGAGAGATAGGAGGGTATCACCGAGGGGCGAAGTATTGAGCCAACCAATATGATCAACAATGAATACCAAGATAACCAAACACCGGGATCAATCAATCACAATATGAAAGTGATGACACGAAAATTTATCCCGAGGTTCACGTGCTTGCCGGCACGCTAGTCCCCGTTGTGTCCCTCTTCACCACGTGGTTCAGTGGCTAATCGGTCTCACACCGAGCCTCTCAAAAGGCACCACAAGAACCTACCGAATGGCAAAAGGTTGCAATGACACGAGCAATATACTAACGTTGCCTTTGGCGCTTCGCCGAGGTAGGCACAAACCCCTCACAATCACCGGAGGTGGCCAAGAACAATCACCAACTCTTGCCAACGCCTCCAAGCTGCTCCAAGCCGTCTAGGTGGCGGCAACCACCAAGAGAAACAAGAATCCCGCAGCAAATCAACCACCAAGTGCCAACTAGATGCTATCTCACAATGCAAATGCACTTGGATCACTCAATCTCACTTCGAATATGTAAAGAAGCAAGAGAGATGAGTGGGAGGGGAGTTGCTTAGCTCAAAGTGCTCACAAGTATGTCAAATGTTCGAGAGAGAGAGCCTTGAGCCGGCCAACGAGTATTTATAGACGTACCCCTTCGAATATAGCCGTTAGAAACTTAAACAGCCGAAATCGCGTTGACCGGACGCGCTGGTCCAACTGACCGGACGCGCCGGTCGCGCAACGGCTAGTTTCGCAACACTGACCGGACGCGCCGGTCGCGCAACGGTACTTTTTGAAACACTGACCGGACGCGCTGGTCGCAACGACCGGACGCGCTGGTCACGACCGGACGCGCCGGTCCCGTGACTGACCGGACGCGCTGGTCAACCCTGAGCCGCGCACAACGAACCAGCGACCGGACGCGCTGAAGAACTGACCGGACGCCACAGTACCCGCGTCCGGTCGGAGTCCAGTAAGCTCCCTGGACGACCGGACGCGTCCGGTCGCCTGTGACCGGACGCGCCTCGCGTCCGATCAAACAACTGAAAAACGCGCAGATACTGGACACTGACCGGACGCGTCCGGTCACACCGTGACCGCGTCCGGTGCAGCGTCCGGTCACCATTGTGACCTCCGTTCGCTTCCGTTTCTTTTTCTGACTTCCGGCGTAGTGGAAAATAGGCATTTCATATCCCCGAAATCGCCTGAATCCCGCGCTCGCACGCTCGGCGGGAGGGAGAGAAGACCCCAAACCCTCTCTACCGCTCAAACTCCACCGCCGTCGCAAACGTGCTAACATCACCAAGTGATCTCGTCATGTGTGAGTGTGTTAGCATTTTCACAATCATTTTCCGAGGCGATATTAGTTCTATCCAAATGCATATGATCATGAAATGCACATCTAGAGGCACTTAGGAGTTCAATAGCCGCGTCATTCCCCTCTTTATAGTACGGCTATCTATCCTATAATGTAACCACACCCACTAGGTGTCTTGGTTACTAAAACACAACCCTTAAGCATATACCTTTGCCTTGATCACGTAGGGTTGCGTCCAAATCCAAGTGTGGCCATCATGATCACCATGTCCATCTTGCCACCAACCTTGGAGTGTACTAATCCTCATATGCTACATACAACTTAGGCATGTGATTAGTACTTAGGCATTGTCACTAATTACCAACACCAAACATAGGACTTTCAATTTCTTGTTACTCTTCCGTGTTTCCTGACACGGTAGACGGCTTGGAGCAGCGGAGGTGATTGAGCTCACAATTGGAGATTTTTGGAGCCTTCACCAAGTGTTGTAAGGGGTTCTTGATCCTTCCCCGCGGGAGTTCGCGAATTGGATACTCTAGTGGAGCTCGTGGCTTGGAGGATCCCCATCTTGTGTGCGATTGTGCGGCGCCCGCCGAGGGCTCGACTCTTGATAGTCGATTAGCTCGCGAATCGACAAGTGGGTGTATCGCCACAACGGGGAGTAGCTTGCCGGGAAGCAAGTGAACCTCGGGATAAATTCTTGTGTCATTCTCTTCCCGAGGATTTCTCTTGTGTAATTGATTGATTGATACTTCTCATCTCTACACGGCGGTATAATCTCTCAAAGCTCTTCTCTTGTATTACTTCTTATTTCTAGCTTGTAGTTGTTGTTGTGTTTAGTGAATAGCTTTGTTGTAGACTTGTGTAGGTGGCTTGCTTAATTAGTTAGAGCTAGTGCATTTGCTTCGCCACCTTTCGTACTAACGTGTGGTTAAGTAATTCTTGTAGAAGTTTGAATTAGGCTATTCACCCCTCTCTAGCCTATTTGGACCTTACAACCGGCACGTTTCCCATAATTGCGTTCTTTTCCGGACGGAGAGAGTACAAATTTTTAGCACCTTAGACCATACTTTCAGTTTTCCGTTTTTCCAAATAGGTAGAAATAGAGAAATGTTTCATAACTATTTTAAGAGACAGAGAAAGAAGGTTAATTTTGTAGTTGTTTCAATCAAAACAATTTATAATTTTTTGAACAACAGTACATCAGCTGAACCAAACGGACCCTGCCGGAGCTTTATACCCTTATACAAAATATACAAGACAAGAGAGCCTTTTCATTACAGTACCTTTTATGACTTCATATTTGAGCTGCCTAACACTACTGGCATTAATATTTGCCGATGTACAAGAAGGCGAAGCATTTGTCCCTTGCACTGATTTTATTTTTGACAACAACCCTTGCACTGATTGTCACACTGTTTCCAGGTAAAAGGAAGCCGAGCAAAGTTGAAAGACAAAGACGTACAAAAAACACAAAAATAAAGCAACCAAACCAAAGTTTAAATAAGAGCAACAGGAGTAGTGCTCCTACTTGACCCTCTATAGCTAATTATGGGGGCTCAAGCCAAAAAAACGAGCTCCAGCAGGGTCCCTACTTGAGGCCCAAAAATATGTGTGTGCATCAAAATCCACCCTCCAGGCTCTATTCTTGTTGGGTCACCCCCTGCCCCCATCCTGCGCGCCCATACGGAACGGTTGGCGGCGACACACCTCCCGCCCCCGCGTGGGCTTCCTCTAGCGACGCGTGGGCGAGGAGGTTGGAGAGGTACACGGGGCGACCTCTGGTGAATGGCATGGGATTTGTGGGCTATCGGAGGAGGAATCAGAACTATCTGCTAGCAATCGGAGGAAGGGGAAGGAGGAGCATGACTGTCCCGCCCCTCGACCCGCCCTGCCATCGGATCCTTCACCTCTCTCGGAGTCGGGGTCGGAGGAGGGGCAAGAAGGACGCCCTGCCACCGGATCCTTCTCTCACTCGGGGAGAGAGGAAAGGGAAGAAGGAGGAGCGCGCCCGACCCCGCCGTGCCCCGCCGCTCGACCCGCCCAGCCACCGGATTCTTCCCCGGGCGGCTCCTCTGAGAGTCTGTGCACGTGTTGCGATAGCTCTGTGAAAGATTGGAGATGACAAGTGAATCCCAATGGTCAGTGTCTATTAGGAGAATTTAGGGGCTTTGGTTTAGGGGCGGAAGCAAATGCAAAATAGAGGGTCAACAAAAAAAAAGTGGTCAACAAAAAAACCCAAATAAGAAATGAGGGCCTCAATTTGGGGTACTGCTGGAATCGCTCCCAAGGCCTTGTTTAGTTACCCGACTCGGGGTGGTCGATTCGGCACAGTGCCACCTCGAGCACTATAGCACTTTTGTTTTTTTAAATAATTGTCCAAATCTTGATTAATTAGGCTCTAAATGTTCGTCTCGCAAAGTACAACAAAACTGTGTAATTAGTTTTTTTTTATTTCATCTACATTTAGTACTCTATATATGTGCCGACATTTTAATGTGATGGAGAATCTTCTTTTTACATAGTGGAATTTAGGGTGAATTCTGGAATCTAAACCAGGCCCAAACGAAAATCAACGAGCTATTTTATGGGTAAAAAAATTCTGCCCATGTTTTAACTCGAGGGGCCTGTTTAGTTTGCAATTTTTTTTTTTGCAAAAACCAGGAGACAGTAGTATTTTCATTGTTATTTGGTAATTAATGTTCAATTATTGATTAACTAGGCTTAAAAGATTCGTCTCGTGATTTATAACTAAACTGTGTAATTAGTTTTATTTTTTTATCTATATTTAATGTTTCTTGTATGTGTCAAAAAAATTGATGTGACGAGAAATCTAAAAATTTTTTAAAAAATTTTTAGGAACTAAGGAGACCCTAGGCTATCATGGCATGGCCGCGTGAGCACATCCACATCATGTCCAGGCGAGCGAGGCATGATGCGGACGGACACCGAGGCTTTTTTAGATGCACAAAAGTTAGAATTTTTTCGCTCTCTCCATCATATCAATTTTTAGCCGCTTGTATGAAGTATTAAATGTAGGTAAAAAATAACTAGTTATACAGTTTAGTTGGAAATCACGAGATGAATCTTTTAAGTCTAGTTGGTCCACGATTAAATAATATTTGCCAAATAAGACGAAAATAATACTATTCATCAGGTTGAAAAAATTTGCAAACTAAACGTGGCACGAGACAAAACGAGAGGGAGACCTATCAGCTTTCAGCAGCTGAGACAGAGAGTCAAACCCTCCTCCGGAGTCCGGAGCACGGGCACAGCCAGCTCTCCTCTCGGTCTCGGTCCCCTCCCCGGTCCACACTCCCTCGCGGCCGCTCCACTCCACTCTACTCCCCCTCCCCAGTCCCCAGTCCCCACCCCGAGCCCCATGAGCCGCCGCCGGTGACCAGCAACACCCCATGGGCTGCGTCCACGGCCGCCCCTCCGCGCCCAGCCCCGACCACCCGCCGCAGCCGCCCGAGCCGCCGGCCCCCGCGGCGGCGCAGGAGGCCGCCGGGAAGGCCGAGCAGCCGGCGGCGCCAGCGGAGAAGCCGGCCCGGCGGGAGAGGCGCTCCCGCTCGTCGCGCAGCGGACCCGGCCCCAGCTTCGCCAACAGGGCGCGCGGGGAGCAGGTCGCCGCCGGCTGGCCCGCCTGGCTCTCCGCTGTCGCCGGCGAGGCTATCGACGGATGGACCCCGCGCCGCGCCGACTCCTTCGAGAAGATTGACAAGGTACGCTCGCGCGCCCTCCCATTCCCCCGTTCCCACGCCCACGGCTCGTGGTGCCGCCATTGGGAGCTGACACAAGCTTTGTTTGCATCTCTGTGGGCTGCGCGCCTGCGCCGCCGTGTAGATCGGCCAGGGCACGTACAGCAACGTGTACAAGGCGCGCGACACGGTGAGCGGCAAGATCGTGGCGCTCAAGAAGGTGCGCTTCGACAACCTCGAGCCCGAGAGCGTCCGCTTCATGGCCCGCGAGATCCTCATCCTCCGACGCCTCGACCACCCCAACGTCGTCAAGCTCGACGGCCTCGTCACCTCCCGCATGACCTGCAGCCTCTACCTCGTCTTCGAGTACATGGAGCACGACCTCGCGGGCCTCGCCGCCAGCCCGGAAATCAAGTTCACTGAGCCACAGGTCCCCGAGATCCCCAACCACCGTTACCGCACTGCATCCGCTGGGTACCATCGGCTTCACGCGCTCATCACAGCGTATGAATGGAATGCAGGTTAAGTGCTATATGCATCAGTTGCTGTCGGGTCTGGAGCACTGCCACGACCGGGGCGTGCTGCACCGCGACATCAAGGGCTCGAATCTGCTCTTGGACAACAATGGCATGCTGAAGATTGCAGATTTTGGTCTCGCGTCATTCTTCGACCCAGACCGTAAACAGCCGATGACGAGCCGGGTGGTGACCCTATGGTACCGGCCACCCGAGCTACTTCTCGGCGCGACGGATTACGGGGTGGGTGTGGACCTGTGGAGCGCAGGGTGTATCCTGGCCGAGTTGCTCGCTGGGAGGCCAATTATGCCAGGACGAACAGAGGTTGGCATAAAGTTCTTAACCTCACAATATTTCAATTAGATATACTTTACATCTGACTGCATTCCAGTGAAACGTAGCTTGCCTCAGAATCATTTCTGGATTGATGTAGTTCTGTTATATATTTGGAGAAAATTTTCCATTTTGGCTTTTGAGTTTGCCGATTCTGGTATGGTCGGTGATGGGGCTGCAGTGAGTTGGTTAGTTTGCTTCCCATTCCTCACCCATGTTCAATACCAGGCATGACGAGGTGAAAACCGAAAATACCCTTGTTCATCATAGTACTGTGACTTGTGAGAAGAAACCACAGGAGAAAGATTCCTTTTTTATTATTTGTGTATTTCTTTATGAAACATCTCCTCTGTAGTTTCTGTTGTATAACAAGCCACTCAAACTGAATCATGCCAGCATAGAAAATGTCTGTCCAGTAATATCTCTCGTGAAAAATTTATCTTCCTTGAAATTCTGATTATTGCCACATGTTTCAGCATTCAGGTAGTGTTTAGATGGTGTAAAAGTTGGTGTAAAATTCCTGTAGCACTTTTCGTTGTTATTTGGTAAAATTTATCCAATCATGGACTAACTAGGCTCAAAAGATTCGTCTCGACATTTACAGACAAACTGTGTAATTAGTTATTTTTTTTACCTACATTTAATACTCCATGCATACGTCTAAAGATTCGATGTGACGGGGAATCTTGTAAAATTTTTGGAAGTTTGAAGGGATCTAAACACTGCCTCATTTCCATGCTTTCTGTTCATTTTCTTTTTGAAAATTGTCATGCTTTATTTCATTTTGCATCCAGTCTTCTGTATCTGATTCAACTATGGCACCGTTTAGATGCCAAAAATTTTGCCAAAATTTTCAGATTCCCCGTCACATCGAATCTTTGAACACATGCATGAAGCATTAAATATAGATAAAAAATAAAACTAATTACACAGTTTAGACGAAATGGACGAGAAATCTTTTAAGCCTAATTAGACCATGATTGGACAATATTTACCAAATAACAACGAAACTGCTACAGTAGCATTTCGTCAAAAATTTTACCAACTAAACAGCCCCTATGACCTGCTGCACTGTTTGTGCACTTAATGTTGCCCATACCATCCAACCCGATGAATAGCAAATCTTCCATGTTGCACTGATATAGTCATGTCTGTCACTTTTAGGTGGAACAGCTGCATAAAATTTTTAAGTTGTGTGGCTCACCAACAGAAGAATATTGGAAAAAGTCAAAGCTGCCTCATGCTACAATATTTAAGCCTCAGCAACCGTACAAAAGGCGAATAAGAGAGACGTTTAAGGATTTTCCACAATCAGCACTGCAGTTGATCGAGACACTACTTGCAATTGATCCAGCAGATCGGTTAACAGCGACTTCTGCATTAAGAAGCGATGTAAGTTGGTTACCATTTCACACTATCCTATCCCCATTTGATGGCACAAAACATTTGAAATTCTTTATTTGTGTTGAAGTCTTCACTAATTTTCATGAACACAATACTTAATGTTTAACAAATTAATGAGAATATTTCTTTTGCTGGCACATAACAATATATCCACTGGTCAAAATTTAGGTGTATCGCATATCCACACAACTCAATTTTTTTTTGTGCAATATGAGGAAATTTAGACCACGATTCTCAATTTCTCACAATTCCATTGGGACTAAAGAATCATATGGTTAATTCCAGAAACAACATAATACTACATGAATCTAGGCTAGCAGAGATTGTAGGGGTTTCTAGCGCCTGATATGATAGCATTATAGCACCCAGATTTCCATCCTTGTCACACATTTGGTTTTTGTAGCATATTTTTTGGTGTTGTGTATGTGTATTAATGCCTTCTGTTAACTTTCTATGTGTGTAGTTCTTTACAACCGAACCTTTTGCATGCGAACCGTCGAGTCTTCCTAAATATCCTCCAAGCAAAGAAATAGATGCAAAACGAAGAGACGAAGAAGCCAGACGGTTTGTCATCTTGCCACTTATTTCATTAGTTAGGATGATCCACAGTGTCACAGACTTGTCTGCTTCCAGTATGCAGTAACAAATCTTGTTGTACAAATGCACACTATGAGCATAGCAACTGCCGCCTATAATTGTGTTTCATGGGGGTAACATCACTATCCTTACGCACACAAAAGAAAAAAAATCACAACTGAGCAAGATCAATTTGGTTTTATTTATCTTCTGTTTTTCTTGTGGTCTGAAACCACAATTGTTTCATCTAGATTTGCCTCACTAACCTAAAAAATATGCAATTTTTACATTTTGATATTTGAAATTGTTCACATAAGATATTTCTGTAGAAATAATACCTTAGTATGATAATGTAGGGTCCCATGCTTAGTGAGTGCTTACTGTTGGCAAGAAAAAGACTTGAGTGCACATTATTAGAAGGTTTTGTGAACACTAGCTTTGTCTAGTATCTGAAAAGAACAAACATGTTATTAGCCTATTAAGCATTGGATCTATCCAGGTACTCACTAGTTACCACGAGTCATTAACATTGAAACAGAAGTTGAACAACAAAACTGTCATGATTTAGTAAATGTAAAGGACATTTCGTCCTCCTTTGAACTCCTGTTAAACATGAGTGCTAAAAAGTGAGCTACTTAAATTGACCAGAACTTTTCTGGTATTTAATGTTAATACCTATGTCCTTTGTAAGTTTAAAAAGAAAACGAGAGAATGTGACTAAAGGGACACATGGTGTACTAGTTTATGCTTCCATTATTATACAATACAAAAGCAAAAAGTATCTCTTCTCGCAAAAACCTTTTTAGTTAAATTTAGTGCTAACTGTGGTCAAACTTTAAGTGGCATAATTGTGCTAAAAGCTCCTGGATTTCTCTAATTTGTTGAATATGTTTTAGACCTCATAATTGAGTCAAAGGACAACTACTGCCTCATTTTTCTGATTGAGTTTTCACTGATTGCGTGTCCCCATATCTGCAACTAGCCAAATATCCTAGTGCTACCCTTGAGGCCCTGACCCATCTCCCTGTTCGTGGTCTCATGTCAGTTCAGTTGAGCACTTATACACTACCATGATGCTACCTGACTTGTCTACCATGTTCAACAGTTTAAGAGCTGCTGGTGGTAGAGCTAATGGTGATGGAGCCAAGAAGACGAGAACACGTGATCGACCTAAGGCAGTTCCAGCTCCAGAGGCAAATGCTGAACTTCAAGTAAACATCGATGTATGTTGAATGAACTTGTTACTTTTGGTACAATTTGTTACTGTGAGCTGGTCTTTTTAGAGGTTAATAAGATAAGCTTAGGATAGAGTTGTTCAATGTCCTTCTTTTGGTACAATTTGTTATTGCTTTGTCTCAGCCTGCCCTTTCAGTCTTTCACATAAACTCTGCATTTGTAAAATACACCCTACATCCAAGTAGACTTCACGCCAGGTCCTCTGCGTCTTACCAGCCATGGTCCAAAAGGAAGCCCATACTACCATAAAACAAACTTTGCAGTATCGCTGATTTGTGCTTATCCTTTTCTTTCTGATTACAGAAAAGAAGGTTCATCACTCATGCAAATGCTAAGAGCAAGAGTGAAAAGTTCCCTCCCCCACATCAAGATGGTGCGGTTGGTGTCCCTTTGGATACTTCAAATCATATGGACCCGCTATACGAACCTCCAGACCCATCTTCCTTCAGCACTGTGTTCACATATGAGAAAGGCGATGTGCCTACTTGGTCTGGACCATTGGTTGATCCTGCTGCAGTGGTGAACCAAAAGCGGAAGCACAAGTCTGGGCGCTCATCGAAACAACCGGCCACTGCCCGTGCTCGGTAAGATCCTAAGGATCAATATTTACAGGTAAAAAAATGAGACTTCAACATGGGGGAAATACTCCATGGTGGTACCTGCACGCTGTTTTGTAAACAAGGCATGCAATGATAAAGTCGTTTGTTGGTTACCTGTTGTCATGTGAGTGGTTTTTTCTAGACATTATGTATAGGCTGGGGAGGGAGTTGAAGTAGTCACTTCTGTACATTAGGTTTTCTTCTGCTCTTCAAGCAGCTGCATTTGATGTTAGATTCATTTGAATGGAAGCTTAGATCTCTAGAGCTTCACTACACCCCCTTCCATTGTAACAGTCTGTTGCCTGCATAATCAGTTCTTATCAATTCAATGGAAATTTTCAATCGGAAGTTTTGGTGAAGAGTTGATGGATTCATGAACCGTGACATGTACCACATTGGAAGCTGGAGCAATATTCCTGAATTTCTGATTTTGTATTGTTGCTAGGGAGTTTTTTTTTACAACTGTTGCTAGGGAGATTGAATTTGAAGTTTATATCTTGCTGATAAAACCAGGTTGCCCATAACTTGTAGATAGGTGGTGGTGTGGAGCTTTGGTGAGCCCAAGCCTCCTCACGGCTACAGTAGGTCTGTTTTCAATCTGTTGAATTGTAGACGCAAGAATATAGAGGGTCAATATGCTGAAATTAGAGAAAAAGAATAGAGAGAGACCCTGGTCTGTTTGGGATTGTTCTACGATCTCCATCGGGAAGCAGCTCAAAAAAAAACTGGATGAGCAACTCTCTCTTTAGGTGCTCTAAAACTCCACCTTTGTCCTGGACGAGTGTTTTTGGAGCTGCACCGGTTGAAAAACACGGAGCGAAACTGAAAAACACGAAGCAGAGCAGTCCTAAATAAATCAAATAGTACTATTTGAGACAATAGAAATCAGATCCCACAAAAATAGGGCAAGTAAGAAGCTATTTTAGATAGTACACCCAGTGTTCCAAAATAAATGTTCATCTTGTATTTTGATGAGTTAATTAATCTTAAGTTTAACTAAGTATATAAAAATACTAATGTTTATGATACTAAATAAGAGTCTATTTGGATCCAAGGGCTAATTGCTAGCTAGCTAAAAATTAGCCCAGATTAGCTCTAGTGCATTCAAACAGAAGGACTAATATGAGCTAATTTTTATACAAGTTTTTCAACTGATTGTTAGCCAACTAGCTAGCCAACCAAAGCTAATTTGGGCTTAGCCAGGTGTATCAAACATGTCCTAAATACTGTTAGATTAATCACATCATCTATTTTCATAATAAATCTATTTAGAGATATAAATATTAATGCTATTTTCTATAAATTTAATCGATTTAAGATTCATCGATTCCACAAAGTGTGAGATAAGGACTTTAGGACGGAGGAAGTACTGATCAGTCGAGAACTTTTTTTTTTAACCGATCAGTCGAGAACTCAAGCTAACAACAATTTGCTCCAAATCCGGGAGAGCCTAAACCCGCCGTACTTGCTCCAAATCGCGAGAGCCTAAACCCGCCGTACAGCGGGCTAAAATGGGCCTACGCGAGGCACGTTGTGCGGCTAGGATTCCGTGCGGCTATTAGACTCAAGCCCAACAGTCTAACTCCACAGCCCAGGCTGGCTACAAGCGATGCGCGTGACCCCAGCCCAGACCAGATCAGCCCAGCAGCCATTTCAGCAGAACGCTCCACCGCTTCTCCGAAAAGGCAAAAACCCCACAGCTCGAGCGCCGCGCCGGAAGCCTCCGCCCCCGAAACCACGAGCGAAAACCCTCCTAGTCCGGCGGTGATGGCCGGCGTCGGTGGCAGCGGCAGCGGTGGTGGAGGCGGGGGCGACGCGGAGATGGGCGGTTGGACGGGGCTTCTCCACTCCTCCACGAAGCTCCTCGAGCAGGCGGCGCCAACCCCGCACTTCCCTCCCCTTCAGGTGCGCGCCCGACGCCGTCCCCCTTTCCTTCCTCGCAGCTTCTCTCCCTTCTCGCTGTCGGCGCCGGCTACACTTGTTCCCTTCCGCACCTGACGGCTTCGTTTCTGGTTCCTGCAGAGGAACCTGGACCAGCTCGAGGCGCTCTCCACCAAGCTCAAGGCCAAGACCATCCGCGCTGAGGCTCCGTCCCAGTCGCTCTCCGCCACCAGGTAGATTAATCTCTGGAACCCACTTGATTAGCCTGGGGAGCCTTTCTGTGCATTCTCTATTTTGCCTGAATTGCAAGTGCCGCTTCTATAATTTTGTCGGGACTTAGGGTTTGGGCTGTACTAATGCAGATTGCTAGCACGCGAGGGGATCAATGCCGAGCAGCTCGCCAGGGACCTCAAATCATTCGAACTCAAGGTAATGGATGAGCGTGCCTGCTGGGCCAGAAATAGTGCATTGAGGGCTACATTTCATATAGTGATATGACTAGTTTCAGTGGTGTTGAAAAATCGAGCAATTGATTTGGTTTAATAGAGGATCTTGGTTTGTTTGAAGCAAAATAGGATATGGAATTCACAGAAGCATTGTCATGATTTACATGACTATCTGGTTGCACTGGAAGCTGCTGCTACACCAACAACAACAACATAGCCTTTTGTCCCAAGCCAGTTGGGGTAGGCTAGAGATGAAACCCAAAAGAGACGAGAAACAGGGAGACACATAAAGGGACATAAAGGGCACAAGACAAAAAAGGTCACGGTTCAGGCACGTTGATTGCTAATCTCCAAGCGCTCCTGTCCATAGCTAAATCCTTAGGGATATTCCACTCCTTAAGATCTCTCTTAACGGACTCGTCCCAAGTTAGTTTAGGTCGACCTCTACCGCTCTTTACATTATCGGCCCGCTTTAGAACTCCACTACGCACCGGCGCCTCAGGAGGCCTCCGTTGGACATGTCCAAACCATCTCAACCGATGTTGAATCAATTTCTCCTCAATTGGTGCCACTCCAACCCTATCCCGAATATCGTCGTTCCGTACTCTATCCCTCCTTGTGTGCCCACAACACCAACGCAACATACGCATCTCCGCTACACTCAATTGCTGGACATGTCGCCTTTTTGTAGGCCAACACTCAGCACCATATAACATCGCCGGACGAATCGCCGTCCTATAGAACTTACCTTTCAGCTTCTGAGGCACCCTTTTGTCACAGAGAACGCCAGAAGCTTGACGCCATTTCAACCAGCCGGCTGAAATTCTATGCCTAACATCTTCATCAATGTCTCCATCCTTTTGTAGCATCGACCCTAAATACCGAAAAGTATCCTTCTTGGCCACCACTTGCCCATCGAGGCTAACGTCTCCCTCCTCGTGCCTAGTCGCGCTGAAATCGCACCTCATGTACTCGGTCTTAGTCCTACTAAGTCTGAACCCTTTCGACTCTAACGTGTGCCTCCATAGTTCTAACTTCCTATTAACCCCCGCCCTACTGTCGTCAACTAGCACCACATCATCAGCAAAGAGCATACACCAAGGGATATCACCTTGTATGTCCCTTGTGACCTCATCCATCACCAAAGCAAATAAATAAGGGCTCAAAGCTGACCCCTGATGCAGTCCTATTTTAATTGGAAAGTCACTGGTGTCGCCATCACATGTTCGGAAACGTCACCACATCCCTGTACATATCCTTGATGAGGGTAACGTACTTAGTTGGGACTTTGTGCTTTTCCAAGGCCCACCACATGACATTTCTCGGTACTTTGTCATATGCCTTCTCGAGGTCAATAAAGACCATGTGCAAGTCCTTCTTCTGCTCCCTATATCTCTCCATCAATTGTCGTAATAAGAAAATCGCCTCCATGGTCGACCTACCAGGCATGAACCCAAACTGATTTTGGGTCACATGTGTCACTCTCCTTAGGCGATGCTCGATAACCCTCTCCCAGAGCTTCATCGTATGACTCATCAACTTAATCCCACGGTAGTTAGTACAACTTTGAACATCTTCCTTGTTCTTGAAGATAGGTACTAATATACTTCTCCTCCATTCTACAGGCATCTTGTTTGACCGAAAAATAAGGTTAAAAAGCTTAGTTAACCATACTATCGCTCTGGCGCCTAGGTATCTCCACACCTCAATGGGGATACCATCAGGGCCCATCGCTTTACCTCCCTTCATCCTCTTCAAAGCCTCTCCGATCTCTGCCTCCTGAATTCTCCTCACAAAGCGTCTGTTGGTATCGTCAAATGAGTCGTCCAACTCAAGGGCAGAACCCTCATTCTCCCCATTAAACAGCTTGTCGAAGTACTCTCTCCATCTGTCCTTGATCTCCTCATCCTTCACCAGAAGTTGATCTGTCCCATCCTTGATGCATTTTATTTGGTTGATGTCCCTTGTCTTCCTCTCGCGGATTCTAGCCATCCTATAAATGTCCTTCTCCCCTTCCTTCGTGCCTAGCCGCTGATAAAGGCCATCATACGCCTGACCTTTTGCTACACTCACAGCTCGCTTTGCAACCCTCTTCGCTATTTTATAGCCCTCGATGTTGGCTACACTCTTGTCATGGTGGAGACGCTTGAAACACTCATTCTTCTCCCTAATAGCCCTTTGCACCTCGTCATTCCACCACCATGTGTCTTTCGCTTCCCGTTTGCCTCCCCTAATCACGCCAAACACTTCCGAAGCCACCTTCCAGACACATGTTGCCATCTTTAGCCACATGTCGTCGGCATCTTCTCCTTCTTCCCAAGGTCCCTCATCTAGCATCCTCTCCTTAAACGTCTGCGCTGCTTCCCCTCTAAGCTTCCACCACTTCGTTCTCGCAATCTTGGCCCGTTTGTCCCGGTGGACACGTACCCGAAAGCGAAAGTCCGCCACCACAAGCTTATGTTGAGGGACAACACACTCCCCAGGTAACACCTTACAATCAAAGCAAGCACGTCTATCCTCCCTCCTTGCAAGGATAAAGTCGATCTGGCTCGAGTGTTGTCCACTACGAAAGGTTACTAGATGAGATTCCCTCTTCCTAAAGAGGGTGTTCGCTATTAACAAGTCATAGGCCAGCACGAAGTTCAAAACATCCTCCCCCTCTTGATTCCTACTACCATACCCGAACCCCCCGTGCACCCGCTCGAAACCTACATTAGTCGCACCAACATGGCCGTTGAGGTCTCCTCCTATAAAGAGTTTCTCGCTGATAGGCACGGTATTAACCATGCTATCAAGATCTTCCCAAAACTGTCTCTTGGTGCCCTCGCTAAGACCTACCTGAGGGGCATAGGCACTGATCACATTCAGAGCCGAATCTCCAACTAGCAGCTTGACCAAGATAATCCGGTCGCCTTGCCTCCTAACATCAACGACTCCATCCTTAAGGCTCCTATCGATCAAGATGCCTACACCATTTCTACCCGATGTTGTCCCCGTGTACCAAAGTTTGAAGCCAGTATCCTCCACCTCCTTCGCCTTCTGGCCCTTACATTTAGTCTCCTGAACGCATAGAATATTTACACGCCTTCTAATTGCTGCATCGACTAGCTCTCTTAGCTTACCCGTTAGGGACCCTACATTCCAGCTACCTAGACGAATCCTAGTTGGCTCGGCTAGCTTCCTTACCCTTCGCACCCGTCGAGGGAAGTGCGAAGACCCTTGCTCATTTTTCACTACACCCGGGCGTAGATGTAGCGCGCCACTAAGGTTGCTACGGCCCGACCCTTGCTCATTTTTCATCGTACCCGGGTCACGATACGACACGCCACTAAGGGGATGACGACCCGGCCCTTGCTCATTTAACACCACACCCGGGTTCCGATGTAGCGCGTCGCTAAGAGGGTTACGCCCCAACGAATCTCTTGTGGGTTTCAAATCCATGAGAGTGGCTGTTTTTTTTTACTGTTGGTTCGCCAGACCTTAACACACCCTCCTCCTTTACCCGGGCTTGGGACCGACTATGTTGAGACGACTTAAGAAAGTCTTCCAGTCAACATAGGCGGAGTTCACTGGAAGCTGCTACTAGTTCGAAAATACATCACATATTTTTGTTGTGATGTGACAATCCACCCTTACTTCCCTCGTGTACTAATTACTACCTCCGTCCCCAAAAGAATGCAATTCTAGCACAGTGTCATGTTTTACTACCTTAAGTTTGACCAATTATAGATAAAAAAAATATCCATGTTTATGATACCAAAAAATACCATCAGGTTAATTACGAAATGTATTTTCATAATAAATTAATTTAAAGACATAATTGTGAATATTATTCACTAAAAACTTAGTCAAACATGAACCACTTTTCGTGGCATGCAACCCATAGTTGCATTCTTTTCAGGACGGAGGTAGTATTTACTTATTACAGTAAGACGACTCGTCCTTTATTCCCTTATCAGTTATCATACAGAACATGATTTACTAATAAAGAAATAAGTCATCAAACATAGCCACAACTCTTATATCTCTCCAGCCATTTTGGTTAAGAAAAAAAAGACACTTGGCATTTTGTGCATGAATTACATCACAGAGAACAAGGATCTACTCAATGAATTGTATGGTGCTACAGTCTTTTCTAAGATTGACCTCCACACCATTTTGGTTCCAGTAAAACCTTAATGTGCATGTGTAATTGTGTATGTCGTGGCACATTTGCCAAATAGATGCCTAATTGATCAGAAAAGAACTCAATATGTCATTTTCTGCTGTGCTTCTCTATGTGCTTTTTATTGTAGATTTTCAGCTTCTAAAATATCACTTGTTGCACAACTAATGTATGTAAATCTTATCTGGCCAAATTTGATGTTTTGCAGACAACCTTTGAGGATGTTTTTCCATCTGAAGCAACTACTGTTGAGGAGTACTTGCAGCAGGTGAACACTTAATATCGCTCTGATTAGATACTCACCAGAATTTCACGGAGTATAAACACAGTATTATGTTTTCAGCTTCATGAAATGGCCATAGTTTCATCCATCCAAGAAGCTCAAAAGGACAACTTAAGGAGTTTTAACAACTATATGATGCAAGTTCTTGAGGTTGGTTTGCTTCCATCTATTCCGTTCAATTAATATTTGATCAGGGCTAATAGTTGCAGAATCAACCTGGTGTATGTTTGATTAGCTATTCAAGTTTCTTTATCATCTGAATTTAGATTTGTGTTTGGACAACTTTTACATTCTGACAACAACCTTGGTTAATCTGGTATAATGTAAATAACACTTTACTTTTACCATTCGGAGAGTTAATATTTCTGCACTTTTTTCATTGCCACAATGGACATTAGCACTTTAGCCTGTGTCTTCATGCATTTTTTTTTCAGTGATTTCACTCTGTAGTTCGATAACTGTATATTATGTCTCCTGTAGGATGACTGGCAGAAAGAGAAGAGAGACTTCTTGCAGAGTCTAAGCCGGCTTTCTACATTACCCAAGAGAAACACTAATCTCTCGACCAGTGGGCTGGCTCACCCTGCTTTAATGCCACCATCAACTTCCAGTCTTCATGCTCCATCAGGCCTGCCTTCTGCAGAAGTCATGCCTATACCGAACAAGACTATTATCGAAAAAAAATCTTCTGTTTATGCTGGGGTTGTGAGGGACCTCAATGATGCTAGAGGACGCAGTCTACCTTTTAATGTACGCTCTTTACATCTATGTCAAGATTAAGCATATTATCAGCCATAAGAAATTAGAAATTTAAACCATTTAAAGTTCATTATCCAAGAATTCAAGTTTGATTAATAGCTTAAGTTTCTATTACGTATGCACTTCGATATATTATCATCATACCATGACAAATTTCTCTTGATGCTCCATCTTAATTCTGCTTGAGCTCATTAATGTCGTATTTTGTGTAGCCTGCTACGGCTTTTAGGGCTGCTTATGAGTCCTTGTCTGTTGATGCTGTTGGCACGAAGTCAGTGACTATGCAGAAAGTGTGGCATCTAATTCAGGTACTAATATTGACTTAATTGTTGTAAATTTATTTATACCATTATCTGTTAATTTTTGCTTATATTTGAATTCATCATTATAGGAAGATGAACAGTATTGTGCACTGGCAATTACCATTACTTAATAATTAGTGTTTCTGTTGCTTATTATCTAATTCAGGCATTAGTTGGGGAAGGGTCAACTCATCGAATTGGTTCAAGAAAAATGTTACTAGTGGTAGGTGCAAGGCGCCATCTTGAATGGGGTCATGAGAAGTACATACTTGAGACCATCAACAGCCATCCAGCTCTTGTGAGTATAAATAGTTTTACTTATCTTTGTACTGAACTACTGGCGCTTGCTTGGCACATGAGTCTGCTTCCTTATGGAAGTCAAGTACCTTTCAAATCCAGTTATGTAAGGTTTATAGTTATGACTTCGGTGCATATCTATACATGCTATTGTGACAATTGTTGTGTTTGCCCTTACTAATTTTGTATTTCCCACTTTCTTGTTGAATTTCTTATATAAATCAAATTTGTCATAAGCTTGCATTGGGTGCATATTTGTAGAACACTTTTCTACTAGGTGTTTAAAATGCTTTGGAGGTCACGAAATTTTCCACATATGTGCAATTATGTCAGCATATTTGAATTAGAATCACGACTAACAACTCACTAAACTTCGTTAAGTGAAATGTTTGACATTAGATCCATCAGCTTACCTAATCCCGCTTATGTGGATACCATGGTGGCTTAGGAGTGTATTTTTGCAGAAACCTCTTGGCTCTATGTTCTCATCTACCTTCAACTTTTTTCCTTCTCTCTATTCGTTACGCTGATGTGGCGTTTTAGGAGCCTTGTGCCCTTACGCCATAACCATCATGTGCCACCCACCACCCCAGCCAACAGTCACAGCCAATTGCCCTAGCATGGCAGCTGAAGTTTTCCGCCCTTGATGTATTTACCAATTAACTTGAGGTAATGCTTGAGAAATGTTTGTGAATTTGCTAGTTGCATGCACGCTGCTTCCAGTTGTTGCGTTGCATCTCACTTCCAGTCATTCTCAAAGTCTAGGACTAGGACTGCTCCAAAATGGTTCCATCATGCGCTACCCTTCTCTCAATAGCTTCCAGCGTTTTTTTTTGTCTACATCTGCTGTCATTTCACACTGCTGGGTCCTGCCTTTAGTTGGTTCCCATGCGACTGCAAATTCTCGCATTTGCAATGAAAAATCACCATGAAAAATCTGTTAGGAGATGACCAAGGAGGGAATCCAACACAGAAGTCCAATCATTCACAGTGCACCCCTCATGGCATCCACATAAGCAGGCATGTGTGACTTGCAATGAGCACTTAACAAATTTTGGTGTCATCTTAGTCTAGTTTTTAAGATCACTTACCTAATTTCACGTAGAGGGCAAGTTTCACTACCACCAATGCAAATTACTCTATATTCTTGGTCGTGGCATGTCCAATACACTTGGTAGCATACGCTTAAGATTAGTGAAACATTGCTATTTATGGGAGTTCTTTTGCTACAGCATTTAATGACATTCTGGGTCATGAAGTATCACTTGATTGGCAGCATAAGCTCAGAAGTCACATGATTACTTTGTTAGCGCCTTACGGTCATGGCAAATTATTCCTTCAAGTTCTATTTGTTCATCTTTCTACATATAAACCAAATCTCCACTGCAATTAGTTCTTATAGTGATTTACATTTTACCTTATGGTGCCCTATTTTTTTCATATTTGGATTTTTTTTTGTGGGTGCAAATGCTTCCCCCATTGCATTGTATAATAATCAATCATGTTTTGCATTTTGATATGTTGTTTTAGGCTGCTCTTGGTGGATCTGTTGGCAATCTTCAGAAGATCCGAGCATTTCTTCGGGTTGGTTTTGAATTGATGTTATTTTGCTCTATTTCTGTTGCTTTTGCACTAGTATTTATGCTCCAATGCATGCTTTGTCCACATGACCTGACAGGTAAGGCTGCGGGATCAAGGTGTGCTAGACTTTGATGCAACCGATCTACGCAGACAGCCTCCAGTGGATACAACCTGGCAGCAGGTTATTTTTCGTTTGTTCACTTCTATTGCTTAAAAGAACTCTGTACTTAACATCAGTGTTTCCATCTGTTAATAGTATGTTGAAATCTGTAACCAGCTATCTGTTAGTTCAGCTGCAACTGCAGCTTCATGTGAAATGACAGCTGTAGTCAATGGGTTATTTCTAGACTTATTGAATCTAATTGTGATTCTTTTTATAATAGTTATTCTCATTTTTAGAGCACTTCTGCTAGATAAAATGGCCTATGATTGGGTTTATTACCTTTCTTGAATTAACCTTCCAATAGCAAACCCATGTTCTTTACTGTTCATTTTGGTAGAACTTTAGTAATTTGAATTGTTGCCCACTTATCTTTGAAGCTTCACATATTGCACTCCTGCAGATTTATTTCTGCTTGAGAACCGGATACTATGATGAAGCAAGACAAGTTGCCCAATCATCTCGTACTGCATATAACTTCGCTCCCCTGGTAAACTTTCTATAATCACGAATTCATGATGGATCCTTCTTGTTCAGAACAAGGGACTCAGAGATAAATATGTTCTTCCGCAGCTTGCAGATTGGATTTCTAGTAATGGTGCTGTATCACCAGAGACTGCTCTGGCAGCTTCTGAGGAATGTGATAAAATGCTCAGAATGGGTGATCGGCCAGGGCGTCCTGGTTATGACAGGAAGAAGTTGCTGCTTTATGCCATAATTTGTGGTTGTCGGCGGCAAATTGAAAGGCTGCTAAAAGACCTGCCAACACTTTTTAACACTATAGAGGATTTCTTGTGGTTTAAGTTGTCAGCTCTGCGGGAATACACCAATGCATCTTCTTCTAATCTTATGAATGAAGGCTTGGTGCCTTATACGCTGGATGACCTGCAAAGTTACTTGAATAAATTTGAGCCATCATATTATACAAAGAGTGGGAAAGATCCCCTAGTCTATCCCTACATTCTGTTCTTAAGCATCCAATTACTCCCAGCAATTCTTTATTTGTCTAAAGAAGTTGGAGAGGATGGATACCATGTTGACGCTGTGCATATTTCAATCGCTTTAGCTGACCATAGTGTTCTCCCTGACGGTATTGGACCAGGCCAGAAAATTGGCGTCATGGATGCCTGTGCAGAGGCTGCAAGCATAATACGGCAGTATGGCTCTATATACTTGCGTAATGGTAATATTGATTTAGCCTTGGAATATTATGCACAAGCTGCTGCTGCCATGGGTGGAGGTGAGGTATCGTGGATGGGTGAAGGGCAAGCTGATAAGCAGCGACAACGAAGTTTGATGTTGAAGCAACTACTGACAGAGATATTGCTAAGGGATGGTGGTATTCAACTTTTGCTTGGTCCAAATGGAATGGGAGAAGGAGAGCTGAAAAAGTATATGATGGATTGGAGAAGTAGGCAGCAATTCTTACTTGAAGCTGCCCATCGGTGTCAAGAGGCTGGGCTCTATGACAAAGTAAATTTATTTTGTTGAACCTAAGTGTTTGTATTTGTTTTTGTTCTCGTGCTTCTGGATCATTTTATTTTTGCATCTTCACTTTGGAAATAAGGTTCGTAGAAGGCAGCAGGCAGAAGCACTGACTCATCTTTATTGTTCTGTAGATCAGTGCTATGTATGTATTCATGATAGGATTATTATTTTTTGAATTTCTTGCATGCTTATTATTGATTGAAAGAGTTAAACTTAGGCTCTGCTTGGCATAGTAGTAGCTTTTCAAAAGCACAACTTTTTTTTTTTTTTTGCTCTTGTTTTGGAGCCATGACAGTAAGACATTCTAAAGTGCTTCACTTGACATGAACCCCAAACTGACCCTCAGCTTCTAGCTTCTGACAGAATACTATCTGATTCATTCTAGCTACTGATTATTGCATCTTAAACTTCACCAGTCCATCCATTGCCCTGCCATAAAACTACTTGTGTATAAAATTTATTAATTTTGCTCCAATACTGCTGTGCAAGAGACATGGCCAATCATATATGTACCATTGAGCTGCTACAGTGCTATTGAGCTTAATTATGCTTAGTGGATCGAATAGGACATGTCTATTTACTGCACTTCAGCGTTCATTACTATCTATATTCTGATATTATCTGTGTTGGAGTATGTGTGTGTGGGCCTCCAGCCCAGGCCAGCCCATGTAGGGCAAGGCCCATTAGGGTTAGGGTTAGGCACTGCCTATATGTACCCTGGGGGTTCACCCTCTATCTATCAATACACAGAGTCTCACTCTTCTACATGGTATCAGAGCCGAAGGTTTGATCTTTGCCGGTCGCCTCCCACGCCTTCTTCCGCTGCGCTGCCCCTGGGAGGAGCGAACTCCACTCCCAGGGGCAGCAACCTGAGCACCATCGCCAAGAATCCCCACCCCAAATGCCTTCCTCCTCCCCCTGCTACCGCCGCAGCGTCCTCTTCTTGGCCCTCCTCTCGGCGTCCTTCTCGGCGCCGGGGCCGGCAGACAGCGCCGCCGGGGAAGCCGGCGGCGGCGGGGATGCCGCGGCAATGCAGGCGCTGCGGCGGGCCCTGGCGCCGCCGGGCTGGGGCCCGGGCGCGGACCACTGCGCGTGGCGCGGCGTCACCTGCTCCCCCGCCACCTCCTCTTCGTGCACGGCGCTAGGGAGCCGCCATGGCCGGATCCTGTCGATCCGGTCGACGCCGCGCAGGTGGCTGGCGGCGCCGCCGCCGCCGACGACCCTGACCCACGCCCTCTCCTCCAGCTCGCGAAGGCCCCCCGCGCTCGCATACGCGCCTGCTCGGCCGAGCCCTCCAGCGCCTCTGCCGTCGCCGCGGAGGGGGGGCTGACGCGGGCGCGGCCGGACCAGGAGCCGGCGCCCCCGGCGCGGGTGCGGGCGCGCAGGGAGCGGCGCTGATGCCGGCGCCCGCGCGGCGAAGCACGAGGACTCGGACGAGGGAAGGACCGCCGCCGCCCCTAACTGGAGCCTCAAGCGGAAGCAAGCGAGTCCTGGAGGAGCGACCTCGGACGCGGCCAAGTGCCGCCGATCCGGCGATGGGGAGCTTTCCCCATCTGCATCGGCGTCGCTTGCCGCCGCGGAGGACTCCGACGAGAGGGGCGCGGGCGGACCAGGAGCCGGCGCCTCGGCAGAGGAAGAAGCGCGGCCGAGAACGCCACACACGCGCGGGGCCGCAGCTTCTGTCCGCGCGCTGCTGCTCTGCTCTGCTATGTATCTTTTTGTTTGCTTTGTGTCGCCCTGCCGTTTCGTCGTCTTCATCGACACCACCGAGGACGAGGCCGCTGCTGCGCCCTCCAGGCTGCAGCGGCGTCGCTCGTGGTCTGCCTTCACCGCCGGTGCCGCCGCCTTTCCAGGCGGTTGTGCCACCCGCCGCCGGTCGTCGTCAAGCAAGCTCTCCGTCCGGAGTCCACGCCCTTCGCCGTCTACTGCGGACAACGCCCCCCTCCCCGCCACCCCTGCTCTGAGCGCGGTCTTCGAGGTATCCGGGTGCGCTGCCATCGCCTGGCGCCCCTGCCGCCGCATGGCTCGGCTCACCGTTCCGCGGCCACGACAGCTCGGTGTTGCGACTACGTCTTCGACCGTCTTCGCTGCCACCTCGACTCGGCGAATTCTACCTCGGCTACGACCACGACGACCTCGACCTCGGCTACTTCGGCACAAAAAGGGCTATCCTCCACTTCTTCGCTCCAGCCACAACGTCCGCGACATGGTTGCGACTGCGGGGGGATGACATCGTTTCCAGCTTTTGTTCGTCTCCAGTCTAATCGTGTGTTCGCCCCCGTTGTGACTGCGGGGGGATGTTGGAGTATGTGTGTGTGGGCCTCCAGCCCAGGCCAGCCCATGTAGGGCAAGGCCCATTAGGGTTAGGGTTAGGCACTGCCTATATGTACCCTGGGGGTTCACCCTCTATCTATCAATACACAGAGTCTCACTCTTCTACAATCTGCTTTGTGATGAAATTGATTCTTGAAAAGAGCTACCAGTTTATGCATTATATAGAACCATATTAATTCAATTTTTGATTTGTGTTCATATGAAACAGGCTGTGGAAATTCACAAAAGAGTAGGAGCCTTTGCCATGGCTCTTCAGACAATAAACAAGTGCCTGTCTGATGCAGTCTGTGCCATGGCACGGAGTATGCTAGATGGCGAGAGTCGTGCTGCTGCCCTAATTCATTCTGGCAATGAAATTTTGGAGACAGCTAGATATTCTTCTGAAGCCAGGTCATTTCCCTCTTCTACTCTGGCACTGGTAGAATGCTGGTTATTTTGCTGATTGAATCTGTTTTAATTTGTCTTGTGAAAACTTGCTTGCAGCATTCAAGAGAAGGATCTCATTTCTGAACAACAAACTGTGCTGAGACAGCTTGAAGCTATTCTCCATATTTATAGGCTAGCTCGAGCTGGACAGACTGTGGATGCTTTGAGGGAAACCATCAGGCTGCCCTTCCTTCATCTGGACACTCAGGCTCCAAATGTGACTGTTGACATTTTCAGGAACTTGTCACCCCATGTTCAAGCTTGCGTGCCAGATCTCCTGAAGGTTGCTCTAAATTGCATTGACAATGTTAGAGATACTGATGGGACCTTGCGCGCTGTCAAATCAAAGGTATTATCTGTTTCATATGTGTATCATTGGATTATCGCCACAAATTCATCAGACATGACAGCTTACTGCTTGCTGCTGTGGTACTTTTCTCTACACTTAATTTGGCAATAACCGAAGTGTTGATCTCTTGCAATCTTGTCGGAAGCCATATAAAGAGGGATTACATTATTGATTGTAATATAGTTTGGATTGGTTGAGAATGATGTCGTGGGAAAATGAAGGAATATATCAATATATTTGTTTTTCTGTAGAACTGCCCATTTGTAATGTAAAACATGCATTTCTGAACCTTATCTTTTGCTGGTGTACGAAGCTTTAAATAATGCCTTTGCTAAACATAAATGCAGTCCTTCTGACCTGTTCTGATGCATTTTTCATTCATAACTTGCAGATTGCAAACCTTGTAGCAAGCAACATGAGCCGGAATTGGCCACAGGATTTGTATCAGAAGGTGGCGCAGTGCATATGAAGTGGCTTGTGTTTTGAGCTGGTCAGGAATCTGGACTAATCTGTATCAGAGCTCTGGAGCTTTCAAACTATTTGGTGTTGGCTACTTGTGCGCACCATGGTTGTCATCCCATCTTGTGTTTAATGAGCGACAAATGTAAAATGTTGATTTTTAAAAAGAATTTTCCACTGATGTTATCCATTTTTGTTGTTGGAAAATGGCTCACCCATGGTACAGATGCCTTCAGATTTTAAGGTGGCTGTTGCTATTTTCGCCTTTTGTATATTTTTTCCTTCATAATCCTGATTGAACATTTAGGATTTCTGCTATGTCTGTGTTTAGACTTAAACAACGAGTTCTCTAAGCATTGGTCAAGTGCACATGCATCGACACGGACCTCTATCAGTCATTGGCAACTTCGCATCTCTGCCTGTTTGCACGAGTCCACGGAGTGGCCCTTCTAGTTATTGTTGAGAATGCCTTCGAAGGCTTCTACGAGAGTATTACTGTTTCTTATGGAACCCAACCATTACTTGGGGCTTGTTTGGATACATGTGTATTTACTTCAATCTACGTGTGGTGAAATGGAATGAAACTTAGTTTAATTGCACTCCAATCTACTTCCACGCATGTAGATTAAGATAAATACATGCACATCAATTCTACTTCAATCCACTTCAACACATGTGGATTGAGATAAAATACATACGCATCTAAACAAGCCGTTAAGGAAGATTGAACTCCGTGTATTGTCATCTGTTGTTTGGAAGGCAAAACTTACACGTGAGTTTTTACGTTTATTCGAATGGTACAGTCTCGTGTATAAGTTTAGTGGAGTTCAACTAGCGTAAAGTTAACGAAAGACGACGCCACAATAAAGAGGATCTTGTTTGTAGCAGTAAGTAATAAATAATTAAGAGGGAGAAATATGCAAAATATATTAATAAGCTTATAGTAAATCTCAAGTAACATGGCGTATCGATGCGGATCGTGGCCTCGTTGGGAAGATGCTACAACTACAGGGTGTGTCGTCCAGGAAGCCCAAGTTTCAGCGGCAAGCTCCTAGTTGTTTGTGGCCTAAAAGAAGCGAAGATTTCTATAATGCTCCACGGGCATCCGTCCGGACGCCGCGCGCCACACTTCATCTTGCCGCTTTCGCTCGTCCTGCTCGTTCCCACCTGTGCCACGCGTCTCGCCTGCGACAGTGGCTCTCTTCCGTCACGCGCCCGGTCCATAAGGATTCGACCCCGCGTCGCGCAGCCCGCCCGCCATGGTCATCGGGCATCCCTTGCCACGTCTCATCCCGTGCGCTACCTCTGCTTTCCCCATCTCTCATGTCCGTTGATAGCAGAGCGCCTCCTTGGTCTCTTACCTAACCCCCAACACTGCCGGGATGCTTCGTTGTCGCCGTCCCTGCTAATGGTCGCTGGTGCACGTGTTGGGACGCCTCAGGTCATCCCCGGTCGAGCCTAGGGCACCCACGAGTGCGGCCAGATGCTGGTGGTGGTCGCGCACAGCCGCTCACCGTCGGCTCCCACCCCAGCGGCTGGAATCGACCGGCCCAGGCCTCCCCTCCCCTATGTTACAAATGCATGTTTCAAGTGTTTCAAACGTTTCAGATGTATGTTGCAATTGTTTCATATGGATGCTACAAAAGTAGATCGGGGATGTTTGTACATGTTGTATATGTTACAAGCGTTTTAGAGGCATGTTTACGAACGTTTGTTCAAAATGTTTTATCTGTTCTAGACGTATGTTGCAAGTGTTCTGATCTGAATGTTGCATATGTTTCACACATATGCTACAACAGTATGTTCTAAATGTTTCAGCTGTTTCAGTCTTATTTTGCAGTAAGTGTTTTCATGTTGCAAGATGCAAGTGTCTAATTGGGATGTTGCATATATTTCACACATATGTTGTATGTGTATGTTTCAAATGTTTTATCTCTTTCAGACGTATGTTGCATTGTTTCATATTTTGGAGATACGTTTAGAGAGACAGGGCGTGCGACGCGTCGGGGGCTGCAGACAGGGCGGGCCGGGGGCCGGCACACGTCGTGCTGTGGGGAGGCGAGCTGCGTGCTATGGGAAGGCTGGGGTGATCGGATGGACTCCTATGGATTGTATCGTACGGGTGGGAAGCTTCGTTCGGACGTGCTGCTGAGGCCGAACGTTTGGGCGCCAGTGTCTTCAAAGAATTTTTTTAGGTTGGGGCGGCAGTTTCACGTGAGTGCTGTGATCTCCCTCCGTCCCTGTTCTCAATAAATCAATTTATGAAGTTGTTTTAAAATCAAATATTTAAATTTATTAACTAAATTTATTGAGAAGTTTATCAAAATCGACATCAAATTAGCATCATTAGATTTTTTTCCACACCGGCGCTAGATACATTATAAACTACTATATTTTCATAGTAACGCGGTACTTTCGTGCCAAATATAATAAGGTGAAACATAAACTTGTTTTGACTTAAAGATAACTTAGAAATCGATTGCTCAAGGGGCGAGGAGGAGAATGCAGCGAGCTGAGGGAACAGGGAAGTGAACCAGGTGGACCCAGTAAGTGACGTCAGGAGGCTTTGGACTGCTACAGAAAAGAAATCCTGCACAAAGGGTACCACTGGTAACAGCTGCAGCGTGCAGGTAATAGGTATGGAAGAAGCATCAAGGCACCGTTTGGATGACAAAAATTTTGCCAAAATTTTCAGATTCTCTGTCACATTGAATCTTTGAACATATGCATAAAACATTAAATATAGATAAAAAATAAAACTAATTATATAGTTTAGACGAAATGGACGAGACAAATCTTTTAAGCCTAATTAGACTATGATTGGACAATATTTACCAAATAACAACGAAACTGTTACAGTAGCGTTTCGCCAAAAAATTTTACCAACTAAACAGCCCCAAGTCAATGAATGAATGAGTGCAACACACATGGACGCCCAGCCGGCAGGCGGCAGCCGGGGCCCTGAAGCAACACCAAAGCCCTGTTTAGTTTCCAGAAAATTTTGCAAAATTTTTCAAATTTTTCGTCACATCGAATCTTTGGACACATGTATGAAACATTAAAAATAGATAAAAAATAAAATTAATTACACAGTTTAGACGAAATGGACGAGACGAATCTTTTAAGACTAATTAGACCATGATTAGACAATATTTGCCAAATAACAACGAAAAAAGATACAGTGTTGTTTTGTAAAAATTTTTGCATCTAAACCAGCCCCAACTTCAACTTGCATGTGCTAGATCTAGATGTAGCACAAGCACACCTTATCCTGAGGATTACTTTATGTATACTCCACTCCACCCTGTTGAGTGTTGAGTGTTCACCTGATCACTTCCAAGCCCGAACAGGATCCACATCTCTCGTTCCACCTTTCGGTCGGGCGATTGGGCTGGCTTTGGCAGCAGAAAACACAAACAAACTAGTCGCGTCTGTTGGCCTGGGATCGGAGCCTAGTAACCATCTGTTTTAGAATAATTTTGTGTGGTGCGATCCAGTGCCGAACAGCCCGAATGACTGGTTTGGTTGGTCAGGTAACCTGGGCACGATAGATAGATAAGCACGGAGATCGATCGAGTCTTTCAGGTGAAGCCGCTTGCGAGGTCGCCGGTCCAACGCTGACTGCGGATGGCTATGGGTGGCCTGATATGTTTCTTTTCTTTTTCATCAGATCGTGATGAGCATGTATCTTCTTTTCTATTAAGAAGAAGAAGTTTGTACGACCACATGAGATGGTATGCTGCGTAAGTTGCGGAGCTGAACCAGCAGGGCGCACAAGAATCGCCGTGGTCACTCGTGAGATGATGCAAGCAGCAGCAGGATCAGGAGTTGCTTTGGTTTGCCGGCATGCCTCCCCTGCCCCCCTCGGAAAGGAAACTAAAGGAAACGGGAAGGCGCCTGGATGGATCTTGATTTCTTTCCTTGAATGAAAAGGTTAAAGAAAGTGATTTTAGAAAGAGAAATGGGAGGGGTACACTTTTGACTTCTGGCACCATGGCTAAAATTACCGTTCGCTGATTTATTAGGAGAGAAAAACACTATACCATTCGCTAATTTTGTTGTGAAAAAAATAATGTTTATTAATTTAAAAAGTACTGCTTATAACACAAGCGAACAGACAGTTGATCGATTCTCTGCCACTGCCATGGTCGGCTACCTAGCTCTGAGCCGCTTCTGCAACTACTAGTACGAGTCATGGCATTGAACTCGCTGCTGGGCGGCCAACAAGAACCCCAGATAAGAAGATGCTAGCAGCAGCACCAGCAGCACTGTGCCCAGAAGCAGCAGCAGCACATACAGTACATAAATAAACCGAAATGCTGTGGTGTGGGCCTGCTCCCCTCTGTCTTCCTTCGTAGCTTCTCCAGAAAAAAAGCCACATTTCTCAGCTCGCACAGCCGTCACAGTGTTCCTCTTGCTTGCGGCATGTCTTCTCCAGCGCGGTTGCCGCTCCCGCTGCCTTCTCCAACGTGGGGGCGCCCGCCGTTCCTACCTCCACTACAGGTGCCGCTCGTCGGGGGTGTCGCCGCTCACCGAGGGCTGCGTAGCCGCCCGTCCACTACCACCCTCTTTCTCCACCGCGACCTAACGCAGGATCTCGCTCTAAAGTGCTCCCCGCCTGCCAGGTTTTGCTGAAAGCACATGTTGTAAGCGTATGTTTCAAGTGTTCCAGAGAAATGTTTCAAGTGTTTCATACACATGTTGTCAAAGTAGATCGGAATGTTGTAATGGTTTGTACATGTATGTTACAAATGTTTACTCCTAATGTTTCATCTGTTTTTCAGACACATATTGCAAATGTGTTTATTTGGATATCGCATATGTTTTACATATATGTTGTAAGTGTTTTATCTGGTGTTGCGTATGTTTTGCAATGGTTTTCAATTGTTTTTCAGGTGTTTTTTTTTAAATGTTTCAGACACATATTTCAAGTGTTTTATTTGTCTTCTTTTTATATATTGCAAATGTTGCATCTATATGTTTCAAAAGTAGATCGGGTGTTGCATATGTTGCTATGGCTATACACACAGGTTTAAAGCACAAGTTCGAAGTGTTTTATTTGATTCAAACGTATGTTGCAAGTGTTTCATTTGGGTGTATGAAAAGTGGATCTCGAGGAAGAACATGTTGCTGCCGCGGCTAGTGCGCCGCCATAGGTCACCGCTCACGCCTGGTGGTGGTGGTGTTGCTGCATGCGTGCAGGAGCGTGAAATGGCGCAGGCTCAGGGTGATCCCCGCACATGCATGGGTCCGCTCCGCCTACGGCGGGATAGGCGCCGGTGTGGGAGCTTGGTATGACAGGCGCTGGAGCACCGTCCGACGCTAGCGCTCTGAATCGGACGTTCAGACAATAGCGATGTCCAAAATAAATAAATATTAAAAATAAAGAATAGAAAGAAGAAGCTTTCCTTTTACGGCCCTAGCCCCCAGGACAGAATCACTCAGGCAGGCAGCAGCAGGGGCAGTGTTACACCCGAAAATTCCTATTTTGGGTTGTGCATGAAAAACACTAAATAAAATAAATGATTTCAATATCTGAATAAATTCATTAGATAAGTTAAGTTGCTGCTAATTTAAATATAGAAAATTGTGGTTTTAAACATTTCCATATTAATTTGATAATGTGGTGTTTGTGTGATGATTGTCTTTGGTGTTGGTGAGTGCTATTTTTTTTAAAATACCATAGGACGACGTTTGCTTCTCACCGGAAAACTTTTTGGTATTTTCTAGATTTAAAATTTCAATTTTCGTGAACTTAATCTTTTTCTTTGATCTCTTCATCAATCTTTTCATGAGTCCAAACTCATTTAGTTGAGTTCCTTATCTCTCCAAGAGTCTCCAGAATTTTTCCCGTGATTTTTCTGAGCTCCGGCCTATTTTTCGTGGCTTAAAAGATAATTCTAGATTTTCTGAAATTATTTTTATTCGCAGAATTAAAATAATCCTGAAATTAAGAAATTCCGAAAAGTTTTCAAACCCTACAACTACATATATGCCGGCGTAGCCCTCGACGCAATGGATTCAGAAGTACAACCCTTATCGCGAGCCACCGCTCGTAACTCCCTCCACCCCTCGTCGAAGTTCTTCATCTACCGCTTGCGTTCCGGCGAACTTCCGGCGATGGTTCGGTGAGCTTTTCTGGCCACCTCGAACATCTCTGGCGAATTCCGCTTCCACTCCGAGGTTTGTCTCGTCGTCTTCTTCACCGGCACACCTTTCATTTCACGAATCCGTGCCTGTTTCATCGTTTCTCAATCTATTCTTCCTCTTTTCCGGCGAGATCACCATGGAAGCTCCTCTGTTTTGCAGCAGGCCGGTGTTTTCTTCGTATGTCGCGGCCATCTCGGACCCGCGTTGTCCCTGCCTGGCGCCGCCGCCCTGGCCCCATCCCACAGCTGCACCTCGCGCGTGGGCCTGCTCCGCGCCCTTGCTGGTCGGCCGGCTGAGCCGCCCTGGCCCTGGCCGGAGCCCCGTCCCTTTCCTGTGCGCGGTGCCGCAGCAACCTGTGGCGATGGAGGTCATGACGTCTGCACCGAACCAAAGGTAGAAGATGACATATTATCATTCATCGTTTTTCCTCCGCCGTTTATTCGTTTTACGTCCGATTTGAGTAGTTCTTGTCGCGTTAGGTTCATGTAGTCGCGCTCTACGTGATAGTACCAACGTTGGTCATGTCTCACAATTATATATTTATTGATTCAAATTTTTTTATTAATAATTATTTAATCGCTGTTAATTAGAAAATAACTAAGGGTTGCAATTCCATTCGTGTTGTGTCGTGTTTGTGTCGACGTAAACTATGTATTAGTAACGATGTTTATCATGTCACTTGATTATGAAATTATTAATTTAAATAGTAATTAGATTAATATATTTATTTAATAGCTTTCCAATTAAAAGAAAACCCGGTTTAAATTCGTTCTTGTTTTTTGCAATAGTGCCGATCGAAGTTATGTGTTAGCAACAACGTTTAACACGTTTTACATCTTTGAAATTTATAAGTTAGATATTAATTTGATTTATGCTTGTGCAATTGAGTTTCTAATTAAACGCAACACGGGTTTATACTTCAGTATGTCCTAAATTAATGTTAATCTAATTAATATTAAACTAAATGTCTTTTAAATTATAAGATGCTTAGTTCAACCTTGAAACATAAGTGCTTTCGTTCAGTTGCCACATGTTTTCTATATATATAGTTCAATATTAAATTGATTAATATGATTAATGTACAATATATTTTAAATTAAAATTTGCTTAGTCTAAGTACGTTGCATATATGATAGACTTATGTAGATAATTTCACATTACAGTACGTATCTGCTCTTCATAGTTATACGGTTTTAGTCCTTGAGCATTTATTCGTTTGAAATCTGTTTTGCTCCAATTAAGTTACGTTATATTCACAACGACGTTCTCTGTGCAGTAGCACTGATGTTTTTCATGTCATATGTTTTTTCATATATAGCTGAATATTATATTAATTAATATGTTTGTTATTAGTTTTATAATTAAAAATAATATATAATCTTATCACGTCAGCCCTTTGTAACTAAGCATGAACTTAGCTTTATAGTTTTAGCCTTCTATAAGTAAATGCCAACATGATTATTGACCACTTAGATATGTGTTTATTAATTATAATTATAATTTGCTTCATTTAAACATGATTCATATAAAGCCACATCAAATGCAATTTTGTTGAGGTGTATTTATTGTCTTTTAATTTATTAAAAGCAACTTAGATTTATAATCTCGACATCTTGTAAATAAAATGCTAACTTCATAAATAACAACTTAAATGTTTTATTTTTAGTTATAACTTACTTAAGCTAATCATGAAACATGATGGATCGATTTGTTGTTATCATGCATATTGTGCTTACTAAATCATATATGCTTAAGTGACTTAAATAATATTAAATGTTAATATGGTGAATATCAACATTAATATCTTTTCATTTATGATGACTTTCTTGGGCAACCTTGAAACATAAAGTAGTTCGATTAGTCTTCTCTCATGTTTTATGTTTTCTAAACTATAAATATTTAGATGACTTTAATATTATAAAATATGTATAAATAAAATATGACCAGGGTTAAACCTAGCTTAGTAATTCAAATGATTAATCTAATTTTAGAATATTTCTTCAGAATGTTTATCACCTTATTTCAATAACTAATATGCATTAAGTTTATAGTCGGTCTTCTGCGTTATGTTGTAATCGTCTCGATAGTCGCGTGTCCTCTTTAATGGTAGCTCCGTTATCCGTCGTTCTTGCGTTTTCGTGACTGTAGCAACGTACCGTGTCATTTAGTGTGCTCTCTTTTAAAGCGTTTCTTTTGTTTGATGCATGTTCTTAGATGTGTGTATTGTTTGTCTGTTTGTGTTGCCTGGTTGCTGTGAGTAGAGGAAGCGTGGTTTCATTTGCATTGGAGGCCGGAAGCTACAAAAGAGAAGACCGAAGAATTTGTATGAGCAATTGCCTTGAGTGGAAAGCGAGCATAAAAGCAAGTATAATATGAGATCATCCTTGTTGTCCTATTTACTGAAATTATCATACATATGCATGTGTCTTCCTTCACGACCATAGAGATTATAACTTAGCTATTGATATCTTGTTTCCTTATCACCTATGGATTATGCATTTGGGTAGCTATTGCTGAAGGGTCGAGATGGCGGACTAGAGGGGGGGTGAATAGTCCTTTCTAAAACTTAAACGCGTTGGCTAACCAAAACAAATGCGGAATTAAACTTATCGGTCTAGCCAAGACTACACCCCTCTATCTAAGTTCTCTAGCACCTTGCAAAGATCCTAATTAAGCAACTAAGGTGCTAAGCTTACCAAGAGCTCACCTAATCAATTCTAGAGCAAGGTCATACAAACCTATGCACTAGTACTTTGCCAAGCGAGGGAGCTCCTACACAACTAGTGAAGCAAAAGCGCAAAGCCTAAGCTCGCTAGCAAAGCTCAATAACAAGGCAACTAATGCCAAATTAGAGAGCACAAAACACTTAGCTACACAAACTAAGCAATGTGACTAACAAGGTTACACAAACCGAATTAGTCACGCAAAGGGGATACTTCTAGCTACACAAGCAAGAAGATAACTAGCAAGCTACCCAAGCAAACTAGTTACGAGAGCTACTACACAAGCACAAGTATATATGAAAGTAAATACAAGCTTGTGTTGCACGAAAGCAAACCACCGAGAAGAGTAGACGATGTTGACACGGTGATTTTCTCCCGAGGTTCACTTGGTCGCCACCAAGCTACGTCCCCGTTGTGTCGACCAACACTTCGTGGTTCGGCGGCTAATCGGTCACACACCGAGCCTCTCAAAAGGCACCGCAAGAACCTACCATAAAGTGTGGTAGCTCAATGACACGCTCAACTAGAGTTGCTCTTCGCGATCCCCGCGGGGTGAGCACAATCCCCCTCACAAAGCTTCTCCGGAGCCTCGCACAATCTTCTTGCGAGCTTCGACGGAGCCACAAGCCACCAAGCCGTCTAGGAGGTGGCAACCTCCAAGAGTAACAAGCACCACCGGCTTGCAACACGATCACCTAGTGCCACACGATGCAATCTCTTAAAGCAACGCACTAGAATCGCTCTCTCACTCGATCCGATGAACACTATCAAGCATGAGTGAGTTAGAGGGCTTCCAAGCACTACCACATAAGCCACCAAGGCCAAAGTGTGCTCAGCTACCGGCTAAGACCGGCCAATGGGCTATTTATAAGCCCCTCCACAAAAATAGCCGTTGTACCCCTTCACTGGGCACAACACACGTTGACCGGACGCTCCGGTCACACTGACCGGACGCGCCGGTCACGCAACGGCTTTTTCGCGAACCACCGACCGGACGCGCTGGTCTGACTGACCGGACGCGCCGATCACACAACGGCTATTTCACGAAGCAACGACCGGACGCGCCGATCGCAGCGACCGGACGCGCCGGTCACGACCGGACGCACCGGTCCCATGACTGACCGGACGCGCCGGTCAGCACTGAGTCGCGCAAAACAAACCAGCGACCGGACGCGCTGAAGAACTGACCGGACGCCACAGTGCCCGCGTCCGGTCGAAGTCCAGTAAGCTCCCTGGACGACCGGACGCGTCCGGTCGCCTGTGACCGGACGCGCCTCGCGTCCGACCAAACAACTGAAAAACGCGCAGATACTGGACACTGACCGGACGCGTCCGGTCACACCGTGACCGCGTCCGGTGCAGCGTCCGGTCACCATTGTGACCTCCGTTCGCTTCCGTTTCTTTTTCCGACTTCCGGCGTAGTGGAAAATAGGCATTTCATATCCCCGAAATCGCCTGAATCCCGCGCTCGCACGCTCGGCGGGAGGGAGAGAAGACCCCAAACCCTCTCTACCGCTCAAACTCCAACGCCGTCGTAAATGTGCTAACATCACCAAGTGATCATCACCATGTGCATGTGTGTTAGCATTTTCACAATCATTTTTCGAGGCGTTAACCACTCAACTTGCCACGCCACTCGATCCTAGCAACGATGCAATGTTATATCACTCGAGTGGCACTAGATGACCGATATGCAAACAAGTTTGCCCCTCTTAATAGTACGGCCATCTATCCTAAACCCGGTCATCAACTTCTCTACACACCTATGACCGGTGAAATGGAAATGCCCTAGGTTATACCTTTGCCTTGCGCATTCCACTCCATCTCCTCCGACGTTGATGCAACACATGCACCAACCATATCACAAATGATATGATCCACTTCATATCATCATGTGACCTTGGTCCATCGATCTTGACCTCACTTTCTCTTCACCTTTGCATCGGTCCATCGGCGCCAAGTCATGCTCAAGCTTCACCGTCACACGCGGTCCCTCACTCCAAAGCCTCTGACTTGCCCTTCGCACATGCAACCGGTCCGTCGAGCCAAGCCTCATCTTGATCTTCGCCACCTTGGTCACATGACTCCATGTCATGTCTCATATGCAATGAGCTCCTTCATGACACCATCACATGTGGACTAATCTCCTGTGTATCTCACATAACCACATATTAGTCCACCTAAGTTGTCACTCAATTACCAAAACCAAACAAGGACCTTTCAATCTCCCCCTTTTTGGTAATTGATGACAACTCTACAAAGATATGGAAATTAAGTTCTTTTGGATTTTATGCCACTTATCCAGCGTTTAAGCTCTGTGTTAGGATTTGGATAAGCACCATAAAATCCGACTTGGTAGTGATAACTCCCCCTACATATGTGCTCAAATGGTTTGGTTTCAAGCTCACACATATGCTTGAATATGAAATTTGTGGGAGGGTTAGCACTACTAAGTGATGCTAAGGTGTATAGAATAAACCTTTGTAGCTTGATACCAATTAGTGACTTGATACCATTTGAAAATCACAAGTTTGCCACCATCCTTAGCATCATGAGTAGATAGACATCAAAAATACTAGAAACCTCGTGAGATCAACATTATAAGCATGGTTCTAGTTTTTGCATGATAATCACAAGTCTAGCTAACATCCTATGCATGCTAGTTATCAAATCATCATTCAAGTTCTATAACTAGCATACACCACACAAGCATGCATATTGAATTTAAGAACTTATGCAATGCAAGCAAGCACATGAATTATGCACATATCAAATGTAATCATTCAATGTTCGTGAGCTTGCTCCCCCTACTTGTGTGCTTTCTTTGTCCAAGAATTTTGATCCCCTTACATTCTTCAATGTTGCTCCCTCTTTGTCCATATCCATGTCCAATAACATCTCTCTCTCCAAAGCAATCTCTCCCCCAAAGGAAATCTTGCATATCTTTGTCCAATCTCTCCCCCTTTGTCATCAATTTCCATAAAAGGTGTGCTTCTTATTGATGCAAAGGCTAGCATTGGGGTAGATGGTTGAGACTTGAATATTGCATTTTTGATGGACATCACCACACATGTTAGAATGACATTACTTGTATGTTGCTCTTGAGATACCTCTTAGGATCTTTGACCTTGATACCATTAGGTGGGGCTCCTCCCCCTATGTCACAGCATGTGTCATTCACTTGATAATCTTGAGCTCTTGTGTGTGAGGGAACTTTCTTCATTTGATGATCATTTAAAGTTGAGGATCACTTCTGGAACCACCGTCTTGTATGATATCATGTGTAGAAATACCACGAATAACGGTGTGATACCAATTTGAAGAATCCTCTAGTATAGATCCATTTTGAAGGATTTGACAATAATATTCACTTCTTGAACAATTGCTATCTTCATGAGTACCACTTGTAAGATATCACTTGTAGATCATGATCTAGACACCACTAGTGAATACCACTTCGAAGATCAATTTGAGTCTGGATACCACTTGAAATAAGCTAGATATCCATTTTCATTGTTGTCTTGTGCTTGTACTCTTATCATTGTCATGAGCTTCTTGTATGACTTGAACTATGTTGATCTGCCTAAGATTCCAAGTCCGGTTTGATCCAATGACAAGCTTCTTCACACCTCATAATAAGGGTTATCTTGCCAAGTTGTACTTGTCACTTGTTTAGCAATCCAAACTAGATCAAATACTTGGGTTCACTAGCTCATGAACAAACTCATATCCATACCACTAGATCAATTAATCAATCAAGCAATAGTGGTAGGCTATGAACTTAAAACTTTTCATTTGTTATGCATGATCCTAATAAACATGTACTATATGCACTAACCGCATACTAGTAAGGGATGAAATGATCATGCACATTACAATGATACCTTTGCTATGTTGGAGTAGAGGATAGTCACATAGATTCCAATTCATTACTCCAATAGCAATGTGAAGTCCAATTTATAAACTTGGTGAAGACCAATCATCATAGATAAATCCATTCTTCACCCATATGAAATGAAAACCACTTATGATCAAGTGCACTTTCTTGTTGTGGTTGGCTTACTTTTTCTCTTTGATCAATGCTTGCATGAGAGAAGTACTTATGATACCAATTTTATAATTATGACTAGCTCTCTTTTGGGTGTTGCTTACTTTTCTTGATCAACCCTTTTGATTGCTTCAACTAAGCATCACAAGTTCCTCGGATCACCACTTCCATGTTAGCCTTCCAAGTTCCAAACTTGGTTTCACCTACACACGGCGGCAAGCCCCTCACTAGGGAGAAGTGACCTTTCTCCAAAGAACTACTCTTGATACTCACTTGAAATGATATAGTTTGATTGATCCAAATGATGAACTCAATCTTGATGAATAATCCTTGAATCTACATTTGAGTCCAACTCTTTCTACTTGTTTAAGTCCTTTTCTTTCTACCAAATGATCTCTAATCATCACTAGAACTTAAACTTCATCTTCATCTTAAGTTTGATCTTGATCTTCAAATTGAGTACCAAATAAGTACATTCCACAATCAAATATTCTTATACTCATTGCTCTTCATGATTCTAGATCAATCCAAAACCAAACTTAGGTACCTCAACCACTTGTAAACATATTTCCAACTTAAGGACCTTTCAATTAAAGTGACTCTAGATTAATCCAATGATTGTCACTTTTCTGGCAGATTCTGTACCCTTCAAAGAATAATTCATATTTCCCAATGTACAGATCCAAATGACATAAAATTTGGTGGAGATGTGATTCACTAAGTCATATAGCAACTGTAAAAATTTGAGATTCATTTGACATCTAGATTGCTACCAGATTTCAAATCTTCCACCACTGCTATATGCTGAAAACTGCTGCACTATAGCTGACAAGATGCACTCCAAAACCGAAGCATCTCTTATCCAATTCTCATGAAATTTTTACAGCATCTTCTTTCATAAGTGTAGAGCATGTATACTAAATTTCACGTCAATCCAAATAGATTTGATCACTCAAACATGGCTAAGATCACTGCTAGCTCAGATTTTTAATGTAGGACAGATTTCAATACATGAGCTATTCTTCATTAAAAGTGAATCAAACTTGAAACTAACTTGTTTGAAAACTTTCACAAGACATATATCCATCCAATCCACTTACTAAATGTCATCTCATGAATTTATCCAATACAAATCAATTCAAACTTGATTGCTAAGCATTTAATCCATTCAATCATCTCATAGCAAGCAACATTGCATATTTATCCAATTCAATCAACTCATATGTATCCAAATGAAATGATCAATTAGAGATATACCTTGGTTAGCTCATGATCATCCAATAGCAAGCTTTTACTCAAATAAATTGCAAGCCATCAAATAATTCTAATAAATCATCCACAACTTGATATGCTGCACTTGTATGTTGTAGCATTTGGACTCCACTTATTTTGACTTGGCATTGGGATAGAATATGCATTAAGCTTTAAAACTTGATTCAACAAATGATGACCAATATGAATCCAAATGAATCAAGCCTCCAATGCCGATGGTACCTACAAACAATCATCCACTTTTTGATGGTACCCAAACAAGTTTGGGTCCTCTCAAATTAGGAGCAACATACTTAGGCAAAGCCTTAGTATGGGTAGCGGGATGTTTTGCAATTCCACCAAATGAGGTACCATTGCCATCCTTTCTAAGCATGTTAGTATTATTAATTGAAATAGGCTTAGAATTGTTACCTAGAGGACATGAATGAGCCATGTGTCCCCTTTCCCGGCATAAGTAGCAACTTCTTTTAGAGTGAGCCTTTTCTTCCTTGCTCATGTGTTGCTTCTCAATGCCTTACCTCTTATGAGTTGCTTGAGCTTTCTTCTCAAGCTTGGTAGGACACCCCGAGGCGAAGTGTCCCTTATCTCCACATTTGAAGCACTTGATGTGAGCATGTATTTTCTTCTCATCTTGATTCTTGCTCATCATCTTGACATCTTGAATTTGCATTGGATGTCTTGCTCTACCACCCCTTCTTGTTTTCTTCTTCTTCATCAAGTCATCATCATCTTCGTGATTGATCTTGACTTTAGCTTGGGGCTTTGCTTTTGGCTCAACTTGAGACTTCTTTGTAGGGCAACACTTGGCAATATGTCCCACTTTATGGCATTGGTAGCACATGAGTTGGGATAGCTTCTTTGCATCTTGCTTCTTCATAATCTTGCCCTTGCTCTTGTTGTAGCCAATACCACTCTTATCACCATATCTTCTTTGATTGGTAATGATATGCTCAATGGCGATTTTAGAGTTGTAGCACCTCTCTAACTTGTTGCTCAAATTCTTCACTTCACTTTTGAGCTCATTGTTCTCCTTCAAAAGGTTAGTCTCACAAGACATAGAAGTAGAACAAGCATCTAATTGTGAAGAACATGGCATATATAATAAATCATCACAAGAGGTGGATACATGCTTCTTGCCTACATCACAAGGGTTAGTAATATGTGATTGATCATTTGACCCAAATGATGAGCTCTCACTAGATTTGGTTTCTTCATTAGAAAGCTTCTTAGTGAGTAAAGCATGTTCTTGTACCAAGTTATCATGAGCAACACTTAGTTTCTCATGAGTTAATTTTAGCTCCTCATGTGAACAAGTAGTAACATAAAGTAGATGCTTTTGTTGTTCACATGTGGTCTTTAGAAAAGAGTTATCATTTTCCAATTTACTTACTCTTTCCATTTTCCTTTTCAGGGCTCTTGAGAGTTTATATAAAAGCTCTAAATTTGGATCATCACAATCCACAACAAAACCACCAACATGTATCTTAGTGTTACCATGTGATGATGTTGAAGAGCTTGTTGAAGCATCACTCTCATAGCCATCATCTTCACCATTAAGTGTGCATGGGGTAGAATCATTACTTGTATCACTTGTGCATTATCATTCTTCTTGTCAAGTGATCTTGTGATATGATCATCTTTGTCATCACTTGACCGTGAGGTGGAGCAATCCTCCACAACCACCTTGTTGTGGTCATGCTCAACATCCTCATGCGCCTCCTCCTTGGGCTCATCATCATCAGAGATCGCCCCATATTTCTCATTTAGAAACACCCAAATCTCATGGGCGGACTTAAAGTCCATGATCTCACAAAGTATGCTACTATCCATAGATCGATAGAAAACATTAGTAGCTTGGCTATCGAGATGTAGGCATTTTCTTTGCGCTTGAGTTGTATTCTTTTTATCAAGTGCAAAGGAAAAGCCCACATCTACGATCCACCACAATTGAGGAGAAATAAACTTAAAATTGCATGTCATCCAATTTCTCCACCGTGCAAAGTGTGTGCCATCAAAAATGTGTTCCACACAATCATCTAGCCCATAAGCCGCCATCCTCTCGGGTCGGTGAAGACCGCAAATGAGAGACCCGGCTCTGATACCACTTGAAGGGTCGAGATGGCGGACTAGAGGGGGGGGTGAATAGTCCTTTCTAAAACTTAAACGCGTTGGCTAACCAAAACAAATGCGGAATTAAACTTATCGGTCTAGCCAAGACTACACCCCTCTATCTAAGTTCTCTAGCACCTTGCAAAGATCCTAATTAAGCAACTAAGGTGCTAAGCTTACCAAGAGCTCACCTAATCAATTCTAGAGCAAGGTCACACAAACCTATGCACTAGTACTTTGCCAAGCGAGGGAGCTCCTACACAACTAGTGAAGCAAAAGCGCAAAGCCTAAGCTCGCTAGCAAAGCTCAATAACAAGGCAACTAATGCCAAATTAGAGAGCACAAAACACTTAGCTACACAAACTAAGCAATGTGACTAACAAGGTTACACAAACCGAATTAGTCACGCAAAGGGGATACTTCTAGCTACACAAGCAAGAAGATAACTAGCAAGCTACCCAAGCAAACTAGTTACGAGAGCTACTACACAAGCACAAGTATATATGAAAGTAAATACAAGCTTGTGTTGCACGAAAGCAAACCACCGAGAAGAGTAGACGATGTTGACACGGTGATTTTCTCCCGAGGTTCACTTGGTCGCCACCAAGCTACGTCCCCGTTGTGTCGACCAACACTTCGTGGTTCGGCGGCTAATCGGTCACACACCGAGCCTCTCAAAAGGCACCGCAAGAACCTACCATAAAGTGTGGTAGCTCAATGACACGCTCAACTAGAGTTGCTCTTCGCGATCCCCGCGGGGTGAGCACAATCCCCCTCACAAAGCTTCTCTGGAGCCTCGCACAATCTTCTTGCGAGCTTCGACGGAGCCACAAGCCACCAAGCCGTCTAGGAGGTGGCAACCTCCAAGAGTAACAAGCACCACCGGCTTGCAACACGATCACCTAGTGCCACACGATGCAATCTCTCAAAGCAACGCACTAGAATCGCTCTCTCACTCGATCCGATGAACACTATCAAGCATGAGTGAGTTAGAGGGCTTCCAAGCACTACCACATAAGCCACCAAGGCCAAAGTGTGCTCAGCTACCGGCTAAGACCGGCCAATGGGCTATTTATAAGCCCCTCCACAAAAATAGCCGTTGTACCCCTTCACTGGGCACAACACACGTTGACCGGACGCTCCGGTCACACTGACCGGACGCGCCGGTCACGCAACGGCTTTTTCGCGAACCACCGACCGGACGCGCTGGTCCGACTGACCGGACGCGCCGATCACACAACGGCTATTTCACGAAGCAACGACCGGACGCGCCGATCGCAGCGACCGGACGCGCCGGTCACGACCGGACGCACCGGTCCCGTGACTGACCGGACGCGCCGGTCAGCACTGAGTCGCGCAAAACAAACCAGCGACCGGACGCGCTGAAGAACTGACCGGACGCCACAGTGCCCGCGTCCGGTCGAAGTCCAGTAAGCTCCCTGGACGACCGGACGCGTCCGGTCGCCTGTGACCGGACGCGCCTCGCGTCCGACCAAACAACTGAAAAACGCGCAGATACTGGACACTGACCGGACGCGTCCGGTCACACCGTGACCGCGTCCGGTGCAGCGTCCGGTCACCATTGTGACCTCCGTTCGCTTCCGTTTCTTTTTCCGACTTCCGGCGTAGTGGAAAATAGGCATTTCATATCCCCGAAATCGCCTGAATCCCGCGCTCGCACGCTCGGCGGGAGGGAGAGAAGACCCCAAACCCTCTCTACCGCTCAAACTCCAACGCCGTCGTAAATGTGCTAACATCACCAAGTGATCATCACCATGTGCATGTGTGTTAGCATTTTCACAATCATTTTTCGAGGCGTTAACCACTCAACTTGCCACGCCACTCGATCCTAGCAACGATGCAATGTTATATCACTCGAGTGGCACTAGATGACCGATATGCAAACAAGTTTGCCCCTCTTAATAGTACGGCCATCTATCCTAAACCCGGTCATCAACTTCTCTACACACCTATGACCGGTGAAATGGAAATGCCCTAGGTTATACCTTTGCCTTGCGCATTCCACTCCATCTCCTCCGACGTTGATGCAACACATGCACCAACCATATCACAAATGATATGATCCACTTCATATCATCATGTGACCTTGGTCCATCGATCTTGACCTCACTTTCTCTTCACCTTTGCATCGGTCCATCGGCGCCAAGTCATGCTCAAGCTTCACCGTCACACGCGGTCCCTCACTCCAAAGCCTCTGACTTGCCCTTCGCACATGCAACCGGTCCGTCGAGCCAAGCCTCATCTTGATCTTCGCCACCTTGGTCACATGACTCCATGTCATGTCTCATATGCAATGAGCTCCTTCATGACACCATCACATGTGGACTAATCTCCTGTGTATCTCACATAACCACATATTAGTCCACCTAAGTTGTCACTCAATTACCAAAACCAAACAAGGACCTTTCAATTGCTAGTGCTTAATTATGAACAATGATCTTGTAATTTGATTAATGGATTAAGCAACCAACCTTTAATGATGATTTTATTACTGTTGAAAAGGAGGCTAGAGCAAGGAGTTATATTGTTGCTCTGGTTTCTCTCTATAAGGACTTATCTGTAAGTGATAACCGGGACATACAGTACAGCTGTGAGGGCTATATGGCTCTGACTCTAGTTGTTCAAGAGACCTTTTCTAGCTGGTTAGTGGTTACCTTAAATGGCTTAAGAATGACTTGCCACGTTGGGTATAGGACAACCTCTAGTCTATGAGTATAGCCGAGAAGGAATTGTGCCATTTGAAAAGGGATTTCTACATCTGTCTGCCGAGTGAATCTAATGACCCTAACTTGTTAGACGAAATCTTGAGTGACTTTATATGGTTTCTTGTGCTTAGGGATTCATGACCCTTTAGCATATGGAAATCATGACTCATAGTGAAAGTGTACACTTTTGCGCATATTTTAATAAACTGGTATACTAGCCGTGCTCACAGATACGAGCGGTCTTGGGGATTCTTACAGAATAGTTGATCACCATTGTTATACCAGGTTTAATTACTGTTGTTATTATTATGCTCATGTTAATGCTATTCATTATCCTTATTACAATTGATCATTGATTCATTAATGGGATTTGGAATACCTTGATGCTACTCAATTGCTAATTATATGATGATTAAAAGCTAAATGCAGTTAAACAGTGTCTAGCCTTTTGTGCCTCATGAACCCTGTGTTATACTTGTTGAGTTCGACATGGACTCACTCTTGCTATTTCCACCACACCTCAGCGTGCAGTAAGATGCTACTTAGAAGAAGGATAAAGGTGTAATGGAGTATCTAGAAGTCTATCTGAAGTGCTTGGCATATAGAGCCACCGGTCAGCCGTCCCTGAGAGGAATGGAGCCTGAAGTCTAGGCATTGTTCCGCGATATTCTGATGTAAGTGTTAACATAGCTATATATACGTTATATCTGATACTTTTTCATTCTGACATATGTGTGAATTTTCTAGGCATACGTATGATTAACTTAATTTTGTTCTTTACAAAATCTGGTGTGGGCGGCGACCCGATCCACGACGCCCATTTCCGATTCTTTCCGTTTTCAGGCAGACAATCACTTTACCACCACTAGCACGCACTAGGCACCGGCGATCAGGGATGAAAACGGTACGGATATTTTCCGATCGTATTCGAGACCGAATCCGTTTAGAGGGGTTTTAATCCGTCCGTATCCAAGTCCGGATATTTAATATCCGATACCGTATTCGTATTCGAATATTTAAATCACATATTTATGATATCGATATCCAATCATATCCTATCCGGCATTTTTTATACTATCCGTATTCAAATCCGAATTCAGACATAAATATAAAAACAAATACGATATCAGTCGTATCCGTCCGTTTCAGATCCGTTTTCATCCCTAGCGGCGATAGCGGCAGACAGCGCCGAGGCCCAGCAGAAGTATAAAATACTCTCCTGCTCCGCCACCACCGCGCCGCGGCAGCCCAGGCCTCATCCTCCTCGGTCCCTCAGATCTCATCGCGGCGCTCCT